>CM035143.1:102266530-104736530 GCA_020205605.1 Panax ginseng
TGCTAGGTTGACTTAACTTAATAATTTTAGTTCTGATGTGCCACCACTTGATCAAAATAATCTAAGAGGCAAAAAATACAAGGAGTTAGATAGTTGATGTAATTGACAAGAGTTGTCTACCTATTTATTTATATATAGTTTGTTGTGTCACCACAAGGCTATATACATTTGAAATGGGATCCTTATTCTCACTAGCAAATCTTTAATTAGATTTTGCCAAACTATATATATGAGGGTAATATAGTTTGAAAAAAATAGTGGAGAGATACCAATTTAAAACAAGACCTAATTTATTTTGGTAATTAATAAAAGAATGTATGCTAAAATGTTGTTAATTACAAAATTCATTTACGTAATTTTACAATGTCTAAATTACTATCATCACAAAGCATATTAGATGCTATTTAACCTAATCAAATTAAACGGATTGGTTAAGGAAATTGAGAATAGTTCTCACTACCGAAAAGCTATCTTATGTCCTTAATACGCCTATCCCCTCGCAATGGTTGCGCATAATGCCTCCGAGGAAGAGATTGCTACTTTTTAGAAAGTGGCAAGATGATGCACAATTGGCTCAATGCATCATGCTCAGATCCATGAGTAACGAGCTTCAAATCCAAAGATGAAACTATGGATGCTCCTACTATATTCCCGCACATCAAGTAGTTGATGGTGAGAAAAGTAGGACTAATAGATATCGATATCTAAGGAGCTCTTCCGATCTAGAATGACCGATGACACTACAAAGATGCATAAAAAAAGTCCTTAACATAATCAATTTGATTGATCAATTAGACAACGGTTTTGTCATGGATGGAGAGTTGAGCCAAGATTTGATCTTGCACTCACTCCCTTACTTTTTCACAATTGTTGTGAATTTTTCATATGAACAAGCTAGATATCACCTCACCGATTTGCTTAACATGTTGAAAAATGTCGAGAGTCACTTTCCAACCAAGAAAGACCAAGTCTTACCGGTAGGGGGCAAAAGATCTTCCTAAAAGAAGAACGATTCTAAAGAAGGTAAATAGAAAGGCAAAAAAAAAAAGGATAATAAGAACAAAACTCGATATACGGATAAAGAAAGGAGTTTGCTTCCACCGCAATAAGCCCGACACCGAAAGAAACTCATGAGAAGCATCTTGCAGAGGCTAACCAAAAGAAGCTTAGTGAAGTTTCTTCATAAATACAAATTTTGTTCATGATTTAAAATAAATTTTTTTTTTTAAGTCAAGGTTCTACTTGGGTATTGATACCGACTTTGGTTATCATAAATATAGATTTATGAAGGACCAAGGTAAGTAAGAAAAGCTAAACAAAGATAAGTAATCCTATGTGTGGGAAATGAAGCAAAGGTTGCTACATTAGCCATAGAAACTTATAGTTTAGCAATGCCTACGGCAAATCTATTAATTAAGTCAATAAGTTGTTATTGTATTCCAGCCTCTTGTTAGAAACATTATTTCCATTTTATTGTTGGACAATGAAATCTTTGGTATTATATTTAAGAACAATTGTTGTTCTATTTATAATAATAATGTTTTGTATAGAATCGAAAATATTACTTAATGGATTTTGTATACTGACTTACGTGAAAAATATATTTTGCAAATTGAACAAACTAGTATAAGAAAAGGAGATGATCATTCAAAGAGTCGAATGTGTGTATTTGTTGAATACAAGTGTGAATTATTTGAAAGGTTCAAAGAATTCAAAAGTGAAACAAATTGGCAAAGTATTAAGATTCTTTTGATTAGATCAAGGATCAAATACTTGTGCAATAAGTTTCTAGATCATCTCAAATGGTTTTCTCATAATGGACGCCTCCCGATACGCAATAATTGATTGATGTATCCGAAAAGGAAAAATCGTACCTTGTTGGACATGGTACGGTCCATAATGATTTTACCGACATTCCAAAGATCCTTCTCGGGGGTCATGTCCTAGAAATGGTCGATATCTACGAAAAAGGTAACCTCAAAATCCAACCCAAGACTCCATAAAAGTTATGGATGTGGAGGATTCCTAATCTTAAGTATGTTAAGATAAGGGGTTGTCCAACTTATGTGAAAAGGTTTCAAAGGATAAGCTTGGGACAAGATTTGACAAGTACAGATTTGTGGGACATCCTAAAGTAAGTTTAGGTATATGTTCTATAATCCTACTTAGCAAAAGGTGTTTGTTATGAAACACACGCCTTCTAAGATAAAGGTGTTTATCATCAAAGGGCTAGTGGAGGATAATAGATCTTGAAGAGTTCAAGAACCACAAAACACTATAAGTCAAATAAGAGGAACTCTCAGATATACCTATTGTATTGACAAACCTAATCAGAAATCTGAATAGTACCAAGATACCTAGAGGTATGGATTCATCATGGATGATGATGATGATGTACGTACATATCATAGAAGATGATGATCCAGCTATATATACGATGAGGTAAGAGTTGTAGACACTCTCGTAGAAATGGATTGAAGCAAGCTTCTCAAATATGGAACATTCTGCTTTGATGAGACAATCAAAAGAGTTTGATTTTATCAAAAACAAGAATGAACCTAGTGTGTACAAAAAAGGGTCAAGGGGAGCGCGCGTGACATTCCTAGTATTATATGTTGATATACTACTTGATAAGGAATGACATACCAATGCTACAATCAAGAAAAGATAAAGTTGTCTAAACATTCCTCCATGAATGATTTGGGAAGAGTATCTTAATTGGGGATACAAATCTATATAGATAGATTTAAAAGGATGCTCGACTTAACCCAAACCCAAGGAACGATATTCATTTGATGCTAAAGTCGCTTTAGCATGGCAAACTCCAAGAGATGTCTCATGTTGATGAGCCATGGAGTGTATCTCTTAATAGTCCCCATAGACTCCAAAAAAGAGAGATCGCATGAGTAACTATCATGTATGCAATGAAATGTACGAGACCCGATGTCGATCACCATATTCTCGAGAAGTTCACTATGAGACAAAGAAAAACATCTTAAAGTACTTAACCGAGACTAAGGATGTGATCATATTTATGGTGGGTCTAAATTAAAACTAGAGGGGGCTAATGCACTCAAGTTTTTTTTTTAGATGCACTAAGACGATAAAAAAAATCCACTTTAAGGTAAAGCGTTACCTCGAATCTGGTGGTGCAAAGAAATTGAAAGGTTCCAAACAAAGAAAGAGTTGTTGTTTTTAGTGATAAAGACAAAGTATATAGCTATAAATGAAGTCGCAAGTTGATTGTTTGATGAAAAGTTCATTACGTAACTAGAATAGTTCCTAAGTCTCATCTTGATCTAAACATGTGTCAGGGCACTTTCATTTGATTATAGGAATCATTGAAAGATGGGAAATCACTATAGAGATAGTGGACTCTCAAGAACAACATTACATATCCATTAACTAAAGCTTATCCAACAAAGCAGGATAATCGCCACTTAGAGAAGAAGGGTATGAGATACCATGACGATCGGGTTTTAGTGCAAGTGGGAGATTGAAAGTAGTATGCACACAAGCCAATCATGTTTGATGATAAAGCATATACTTTGTAACAATCTTATTCATTTATTAATAAAAAAGTATTAATTTATTAAAGGCTTTTAATTATCTACATGATGTTGTTTTATAATATATGTGATAAACCCATAGTTTTAAGCAATGCTTTTAGAATAATGATGATGATCATTCTAATGAGATCTAAATTTTAGAAAGCTTAAAACTAAAATAGTTCCCAATCGTTGATTACTAAATTGGGGATTAGTGAATCCGATAGATTGGTACATACGCTGCTTGCTCATCGATGAGGATGATTGATCTCATGATCATTTGTGTGGAGACACTAAAGCAAGTATGTAGGTGCTTATTAGAGAATAAGTTCACCGAACGTGGCTCGCTAAGGAATACCTAATGGAGTTTTACTTGCCTCATCAATAGGAATTCTCAGAGTGATAGTAGTACAAGTGATCCTTGACTTGAGATCATCATAGTATCTTGTGTGTATGATGAGTTATACTTTTTGACTTATTCCTTAAGACCCTTAGGGTATATCAAAGGGTATGCTTGGGTATAATAAGTTGTATATGGAGATAATGTATGATCAATAAAGAATCTACCACTTCTAGTAAAAGAAGAGAAATGTCCTATGTGATTCGATAAATGACAACCCAAAGAGTCCTCGGTTAAGGCGTAATGAAATTAGAAAGGAGTTTCTAATTTGCATTATTTGAGTCAGTGCATTTAAGAGTCGAAATACATATAATTAAATAAAATAAGACTTGACAAGAATTCCATGTCTTATATTTAATTGGGACATCAGATGGTGGAAGGATTGAATTGTACTTAGAACTATTTACTCAAAGGTTCTTTTTATGATTAATGTTGAAATCTATATTATCCGGAAAGTCGCTGATCGCTAGGAGGCTTATCCCTATCAGAGAATAAATATTATTTATTTAAATAAATTAATAGTTTAATTTATTTATTTAAATAAGATTAGAATTGTTCTAATTGATTTATTCACAACCGCTTAATATGGAGAACCTAAAGGGTCACACCATAAAAAAAGAATAATTATTTAAGAAGTTAATGGCATAATCGTAATAATAAGTTAAGTATATTTAATTTAATCTATGGTGATAGAATAAATTAAATAGCTTAATATTTATTATTTAATATTTTAAAATATTAAATATAAATTAATAAGAGGAGTCTTATTATTATTATTATTTATTATTATTATTATTTAATTCCTAAAGGAGTTTGGGAATTAATTAATAAAAGTACTACTCATTTATTCCTAATAAGATTAGAGGCTAAAATAATTAAAAGAGTTTAATTAATTATCCCTAATAAGATTAGGGAGCTTAATTAATTAAAAAAATTTTTAATTAATTAAAATAAAACCCAATTCCTTAATTGTTAAGGAGGGTTGCCTACATCTATAAATAAGAGGAGTCTTATTATGGGTGGGGTGGTTGTCGACTTTTTTTCAACACACAATACGTAATTCCAATAGTTGAGAGAGACGCCTTTTTTCTATGAGAGATAGAAAACTAGGGTTTTGCCAAACACCCATCTTCTTGAATCTTTCTTCTTCCTCGGTGGATCACCCCAGAGGCCAAACACTTGGGGCTAATAACGCCGATCAAAGGAAGGAACCAAACCCGGGATTCAAGTTGAACGCGAAAAGGATTGAGGTGAACTTGTACCGAGGAAGCTCGAATCTTCAAGGGTATGATTCTTGTTCTTTATCTTTTCGCTTAATTAATAATTGTGCATAAAGGATGATCCGCATATGGTTTGTAAAATTTTAAAACTCGATTTTCGCTTTTCCGCTTATTTTGTGCAATTTGATTGCTCATGAATATTACACTTCAACCGCACCATTCATCTTTGGACAATAGATGATGTAGTTAAGATGTTTGATATGGAATTTACTACATAATTCCTCCATCATTTTGTTGTTGAGGTTCTTGGCATTATCTCGGCACACAATCACCTCTCGGTTGTCCTCAGATCGACAAAACGACATTGTTTCGATGAAAGCAATGATAACTTCTTTAGTAACCACAGGGAAGGAGGTCGCTTCTACCCACTTGGTGAAGTAGTCGATTATGGTGAAGATAAATCGGTGACCATTACTGGCTTTAGGCTCGATGGGCCCGATAACGTCCATTCCCCACATTGAGAAGGGCCAAGGTGAACTCATATTGTGGAGTTCCCGTGGAGGGGCGTGTATAGCATTCCCATGAATCTGGCACTGATAGCATCTCCTGACGTGATCATTGCAATCATCCTTGAGAGATAGCCAATAATGTCCCGTCCTGAGGACTCTTTTGCCAAGGAGGGAGCCACTAATGTGGGGGCCACAGACTCCACCATGGATTTCATCCATAAGCCTTTGGGCTTAATCTTTGTCTAAACATCTGAGGAGACCTAGTCCTGCATCTCTTTTGTAGAGTGCATCTCCACTCAGGTAGAACTTCATAGCAAGTCTATGGATCTGCCTTTTTTCAGTCGGGCTCGCCTCAGCGGGTGTAGATCCATCTCGTAGATATTCCTTGATATGCTGATACCAAGGATGTTGGATGGGAGGTAGCTCATCCGATACTTCTCCAACGTAATTCCCATAGGCTGGGGCCTTGTGCAGGGAAATTGTGACGCTCGGCAAGTGTTGCTTGTCTAATATGCGAATCAAGGAGGCCAAAGTTGCTAAGGCGTCCGCAATATCATTCCTATTACGAGGAATGTGTAGAAAGGAGATTTCTTCGAACTCCAAAGCCATCTTCAAAACCTGCCAATGGTAAGGTAGCAAATGTAGTTCCTTGGTTTGATAGATTCCAGAGATGTCTCGATTACCAACTCAATCTCCAAAGATGCTTAATCACTTTGATGCCCATTGAACGGGCAAGTTTTAGCCCCATGAGATGACCTTTCATTCTCACTGGTATCATTGGTGTCGACAAATCGTAATTTGATGGCAACGGATATCGCTTCCCCGTGTCGATTATTAGAATCGCTCCAGCTCGTAACCTTCCATATTAATGACTCCATCAAAATACATCTTCCATGATTGGCGCATATCGCATCGATGGTGTTCTTCAGCCTTGTCATTACTCCTTCATCAGGGAAATATGTTTCCAAGGGTTTAAAATCCCCTGAAGGTACGGCGACCAGTTGATCCGCAATTCCTTGACCTTTGATGGACTTTTGAGTCACATATACAATGTCAAATTGTTGTAGGATCAACTGCCATCTGGACAGCCGGTAATTTAACATAGGTTTGTTGAACACGTACTTGAGAGGATCTATACGGGATGTGAGATGGGTTGTGTGACCATGGAGGTAATGTTGTAACCTCATGGAAGCCCATGCTAAAGCACAACACGTCTTTTCGATCAGAGTGTACTTGTGTTCACTGTTGTTGAACCTTTTGCTGAGGTAATAGATAGCTCGTTCTTGGCCTCTATCGTCTTTCTGTCCCAGCATGCAGCCCATGGCATTGTCACTTATGGACAGGTACATGAACAGGGGAATATCATCCCTGGGTGGTACCAAGACGGGAACTTTGATTAGCTATTTTTTGATGGTAAGGAAGGCATTTTAATTCGCATCATTCCATTTCATGGAGGAGTTCTTCCTTAATAGCTTAAAGATTGGCTCACAGGTTGCTGTGAGTTGGGAGATAAACCTGCTAATGAAGTTGATTCTTCCAAAAAATCCTCGTATTTCCTTCTCTGTCTGAGGAATGGGCATTTCTGTGATGGCTTGGATTTTGACAGGATCCAGCTCAATCCCTTTATGGCTGACTAGAAATCCTAGCAACTTGCCTGATTTAACACCAAAGGCGCATTTAGCTGGATTCAACTTCAAGTTGTACTTACACAACCTGTTGAACAACTTTCTGAGATGGTCTATATGGTCATCCTCCTTCCGGGACTTGACAATGATGTCATCCACGTAGACCTCGATCTCTTTATGCATTAAGTCGTGGAAAAGATCCATCCATATCTCTTTTTGCTATAGACGGAATGACAACCGTCTATAGCAAAAAGTTCCCCAAGGCGTGATGAAAGCAGTTTTCTCACGATCTTCCTCAGCAACCATGATCTAATGATACCCCGCAAAGCAATCAAAAAAGGAGTACATGTCGTATTACGCAGTATTGTCAATGAGAATGTGGATAAATGGCATGGGAAAGCTATCTTTTAAGCAAGCTTTGTTCAAGTCCCGGTAATCCACGTAAACTTGCACCTTCCCTCCAGGTTTAGGCACGGGCACAATGTTGGATATCCACTCAGGATATGTAGACACCATTATGATGCCATCTTGAAATTATTTCACAATTTCTTCTTTCACCTTTAAACTCCATTCAGATTTCAATCGCCTGAGCTTTTGCTTGACTGGCTTAAATCCCTCTTTAATGGGAAGGCGATGAAGGACAATGTAAGTGGACAAACCCACCATGTCTTCATGAGACCATGCAAACACATCCTGGAATTGGGTTTATAGCGTAACTGTGACGCCCCCAAAATTAGGTATACATCACCCATCTTGAGTCGCCAGATACATGGTACAGAATTTAAATACAACTTAATAATACAATTGTCGTGTACAATACGACAAAACATAAACTGTGAGTTTGAATACAAATATTGTCTACTAGAGAGTATACAAACTCAAAAGGAGTCCTCATTACAATTATTAACACACTATATCATAGAATAGTGAGGACTACTAATGCACCATCTAGGACCATCACTCCGTTCCCCGACTCGTCCCAGCTATATTCTCATTTCCTGAAGAGAATAGTGAAAGAAAGGGTGAGCTCAACTAGCCCAAAGAAGAAATATTATGACTAAGATAATGCGTAATAAATTATCATTAGCCTTAAACAGTGTTAAACTGATACAATATAACAAACATCAAGTTTAACTGCAGCGGAACAAGCAATCCATTAAAAGAGTCAAGTAGAGAATAAAATCTACTATCTTTTATGATTTAAAAGGTTTTTCATCACTTTTATTGTTGGGACTCAGCTTAATAAATAATCCACATCATCGAATCACCCCTGCATTACGGCCAAGGATATTCTTTAGTATCACGACCATAATTATCCATGCACTACGGGCCAAGAATATTTGTGTATTCATTAATGGTCATGATCATGCCAACAATCGTCCATCAATGCACTCTGAGTGCTAATGAGGACTTTTACCACATCATTTGTAACATTACTAGTCATGATTACACCCAGATAATCCTGGTCATAATCATACCAAGTCCATCTATGCACTACATGCCACGAGATAACTTTCAATAAAATATAAACATGAGGATGATGACAATGATATAAGAATTCAATAAAACAAGTTCAAGAATTAATTTATCCAGAAACCAATAACGTCCAAATCACAACATGATACCGCTTTGTAGAGTAAAATTCAAGAATGCTCGGAAGAATATTTCCATGAAAAGAATCTTTGGATGAAGCCTTGAAATATCAAGGATATTCCACTAATTTCATGGAGTATAAAGTCAAAGTTTTAACCAACCTGAGTATAATAAAGAATGGAATAACAAAAAGAAATCACCATGCATACGATGATAGACGCACAAGCGAGTTTATTCCAATGAATAATAAATAACGTAACCGTGTCCGACATAAAACGCAAACAAGCGGATATTCCAATGTAATAATAAAGAATGGAACCCGGTCCCAAGAAAAGCGCATAGAGCGAGGATATTCCAATGAGAATAATAAAAGACCGGAACTGTGTTCAGTAAAAATGCATGTATATGATATTCCAAATGAATAATAAAAATGGAATAATGTAAGAATTTCACCAAGTATAGGGTAGGCATTATCTGAAAAAGTTATTCCAATGAGAATAATAAATAATGGAATAATGTAAGTCCTCTTCATGAATACAAAAGAAATAACACCCCTTACATTAGTAGGAGATTGAATCTGCAGATAGTGTAGTAATGTAATACTCTTCTTCTTTTCTCTATACTTTCTCTCTACATAAGCTTGAATGAATTTTGTGAAAAATAATGAAGAACTATGCCTCTATTTATAGAAGATTTCTAGCTTAGCACTTGCAATGTGAAAAGGCAAGCGGCTTGACGACTGGTGATGTGAAAAGAAAAGTGTTTTGACGCCTGTAATGTGAAACACCAAGTGGTTTGACGCCTGTAATGTGAAACACCAAGTGGTTCGACGCTTATAATGTGAAACGACAATTAGTTCGACGCCTGTAATATGAACCGACAAGTGGTTTGACTTCTGGTAAAGGTATTTACTATTGGCGAAAGAGACTCTTAGATGATGACATATGGGCCCCCATAGAATAACCAAATTTACCACAAACGTCTCATAATAGACTCTTTATATACATCAAGGATTGAATAAATATTATCACAAATTATTTTATTTTTAATCAACACATATTTAATCTTTCAACAATTATTAATCATTAATATTATAACTTGTCGTCTCAATTATTGATTTAATAATATAACATATTATATAGATGATACTGTGACAATAATTGAATCAATAATATAAGAGATATGATGCAGCAATTACTGTACCAATAATTGAGTATAACTGAGTGACTTCTCACGTAAGCATCAATAATCAATGCCGTCTGCTACTATGCAACCACACGTATTACTGTACTTTTACTACCGGGTAGTTAAACAATTTTAATGGTAACACCTCCGTCGTTATTTTTATAGATATATAATTTTGTCATTTTCTAACTACGACAATACTTGGTTATGGGGTCCACTGATGATTGTCTTAGCCGTCATTTAATATTCCCTGACAAAAAGAATATTCCCCGACCAATCAAATATTATATAACCACTTGCTTACTTTGAAAAATTTGTAAATATTACCCACAACTATAACATTATATCAAATCAACACCATAATATTCAAAAATATAATTCGAGAAAATTATTCTTTATTCATAAAAGTTAGGGTCTTACAGTAACCATGTCATTCTGTTGGTTTGGGGTAAGGTCTGAACCAATCTAGATTAACTTAGGGCTTTCTAAGGTTCCGAGATTGAAAGAAGTGGTTTGATCAAGGTTGGGTTTAGGTTTGTCTTTGACCCATTCTTGAATTTCCGGAGGCACCTCAATGTCATCCTAAGATATCCATCAAGGTGAATTCATCTCTACATCAAAGGTACAATCCTTGTGGAGAAGAGGCAACCGTATCGGCAAATACAGGCACATCTAAATTCGTGAGACACGAAACAAAATATGCTTTCACTTAGTATATATGAAATGTGTTGATCATACAGTGTTAGCATATCTTGGCAAAATAAACCGCTAATAACGTATGCAAAAAGTAAGCGTTATTATATCTACAGAAGCGAAAAGAATTTACGCCTCTTTTACCTATATCGACGACCAATGCAAGGAATGTTGTTCCAATTGGCAAGGGCAAAGTCCGTTGGACCATGATGATGGAGGGATTGTCATCCTCCTCATCTGAATGATGGCCATTACGTGCAAGGCAATCATCGTTTGGGGTGTATCTATTGGTATGTTCATCATGAACGATGATCGATATCTGGGACATCATCCGTATGACGTCTTACTTGATTCTTCGCTCTCTTCTTCCACTGCGGGATTTGGAACAAAGATTTCTTTCTCTTTCACCTGATCTGGCTTGGGAAATAACATAGCCATTACATTAGGCGGCACCTTTACTGTGAGGTTGTGCGGACTCGAGTTTGAAGGCGAAGATAAACGCCACATGGTTGAAGTCAAGGAATCTGCTAACGTTTATGAGGATTCCTGTGACTAGAATGGCGTAGAATAGCCTTCAGCCCAAATTGCTCCAGGTTGCACAGTTAAGCGAATTAGATATTTGTTACCACGATAATCTTTACCCAATCCTTGTCCCGACTTATGACCTAATGACATCATTTTCTTGAGTAATGAAACATTACCTCGGCAGAAATCTTGTTCAGTAATGGCGCCCAATAGCATGGCATTGGGTATTGCTTATTTCCAAAGCATGAAAAACCGACCGGTTCAACATCCGCATTGGCATTGATGAACGGTATATCCCGTGTTGAGGATACTACGGTTCAAACGTTGGCCGTGACCAAAGCTATTGTTGATAATGTATTTCAATCGTTGATGAAGGGTGGAGGGATCGCTTGACCATGTGAATCCATGGTCGTCCCAAAAGCGGTTTGTATCCCTAATCTATCTTGAGCACATGGAAAGATCGTAGAATGTGTGAGGACCAATTTCGATTAGCATTCAATTACTCCGTAATCGAATTTCACGGCTCCATCAAAAGCTTTGATTATAGTATGGCTACACCGAATTCGGTTGAGATTGATATTCATCTTCACTAAGATAGTGTAGGGGCAGATATTCAGAGAGGAACCTCCATCTATTAAGACTCCATCTACCATATATCCAGATGACAAGACCGCAATGTGCAACGGCTTGCAATGACCGGTCCCTTCGAAGCGGTATGTCATCATCGATGAAGGATATCACATTGTTGTTGAAATGTGATCAACCAGATGTTGAAACTTTTTCAGTATCCACCGATGTCCGGGAGATAGGCTTCTTCTAAAACCTTTAACAAGACCTTCTGGTGATTCTCGGAAGTTAGGACCAAGTCCAAAATTGATATTTTTTGTGGAGCTTCTTTCAAGCTTAAAACCACCGTAGCTTCATTATGACCCACGGTAGCGGAGGAATTTTTCAATCTTCTCCATGGGTATTTTCCCCTTTGATTTGGTGGTGGGCTTCATCACCCGAAGTGGGGGAAGATATAGTGGATTTTCCTTCGACACTATAGCGGTTGTATGTAAGGTGGATCCTTCACCTTCTCCATAATTCCACGGGCTGCGCGCGCAAGCTAACAATAGGATATTGTGCTCGCATGCGGCAAGTTGATTGGCTCGGGGCCAATGACACCGCAAAAGGATTGTTGCCTCCCTTGAGTTGAATTGTTGGCCAGTGTGAATAATGTATTAATCCCATCGGTTTGAGTGGATATGATCGCTACCATACTTTTCCACTTAGTAGGGCCTCGCATTCTCACTTGCACGTAATACAAGATTGTCGTCCGCCAGCGCGAGACACCACCGCCGATTAGATTTTGAATAAGGTGGCGGGTGCCCAGCATTCTTCTGTGCTGTGACCGCGAGACCGGGAATGATATTGACACACTCCATCAGAGTTATACCGTCCTGAACGGGGGTTGATTGGAGGTAGAAGGGAACTGATCCTTCCTTCATTGATTAACATAAGAAGGATTTCCTCCATAGGTTGGCCCATATAGGTGAATTCCCTTTGGTTGGCGAAATCCTGACGGGCTTTGGCATTTGCTCTCTTTGTCACTTTATCTTGCAGCATTTCATTTTCTGAAAGTGACGCGGGAATATTCATGATAATAGGTAGGAGACTGACATGCTCCTGGCTGATTAACTGATGAGTCACTTAATGCTGATAAGTCATCAGTTCCGCCAATTGCTCAATTTGTTTGCAGAGAGCTTTCATCTTTCGTTCCATTGTGAACTGGTACTTGGCATAATCCCATTTTTCATCACGTCTTTGAGGGTCTGGGAAGATTCACAGCTGAAATTGGAACCCTGTCCATTGTTCCAATTAATCATGTTGACCTCTTCTTCTTTGTGTTGAGGAAGAGGGTTGTCTTGAACATGAGGTTGATCTGGTTTGGTGATCACGATCTCTCCATTGTCTATCAGGTCCTGGATCTTGTGTTTCAAGGCCCAACAATCCTGAGTATCATGTCCAGGTGCCTCGGCATGATAAACACATTTCTAGCGACATTGAAACCCGTCCATTAGGGCCGGTTGGTGGAAGAAGATGCGTAATTTTCTTCTGTGTTGTCAGAAGATTTAAAATGTTCTCGAGGGTATCCCCTAAGGGTGTAAACACTCGAGGGCGTTTGACTTCTCCACCTTTTGGTATTGGAGGGTTTACAGACTGTGCTTGAAAGGGAGTGTAGTTTCTCCTTTGAATAGGCATGTTCTGATTGCCTTTTACCCCTCGTAGTATCGTGGAAACATCTTCTTCTTTCTTTTTATGGACCCTCCGGGGGTTGTTCCCATAATTTCTAGATTGGATGTGATCAGCAACAGCTTTGAGTGCAGCTAGGTCTTGAATCTTTTCGGACTTCAATCTCATCTCAACCATCTCCCCATGTTTGACCATTTCAGAAAATGGTTTGCCGATGCCGGCTAAAACTCTCTCATAGAAGGGAGCTTCTTGTATGTCTATGAAATTCATGACCATTTCTGATTCTGTCATGGAAGGACTAACTTGGGCAGCCAGACGTCTCCACCTTTGAGTATACTCTCTGAAAGACTCGTTAGACTGTTTCTTGATCTTGGTAATTTGATACCGATCGTGAGCCATCTGAGTTTGAAAATCGTATTGAGTGAGAAAGCATGTGCTAGCTCTTCCCAAACTATGGATCTTTGAATTGTCTAATCTTGTGTACCACTTAAAAGGCTTCTCCAGTTAGACTTTTCTGGAACAATTGCATTCTAAGCTTTTCGTCTTCTGCATAAGATCCAAGTTCTCCAATAAACACTTTTAAATGTGTGTAAGGATCTCCTAACCCGTCATATTTTTCAAAGTCAGGAGTTTTAAAAAAAATTTGGATAATGAACACCAGGAAAAATATACAGATCAGCACATGAAACACTCCCATGTGTTCTAATTCCTTTGATAGCGCGAAGGGTCTCTTCCATTTGGAGGACTTTCTTTTTGATGTCACCAGTGTCTGGATCTCCAGTGGGATGGGCAACATCATGAGTTTCATTGGTCGTATCCAATCGTAGTTCGTAGTATGGTAATGACCGTGATTCCTCCTTGTGTGGAGGATTCAAAGCATGTCGGTATTTTTGGACCTCTGATTAGATCGTGTAATTCTTTGAGTAGTAACATCCAAATCAGTAATTTATTTTCTTAATCAGTCAATTCTTTAGAAAGCTGGATTAAGTTCAAATCTGCCTGATGATTACATGATTGACTGTAGGCATGTTGCCTTTTTGGACTTTGAACGGGTAGTAGGTCCGATTGATTCCCTGCAAAAGACTTGCATAGTTTAGTCTTTAGGGAATGTGTATAATAACATGCTATGTAATGTGTCTCTTTTTTTTTCTTTTATAGGAATTTTATCCTGCAAAATGGATGTCAGTTGTTTGTAGCATGTTTTAAAATATGTATGTGTACATATTTCTTCATATTTCTCATTACATGGAGATAGATATGGAATGTAATTACAAGTAATTGTGTTTACAAGTAATTTAAAATGAGAGCATGAAGAGACTTTCCTCCGTTTTGGGTTTATCAGAGGCTGACCTATCTTAGGTTACTCTCGCGGCTTTTTGGCATGAAGGTTCCCAAATTATCACAATCTACTTGACGGGAAGTTAATCCGGTCTTTCAATCTATTTGGGTGGTGCCTTTCTTGAGCCTCGGAGAATTAGCCTTCTCACGAGTCTAGTAATCAAACATCGACGGGATAGCCTCCTGGTCGAGGGACCACACAACATACATTCACATACATCACGTCTCACTGTATGAAAATGATGACATGTGCGAAATACTAATATCACAAGCAGATATGGTGCGAAGCACTAAGTGCAATAAGGAAATGCATTCATACACATTCATCAAAATGTAAATGCAACATCCACACACAAGTTGATAACAGTTTTGAAAAGATTGAAATAGCGGCTTAAGTACTAGAGTCCCCAGCAGAGTCGCCACCTGTCGACGTCGGGATTTTTGGATGTCCCTTTCCGTTACTTGTTCTTTGGTGTTCTAATTTTAGGTGAGATTTATTTGAAAAAACAAGTGAAAAAGGTCTGACATGTATAATGTCGAGGATGGACTGTTAAGAGTCGCCAGTTGGTTTTTTAAGTGGTTGTACCAACACAACCGAGAAAAGGTTTTCACATTGACCCAGTGATGTGACACTGCTAAACGGGTCGGTGAAACCGAGATTCATTAGGGTCCGGGGACTTGATTATGCGAAGGGAAGGTGTTAGGCACCCCCCGACACCCGTATTACCACGGTGACCGCCTCTTTTTAAGAAACTTTTATCTGAATATGTGTGTGTGTGTGGGTCAATGTGTTGTTATTTGGAAGTAGTGCAAGGCCTCGTTCGCACCTATATACCCAGGGTTTGAATTTATGTAAAAATTCAATTTTAAGCAAGATATGGCAGTGATGTTTTATAAAAGAGGTTTTTTCAAACCCTGATGCTTAATAGTAATTGAGACCTTTTACACTCCCATTTTATTAAGTGTTCGGCTTGATTGATTTTATTTGACAGATGCGAGGCATCCATACGAAAATAATGTACAAAATAATGTCGACTTCCTCGTGGGTATGGAAACCATCTCGAGGAAATTCGAACACCGCAGAATAATTTACAAGTCGCCATGTACCTAGAAATGTCCATCACGGGAACCTAATCTAGATTCAATGGGATGAATCAGTGATCACATGATTCTGGCGCGCATAAATCGCAATTTATATGAAAGCGATGGCGGTATATATATAAAAGTTGTAAATATATATATACAGACATGATCACCAACCATGAAGCACCTCCATGGGGGATCAGAAAATGTAAATAAAGTTGTAAAAGCGATCAACTTCCACGAAGGAAACTCCAGGCAGGACAAATATATATATATATATATATATATATATATATATATAAAAAGCAGTAGTAAACGCACCGGATGTAAAATCCATGCTCATCGAATGCAGTCCCACCACGCTTTATATATATATATATATATATATATATATATATATATATATACAAAGCGAGTAAACGCATTCTGGATGTAAAATCTGTGGCTCATCGAATGCAGTCCGACCATATTCATATATATATATATATATATATATATATATATATATATATATATATATATATATATATATATATATATATATATATATAAAAGCGAGTAAACGCATTTAGGATGTATAATCCGTGCTCATCGAATGCAGTCAATTATCACGGTTCATATATATATATATATATATATATATATATATATATATATATATATATATATATATATATATATATGTATATTAAAGCAAAAAAATGCTCTGCATCAAGTTCAGGCTCAATCGAGGCATAACTCGATAATGTTAGTCCATATATATGTAAATATATATATATATGTGTGTATATACAAACTGAAATAAAACCACAGACCGAAGTCCGGGAAAATACACGCAACACGACTCTCAACGTGAAGAAGGGTGTGAAGGCTTAAAAGTGTGTGAGAAGGCATACAGTGGGATGCCAAAGAAGACTTCTATATCTTTAAAGTGGATGAAACTTGGCTCCCGCGGGTACAAAAGTAGTTATATGTGAGCTCGCAAGTGTTTAAAATGAGAAAGCACTCAGTCTATTGCAAGTACAGAGCAAATTTAACAGGGCTTCCTCGCTCTTTCTCTTCTTAAAATGGCTACCCCAAGCCCTCTATTTATCGAGGGGGAGCCGCATGTGTACCTGCGGCCAGCCGCAGGTGTACCTGAGGCTGCCCGGGTTGCCTTGGATTTCTCGGGTCGCGTCGTCTCACAAGACGCGTAACGGAGGCAACCGTAATGTCTCGCTTTCGAAATTTTAGAGTTGCAATACAGGCATCCGACTGAGGTATGTAGGACCTATTTCGGACCGCCGTTGTCGAGAGTTGTACAATGGCATGGGATTAGAGGTTGTTCGAAGTCATGAAGATGGGGCGGTGCCCTCCTATCCTTTAAGCTTCAAATTATATCTCATTACCACGCATAATAGTCACCGGATTGGTTTTCCTTGATTCTTGTGGGACATTGTTGTGTAGAAATGTATGTATAAAATGTTGAGACGACGTGATGTGGCTTCGAAGTGGCGAGATGATGACTTTGCCCCTCACCGAAGTTATCGCCAGTTTGGGCTGATAAAGCAGACGTTGCTCAGGGTTATTGCTGAGATTGGACTGCTGCAAATGTTGAAGGTTCTTAGTATCATCTCTGAGGTGCGCCTGTATTCCCAGTGTTATCTCCGAGCTTTGTACTGAATGCCTCGATGTGAGTGCCGAGGTTGAAGCTGATCGCATGCATTTGAAACAAGCATTTCTGGGGTTATCACCGGAACTGTATTCCTTGGGGTTATCACCAAGGTTGGTAGCTGCTACTCCCAGTGTTGGGATTGAGATTGGATACCTCGAGGTTATCTCCGAGATTAATCGGTCTTCTCCGGTGGAATTTCCGGTGTTGGAACTGCATACCTCGGGGTTATCTCCGAGTTTGGAATTGTTACTCCCGGTATGTGTTCCGGTTGGTGCTGAACTTCCGGTAGTATTCTGATTGGATATGAGCCGCCTTCAGGGGTTATCTCTGAAAGACGAATCGCCTCCCTACAATGTCGATGGCGATTAAGGCGAAAAATTTGATTGTGTACACACCTATTTTGGGGCGTCTACACACACACACATATATATATATATATATATATAAGTAATAAAACAAAGTTGAGATAACTTTCCACCGACGATTTTGAAAAATGAGTAAGTGGGGTCCCATGTAATAACCCAAATTTACAACAAATACTTCATAAATAAATCTCTATTTATCCCAATTCACTTGGCTTCACTAAACATATTTTTAATAACATTTATTCATCATTAATATTATAACTCGCAATATTAACAACCAGATCATTCCCAGAAAAGAGGGGGCTTTCCGATAAGGACTTCTTCTTATTGGCGCGTAATTAGATGAACAAACCCATTTACTTGACAGAACTTTCTAAACATCGTCAATAATGCAAATAATAATATGAATAACTTTGTCGTCTCAATTATTGATTTAATAATATAAAATATTATGCGTGATGATCATTGATAATAATTGAATCAATAATATGAGATACTTATCGTTAACCATCGCTGCAATAATTGAATATAATGAGTGACTTCATACGTAAGATCAATAATTTAGAGATATTGGTCATATCGTGCTACATCATGCAACCACATGCCATTCATCGTAATTTTATCATCGGGTATTTCAATAGTTAACGGTAAAACTTTTGCCTTTACTTTTATAAAAAGTTATTTCTGTCGCTTTCTAAATCTGACAGTAATTCCGTAGCGGGGTCCACCAATGATTGTGTCGTCGTACGAATATTCCCTGATAAAACAAATATTTCCCGACCAAAAGAATATTTTATGACAACTTGCTTACTTTGCAAAATTTATAAATATTACCCCAACTATAACATTATATCAAATCCACACCTTATTACCCCAACATTGCCCTATGTTACATTTTATTTAATCCATAATGTGTACCATAAGCTAGTATATTGGCTCCCAAATTGTATACATATACATATACCCATATAATTATATGACCCAAGAGTATTGGGCTAATCCAATAAAATGCCCCTTGGGCTACAAACACAATTTTAATCAAATCTTGGATCAAATACTCATTGGGCTCTTCCCAAGTTAAATCAAGTTTGGGCTAGGCACAAATACTTATACACATTGGACTAAACATTAGTCCACCAATTCAATTTCTTGGGCTAAGATTCCCAACTTATGCAAGTATGTTACAGTATTAAGGTTGGGCTTGGATATATCCTAGATCCAACGCTTCATTAAATTATCCATCAATTAATCTCATTAAGAAAATAATTATGCCAGAAGAGGCTTAACACATAAGCTTAATTAATCATAACCAAGTTTATCAACATTATTAATAAAATTCTTAATTCTTTCATACATGATTCAATTTGTATTGAATTATTAGTCCCATGTCACATACACACACACACACACACACACACATATATATATATACACACACATATACCCACAAATAATTGCAAATCTCTTTATTTTATTACTAAAATTACTTATAAAATTCTCGGGTATAACATTATTAAAACAAACTAAATTGATGAAAATAATAATTGGATTTCATTTCATAAACACAATAATCAAGATGTACATGTTTACAAGGGGCATACCCTAGGTAATTAAAAAAAACTATGATACAATAGCTTGAGCTATTAAGCTATTTCAGTTTTTCTGTGTAGTTTCACTGCACTATGTGACACAGTTGTATAGACCTTAAATGATAGTGCATACCCAGCATTGTTGAGGCAACCTCTATGATGTTTTCATCAATCTGAATCATCCTGCTTGCAACTAGTAAATAACATCAGGCTGTTGCTGCAGTGCATTGTAATATTGCCCAATTTCAAAGACTTTGGTTGGACTGCTATCTACGAAACTTTGTTCGTCTTGTAGTGTTAAACTTTCCATCATATCGTCATTCATATGAATGACAGGTTCATACATGAAAGTAACAGTTGCAGCAGGTGACCACTTGACATGATCCTTATAAATACCTTTTTCGAGTAATGGCTCTCACCTTCAGTTATTGTCCACGGCTAAGCTTCACAATTATTATTCCCCTAAAATAATACAAACCAAAGCACATGCTAAGAAATCGGCTCTCTATTCTCATAGAGTTTATCACAGAGAATGAAGAAGGAATTTTGGGATGACGAATCAGAATCTCAATTACTTGTCAAAAAATAAATCAAAATCTCAATTAACAAATTAGTAGTCTACAATACGGTATCTAAAACAAGTATATTAGAGTTTTCTGAACAAAATAAACAACTAGTCCTTTTAGCTGAAAAAGCTGCTTTAGATTATGTAGGTAAGTAAAGCAATCATGATATGGAGCCCTTGATGATTTGATGGGATGGTGTTGCCCATTGGCATATAGACTGTGACGCCCCCGAATCCGGGTCCTCTGACCCTGGTTCGGTCATCAAGACAAAATACAAACATCCACCTCTAAACAACATACAATAACTAAAATGCATAAAATAATAAACGTACGTCATTCATTCAAAAGGTATCACTAGTCCCAAGATTCGATAACCTTAATACAATCATACAAACATACCCTAAAATAATCATTAGGGTTCATATTACATAATAGTAAATTTAAACTAGGCATAAGGTAAAGTCTGCTCATTGCCACTATCCTACATCTTTCCTTTACCCTTGTCATTTCCTGAGGTCTTGGGCTTAGCTGCAATATAATTCATGATATAGCAAGGATGAGCAACAAGTTTGCTCAGCAAGTTTAAATACAATAATAAAGATATATCATGATGAATGGAAAATATCTGACAAAGAATTCAACAATATGAATATCTGAAGGATTCAACAATATGAATATTAGAAGCAAAGATAATGATTGCTTTTAGAATATCTGCTAGTCAAGTAGACATTGAACTATAACACTCCAATGGAATTAATAGCTAATTGACCCTTTGGTTACTGGCTACAGAATAAGTACTTGAGGGGATCAGCCTCGCGTACACCATGTATATGCATAACATTTAAATATGTTCTTTGTATCATATACTAGATACCTGGTGTACTCCCCTATCATAGAAGGGGTGTTCTTTCAGTCTAAGAATCCTTACTATCAATTAGTTTGGATAGCTTTTATAAAACTTCATATACTTGTCTGACCGAACAAAGGTTTAGACTCTATCTGACACAGTTCAAGAATTATAGAACTTTAAATGAAGTACAAGTCCAAGACTTTACGAACTCAAGTACACTAAGTGCGAATATCAATAATATCGATGTGAAATAATTGTAAGGTAATTAAACCACTTAATAGAATGCTCGGAAATAAAGTTCAAGCTTAAATGAATAACTTTCAATTCAAAAATAACCTGCTCAAATACAATATGAGAAAGATGGGACACTTTCACAAAATTCAAAGTTGTGTAAGTTAGGAAACTTGCAACGCAGTAAAATAATGTTCGGATACTTGCTCAAGTAAAAGAGTAAGAATTTAAGGAACTTGCAAAACCAAAGAGTGAAGTTCAAGGAAACTTTCCTGTTTTCTCAGCTACAATTTATTTCTAGCTTTAATTAACTTACGTTGAAACGACCTAACATTAACTAGTCAGTCTTTCTAATTAGTATGTGTAAACAAATATGAGTCCACACTTACAAGAATCAAATCATCACCTATCATGCTTCTATACATATGTCATTATATTCCATGATTAGTTTCTAACACACTATGTCATAGTTTGAAATCACTATTGACTTTAAAGTGGTAAACATTAATTCATCATAGAATTCTTTCAATAACATGCTTATTATCACATGCATACTATACTGGACAAGTATTACAGATTAAAGTAATCATATACGCATGCATCAGTTCTCAATTTATTTATAGAACTCAGACCTCACAATGATGGCGACAATGGCCGCTTGTTTTATACTAAGGAGTAAGCGGCATCATTCCTCCTAGTGCAAACCAAGACATGGCTGATTCTGCAGAAGGTCAGTGTATTCCCGTCTTGCACATATATGAATAATCATGCACAACACACATGTTATGATGTGAATAACTAAATTCAACCCTTCATCAAAACATAACATAGGTCATTATTCGTTTTTATTTAATCAAGACTTCACATGTTAAGCTAACAATCATGCAAGCCACTTTAACTACCACACATCATACTTTCATAAACATACATGTTAGACATCAAAAACATACTTACAAGTTCTCAACTTAATGTATATATAGTTTATCAAGTTCATTTTCAAAACTTTAAGTCTCTATTAGTAAAACTTCTTCAAGCATACAAGATTAGTTTGCATAGTCTAACTCATGCTTTCATATGAATTTGTGCACATACTCAAGTTATTTACATATGTTCACAAGGTCAGATTGTATATTACTCTATGTATACAATTTCTAGTTTTCAATGCTTTAAGCCTTCTTTGAATAACCAAGTCAAAACAAACCTATTATGGCTTACTATATACATAACCACCTTTGTCCACACGTTCATGTCATTTATATGCATATTCAATTCAAAGTAACATGCTCAGAATGGAACATGATCATAAAAATTAGTACACATGGTGACGGGCAAGCAGTAGCGCGACGAGCGATCTTATAGAAGTGACGTGCCGCGCCACTTGACGATATGAAAAATAATGGCTCTGCATTTGCAGAGCCTTAACACAAACCATGCTAAATCTGCAACCAAACCAACTACAATGCTTCTAAGCATGCAAACAACCTCAGACAACACAATGACATGTTATTCTACATCAATTAATAGAGAATTCTTGAGAATTGTAAGAATCTGCCCAAAACCCAATTCAAGAACATAAGTTAGAATTTATACCTCTTTAACTTGAATTGGACTCCTCACACACTGAGTATGCTTCTACAATATGCTCAGCAACTTATAACTACTCAACTTAGAATTACAAGCAACCAAAAACTGAAATTGAAGCTTCTATTGATAAAGGAAACTTGGACTAGATATTGACATTATCCTAATGTTGGAGCTCATGGTGCAAAGGAAGAACACATTGGTTGCTAAGGAGTGGTTCAACAACCCAAAACCAATCATTGGTCTTGAAATCATTACTTATGTTTTAGCCATTTGGAAGTTACATATTTAGGTGATAGGTTACTATTCATTGTACCTTTGTGCCACTAAATTTGGGACAAGGAGCAAAACTCAAC
Organism: Panax ginseng; assembly: GCA_020205605.1. Lineage (NCBI taxonomy): Eukaryota > Viridiplantae > Streptophyta > Magnoliopsida > Apiales > Araliaceae > Panax > Panax ginseng. Next base: position 102,289,677 of record CM035143.1, read on the forward strand.
AACAAGCTTGGTTTGGATACTATAATTCCCAAAATATAATATAAATGTGTTAATGCTACTACACAATGGAAAGTTGGGGATTATTTATGTACTATCATGAATGCAATAATTCTTACTATATATGATATATAGACATATTAATGTGACACCTTGTACAATATAAATTATATAGTTAACTACCATATAATAAAGGTTTACTGTATTGCATGCTTGCACATATTAATCAAGTAAATATAATTATATAATATTTATTAACCTCTTACTCATTAATTATTATCTATTCATAATAATCATAAATCAACACATTACCCATTTGATTGCAATTAAATCAATATGCTCCAATCTTGCCACCATATTCAAATAAATTGAATATTTAATTAATAATCATATCAATCCTTTGATATTAAAATCTTAGGGTTAGTCCACCAATTTAAATAACTATTAGTGACTCCATTTAATCAATTCATAAATTCACATAACCACATAAGGTTTAAATAGACTCACAAAACTAACTCAATAAAATTAAATTACATATTTAATTAAATAAGGAGTTTAAAATTCACGATCATTACATCTCTCCCTTCTTATAAAAATTTCATTCTCGGAATTGTAAAAATAAGGTTACTCAAATAAAAATGGATAATTCGCTCTCATTTTCTCTTCTAGCTCCCACGTAGCTTCTTCGACTGCGTGATTCCTCCAGAGAATCTTAACGGAATGGATCATTTTATTCATCAGCTTATGTTCCTTCCTATCTAGTATCTGGAAAGGAACTTCCTCGTACAGTAAGTCTTTCTCGACTTGGATTGGTTCATAGAAGATAACGTGTTTGTAGTCTGGTTTATACGACCGCAATACTGACACATGAAACATATTGTGAATGTGCCCAAGTTCAAGAGGTAACGCTACCTCGTACGCCACTTTACCGACTCGCCTCAGAATATCGAATAGTCCTATGAACCTAGGGCTCAACTTGCCCTTCTTCCCAAAATGAATCTTCCCTTTCCAGGGAGATACTTTCATAAATGCATAGCTTCTTAATTCAAACTCTTTCTTCTTGTGATGTAAGTCCGCATACTTCTTCTGGCGATCTTGAGCTACTACTAGTCGGGCTCTTATCACCTTGATGATTTCTACCATCTATTGTACCAACTCGGGTCCCAACAGTCGACGTTCTCCAACTTCGTCCCAGCATAAGGGCGTCCTTCATTTCCTCCCATACAGTGCTTCGTATGGCGGCATTCCAATACTGGCATGATAACTATTGTTATATGTGAACTCTACTAATGGAAGGTGATCCTCCTAACTACCCTTGAAGTCCATCACACAAGCTCGGAGCATGTCTTCAAGTGTTTGAATCGTTCTCTCGATTTGCCCACGATCTGCGGATGATACACGGTACTCATTCGTAGTTGTGTCCCCATTATTTCTTGAAGACTCTTCCAGAAGTTTAACGTGAATCGCGGATCTCTATCTGATGCAATAGATACCGGCACCCCATGCCTCGAGATAATTTCCTTGACATATAATTTGGCTAAATGGTCCAAACTATACTTAATCTTAATTGGCAAAAGGTGAGCTGACTTAGTAAGACGATCTACAATCACCCATATGGCGTCGTGCCCTTTCTGCGTTACCGGAAGTCCCACCACGAAGTCCATTGTGATGTGCTCCCATTTCCATTCTGGAATCTCTAATGGTTGTAATAGCCCGCTTGGTCGTTGGTGCTCTACCTTGACTCTCAAACAAGTTAGACATCTATTTACGCATTCTGCAACCTCTATCTTCATGTTTGGCCACCAGAAGTGGTGACGCAAATCTTGGTACATCTTTGTGCTTCCTGGGTATATCGAATATCTCGTACTGTGCGCTTCTTGAAAAATCTCTTCTCTCAGTTCTGGTACTAACGGTACCCAACTTCGTCCTTCAAATCTTAGCAGTCCAGTGCTATCAACCTTAAATTTCAATTCATCACCTTCAGTCAATCTCTTCTTGATGTTATTGCAATCTTCATCCTTTTCTTGTGCCTCTTTAACCTTATCCAATAAAGTCGGGCTTGCTGTCACTGTAAATAATTGCTCGTCGGTCTCCATCGGATACCTAATTTCCAAGTCTAGTCATTCGAAATCCTTCACCAATTCTTCTTGAATGGTCAACTTCAATAACTTCACTCTGCCTTTTCTGCTCAAGGCATCTGCCACTACATTTGCTTTGCCTGGATGGTACAGAATCTCACAATCATAATCTTTAGACTTTTGTGTGAAGATATACTTTAGACTTTTGTGATCCGTATATATCTCACACTTCTCGCCATACAAATAATTCCTCCAAATCTTCAAAGCGAAAACTAGTGTTGCTAACTCCAGGTCATGAGTCGGATATCCCTTCTCATAATCTTTCAGCTGACATGAAACGTACGCAATGACCCTGTCGTGTTGCATCAGCACACAGCCAAGACCCTTGTGTGACGCATCATTATACACTATAAACCCTCCCGTGTTGTCCAGTAAGGCCAACACAGGTGCTTGACTAAGCCTCTTCTTTAATTCTAGGAAACTTTCTTCACACTTCTCCGTCCAAATGAACTTAATTATTTTCCTGGTAAGATTGGACAATGGTGAAGCTAATTGTTGACTTGGTCATATTCCAACCTTAGGTTTTGATGATGACTTTCCTATTGTACTAAAATGTTTACTCATACATTTACAGGATATTAAAAGAATTCTTGAAGCTTTGATTTATTAAAAGATTGAAGACATGAAGGCTTAAAGAATTGCTTGAGTCATTAGGAAATAAATGTAAGATCCTAGCTTTAATTATTTCTCAATCAAGGCTCTAGGATTTGCATTGCATTGCATCATTAATTAATTGTGGAATAAATTAAAATGATAAATTAATTAAAGATTAATTATGAAAAGATTTAATTAAGCTTTCAAAATTAATAAGGATCAAATATTAATTGGAGTATTTTTTGAAAAGCTAATTTTGAAGCCTTCCCATAATTAAAGGATTTGGTAAATCTATAGCACATATCTTGGGATTGATTTATTCATTATGTTTTCCATGATTTATTAATTGATTGAACTTTCCTTAAAATTTATTAAGCAAATCAAATATTCATATCTATAGAATCAATTAGCATGGATCAATTAATTGAAGTAATTTTTGGAAAGCTAATTAGTGAGGGCAAATCTAAATAAATTGGGATTTCAAAATAAATATGGAAATATTTTTAAATATTGATACTTCCCATAATTGATGGAGTTGGTTAGTAAATAAGTTTTAAAAATATCATTATCTTTCATATCTCTAACCAATATTGTCTCCATAAATTTTGGGATATGGTGTTTTATTATTGGGTTTGCCATAATCATGAAAATAATTAATTATGGAACAAATTAATTGGAGTTTCAAAATGAATATGGAAATAATTGTGAATTTTATGAAGTGCTTATTTTATTATGGAACAAAATAGTTTGGGCATATAATTCGAATTAGATTGATCAGAATTGATTCTCTTTAAGGTGTTTCTTATTTATATAAGTAAATCTTGATTAAATCTTTTATTGATGGACATATCCAATCTTAAGGAACATAATTCATTACTAGCTTAAAATGAGTTGTTTATTTAATTAAAAGGCCTACCCGATCTTTAGCAATATGTTTCCATAATTACCATGGGTGGATGACATCAAGTAAAGATAATATATTGACAAATATTCTTTTCCACTCATATTACATTATTGGGAATCAATTAGCAAAGAAGTATCCATGATTGACTCACATGCTTCCATATTGCAAATGTCAAGCTACCAATTAAATAATTATTCTTTCATGGATCTCCTTAAGAAGCATGATTGCATATTTAAATAATTTATTCACTTTCCATATTAAAGGTATCATTTATACTGAAAGATCTATCTAATATATATGATGGCAATACATGAACCAAAATGAGTCTCTCTTTATTGATATATATAGGCATATAGTGATTGGATTAAAAGAATCAATTAGTGGGAATATCTTTGCTGATATCATGCATAGAATTGATTATGCATTAGCCTTCCTTTGTATGACTATCAACGGTCCAATGCACTTAATTAGCAACATCTATATGCTAGAATTGTCTTCTAACGGGTATATACAATGTTTCAATATAAAAGGAACTGGCAAGGCTTATTATAAAACAAGAAATCAGAATATACAACAAGCAGAATACTTAGAATACTATTCTGAAAATTTACTTTCTTCACATACAATTCACAAGGGTTTTCAAAGTTTCTAAATTGTGAAGAATCATTTCTGAAATTTGTTGTGCATCAAGCTCTTAATTAATTTCAGCTCTTCTCTTTGCGCTTTAATTTGTGATATCTTTATCTTTCATATTGATCATTGCATTTTAGTTGAGCCTTGAATTGTTGATATAATTATTGCTCTGATCATAGTTTATTTTGTTGTCATATATTTGATCAATTCTCTAAACATGTGGTAGACTAATTTGTTAGTCTAAGGTTTCTAATTCGGGTTGGATTAGGGGTTTTGCAAGCAAGTTCAAGGAAGCATAGATGCTTAAGAGTGCATAGGTGCACGAGGAGCAAAGGTGCTCGGGAGCAAAGGTGCTAGAGGAGTATAAGTACTCAAAGGTTGTGAATCTTGTCTTGTAAAGGGGTTAATTGTAAACAAAGTTTATTAATAAAGAGAGTCTCCAATACTAGTTTGTATTGGACGTGGATTAGGCCACTAGAATAGAGGATAGGGGTTGAACCACGTAAAAATTCATTGTGTTCATGTGATTGCTTATTGTGCTAAATTATCTCATAATTCTGCTAACTATCCAGCAGGCTGCATTCAATATCTATAAACTTGCAAACCTAATTTAGCAAATTGTTTTCACACATTCACATTCTGAAAAAGGTTAAGTCACGTATTTAATCATTGTGGAAAGTGTTACATAAATTCAATACAACATCTTAACATTTCCACATATAAAGATATAGAATCCAACTTGCTGCATTGTATATCCAAAAGAATTTTTATTGAATCAAAAGTTTGACATCGTTTGTTCCCACACTTATTCAACCCCCCCTTCTAAGTGTGCCTATTTAAATTTCACTAATTTCAAAAAATCTTGAATAAATCTTCGATAGTATCCCGCTAATACTAAGAAACTCTGGATTTCTGTCGGCATCTTCGGCTGCTCCCAGTTGATAACCGCTTCTACCTTCGCTGGATCTACTGAAACACCATTTTTGTCGATAACGTGCCCCAAAAATTGCACTCTCTGCAACCAAAACTCACACTTGGAGAGTTTTGCATACAACTTCTCCCTCCTTAATGTCTCCAACACTATCCGAAGATGCTCGGCGTGTTCTTCCTCCGTCTCTGAATACACTAGAATGTTGAGGGCAGTTAACCACGAATTGGTTAACTGACCACAACTACATCAGTTTATTTAAAAATGATTTTAATACATAAAAAATCATGAAAAATAATATTATGGTATAAGAAAATATTTAAAGATATTTTCAGTGACTTTTAATATTTTGGGATGAATTTCATTAATTAATCAATATTAATGGTAATTAGTTTATTTAATAAATATATTAAATAAATTATGGAAAAATAGAATAAATAATTTAAAAATCATATAAAAATGATTTAAGGGTTAAAAAATATTTTAAGTTATAAAATATAACTTTTGATATTTTACCATGAAAATATTAATATTTAAATATTAATAGTAATTACCATATAATAAATTTAAGTGTTTAAAAAATCATATAAAGGTGATTTTAAAGTATTAAAAATAATTTGTGATATTATAATTATATTATAATAATATGTGATGATTTTCATTAATATTTGAAATTAAATAAATATTAATGATAAAAGAATTATGTGGTATTTATTTCATATAAATACGTTATTAAGGATTGAAAAATTATGATAAATAGTAATAATTATTTAAAAATTATTACGAGCTTATGAAAATTATTTTTGACTAATATTAAAGTTATCTGAGATAATTGTTAAGTCTTAGGCAGAGTTTAATTGAACTTAGACTCGATAAAAGTCCGACTAGACCGTCGAGATGTCAGATTTGTGTCGGGTTCAACTCAGACTGTAATAGTTTGACTTGATACCGAGTCTTATGTGTGTTATAGACTGATAGGGTTATGTGTTATATGTTATGTGTTTAGGTTATTCTATGTATATTTATATATATAATAGTATTATATTGTGATGATATTAGTCTTCGGATAAAGCGATATAAATTGCGTAGCGATAATCAACGGTTCAGGCAAGTTTGTTTTTACTTAACTCTACTAAGAGTTGTTTCATTCGGATAAGCTTATGGTTAATCATTGTTGGTTTTCATGAATTGTACTCTGTACATATTGCATGTATAAGTCAGGTATGAAAGGCTGATCACCTTCATTACCAGTTGGTTCAGATATATTTGTTCATGTTCAATAGTCAAAATTTTGTTCCTGCTAGTTCACAATTATATTGTTGAATTATAGTCAGCTTATTATTCAGACTCTTTCAATCATGATATATCATTAAATTATTGAACTTAAACTTGCTGGGCAATCTTATGCTCACCCTTGCTATATCATGATAAACATTGCAGATTAAGACGAATAAATCGATCTGAGGAAAGGTTAAAGACAGTTTCAGCTTAAAGTTAATGTGTGCGATTAGATTTGTAATAGTTGTATAATAATAATGTTATGTGTTAAATAAGTTATGATTTGTGTATTAATTTAAGGTTACTCGACCTTGGGGAATAGTGTGTAAAGTTATTGTATAAATAATTTATGTTTATATCTTCTGCAAATATAGTAATAGTTGTATAGAATGATCGAACCGAATTCACGGTGATTCAGGACCTCGGATTTGGGGACCTAACAGTTGGTATCAGAGCTGTTGGTTATAAACCTAAGGTAGTGATACCTTAGACTAATAACCGCGGTGATTAGGATAAGATCTAACTCATGTAGAGTTAGTCGGTCGGTAAGATTCAAAGATGAATCTCAGCGAGGTATAAGATACAGAGTTCCCTAACTCTGATAATAAAGTTGAACAGTAGTGATGAATAGATAGAGACTAAAAGACAAAAAGACTAAAAGTACAGTGATAGGAGATCGTAAAACAAAACGATCAAGATATAGAAATGAATCGTAATATATACGATGAGATCACTCCGTGATCGGATAAGGTTATAGTATGAAGAAGGATCAAGCGAAGGATTGAAAAGTTTACAGCAAGATTGTTGGGTGTCAGTTGTACTATGAATTGGTACAGATTCAAGAAAGGATTATGAATACGAGTTAAATGAAATTCGTATTGAGAAGGGTGTTAGTGGTAGGTGGGGATTCAATTGAGAATTCATGTCGGCAGCTGAGTTGTATGATTCCTTGTGTGGGCGGGAAATTGTACTTGGTGTAAAACTACTTAGTTCTGACAATGATAATCATTGAAATATTTGTGTCGCGATATTTGATATATGCATGTTAAGAGGGTGATTCCTTTCTCATGTGTAGAACAGATAAATAGGGGTAGAGAATATAAGATTAAGTACGAGTTCTTAAAACTCATACTTATGTGACATTCTTGATTCATAGTTATATGAAATGTTTATGAACCCCTCAGCGAATGGACGCCAAAGGTCTGATTAGACAAGTTCTTAAACTCATATGATTGTGGTAATTTATGGACTCATAAGTGTGGTTTCTGAACCGGGCATAGTTGTGTGTGTGAAGGGAGAATTGAGGATTATATGAACATATAGATTGTTAAGCAAATGATTATTAGTGGAGACATAAGTTTTCCAAAACTCCTAGCTATGCTTTAGACTTGAAATTTTGACATCAAGCTAAATCGACCTTGTCTTTTGGAAAAAAATATGTAGACTTCGTAATCATTTTTGAAACTAGTTTAAAGTATAGTCTATGCTACTTATTTCACTTTAGCACGAAATGATTTGAAATATCAAAATATATTTTATTTATCACTCATGTACCATGTATCCTGGTGCAGAGATGATAAAGAATTGATGGAGTTATAAATACAGGAATACTTAGTGTGAATTTGATCTAAAATCGTTAATCCACTATTGTATGATGTGTTATGACAAAGTCATGCAATAACGGCATCCTCAAACGGACTGTTAATACAGTACGGCATCATGACGTCATTCTCGAAAATATTTTCAAAAAAAATTTAATTTGCCAACGGGGTTTGGCTACACCTAAATAATTCGATTGAATTGAATTATTGATATGAGTTTATGCTATTCGATTCAGCTAGACTAATGTTTATGTAAACTCTAAGTGTTCATTGAAAGAAATTTCTCGACCCAAATTGTTTTGGTGCGGAATCGTATGATAAGACTGAGGTGGACTATGTTGTTTAGATAAATAATCCAATCAAGTAGCGTAAATATTCGCTATACATGATTAATACGTTATGCATGACGTAAGAGTACGATAGGCTAAGCACCTAAAGTACTAGCAACGGTAGTTTACTTTCTTTGTGATTGTAAACATACCAAGTAATGTATTGTTTTGCGGTATGATCAATACCGTTAAAACTATGTGTTCATGGTCTATATGACCCCTCAGCACAATTTAAAAACTTTTACTCTTGTGAGTGGTGTATTGGGTAGCATGTGATAATGTGTGTGAAGGGTGTAAGCAGTATGATGTATGGTGTAAGGTAAATTTCGGGGACGAAATTTTTAGAAGAAGGGGTGAATGTGACAACCCAAGAATTTAGAAAATTTTTAAGATTTTAATTAATTGATTTAAGGTTCAAAATTAGAACCTATATATAAAATTAGTGTATGCGTTTGATATTTTTGAGATAGAATTTTGATGATTTCAAAATTCTGTGAAGGATTTAAGTGATTTATTCCAGATTAAGGGAATACGTGAATATGTTCTGTGTATATGTGTACAGTATGTGGTTAAGGGTCAAGGGTTGACCAGATAAACGATATCTGTAACAAATCCTAAGTATATATTAAGAATGTCAACGTTCGATTAGAAAATTCTTACGAATTATAAGAAACCCTATAAACCAGTTCTGGAAACCCTAATTTCAGTTCCGGAAATCCAAAACCCTAATTCGATGTATGAAACCCTAATCTGGGAACTTAAATGATTATTATATTGCTTAAGTGCTATTAATTATAGTATTAATTAGGGTAAAGCTTAATTAATTAGCAAACCCTAATTTCAAATTTAGAAAACCCTAATTTCTGGATTAGGAGCCCTAATTTATAAATAGGGAAAACCTAATTGTTAATTTAATAATTGTAATGATAATTAGGAAATCACTACAAAAAAATGGGGCTTCAATGACGAAGATTTTTCATTGCTAAAGGTGCCAAATTTACGTTGCTAAAGGGTTTTGTAACGACTTTCTTGTCGTTGCGTCTTTTCGTTCTTGAATGATAGCGTTGCTAATTGTTCCATGACGAGCGTATTTTTTTTACTTGCAAAACTAATACATTTTAAACGAAATTTGGTTTTCGTCTGAGACATCGATCCTTTAGCAACAAAATGTATTGTTGCGAGAATAATTAAAATTTCGTTGCTAAAAACCAATTTCATTGCAAAAGCACGCTAATTGGTAACGAAATAAACTCTTTTTTTTTGCAACGACCATGCATTTTCGTTGCAATTGACACCATTTTGCAAACGACATTTTTCGTTGCGAAGAAATTATGAAAAGTGTTGCCTAAGCTTGCTTTCGTTGAGAATGTAAACTTTTTTAGCAACGATTTTATTCTTGATTATATTATTTGGCAACGACATTATCTTTGAATCGAAAGAATCGAAAATATTTGTTGTTGGTTATTTTTCAATAGCAACGAAAGTCGTCGATTAGCAACGACATTATATGTTACCGTTTCTTTATATGTGCAACAAAAGTTGATATAATTTGCAATGATAAAAAATATAGCCTTTTATTTTAGTATTAGCAACAATATCCTCTCCGTTGTTATTAGGTTAATTTTTCGTTGCCAAATATTATATTTTTAATGTCATTAGCAACGAAAATTTGTTCCTATATTAAAACTTGTTCAATATTTTGGTAACGAATTATATTGTTCCCAAATCAAAATTTAACATTCTTTTTGTGTACCTGGCTGGCTCAATGTCCCCATAGCAAATAAAGGCAAAAATACAAAAAACTAAAATATTATTAACTTAATAAAATCATCCACTACATAATCATTCATTATCTTTACAATTAACCATCTAAAACTGCCACAGTTCTTCAATCAAAATATATATCTACATATATAGAGAGAGTACACTTCATAATTTCGTCCCTTGTCTTCCGTAAACGTAGCACAGAAATTTGATACCCAGTATTGTAAGTGTGACGAACAAGAATTTTGTAATTTATTTTAATATTTATTGGATTAAATAAATATTTTCGGTGATTTAATTATTAGATTAAATAATTAATTGATGCAATTGTGGTAGATTAATTTAATTATATGTGTTACATTTATTAAATTAATGTAGAGAATAATTATTATTCGAAGTATGTCGTTATGTGAGCTTATTGTATTAAAAGAAATATTTAATTAAGCATGATTTTATTTAATTAATTTAATTATTAATTAGAGAGTTAATAATTTGACATTATTTATTAATGAGAAAATTATTTATGTGACTATGAATTTATGAGAAATTATTATATTTTATTTAAGATATATTAAATAAAATATTGGAGTTATTTTATAAGAAGTGTGACATTAATTAAACTATAGTATAAGAAGTTTATCAAATTAAATGAGAATGAATTATATTGAATAGCCAAACAAGGCCTTAGTTGTGGTTGAGGGCAGTTAACCACGAATTGGTTAACTGACCACAACTACATCAGTTTAATTATTATATGCGACGTCTTCTTCTTCATTCATTCCATTATTGCTAAGTCTAGAGAATTATCACAGATAGAGAATTAAGAAATTGAGAGAATTGTGAGTTGTTTAATTGATTGAGAAAGTTTAATCCCTCCTATCTACACTAATCTGTGAGTAATTCTCTCCAACCCAAATTCTACTTTTACGTCATTTAGTTTTTATGAAAATGGCTTTCAATCAAGTTCTGTGAAATTTTTGTAAATTGGAAAATTGAGTTAGGAATATATGTAATAATTCGAGTAGCATAACATGTTTTATATATATTTTATATGATTCCATATCATAAGTTTCAGTAAATGATGACTTGTTATTTCAAAAATTTACAGAGTTTGGGTTTTGGCCATATGACCTTATACGTGATATTTCATGTATTGATCGTATAGTATCCCAAAATTTTACACTCGTTTATTATTATGCATGTTAATACGAAGAGACCAAACCTTAAATGAACGGATTCGGTGTTATAACGAATCCGTAGTATTAAATTTTATGTTTTATTGTTCAAAATCTTCAAGAACACAAAAGAATGTTACAATTTGCATATTTTAATTGATGAATTACATGTTTTAATGGGTTAAAATCAGTCTTTAGATGTTGAGTAATGTTTGTATACGAATTATATCTTGTGGGTATGTCTAATTACGAGTAGAAAATAAGAAATTGGAAGAAATTGGCATGTTCTACGATTTTTCGCGAATCGCCATTTACATGTATGCAATACTGTATTCTTGACTGCGTACCATTCTGAGCATAAGAGTCGCATACAACATGATAGCCACGCATGATGTCATTGACAAAGTACATGACTCGAGTATGCATGTGCATGACGTCGAGAATCAAGATACAAAGTGTGGTGGCATGAAATACTCTCCGAAAAGTTCATAAATGTAATTTTTTTAAAATGTTTAAGTCTAACAATGAGTTAGTAAATTAATTTAATGAACATGTAAACATGTTAGAATTATAATGAGATGTTAAAATAGTTGTTTAACATGTAAATAACATAATTACATGTAGATTGAATTATTGAATACATAATTAGCTTGTTATTCATGATGTGTAAATTATGTGGCAAAGTAGTAAATTAACTAAGTATAGTTAATAACCAAAGTTTAAACAAAAAGAATAATCATTGATGATTAGTTAAGTTATAATTAACTGGTATTGTGAATGTGAATGATATGTAGGATTAAATTCAAAGAACGTGCTTAGTTAAAGTGTAATTTACGCACGATGCAAGTTTCCTAACCCTACTTGTCATTATTGTTCAAGTTTATTAATTACCCTGAGTAAATTATCATTGTTAATATTCAAGTTCAAATGTTATATTAAAGATTTATTATCTTTTCAAAGCATGATTCAGTTATACAATAATTGTTCTATTGCATACTTCTTGAGATTATTATTCGAATTGAATATCATTATTGTTAAACCTTATTAGACTAGTGAACTTTATTGATTCAACTAGTCCTTAGTTGATGAACGTTCTAAATTTCAAGAACCCTTATTGAATTATCCAAACCAAACTTCCTTTGGTACAAACTCGAATGTCAAACTGAGATGAACAACCCTGCAAAGGAATTTACTTATGCGTTAGCGTTAAGATATTGTGCACAAGATGGTACTAAGTGATCCTAAAGACAAGTAGAAAGGTCCATAGTCTTATGATCATTAAAGGTTTCAAGTATAACCCTTGATAACCTAGGACATAGTTCAAGTCTTATGACCCTCGAAATCTTTTGATTCTTGCTATTCATTCTTGATTCAAAAGTTGAGCTTTTATTTGAGAAGTTATTATTTCTATCGCATGTTATTATCTTTGTTATTTCATTATTATACTTGTGGGCAATAGTGCTCACTCTTGCTTAATAATAACATTGCGATTAAGAAACGAAAGAATCGATGAACCTTCCACTAGTAAGGGCAAGGGCAAAGTTAGCAAGTGATGAAGACTTGTTATTTTATTAGATGATGTATTTATGTTTAAGACTTAAGTTAATGATGTTGTTAAGACTTATTTGTTTATGATTCCGCACAGATGTAAGGTTAGGTTAACCTAGGATTGTATTATTATTATTCGGATGTTGTAACCCTTGAGGGGAAGATTTTTATTCTATCTATTGCATGACTTGCATTTATTATGGGTAGATAGATAGATGATATTTGTACAGTGAATACCAAATCCCGTGGAATCAAAGTACCCGGATTTGGGGGTGTCACAGTAAGGTAGGTCATAGAAGCAGTCTTCCTGCACATATTTAAAAATAATAACAAGGAAAATGAAGCAAATAGGTCACCAGAAGCACTTAGTGCCAAAATCAATACACAAAGACAACAATGTTGTGTTATTTTCTTACAAATCAACTACTACCCAAGTCCTATGCCATTTAAAATTTTTACTTTTTAACTTAATGAAATCTTGGCTTGCTATATGTGATACAATCCTAGTTATGCTTACCTACCAACTAGGCTGGGAGAAGAAGTTGCTAGTGCCACTAAAGGACACTGCTTCTGCACAAGTACTTCAGCTTTGACAGCATGTATACGGGAATTAACATAAACAGCACCATATTTTTGTAACTTTAACTTCCGTAGAAAAGTGTCTTTGGGTGTATTATCACCCAATGCCTGTCATATAATGGAAGAAGATAAGGAGCCTAAATGCAACCCGCACCATGAATTAAATTTTTTTAAACTGTAAATTCGTATAAAAAGTAGAATTCTTGCACTAAAAGATGAAATGAGAATGAAAAATAGAAGATAATTAACAAATTGATCAAAACACTAAAAACATTAAAATCTAAGGACATATACTAAGTTTCTAGAGGGAAAAAAACACCTGAACTACACTATGTAAATATAAATATAATAACCATAAGACTTGTCGAGGTTCCTAGGTGAAGATAATTCAGTGATAGCTTGAAAGTTGAAATCCAATGGTGAAGTTGAAAGTTGAAATCCAAAGCATTTTTTTTAATCTAAGGTTCAAATCCAGTATGATATGAAAGTCCCAAATATTTGAATAAATGAGTCCACTTTATTGGAGAAAGCTCAACCTTGATTTATGCAGTCCTTCATTATGCAGAAGTTTCACATCAGCTCTTCCTTACAAAACTAATCTATACTTTCAAAATGCACCCCCATAATGATTTATATCATAATAGTAGACATTAGCGCATGCAATTAAAAAATAGAGTTGTTAGGGGGGGGGGGGGGGGGGTGATACTCGTTGGTACCAAATTCAAAGGATTGGTGCAAATTATGCATGTGAAATACAGTTCTTTTTTTCTGTAAAAAATAATCAGAAGAAGCCTGTCTTACATAAACGCTTGGCAGTAAATCAATATGGTTTCCAAGAAATTGGCCAAATCTTTTTTCAGCAGGAGAACCTTTTTTGATATTGACCATTGCCGCCTTCAATGGATTACCTGAACATATGATAATAAACAAAAGATGTATGATTAAGCCTCGAAGAAATTATGTAAAGCAATAAAACTTTTTTCACAAGAGCAAAAAGACAAAAAGTATAGATGGATATAACGAGTCAAAAAACTTTTTCATTCCTTAGGATACTAACAAAGGTTTCTGTAATAATTCAACCACAGGTTTTAGTAAATATTATTTGTCCATTAGAATCCATAAACAAATTAAAAACGATGTTATAGTTATCATTACTGTGAATGAAGCATGAATTTCTTTTTATTTGGATGTTCTATATGTTTTGGATATTCCTTGGATAGAATAGTCCTGTATCTAAATTACACATCTGTTATTGTAGTGTGTTTAATCAAAACAGTCCTCTTGGGACTTTTAACAAACATGTGGCATGCTCAGTTTTATATTACTAGTTTCATTGCTATTGGTTCATATCATCAACCCATTTTTATCCTCCTTATTTCTCCACAGCCCAACCTATCTCCTCTAATTTAGTTCCAGCCATAACAACCCCAATTCTTGGCTTCGCAGTTCTCTGTCTCTCTCTCTCCTCAGAACTGCTTTGGCCTTGCACTCTCCACGCACCCTCTTCTGAAACTGTTACATGCCTCACACTCTTATCTCTCTAAACCCTTACCCTCACGGAATCACCTTTATTTCTAAGGTAAAGTACATTTAGAAAAAGAATTCCTATTTGAAATTCAGCTGACTAAAGTTAGAAAAACTATTTATTGCAAATAAAGATCCAAAAGAAAAGGCATACCTGAATGCAACACTGATCACCACACGGTTTCCCGTCTTCTTCAGATTTAGATGAATATTACTGATTTTTCACTCTGTTGAGAAAGCATCTTCAAAAACAACAGATAAAAATAATAACAATAACATGAAACTAATGAAGCCCAGTTTTGTGGCTTAATTTTTCTTGATGGTTTCCCTTGAGCATACTGTAGCGCTCCTGAATATCAAGAACGTAATACATCTGAGCAATGAAAAGCATTATTGCAAAAACACAACCTATAAAGTGAAAAGGCTACATAATACTTCCAATATAAGAGTTATTCTTTGTTTATTTACAATTTCATTATTGTTCTTGAAGTATACTCAAAATTCATTAATACATTGCGCAATCAAACCGACATTACCAGGATTTCAGAATTTGTGCCTCCAATAAATTGTGTCAAGATGTTAAGTACTTCCTCACTTAGTCCATGCTCCTCAGCAATTATCCTACAAGATTCAGCAAAAATACATACAATGTTTGCACAGCTTCCTATAAATTTATGAATGAAAATTACAGAAAACTACAGGTACAATCATAACAACTGAACTATAGAGGTGTTTTCTGGCCATGTTGTCACCCACTCTGCCAATTCACAATTTAAGCATTATACAACCCCCCCCTCCTCCTCCTCCTCCTCCTCCTCCTCCTCCTCCTCCTCTCCTTCTAGTTCGCAACATAGGTTATATAGTCACATATTAATGCATGTACTTAAAAATATAACTTTAAAATCACAAAAAGAAGAAGAAATAGACAAAATAAAAAAGAACACATAAAGAGCTCTGCTCATATTTATTTTTCTAATATGTAGTTATTTTAATAAAGTATATGCATAGTTCACGGGTTTAGAGGTGGAGGGGCAGCAGGGAGTGGATAATTATATAATGGCAGATGTTGAAAACACAACTCACAACTGGAATTAAGCTTTTCAATTTGAATATTGTAGCCACAAAATCCAACTATTGGATCTAATCACGAATTCTGTTTGATATTCTTTCTTCACGATGTGTACAGTAGTTAAACTCACCATATAATATGATCTTCAGCCTGAGAAAATTCATGTTTTTCTTCCTCTGGCTCTGTAATTTCTTCCTCACTGTCACTGCAGACCTAGAACTGTCAGTCATGCTTCTTCTAGGTCTTTTAGGCAAGGTTTAGCACCAAGTTACCAAATCAGTTATTAAGTTTTTCTTACACAAAGGTTTATCACATCATGTACATACTATACAATATATGTTCATGCTTTAAACAGCCTACACAAAATGGCTTATAGTTTTAATTCAAAATAGCCCCTCATAGGCTTCAAATTGATACAAGGAAGCATAGTGAATACTTCTTCATCTTTTTCATTTCATTTCTGGCAATTGAAGCCCGGACATGATCTGCCCTCAATTGAGCAGAGCTTAATTTACCTTCTTTAACCGTAATGTGTTAGCACCAATCAAATTTAAGCACTTACTGCATCACTCTCGCAAAACCATAAATTATGTCTTAATAGTAAACTAAACTGTCTTTGCAAAACCACAATAACTCAATTGACTTAAAAGCAAACAAAATGTCAAGAGCTCCACATTCTGAGCATCATCCTGACCTCAAATATGTAGCAATTTTTGAATTCCATCCTAGTTGTTAACATAAGGTACATTCTATGATTTCTATCCAACCAATATGTGTTCAATTAAGAACTAAATTTCAGCTCATATTCAAATTTCCAACACCTAACCAGTAACACTACCCCATGCATTTACATACAAAAAACACTAATACTAGCAATTAGCAGATCGAATCATTGAAATTAATAACAAGCCTGCACCCAAATCTATAAAAATCACAAAATTTTAGGTAGTGAAGTGATAGAAGCAAGTTTTAGATCAAAAATTAAACCTTTGAGAAGCTTAATAACAATCTTTTTCGCAGGCTCAGGTGGAGTAGCCTTCTTCCTTGCCAAATTGGCGGTAACACCGCAGGCGGAGGCTCGGGAACCAACAGGCGAGGAGGGATCAACGACGTCGTTAGGGTTGGGATCTTCGATCAAGGAGTCGTCCATTTCGGTGTTGAAACGGACGTGTTGGAGGTCGTTTTTATTGGTGGGGGAGGAGTCAAGAGAGGAAGCAACGGCCTGAGACTTGACCTTCTTCATTGCCGGAAAACGGGGTCCTTCGGTGGCGTCGCCGCTGCCGGAAGTGGTGGAGGTTGTGTTGGTGAAGGATGAGCGCTTATTGGAGTTTGCGGTGGAGCTGGGTTCTTCCCCGATGATAATCAATGGTGAAATCGAGATCTGGTTTTGGGATGAGAGATGAGTTCGAGATCTGGGTACTGGGTTTGGGTTTGGAAATTGAGAGAATGAGAGTTACGACTTTAGAGTGGGTTAAACCAAATAACTCAAAAATAAAACCCATACCCGTAAATAATTTCGGATATAATTGAAATGTTACAAATAACCGAATTATCAAAATATTTTGATTAAATTATTTCAATTCAATTCGGTAATTCGGTTATATCGTTTTTTTCTCAGTCTTAGGAGAAAGAATGGGAAAAGGTCGTATCTGGAGTATTTTTTCAGAATTGCCTAAATTATATTCAATTTTCTCAATTATATCCATTTTGTTCAAATTTTCTCGGAATAGGCTCTTCTCTTAACCAAATTAATTAATTTAAGAACAATTTTTATAAATAAAAAAAACTTTATTTTTTTTAAAAACGCTAATTTTTTTTTAAAATATTTTATTTTTAAAAGAATATTTTTTAAAAAATAAAAACTTCAACAACTGTCGTTGGGAGTAAAGGCTCTAACATCTAATTTGGGAAAAAACTACTGAACGCCATTTGAAATGGCGTTGAATTTTTTGATTTTTTGGCTAAAAATCAGAAAGGCAACCAACGTCACTTTAAAAAATATTTTTAAAAAAAATGAATTTTAAAAAAAATTATCTTTATTTTTAAACAGTTTTATTTTTTAAAAGAAATTTGAAAAAATAAAAATGTGATCCAATGCTACACTAACCGGCATTATAACTTTTTAAAAAAATTTTATAAAGCAAATTTGTAAAAAAAAGAGTAAGATGTAACATCACTTTAACTGACGTTGGAATATTTTTTTAAAATTTCTTTGATCTCTTGTACTTGTTTACAAACATCAATATTTTTTTAAGTTTATTCTCCATTACTCCACAAGAAATGAAGGAATATATAAGACTTCACTATAAAAAATAAAAAATAAAATTCTAACGCCAATTAAAGTGACGTTGCATCTTATTCTTCTTTTTTACAAATTCATTTTTTTAAAAAAAAATTAAATAAAGTAGGGATAAAATTGATATTATATTAATATGGGTCAAATTAACTTATTAGGAATAACTTATAAGTTATTTTTAAATAACTTTATTCTGTTTTAGTTCATAAAACATAATAAATTTTTCTTCATCTTTTATGTTTTCTCTTATAACTGATAGTATTATAATTTAATTTTATAATATATTTGGAAAAAAAGGTAAAAGCTAAAAGGAGAACTATGAATAGCTAAGGGTATACCATTACTAGTCTTCTTTTTATGTTTTATTTTTGGACTTAAAAATATGTTCATGATTTAAGTTACTCCCTCCTCCGTCTAAGAATAAAAGTTCTTATTATTTTATGTAATCTCAAGTTAAATATTTACTTATATTAATTAATCTATTTTTTACAATAATTTATGCGTAATATCCTTAATATTAAATGTCATATTTTTATTATTAATAAATATTTATATAATATCACTAGTCATGTGTGAAACCCCAGATTTTATGAATAAATAATTAATTTTCTCGAAATAATTTTTTTTATATTATGGTGTGAATTTGAGATAATGTTATAGTTGTGGGTAATATTTATAAATTTTGCAAAGTATACAAGTTGTCATATTATATTCGATTGGTTAGGGAATATTCGCTTTAAAATGAAAAAATATTCGTGCGATTTACACAATCATTAATGGACCCCTAATAACGGAATTATTGCTTGGATTGAAAAGCGACAAAATATTTTATTGAAAATAACGGCGGAAGTTTTACTGAATTGATAATGTTGAACTACTTTCAGTAGTAAAAAATACGATGTCTGGCGTTGTTGCATAGTAGCACCTGCGGTATTGATTATTGATATTTATGTGAGAAGTCACTCGGTTTTATTCAATTATTGCTACAATAATTCATTTTGCAAGATATCTCACATTATTTGATTCAATTATTGTTGATTTAGAAGTTTTTTTATTCATATTATTAACGTAATAAAATAGAAATATCTTTTTATATAAAATGTAATACTTTATTAAAGTTATTCTATTATGTAGTGTTTTGCATAGTAAAATCTTTTATATAAAATGAATACTTTATTAAAGTTATTCTATAAATAGAATATATTATATTTTATTATGCATAGTGTTTGCATAGTGCATTGCATAGTGTTTGCATAGTAAAAATATTTTTATATAAATAGAATATATTATATTTTATTTAAAAGATTTTCTTTAAATATGGACCGTCAGATTAAAGTAAATCAATCTGGACCGTTCATGGATTAGTTACTATGCATTCCATTTTCCTATAAATAGAAGCCCATTCCTTCATTATTTTCTTACGAATTTCCTGAACTATAGAGAGATAGAAGAAAAGTTTTATGCTACTTCACTACTCTTATATCAAGTATTATTTTTACTGTAAGGATATTATTCTTTTGTATTCAAGAAGAGAACTTACATTATTCCATTTCTTTATTGTTCGTTGGAATAACTTTTGATACGCTGCTACCCTATACTTGGTGACATTCTTCTATTATTACTGTCTTTATTATTCGTCGAAAATATCACATGTCTGTCTATATCTCTGTGGGACTGGTTCCATTTTTATTATTCCGTCTTTATTATTACATTGGAATATCTAGTCTGTATCTATATCTGGGGACTGGTTCCATCATTTATTATTCCGCATTTATTATTACTTTGGAACATCATGTCGGTGTGAATTTCACCTGACCTGGTTCCGTTATTATTATTATGTTGGAATAATCGTCTATGCGAGGTACCGCATGCATGATGATATCTTTTGTTATTCCATTCGGTATTATACTCAGTTGATTAAAATTTTGACTTTTATACTCCATGAAATTAGTAGAATATCTTTGATATTTAAAGCTTCATCCATATTTTTCATGGAAATATTCTTCGAGCATTCTTGAATTTTACTCTACAAAGCGATGTCATGTTGACACTTTGGGCGTTATCGGTTCCCCTAGATAAATTAATTCTTGAACTTGTTTTATTGAATTCTTATATCATTGTCATCATCCTCATGTTTATATTTTGTTGAAAGTCATCTGTGACCTGTAGTGCATAGATGGACTTGGTATGATTATGATCAGGGATTATTCGGTGTAATCATGACCGTAATGTTACAAATGATGTGAAAATTAAAAGTCCTCATTGGCCCGTAGTGCATTGTTGTTGTTGTTGTTGTTGTTGTTGTTGTTGTTGCTATTGTTGCTGTTGTTGTTGTTGTTGTTGTTGTTGTTGTTGTTGTTATTATTATTATTATTATTATTAATACTATTATTATTATTATTATTATTATTATTATTAGTACTATTATTATTATTATGACTGTTATTATTATTATTATTATTATTATTATTATTATTATTATTATTATTATTATTATTATTATTATTATTATTATTATTATTAATAGTACCTACTACTACTACTTGTTGTTGTTGTTGTTGTTGTTGTTGTTGTTGTTATTGTTGTTGTTGTTGTTGTTGTTGTTGTTATTATTATTATTATTATTATTATTATTATTATTATTATTATTATTATTATTATTATTATTATTATTATTATTATTATTATTATTATTATTATTATTATTCTTTGTTATTGTTATTATTATTATTATTATTATTATTTATTCTTTATTATTATTATTATTATGACTCTTATTATTATTATTATTATTATTATTATTATTATTATTATTATTATTATTATTATTATTATTATTATTATTATTATTAGTACTACTAGTATTATTATTATTCTTATTATTATTATTATTATTATTATTATTATTATTATTATTATTATTATTATTATTATTATTATTATTATTATTATTATTATTATTATTATTATTATTATTATTATTATTATTACTATTATTATTATTATAATATATTATTATTATTATTATTATTATTATTATTATTATTATTATTTAGTTATATTTTTGTATTTTGAATTTTTTTTATGAATTTAAATTTTAAATTTGTGCTTATTATGAAAGTATTTATGAATAATTTTAAAGACATTACTAAAATTCAAAATTTATCCAAATTCTCTTATTTTAATAATATATGTAATATATTTGAATACAATAAAAGACAAATTTATCAAAGAAAAATATTAATAATTTTTTATATTAATGTTGAGAGTATTATGACAAAAGTAGTTTTATATGTTATATTACTAATTTTAGTTTTATCTCGAATTTAGGGTGGTAGTTTAGTTAACCATGAATAAATGTTAGTACAATATAACCACGAATTATATGATTAAATTATTATGTTTTGAAATTAAATTTCATTACTTTATTTAAATATATGATGACAAATTAATTATATAATTATTATACCATAAAACTTTGAAAATGGGATAATACACTTTTTGGTCATTATATTGGGGTCCGATTTTCATTGTGGTTACCGAAATTTTTTTTGTTACAATCGAATAACTATAATCTCAAAAATTACAAAATGGTCATTATTTTTAATTTCTGTCCGAAAAAACGGACGGAATGCTGACGTGGCCCGTTATTTTTCCATAAAAAAAATGTTGCACACGAGTGTTGAACTCCAGACCTCTCCAAATTAGAAACCTTATATTCCAACAAAAGCCACTAGACCAACTATGTGAGACCCCAGATTTTATGAATAAATATTTAATTTTCTCGAATTATATTTTTGAATATTATGGTGTTGATTTGATGTAATGTTATAGTTGTGGGTAATAGTTACAAATTTTGCAAAGTAAGCAAGTGGTTATATAATATTCGATTGGTCGGGGAATATTCTTTTTGTTGGGGAATATCCGTACGACGGTACAATATTGGTGGACCCCGCAACAGAATTATTGTCGGATTGAGAAAATGACAAAAATACTTTATGAAAATAACGGCGGAGGTGTTACTGGTTAAAACCTGTTGAACTACCCAATGAGTAAAAAAGTACGATGTATGGCGTAGTTGCAAGTAGCACCGGTATTGATTATTGATGCTTACATGAGAAGTCACCGATTATACTCAATTATTGCTACGATAATTCTTGCATCATATTTCTCATATTATTGATTCAATTATTATTACGATTATCATCGCATTATATGATATATTACTAAATCAATAATTGAGACGGTAGAGTTATTCATATTATTATTTGCAATATTAATGAATGTCTGCAGAGTTACGTCGAGGAGAGGTTTGGTCACCTAATTGCGCGCAATAAGGAGAAATCCTTATCGGAAAGCCCTTCCTTCCTAGGAACGACCTGGTTGTTAAATATTGTGAATTATAATATTAATGATGAATAAGTTCGTGTTGATTAAAGATGAATTTTATAGTTCCATTGTGTTGGACTTATATGTGTTAGTATAATTGATGTCTGGAGGATATATTGTTCAATCGGGTATTAGGGACACTTTTCGTGTCAGAGTTACTATTCACGAGTTATTATTCACGAGTTACTATTCATGAGTTACTATTCACGAGTTACTATTCATGAGTTACTATTCACCCGGTTACTATTCACTTTAGTATTGTGCATTCGGGTATTTGGGTACAATATTATTCCATGAGGAGATGTGCTAATTTTTCAGACTGTTGGTTGAAGTTATATTAGTGAATCAATATGGACCGCTGGTGGAGTTATAATAGTAAATCAATATGGATCGTTGATTTAAAGTTTTAATAGTAACTTGTCCCTTTAGTTTTCCAAGAGTTATTTGTCCCTTCAGTTTTCTAAGAGTTATTTGTCCCTTCAGTTTTCCAAGAGTTATTTGCATCTTCGGTGTTCCAAGAGTTAATTGTTCATTCGCAAATAGTAGTTGTCTCTTCATTATTACCAAGAGTCATTTTGACCCTTCATTAAGACCAAGAGCCACTTTCAGTTCTTCTATAAATAGAAGTTTATTCTTTCATTATTTCTTACGAATTCACTGAAACTCTAGAGAGTGAATTATAAGAGAACCTATAGAAAAGTATA
Organism: Panax ginseng; assembly: GCA_020205605.1. Taxonomy (NCBI): domain Eukaryota; kingdom Viridiplantae; phylum Streptophyta; class Magnoliopsida; order Apiales; family Araliaceae; genus Panax; species Panax ginseng. Next base: position 102,313,127 of record CM035143.1, read on the forward strand.
CTGCTACTTCCCTACTCTTATATTCAGTTTCTTTTACGGTAAGGGATATTATTTGTTGTACTCGTAAGGGATATTATTTGTTATACTCGTAAGGGATGTTATTTGTTGTACTCATGAAGAGAACTTCTGTTATTCCATTATTTATTATTACATTGGAATAACTTTTGTATCATGTGAGTTACCCTATACATGGTGACATTCTTCTAATATTTCGTTCTTTATTATTACAGCTCGAATATCACATCGTGCGTTCTGCGGGACCGGGTTCCATTATTTATTATTCGTTTTAATATTCTGTCTGTTCATGCGTTCTGGCGGGACTGGTTCCATTCTTTATTATTACGTTGGAATATCCTCGTCTGCATGCGTTTTACGGCGGGACCGGTTCCGTTATTTATTATTCTGTTGGAATAACTGCGTGTGCGATACTATCGCATGCGTGGTGATTTCTTTTGTTATTCCATTCTTTATTATACTCGGTTGGTTAAAACTTTGACTTCTATACTCCATGAAATTAGTGAAATATCCTTGATATTTGTGCTTCATCCAAAGATTTTTTCATGGAAATATTCTTCCGAGCATTCTTGAATTTTACTCTACAAAGCGAAAGATCATGTTGACCATTTGAGCGTTATCGGGTTCTCGGATAAATTAATTCTTGAACTTGTTTTATTGAATTCTTATATCATTGTCATCATCCTCATGTTTATATTATATTGAAAGTCATCTCGTGGCACATGTAGTGCATAGATTGACTTGGTATGATTATGACCGAGGATTATTCTAAGATAATCATAACCGTAATGTTACAAATGATGTGGAAAAAGTCCTCATTGGCCCGTAGTGCATTGATGGGCGCTTTTGGTATGATTATGGCTATGGATTCTCTTTGGTAGTAGTCAAAGATGAATTGTTTTATGGCATGATCAGGACCATTGATGAAAACATGATTATCTTAAGCCGTAGTGCATGGATAATTCGTGGTCGTGATACTAAAGAATATCCTTGGTCGTAGTGTAGGGGTGATTCGATGATGTGGATTATTTATTAAGCTGAGTCCCAGCGATAAAAGTGATAAAAAAACCTTTCAAATCATAGAAGATAGTAGATTTTATTCCCTACTTGACTCTTTTAATGGATTGCTTGTTCCGCTGCAGTTACACTTGATAGTTATTATATTTTATAAGTTTAACACTGTTGAAGACTAACGATAAATTATTCTGCATTATCTTAGTCATAATATTTCTTACTAGGCTAGTTGAGCTCACCCTTTCTTTCACTGTTCTCTTCAGGAAATGAGAACTAGCTGGGACTAGTCAGGGAACAGAGTGATGGTCCTAGATGGTGCATTAGTAGTCCTCACTATTCTGTGAAATAGTGTGATAATAATTGTAATGAGGACTCCTTTTGAGTTTGTATAATCTCTAGTAGACAATATTTGTATTCAAACTCACAGTATATGTTTTGTCGTATTGTACACGACAGTTGTATTATTAAGTTGTATTTGAATTATGTACCATGTATCTGGCGACTCAAGATGGGTGATGTATACCTAATTTTGGGGGCGTCACAAACTACATATCATGCTAGAATTTATGTAACACTAATATTTAAACCACCTAGCATCGTTTCTATGCATGTGAAGATGAGATAATACACTTTTTGGTCACTGTACTAGGAATTGTAATAATAATAATAATAATAATTATTATTATATTAATAATAATAAAATTTAAATAATTAAAATAATAATAATAATAATTAAAATAATAATAATAATTAAAATGCTTTTTTCACGAGTGTTGCCAGCCTAAGATTGACTGATTTGAAATTTAGGATTTGTATTATAGTATTTCGTTTTCTGTCTATTTAAGCTAGGTTTGGAATGAAGAAAATATTAAAAGAAAAAAAATATATCATGTTAACATTTTATTGAAGATCTATTAACCTTGCTAAAAAATATATAAATAAAACTCCACTGTAACTCAACTGAAATATGAACGTGTTTTTCATTTATAGATTTCATAAAAAATACTACTGACTTATTTATTGTATTGTCTCTAAATATTAATTTATTTATATTTTATTTTTTTAATGAATTTTAAAATAATAATATTAAAATTTTTTTATCCAATTAGTCCACCATTCATTAGTTTTTCAATCTATATATATAATTTCTCCTAAAATGTCAATCAAAAGAAGGAGGATAATTTAAGTTATCCAACATATTGTTCTCTTAAGTATTTAAAAAGGGAAAACAAAATATAGAACAATTATAGCTTTGTAATACAAAAACAATTTAATGCATTCAAAATATATTTGTAATATGTAAAAACAATAACAAATAAATTTTATTTTTAACCATACACCATAAATATTTCACGCTACATACACTAAAACATAATTTTTGTATAATATTTTAGCCAACTTTTTAGAGACAATTTTTTTTGTACTTCAAAAATATTTATCCGACGAAAAGAGTACATTTGCATTTTTTTTAATCAATATTTAACGCCAACCTTTTTTTATTAATTTAACCATTTACTGAATAATAATTATAAGAAAATTAAATACTATTATTTCATAAAATTCGGGGTTTTACAAAATAATTGTCACTAATTACATATTGTCAATAAAATTTATTTCTTAAATAAAAAAATTCTTCATTAGTCCCTCACAAAAAAAACTTATTTGAGAAGGAAACAATTCACTCACAAAATAATAATAGTCCTAATAACAATAAAAATAAAAATAATTGTGCACTTGGCGTGGATGGAAAACTTTTTAATTTATTAAAAAAATATCATTAATTAACTGTGCATTAAGATTTGTATTGTATCTTACCATATATAAAATAGTAGGTAGATTCTATATTATTAATTTAAATATTAGGCCACATGTGTTATTTTATTTTTTCATTATTATTGCACAATTAATAAAGATAATAATAATACTTTTAATTAAACTAACTAATGAAAGAGACTATGAAACAGCATCAAACAACATGCATGATGTGACGCCCCCAAAACAGGAATACATCACTTATTCGAAATTAAGCAAATACATGGTACGAATACAAATACAATCTTAAATATACAATATGAAATTTGTGAGTTTGAATACAAATATTGTTTACTAGAGAGTATACAAACTCAAAAGGAGTCCTCATTCATTATTATTATCACACTATTTCACGTAATAGTGAGGACTACTAATTCAAACATCTAGGACCATCACTGCTGTTCCCAGACTAGTCCAAAATATGTTCTCATTTCACGAAGAAAATAAAGAAAAGAAAGGGTGAGCTCAACTAGCCCAGTAAGAAATATTATGACTAAGATAATTTAGAATAAATTATCATTAGCCTACAACAGTATAACAACTGATAGAATATAATAGACAACAAGTTTTAGATCAAAAACTGCAGCGGAATAAACAATCCATTAGAAGAGTCAAATAAAATATAAAATCTATTATCTTCTATGATTTAAAAAGTTTTTCACCAACTTTATCGCTGAGACTCAGCTTAATAAATAATCCACATCATTAACTCATCCCTACACTACAGGCCAAGGATATTTTTAGTATCACGACTACGAATTATCCATGCACTACAGGCCAAAGATAATAGTGTTTTCATCAACGGTCCTGATCATGCCATAAAATAATTCATCTTTGAACCCTTGGCCGAAGAGAATCCATAGCCATGATCATACCAAAAAGCATCCCATCAATGCACTACGGGCAATGAGGACTTTTACCACATCATTTGTAACATTACGGTCATGATTACAATCAATAATCCTCGGTCATAATCATACCAAGTCCATCTATGCACTACAGCCACGTATGACTTTCAACAAAATATAAACATGAGGATGATGACAATGATATAAGAATTCAATAAAACAAGTTCAAGAATTAATTTATCTAGGAACTAATAATGTCCAAATTATCAACATGATCTTTGCTTTGTAGAGTAAAATTCAAGAATGCTCGTAAGAATATTTCCATGAAAAGATATTTGGATGAAGCGCAAATATCGAGGATATTCCACTAATTTCATGGAGTATAGAAGTCAAAACTTTAACCAACCGAGTATAATAAAGAATGGAAAAATAAAAGAAATCACCGGGCATGCGATGTAGATCATGCAGGCGAGGTTATTCCAACGAATAATAAATAACTAATCGGTCCTGGTGTAAAACGCATTGCAGACGAGATATTCCAATGAATAATAAAGATGGAATCAGTCCGGTAAAAAAGCATGCATGAGCGAGATATTCCAACGAGAATAATAAAGAGGCGGAACCGAATCGGCGTGAAACGCATGCATGACGATGTTCCAATGAAATGATAAATAATGAAACCAGTCCGGCGTAAATGCACAATGATAAGATGTTCCAACAGAATGATAAAGAATGGAATAACAGAAGAATTTCACCAAGTATAGGATAGCCCGCGTATACAGGTTATTCCTACAGAATAATAAAGAATGGAATAACAGAAGTTCTCTTCATGGATAAGAAAGAAATAATACTCCCCACGAGTACAACAAATAATATTCCCTACCTTAAAAAAAACTGGATACTAGAATAGTGAGGTAGCAGACTTCTCTTCTTCTTTCTCTCTATAAGTTCTCTCTATAATAATTGCTCTAAAGCTTTTGTGAATTGGTGAGAAATGAAGGAAGAATGAGCTTCTATTTATAGGAAAATATAGTTTTGATAATTGCACGTTTTGGGGCTCGAAATATTACAGTATAATACCTTCCTCTTTTTCTTCATTTTTAATTTAGTCCTACAAGTATTATCAAACTTGCACCAACTCCTCTAATAGTAAATAATATGAATCAATAGTAAATCATGTGACTCAATAGTTCTAATCATGTGATAAAAATAATTACAGTATAGTACCTCCATCTATACCTCCATTTTTAACTTAGTCATGCAAGTATTATCAATTTTACACCAACTCCCCTAATAGTACAAGAATGTGATTCAATAGTATACACATGTGAACAAATAGTTATATAAGCATTTGAATTAGTAGCAATTAATTGCTTATTTATCCGATAAATTACCCGATTTATCAATATAACCCCCAGACATCAATTATCATCGGAATAGATGTCGATTTTTACTAACACAAACAATTCCAACATAATGAAACTATTTTTATCAACAATATAAATTTTGAAATTTTGAAGTTTGACTTTTTGACCAAATAGTGAATCCTGGAAAATTTTGTGTTTATAAACTATTTTACTAATTTCATCGTTACGGACTCAAATATCACGTCGCGTCTCCAAATTCAACTCGAACACAACTTCAATTTTAATAACATTCATCATTAATATTATAACTCACAATATTTAACAACCGTGTCGTTCTGTGAAAGAGGGGCTTTCGATAAGGATTTCTCCTTATTAGCGTAAGCAATTAGGTGACAAAACCTCTCATTGATGTAACTTCTAGACATTGTCAATTTTGCAAATAATAATATGAATAACTTTGTCGCCTCTCAATTATTGATTTAATAATATATCATATTATGCGAGATGATCTTGTAACAATAATTGAATCAATAATATGAAAGATATGATGCAACAATTCTTCAGAGCAATAATTGAGTATAAGCGAGTGACTTCTCACGTAAGCATCAATAATCAATACCGTATGCTACTTATGCAACCACGCGTATTATTGTACTTTTAACACCGGGTGTTTCAACGAGTTATCTGGTAAAACTTCCGCCAATTATTTTTATAAAAGTATTTTTTGTCGCTTTCTCAATCCGACAATAATTTCGTTCTTGAGGTTCACTAATGATTGCACCGTCGTCATGCGGATATTCCCAACAAAAAAAATATTCCCAGACCAATCGAATATTATATAACAACTTGCGTATTTTGCAAAATTTATAAATATAACCCACAACTATAACATTATATCAAATCCACACCATAATATTTAAAAATTATTTTGAGAAAATTAAATATTTATTCATAAAATCTGGGGTCTCACAATCTTCCCTCCTTATGGAATTTCACCTCGAAATTTACGTGACGTGTCTTGGTATCTTTGAGCAGTGAGGATACCTCGACTTCATTTCAAATTCTAACTCTTGAGGATAACCTTTGAGTGTTGAATACGATTCTTCTTATCCAAGATTTTAACACATATCTCCTCAAACGTTAAATCAGTCATTATCTCGTCCGGTTCTAAATTAATAATGTGGTTGAATCGTCCACATATTTACGTAACTAGCCGATCGTAAAAAAAATGTTATGAACACGCGACATACTTGGCGGTAAAACGAGTCTATAAGCCACAGTTCCTACTCGATCGAGGATTTCAAATGGGTCAATTAAATTGAGGGTTGAGATTTCCTCTCTTCATCGATTCTTGCTTCTAGAATAACGCCCTCTTGAACCTTCTTCATTCATCATCTCTGAGTATGTAGCTTGAGCGTCTTTAACTTTATCGATTAGAGTTAATTCTAATCGTATATTCGTTATCTTCACGTGGGTTCCTAGATTCTTTAACTCTATCTTCATCCTTTGTAAGTCGTACGAAATGGGTCTTTGTGTTAACAACATCGCACTCATAAACGCATACGATCTTCTACTCAACGCATCAGCTACCACGTTCGCTTTCCCACGATGGTATTGAATGGTACGATCGTAATCTTCAATAGCTCGAGCCAACGTCTTTGGCGCATGTTACGTTCGTTTTAAGTAAAGAAATATTTGAGGGTTTTAGAAATGGGTTTTTTACTGGGGTCAATATAAAATTCGATTTCACGCTCTAGGGTAGGCTAAGAAGTCTTCAAGAATACGTCAGAAAATCTATTAACAATAGAAATGTCATTTAAAACTGTGACTCTCATCCAAGACTTGAATAGTACGTCACATTGATACCTATCAACTTGCCATCATCATTCACGACATCACCTACAGAAAGTCTGGCTTCGGTGCATTCCACACAAGAAAGTCAACAACGAAAGTCTCGGGGCTCTTTACTTATGGCTTGATATGACAGTGATTGACTTTAGTGGTTTGGTTACTTAAAAAGTTAGGAATATGAAAGCTAACAACCTTACGAAAATCATGATGAGTAGTTAACCAATCGATTCCGAAAATCACATCCATGTAAATATTTTCAAAGAGATAAGATCGACAGGTAACGTGAAAGTGTTGATTTGAATCAAACAAGATTTATAAATAGTAGAGGTAACGAAGGTTTCTCCCAACTGAGTTTCAACAGATAAATCAAAGCCTAACTTCTCCGGAGTTAAATTCAAACATTGAACACAACTAAGTGAAATAAAAGAGTGAGTAGAACCGGTATCTAACACGGTATAGACTTTGCAAAAGTTTATGATTAACTTACCCGTGATAATTTTATTCAGGTTCCTTGCTTTCTGAAAAAAAACGCTCTCTTAAACTCTAGGTTTTGGCTTGTGCAGGACATCCTTTGGCATCACTATCTCAAATTGGACTTGACTTCACCATACGACAAAAATCGAGCTAGGTGACATTCTCTTCCGCAATTGAAACACGCTTTGGATTGTCGTATGCAGTTTAGACGGATGTGTCCTCTCTGTCGCATTTGAAACATCTGACCAGATGATCGATTCTTCTTCCTTTGAAACGGGTGCTGGTGATTCTGTCTTTCCATCATTATTGAACCTTCTCTTCTTGAAATTTCCACTTCTATTATTTTGGCCATGATTACCACCGAAGTGGTTATCATTCTTGGCATGATAATTTTCCCCACGATGGTTATCATTATTCCGATGACCGTTGCCACCGGTACGATTATTATCGTGTTGTTGATTGTTGTCTTTTGGTTGTGCTGTCTCATTATCGCGCTCTAATAACTGAGCTCTATTCACAACATCTGAATATAAACAAATTTTGTGAGAAATAAGATATTGACGTATCTCAGGTTTCAAACCTCTTAGAAACATTCGCGTCATTCGCTCCTCATTATCGACCAAATGGGATACAAACTGGGACAACTCTGCAAATTTAGCCTCATACTGCGACACGGTCATATTATTTTGCTCCAGCTTGATAAACTCCACCTTTTTCATGTGACGAATACTTTCGGGAAAGTACTTGTCGTTGAACAGCTCTTGGAACTTCTCCCAAGACATCTTGAGTGCGTCAGTCTGGGTACGTTTTACAGATTCCCACCAATGATCTGCTTCTTCACGCAACATAAAGGTAGCAAAGGAAACCTTTTGCTCCTCGGAGCATCCCAAGACCTCAAATATCTTGGTGATTTTGCTTTAACCACGTCTCCGCCTTAAGTGGTTCTAGCTTTCCCAAAAACTCCGGTGGTCGCAGCTCCTTGAACTGCTTAGCGGTGACCAACCGTGGGTTGCCATTGTTTCCTCCTGCATTATGAGCAGAGGGCGCCTTTTGCCGATGTTGCATGAATTCTAAAAGCTCCTAAACGCGTCTGAGTCGTTCGTCAATTGATCAGTGTTGTTGTTTACAGGAGGATTATCGCCATCCTGTTGTACATTGTCCTGATTATTGATCTGTGAAGACTCAACGGTCTCCTGTGCTCCATTGCTATTCTCAACATTCTCAGATGTCATTTTCAAACACTGCCACAAAACAAGGGTTAATTAACATATCACATATTATCCCTATACTCTGACCGACCAATTAAATACCAAATAAACTTAGGTAAGTCATACTAGCGAAGGAATTCCCCGTCTCTCCCCTCCTAGTTCTTATCTCATATCTCAGCCAACGATCATATCCCTAAGCTTTGATACCAACTGTGACGCCCCCAAAACAGGAATACATCACCTATTCTGAGTCGCCAAATACATGGTATAGAATACAAATACAATCTTAAATATACAACATGAGCTGTGAGTTTGAATATAAATATTGTTTACTAGAGAGTATACAAACTCAAAAGGAGTCCTCGTTACTATTATTATCACACTATTTCACAGAATAGTGAGGACTACTAATGCAAACATCTAGGACCATCACTCTGTTCCCCGACTAGTCCCAGCTATGTTCTCATTTCCCGAAGAGAATAGTGAAAGAAAGGGTGAGCTCAACTAGCCCAGTAAGAAATATTATGACTAAGATAATGCAGAATAAATTATCATTAGCCTTCAACAGTATAACAACTGATAGAATATAATAGACAACAAGTTTTAGATTAAAAACTGCAGCGGAATAAACAATCCATTAAAAGATTCAAGTAAAATATAAAATCTACTATCTTCTATGATTTAAAAAGTTTTTCACCAACTTTATCGCTGAGACTCAGCTTAAAAAATAAACCATATCATTAACTCATCCTTGCACTACAGGCCAAGGATATTTTTAGTATCACGACCACGAATTATCCATGCACTACAGGCCAAAGATAATCGTGTTTTCATCAACGGTCCTGATCATGCCATAAAATAATTCATCTTTTCACCCTTGGCCGAAGAGAATCCATAGCCATAATTATACCAAAAAATGTCCATCAATGAACTACGGGCCAATGAAGACTTTTGCTACATCATTTGTAACATTACGGTTGTGACACCCCCAAATCTCGGTACTTCATTACCTCAAGATTTGGTGTTCACGTAATCAAAACATTCATTTATAACTACCCAATCATAAATAAAATTGAATAATAAACCTGCCCATACAGGAATTACATAAAATAAAATCTCCCAGGTTATCTAACCTTTACAAACAATCATTCATGCGGAAAATTTAAATAAAATTCATTACATTCTTTAAACCAAAGTCTAATAATAAAACTATCAAAACTATTACAAGTCTTCAGTACTTGTTCATCTTTCCCTTTCCTTTACTGGGGCTAGGTACGTCACCCTTTCCATCTTTAGCTGTAAGGATTTTACAGGCAAGAGTGAGCAAACAAAGCTCACTTGAAATAATAATGAATAACTTTTACATTCTCTGCCCATTCAGGGGCTCAATAGAACTGAACAATAGGTTCTATTAACATCTTAAACATTCTTTGCCCATTCAGGGGCTCAATAGAACTAAATAATAAGTCCTATTAACATCTTAACATTCACTGAGGGTCTAATGACCATGAACTTTGTCCACAGTTATAAGTAATCTTTCAACTTAAACTTTTACAGTCATACGACCATAATGACTTTAAGGTACTTAGGGGGATCAACCCTTCGTACATGTATTGTATACAAACATTTCAGTGCAAAGTACAAAACTAAGCGTAACCCCTATAAATAGGGTTGTTCATCTCGATATTTTTTGAGTACAAGTCCGCCCCAAAGATAGTTTGGTTTGGATACACTTCAAGGTAATTTGGAATTCAACGGACATCAACTAAGGATTAGTTGAATGAAAGATAATAACACTATGTTATTGAATAATCATAACTGAATAAATATTTTGCTCTAAGTTCATGCTTTAGGGATAATCTAATAGCATAACTATTGAATAACACATCATACCTTGCTTTGAATAACATTAAGCTAAGGTTACATCTTAGAATTTAATATCAAGCATGCACAACAAATAATAACTTGAACGATAAACTAAAGGTACTTGCATGCTAATATAACAAGCTTAGAGTTAAGAAAACTTGCATAATCATAATAACTATCTCAACGAAAGTGTGGAGATGGGAAACTTGTATCATCATGAATAACTGGATACAATGAAGTTGCTTAATGGAAATACTTTACTCAATAAAGTATAGCATATGAAATTTGCATAACGAAGCTTTAGAATTAGAAAACTTGCTTAAACACAACAAACTAACTCAACGAGAGTACGGAGTTAGAGAACTTGCTTAATGTAAAAAGATAGGTTTAGAAACTTGCACAATTATAAAAGTAGAGTTAAAGAACTTGTCTCGTGCGTAGGTTAAACAATTACTATTCACATTCACCCCAAGTCCTACACATACCTTATGTATTGACAATACACATTAGTTACACTAACAATACCTTTATGAGTTACTTTATTACTCTTAGTATAGCTACTAACTAAGTTTAAGTTTAAACAACATCACATCTTTTCATGAACATTACTTTTTAGCTTTATTACAACTACTTAAGTGATCATGTCATTGCACCACATGCACATTAACAACTTGATACAACATCCTATTACATGTCCAACATGTTATCATTAAGTTATACTAATACCCAAAGGGTTTCACTTGCATTCGTGCATCCCGACGCCCTCCGATTGGCTCCAAATACACAATAGTCCTAAAGATGGCCATTTTGACTACTGTTACAGACCTCCAATAAAAACACTTAGAGCATGAAAGTTGTAGGTCTATTCGTCCTCGTTCCGGATCATCTTGAATCAACTAAATCGGAGTTTATATGAGAAAGTTATGGTTGTTTTACTACATGAGGTCAAAACTGTCCGTCCCAGACCACTTTTCGATCTTTGAGGCGCGAGACGATGGCGCCGGGCGCCTTAATTCCATCATTTGGTAGCGAACTTCGGCCTATTTTTGGTATTTGGTATGAAATTTGGTATTGAGCATGAATTTTGACGTTTGGGCGTCAAACTCACTGTAACTAAAACGAAGAACAGAGCCAAAGCTACTTGACTTAAATTTGTAACAATAATTACTAACAAACAACATATATAACTAATATAAACTACACATAATTGCTAACAATTATCCATATACCAATTTCCAACAATTGAACAACAAATTTAAAAGACTTAAATCACTAAAATAATATTTGGTTAAAACTCAAAACTCCATTGTTGATATCTAAAGTACAGTGAACGAAATTTTCACTGTTATCAACCAAAATTGATTCCTTTGAAATACAAGTATACCAACATATAACAAATTAACATGTATAGTTCAATTCCTCAGTTAGCATACATAACTTTTGATATTTCTACAAAACATATATTCGTATATATATTTTTCACCGTAAAACCAAGTTCTCTTTCTAAATCTTAATTTAGCATACAACACACACACACACACACACACACACACACACACACACATATATATATATATATATATATATATGCTAACTATAACAATTATAACAATAAAAACACATAAAATCATAACCAATTCTAGAACATGTTTTACAGATAATTTTTGGTAAAAACCTTAACAGAGTGAATGACTTTCAAGAACACAGAGACTTTAAACCTAATGACGTAAAACATATATGTCTTCATAAACATAAATTTAGGTTATAAACACCTACCTTTTGTTGTTAAGAAACACTTGTTAAACCCTTAGAAAAGCTTGAAGAACTCAGTATTTTCCTAGAAATCCCAAATTTCTCTCTCAACTATCTTTGTATTCTTTTCTTTCTTTTAGCGAGACAACTCTAAGGTAAAACCGATAGCTAAGCCACATAACAATGTATTATACTAAAAAAAAAAACTAACGACGCTCTATTTTTCAAACGTCTGAAACCCATTTATATATTAAATATACCAATAAGTTTATCGCTTACCAAAAATATATTCATATATATATATATATTATTTATATTTTATTTATTTAATTAATAATTTAAATTCAAAAGAAATCCAAAAGCCATAAGGCTTTGTTTGTCAAACCATTTAAAATTAAAGGATTAATACTTAAACCTTGTTTGGCAAAACTAAATTAAGAATTACTTTAATTATTTTAATAACTCTTTATCACATAGTTATTTGTCACACTTTATGTAATAACAATTTATTAAATAAATCACTTAATAACATAACTCAATCCACATAACACATTAATTATTTAATAATTAAATAATTAACTAAAACATCTCAATCAAATTGAAGAATTACTTATTCAATAATAAACACGTCCAATAAATATTTATATAAATCAATAAATATTTATAACTTACATTTAAAAAATCTGGAATGTTACAACGGTCATGATTACACCGAATAATCCCTTGTCATAATCATACCAAGTCCATCTATGCACTACAGGCCACAAATGACTTTTAACAAAATATAAACATGAGGATGATGACAATGATATAAGAATTCAATAAAACAAGTTCAAGAATTAATTTATTCAGGAACTAATAATGTCCAAATTGTCAACATGATCTTTGCTTTGTAGAGTAAAATTCAAGAATGCTCGGAAGAATATTTTCATGAAAAGATATTGGATGAAGCCTTGAAATATCAAGGATATTCCACTAATTTCATGGAGTATAAAGTCAAAACTTTAACCAACCGAGTATAATAAAGAATGGAATAACAAAAGAAATCACCGGGCATACGATAGATCGCATGCAAAGCGGTTATTCCAAAAGAATAATAAATAACGGAATCGGCCCTACAGTAAACGCATGCATGACATGATATTCCAATGTAATAATAAAGATTTTAATCAGTCCGGTGTAAAACGCATGCAGACGAGGATATTCAACAGAATAATAAAAAAAGCGGAACCAGTCCGGTAGAGAATGCATGCAGACGTGGATGTTCCAATAGAATGATAAATAATGGAACTAGGTCCTACGAAATGCATGCATGAGGATGTTCCAACGTAATGATAAAGAATGGAATAATGTAAGAATTTCACCAAGTATAGGGTAGCCCGCGTATATAGGTTATTCCAACAGAATAATAAAGAATGGAATAACAGAAGTTCTCATTATGGATAAGAAAGAAATAATACTCCCCACGAGTACAACAAATAATATTCCCTACCTTAAAAAAAACTGGATACTAGAATAGTGAGGTAGCAGACTTCTCTTCTTCTTTCTCTCTATAATTTCTCCCTATAATAATTGCTCTAAAGCTTTTGTGAATTGGTGAGAAATGAAGGAAGAATGAGCTTCTATTTATAGGAAAATATAGTTTCGATAATTGCACGTTTTGGGGCTCGAAATATTACAGTATAATACCTTCCTCTTTTTCTTCATTTTTAATTTAGTCCTGCAAGTATTATCAAACTTGCACCAACTCCCCTAATAGTAAATAATGTGAATCAATAGTAAATCATGTGACTCAATAGTTCTAATCATGTGATAAAAATAATTATAATATAGTACCTCCATCTATACCTCCATTTTTAACTTAGTCATGCAAGTATTATCAATTTTACACCAACTTCCCTAATAGTACAAGAATGTGATTCAATAGTACACACATGTGAATAAATAGTTATATAAGCATGTGAATTAGTAGCAATTAATTGCTCATTTATCCGATAAATTACCCGATTTATCAATATAACCCCCAGACATCAATTATCATCGGAATAGATGTCGATTTTTACTAAAACAAACAATTCCAACATAATGAAACTATTTTTATCAACAATATAAATTTTGAAATTTCGAAATTTGACTTTTCCCGAAAAAGTCAACTATTGACTTTTTGACCAAATAGTGAATCCCGAAAAATTTTGTGTTTATAGACTATTTTTACTAATTTCATCGTTTCGGACTCAAATATCACGTCCGCGTCTCCAAATTCAACTCTGAACACAACTTCAATTTTAATAACATTCATCATTAATATTATAACTCACAATATTTAACAACCAGGTCGTTCCCAAGAAAGAGGGGGCTTTCCGATAAGGATTTCTCCTTATTGGCGCCTTGATTAGGTGACCAAACCTCTCATTGATGTAACTTCTAGACATTGTCAATATTGTAAATAATAATATGAATAACTTTGTCATCTCAATTATTAATTTAATAATATATCATATTATGCAGATGATACTGTAACAATAATTGAATCAATAATATGAAAGATATGATGCAAAGCAATTCTTTGTAGTAATAATTGAGTATAATGAGTGACTTCTCACGTAAGCATCAATAATCAATCAATACCGTATGCTACTTATGCAACCACAGCAGACATTCTTTTACTTTTAACACCGGTGTTTCAACAGTTAATCGGTAAAACTTCCGCCGTTATTTTCATAAAAAAGTATTTTTATCGTTTTCTCGATCCGACAATAATTCCGTTGTGGGTCCACCAATGATTGTATTATGCGTCAAATGCGGATATTCCCGATAAAAAAAGAATATTCTCCCACCAATCGAATATTATATAACAACTTACGTACTTTGCAAAATTTATAAATATAACCCACAACTATAACATTATAACAAATCCACACCATAATATTTAAAAAATTATTTTGAGAAAATTAAATATTTATTCATAAAATTTGGGGTCTCACACATGACGTGAGGATGACTTGGACAGAAAGAATAAAGGTTTAAAGTGTCATTAGTCATAAGCTTCTGTCTCCAATTAATCAACTGTTTTCTCAATTAATTATGTGTTTTAATTATATTATTAATTAATAAAGGTTTAAAGTGTCATTAGTCATTAGCTTCCGTCTCCAATTAATCAACTATTTTCTCAATTAATTATGTGTTTAAATTATAATAATAATAATAATAATAATAATAATAATAATAATAATAATAATAATAATAATAATAATAATAATAATAATAATAAAAGTACTATTATTATTTTTACTTTTATTATTATTATTATTATTATTATTATTATTACTATTATTTATTATTATTATTATTATTATTATTACTATTTTATTTTATTTTATTTTTATTATTATTATTATTGTTGTTGTTGTTGTTGTTATTATTATTATTATTATTATTATTATTATTTTATTATTATTGTTATTAGTACTATTATTATTATTATTATTATTATTATTATTATTATTATTATTATTATTATTATTATTATTATTATTATTATTATTATTATTATTATTGTAGTATATATCTTCCTGAGATTATATTAATGGTATGTAGTGAATGAGAAAAAAGGAATATATGGGGCAAATCTCATGTTTTGATATAAAATTACTCCTTGCAAGAATTTAACAGATAACTTGCGTTACTCCAGCGGTCATATGACCGAAGTTCCAAACAATAGGTCGCAAGTTTGAATTTGTGGAGAACTAATTTTTGGAAAAAATTCAAAAGACCTGCCACATGTGCCACGTCAGCAAGTCAACGCACATGTGGCGCCTGGGGGTTTAAATTCTAAATTTTTGAATAGAAAGGGGCTCAGTTTGCGTTGATTGGAAGAAAGGGGCTCAATACCAAAATAACAGAAACGTTCAGTGGTCGACTTTGCATTTAGCCCAATAAATTGTTTATTAAATGATTGATATTCGAATTCGGATATTTGAATAATTTGTTTATTCGAATAAAAAATGGAAACGAATATGTTCCGCATTTGGACATAATTTTTAAATACTAAATACGAATTTTTTTTGACAATTCTCCGAATACCGAACATGGTCTTACAAAAACATCCTTATTGGGATTATCTTAATTTAAGGCAACATTTTAATAGTCGTTGCAAAAAGTTGTATAAAATATGCAACGAAAATAAAAATTATTGCCAATGAATGTGGTCCATATTAGGCAACGAAATATAGGAACAAAAAAACTTTTGTTGCCCACGATGAGGAGAAATCAAGTGGTTAGAAATTTTGCAACGAATTTTATTTCTAAATTTTGCAACGACTTATGAATTTCGTTGCAAAAAGTGAAAGCCTAACACAATCTGCAACGAAGGACAAGTTTCTTTGCTAAACATACACTTTTAGCAACAACTTATAAAGTCGTTGCTTGACCAATCGTTGCTAAAGTCCCATTCTTAGCAACAAAAAAATTTTCGTTGCCCACGATGACAGAAAATCAAGTGTCCAAAAATTTTGCAACGAATTTCTAACGAAATTTTTTCCCGCCAATGAATTAGCAACGAAATTTTGCAACGACTTGTGAATTTCGTTGCAAAAAGTGAAAGCCTGACACAATTTGCAACGAAGGACAAATTTCGTTGCTAAACATATACTTTTAGCAACGACTTATAAAGTCGTTGCCCAAAAAATCTTTGTTAAAGGCCCATTTTTTTGTAGTGAATGTTAATTCTAATTTCCAAGATATAAAGTAATTAGAAAACCCTAATCTAATTACGAAAATCTAATTTCTAAATTAGAAAATTATTTTTCTATTAGAAACCATAATTTTAGGGTTATAAACCCTAATGACCATTTTGACCCTAATTACTAAATTAGCAATTTTAATTAGGAAATACTAATCTTAATTAGTAAGATTTAAAGTATGATTAAGAAATTTTAATATAATTAAAAATTCTAATTCTAATTCTAATTTAGAAATATTAATTTTCTATTTTGAAAACCTAATTTGGAAATTCTAGATTTTATTTTTCTAAACCCTAAGGATTTTCCAAATCCTAAACCCTAAAGGGTTCAAACCCTAAACCCAAACCCTAAACGTTTGGCCATTTACTAGAATGCCATTAAAATTAAATACCAAATGACCATCTTACCCTTTTTGTATTTTTTTTAAGTTAGCTTGCAAATATTGCCAAATCAAGAGTTGGTGAGCAACTTAATTGACCTTGTGGCTTTTAATCTCAAAAAATCTGATTTTTGCATGACACCTAGCATTACTTGTATACATTGTATCAAATATAAGTAATTTTGGAGAGAGAAAGTTCATAATAATTAGCCCAGTTGCTCTCAAACACTCAACCCACTTTTCTCTCACCAAACCCACGAAAACTTTAAGTGTTTTAGTCCCAAGAACACTCCTTAGTACACTCAGATCAGTGGAGAAAAAAAATAATCAAGAATCAAAGATTGGAAACTAGAAGGTAAACCCTAATTTAATTTGATCTTGTATGCTTAAGATAAATTTCGTTTTTATGTGTTTAAATCAGTGCTAGTAGATGTTTTATGATGATCTATGATGATCTATCATAGATCCATAACATCAAAGTCCTCGAATTTAAGATTTTCTAGAATCTGGAAAAGTTGAAAAATATGGTCTGACAAGCAAAAGTCAGAGCCCATAGATCCTTCCTTGTTTATTATTTTTGTTGTTTTAAGCTTTGAATGTGTAGTATGACATGAGTACTTTAATCTGGAACTGGAATCATAGCTATTGGATGTCCAGGGCATGACCGGAACTTTTTGGGTAACCCAGAAAGTGTTAAGGCAGCGTCTGACATGATTTTATAGGGCCATTATATGTCAGAATATAGATGATATGTTAATGTTATAGTAATCAGTTTGTAGCCTATTAGTTGTACTATAGATCCATGCCTCTAGACGTCTTAAACAACAACCATATTGGTCGTAATGAGTGGTAAAATCAGGACACTCGGTCACGGATGAGTTTCTGGGAAGAAACCCAGAAACCTCAAGAACAAATATTCTGACAGCCTTTGACCGAGATCTTTCTGGATATTGTGATGCTTATGGACCGATCTGTTGTTTTGTATATGTTCCTTGACATGAGTAGTACACATGTGAACCATTATATCCTATGAACCATGATCAGAACACTTAGATAATCGAGCTATAATATAGCTACTCGAACTGTCTAGGTTTCTGGAAAACCCAGGTGACATCTGACAACGACTTTGATTGCCCCGATCGTCATGTTATGTTGTGTTTTGACCTAGATGATGGTTGGTTATTGTAGTGTTACAATTCAGCTACACGATCAAGCTTCAAGATAGCCCAGAAACTAATTATACTGAGAATTACGCCTGGTCAAACGAGCCACCTTGAGAACTGGTCTGGCAGTGTTCTTGAGCTCAAGAACACCTAAGACAACAGACAAGTGTCGCTAAAGGCCTACAACGACGGTTTTATTTATTTTAATTTCTTAATATTCCAAAAATTATTAATAAATAGATAAAAATAATTTTTAATTATTAAAAATACAAAATAAAGTCTGAAAAATAGTTTTTAATTATTTTAAGTCTATTTCATAAATATTTAATATTTTTGGAATAAAAATGGTATTTAATTTATTTAATTATAATATTAAATAAATTATTTAAAAATAATTTTAATACATGAAAAATCATGAAAAATAATATTATGGTATAAGAAAATATTTAAAGATATTTTGTTGACTTTTAATATTTTGGGATGAATTTCATTAATTAATCAATATTAATGGTAATTAGTTTATTTAATAAATATATTAAAGAAATTATGGAAAAATATAATAAATGATTTAAAAATCATATAAAATGATTTAAGGGTTAGAAAAATATTTGAAGTTATAAAATATAACTTTTGATATTTTACAATGAAAATATTAATAGTAATTACTGGATAATAAATTTAAGTGTTTAAAAATCATATAAAGGTGATTTTAATGTATTAAAAATACTTTGTGATATTATTATTATATTATAATAATATGTGATGATTTACTTTAATATTTGATATTAAATAAATATTAATGATAAAAGAATTATGTGGTATTTAATTCATATAAATACGTTATTAAGGATTGAAAAATTATGATAAATAGTAATAATTATTTAAAAATTATTACGAGCTTATGAAAATTATTTTTGACTAATATTAAAGTTATCTGAGATAATTTTTAAGTCTTAGGCAGAGTTTAATTGAACTTAGACTCGATAAAAGTCCCATTGCACCGTCAATGGGATGTCGATTTGTGTCGGGTTCAACTCGGATCGCAAATAGTTTGACTTGATCAATTTAGTCTTATGTGTGTGTTATAGGTGATAGGGTTATATGTTATGTGTTTAGGTTATTTTATGTATATTTATATATATAATAGTATTATATTGTGATGATATTATTCTAATATTGGAGATCTATATTACTAATATTAGGTATTCGGATAAATTGATATAAATTGCGTAGTGGTAATCAACGGTTCAGGCAAGTTTATTTTTACTTAACTCTACTAAGAGTTGTTTCATTCGGATAAGCTTATGGTTAATCATTGTTGGTTGCCATGAATTGTACTCTGTACATATTGCATGTATAAGTTAGGTATGAAAGGTTGATCACCTTCATTACCAGTTGGTTCAGATATATTTGTTCATGTTCAATACTTGTTCAGTCAAAATTTTGTTCCTGCTAGTTCACAATTATATTGTTGAATTATAGCCAGCTTATTATTCAGACTCTTTCAATCATGATATATCGTTAAATTATTGAACTTAAACTTGCTGGACAATCTTATGCTCACCCTTGCTATATCATGATAAACATTGCAGATTAAGACGAATGCGTCTGATACAAGGAAAGGTTAAAGACGGTTCTAGCTTAAAGTTAATGTGTGCGATTAGATTTGTAATAGTTGTATAATAATAATGTTATGTGTTAAATAAGTTATGATTTGTGTATTAAGTTAAGGTTACTCAACCTTGGGGAATAGTGTGTAAAGTTATTGTATAAACAATTTATGTTTATATCTTCCGCAAATATAGTAATAGTTGTATAGAATGATCGAATCGGATCCGCGGTGATTCGGGACCTCGAATTCGGGGACCTCACACACCATGTATATGCATAACATTTAAATATTATCTTTGTATCATATACTAGATACCTGGGGTACTCCCCAATCATAGAAGGGGTGTTCTTTCAGTCTAAGAATCCTTACCATCAATTGGTTTGGATAGCGTTTATAAAACTTCATATACTTGTCTGACCGAACAAAGGTTCAGACTCTATCTGAGACAATTCAAGAATTATAGAACTTTAAATGAAGTATAAGTCCAAGACTGTACGAACCCATGTACACTAAGTGCGAATATCAATAATATCGATTTAGAATAATTGTAAGGTAATTAAACCACTTAATAGCATGCTTGAAAATAAAGTTCAAGCTTAAATGAATAACTTTCAATTCAACAATAACCTGCTCAAATACAATATGAGAAGGATAGGAAACTTTCAAAAAATTCAAAGTTGTGTAAGTTAGGAAACTTGCAACGCAATAAAATAATGTTCGAATACTTGCTCAAGTAAAAGAGTAAGAATTTAAGGAACTTGCACAACCAAAGAGTGAAGTTCAAGGAAACTTGCATGTTTGCTCATCTACAATTTATTTCTAGATTGAATTAACTTGCGTTGAAATGACCTAACATTAACAAGTCGGTCTTTCTAATTAGTATGTGTAAAATAATATGAGTCACACTTACAAGAATCAAATCATCACCTATCATGCTTCTATACATGTGTCATTACATTCCACGATTAGTTTCTTACACACTATGTCATAGTTTGAAATCACTATTGACTTTAAAGTGGTAAACACTAATTCATCATAGATATCTTTCAATAACATGCTTATTATCACATACATATTATATTGGACAAGTATTACAGATTAAAGTAATCATATAAGCATGCATCAGTTCTCAATTTATTTATAGAACTCAGACCTCATTTACAGATCGGCGGTCGGCGCTTGGTTTTATACTAAGGAATGGAGCGGTCATACCGCTCTGAGTGTAAACCAAGACATGGCTGATTCTGCATAAGGTCAGTGTACTCCCGTCTTGCACATATATGAATAATCATGCACAACACACATGTTATGATGTGAATAACTAAATTCAACCCTTCATCAAAACATAACATAGGTCATTATTCGTTTTTATTTAATCAAGACTTCACATGTTAAGCTAACAATCATGCAAGCTACTTTACCTACCACACATCATACTTTCATATACATACATGTTAGACATCAAAAACATACTTACAAGTTCTCAACTTAATGTATATATAGTTTATCAAGTTCATTTTCAAAACTTTAAGTCTCTATTAGTAAAACTTCTTCAAGCATACAAGATTAGTTTGCATAGTCTAATTCATGCTTTCATATGCATTTGTGCACATACTTAAGTTATTTATATATGTTCACAAGGTCAGATTGTATATTACTCTATGTATACAATTTCTAGTTTTCAAAGCTTTAAGCCTTCTTTGAATAACCAAGTCAAAACAAACCTATTATGGCTTACTATATACATAACCACCTTAGTCCACATGTTCAGGTCATTTATATGCATATTCAATTCAAAGTAACATGCTCAGAATGGAACATGATCACAAAAATTAATACACATGAATGGCGGAGGGCGCTACGCCATGATGATCATATACTATAGAAAGTGGCCGACGCATACTTTGAAGATATGAAAATAATGGCTTTGCATTTGCAGAGCCTTAACACAAACCATGCTAAATCTGCAACGGTCATGGTTGCTAGCATGACACAACTCACGTCCAGAGCATCATCTTGATGCTTCTTGTAAGCATTATGCTCCGCACGTGGTGCAGTGACAACTGGTGCTGCAGGAATGGGCCCATCAAGGACATATAGCTTGCGCTCTTGTTTAAGGACAATCCTCAAGTTCCTATGCCAGTCAAGGAAATTAATTCCACTCAGTTTGTCCTTTTCAAGGACTGATCGTAATGAAAGACTATTTGTGTTGTTGTTTGCCATTGATATCTACAATTTATAAGTGCAGAAATAATAAGTCAAATTGCAGAGTTGATATTATGTAATTGATAATAGTACATTCAAAATATACCTCCCACTATTTTATTCAAATTAATAGCCCTCACCATTAATTCGGAAAGCATTTTTCTATTAAATCTTTCTAGTGAGCCAATATCCATATTTCATTATACCTTAAGTTGAGTTTTCGGCACAAAAACGCAGCGAAAATTTAAAAATAATCAAAGCAATTCCGAAACCCAAAACAGGATCCAAGCGAAATTGAAATTAATTCAGTGGTTTAGATATTATACCGATTATGAAAAAGTTCTGAAATAGCTTCGAATCATTTACTTGAAATCCAATTAGAACCACGCCTCTACTACGGTATCCACATCAGCGCTCGTCTGATTTAACCGTCAAACGATTCTCGCAATAAGAGGACTTGCGGTACTAGCCACCAAAGGAACGATTATGAAACTTTTTCTCTCTAGTCTCTCTCTAAGAGCGTTTAGGGTTTTTCAATTATGATGTAACCCTAAGTAGCTGCTATATATCATATATATAGTAGTTAAAAGGAATTAATCAAGTCAAAACCTAATTTTATAAAATCCAAATTTATATATATATATATATATATATATATATATATTAATTAAGTCTTACTTAATTAATATACATATATATACAAATTATTCTTTTAATTTAAATTTGTGATTTAAATAATATTAATCATATTAATATATTTAAATCCTTAAAATTTAAATTTATTCCCTTTAAATTACGTTCTATGTGTGTGACCTTATAGGTTATTATTACGTTGGCAATAATTTTATAATCATATTATAAAATTATAAGCGATGCTGACATCTAGTAATGCATCACCGCTTCCCAAGTAATAATAAGATCGATGATTCGATCTGAACCTTTTAAGTGACGAATGTTTCAATGTAATTTAATCCTTTTAACCTTGACATCCTAGATTAAACTCGAGTCATGAAATATGTCATACTCTTCATAATTTAATCTGAGTTTTCTTGATCAATGAGTAGACTATATGAAACAAATCACTATTTGAGCATGGCCATGCATTTCATAGTCCTACTCAATCAAGAGGCCTATGGATATCACCCCTAACATATAGGAGGGTTAAATTCCATCTAGATCACTCATATTCCTCACACGATTCATGATGTACCCAATAATCATCTTTATAGTCTACCCTATTAAAGGTGACATTTGATGATATCAAAGTACATAAATTCTCGTGTAGTAATATAGTGATTTCAGGTCGGAGGACCATTACATCATTGTCACTATGAGAATCGCTAATAACAATTTGCATAATGTTCCACATAGAATTCTCATTGTGGGTCTATCCAGTACATCGTTTTCTAACACATACCTATGCATTGACTTAATATCTCATATATTTATGACCAATGAGATTTGGTCATCAGTCAATCCACATACTAGTCTCAATGCATCATTATTGTCCTATCAATAATGGTACTCGACTAGGGACATTTGAGAGCAATGATACTAATTGTAATTATATAATCTCATGTTCAAGTCACATACTTGAAACTATATAAATTGTATCACTATTCTAAGGAATTTTATTACGTTAACATTTATATAACGCAGTAAATAAAACCATAATAAAATCATTCATTTATTCAATCAAATATAATATCAAAATGTTAAGAAATTATATCAAATAATTGGCCTCTAGGGCATAAACTCTAATATTTATATGTTTAAAGAATCAAGCATGTTGGACTTTGTGATTTCATAACCTTAAATGGCCTTAAATTGTGAGATGTCCAAACTTAGGACCATATTATGCAAAACGGGACCTAGATTAAACTAGGAAAATGAAAAAGGACCCTTAACATGATAATATGTGTTATATGTGTAAAGATGTGCAAGCTAGGCCAAGCAAATAATTGCTTGGTCTTAATTTAAACTGGGAGCCGCGCGGATCCTTAGTACAAATCAGGCGCGACCGCTCCATTCTGCAAACTTGGAAAGTAAATTCTGTGATTTTTGAAGTATGTAGAATGCTAGTATAACTTCATTATGATTATGTCTGTTCATGACACACTGACTGTCGACGTCGGGATTTTTGGATGTCCCTTTCTGTTGTTCTTTGGTGTTCTCATTTTAGGTGATATTTGTTTGAAAAAACAAATGAAAAAGGTCTGACTTGTATAATGTCGACGATGGACTGTTAAGAGTCGCCAGTTGGTTTTTTAAATGGTTGTACCAACACAACCAAGAAAGGTTTGCACATTGACCCGATGATGTGACATCATTATACTGGTCGCCTGAAACCGAAATTCGTTTAGGGTCCGGGACTTGGTTATCTTGGGGGGAAGGTGTTAGGCAACCCCAGACATCCGTGTTACCATGGTGACCGCCTCTTTTCAGAAAACTATTATCTGAATGCGTGTGTGTGGGGTCAATGTGCTATTATATGGAAGTTAAAGAGGCCTCGTTCGAACCTATATACGTGGTTTGAATTTATGTAAAAATTCAATTTTAGCAAAGATATGGCGTTGATGTTTTATAAAAGAGGTTTTTCAAACCCTGATGCTCAATAGGAATTGAGACCTTTTACACTCCCATTTTTACACTCCCATTGTTGGGTAAAATCAATACGCACAAAACACGCAAGTGTACGTGGTCAACAAGTAATATAGTAGTGAATAAAGTATCGTTCCCACGAGGACAAAATATCAAGAGTTTTAACTTCATAATTATCAATTTTGTATTAACCCTAATTTTATTAAACTAATCAATTCAATGGTTTTAAATTATATAAAAAAACTAAATTAATAAAGAAATAAACTATCACAAAAATAGTCACCAATAACGAAAAATCGAATTTCAAACAATTAATGGAGAATTAGGCTTATGATTTCACCCTGAGCTTCCCTCTGATTTTCCAACATTTATTCCAACTCAATTCAATATTCCAGTTTATTAATCAAGAACACGAACGTAGTAAGAGCCACCTCTCGATGCACTAATACCATATTAACATCAATCAACAATTAAGATAGAAATCCGTTAAACACCAAAATTAACCAACTCACTATATCTCTATGTGAACTGCAATCAAAGCAGGTTTAAGTTTAAGCTCTCTATACGATTACATGTGATGTCAAGCGTATCTCTACCTTAACAATAATCACAAATCTGCTATCGACAAAATTCATGACACATGCTATATTAACTAGGTCTAAATTTGAATCTCCTCTCTCGATTCCTTTCAAATCCACAAAGAATTGTTGATTAGGCAATTCATAAATTCACGCTCAAATTAACATAGATAAACTATAAATAACTTATTGAATTGGAAATCAAAGTTATAGAATCATCGTTTCACCCAAAGATCCATCACAAGTCTAATAAGTAAATTAGTTCATAACGAACGAATTAAAAACTGAATAATTTGTTGAAGACATCCTTCCAATTACAAATAAGACTAAAGAGAAGAAGAATAATGAAAACCCCTTCACGTAGCCTTGATTCGCAACCGTTGTGACAATCTCTGAAAATTACTCCTCCAACGTTTGCTCTTGAATCCTTGAAATCGCTCTTGAATTAATGCCTTTGTGTTGTATGATTGTTGTTTTTCTACGTAATAGCAAGCTCTCCTTCTCTTCTAGCCGAAATCTCTTTTTATTAGAGTCCATATGCATCATTCAAGTCCCACAAACCGAGCACCAAAGCAGTTGAAATGAGCAGGATACCCAGAATCGGGACCCCACTCCCGTGAATTCTGATCTATAACAGAGCTTTTGCCGTGGTCACTCTTGACTTCAAGATTTTCTTTTCTCAACTTTTTTCCACTTTTGCTCCAAAAAGACCGCCTTTCCTCACCACTTGCATCCATAACCACCCTACACATAAAATAACATGAAACAAGTAAAAACAAACACAAAACATGAAGAAAACTACGAAATTAAACTTGAAATGAATATCAATTCGTGTATATAAAATCCACTTATCAAAATCCCCTAAACTTAACCGTGGTAGTCCTCGAGCACAAAACAAACTGCACTCTATGCAATGCAATGAAATGTAATAACAATCTAACTATCTAAAAATCCAATAACATCGCATAAACTAACTTATCCCATCGGCCTCAGAGAAAACAAGCAACTTTACAATACAAATTATCAAAACCAATCCACACTTGCATATTAATTCTCAATTCTTGAACAATTATCACTGGTATAGTGTGCGTGTGTGATCAACATCTAAAATAACTGATACGGACCCAAATTCAATACATACACAACTTCTTAGAAGGAATCATACAGTGCAAACTTAAAAATCTCAAAGATAGGCACGACTCAACTAGAATTAAACTCAACCAAATTCAAGGGTACATGCAGGATACTTATACTTTCTTTTCTTCTTTTTTTTTACACGAGGGTTTTCTGCTCTTTTCTCTTGATTATTTCCCTTTTCTTTTTCTTTTGATAGATGGTTGATGAGTGCGTTTTACGCTCCATCTCACGCTTGTGTTTATGGGGAGTGTTTCTCCTCAACCCACCACAAGACTCAACATGTTTCATTCTTTCTCTTTTTCTCTTTTTTTTTCTTTTTTTTAAACAAGCTTATATATCCCACATATATTCCCCCAAGCTTAGGTTTTTGCCTAAGTTAAGCCTTCACTGCCTATCCTTGTCATTTTCTAGTTCACGCTAGCATTATCCTTTAGAAACTTTTTATGTGTCAATTTGAACTGACCAGTCAACAAATATGTTATTAGTGCTACCCTTTTTATAACAGTTTCAAACAAGTCCAAGAATCGATTCATAACAGAAATTATATTGTAGTTTTAATAATCCATACTATATTGGTTAACTTGTTCACAATCTCATCATTGACCCACAAAAATAACATGAAAAATGCGACACCGTTAGACATATGCAAACACACTATTTAACAATTTTTTATATATATATATATATATATATATTTTAGATAAATTAAAACAATGCAAAATCCTAACTACTATGCAAAAACCTATTCTATATTCAAAACTAGATATGACAACAAAAAGTTAAAATGCAAAAACCTATTCTATAATGCAAAACTAGATATGACAACAAAAAGTTAAAAATGCATGTATGCAACTAAACAAATTACTCCCCCAAACTTAAATAAGACAATGCCCTCATTGGATAACAATAAAGTGCAATGGGACTTCCCTGGAATCGTCTAAGTTTGGGGCGGTGGTTGGTGCTCTTCCTCATCGGAATCACTAGGAGGAAATCGAGGTAAAGGACCGGGTTGTTGATATGGAAATTGAGCCGCCAGGTTGAAACTTTGAAGCGTTGTGTTGAATGAGGCGAAAGATGCATTCATGGCATCAAACATGTGATCTTGGCGCATCGCCAATCGCCGCATTCCCGAGATGTCTTTGCCTATTATCGATTCATTTGATTTTGGAACTCAAGGCCCGAGTACTAGAAAATGCCTCGATCTGCGAACACGCTTTTGGTTCCTTGATCTCCCATTGTTTCATCCTCATCCCCCGAGGTATCTTCGGCATCGACTTCTTCTTCCGACGCTGATGGAAAAATAAAACCCAAATCCCGTGGATGTGACTCTCCTCCACCCCACACTGAATACTGTGCAATCATTCGTGAATCAAGCAAAGCAAGCGGTGGTTGAGTTTGCTCATCATCAGAATAACGCACCCCGGCGATGCGGCACAATGCACATATAAGTGAAGGGTGCGGCAAACTGCCCGAAAAATTTCCACGTAAGCACCGGCGGATGGAGAAACTGATGATGGCCCCGACGTCGATAATGAAATCTTGCACAATGGCATATAACAGTAACGCCTTCTCTTTGGTGACGTCCGAAGTGTGTTGGGACGGAAGAAATTTCTCACATAAAAATGTGTAGCATATCTTTCCATGCCGGCTTAAGTCCTTGCTATTGAAAACTGTTCCTCCCTTCCTACCTTTGGTCCAAGATGTGCCCGGCTTTGTCAAATTTTTAATAACCTCCTCATAATTAGGGTCAAAATCCCTCATTTGGACATACTGACAATGGCGTGGCACCCGCAACTGATAGTAAGCGTTGATTGCATCGTCACTGAATGGGACCATTCGACCCCGCACAAACGCTTTGAAAGGAGCTTTGTCTTCGGCGTTTGCATAGAATTCCTTGACAATATTAACCACGGCGGGTGTCGGATGTTCAGTGAATTTGATCCACCCCTTTTGGTGAATTTGGGACATCATCTCCCCGTCGTTCCCCTTGGGGGCCAAACCACGCTCTGGCGTAAGTGCCTTAGATTGCATGTACTCATAACGGTCGGCGGCGGTGACACTCACAAATTTTCGGCGGTCATAGGGGGTTGGCGGTGGAGCGGCGCTTGAACTCGCCCCCTGTTGGCGTTTGGGTGTCGGTTGAGAAGCCATTGAATTTCAGCAGTGAACTCTTGCTAGTAAACACTTCCTTTTCCAAAACTTGGTTCAAGCACTTTATCAAACACTTGGTGTGCGGTTGGGGTAGGTTACATAATTTTTGAAATTTGAACTTGGAAATTGGTGTATATGGTAGAGATGAGATGAAGCCCCAAGTACGCACTAGAATCTGCTCTCAAAAACAACCTCTCCAAATGCCGAATTCGAAAGTTTTAATGTGGGAAGAAATAGAGATGAGATGGAGGGATATATATAGAAGTGGTGTGGTTGGGAGAATATGTGAAGGGATGTTTGGGGAGTGAAGATCGTGGGAAGTAGTAGTGGGGAGGAGGTTTGTGATGTGGGTAATGGGTTGGGTAGTAGTGGTTTGGTAGGAGATGGCAGAGTGAGAGCAAAAGACGTGTATGGGTGTGGGAAAAAAAAAGGAAGGGTCGTGCCTTAAAATAGGCGTGTCTGCTTGAGATTCAGACCCCACCTTGACCAACGAGGTGCTAGGCAAAAGAAGCCATATTGCGTGGCATGCCCACTATTAAAAATTTTGGCCAAAAATTTTTGAGATGCAAAATTCTCCGATTTTCCTCCATTTCGTAGTCGTTGTTGCTCTGACTCACGTTGGACCTCTCCTGAAACCAAAAACATGTAATATGTTAGATTAATGACTACTTGGAGTTTCAATGAGATTTTTAGTACTTTTCAGAGATTTTTTTAGCAAAACTTATAATTGACAAGACCTAACTACTGCTTTATAAACTATATCCTAACAAATTAAACATGAACTATAAAAAATAAAGAAAAGTTGGGTTGCCTCCCAATTAGCGCTTGATTTTAAGTCGTTCAGCCTGACTACTCCCTGGTTTACTGTGTATCGGCGAGGGTAATGTTGTCGGCGTCCCAATTCGACTCGCCACCCCAGTAATGCTTTATCCGTTGACCATTGACCTTGAACGTTTCTAATGGATTACGACTGTAGAGTTCAACGGCACCATGAGGAAATAATCATTTTTATAGTAAATGGTCCCGACCATCTCGACTTAAGCTTTCCTGGAAATAATCGCAGCCGTGAGTTGAACAAGAGGACTGATTGGCCCGTCTCGAATGTTCGTTGCACAATTTTCTGGTCGTGCCATCTTTTAACCTTTTCTTTGTATAGCTTGGCATTCTCGTAAGCTTGGAGGCGGAATTCGTCGAGCTCATTTAGTTGGAGTAGCCTCTTTTTTCCTATAGCGGCTTGATCAAAATTCAATTTTTGTATGGCCCACTAAGCCTTGTGTTGTAGCTCCACCGGTAAGTGACATGCCTTTCCGTACAAGAGTTGATAAGGTGACATCCCGATTGGCGTTTTGTATGCAGTCCGGTACGCCCATAATGCGTCGTCCAATCGAAGTGACCAATCTTTCCGACTCGGATTTACGACTTTCTCCAAAATTTTCTTGACTTCTCTGTTCGATACCTCGGCTTGCCCATTAGTTTGAGGGTGATACGTTGTAGACACCTTGTGGTTTACCCCATACTTAGCCAAAAGAGCTGTAAACGACTTATTGCAGAAGTGACTACCTTCATCACTAATTATTGCTCTGGGCGTGCCAAACCTCGTGAAAATGTTTTTCTGAAGGAATTTGAGGACCACCTTGGCATCGTTTGATGGTAATGCAACAGCTTCAACCCATTTTGAGACGTAGTCCACCGTGAGTAGAATATACTGATTGCTCAAAGACGAAGGGAAGGGTCCCATGAAATCGATGCCCCATACATCAAAGAGTTCCACTTCAAGAATTGTTTGTAGGGGCATCTCATTCCGTTTCGATATGTTTCCCACCCTTTGGCATCTATCACATGTTTTCACAAATTGGTGGGCGTCTTTGAACACAGTAGGCCAATAAAACCCAGATTGAAGCACTTTTGCCGCGGTGTGCTCACTCCCGTAATGTCCACCATATGCCTATGAGTGGCATTCTTGTAATATGTTGTGGACTTCACTGTATGGGATACATCGTCGAATTATCTTATTGACGCATTGTTTGAATAAGTACGGTTCATCCCACATGTACCACTTGATGTCATGCAGAAACTTCTTTTTTCTGTTGTCGTGTAAGATCCGGGGGAAGCATTTTGCTCACCACATAATTCACGAAGTCTGCATACCATGGAAATTCTGCATTTAACCCAAATAGTTGCTCATCCGGGAATGACTCGTTGATCGCAAGATCTATCTTCATCCTTTTTCCCGATTTTTCCAAATTTTGATAAATGGTCGGAACTTGATTCTCCGTCCCCTTTTATCTTTAATTTCTAAATCAAACTCTTGAAGTAGGAGAATCCATCGGATAAGGCGTGGCTTAGCATCTTTTTTTGCTATTAAGTACCGAATCGCCGAATGGTCCGTGTAGACTATTACCTTAATCCCGATCAAGTATGCCCGGAATTTATCGAACGCGTACGCCACTATAAGCAATTCCTTTTCCGTAGTAGTGTAGTTCATTTGAGTCTCTGTGAGTGTTTTGCTTGCGTAGTATATGGCGTGAAACACCTTGTCTCGTCTTTGGCCCAAAATAGCCCCAACCGCATAGTTGCTCACATCACACATAAGCTCAAATGGCATTTTCCAGTCTGGTGCGACTATCACGGGGCTGTAGTTAATTTCTTCTTCAATAGGTCAAACGCGGACTTACATTCCGTAGTAAAGCTGAAAGTGGCATCCTTCTCTAAAAGACTGTATAGAGGTTTTGCAATCTTAGAGAAGTCTTTTATGAACCTCCTGTAGAACCCAGCATGCCCCAGAAAACTTCAAATACCCTTAACTGAGCTCGGCGGAGGTAGTTTCTCGATCGTGTCCAACTTTGCCTTATCCACCTCTAATCCTTGAGCCGACACCTTATGACCCAATATTATGCCCTCTTCAACCATGAAGTGGCATTTTTCCCAATTTAATATGAGGTTTGTGTCCTTACATCGCTGCAATACCATGACCAGATTCTCTAGGCAAGTGTCAAAAGTGTCTCCATAGACCGAGAAATCGTCCATGAAGACTTCAACATTCTTCTCCACCATATCTGAAAAAATAGCCATCATACACCGTTGGAAAGTTGCAGGTGCATTGCATAGCCCAAATGACATCCTTCGAAACGCAAATGTGCCGTAAGGGCATATAAATGTTGTCTTCTCTTGATCCTCAGGAGCTATGGCGATTTGATTATATCCCGAGTATCCATCCAATAAACAGTAGAACTCATGTCCCGCTAACCTATCTAACATTTGGTCGATAAAAGGTAGCGGGAAATGATCCTTTCGGGTTGCCTTATTCAATCTCCTATAATCGATGCACACCCTCCAACTTGTCACTGTCCTTGTTGGAATTAACTCGTTATCCTCATTTTGAATCACCGTCATTCCCCCTTTCTTCGGCACACAATGAATCAGACTTACCCATTTACTGTCGGAAATTGGATATATGACACCAGCATCCAATAATTTCAGAATTTCCTTCTTGACCACTTCCTTCATGATTGGGTTAAGTCGACGTTGATGCTCCACCGATGGACTTGCATCATCCTCCATAAGAATCTTGTGCATGCAAAATGATGGGCTAATGCCTTTTATATCCGCAATCGTCCATCTAATTACTTATTTGTGATCCCTAAGCACCCACAACAACTTTTCTTCCTACAAATCGTTAAGTGAAGCAGAAATAATTACAGTTAAAGAATTTAAATCGCCTAAATACGCATACCTGAGATGTTTAGGGAGTGGCTTAAGTTCCAATGTCGGTGGCTCCTCCAATGATGGTTTCAATTTTTTTGCAACTGTCTCCTCGGTGTGCAGAGGTTCAACCGGTGCTCTGAATAGGCTAACTCTTGGCAACGAGTCTAGCATCTGTAATAAGTCCACAAATTTCGGATCATCTTTTTCTTCATCCCCCAATAAGGTTGTTTCTAACGGATCATTGATCAAACTCTTGTTAATATCTTCGCTGGTAATTTGCTCAATTAAATCCATTCGATAACATTCTTCCTCGTCCGTAGGATATTTCATGGCCTTGAACACATTAAATTTTATTTCTTGATCTTGGACCCTCATTGTAAGTTCTCCTTTTTGCATGTCTATGAGTGTCCTTCCCGTGGCCAAGAAAGGTCTCCCTAGGATGATCGGGATGTTCTTATCTTCATCAAAATCCAAAGATGATGATAAAGTCCGCAGGAATATAAACTTATCCACTTTTACCAAAATGTCCTCTCAATGCCCCTCGGATATGTGGTGACCTATCATCCGCTAACCGCAATGAAATATTCATAGACTTTGGCGCGCAAAACCCAATTCTGAATATATCTCGATAATGGCATCAGCTTATACTCTCCCCCAATCACATAAGCACTTGTTAAACGACATCTTCCCGATCGTGCGTGCACGGATAGTAAAGCTCCACAGGTCTTTGAGTTTTGGTGGAAGCTTTTTTGTAACACCGCACTACACCTCCTCTGTTAGTGCCCTTTGTTTGAAGTCTTCCCATTTCTTCTTCCTCGACAGAATTCCTTTCATAAACTTCGTATAACTCGGCATTTTCTCCAGGGCCTCTGCGAATGGGATGTTAATCTGGAGTTTCTTGAACACATATAAAAACTTTGCAAACTGCTTATCTGATTTCTGTTTTTGGACCCTCTGCTGAAACGACAGTGGAGGATAAATAATTGGCTTGCTGTTTAACTTTATTTCCTCATTTTTGTTACCCTCCACTGCGTTACTGTCATTAACTTTTTCCTTCGGTGTTGCTGAATTTTCTGCACTATTCCCACTGAGATGTTTTCCACTTCTCAACATAACTGCTTGACATTGCTCATGATTACCCTTCGGATTTCTTTCGGTGTCGCTAGGTAATGTTCCTTGTGGTCTATTATTCAATGCCAACACAATTTGACCTATCTGATTCTTTATGTTTTTGATAGCAATAGCTTGATTCTTCATAGCCAAATCGTTGCTAGTCATGTACCTTGCCCATGTTTCCTCCCCATCGGGTTTCTTGTCTTGCTGTTGAATCTGTTGCGGATGACTATAAAAACCAGGGGGATATGATGGTCGTGGAGCTTGAGTTTGCTGATTATTGCTCCATGAAAGGTTTGGGTGGTTTCTATTCCCTTGGTTGTAGGTGTTTTGGTAAGTATTTTGCGGAATTTTATTGTAGTTGCCTATAAACCCCGAGCGGATCTTTGATTTATTGCTGCACATGCTTCCGTCGGATGATCACCCTTTTACAATTCACATCTTTTGCCATAACTCGTTGAACTTGTTGAACTTGAGCCCCACGCCATCGTATTTACCCTATCATTCATCGTATCAAACTTCATGGATAGTGCAGAAAGCTGTGCTTGTATAGCTGTTACTCCATCTAATTCCAAGATACCAGTCGCCTTTGCATGTGTCATTCTTGCTGTGGGCCACTGGTAGTTATTTTTCGCCATTGTTTCTATTAAATTGTATGCGTCCTCGTAACTCTTAGCCATGAATGCACTGCTCGATGCCGTATCAATGTTGGTTCTGACATTTCCATGTAGCCAGTTATAGAATGTGTTCATTTGTAACCAATTGGGCAATCCATGATGTGGGTACTTTCTGAGTAATTCCTTGTATCTCTCCCATGCCTCATATAGTGACTCCCCATTCTGCTACTCAAACATTGTGATGTCATTCCTCATTTTCGCAGTCTTCGCCGGTGGAAAAAATTTGGCAAGAAATTTTTGAGCCAAATCCTCCCACGTAGTGATCGAACCCGACGGTAAAGAATGTAACCAACTCTTCGCCTTGTCCCGTAAAGTGAATGGGAACAAGCAAAGTCTCACTGCCTCATTTGACACCCCATTGTAATTGAACGTGTATCACATTTCCAGAAAATTGATCAAATGCTCATTCGGATCGTCGTTTGCCATTCCCCCAAATTGACATGAGTTCTGCATCATCTGAATGGTCCCAGGCTTAATTTCAAAAGTGTTCGCAAAGAATTGCGTAAGTAGTAATGCTCGACTGCAGATCAGTCACCCTAGGTGTGGCAAAATCCCTCAACGCTTTCTGGTCTTCGGCAGCCATTGTTCCTTCCTTATCAGAATTTTTGAATTCGTTCCTCGTTTCGTAAATCCACTTACTCAACTTTTGAAATCTTCTGTCAATATCATCCTCAAAAGGAAGCAAGTCTGGATGTTTAGATCGTGTTTGCATAAACCAATGTCGAAAACCTGAAATAGAGAAAACAAAATAAAAATGTTTAACTGGACTAAATAAACTGATATTGTAAAAAAAATATTAAAATCTTGGCTAAATTGTCCCCGGAAACGGCGCCAAAAACTTGTTGGGTAAAATCAATACGCGCAAAATAAGCAAATGTACGTGGTCAACAAGTAATATAGTAGTGAATAAAGTATCGTTCCCACGAGGACAAAATATCAAGAGTTTTAACTTCACAATTATCAATTTTGTATTAACTCTAATTTTATTAAACTAATCAATTCAATGGTTTTAAATTATATAAAAAAAACTAAATTAATAAAGAAATAAACTATCACAAAATAGTCACCAATAACGAAATCCGGAATTTCAAACAATTAATGGAGAATTAGGCTTATGATTTCACCCTGAGCTTCCCTCTGATTTTCCAACATTTATTCCAACTCAATTCAATATTCCAGTTTATTAATCAAGAACACGAACGTAGTAAGAGCCACCTCTCGATGCACTAATACCATATTTACATCAATCCACAATTAAGATAGAAATCCGTTAAACACCAAAATTAACCAACTCACTATATCTGTATGTGAACTGCAATCAAAGCAGGTTTAAGTTTAAGCTCTCTATACGATTACATGTGATGTCAAGCGTATCTCTACCTTAACAATAATCACAAATCTGCTATCGACAAAATTCATGACACATGCTATATTAACTAGGTCTAACTTTGAATCTCCTCTCTCGATTCCTTTCAAATCCACAAAGAACTGTTGATTAGGCAATTCATAAATTCACGCTCAAATTAACATAGATAAACTGTAAATATGTTATTGAATTGGAAATCAAAGTTATAGAATCATCGTTTCACCCAAAGATCCATCACAAGTCTAATAAGTAAATTAGTTCATAACGAACGAATTAAAACCTGAATAATTTGTTGAAGACATCCTTCCAATTACAAATAAGACTAAAGAGAAGAAGAATAATGAAAACCCCTTCACGTAGCCTTGATTCACAACCGTTGTGACAATCTCTGAAAATTACTCCTCCAACGTTTGCTCTTGAATCCTTGAAATCGCTCTTGAATTAATGCCTTTGTGTTGTATGATTGTTGTTTTTCTACGTAATAGCAAGCTCTCCTTCTCTTCTGGCTGAAATCTCTTTTTATTAGAGTCCATTCAAGTCCCACAAACCGAGCACCAGTAGAAGTTGAAATAGAAAAGGATACCCAAAAATCGGGACCCCATTTCAATGGGTTCAGATCTGACAATAAAGTTCATTTCAAATGGGGTGCTACTGACTTCAAGATTTTTTTTTCTCAACTTTTTTCCACTTTTGCTCCAAAAAGACCGCCTTTCCTCACCACTTGCATCCATAACCACCCTACACATAAAATAACATGAAACAAGTAAAAACGAACACAAAACATGAAGAAAACTACGAAATTAAACTTGAAATGAATATCGATTCGTGTATATAAAATCCACTTATTAGCATCAGACTTGTATAAGGTATTGTCGTATGTGGCTTATGACAACTGGGATCATTGGTAGGGTATACCTTGTATTTAGGTGACTACCAATTAGTGTTGTACAAATTCAAAGTCTCATCTGAGAAGACCAAGATTGTATGCAGTTTTACTCAATCGCGTGGCGTTTTTATTCTCGATTTAACCTTTCTAGTCCGTAAGAACTCCGTTTCAACTCGAATCGGTGATCTGGAGGGTGGAACCCTATAGAAATCGTCGCACTGCACTCATGCAGCAGACGAGTGGGCTCATGACGACGCTTGATCATAAATCCTGCAGGCTGGTCTTCACAAGTCATTTTCAACTCGCTTGGCGTAGAAATCCATGAGCCATCTTCGAATCTCTTTGAGTTAAGACTACTTTCGCAAATTATGTCACCATACAAGTGTTCTACACTATCCTCGTAACGATATACATGTATTTTTTCCAATTTACATCTGGTTGGATTGTGAGTTATCGCATGAAATGCATCTAAACACATAGTAGTGATTATGTATGCACAAATGACTTGATAAAAATATTCAACATAGTAAATGTTAGTATTAAACCATCTTTGAACATAATGATGTGAAAAATTTGACTTCGAGACGACCAAATTGGCACCTTTTTCTCGCTATTTTTGTCTATTTGAGGCCCAATGAGCAAAAGGTAGAAAGCGCAAAGTACTCCTAGCATTGAGGTTGGCCTTGTGCATGATGATTTTAATTTTTTAATGCATATATTATGTATATGACTTTGGGGCAGGTGTGCTACTGAATGGCCACCTAGACATGCCTATGTGTATGTGGATAGTCCTATTTTCAGAGGGGACTATGGCAAAGATTTTCTAAATGTAGGCATTGTGTAGTCATGCACTTTAACTCTATTATATGCTAAAGTAAATGCATGCATGCATATAGCCATAAATGCATTAAAAAGCTCCAAGTAAGGAAATACCACACCCTTTCTGAGGTGATTTGGAGACTTGTTGTCCAGATATTATGGATCCGGATCAATGAGTAGCGGTTCCTTGGGACCGCTTCGGCGTCTGACGGAGGGCTTCTGAAATGCCTCGTCCTCTTTCTGTCAGACAGCCTCGCCGGTTGGTGGAGGCCGTTATACGTCCTGTCCAGGTAGATGTTCCAGACGTTGAGGAAGAGGAGGCGGATATTCCGATTAAGGATCCCGCTCCTGCTGCACAGGTCCCTCGTAGGGAGCTTCCGAGCATTCAGGTGCTGAACCCAGAGTTGCTGGGTGATTTGGGCAGACATCCATCGATGTATTTACATGCTAACGAGGTATGGCATTAGACTTTGATCTTCCTTCTTTCCTATTGATGAGGATTAAAGGGTTTTGATGTTGATCTGCATTTCATGCAGGTTCCAGGATTTACACAGCCTCGAGGGAACTGGTTTAGCATTCACTCCATGTACCAGGCACTTCATCCTGACTACAGAGCGGTAGTGCATGAGTGGGGATTTGGTGCATTTTTCTCCATCCTTCCCCGTCGTTGTCCTTGGGGATACCTCAGGGCTTTGTCTGAGCGATGGTTTCATCAGACTCAGTCACTCTATCTGCTGGATTGTGAGGTGATGATGATGCCTATGGATTGGCGATTTATCACAGGTATGGAGTATGGATGGGAGTCAGTGCCTTACATGGCGAATATTACCCCTACTGCCGTCAGATCCTTATTAGGAGTTCCGGCGGAGGCGTTCAAAGGAAGGACTGTCCGTTCAGGTCCTTTGAGCGTAGATGCTATGAGCGGGCTATTGAGTGAGCCTATGCCTGATGATGTCAGGATCAGGGATCACGTTCTGCGGTGATTGTTTCTGATGATCATTCGAGGCTGCTTCATAGCAGATAACTCTTCCACGGTATCTTTCGCTTTGGTCAGCGCCACACGTGATGTAGACCGTATAGAAGAGTATGATTGGGGCTCTTACACCTTTGCCTATTTCCTCCGGGGCATGCTCATGCGCTTATAGGGTTTGACCGAGGCTTGGCTAGGATTTTACCCATTTCTGCTGGTGAGTACTTCTCTTGTCTTTTCCCATTTATAGGTTAAGAGTGTTTACTGATAGCAGATGTTTTGCCATTGTGTTGGTAGTTTTGGGCCTATGAGAGGCTCCCATGTTTGTGTCATGTGAGTGTGTTAGGTTTAGATACCTATCCACGAGGACGACGATGGCACCATTCTATTTTTCTTGGGAGGTCCCCATGGTGAGGGCTTCACTCCTTTGCAGATATCACATTTGGAGTTCTTGACGGCGGATACCATTACATGGATTCCCTATTCAGGGGAGCATTTAACCATCGACTTTGAGGATGGACATCCGACCGGAGTTGATTATTTGATTTCTACCAAGAGAGTTCCTATCTTCACTGATGGAGGCTGGGAGCTCTATTTAGGAGAGCGTGCTATTAGGAGCACCACAGGGGAGATCCGTGTACCGATCTTGCCTCCTGCCAGGCGTCATTGGCCCGTATCACAGTTACCCGTCACTGATATCCCATTGTTGGGGGTTTACGGTTTTGCATTATCAGAGGGTCCATGTACTCCGGAGATGTTCCAGCGGTGGTGGTCCCCTTGCACTATTGGAGCCCAGTCCCGCGCCACACATTTCATGGAGGATATGGTTCCAGGATCTTTGATGATGATGGATTGGGTAGCTTGTGTCCGAGCTCCGACTCATATGACCCAGATTGATAGTTTAACCCGGCAGTTGGACCAGGCAAACTTATTTATCCGGCATTTGGGCAGAGATCCAACAGAGGCAGAGTCATTTGTTCCTTCCATTTCGGTAGGCCGCCCCCTCGAACGACCCATTTGGTTTTCTTGCCAGCAGATCCTCCTCTTTATAGGCCCGACATCCCCGCTGATAGAGATCCAATGACTCGGGAGGAGTTACATCAGTGGACAGGGATTGAGGACGTGACATCGAGACCACGGCTTTCTTCCTCGATGTATATTCTCATTATATCTTTTGATAGGCCTCATGTTAGATATTGGGTGGCCGTTCCCATTCTCGCTTATATCCTTTGATAGGCCTCTGTTAGTAGTAGAGGCTACCGTGCCCCATTTCACTGTATTTGTAGCTATACAGAGCTGATGTATTAGATGATGATATACTTAGGAATGTATGCACCATTTTTTCATTCCCTATATCATATTACCATCCATTATTTGTTATGTATGTATCATGTTATGCATATGTATGTATGTCCAGAGATATTCGGCATTGACCCCTGAATGGTCTTATGACACGGCCCGCACAGATGTCTTCTTTGACAGTTAGCCATATAGATCTTACCCCACCGTCAGTGGAGGCATTAGGTATGCGATCGTGGTACGATAGCATGTCACCACCAGATAGGGTGACCGTAGATCAGTTGCTGCAGCATACCATGACTTTATTGCCTTTTCAGGTTCCTGAAGGGTTTGTAGATGGGATGCTAGAGCATTGGCTACCTGATAGACATGTATTCCTATTTCGCACCCATGAGTTGACTCCTACTCTGGAGGAGTATGCACGTTTGACGATGCTGCCTTTAGACAGACATGAGTAGACAATTCATGACTCTCACAGGATTGAGGCGCAGAGTAGTGCAGGAAGAGCTGACATCTAGCCATGTGATCTCCCAGCGTTTTCTGTATGACAGATTTGGCTCAGAGGATAGCTATTCACGATATTCCGAGGATTTTACCGCACCGGAGGACCATTGGCGTTTTGTCAGAGTTGATGTACTGCTGTTGTGCGTACTGTCGTATGTCTATATGCCACGATATATGGACAAGATAGAAATTGGTGTTATTATGGCTGTGAGAGCTCTTAGAGAGGGTAGCACCATTGTCCCTATGATCGTAGCAGAGACCCCGCGGTCGGCATCCTATTGTTGCACGTATCCTACAGGAGTGTTCACAGGGAGTTCGGTTATGTTGTACGTGTGGTTTATGTCACACTTGAGACCGGTTGGTACTCTTAGACGATATGGGTATTGCTTCTCCCATGATGTGGCCATGTCATACTCCTTTCAGCCATCGGAGTGTACAGATGCTCAGTCCTGGTTCGCATTTTTGGCAGATATCAGAGATCTATTTAGCATATTGCTGTGCTCGGGGCTTTGCTCACCATACAGCTTCATTACTCATGCTCCGGGCATGGATTTCCTCCCTCTGGCTGGCTTGAGGGGTGTGACTACTTATCACCCACTGGCCGTGATGTCGCAGTTCGACCAGTTCTAGGATTTTCATCCTTTCGAGGGGGCGACAGGTCAACGTTCAGCTTCTCGATACCTCTCAGCAGAGGACCGATCTCGTGTATACGCTTGTTGGGATCAGCGTGAGATAGCTATTTTTTCTGTCAGTCATCCCGATTATTCTGCAGAGTATTCCGCATGGATGGAGACAGAGATTTTGTCGGCTGCAGTAGTATCTGCAGTACCGGATAGCGATTCAGACGATGTGGAGCCTATGGAGGACATTGATACCTACATCGAGGAGGAGCCCGCTGTTGGGTTGCCAGTATTTCTTCCGAATTCTCCTAGTACTAGTACTTTTGTGATTCAAAGACTTTTCGACAAGATTTCTTAGGCGAGTCTTCATCCGATGACCTTTGAGAGAGACCAAATTCGATCTATGATGTCGACTGCTCTTGATGTGAGGGATGCCGCTCTATTGGAGAGAGACGATGCATTAGATCGCAGAGATGCCGCTGTTGTTGAGTGAGATGAGGCTATATCAGCCAGAGATGCAGTGATAGTTAAGCGGGATAGTGCTATATCTCTTGCCGGGATGTAGCCAAATCATGAGATCGCAGTTGCGGTGAGGTCCCTTACCACCGCATGATTGCAGAGATGAGCTCATATATTGATGATCATATGGTCACCATGCAGATGGCTATAGATCTTTTTGGTCGTGTGGATATTCTCATACAAGACCACAACTTCGCCTCAAATAAATCGAGAGGGGCGCCATGTTGGGCTTGTTAGCTCGCATATACCACGACTTGTAGATGAGCTTGTATTTACACCACATGCACTAGAACTTAGCCATTTTGTCATGTCGACGGTTTACATTGTATATATATCAAACAAAGATTATATATGATGAGGAAATATATTTTTGGATCACTTCCCTTTTAGATATGCCTTGCTATTTGCTTGATATTTTGCCTGCTGCTTCAGGGCTTGTGGTCTTGATGTATTCTAAATTCCTCCTGGGTGGATGGACATTAAGTTGTCTCTGGATAGTTCAGAATGGATCATCGATCTCTGTGTATCCCTACCATCTTTGGTGTCTTGGGACTTGTTTCTGAATGGAAGTGTGTAGAGGAGTGTGGCTTTTCTCTCTAAGATTGATCGCACCACAGATGGTCGCCAATAATTCTATTTAGGAGAAGCCTAGTTAATTCCATCTCTTATGGATTGGTGTTGCTCTTCAAGGTATGATCGCAGCTTAGATGGTCGCCGAATCTCCTATTTTGGAGGAGTTCAGGTAATTCCATTCCTTTGGTCTGAAGCCAAATGAAATGTAGTGTGTTGAAGGATGATCCCAGTACCAGTTGATAAGGGTTTGTGTTTTGGTAGGGGGTGAGACCGCACCATGAATGGCTGCCTACGTACTCCTATTGAAGAGGAGATCAGTCTCATGTAGTTTCGAACACAGTGTAAGAGGTTCAACACCATATATAAATGTGACATGGTGTAGGAATATTTTGTAA
The DNA here is from genome assembly GCA_020205605.1 of Panax ginseng. Taxonomy (NCBI): domain Eukaryota; kingdom Viridiplantae; phylum Streptophyta; class Magnoliopsida; order Apiales; family Araliaceae; genus Panax; species Panax ginseng. The sequence continues at coordinate 102,355,348 of CM035143.1, forward strand.
GGGTAGAAATGTTTTTGTTGTTTTGTTTTATTGCATGTTGGGCCATGTAACATGGTTGCCTACGTCTCTATTGAGGAGGAGATCAGTCGACGTGGTTAAGCCCCTCGTAGGAGAGAAGAAAAGCGTGATCCCATGCGCAGTCGAGTCGCGGGAGGAGAAAGTTTAATCCTAGGTTGAGGATAAACTGCAGGTATGAGAAGTTTGATCCCAGGTATGGGTAGCCAAACTGCGAACGTAAGAGGTTCAATCTGTGGTGGGATGACCTAAGTTGTATGAGTGCAAAGGAGAGCCAGGCTGCTGGCTTGAAGAGTACGTTTCCTTGAGGGGCAAAGTGTAAAAAAGTTGTATGTGGTAAAGGGTTAAAGAACCGGAATGACTGGTGACCTGATGATTATGCACTGTGGTGTTTCTTTGGTTACTTGAGACATATACCGCTTTCACGGTGTCTCGAAAGTTGATGAGTTGGGGAAATTCATCGCCATCCATTTCTTGCAATCTGAGAGCACCTCCTGTTAATACTTCCTTGACAATAAACGAGCCTTCCCAGTTAGGAGCGAATTTTCCTTTAGCCTGATCTTGGATGTCAAGAATCTTCTTCAAAACTAAGTCATGTTGTTTAAACCGTCAGAGCTGAGCTTTTTTGTTGTAGGATCTGGCGATCCTTCTTTGATATAATGACCATGGAAGATAGTCGCGGTTATTTTTCGCCTATTAGAGATAATTGGTGATACTGCTTGTACCCATTGGTCTTCATCCAATTGGCGTCGATCAACACTCGAGAGATTCCATCTCAACTTCTATGGGAGAACCTTGCTTCCATCCCATAGGTTAAAGCGTAGGGGTTGCCCGATTAAAGTGCGCATTGAGGTTCCAGAGGCTAACAGAGTCGAGGCAATAGGTCGAGCCAATCTTTGTGGTTGGCGGACATCTTTTGCATAATCTTCTTGATGTTTTTGTTAGCCGCTTCAACAGCACCGTTCATCTTCGGATGATAGATGACAAAGTTGAGATGTTTGATGTGGAATTTACTGCATAATTCCTCCATCATTTTGTTGTTGAGGTTCTTGGCATTGTCTGACACAATCACCTCTGGTTGTCCATATCGACAAACGACATTGTTTCTGATGAAAGCAATGATTACTTCTTTAGTAACCCTGGGGAAGGAGGCTACTTCTACCCACTTGGTAAAGTAGTCGATCATGGTGAAGATAAATCGGTGACCATTACTGGCTTTAGGCTCAATGGGCCTGATAACGTCCATTCCCCACATTGAGAAGGGCCAAGGTGAACTCATATTGTGGAGTTCCCGTGGAGGGGCGTGTATAGCATTCCCATGAATCTGGCACTGATAGCATCTTTTGATGTGGTCGTTGCAATCAGCTTTGAGAGATAGCCAATAATTTCCCGTCCTGAGGACTTTCTTGACAAGGAGGGAGCCACTCATGTGGGGGCCACAGACTCCGCCATGGATTTCATCCATAAGCCTTTGGGCTTGATCTTTGTCTAAACATCTGAGGAGACCTAGTCCTGCATCTCTTTTGTAGAGCGCATCTCCACTCAGGTAGAACTTCATAGCAAGTCGATGGATCCGCCTTTTCTCAGTCGGGCTTGCCTCAGTGGGTGTAGATCCATCTCGCAGATATTCCTTGATATGCTGATACCAAGGATGTTGGATGAGAGGTAGCTCATCCGATACTTTTCCAACGTAATTCCCATAGGTTGGGGCCTTGTGCAGGGAAATTGTGACGCTCGGCAAATGTTCTTTGTCTGATATGCGAATCAGGAAGGCCAAAGTTGCTAATGCGTCCGCAAAGTCATTCCTATTACGAGGAACATGTAGAAAGGAGATTTCTTCGAACTCCAAAGCCATCTTCAAAACCTACCGATGGTAAGGCAGCAAATGTAATTCCTTGGTTTGATAGATTCCGGTGGATTGTCTGATTACCAACTCCGAATCTCCAAAGACAGCTAATTGCCTGACGCCCATTGAACGGGCAAGTTTTAGCCCCATGAGATCGCCTTTCATACTCGGTAAAATCTTCACAGGTCTTGACAAATCAGTAATTTGTGGCTATGACGGATCTGCTCCCGTATCACATACTAGAACGGCTCCAGGCTCAGAGCCTTCCATATTAATGTGAATCCATCAAAATACATCTTCCATGATTGGCGTGTATCGTCTCGATGATGTTCTTTGCCTTTGTCATTACTCCTTCATCGGGAAATATGTTTCCAAGGGTTTGAAATCACTGAAGGTCTGCGGCCGCGATTGATCCGCGATTCCTTGACCTTTGATGGACTTTTGAGTCACATATACGATGTCAAATTGTTGTAGGATCAACTGCCATCTGGACAGCCGGTAATTTAACATGGGTTTGTTGAACATGTATTTGAGAGGATCCATGCGGGATATGAGATAGGTTGTGTGACCATGGGGGTAATGCTATAACCTCATGGAGGCCCATACCAAAGCACAACACGTTTTTTTGATTAGAGTGTACTTGTGTTCACTGCTGCTAAACCTTTTGCTGAGGTAATAGATAGCTCGTTCTTGGCCTCTATCGTCTTTCTGTCCCAGCATGCAGCCCATGGCATTGTCACTTACGGATAGATACATGAATAGGGGAATATCATCCCTGGGTGGTACCAAGACGGGAGCTTTAACAAGCTGTTTCTTGATTGTAAGGAAGGCATTCTAGCACTCATCATTCCATTTCATGGAGGAGTTCTTCCTTAATAGCTTGAAGATTGGCTCACAGGTGGCTGTGAGTTGGGAGATAAACCTGTTGATGAAGTTGATTCTTCCCAAAAATCCCCGTATTTCCCTCTCTATCTGAGGAATGGGCATTTTAGTGATGGCTTGGATTTTGGCAGGATCCAGCTCTATCCCTTTGTGGCTGACTAGGAATCCTAGCAACTTGCTTGATTTAACGCCAAAGATGCACTTAGCTGGATTCAACTTCAAGTTGTACTTACACAACCTGTTGAACAACTTTCTAAGATGGTATATATGGTCATCCTCCTTCCGGGACTTGACAATGATGTCATCCACATAGATCTCAATCTCTTTATGCATTAAGTCGTGGAAAAGAGCCATCATAGCTCATTGATAGGTAGCTCCGGCATTGATGAGGCCGAATGACAACCGTCTATAGCAAAAAGTTCCCCAAGGAGTGATGAAAGCAGTCTTCTCGCGATCTTCCTCGGAAACCATAATCTGATGGTACCCCGCAAATCAATCAGCAAAGGAGTACATGTCGTATTGCGCAGTATTGTCAATGAGAATGTGGATAAATGGCACGGAAAGCTATCTTTTAAGCAAGCTTTGTTCAAGTCCCAGATCCACGCAAACTCGCACCTTCCTCCGTGTTTTAGGTATGCAGACACGATGTTGGATATCCACTTAGGATATGTAGACACCATTATGATGCCAGCTTGAAATTATTTCACAATTTCTTCTTTCACCTTTAAACTCTATTCAGGATTCAATCACCTGAGTTTCTGCTTGACTGGCTTAAATCCCTCTTTAATGGGAAGGCGATGAAGGACAATGTTAGTGGACAAACCCACCATATCTTCATGAGACCATGCAAACACATCCTAGAATTGGGTTAATAGCATAACCATGTCATTCCGTTGGTTTGGGGTAAGGTCTAAACCAATCTGGATTAACTTAGGGCTTTCTAAGGTTCCGAGATTGAAAGAAGTGGTTTGATTAAGGTTGGGTTTGGGTTTGTCTTTGACCCATTCTTGAATTTCTAGAGGCACCTCAATGTCATCCTGTATATCCATCAAGGCTGAATTCATCTCTACATCAAAGGTACAATCCTTGTGTAGGAGAGGCATCGTATCCGTAAGTACAGGCACATCTAAATTCAGAGTCCTGAAAAAAAATATGCTTTCACTTAGTATATATGGAATGTGTTGATCATACACAAGAAGGTGTTAGCATATCTTTGGAAAAATAAACCGCTAATCTCGTATGAAAAAGTAAGCGGTTATTATATTTACTGAAGCGAAAAGAGTTCTCGCCTGCTTTTACCTCGTCGACCAAAGCAAGGAATGCTTTGTTCCAATTGGCAAGGTAAAGTCCGGTGGACCGCATGATGATGGAGGGATTGTCATCATCCTCCCTATCACTGAATGATGGCCATTACGTCCGGGCAATCATCGTGCAGGGTGTATCATTGGTATGCTCATCATGAACGATGATGCGTATACGACATCATTCGGATGACGTCTTGCTTTCGATTCTTCGTTCCTCTTCTTCTCTTTGCGAATTTGGAACAAAGATTTCTTTTCCTTTCACCGATGCAAGCTTGGGACATAACATAGCCATTACATTGGCTGGCACCTTTACTGGAGGTTATGTGGACTCAGAGTTTGAACGCGAAGATAAACGCCACATGGTTGAAGTCAAGGAATCTGGCGATGTTTATGAGGATTCCTGTGACTAGAATTGGCAGAATAGCCTAGCCCAGCTGTTCCAGCTTGCCTGGTTAAACAAATAGGGTACTTGATACCCTGGCAATCTTTACCCAACCCTTGTCCCGTTTATGACCCAACGACATCATTTCTTGAGTGGCCGAGCATTACATCTCCGAAATCTTGGTTCAAGTGGTGGTGCTCCAATAGCATGGTATTGGGTGTTGCTTATTTCAAAGCATGAAAATTGATCGTTCCACATCGGCATTGGCATTGATGAATGGCATGCCTCCGCGTCTTGAGGAATCTCCGCTCAAATTGATCGTGACTGACGTGCTATTGTTGATAATGTATTTCAACTATTGGTGAAGAGTGGAGGGGACTGCCCCAGCCATATGAATCCATGGTCATTCCAAGAGCAGGTTGTATCACGAATCTATCTTGAGCACATGGAAAGATACTCAGAATGTGTGAGGACCAATTTCAATTGGTAGCTCAATTACTCCGACCGAATTTCGCCGGGCTCCATCAAAAGCTTTGATGATAGTATGGCTACTCCGAATTTGGTTGAGATTGATGTTCATCTTCACCAAGGTAGCATATGGGCAGATATTCAGAGAGGAACCTCCATCTATTAAGACTCCAGCTACCATATATCCGGAGGACAAGACCGCAATGTGCAATGGCTTGCAATGACCGGTCCCTTCGGATGGTATGTCATCATCAGTGAAGGATATTACATTGTTGTTGAAAATGTGATCAACCATATGTTAAACTTTTCCGTATCCACTGATTTCGGGAGATAGGCTTCTTCTAGAACCTTTAACAAGACCTTCCGGTGATTCTCGAAAGTTAGGACCAAGTCCAAAATTGATATTTGTTGGGGAGCTTCTTTCAAGCTTAAAACCACCGTAGCTTCATTATGACTCACAGCGCGGAGGAATTTTTCAATCTTCTCCATGGGTATTTTCCCCTTTGATTTGGTGGTGGGTTTCATCACCCGATGGGGGAGATACAATGGATTTTCCTTTGACACTGCAGCAGTTGTATGTGAGGTGGATCCTTCACCTTCTCCATAATTCCACAGAACTTTGCGCAAGCTAACAATAGGATATTGTGCTCTGCATGGTAAGTTGATTGTCTCGGGAGCGGCCACTTTCAAAGGATTGTTTCCTCCCTTGAGTTGAATTGTTGGCGTTGTGAGTAAGGTATTAATCCTATCAGTTTTAGTGGATATGACTGCTACCACACTCTTCCACTTGGTAGGACCCGAATCCTCACTTGCACGTAACATAGTATCGTCGTTCGCTAGGCGCAGGACACCACTGTCGATTAGATTTTGAATAAGGTGGCGGAGTGTCCAGCATTCTTCTGTGTTGTGACCACGAGACTGGGAGTGATATTGGCACACTCCATCAGAGTTGTACCATCCTGAATGGGGGTTGATTGGAGGTAGAAGGGAACTGATCCTTCCTTCATTGATTAACATATGAAGGATTTCCTCCATAGGTTGGCCCAGATAGGTGAATTCCCTTTTGTTGGTGAAATCCAGACGGGCTTTGGCATTTGCTCTCTTCGTCACTTTGTCTTCCAGCATTTCATTTTCTAAAAGTGACTAAGTAATATTCATGACAATAGGTAGGAGACTGGCATGCTCCTGGCTGATTAACTGACGAGTCACTTGATGCTGATAAGTCACCAGTTCTGCCAATTGTTCAATTTGTTTGCAGAGAGCTTTCATCTTTCGTTCCATTGTGAATTGGAACTTGGCATAATCCCATCTGTCATCACCGTCTTTGATGGTCTGGGAGGAATCACAGCTGAAATTGGAACTATGTCCACTGCTCCAATTAATCATGTTGACCTCTTCTTCTTTGTGTTGAAGAAGAGGGTTGTCTTGTACATGAGGCTGATCGGGTTTGGTGATTACGATCTCCCCATTGTCTATTAGGTCTTGGATCTTGTGTTTCAAGACCCAACAATCCTGAGTATCATGCCCAAGTGCCCCGACATGATAAGCACATTTCCTAGCAGCATTGAAATCCCGTCCATTAGGGCTGGCTGGTGGAAGAAGATGCGTAATTCTCTTCTGTGTTGTCAGAAGATTAAGAATGTTCTCGGGTATCCCCTAAGGGTGTAAACACTCGAGGCGCTTTGACTTCTCCACCTTTTGGTATTGGAGGCTTTGCACCGTCTTTGGAAAGGGAGTGTAGTTTCTCCTTTGAATAGGCATGTTTTGATTGCCTTTTTGCCCTGTAGTATCGTGGAAACATCTTCCTCTTTCTTTTTATGGACCCTCAAGAGTTGTTCCCATAATTTCTAGATTGGATGTGATCCGCAACAGCTTTGAGTGCAGCTAGGTCTTGAATCTTTCCTAACTTCAATCCCATCTCAGCCATCTCCCCATGCTTGACCATTTCAGAAAATGGTTTGTCGATGCCGGCTAAAACTCTCTCATAGAAGGGAGCTTCTTGTATGTCTATGAAATTCATGACCATTTCTGATTCTGTCATGGCAGGACTAACTTGGGCAGCCAGGCATCTCCACCTCTGAGCATACTCTCTGAAAGACTCGTTAGACTGTTTCTTAATCTTGGTAATTTGATACCGATCAGGAGCCATCTGAGTTTGAAAACTATATTGAGTGAGGAAGGCATGTGTTAGCTCTTCCCAGCTATGGATTTTGGAGTTGTCTAATCTTGTGTACCACGAACGGGCTTCTCCAGTTAGACTTTTTTGGAACAATTGCACTCTGAGCTTTTCGTCCTCTGCATAAGATCCAAGTTCTCCAATAAACACTTTTAGATGTGTATAAGGATCTCTTAACCCGTCATATTTTTCAAAAGTCGAGTTTTTAAATTTTTACGGATAATGAACCCGGGAAAATATACATGATCGAGATATGAAACACTTCCGTGTGTTCCAATTCCTTTGATAATACTTGAAGGGTCTCTTCCATTTGAGGACTTTCTTTTGATGTCACCGATTATCTCGGATCTCCAAAGGGATGGGCACATCAAGAGTTTTGTTGGGTCGTATCCAACCGGGGTTCGTATATGGTAATGACCAGGATTTCCCCGTGTGGAGGATTCAAATGTATGGGTATTTTCTCGACAATGTGGCGTCCCCCGAATCCGACCCCAAATCGCCATGATTCGTTTTCTTAATCATTCTATTACTAATTGCGGAAGATATAAACATAAATTGTTTATACATTACATTACACATTATTCCCCAAGGTCGAGTAACCTTAACTTATACACAAATCATAAACTATTTATTACATAAGATATTATTCAACTATACTATTACAAACTAGTCGCATAATTTATCCCAAGTCGAACTTGGCTTTAACCTTTTCCAGATCCGAACGCTTTCGCTTTATCTCGCAATGTTTTATCATGATATAGCAAAGGTGAGCATGAAAGTTGCCCAAAGAAGTTTAAATACAACAATATAAGGATATATCATGATTGAAGAGTATGAATAATAAGTCGCTATAATTCATCAATATAATTGAGAACTAGCGAGAACAAACTTTTGATCCGACAAGTTTTAAACATGAACAAACATTTACGAACCAACTGGTAATGAAGGTGATCGACCTTTTCATACCGACTTATACATCTGAAGATGTCTGAGTACAATTTTCATGGCAATCGAAGAATGATTTAACCATAAGCTTGAATAAAACACTCTTAGTAGAGTTAAGTAAATACAAACTTGCACGAACCGATTGATTCTGCAACGCAATTTATAACGCTTTATCCAAAGACCTAATATTAATAATATAGATCTCCAATATTAGAATAATATCATCACAAAGATAATATTGTTATATTTATATACACGAATAACCTAAACACATAACACATAACCCTATCGATATATACAACACATAAGACTTAATATCGAGTCAAACTATTTCATCGACTTAAAACTAACATCATTACATCATCCCGACTTTATCTAGTTTGACAATACTCGAGTTTAAGTTCAATTAAACTCTTCTTTAACCCTTAACAATTATCACGTATAATTTTCTTAGCAATCAAAACATTTTTCCTAAAGCTCGTAATAATTTTCGAATAATTATTACCATTTATCATGATTTTCCAATCATTAATATCGTATTTAAATGAATTAAATACCACATAATTCCTTAATCATTAATATTCATTTAATATAAAAATATTAATGAAAATCCTTACATAATATTATAATGTAATTATAATATTTCAAAATATTTTAATACCTTAAAATCATAATTATTTAATTTTTAAACATTTAAATCCATTATCCGATAATTAATATTAATATTAAAATATTAATATTTCCATGCCAAAATATCAAAAGTTATATTTTATAACTTAAAATATTTTATAACACTTAAATCATTTTTAAATGATTTTTAAAACATTAATTCTATTTTTCCTTAATTTATTTAATATATTTATTAAATAAATTAATTACCATTAATAATAAAATATTAATGAAATTTATCATAAAATATTAAAAGTCATCAAAAATAACTTAAAATATTTTCTTTTACCATAATATTATTTTTCATGATTTTCATGAATTAAAACTATTTTTAAATAATTTATTTAATATAATAATTAAATAAATAAATACCATTTATATTCCAAAAATATTAAATATTTTCAAAATATACTCAAAATAATTAAAACTATTTTTCAAGCTTTAAAATAATTTTTCATAATTTTAATTCATTTTCTCTAATTTATTTAATACACTAATTAAATAAATTAAATACCTTTAATATTTAAATAATTATAAATATTAAAGAAAAATATTCCAATTAGTCAAATATTATTTTTCATAATTTAAAATAATTTTTAAAACCATTTTTGGTAATTTTTAGAATTTATTTCTATTTTTTTATTAATTTTCAGAATTTTCAGAAAATAATTTAATTAATCTGTCGCTAAAAGCCTATAGCGACACTTTCTGTCGCTATAGGTGTTCTTGAGCCAAACCCGAATTTTTCGGCAGCTGCGAGGGTCATGGTTTGACCGGCTTTATCTCTCAATCTGAGCATGTTCTAGGCTATCTAAAACTTTGAGCATGTAGACAATATGTCACACTACAACATTCAACCAACACTTTGGTTTAAACAACATTACAACAAGGAGATCAAAGCCTCCAAACTTTCTGACAAGTGGATTCTGGGCCAAAACAGATTCAAGTGGTCACTTTCAAACTTAAATTAATCTATGTTCTGGCCATGATTTACGTGATCTATCACCTCCAATTTGTAGACAAAATGTAATACTACAACTATAAAGCATAATAACACTAAAACATCAAAACAGGAGTTAAATACATTCGGTCAAACTTGAACACGGAAGTTGGGCTCAAATTTTCTGGGTTCGTGTTCTTGACAGATTTCGGTCAACGGGTTTTGACCGTCTATAACTTTTGATCTATAATAGATCTGGGTCTGATTCTTTTTGCAACTTAAAGATCACACAACAGGCTACATGTTACAAGTTTTAAACATCAAAAACACTTACTACACACGGACTTATAAGATCTGACATTTGACTGAAAATCACAGATTTCCAGATTTCCAGATTTTGAAAAACTTTAAATTCATGCACTTTGATGTTATGGGTTCATGATTTATCAACCCAGAACTTCAATTGACACCCTATTACATATCTTTGAACAATCAATTACAACTTTTAACAACAAATCATGAGATTTCGAATTTTAGGGTTCATATACCTCTTTATGCTTTGATTTTAATCTTGGCTCTCCAATCTGTTTATGGATGATCTTGGAGCTGTTTCTAGGACTGATCCACTACTGATTTTCGTGGGTTTAGTGAGAGAGAGAGAGTTGGTGAGAGCAAAAAATGAAATTGGATATGTTTTTGTGCTTTTCTCTCTCCAAAGCCTTATATATAATGCTTTGATTCATGCATGTTGCTTATGATCAGATCAATTTAATTTCGGCTGGTTGGCTGGATTTTGTCACATGGCTAAGCTAGGGTTTAGGCTAGGGTTTGGTGAACAACTCTTGACTTAGCAAGATTTGCAAGTTGTCTAAAAAATCTAAAAAGGGGCATAAATGTCATTTCCATTAATTTCTAGAACTTGCCTTGATAAAACCCTTAGGGTTTAGGTTTTGAGAAATCTAGGTTTAGGGGTTTGACAAATTTAGGTTTAGGTTTTAACCCTTAAATATTTAGCAACTTGGATTTCAAAAATTTTCTAATTAAATTTTAAAATAGAAAATTTTTGATTTCTAATTATAATTAGGGCTTCCTAATTATATCATAATTTCTAATCATAAATCAACCTTTGCTAATTAGGACTAATTTATCCTAATTAAAATTGCTAATTAAGCACTTAGGGTCAAATTTGTACATTATAATTTATAACCCAAAAATTAGGGTTTTAAATATAAAAATAATATTTAAATTTTAGAAATTAGATTTCCCAATTAGATTAGGGTTTCTAATAACTTGACAATTAGGATTTATATTCTAATTAATATTAAAAGTATTAAATTAACACTTTCATTTTTCCTAATTATAAATTAGGGTTTCAAATCCATCATTAGGGTTTCACGACGGAAAAAGTTTAAGTTCGATAATTTGAAATTAGGGTTTTGCTAATTAATTAAGCGTTACCCTAATTAATATTATAATAATAGCGATGAGAGCATTATAATTCTCCATTAATTTCCCGATTAGGACTTCAATTTATCGTAATCAAAAACTAGGGTTTTCGATCAAGTATTAGGGTTTCAAATTTGGAATTAGGGTTTTGTAATCAATTTGTTAAGATTAACCTTAATTAATCTTTTAATTATTTACACTTATGCCATTAAGTTCTCGATTTAGGGTTTCATGCACCAATTAGGTTTGGATTCCGGAATCAAAACTAGGTTTTCGAACCATTTCTAGGGTTTCTTATCGAGACGTTAGGGTTTTCTAACCTAACGTTGTTGTTCTTAATATATTCTTAGGGTTTGACACGGATATAATTTATCCGTCAACCTTGACCTCTAACCACATTACGAACACATCATTAACCATATACACGAAACTTAATCACATAAACACTTAATCTGAATAATTCACCTATATCCTTCACCGAAATTTTTGAAATTCTCAAAATTCAATCCCAATAACATCAAACGCATACACTTATTTTCTATCTCTAGGTCTATTATTTGACCTTAAATCAATCATTTAAGATTTTACTAAATTGTCCAAATTCTCGGGTTATCACATTCACCCCCTCCTTCTAAGAATTTCGTCCCCAAAATTCACCTTACACCTTACACATCAGATACCAAATAGCTTACACCATTCACACATATCACATACTACCCAATTCACCACTCACAAGAGTAAAAGTTTTAAAATTTTTGTTTGTGGGGTCATATAAGATCATGAACTTATTTTCTGGGTATCTATCAAAGATACTCAAATTTCTCGCATCTATCAAAGATACTCAAATTTCTGCATCTATCCAAGATACTCAAATTTCTCGCATATCTATCAAAGATACTCAAATTAAAATATTCCCTTTATATAAAAGGTTATTCCGCTTCGGTCTTATTTGATTCCGCAAAGAAACAATTTGGTTTGGAAAATTTCTTTCAATAAAACTTGGAGTTTTTGAAAATATTTTTGAGAATGATGTCGTGATGTCGCATTGTATTTAACGATCAGGTTGAGGATTTCGTCATTTGGTGATTTTGTTATACTACATCATACCATAATGGAATATTGACCTTAAGATCAAATTCACACTAAGTAATCTTGCATTGATAACTCCATCATTTTTTTTATCATCTCTCGCACTGTCAAATGGTACATAAGTGATAAATAAAAACAATTTTTTTTTTTTTTTTTAAAAGGCACATAGTGCGTATTTATCTTGATGTCAAAATATCGAAGTTTAGCATAGCTAGGGGTTTAGGAAAACCTAAATCTCCACTAATGATCATTTGCTTAAACAATCTATCTATTCCTATAATCCTTAACACTCCATTCACACATAACTATACCCGGTTCATAAAACCACACTTATGAGTTTCATAACTTTAGCCACAATTATATGAGTTTACTGAACTTACCTAGTCGACCTTTGGCGTCCAGATTCACGAGGGGTTCATAAACATTTCATATAACTATGAGTCAAGAATGTCACATAAGTATGAGTTCTAAGAACTCGTACTTAATCCTATATTCTCTACCTATGACCTATTTATCTCAGATATAACAACTAATATGGACACAACATTTCAATTATTACCAATGCCACCAACTAAGTAGTTTTTACACCAAGTACGATTCCCCGCCCATACAAGAAATCATACAACTCGCTTGTTAACACGAGTCCTCATTGAAATCCCCACCTAATACTTAACCCCCTCTCAATACGTAATTTCATTTAATCCAGATTCATAATCCTTTTCCGAATCAGTACCATTCACACAATCAATCTTGCTTTAAACTTTTCAATCATCCGATTGATTCTTTCTGGTCATCATAACCTTAATGAGATCACGGGGTGATCTCATCGTATATATTACGATTCAATTCTATGACTATGATCGTTTTGTTTTACGATCTCCTATCACTAAACTTTTAGTCTTTTAGACTTTATCTATTCACCACTTCTGTTCAACCTTATTACCAGAGTTAGGGAACTCTGTATCTTAACAACTTACCGAGATTCATCTTTGAATCTTACCGACCAACTAACTCTATGTGAGTTAGATCTTATCTTAATCACTGCGGTTATTGGTCTCAGGTATTCCTACCTAAGCTTCATAACCAACAGCTTTGATACCAACAGTAGCGTCCCCCGAATCCGGGCCCCAAATCACCGCGGATTCGGTTTGCTAATCATTCTATTACTGTTTGCGGAAGATATAAACATAAATTGTTTATACATTACATTACACACTATTCCCCAAGGTCGAGTAACCTTAACTTAAACACAAATCATAAACTATTTATTACATAACAATATTTATCAACTATACTATTACAAACTAGCAAAGACAATTTATAACCCAAGTTGAACTTGGCTTTAATCTTTTCCAGTGTCCGAACGCTTTCGCCTTATCTCGCAATGTTTTATCATGATATAGCAAGGGTGAGCATGAAAGTTGCCAAAGAAGTTTAAATACAACAATATAAGGATATATCATGATTGAAGAGTATGAATAATAAGTCGGCTATAATTCATCAATATAATTGAGAACTAGCAGAACAAACTTTTGATCGAACAAGTTTTAAACATGAACAAACATTTCGAACCAACCGGTAATGAAGGTGATCACCTTTTCATACACGACTTATACATGCAAGATGTACAGAGTACAATTTTCATGGCAATCAAAGAATGATTTAACCATAAGCTTGAATAAAACACTCTTAGTAGAGTTAAGTAAATACAAACTTGCTCGAACAGCTTGATTACCGCAACGCAATTTATAACGCTTTATCCAAGACCTAATATTAATAATATAGATCTCCAATATTAGAATAATATCATCACAAAGATAATATTGTTATATTTATATACGAATATAACCTAAACACATAACACATAACCCTATCGATCTATATGACATAAGACTTAATATCGTGTCAAACTATTTCAAATCGACTTAAAACTAACATTATTCTATCATCCCGACGATCTAGTGGACAATACTCGAGTTTAAGTTCGATTAAACTCTTCTTAAACACTTAACAATTATCACAGATAATTTTCTTAGCGATCAAAAAACATTTTTCCTAGGCTCGTAATAATTTTCTAATAATTATTACCATTTATCATGATTTTCCAATCATTAATATCGTATTTAAATGAATTAAATACCACATAATTCCTTAATCATTAATATCCATTTAATATAAAATATTAATGAAAATCCTTGCATAATATTATAAATGTAATTATAATATTTCAAAATATTTTAATACCTTAAAATCATAATTATTTGATTTTTAAACATTTAAATCCATTATCCGATAATTAATATTAATATTAAAATATTAATATTTTCATGCCAAAATATCAAAAGTTATATTTTATAACTTAAAATATTTTTATAACACTTAAATCATTTTTAAATGATTTTAAAACATTAATTCTATTTTTCCTTAATTTATTTAATATATTTATTAAATAAATTAATTACCATTAATATTAAAATATTAATGAAATTTATCATAAAATATTAAAAGTCATCAAAAATAACTTAAAATATTTCCTTTTACCATAATATTATTTTTCATGATTTTTTGAATTAAAACTATTTTTAAATAATTTATTTAATATAATAATTAAATAAATAAATACCATTTATATTCCAAAAATATTAAATATTTTCAAAATATACTCAAAATAATTAAAAACTATTTTTCAAGCTTTAAAATAATTTTTCATAATTTTAATTCATTTTTCTCTAATTTATTTAATACACTAATTAAATAAATTAAATACCTTTAATATTTAAATAATTATAAATATTAAAGAAAAATATTCCAATTAATTCAAATATTATTTTTCATAATTTAAAATAATTTTTAAAACCATTTTTGGTAATTTTAGAATTTATTTCTATTTTTTATTAATTTTCCTAATTTTCGTAAAATAATTTAATTAATCTGTCATTAAAAGCATATAAATGACACTTTTCTCGTCGCTATATAAATGTTCTTGAGCCAAACCTGAATTTTCCTAAGCAAATTGCGAGGGTCATGGTTTGACCATTTTATCTCTCAATCTGAGCATGTTCTAGGCTATCTAAAACTTTGATGTGTAGACAATATGTCACACTACAACATTCAACCAACACTTTGGTTTAAACAACATTACAACAAGGAGATCAAAGCCTCCAAACTTTCTGACAAGTGGATTCTGGGCCAAAACAGATTCAAGTGGTCACTTTCAAACTTAAATTAATCTATGTTCTGGCCATGATTTACGTGATCTATCAACTCCAATTTGTAGACAAAATGTAATACTACAACTATAAAGCATAATAACACTAAAACATCAAAACAGGAGTTAAATACATTCGGTCAAACTTGAACACGGAAGTTGGGCTCAAATTTTCTGGGTTCGTGTTCTTGATGATTTCGGCCAACTAAGTTTTGATTGCCTATAACTTTTGATCTATAATAGATCCGGTCTCGATTCTTTTGCAACTTAAAGATCACACAACAAAGGCTACATGTTACAAGTTTTAAACATCAAAAACACTTACTACACACGGACTTATAAGATCGACATTTGATCTGAAATCATGCATTTTCCAGATTTCCATTTTGAAAATCTTTAAATTCATGCACTTTGATGTTATGGGTTCATGATTTATCAACCCAGAACTTCAATTGACACCCTATTACATATCTTTGAACAATCAATTACAACTTTTAACAACAAATCATGAGATTTCGAATTTTAGGGTTCATATACCTCTTTATGCTTTGATTTTAATCTTGGCTCTCCAATCTGTTTATGGATGATCTTGGAGCTGTTTCTAGGACTGATCCACTACTGATTTTCGTGGGTTTAGTGAGAGAGAGAGTTGGTGAGAGCAAAAAATGAAATTGGATATGTTTTTGTGCTTTTCTCTCTCCAAAACCTTATATATAATGCTTTGATTCATGCATGTTGCTTATGATCTGATCAATTTCGGCTGGTTGGCTGGATTTTGTCACATGGCTAGGCTAGGGTTTAGGCTAGGGTTTGGTGAACAACTCTTGACTTAGCAAGATTTGCAAGTTGTCTAAAAAATCTAAAAAGGGGCATAAATGTTATTTCCATTAATTTCTAGAACTTGCCAAATGATAAAACCCTTAGGGTTTAGGGTTTGAGAAATCTAGGGTTTAGGGTTTGGACAAATTTAGAGTTTAGGGTTTAACCCTTAAATATTTAGCAACTTGGATTTCAAAAATTTTCTAATTAAATTTTAAAATAGAAAATTTTTGATTTCTAATTATAATTAGGGCTTCCTAATTATATCATAATTTCCTAATCATAAATCAACCTTTGCTAATTAGGACTAATTTATCCTAATTAAAATTGCTAATTAAGCACTTAGGGTCAAATTTGTACATTGTAATTTATAACCCAAAAATTAGGGTTTTAAATATAAAAATAATATTTAAATTTTAGAAATTAGATTTCCCAATTAGATTAGGGTTTCTAATAACTTGACAATTAGATTTTATATTCCTAATTAACATTAAAAGTATTAAATTAACACTTTCATTTTTCCTAATTATAAATTAGGGTTCCAAATCCATCATTAGGGTTTCGATTTTAAAAGTTTAAGTTCGATAATTTGAAATTAGGGTTTTACTAATTAATTAAGCGTTACCCTAATTAATATTATAATAATAGCGAGTGAGCATTATAATTCTCCATTAATTTCCCGATTAGGACTTCAATTTATCGTAATCAAACTAGGGTTTTCGCATCAAGTATTAGGGTTTCAAATTTGGAATTAGGGTTTTTGTAATCAATTTGTTAAGATTAACCTTAATTAATCTTTTAATTATTTACACTTATGCCATTAAGTTCTCGATTTAGGGTTTCATGCAATCAATTAGGGTTTCGATTCCGGAAATCAAACTAGGGTTTCGAACCGATTTCTAGGGTTTCTTATCGACGTTAGGGTTTTCTAACCTAACGTTGTTGTTCTTAATATATTCTTAGGGTTTGTTACAGATATAATTTATCCGGTCAACCTCGACCCTTAACCACATTCTCAACACATCATTAACCATATACACGTAACTTAATCACATAAACACTTAATCCTGAATAATTCACCTATATATCCTTCACCGAATTTTTGAAATTCTCAAAATTCAATCCCAATAACATCAAACGCATACACTTATTTTCTATCTAGGTCAATATTTGACCTTAAATCAATCATTTAAGATTTTAATAAATGGTCTAAATTCTCGGGTTGTTCATGTGCCCATTTTAGGAATTTTATCCTGTACAATGGATGTCAGCTGTTTGTAGCATGTTAAATATGTATGTGTACACATTTCTTTATATTTCTCATTACATGGAGATAGATATGGAATGTAAGTACAAGTAATTGTGTTTACAAGTAATTGAAATGAGAGCATGAAGAGACTTCCTCCGTTTTGGGTTTATCAGAGGCTGACCTATCTTAGGTTACTCTCGTGGCTTTTCGGCATGAAGGTTCCCAAATCATCGCAATCTACTTGACGGAAGTTAATCCTAGGTCTTTCAACTGGAGCGAATTTGGGTGGTGCCTTTCACGAGCCTCGAGAATTAGTCTTCTCACGAGTCCAGTAATCAAACACCGACGGGATAGCCTCCTGGTGGAGGGACCACACAACATACATTCACATACATCGCGTCTCACCGTATGAAAAATGATGACATGTGCGAAACACTAATATCACAAGCAGTTATGGTGCGAAGCACTAGCATCACAAGCAGTTATGGTGCGAAGCACTAAGTGCAATAAGGAAATGCATTCGTACACATTCATCAAAATATAAATGCAACATCCACACACAAGCAGATAATAGTTTTGGAAAGATTGTAATAGTGGCTTAAGTCCTCTTCTTCGGTGTCCCAAAGAAAGTCGCCACACAATCGACGTTGGGATTTTTGGATGTCCTTTCCGCTTACTTGTTCTTTTTGTTCTCATTTTAGGTGAGATTTGTTTGAAAAAACAAGTGAAAAAGGTCCGAACATGTATAATGTCGACGATGGACTATTAAGAGTCGCCATTGGTTTTTAAATGGTTGTACCAACACAATCGAGAAAAAGGTTTGCACATTGACCCGGTGATGTGACATCATTATACTGGTTTGATTGAAACCGAGATTCGCTTAGGGTTCGGGGACTTGGTTATCGGGGGAAGGTGTTAGGCACCCAGACATCCGTGTTACCACGGTGACCGCCTCTTTTCAAGAAACTATTATCTGAATGTGTGTGTGTGTGGGTCAATGTCTTTGTTATATATGGAAGTTGTGCGAGGCCTCGTTCGAACCTATATACACGGTGGTTTGAATTTATGTAAAAATTCAATTTTTAGCAAGATATGGCAGTGATGTTTTATAAAAGAGATTTTTCAAACCCTGATGCTCAATAGGAATTGAGACCTTTTACACTCCCACTTTATTAATTGATTTTATTTGACGGATGCGAGGCATCCGTACGAAAAATAATATACAAAAATAATGCCGACTTCCTCGTGGGTATGGAAACCATCTCGAGGAAATTCGACACCGCAGAATAATTTACAAGTTGCTTCGACTAAGAATGTCCATCACGGAACCGAATCTAGATCCAATGGGATGAATCATGATCACATGATTCCTAGTAGCATGAATCGTTGCAATTTGTATGAAAGCGATAGCGGTATATATATATATAAAAGTCAAATATATATATACGATATATGATCACCAACCATGAAACACCTCCATGGGGGATCGAAATGTAAATAAAGCCGTAATAATGATCAACGCCACGAAGAAACTCCAGGCGGGATGAAAATAAATAAATAAATATATATATATATATATATATATATATATATATAAAAAAAGAAATAAACGCATCGAATGTAAAATCCAGGCTCATCGAATGAGTTGGACCACGGTTCATATATATATAAGTATAAATATATATATATATAAGCGAATAAATGCACCGGATATAAAATCCGAGCTCATCGAATGCGAGTTCTACACACACGCTTAATATATATAATATATATATATATATATATATATATATTAAAGCGATAAACGCTCGCATCAAGTTCAGGCTCATCGAACAAAGTTAAACACACGATTCATATATATAAATATATATATATATATATAAAAGCAAATAAACGCTCCGAGCATCAAGTCTAGGCTCAATCGAGGCATAACTCAATAATGTTAGTCAATATATACATAAATATATATATATATATATATATATAATATATATATATATACTGATCGAATGAAACCACAGAATAGAAGTCCGGCAAAAATAAACAACACGACTCTCAACGTGTAGAAGGGTGTGTGCAAAGATGAAGAAAAAACTCTAAAGTGTGTGAGAAGGCTTACAAATGATCGCTAAAAAAAAGGCTTCTATATCTTTAGAGTGGGTAAACACTGGCTTTTGTGGGTACAAAAGAGGCTATATATGAGCTCACATGTGTTTAAAAGGGGGAAAATACACTGTATGGGCGAGTGCGGAGCGAATTATGCAGAGTTTCCCCGTCCTTTTATCTTTCAAAATCAGCACCCCAAGCCCTCTATTTATAGGCATATTAGTCGCAGGTGTACCAGAGGCAACCCGGGTTGACCCGGGTTTTTCGGGTCGGGTCATCTCAAAGTACGTGCACTCAGGCATTGTAATGTCCACTCAAACTTTCAGAAGTGCAATCCGGGCATCCGTTTAAGGTATACAGGACCTATTTCGGACCGCCGTTGTCGAGAGTTGTACGATGACATAGGATTAGAGTTTGTGTGAAGTCATTGAAGATGGGACTATGCCCTCTGGTCTTTAAGCTTCAACTTTCATCCGTTACCCCGCACAATAGTCACTCGGGATTGGTTAGTCTTGTGGGACATTGTTGTATAGAGACATGACATGGCATCGTGTTGACGAGATGACGATGTTGCCCCTCACCAGTGTTATCGTCGGATTGGGCTGATAAGGCAGACGTTGCTCAAGCTTCGCTGAGATTGGATTGCTGCAATTTGCTGAAGGTCCTCATTGTCACCTTTGAGGTGTGCCTGTCTTCCCGATGTTATTGCCGGGTTGGTGCATTGTATCTCGTTGTGAGCGCCGAGATTGAAGCTGGTCACATTTGAAACAAGCATTTCCGGGGTTATCTCCGAAACTGCATTCCTTGGGGTTATCACCAAGGTTGGTGGCTATTCCCATGGTTGGGATCGAGATTTGGATACCTCGGGGTCATCTCAAAGAGATTAATCGGTCTTCTCCTGTGTGTGTTCCGTGATTGTATCTCTGCAGCCTCGGGGTTATCTCTCGAGGTTGGATTTGGTTACTCCTGCATCGCGATCCGGGGTTGATGTTGAACTTCCTGGTAGTATCCTAAGATGGATTTGAATTGTCTTTCGTGGTTCTCTCTTAAAAGACGAATCATCCTCCTGCGCAATGTTAGTGATGAAGGTACAAAAATTTTGAGTGTCTACACTGACAAAGGTAGCTTTGCATGTTAACACCTATCTTAGCTTGCATTGACAAAGTGTTTTAAAATGATGAAGTCTAACAATAGATCTGAGCTACGTAATAACAAACGTATAAGGTTTCTTGATTTAGTCGTGTGTGTACACTTGATCTATATATATCAAGATTGTTTACCGAAAATGTTTAACTAATGAATATCTTATATACATATTACATTATGTTAGGATTTGAAAGAGTATTGTTTAGCGATATTTTGGTAAACTGCGCTTGAGGTAAGTTTCTCTAACCTTACTCAAATTTACATTGAGCAAGTATCTGAACCTTACCCTTATTGTGCAAGTATAATTGCATTCTTTACTCGACAAATACCATAAGTTTATCCCTTTGAATACAAGTTATATTACTTTCTCATTCAAATGAGCTAGTATGTTAAAACCCTTATTAAAGATGTTATTCATGTTGAACTTGGTATTGTCCATTGAATATTGTGAAAGAGTCGGTGCCATTTGATTCAGCTAGACTATATGCATGTTTATAAAAACTGTCCAAACCAATTGAGTGGTGCGGAAATCTTGAAAACTGAGTTGAACAACCCTTTTGGTAAGGGGAGTGTATGTCGTTGGAAACCCCAACACATGAATAAATATTATTGTGGTGTTATGCATAACATATAGTATTGTAGATTGATCATCTATAGTACTTGATATTTTTGGGTTATCAATTTAATATTGGTAACTCTAGTGGAAGTTCAATAGTCCTTAGTGACTGCTCAGTATAAATTGTTATACAGTTGGATACCTTGATAGTCGTTGAATTCATATATATCTGTTGATTTATATTGAATTATCGTTCTTATTCAAAGAATTGTTGATATTTCTTACCCATGATGTTATTCTGATACTTTGAACTATCCTAGAAATGACATTCCGATATTTAAAACCTTTTGATATTATATCCTATATCCTTGTTGTATATTACTTGCTGGGCAATTTGTGCTCATCCATGCTTTTAAAAACCTTTTAGTTAAAGCAGAACAGGGAAGTGTATCCGGGCAGGACAAGGGCAAGGGCAAGGCTATCGACTAGCTTGTCCTTTTTATGTTTAAAGTCTATTATGTTGTATTAAGACTATTTCAGACTATGTTTAAGCTTAAGTAAGATTATGTAATAAGTCTTTATTAGATATTATTATGTAATCTATTAAGCACTGTAGGTTGCGAGACTTGGGGGAATAATTATAATAAATCATTGTATATTATTCTAAAGTAGATTTTCCGTTGTGTATGCATTATTTTAGATATTATGGTTTTCCATGAGAACGTGATGAACCGAATTTGAGTGACCAAGTGGAGGTCCGAATTTGGAGGCGTCACAGGTTGGTATCAAAGCTATAGTTATAAACTTTAGGAACGAGAATCCTTAGATTATAACTTAAGAAAACGTAGAGGTTAGGAAGGGATAAAACATGTAGATTTTTCCCTGAAAGACTTAGCGTGTTATGAAATATAACTTCATTCTATACAATGAACTTATGTTTATTTAACATTCTGATGGAGTTGTTGTTTGTCTTGTCTTATGTTGGTAATTATAGGATGACTGACATGGGAGGACCTAGCCGAGTAGTTGAAGAGGAGCCGCGTGATATCCACGTAGTCTATGAGGCACCCGTGATAGCGGAGCCTATATCGGTAGTTGTCCCTATTAGTGATGATAATGAGGAGGAGGAGATGGTGCCTCTACCTGAGGAGTCTGATCCGGAGGAGGAGCCTATAGAGGAGGAACCCGTGGAGGGGGAACCCGAGCCCATGGAGGACTCCGACGAGACTACTTTTGCGGATCGGATGTTGGGAGAGTATGAAGAACAAATTTTGGAATTAGGAAGTAGAGTCGAAAAGCTAGAGACTGAGACTCTTGAGAGGCAGCTAGTGATGCAGGAGATGGAGGTGGAAATTGATCACCGTAAGGAGACAGGGATCTAGATGGGTGCCTTGTTTCACCGATCGGTGGCAAGGAATGTTGAGTTAGCAGGAAAGTTAGAAGAATTGGAACAAAGGGTGTTGAGTGAGAAGACGGAGAAGGAGGCTCTCCGAACTCAGTTAGAGATAGAAGTGATAGATAGGATCCACTCGAGGAAAAGTGGGAGGATTCTAATGACATAGTGGGTGATCTAGAAGATGAGGTGCGGTGTAAGAGGAGGAAGGTGAACAAGATGGGCTATACTCTACGCATGGCCATGGAGAGATTGATCGATGGGGTAAATCACTACCCATTGAGCAAGATGCACACTTTACGACACACCATAAGTCGGGATATGGTGGCACACATCACACAGAAGGAGTATCAGAGCGCCATGGAGTGTGGAATGTTAGATTGAGTCTAGAGGGGAAGGCTCGGTAGTATAGTGGTTTTATTTATGTGTTGTTAATATGTTGTTGTAATCTTTAGTGTAAGATGTGAGATAGTGATAAACCCCAAACTTTTGAAAAATGTTAGAGAGGTAGTAAGTTAGTGTTATCCCCGTCTTTTGTGATATTAGGGGATATGTATTTTCATTTATAGCAGTATGCTAGAAAAGAACGTGTATTGAAACCATTTGGCATATGAATATAAATGATCTTATTTCAGAAACGTGTTATAAACTTTTAGTTCTTTTCATTTGAGAAATGTCTAATATGATAGTTAGATAATAAGATGAAAATTTTGTGATGCAGAAAATGCCGCCCAGACGTAGAATAACTGTCCAAGAAGAGTCATTTAATGATGAGGGAGGACCCGTAGATCCTATACAGCGACTGGTAGATTTATTGGGAGAAGCTCTGAGGGGAAGAAATGAAACTGTACCACCCATCCCCCAAGATGTCCCAGTAACAACCTTCAAAGATTTTAAGAGTGTAGGACCCCCAGAGTTCACGGGAACTACTGACCTGATAGTTGCACAAACCTGGATCAAGGAGATCGAGAAGGCCTTCACTATAGCACGCGTGGGGGAAGACCAGAAGACAATATTCGCAATATACATGATGAGGGGCGAAACAAACTATTGGTGGGAAACTAACCAGCAAAGAGCGGGGGAAGGAACGATAACTTGGGAGAGGTTTACAACGCTGTTTTTTCAAGAATTATTTTTCGAAGAGTATGAAGAGTAGGATGGAAGTGAAGTTTCTAGAGTTGAAACAAGGAGATATGACGGTGGCGCAATACGCTGCTAAGTTTAATGAATTAGCACGATTTGCGAAGCACCAAGTTGGGGATGAAGAAAGGAAGGCGAGACGCTTCGAGCAAAGATTGAAGTCGTGGTTGTATAATAAGGTATCAGTCTTTCAGATTGATTCCTTTATGACCTTGTTGGAGAAGGCAGTCATTGCGGAAGGTGGCAGTGAGGCCTTAAGTCTATATGGCAGTTCCTTCTAACTCTGCATACTCAGTGATGTGTCAACTATCCATTGGTTTCACATTTCCCAGTAATGAGCTATAACTCCCCATAACTTTTCAGTTAGATATTTCCTTTTAGAAGAGTAGACGTTTAATTGACGTGACTTTTACCGTTGACCTTTTTATTCGTAGAGTAGTATGATAAGGCAGCTACAAACTCTACGATTTCCTTTGTTGACTCAATCGATCAACTTCTGAGAGATGCTGCAGTGGATGGCTTTGACTTCTATCCTTACATTTATCCAGCATAGCTCAATCACTGATATTAGAACTTATCTCCTCATTTTGAATGGCTGAGCAATTGTTTCATTTTTCAATCTCCTTATAAAATGGAGTACCCTTTGGTAGAACTACGATCGTCGAGTTGTCTTCTACGATCATTAAGGTAGCACTACGATCGTTTAGGTTGCATCACGATCGTTTAATTCTCTTCAACCCGACTCTTCGATCGTTGGCTATCTTGGTCCTTGAGATAACTTGATCAAGCAATTCTTCTGGGACAAGGTATCTCAGGAAGGGCCAACCTCTTAGAGTGAGCTAAGGGTTAGGTTTGTCCCTGAGGCGCTTTCCAGATGAAATGCTATAGAAGTGATTTGTACTAACATCCCATTTAACCTTTTCTGATGGGGAGGTCCTCTACCAACTTTGGACAATTGCATTTGCTGTAATCGTGGTGTCTTCCTGCTCCTACACTACAATCATATGTTTGATCGTAGGCACTTCACGATATTGGGTTGGGTGGCTGAGGGGTTATCAGTAGTACGTTTTGAGACGTTCCTACTGATTATGGATCTTCATTTTGTTCATCAGCCACAAAGTTTTGGGACTCTGCAGCTGGTATATCTCCTCATAGTTTATCTCAGTGCTGTTTTTCCTTAACAGATCACTGCTCCCTCATTGTTGACGTTGTCTTCCCAGATGGATGTGATTCCCTCTTCTTCAGGTTCATTTGAAGGCGGCCTAGCATATCTCCTTCTGACTGGAATCATCATCATCATCACTTAGATCTCCTTGTATCGTAGAGATGAGTATTTTCAGGACTTATCACTCTACGATCTTTTGACAGCACTACGAACGTAGTCTTCTTGGACGGTCTTGAGGTTGAAAAGTTCTGCTTTTTAATGAAATCCTCTTGTCTGATGCTCGATGATCCTCTAATATGAGCTTCTTTGAGGATTCTTCTCATACAGCATTCTTGACTGGCTTTTGAGCACATAGAACTCTTTTTACCTTTGGTTGAATGGCCTACTTTCATTTATAGATTAGCAGCCATGTGAGCTCCATTCTGGATAGCTCAGAGGGTCTTCAAGGACAGGCTTGGACAGATAGGAACTCTATCAGAATCATCTCTGAATTGTCCTTAGCCTTCTGCTGGTTGAATCTTCTTGACAGAAGTCTTCTGCTTCATCATTCCTTAGTGTGGTCAGACTGACCAAGTACCTGCAGGTTTAAGTATATTTCTATTTTTGGTACCCCTAATTAAATGGGTCCTGCTAGGTTAGTTTTATAAATCCCTTTTCCTCTTATTTGGATAATCATCATATTTATCACCAACAGACATATTCATGCATATAGTTATCTTAAGATAATATATTTTGAGATGTATGGTAAGTGTGCGTAAGATTTGACATAACTAATGCACTCATTATGGATTCATCATTTACTGGGTTATGTTCACAATGTTTAAGTGTTCACAGAGTGAGAATCAACTCTACAATTTAGGAGTATCTAGTTGATTCATTGAGGTGATCAGTTTCTACGAATCAACAAGATCCTCTTGCAGAACTGATCATGCTATGTGTGTTGTCAAACACTTAGAACGTAGGCTTGTACATACATACTAACCCACCAGCAAAGATTACTTCACATAAAGTTTATTAGGCCTATGATGCTTTTATGACCCATTTCAGATTTCCTTCAAGATGTCATCTTCGACCTAAAACTTGGATGGAGAGAAAGTTTATAGTCATTTGAGTTTCTATCCTCAGGTTACATTCTCTCTTCACCTTTTTAGGTAGATTATGACTCCCTGACAGAATACTGTTATTGTTCATAGGAAGGTGCAATTATGATGTATGCATTACTAATAGTGAGGAACCGTACCTTTTTACTGTCAGTTACTTAACAGTCATTTATCTTAGATATACTGAGTTTAGGTATCGATGTGCATAGCTTTGCTTTTGCTCCTGACAGCTTATTGCTCCTATTGGCCTTTTAATCAATTAGTCGTGGTCTTGAAGATGCATGCTAGGAGAATCTCAACATCTTTGGTTCTTTGACATCCTTCAGTGTCCAAGGTTTGCATCCATCTGTTGGTTGACCAGACATATGTCTGAGAGGAACTTCTTTCTTCCCTTGATAAGTAATTCTTAGCATGCATGGCCTTTTCATCTTTCAGGCTGGTGGATGCTTGACTCACAGATGTCTCTTGAGCTTTCTCTCGTCTGGTCTTTAGACTACAAGATTGACTGTAGGCAAGGATTGGTCTTGTTGATGTAACAATCGAGACCATGGACTAATCTGAAAGATTCGTGTGTATATACATTTAACCTTATACACAATATTTCCAACATGTGAGCTTATCTGCATATAACAAGTTACTTGCTACTAAACTAAGTTTAGAACAATGTTAGTGCCTGGGATCAGACTCAAAGCAATTAGCTTTTGAATATAGCATGAGAACCTACTCTGATACCAATTGTTAGTTCTCAGAGGGCACAATAGATCTAGAAGGGGGAGTTTAATAGATCCTTTTTATTTTAAATACTTTTCTCTATTATTTTGTATAACTATTAAATTAGCATATGACAAACATAAGAATCTTTTCAAGCACAGCGGAATAAGTAAAAGATCCCCTTCATTGATATATTCATAATCATACATACATTGTTCGTAGAGTTAGTTTAGTTGTAAGCAGTTAAAACATACATAGAAGTTATAGCAGTTATAGTACATAATGTAAAAGACATAATATAAAAGACACAAGGGGTTTTAAGTGGTTCAGAGACTCAAGCTCCTAATCCACTCTTCTGCTTTAAACTAGCAGGATTTCCACTAAGGAAGGGCAGCACCCTAAATCACTAAGATTCTTTCAGGGCCAGCAGCCTTGGGACTTCTCTAGTTCCCTAGGAACTCTTCAAGCCCAGTAGGCTTGGAACTTCGTTTAGTCCCTCCGGACAAGGACCCTTCTGGCCCTGCTTTATTTAGTCCCTTCGAAAAAGGACCCCTCAGGCCCTGGCTTTGTTGAGTTGTTTGTTTGTTGTTGTTGTAGTCGGTGCTGAGCTATTAAGATGTCTTCATGCTCTGAACATCTTCTATCCTTAGCAGCTTGGCTTGATCATCCTTGAAGTGCAGCTGAGTGTTGCATGATGCTCAGCTTCTTCGGTTTCTCAACCACTTCGGATGACCCCTATATGAACTACCTTGAAGATCCTTCTCCTTGGTACTTGATGGCTGCACATGATAGGCTTCTAAGATGATTGTAAGCTCTTCTGTTAGATACTTAGAAGCTCTTTCATGCTTGACACCAGGATGGCATTTGTGATCTCCCTTCTTGCTACTTGATACCTTCTCATGATGGACTTGCTAAGATGACTGTAGGCTCTTCTCTATTGTACTTAGAGTCTTCCCATGATGGACATCAAGATGACATGATGCTCTTCTTTCTCTCGATAGTTTAGAACACTCTTTAAGTAGTAGAACTCTCACTTCTACATTGTAGAACTCCCACTTCTACTTATTTCTTTGCATGTCTCTAAGTGTTCTTGGTGGATTGTAGAGTGAGCCTTCTGACTCACTATCTCACATGGTTTAGATCAGTCCACCTTCTCTCTAAACTCAGCAACTCCAGCAACCCTCGATCTTTAAAGCTCTTTCACATTTATACTCCTTCCCAATCCTTCCGTTGGAAAGTAGCCGTTGAAGGCTATTCAAATGTCTTCACAGATCTCGAGTTGCTTGAGGTAGACTGCTGATGTGACATGTCATACTTTTTCTGATGCTGTAGTCTACTGTTTCACCTACCTTGTCCGATGTATCACTTTAATGTCTTGGACAGGTCGAAGACTTTATTTCTTCTGATTTCTCGATCAGAGGTTGTCCTATTGCATCGATGCTCTCAATAAGCACTTGTCCGAATACCATCCTTTAGATTGAACCGTTGCCAATACTTCAGTCTTCAGGTGTTCGAACTCTACGATTCTGATGCACGTCTTTGAGGACCTGGTCGTAGTGTCTTGTTAAGTGTTGCTCATTGACTAGTAGAGTTAACACTACGATCTTGAATAGTGTTGATTGGATCTCGAATGTAGTACACCTCTTCCTTCTATTGAGCAGTGCTTCAATACTTCTGTTTTCTTTGATTATTCTCAGAGACTGATGGCTTAATTCCTTGCTCTGGTCCCCTTCTGAATATCAAGACACTTCAGATTTTTGGCGCGTCCAGTTTGCTTTCTCCTTGTGATCTCCCGTTCACTTATCATCAATGAACTGACCCTGCACTTAATCACTTTAGCCTTGCTCTTCAGAGGCTGACCAATATCTCGGTTCAGCTTCCATCAGTTCTTTCTTTGTTTGGAAAACACTACGATCTTGTTAGCTTCCAAGATCGTTGTCTTCTGTTCACTTGATAGCTACTGCATTTGCTGACTTTCTTTAGTCAGTTTCTGAAGTCTTCTTTGGATCTCCTCCTGGAAGACTTTATCACGAATGGCCTTACAACTCAATCTTGATGTTGATTGGGTTGGTGCTTAGATCTTCTGCTAGCCTGTATGCCTTTCGTTGAGTTCTCTCTAGTTCCCTTAAGGTGGAATGCATCTTTACAGTGCCAACCAGAGGCTTCATTCCTTTGGATATTCTGGGAGTGTTCATTTATTGAGAACCGTATATGCTCTACGATTCTGCCTTGGCATTGTGAGCACTTCTGTTAAGGTCGTAGTTCTGCACTCTACGATTCAGCTTC
The DNA here is from genome assembly GCA_020205605.1 of Panax ginseng. NCBI lineage: Eukaryota > Viridiplantae > Streptophyta > Magnoliopsida > Apiales > Araliaceae > Panax > Panax ginseng. The sequence goes on from CM035143.1 coordinate 102,384,389, forward strand.
GGCTGTGCAGACACTACGATCCCGAGATCAGATCTTGACACTCTACGATTTTTGCCTTGTGCTTGTTGTCTTCATCTGATTTTGTTCGACTACGATCTCTGCATGTAATCAATGGACTCTACGAACTCAGAGTGTAGTCTACGTTTCTGACTTGGCTTCGGCAGATGACCGGTCGGCTCGTAGGTAGGCTGTCTCTACGATTCTGAACATGACTTCCTCAGCACACTACGATCTTGAGGAAGCTCTACTCGACACACTACGATCCTTCTTCGTTTCCCCTAGAAGTCTACGAACTCCGAGATCTACTATCTTGCATACTCCTATTCTGCCTCGATAGCTCTTGAGTTAACCTTGACTCTCCTGGCAGACTACGACTTCTGTTGCAGTGCTCGACGATCAGACAAGCCTATCTATTACATTATAAGATCAACCTAACAGGCTTGATCTTTCTATATTTATAGTCCTTGTACATCATTTCTTTTTAAGGACGTTACAAAGTTGTTTTGCTTATGTAGGATCAACCTAACATATTTGATCAATTCATTCTAAGTCCTTGTACATATATTTCTATTATCTATCAAAGGACTTTACAGCTTTTCTTAATGCAAGCATACTTGCATATTCATTCATATATATCATAATCAAATCATATATCAAATAGGAATATCATTCACATGTTTATTCCTACCATGCTGGAAGGGGAAGACCACTTACTATAATTGCGGCCAAGAGGGGCACATCTCGCCAAATTGCCCAAAGCCAAAGAAGATCAGAGGATGTTTTGCTTATGGATCGACAGAGCACCAGATAAAGGACTACCCGAAGAAAGGAAGCGGTGGAGCTGGCGGAGGCCAAGGAGGAGGAAGCAAGTTAATGATTGGTGGACCTACACAACCCAACCGATCGACCGCTTGAACCTTTAACATGACCATCCAGGACGCAGTGGCTGCGAAGGACGTGGTGTCAGGTATAATCCCAATCAATAATATTAATGCTTATGTATTATTTGATTCGGGTGCCACCTATTCTTTTGTATATGAAGAGTTTGCTTGTAAATTTAGTACACCCCGAGAACATTTAGAAGATTCCTTAAACATAGAAGTTGCAAATAAGGAAATAATCAATGTAGAATACGTTTATCGAAATTATCGTGCAAACGTTAGGGAACATGAACTAAGCGTAGACTTGATTCCTATTAGACTGGGAGAATTTGACGTAATACTGGGAATGAATTGGTTATATAACCATGCAGCAATAATTGACTGTCAGAACAAGTGTGTGAACCTTCAGACTCCGAGTAAGTCTAAAGTAGTGTTTCATGGTAGCTCATCGCTTAAGCAATCGTGTTGCGTTACGATGATGCAGGCAGAGAAGTTGTTAAGGAAAGGATGTGTAGGTTATTTAGCTTACATCATAGATACTCGGGAAAAGGGAGTAGAGATTAAAGATAGTGAATGAATTTCGAGACATGTTTTCGGACGATCTGCCTGGACTTCTGCCAGACAGAGAAATCGAATTCGTAATAGACTTAGCACCAGGAACAGCAACGATTTCAAAAGCTCCATACCGTATGACGCTAGTAGAAATGAAGGAATTAATGATACAACTTCAAGAGTTACTGGATAAGGGTTACATTCGACCGAGTGTGTCTCCTTGGGGAGCACCAGTGTTATTCGTGAAGAAAAAGGACGGATCGATGAGGCTCTGTATTGATTATCGAGAATTGAACAGTGTAACGATCAAGAACAGATATCCATTGTCGAGGATAGACGACTTGTTTGATCAACTGAAAGGAGCGAAATGTTTCTCGAAGATCGACTTACAGACATGATATCATTAACTAAAAGTGCGGGATGAAGATATACCAAAGACTGCATTTCAAACCCGTTATGGACATTACGAGTTTTTGGTAATGTCATTCAGTTTAACTAATGCTTCGGCAGCATTCATGGACTTGATGAATCGAGTTTTCAAGCCATACTTGGATAAATTCGTAGTAGTTTTCATCGATGATATTTTGATCTACTCGAAGACAGAGGAAGAACATGCCGAACATCCGAAGATTGTTTTGGAGGCACTACGAAAGGAGGAAATGTACGCGAAGCTTTCAAAATGCGAATTTTGGATGAATAATGTTCAATTCTTAGGCCACGTGGTGGATGAGAATGGAATCTCCGTAGAACCCGAAAACGTCGAAGCAATAAGTAGTTGGGAACAACCGAGAACACCGACGGAGATAAGAAGCTTCTTAGGGTTAGCTGGGTACTATCGAAGATTCATCCAAGATTTTTCTAAGATAGCGACCCCGTTGACTAATCTGACAAGGAAAATGGTAAAATTTGTATGGACCGACAAATGAAAAAAAAGTTTTCAAGAGTTGAAGAAGAGGTTAAGTGAGGCGCCTGTATTATCCTTATCAGATGATACGGGAGGATTTGTAGTATATAGTGATGCATCGCATAGAGGACTGGGTTGTGTGCTGATGAAGCCTGACAAAGTCATTGCGTATGCGTCACGACAATTGAAGGATTACGAAAAACGATACCCTACTCATGACTTAGAGTTAGCGGCAGTAGTTTTTATATTAAAGATATGGAGACATTATTTGTACGGAGAGAAATGTGAGATATACACAGACCACAAAAGTCTGAAATATATCTTCACAAAGAAGGAGTTGAATATGCATCAGAGAAGGTGGTTAGAATTAATCAAAGATTATGACTGTGAGATTCTTTATCACCCGGAGAAGGCAAACGTAGTTGCCGACGCTCTAAGCAGGAAAGGAAGGGAGAAATTGTTGCAACTGACAACTCAGGAGGAGTTAATAAGAGATATGGAGAAATTGGAAATCGAAGAAAAGGGACCCGAGAGGTCTGAAGAGAAATTATTTGTAATGGAAGCTTGTCCGACATTGTTGGATAGAGTAAAAGAAGCACGGGAGAAAGATAAAGAATGCAAGAAAATCAGGAAAAGGATTACGGAAAATGAGGAAGAAAAATTTCGAATAGATAAAGACGGTATTTTAAGATTCGAAGGGAGAGTGTGGGTATCGGCGATAACCAAGTTGAGAGAAGAGATTTTGCACGAGGCACACAATACGATATATTTCGTTCATCCGGGAGGCACCAAGATGTACCGAGACTTGAGGCAACATTTTTGGTGGCCCAATTTGAAACGGGAAGTCGCAGAGTGTGTTAGTAGATGTTTGACTTGTCAACGCGTAAAAGCTGAGCATCAGCGACCGAGTGGGTTGCTACAACCGTTGGAAATACCAGAGTGGAAATGGGAATATATTATGATGGATTTCGTGGTAGGACTTCCGGTCACGCAAAAAGGATTGGATGCCATTTGGGTTATCGTGGATCGACTTACAAAGACTGCACATTTTCTACCAATCAAGATCCGCTAAATTTTGAATCAGTTAGTGAGCCTGTACGTAAAGGAGATTGTTTTATGACATGGAGTGCCGGTATCGATTGTTTCTGACCGAGACCCACGTTTCACGTCAAAATTCTTGAAAAGCTTGCAAGAGACGATGGGAACACAGTTGAGGTTAAGTACTGCTTATCATCCTCAGATAGACGGACAAAGTGAGCGAACAATACAAACGCTAGAGGATATGCTTAGAACTTGCATGATGGACTTCAAGGGAAATTGGGATGACCACCTACCCTTAGTTGAATTTGTGTATAATAATAGTTACCATGCGAGTATCGGCATGCCACCATACGAAGCTCTTTACGGGAGGAAGTGCAGAACGCCATTATGTTGGGACGAAGTCGGAGAACGACGAATACTCGGACCAGAGTTAGTACAACAAACCGCGGACGTGGTAACAGTAATAAGGGCTAGACTAGTGACAGCTCAAGATCGCCAGAAAAAGTATGCAGATTTGCATCGGTAAGACTGAGATTTTGAAATCGGCAGTTTTGTATTCCTGAAGGTATCTCCATGGAAGGGAAAGATCTGTTTCAGCAAGAAAGGGAAACTAAGTCCAAGATTCATAGGACCATTCGAGATACTCAAGCGAGTGGGCGAAGTAGCGTACAAAGTTGCACTACCACCTGAGTTGGAGCACATCCATAACGTGTTTCACATATCTGTGTTACGTCCGTACAAGCCTGACTACAAGCACGTGATTTCCTATGAACCCATTCAAGTGGAGAAGAACTTAGCGTACGAAGAGATTCCTGTCCAAATTCTTGATAGGAAAGAGCAAACCTTGAGAAATAAAGTTATTTCCTCTATAAATGTACTTTGGCGTAACCACGATGTCGAGGAGGCAACGTGGGAGTTAGAAGATAGGATGATAAGGGATTATCCCCATCTGTTTGTGTAACCTTGTAGCAATTCCGGGAATGAATTTTAATAAGGGGGGAGGATGTAATACCCGAGAATTTCCGCGTATTATTAAATAATTATATTAATGGAAATGAATATTTATTTGAATATGAACAATTTCGTGTTATGAAATGAGATAACTCAATTATATTAAATAATTAAATAATTGAGAATATGTGGAGTTTGTGGTAAACTTGTTGAAAGCCTTGTGTGGCATGGTGATGGGAAATACTAATAGTAATGTTAATCGGCGAAGAAATTATAAGATGAGCAATTAAGTAATATTAATTGTTAATTGTTGTTGTAGTATACTATTAGTTGTTAATTGATGTGTGGTATATTAATTATTTGATAATGAGGATTAATTTATGATTATATTCATTTATTGATGATGGTTGTGGTAGAATATTGAATTTTTAGTAATTAACTAATAATGTGTGATTACTATTATTTGCAATATATTATAAAGATGAATAATGATTATGGAAACTCATAAATATATTAACTAATGGTTGGATTAATTAATATTGGTGTTAATTAAGCAAGAAAGTGCATAATTTATTTATTTAACATAAATAAGTAAGTTAGAATATAATAATTATGTGCATATGAGCATATACAACCATACTATATAGTGCAGTGTGACATTTATGTAGCTATATTTTAAGTCTTATAAAACTATATTGTATGGACATTAGGATTAAACATATTGGAACTATATGTTATACATAAAATATGTATGTGGGTAGGTATTAAAATAATATACAATGAGCATATTGTAAACTCTCATTTTAATAAAATATACCAGTGATAAAATGTACATGGATTATATGTATGTTGCATAACATCTACTACCTTGAAAGGTTAAAGCATATTGTGACATTTAGTTATAATATATGGTTGAGATGTGTATTAAAATATAACATAAGAGTGACAATGTGTAGGAGTATACAAGAATGCTAAGTTATATTGGATTGTCCCATTTGCTCATTTCTCAATCACATGTAAAACAAAAGGTTATGGCCTACGTTCTTCCTTTTCTTCCAAAGCTTACTAACTAATGATCATGGGGGGAGTGGCATTCATGATGCAAATCAACCACCAACTACCTACTCCTTAATAACCTTCATGTAATTCTTCCATCCTTTGGGTTGAGTTCTTGGATAATGGCTTGGCATGGTCAAGGAATTTTCTATAAATTGAACACTTCCCTTCATTCTTTGTGTTGCTTGAATTGTCTGTTAAGTGTGAATTAAGGGTGTGAGTTGCTGAGCTTTGTAGAGGTATAATCAAAGTAGTGAGAGAGCTCAATTTAAGCATCAAGGAGGTATAATCCCTAATTTTGTTCTTAGTTTGAGTTTTGTCTAAATTCTTGCCATTGTATGAAATCTCTGCTAATTGATGTAGAATAGCATGCCATTGTGTTATATGAGTTGGTACACATGTTTTGGAACATGGTAGCTGGTCTGGTTGCAGGTTTTGCATCTCATGTGTTAAGGCTCTGCTTCTGCAGAGCCATTTTTTTCTTTCTGCTCGAAGTGGCGCGGCCGCGCCACTTCCATAGGCTAATACCGTGCGTGGTGATGTTCTTAGATGCTAAGTTGCTACTCCAGATTTGTTCTGAGCATGCTATGATAGTTAGGTTAAGCATATAAATAACCTTAGCATGTGGTTAGATATTTTTTTTGTATATAATTCGTTGTTTTAGCTTGATTTAAGTTAAGTTTTCAAGAAAACTTCAAGATTTGGAAAACTAGAAACCATGAACTTGAAGTAATGCACATTCTGATCTTGCAAGCATGTTAGTATGGATTTTAAATACGTGTCGGACATACTAACTTAAGTATATGGATTCATAGTGAAGCATGATCATGTTGGATTTAGTGGTAAGCTTTGCTAATGAAAATGCGAACTTTGAACGGGAATGTTAATGTGCTACTTTGAAAGTTAGAATCTGATGATTATGAGCATGTTAGATGATACCCTTAGACGCACTCATGTATCATAAATGTATATATATACCATGCTTAGGTATCGTAATTCAAAGAAATCATAAACGAAGCATATTTCAAAACAAAACAATGTTAAATACACATATGTGATATGAATACTCACAAGCATGCCTAATATGAGTTATATGACTACTTTATATGTTTAAAAATCAAGCATGTTGGACTTTGTGATTTCATAACCTTAAATGGCCTTAAATTATGAGATGTCCAAACTTAGGATCATATTATGCAGAACGGGACCTAGATTAAACTAGGAAAATGCAAAAGGACCCTTAACATGATAATATGTGTAATGTGTGTAAAGATGTGCAAGCTAGGCCAAGCAAATAATTGCTTCACCCTGATTTGAATCGAGTCAGCTGGCACCGCCGTATCCTTAGTATAAAATCGGTAGCGCGACCGCACCATTCTGCAAACTTGGAAAGTAACTTCTATGATTTCTGAAGTATGTAGCATGCTAGTATAACTTCATTATGATTATGTCTGTTCATGACACACTGACAAAGGTAGCTTTGCATGTTAACACCTATTTTAGCTTGAATTGACAAAGTGTTTTAAAATGATGAAGTCTAACAAAAGATCTGAGCTACGTAATAACATACGTATAAGGTTTCTTGATTTAGTCGTGTGTGTACACTTGATCTATATATATATCAAGATTGTTTACTAGAAATGTTTAACTAATGAATATCTTATATACATATTACATTATGCTAGGATTTGAAAGAGTATTGTTAAGCGATATTTTGGTAAACTGCGCTTGAGGCAAGTTTCTCTAACCTTACTCAAATTTACATTGAGCAAGTATCCAAACCTTACCCTTATTGTGCAAGTATAATTGCATTCTTTATTCAACAAATACCGTAAGCTTATCCCTTTGAATACAAGTTATATTACTTTCTCGTTCAAATGAGCTAGTATGTTAAAACCCTTATGAAAGTTGTTATTCATGTTGAACTTGGTATTGTCCATTGAATATTGTGAAAGAGTCGGTGCCATTTGATTCGGCTAGACTATATGCATGTTTATAAAAACTATCCAAACCAATTGAGTGGTGCGGAAATCTTAAAAACTGAGTTGAATAACCCTTTTAGTAAGGGGAGTGTATGTCGTTGGAAACCCCAACACATGAATAAATATTATTGTGGTGTTATGCATAACTTATAGTATTGTAGATTGATCATCTATAGTACTTGATATTTTTGGGTTATCAGTTTAATATTGGTAACTCTATTGGAAGTTCAATAGTCCTTAGTGACTGCTCAGTATAAATTGTTATCCAGTTAGATACCTTGATAGTCGTTGAATTCATATATATCTGGTGATTTATATTGAATTATCGTTCTTATTCAAAGAATTGTTGATATTTCTTACCCATGATGTTATTCTGATACTTTGAACTATCCTAGAAAGGACATTCCGATATTTCAAACCTTTTGATATTATATCCTATACCCTTGTTGTACATTACTTGCTAGGCAATTTGTGTTCATCCTTGCTTTTAAAAACCTTTCAGTTACGGCAGAACAGGGAAGTGTATCTGGGCAGGACAAGGGAAAGGGTAAGGCTATCGACTAGCTTGTCCTTTTTATGTTTAAAGTCTATTATGTTGTATTAAGACTATTTCAGACTATGTTTAATCTTAAGTAAGATTATGTAATAAGTCTTTATTAGATATTATTATGTAATCTATTAAGCACTGTAGGTTGCGAGACTTGGGGGAATAATTATAATAAATCATTGTATATTATTCTAAAGTAGATTTTCCGTTGTGTATGCGTTAGTTTAGATATTATGGTTTTACCATGAGAACGTGATGAACCGAATTTGAGTGACCAGGTGGAGGTCCGAATTAGCGGGCGTCATAATTATTCGGTATAATCATGATCGTAATGTTACAAATGATGTGGTAAAAGTCTTCATTGGCCCGTAGTGCATTGATGGACAGTTGTTGGTATGATCATGACCATTGATGAAAACACGAATATCCTTGGCCCGTAGTGCATGGATAATTTGTGGTCGTGATACTAGTGAATATCCTTGGCCGTAGTGTAAGGATGATGTGGATTATTTATTAAGCTAAGTCTCAACGATAAAAGTGATGAAAAACCTTTTAAATCATAGAAGATAGTAGATTTTATTCTCTACTTGACTCTTCTAATGGATTGCTTGTTCCGTTGCAAAAAACTTGATGTTTGTTATATTTTATCAGTTTAACACTGTTGAAGGCTAAAGATAAATTATTATGTATTATCTTAGTTATAATATTTCTTACTGGGCTAGTTGAGCTCACCATTTTGCTTTCATTTTTCGCTTCAAGAAATGAGAACGTAGTCGGGACTAGTTGAGGAACAGAGTGACGGTTCAGATGATAGCATTAGTAGTCCTCACTATTCTATGAAATAGTGTGATAATAAATGTTTTAAGGACTCCATTTGAGTTGAATACTGTCTAGAAGACAATATTCGTATTAAAATTCTCAGTTTATGTTTTGTCGTATTTTACACGACAGTTGTATTATTAAGTTGTATTTGAATTTTGTACCATATATTTGGCGACTCAAGATGGGTGATGTATACCTATTTTGGGGGCATCACAGTTGGTATCAAAGCTTAGGGATATGATCCCTGGCTAAGATGTGAGACTAGAACTAGGGGGAGAGACGGGGAAATCCTTCGCTAGTATGACCTACCTAATTTATTTGTTATTTAATTGGTCGGTCAGAATATAGGAATAATATGTTGCATGTCAATTAACCCTTGTTTTATGGTAGTATTTGAAAATGACATCCGAGAATGTGAGAATAGCAATAGAGCACATGAGACTGTTGAATCACCAACGATCAATAACCAAGAAAACGTGCATCAGGAAGGTAACAATCCTCATGCAAACAACAACACCGACCAAATGATGAACGACGGAATGTTTAGGGGCTTTCTGCAATTCATGCAACATCGGGCAAGAGAGACTGTTGTCCAAAATACAGGTGGAAATACTGGCAACTCTCGGACGGTCACCGCTAAGTAGTTCAAGGAGCTGGGACCACCGGAGTTTATTGGAGAGCCAAAACCACTTAAGGCGAAGACGTGGATAAAGCAGATCACCAAGATATTCGATGTCTTGGGATGCTCCAAGGAGCAAAAGGTTCCCTTTGCCAACTTTATGTTGCGAGGAGAGGCAGATTACTAGTGAGAATCGGCAAAGCGTACTCAACCTTCCGCACTGAAGATGTCTTGGGAGAAGTTCCAAGAACTATTCAACGACAAGTACTTTCCCGAAAGTATTCATCACATGAAGGAGGTAGAGTTCATCAAGTTGGAGCAGAACAATATGACCGTGTCCACAAAGACGAAGCTAAGTTTGCCGAGTTGTCCCGTATTATGTCCCACACTTGGTAATAATGAGGAGAGAATGACGCGGATGTTTCTAAGAGGTTTGAAACCCGAGATACGTCAATACTTAATTTCTCACAAACTGTGTTTGTATTCAGATGTTGTAAATAGGGCTCAGTTATTGGAGAGCAATAACGATTCAACTCAACCAAGAGAAAGCATTCGGCAAAATTATAATACAAGTGGTAGCAGTCATCGAAGCGGTGACAACAAACGTGGAGGGAATCAACATGCCAAAAATGGTAACCACTTCGGTGGTAATCATGGCCAAGACAGTAAAAATGGACATTTCAAGAAAAGGAGATTCAACAATGATGGAAAGACGTCAGCACTAGCACCAATTATTAAGGAAGGAGAACGACCACCTATCATATGCTTCAAATGCAGAGGGGAGGGACACATCAGTCTAAACTGTGCGTAGCAGTCCAAAACGTGTTACCATTGTGGAAGAGAAGGTCACCTAGCTAGATTTTGTCATACAGGAAAGCCAAGTTCAGTTGGAACGGTGACACCAAATGCCGTCCCAGACAAGTCAAAACCAGTAGTTCAAGGGAGAGCGTTTGTTATGACCTCCCAGAAAATAAGGAACCCGAACGAGGTCATCACGGGTAAGTTTATCATAAACTCTAGCGAAGTATATACCTTATTTGATGCCGGTTCTACCCATTCTTTTATTTCTCCTACTTGCGCTCAACGCTTAAATTTGACTCCTGAGAAATTAGACTTTGACTTATCTGTTGAAACTCCGCTTGGGAGAAACCTTCATTACATCCACTATTTATAAGTCTTGTTTGGTTCAAATCGGTACCCTCACATTACATGTCGATCTTATTTCATTAAAAATACTTACATTTAACGTAATTCTAGGGATTGATTGGTTAACTACTCATCATGCAAAAATTGATTATTTTCGTAAGGTTGTTAGCTTTCATATTCCTAACTAACCTATTATGCTAATTCAAGCAACTAAACCATTAAAATCAATCATTGTCATCTCAAGCCATAAAGCTATTCGTTTATTGAAAAATGGATGTCAAGCTTTCTTAGCTCATGTCATGGATTTAAACAAAAATACGTCAGTTTTGAATGATATTTCTATTGTTAAACAATTTCCTGACGTATTCCCTGAAGAACTTCCTGGCCTACCCCCAGAGCGTGAAATTGAAATTTGTATCGACCTTGAACCCGGTACAAAACCCATTTCCAAAGCCCCATATCGAATGGCTCCTATTGAACTTCAAGAGTTAAAAACCCAACTGCAGGAGTTGTTAGACATCGGTTTCATTCGTCCTAGTATGTCTCATTAGGGTGCTCCTGTTCTATTCGTGAAAAAGAAATATGGGAGTATGCAACTTTGTATTGATTATTGGGAGTTAAACCATGTCACTGTCAAAAATAGATATTCGTTGCCTCGCATTGATGACCTGTTTGACCAGTTGCAAGGTGCCAAATTCTTTTCAAAGATCGATCTTCGTTCCAGATATCATCAGTTAAAGATTAAAACCGATGACATTCCAAAGATGGCTTTCAGAACTCGGTACGGGCATTATGAATTCTTAGTCATGTCTTTTGGATTGACTAATGCTCCTGCTGCCTTCATGGATATGACGAACCGAGTATTCAAGGAATATTTGGATCACTTTGTGGTCGTCTTTATTGATGACATCCTCATATATTCCAAAAGCCATGAAGATCATGAGCAACACTTGAGGCTGATACTCCAAAAGCTTCGTGAAAACAAGATTTATGCCAAGTTGAAGAAATGTGAGTTCTGGCTTGAGGAAGTAGAATTCCTTGGGCACGTAGTATCAAATCATAGAATATCTGTTGACCCGGAAAAGATTGAAGCTATTCAAAGCTGGGAGCAACCTAAATCAGTGACCGAAGTACGTAGCTTTCTCGGCTTAGCTGGTTATTATCGGAGATTCGTAGAAGGGTTTTCTCGAATCGCTACTCCATTAACTTAGCTGACTCGAAAAGATACAAAATTCGGTTGGAGCGAGGAATATGAGAAGAGTTTTCATGAACTCAAGAGAAGACTCATTTCAGCACCTGTTCTGACAATACCATCTAGCTCAGAGGGATTTGTCATCTACAATGATGCTTCAGGCAAAGGTTTAGGATGTGTTCTCATGCAATATGGGAAAGTCATAGCCTATGCCTCTCGACAACTCAAAGAATATGAGAGGAATTATTCTACTCATGATATAGAGTTGGCAGCTGTTGTCTTTGCACTTAAAATTTGGAGACATTACTTGTATGGGGAGAAAGTGGAGATCTTTACGGATCATAAAAGCCTCAAATATTTCTTCACCCAAAAGGAACTCAACATGCAGCAACGACGTTGGCTTGAACTATTGAAAGATTATGATCATACCATTCAATACCATCCTGGTAAAGCGAACGTAGTAGCTGACACATTGAGTAGAAGATCATATGCGGGTACGAGTGTAATATTGTCAACATAAAGGCCCATTTTGTATGACTTACAAAGGATGAAAATAGAGTTAAAGACCCTAGGGACCCATGTGATGATGGTGAATATACGAGTAGAACCGACTTTAATCAATAAAGTTAAAGCTGCTCATGCTACAGACCTGGAGCTGATGCGTATGAGGAAGAAAGTGCAAGAAGGTGCTATGCCGGAAGTAAGAATCGATGAAGAATGAATACTTCGAGTTAACTCCAGATTTTGTGTTCTTAACGACCCTGATTTAAAGTATAAAATCATGATGGAGGCGCACAACACACCGTTTGCAATCCATCCTAGGAGTACCAAAATGTATCGTGATCTTCGATATACATTTTGGTGGAGCAATACGAAGAGAGAGATCACAGAGTTTATCTCAAGGTGTCTAACTTGTCGACGAGTCAAGGCGGATCATCAAGTGCCAAAAGGTCCATTGCAACCACTTGAAATTCCAGAATGGAAGTGGGAGCACATTACCATGGATTTCGTTACTGGTCTTCCCAAGGTTTCTTAAGGCATAGATGCAATTTGGGTCATTGTTGATAGATTGACCAAGTCTGCTCATTTCTTACCTATACGAGAAACTTATGCACTTGAACATCTTGCTCGTATGTACATAAACAAGATTGTAAGATTGCATGGTATGCCAGTATCCATAGTTTCTGACCGAGACCCAAGATTCACTTCAAGATTTTGGGTTAGTTTGCAAAAAGCTATGGGCACGGATTTACGATTTAGTTCGGCATATCATCCTCAAACGGACGAGCAGTCGGAAAAGACTATTCAAACTCTTGAAGATTTATTAAGACTCTGTGTCCTTGACTTCAAAGGAAGTTGGGACAAGTTCTTACCATTGGTGGAGTTTTTCTACAACAATAGTTATCAAGCAAGTATTGGCATGGCTCCATTTGAGGCGTTGTATGGAAGAAAGTGGTGTTCTCCAATATGCTGGGATGAGGTGGGTGAAGGAACGTTGTTGGGACCAGAGTTGGTGCGTATGACTACGAAAAAGATTCAAACGATCCAACAATGTATAAAAACCTCACAAGATCGACAAAAGAGTTATGTTGATCTTCATCGAAAGGACATGGAATTCGATATTGGAGATCATGTGTTGTTACGTGTTGCTCCATGGAAAGGAGTTACGAGATTTGGAAAGAGAGAAAAGCTCAATCCTCAATTCATTGACCCATTTTTAATCCTCAATCGAGTAGGAACGGTGGCCTATAGACTCGCTCTACCGCCAAGTATGTCTCGTGTTCATAACATTTTTCACATATCCATGTTACGTAAATATGTGGAAGACCCGAACCACATCATTGAGTTAGAACCGGACGAAATAGCGGAAGATTTAACGTATGAAGAGGTTCCTGTTAAAATCTTGGATAAGAAGGAGCATATTTTGCGCTCCAAGGTTGTACCTCAAGTCAAAGTTTTGTGGAGAAATCACGATGTTGAGGAAATAACATGGGAGTTAGAATCTGAAATAAAATCAAGGTATCCTCACCTCTTCGTCATACCAGGTATGTACCCTAATTTCAAGGGCAAAATTTCATAAGAATGGGAGGTTGTAAGATCCCAACTTTTTATGAATAAAGATGAATTTTTCTATAAATATCATTTTTGAATATTAAGATGTGAATTTGAAATAATGTTATAGTTGTGGGTAATATTTATAAATTTTGCAAAGTAAGCAAGTGCTTATAAAATATTCGATTGGTCGGGGAATATTTGTTTTAACAGAGAATATTCGTACAACGGCGCAATCATTGGTGGACCCCACAACTAAATTACTGTCGGAATGAAAAAACGACAAAAATATCTTTTTATAAAAATAACGGCGAAAGTTTTACCGTTAACTGTTGAAACGCCCGATGTTAAAAGTACAGTAATATGTGAGGTTGCATAGTAACACACGGTATTGATTATTGATGCTTACATGAGAAGTCACTCAGTTTTGTTCAATTATTGTTACAGTAATTGTTGCATAGTATCTCACGTTATTTGATTCAATTATTGTCGATATTTTATATATTAGTAAATCAATAATGGAGACGACAAAGTTATTAATATTATTATTTGCAATATTGACGATGTCTAGAAGTTCAGTTAAGGAGAGGTTTTGTCACCTAATTGCGCGCCAATAGGGAGAAATCCTTATTGGAATGCCCCCTCTTTCTTGGGAACGGCCTGGTTGTTAAATATTGCGAATTATAATAATGATGATAAATGTTGTTAAAAATATTGAGAGAATTTTTATGAAGTATTTAATATAAATTTTGCTTATTTTATGGACCCTCATTTACCCATTTTTCAAAATAATCAGTAGAAAATTATTTTGAGGTGGGGCCCATATGTGGAGGAAAGTCTTGGAAAGTGAATGATTATTTTGGTCATGGGTAAGAAGTATATATATTATAAATTATATAATATATATATATATATATATATATTATAATAATAATAAGTTTTGTTTTTATGATAAAAAAGAATATATTATATTATATATAAAGTTATTTGTTTTACTTGAATATTATATTCTAAAAATTTTTTAAAAAAACTAATCGTCCGAAATTTTTTAAAACAACTGTGCGTCCGTGATTTTTCTAAATAGTATCCTTTCATTCTCCTATAAATAGGATACTTAGTTAGAATTGAAAATCACACCAGAATCAGAGAATTCTTCTTCTATAATATTGAGCATATTTCTTTTGAGTTTTAGAAAATTTTGAGTTTAAAAAATAGTAAAAATTTTCTTCAAGAATATCCCCGCTATACCAGTTGGAATACTCTTCTTTTCAAGGTAATGGATGTTATTTTTGTTCAATATTCGCTTGAAATAATATTTTCTTCCATACTTTGTAGTATGTAAGTAATATTATTTCGTTTCAGATTTCGAATTCTATACTCGTTTTTTTAAAGTTTGGCTTCTAAACTCCATGAAATTAGTAGAATATCATTGATATTTGCGCTTCATCCAATATCTTTTCATGGAAATATTATTCTACATATTTTTGTTAAATTTTAAGTTTTTCATGTCGGAGTACTATTCACGGGGTTACTATTCCCGAAGTACTATTTACTTGTACTATTCACTCGAAAGTGCTATTCACCCGGGTACTATTATTCATGATAAAAATTGATTCATTTTCATTCCAAATTATTTTTGGTACAATATTATTCTTGAATTTTACTCCACAAAGCAAGATCATGTCGACAATTTGACGTTATTGATTTCGGATAAATTAAATTATAAATCTTTAAAAATTTATCCTTGAACTTGTTTTATTGAATTCTTATATCATTGTCATCATCCTCATGTTTATATTATGTTGAAAGTCATCTGTGGCTCAGTAGAAATATAGATGGACTTGGTATGATTATGACCGTGATTATTCTAAGTATAATCATGAATCGTAATGTTACAAATGATGTGGTAAAAGTCTTCATTGGCCCGTAGTGCATTGATGGACAGTTGTTGGTATGATCATGACCATTGATGAAAACACGAATATCATTGGCCCGTAGTGCAAGGATAATTTGTGGTCGTGATACTAGTGAATATCATTGGCCGTAGTGTAGGGATGATGTGGATTATTTATTGTTTGAGTCTCAAATAAAAAAGTAATGAAAAACCTTTTTAAATCATAGAAGATAGTAGATTTTATTCTCTACTTGACTCTTCTAATGGATTGCTTGTTCCGTGGCAGTTAAACTTGATGTTTGTTATATTTTATCAGTTTAACATTGTTGAAGGCTAACGATAAATTATTCTCGCATTATCTTAGTCATAATATTTCTTCTTTGGGCTAGTTGAGCTCACCTTTTGCTTTCATTGTTCGCCTTCAGAAATGAGAGCGTGGCAATGGACTAGTCGGGGAATGGAGTGACTCGCTCGAGATAATAGCATCGATGAGTCCTCACTATTCTATGGAATAGTGTGATAATAAATGTATTGAGGACTCCATTTGAGTTGAATACATCTGAAGACAATATTCGTATTAAAACTCTCAGTTTATGTTTCGTCGTATTTTACACGACAGTTGTATTATTAAGTTGTATTTGAATTTTGTATCATGTATTTGGCGACTCAAGATGGGTGATGTATACCTATTTTGGGGGCGTCACAAATTACCTTCTAATCTTAATTTAAAGAACCAAAAGTCACCAACAATCTAAAAACATTACCATCATTTTTTAAAAAAAAAAAACATGAACATAGTCTATATTAGGTGCATGCTTGTCTTTTTCTCTCCAAATTCTCTAGGTAATAAAATGAATACATCTAAAGTTGAAGACTAAAATTTCACACACACATAAGTTTCGCAATTACAGATATATAAATTCTCATAAGCACCCATAATTTCTTTACAGTAAACATAAATTTTCTTTTATTAGGTTTCAATTTCTTTACCAAAAATGTTAATGAGCGTGTTTCTTTTTCTATGGAAGCAATCATACCTCCTCCTAAAGGAGTTTTAACCTAATTCTCATAAGCACCCACAATTTCTTCATTATAAACAGGATCTTTAATTTCATTAATAAAAAATTTAATGGGTTTGTTTCTTTTTTGGTGGGAAGAAGAAACCATACCTCTTTTAATTGCATCAAATTCATTCTTCTTGGCAAGATAAACCTCAGAGGCTTTCCTCAGAGTTCGAGAAGTGCCCACCAAATTCTAATGATTGTTGGGTGTATCCTTAATCTTAGAACTCCACACCTTGAGCTTTTCTTGATAACCCCCTGGGTATGGATTTAATTTTTTTGAGATTCAATTGATTGTGTTTTGAGGTCAGAGCATATGGTTAAAAATATATATTTAAAAATGACGTTGTTTTGGGAAGGAGGGAGTAATGGGACCCACAGTCCAAATTTTCGGTCGAAAAAATCTATCTGCGTAGAAGGACCCAGAAAACTGATGGAAATAGTGTTCTCCTAAAAGTTTTTATTACTATTCTGGGCATAGTCAATGTTGAAAGTTCACCTACATTTAGTAACCCAAATTTTTATACAAACTAATCATAATACTCTTATGTTATCGTTTGAATTGGAGTAATGAAGGTGAAAATAGAATGATTCATTCACATGGAATAAAAAAATTGTGTTCGGTTACGATTGAAATGAAAAAAAAATGCATTTAGTTCCTTGAGGGAGTGAGGGAGAACATATGGAATAACGCAATCCAACTAGAATGGAATGAATTATTCCACTCTTCATTCTATTCCTTCAATCCAAACGTAGCCTTAATATTAATGCTCTTATTTTCTTGTTATTTTAATTCTCTCTCTGTATTAAAAAAGCATAATTAGTCATTAGCAAATAAAATTTATATTCGAGTTCTGTTATATATTGTGAACATTTTTAATCGAATTATAATTGTGATAATATATTTTATCTTATTACATTTACTTTCATGTTGGTTATAATTCAATCGTCACGCGCGCGCACTCTCATATCAATATAATTTTCCTTTATGGCGCATTGGGATTGATTCCAATTAGTAACTTTTTTTTATAAATAATTATGAAATTTAAATTTAGTTTTGAATAATTTTTTCATTTTTTTTTCTAATATGCGTAAAAAGTCAACCAAAATTTCAGTTTACTTTATTCCTAATGGCTAGCAATTATTTTTTCATTATATTTTTTCGAGGACTCATGTCTCAAGATTTTGAGACTAGAGATTGCTCGGATAAATCCGAATCCGTTATCTTCTCCTAAAAAATGAGCAAAATATATTAAAAAAAATAAAATAGAGGGAAAGAGAATTTTTTTTTTTAAATTTATTCTTAGTGGTCTCATAAGATTATAGAAAG
Source organism: Panax ginseng (assembly GCA_020205605.1). Taxonomy (NCBI): domain Eukaryota; kingdom Viridiplantae; phylum Streptophyta; class Magnoliopsida; order Apiales; family Araliaceae; genus Panax; species Panax ginseng. Next base: position 102,402,419 of record CM035143.1, read on the forward strand.
TAATAATTAATTTTTTTTATATTAATGAACCCCACTAAATAACTTAGTTACTCTTTGTTTTATGTATTTTATCTCATCTTTTTAGAGACAAAAATTTATACATTTATTTATCATTTTGAGTGAGTAATATTTAGGGATGACAATTTGATCTAAAATTACACCGAGTGCCGAAGTTCCCCAATCCACTATGCCAAAGTAAGATCCATCCAGAAATTGGTTGAAATTACACTTACGATGCCAATTAAAACTTCTAGAAAGCTATAAGACCTTGATAAATGGGTATGTATGCTCTCTGTCTCTCAAAAACTTATTTGACATTGATTTTTTTTTAATCAAATTAACTAGTTTTAAAATTAAAAAATAAAAAATAAGCATATTTATTTATATTATTAAATCTATGAAAATTGGAGTTGATAGTATAAATATGATTTTTTATGATTATATTTTTTTTCACATATATATACTAAAAAGATTTATAATTTTGATTATAAAAGTAGTCAGTTTAACTAAGAAAAAGTCCAACTAAACTCGTTTTTGGAGTAGTATATACCCATTTAAACCGTGGCAGGTGTAGTTTTTCGAATGATGCTACCAAGATAAAAGAAAGTTTCAAAGAGTTGAATAACAAAATGATGCGAGTATTATAATTATTTAATATTTCATTTATGGGTGAGTCCAATGACTATAACCAATTACCATAAACATTATTTTGTACCAATTTTTTTGTCACCACAATATTATTGATAATTTTTCTTTTACTACTTATAGATGAATTTTGTGTAAATTTGTCATCTTTTCATTTATTAAAGGAAAATAATATAATAATAAATATTTTTGACGAAGTTGAATTATAATTAATATAGAAGAGTATGCGATAATATAAAATAAGATTATTTTTAATTCTTACGTATTACATAGGTCAATCATAATTACACAATGTACATCATGACTCTTTATTAAATTATCTAGTAAAGAAAGAGGGGACTTCATTTTTGGGACAAGTTGAGTATTAGTATACGACAAGGAGTGCTCCTATGACTTGGACAAGAGAGAGATGAGCGAGAGGGAGAGTCTAGTTGAAGCTGCGTTACGGGTATTGAACACGGCGGACCCATTTGACAAGGCTCGCCTTGGTGAAGAAATTGCCACCAAATGGGTGGAGGGTCTCATAATTCAACCATATAATCCCAATAACTCCCAAGATTTCAGTGTACCAGATCGTCCCGCCAGGCTCACCAATGTAAATGACATTAATTTGACCCTCATTCAATCTATGTATTCCAACTGTTTGATAAAATGTCTCAACGAACTTCGCCCGACACAAGCCTTGCATTTTATAGGTGAAGCTGGTCTCACCCAGTCTCATGCCGAAGCTTGGGAAAGCTGGAAGCTTACAAAGCAAACAGGCCATTGTGCATAGTCTTGTTCATATTGAAAGCTGGGCTATTGACTTGTCTTGGGTACTCTCTTTCTCTCCCTCTCACACGCATTTTATTTTTACAGATTTTACTGTAATCTGATTGGAATCCGGTAAGTGGTAGGGAAAGGGGAATGAAATTTGACAGAAGGAAAAAACATATTGAACATTTAATTACAGTTGTCTTAACCATTTACTTGGTACTATATGAGGTCCGAACTAAAAGAAGAGTCATTTTCTGAACTAGCGGGTTTGTTTTTACTGAGGGATTATTGTTTAAAAATTATACTACCTCCATTGGAGGTTCCCCAAAGGAATTAGGATCCTCTCCATTTCAAATGTCGGAGAGTCTCCATTCTATGGTCCAGATTTAAAATGTGTTAGAATGTGACATCATGATGATGGGAGAGAGATGATATGATGATGTGGAATATACAAAGAATGGAGACTCCATTTCATTTGAAATGGAGAGGATCCTAGTCCTCTCCAAAGAGTCCTAGTTGCAAGACTTACAGATATATTTATGCCTTTTGTTTACCCTTAAATTTACAGAGTATTTAGTTTAATAGTTATGACATGATAATGAAATTGTGATGGTAAACTTACAGACATTGTATCATTTTATACTAATATCAAAACAAATGATACACTTTATTACTATTATTTATTTATTGAAAAAAAAGAGTTGGCAAATGGGATTATCTTTGTGAAATACGTGCTTTAACTTATTCAATATATGATTGCGTTCTCAACTTTTACGTTCTTTTTCTGTATACCATTTATTTATGAGTTTGAAAAAAACAAAAAAGAAGTTTGTTGAATATAGATGAGGTTAAATATAGGACTTTCAGTTGGGCTAAGTGAGCTGGGTTTAAAGCTGTTTAAGCTCAGCCCATAAGTGAGTTAGGAGTCTCAAAATTTTGGTCTCGAACGAGTCTCAAATGACATGACATTGAATATTTTAATAATAATTTATGGTATAGTGATTATATTGTTAGAGTTTATGCCCTAGAGGCCAATTATTTGAAATAATTGCTTAACGTTTTGATATTATATTTGATTGAATAAATGAATGATTTTATTATGGTTTTATTTACTGCGTTATATAAATGTTAACATAATAAAAATCCTTAGAATATTGATACAAATTATATAATTTCAAGTATGTGACTTGAACATGAGATTATATAATTACAATTAGTATCATTGTTCTTAAATGTCCCTAGTCGAGTATCATTGTTGATGGGACAACAATGATGCATTAAGACTAGTATGTGGATTATTGATGACCAAATCTCATTGGTCATAAATATATGAGATATTAAGTCAATGCATATGTACATGTTGAGAAGAACGATGTCTTCGGACGGACCCACCATGAGAATTCTATGTGGAGCATTATGCGAAGTGTCATTAGCAATTCTCATAGTGATGATGATGTAATGGTCCTCCAGACACGAAATCACTATATTTCTACACGGGAATTTATGTACTTTGATATCATCAAATGTCACCTTTAATAGGGTGAACTATAAAGGTGATTATTGGGTACATCATGAATCGTGTGAGGAATATGAGTGATCTAGATGGAATTTAGCCATCCTATATATTAGGAGTGATATCCATAGGCATCTTGATCGAGTATGACTATGAAATGCATGGCCATGCTCAAATAGTGATTTGTTTCATATAGTCTACTCATTGATCAAGAAAAATTCAGATTAAATTATGAAGAGTATGTCACATTCCATTGCTCGAGTTTAATCTAGGATATTAAGGTTAAAAGGATTAAATTACATTGAAACATTGGTCACGAAAAGGTTGCATCGAATCATCGATCTTATTATTACTTGGGTAGCGATGATGATGCATTACTAGATGTCGCTCATTGTTTATAATTTTATAATATGATTTTAAAATTATTGCCAACGTAATAATAACCTATAGGGTCACACACATACGAACGTAATTAAAAGGGAATTAATTTAAATTGTAAAGATTTAAGTATATCAATATGATTGATAGTATTTAAATTACTTAATTTAAATTAATAGGATAATTATATATAGGTATATTAATTAAGTAAGACTTAATTAAGATATATATATAAATTGATTTTATTTTAATGAGATTAGGGTTTTGATTAATTTCGATTTATCGCTATATATATGATATATCGGCATATTAGGGAAGTTAATCATAACCTAAAACCCTAACCCGCTCTTAGAGAGACTAGAAAAACAGTTTGAAAATCCTCATCCTTGGTGGCTAGTATCTGCAGCCTTTTCTCCGCAGATCGCATTTACCGTTCATGGGGCGTTCGTGTGGATACCATAGAGACGTTAGTTGGATTGCGTTGAGATTCGACCGCATCGTTTCTAGCTTTCATAATCGGTATAATATCTAAACCACTGAATTAATTTCTGTTTCGCATGGATCCGGTTTCGGAAATTGCTTTGATTATTTTATATTTCCGCTGCGTTTTTGTGCCGAAAACCCTACATACATGAGATCTACACAACCAATGTTATGGTGACACATCATTTGAGACACTTTTTGAGATAAAAATTTTGAGACTCCTAGGATCACCCAAAAACTAATGCAACTCATTATTAAAACGACATTTGCTCATTTTAACAACCTTGTGATAAAAATATTAAAATTTTTACATTTCATAAGATCAAATATTATCAAAAAATAAGAAGTTTGAACTTAAACATACAACTAATGATGGTAATAAACATCTCTAGATTATTTAGATTAGTAAAAATGACAAACATTTAAAAACTAAATTAGTTTAAAGAAAACATAATACTTAGGAGGGTGTATTCTATAAAGACTTTTAAATATTTTTTTAAAGTGAGAAACTTTTGTAGAGTTTGTATATTTTAATGACTTTTAAAATTATTTTTAAAGACTCCATAAAATAAGTGACAAACTTTTATAGACTTTTTACCAAGACTTTCATAGACTTTTGTATACTTCTAATATATCTTAAAGCTTATATTCATTGTTAAAAAGTCAACAAAGATATTATATTTTAGATGAAATGAGTACGATATTAAATATTATTAAAATATTTTAATCATGTCACAACCTAATTTGAAATAAAGACATTGTTGAAGTTGGATTATTAGATCATACTCAGTCAATTACAAGAAAAGGTCCTATTTCATAATTTTTATATTTCATAAAAAAAGTCATTTTCTACTAACCATAATATAAAATAACAATTTCGATTTTAAAATTGTTCATTGTTGTTTTCCTATCAAGTCATTATTACTAAATTAACAATTTATAATTTTCAACAAATAACAAAATTAACAAATTTATTACTTTTAAAAATAAACATAAAACAAAATACCTCCTTAATACTTACAAATATAATAAATTAGATTTTTTTATGGGAAAAAACAAATATAAAATGATATTAAAATATTTGTTATCTCTATTTATACTATTGGTTTTATTTGAAACACGGAACGCTACTTCATCTTTTTAACCCCTCCTCATTTTTCTCTCTCTCCTCACCTGCTATAATAGTTCTCTTCCCTTTTTGGGTTTTTATTTTGAGAGGACTGAGGTAGAGAGAGAAATTGAGATATATATATATATATATATATATATTTTTCTCTTCTTTGTTTTATCTCCTTTATCTTTTTCTCTGTCTTTCTCCCCTGTTTATCTTCTCTCTTTCTCAAATATTTGAAAGTCTTTAGAGATGAGGTCAGACTTTGGATATGAGTATTTGTTCTTCTAAAGTCTGTCAAACTCTATCATTTGATAGAAATCTGAAAAATCTATGACTCTTTGAATATCAAAATACTTTTATAGACTTTGTAAAAGTCTCAATTCAATACCATTTAACTTTTAAAGACATTACAAAAGTTGTAATTGAATACCAGTAAATTTTTATAAACTTTTTAAATGTTCTGATTGAATACAACCAAACTTTTAAAGTCTTTAAAAATCTTAATTGAATACACCCTCCTTAATTTAGTTAAAGATTTTATATATATAAATAAATTGAGTGTAAATATATAATAATTAATATAAATAATCTATATATGTATTTGTTTTTAACAGTATAATTCGGTCGGGCCTATAATGGGCAGAACAATCTATTGACCAAACTTGGCCCGAATTTCATTTAGGGCTTGAATTTTTGTCCAAGCGCAGCTCACTCCCAAATTAAATTTGAGCGAGCTTTTAACGGGTCAAACGATTTGTCTTGAGCTTGGCTTGACCCCAATTGATAGTCCTAGTTAAATAGTTGTTTATGAAGCTGCATTGGAAGTTTATTTTGTATGCATGCATACTTTAATGTTGTCTTTCCCTCTATAAACTTCAGATAGTTGTAACCTAACATGTCACTGATTTTCTAATCTTTTTCCTTGTATTTTGATATTTTTATTCATTGACCTCAACATCCTTTTACAAGTTATAATTTTTCGTAGGATATAATTGCTCGCTTTGGTAAGCAAGAGTCGATGCCAAGAGATTTTTTCACGGACTTTGTAAAAGTGGCACAAGATGAAGGTCGACACTTTACCCTTCTTGCTGTACGGCTTGAAGAACTGGGTTCTTTCTATGGAGCATTGCCAGCTCACGATGGTCTATGGGACTCTGCGATTGCTACTTCCAAGGACCTGTTAGCACGTCTTGCCATCGAGCATTGTGTACATGAGGTGCAGTTAATTATCCCTAAGACTTATTTAGTTAAATAATAGTCCCGGCATGAAAAATTTTCATTATAAGTTTCTTGAATGACAAATATTTAAGAGTTAAAGAAATTTGTTAAATGATAGCTTCAGATATTAAGAATTGTTGAGAATAAGTATAATGCTATTTTTTGGCAAGACGAATCAAGTATAATGCTATTTCATTAACTTGTGGTATCTGAATTCCATTAGTTATCAGAATTAAGCTGCCTGACTTCTTAGAGTTATTCCACAGGCTAGAGGACTCGATGTGCTACCCACAACCATTTCTCGTTTCCGTAATGGAGGTGATGACAAACAGCTAATTTACTGGAGAAGGTGGTTTACCCTGAAGAGATCACCCATTGTGCTGCTGGAGTAAAATGGTTCAAGTATCTTTGCACGAGGTCAAGAAATCCAGATTCTGTTGGTGATATCTTGGTCTCTCTGGAAAATAGCAACCAAGAGGCTGATAATACAATTCAAGAAAATGATGAAGTGATTGAGAAGTTTCATGCGACTGTGCGGGCATATTTCAGAGGGCCACTGAAACCTCCTTTTTAATGAGGCAGCAGAAAAGCCGCTGGGTTTGGTCCTCATTGGTATGAACCTCTTGCTGTTAAAGATGTTGCTTTAAAATGACAAAATGCACTTTTGATTCTGTCATTATATGCTGTGTGTGTGGTCTACATTTTATTTTTTCCCAAAGCAAATTAGTCTTAAAAAGACATTTGTCATATAGAAGCTGCCATTGAATCTACAATTTTCCAGCAATCATATGCTAAATATGGGTAAAGGATACATACTTTCTTCGGTTGGGAGTTGTTTAATTATTATACAAGAAATACAATTAGCGGCGAAAGCTTGTCTATCAGATTTGCAAGTTATTTGTGCATAACAAAATATTAATCTGTACTTTCTCCTCCTGAAAAAGCCTCGAGGTTAGTTTGGGTTATGGATAGTGAAAACAATGACAGATGAGTACTTCTAAGTTTTCAGTCTTGTAGGATCATTGTTTTTACCACACACTAGTTCTTTATGTGCAAACATAGACTGCCAGTGTATAATCATTTTTGACAGTCCTAAATTGAAGCATTTTTGACAGTCCTAGTGCATGATTGGTTTGGGGCTTTGGAGTTTTTGGATTTTTGGGGTTCAAACATCTTGTTCGTTTAAATGGAGTTTATTGCAAACACAATAGTTTTAACTCACAAACCCAATTTTTAAATCCCAAAGTCACCGCTTGGTGCAGTGAGTTTGGAGCTTAAAAGCCTTTCTGACACTTTTCCAATGCGCAAAAGCACCAAACCGAACAAGCCCCTAACATTGGAGCATTCTCCAGTTACACATCATGAGTTCAAAACTTCAGGCACTTTGGTGTCTGGATGAGAAATGAGTTGGTGGCTCCAATTTTTCTTTTAATAAAAAAGAGTAGAATTAATTACCTAAAGATTGATAATATATGTCGGACTAGCTATTTTCAACAGTAAATGAATTCCTGAACCAATGGGTTTTCATTTCCTAGCAAATTACAAATATCTCATCCAAAAATACTCCTAGAATATTGTCCCATTTTCCCAAGGACCCTAATTATCATCTTCTGTCCCAAATTAATTGAAATCAATCTTATATTATATTTAAGTTTGTTTTAATTGTCAGGCAATTGATTAAATGTTATAATAAAACTTTCTTAGAAACCTGACATTGAAAGTGAAATCTCTTTTTGGATTTGAAAGCAAAGAGGAAACCGTTCCTCCTGCCTTTTACTAGCAACAAACAAACGATCATTCGGTGTAAATGCATGATAAATTCAACCTTAAATATATTTTATTTAACGAAATCATAGACATGTTTCCAGGCATTCTTAGACAGTTTTCATATACAAATGGACAAATATCTGCATTATTTTCGCGAGGTGAACAATATCAAAATCATTTTTTTGCTAAAAGCCATACCATCAATTAGTAATATTCTCATTTACTTAATGGGTCTCTTGAAAAGCTGGAGCCGATAAATCAAACAAAATCCTGGTGAAACCCAGATGCCACAACAGATATTTATTCAGAAAAACAGTTAGCTGCTCTTAAAAGTTTAATCTATATTTTGGATATTGTCCACCAACAACGCTTCCATCTCCAAATTGGATACCATTCCTCATGAAACTACAATAACATCTCTCGAATATCACTGAAGTTGGAACGTAAAGCTGTTACAAAATCACCTGCAAATAATAAATTGCATCAACATTAATTAAAAGATCATCCAAAAGGTAACAAGCTAATTTCGTTGTAATTAAATTGATTTGAATATAATACAGACCAACAAATAATATCCAACAGTCACAATACCTACCTATGTGATAGAAATAAGGTCAACACACATACGTACCTCCAACTTTTCCATCAAAAACCCGATGATCAGCAGACAACGTTAAATTCATTTTTGTAACGACAATAGGCTTCTCGATGCCTGCAGGAGAATGATTCCAATCTTAAGAAATCAACAAAACATTAGATGGCATGGTACAAATAATAGTAGATAATTTACCATCAGTTCCAACCATTGGTTCAACAACCTGGTTGCCTCTGCCAACTGTGAGAATACCGGCCTGCAAGAAAGAAAGAACCAAGTTATGCAATATACTAACAGCAGATCAACATGTAAAACTAATACTTGTACATGCAAAACAAAACAAAATCTTTAAACCTAATATTTGCTTTGTTGGAGGGAGGGGGGGGGGGGGGGGGTACACCTTACATGAAAGCTGATAGTTAAATTCTATATTTGCTAGTTTTCAAAGCATAGAAAGGTGATTACAATGTGTGTGTGTGTGTGTGTGTGAGAGAGAGAGAGAGAGAGAGGATACCTGTGGCGGATTTATGATTGCGCAAAAATGGTCCACAGCCACAGGAAACATTCCCAAATTTGAAATGCTGCACAAAATTGAAGATAGCGTGACTACTTTACAATGTAATCGAGTATAGATCACTTGAGCCTAATAACAATATTGAACATTGGGATATAGTTACCTGAAAGTGCCTCCTTGGAATTCATTTGGTGAAAGCTTCCCTGCTCTTGCCTTTTCAGCAAGTTCCTTGACCTGAAGAGAAGTCGCACAAGGTTTACAAACTAAAATAAATTTTCTGATGCGATATACATCAATTACCAAGTTAATTAACAAAGTGAAAATAGATAGGTTAGACCCAAATTATAGTGTAATCTAAATTCCTAATTCCAAAATTGATCTACAATCATGTGATTCATGCATGCCAGTTGCATATTATTAATGTTAAATTCTACTCGTAATAATTGGGGATCATATATTAGTGAAGAGTAATTAAAGTAATCCAACAATTTGTTGAACTTCAGAAATGCAAGGGCAGTTTAACGTCTTTTAGTCTCTTCCGAATTGATAAATACAATATTAGCATTTGATTGAATTATTGATGATCGAACTCATAGCAGTAAATGAATTAACTACTATAATATATGAGAAACTATTGAGCGTCGGAGATAGTATCACATATTGTAATAATTGACTTTTAAAAGTTGCGTAACTTCTGGAAATTTGTACTGCCAAAACAATGTTAAATTGTCAAACATTTTCAATAGAAAGATGTATTTAGGCAGTGTTTATACTATGCTGAATATTTCAGCAAGTAATTGAGATTCTTTGAAGACACATAAAGCTATGTTTGGCAACTCATTTCCAAGTCTTGAAATTGGAATTGAACGCCAAATTTAAACTAAATTTCACTTCCATGGAATTGAAAATGTGCTTTTAATTCTAATTCCGAAACTTAGTATTAAGTTCCCAAACATATCGTAAGAGTATCTGTCCTGGTATAAAGATCTGACTGATACAAAAACGCTTGTTTGTGTAAAGCATTCAACAGTTCAGATCATAGCTTATCCTTGTTTAGTGCACTTTCCATTTAAATAATCATAGTTAGTTAATAGTTAGTTATTAATTGACTGATATAGTTAGTTAATAGTTAGTTATTAATTGACTGATATAGGTAGTTTAGTCTTGGGTTATAATAGTTGAGGTCTTGTTAGTCTTTTCCCTTCCAATTATGTTATGAGAATCTGTTGCTCAGTGCGTGAATGCTGATATGTAAGTGGTGAACATCGATGTATGGCATTATGCAAATTGAAATGGAAATTCTTTCTCTCTAATCTCTTCTAGATCTCCTTCCTTTTCTCTCTGAAAACCTCTCTTTCCCTCTCTGCATTTCTGTTATAACTATTCATAATCATTAGATTTCCTTACGTATTCATCAACTAAGTTGCATACACTGTTTGATTGAGTAACAACAGCAGCTTGTTCCTTACAATTGGTATCAAAGCCAATCAATCCTACCATGGCTACTAACAACCAACGACTCAACAATTTGGAAGAGCATATAGGGAGTCTCAAAAATGATTTCGGTGCTCAAATGGATGAACTCAAGCAGGATATTGATGTGAAGATGGACCAGAAAATGCAGCAGATGGTGAAAGTATTTGAAGCCATGCTAACACTGAGGTTGCCGGTTGACCAGAATCGAGCAGGTAATCGCAATGATCCCATGGGTTCAATATTAAGCTCTATAAATAGTGGTGGAAATAATGGAAAAGATGGAATTAGCACTAACAGTGGTAATAGCAATAATATCTTCAAATATATCAGATTTGAGTTTCCTAAATTTGATGGAACTAATCCTAGATCTTGGATTAGAAGGTGTAATAAATTGTTTGCACATCATGTTGTGGATGAGGAACAGAAATTGTATCTAGCTACCATAAATTTGGAGGGTGAGGCTGAGGAATGGTATGCTGGATTTGTGCCTGAAGGTGTGACTCTGACTGGTTTTGTGGATGAAATTCTAGCTAGATTTGGTCCTGGAGCACAGTCTAATCCAATTGGTGAACTCAAAAATCTACATCAAGTTGGTACTGTAGATGAGTACAGAAGAAAATTTGAAGAGCTAAAAGGCTGGACTCTACTAAAAAATCCTACCCTCAATTGTGAAGCCCCCAAAATCGGTATACATAACCTATTCTGAGTAGTCAAATACATGGTACAGAATACAAATACAACTTAATTATACAACTGTTGTGTAAAGTACGACAAAACATAAGCTGTGAGTTTTAATACAAATATTGTCGTCTAGACAATATTCAAACTCAAATTCAATATTATTACATTTATTTTTTACTATTTCAATTGAATAGTGAGGATTACTAATGCTATCATCTCGTCCGTCACTCCGCTTCCCGAACTAGTCCCCACATTACGTTCTCATTTCCTCAAGAGAACAATAAAAGTAAAAGGGTGAGCTCAACTAGCCCAGTAGGAAATATTATGACTAAGATAATGCAGAATAAATTATCATTAGCCTTAAACAGTGTTAAACTGATACAATATAACAAACATCAAGTTTAACTGCAGCGGAACAAGCAATCCATTAAAAGAGTCAAATAGGGAATAAAATCTACTATCTTTTATGATTTAAAAGGTTTTCATCACTTTTATCACTGAGACTCAGCTTAATAAATAATCCACATCATCGAATCACCCCTGCACTACGTCCAATGATATTTCTTAGTATCACGACCACAATTATCCATGCACTACGGGCCAAGAATATTTGTGTATTCAATAATGGTCATGATCATGCCAACAACAGTCCATCAATGCACTACGTGCCAATGAGGACTTTTACCACATCATTTGTAACATTACGGTCATGATTACACCGAATAATCTCTGGTCATAATCATACCAAGTCCATCTATGCACTATAGGCCACAGATGACTTTCAACAAAATATAAACATGAGGATGATGACAATGATATAAGAATTCAATAAAACAAGTTCAAGAATTATTTTATCCAGGGAACTAATAACGTCCAAATTATCGACATGATCTTTGCTTTGTAGAGTAAAATTCAAGAATGCTCGAAAGAATATTTTCATGAAAAGATCTTTGGATGAAGCGCAAATATCAAGGATATTCCACTAATTTCATGGAGTATAGAAGTCAAAACTTTAACCAACCGAGTATAATAAGGAATGGAATAACAAAAGAAATCATCGGGCATCACGATAGACCTTGCAAAGTTATTCAACGAGAATAATAAATAACGGAATCGGTCCCAAGCATAAAATGCATGAATGTGATATTCCAACAGAATAATAAAGACGCCAGCGCTGCATACATGATATTCTAACGAGAATAATAAAGAGAGCGGAATCAGTCCGGCGTAGAGAACGCCTGAGACATGGATATTTCAATGAGAATAATAAAGATTTTAATCGGTCCGGTAAAAACGCATGAGCGGATATTCAACAATGAATAATAAAGAACGGAACCGAATTCCCATGTAGAACGCCTTATGAGCAGTGATGTTCCAACAGAATGATAAAGAATGGAACAACAGAAGAATTTCACCAAGTATAGGGTAGTCCGCGTATACATGTTATTCCAACAGAATAATAAAGAATGGAATAACAGAAGTTCTCTTCATGGATAAGAAAGAAATAATACTCCCTACCTTTAGAAAAACTGGATACTGGAATAGTGAAGTAGCAAACTTCTCTTCTTCTTTCTATAATTTCTCTCTATAATAATCGCTCTAAAGCTTTTGTGAATTGGTGAGAAATGAAGGAAGAATGAGCTTCTATTTATAGAAAAATATAGTTTCGATAATTGCACGTTTTGGCGCTCAAAAAATTACAGTACAATACCTCCAACTTTTTCTTTATTTTTTTAATTAAGTCATGGAAGTATTATCAAACTTGCACCACCTCCCCTAATAGTAAATAATGTGATTCAATAGTAAATTATGTGAATCAATAGTTCTAGACATGTGAAAATATGAATTACAGTATAGTACCTTCATTTATACCTCCATTTTTAACTTGGTCATGCAAGTATTATCAATCTTGCACCAACTCCCCTAATAGTAACAAGAATATGAAACAATAGTATACACATATGAACAAATAGGTATAATCATGTGAAATAATAGGAATCAATTGCTCATTTATCCGGTTAAATACCCGATTGGTCAATATAACCTCCAGGCATCAATTATTATCGAAATAATTGTCTATTTTCACTAACACAAATAATTCCAACACAATGAAACTATTTTTATCAAAAATATAAAATTTGAAATTTCAAGGTTTGACTTTTCTCGAAAAAGTCAACTGTTGACTTTTTGACCAAATAGTGAATTCTGAAAAATTTTGTGTTTATAGACTATTTTTACTAATTTCATCGTTCCGGACTCAAATATCACGTCTGCGTCTCCAAATTCAACTCCGAACACAACTTCAATTTTAATAACATTCATCATTAATATTATAACTCACAATATTTATCAACCAGTGTCGTTTCTTTGAAAAGGGGCTTTCCAATAAGGATTTCTCCCTATTGGCGCAATTTAGGTGACCAAACCTCTCCTTGATGAACTTTTAGACATTGTAAATATTGCAATTTAATAATATGAATAACTTTGTCGTCTCAATTATTGATTTAATAAAATAACATATTATGCGAGATGATACTTATGACAATAATCGAATCAATAATATGAGAGATATGATCGCAACAATTCTTGTAGCAATAATTGAGTATAAGCGAGTGACTTCTCACGTAAGCATCAATAATCAATACCGGTGCTACTACTATGCAACCACGCCAGATTCATTGTACTTTTACTACCGGGTAGTTCAGCGAGTTAACGATAAAACTTCCACCGTTATTTTCATAAAAAGTATTTTTGTCGTTTTCTCGATCAACAATAATTCCGTTGTGGGGGGGTCCACCAATGATTGTCTTGGTTGTCTGAATATTCCCTCGTTAAAATGAATATTCCCCGACTAATCGAATATTATATAACAACTTGCGTACTTTGCAAAATTTATAAATATTACCCACAACTATAACATTATATCAAATCCACACCATAATTTTTTAAAAAAATATTTCGAGAAAATTAAATCTTTATTCATAAAATCTGGGATCTCACATCAATGAATCCTTCTTCATGGACTGTTATATTGGAGGACTTAAGGAGGAGATAAGGTTGGGTATACATGAATTAAAGGTCACTAGTCTCAAGGAGCTAATCAGGGTTTCTAGAGTAGAGGAAGCTAAGTTTGAGGCTTGGGTGAAAAGGAGTAGGATGAGCACTAAATATGATATGGTGGGAAGTTCACAGAAAAATACAGTGTTATTTCCAGCAAAGCCTCCTTTGACAACTAGCAGCACTAACCCAGTTATTCCTCTTAAACAGTTGGAGTATAACAGGTCACTTCCTATAAAAGGGTTAACTAATGAGCAAATTGCTGAGAAGAGGAGAAAGAGGTTGTGTTTTTCCTGTGATGAACCATACAATCTGGGTCACAAATGCAAGACACCACACTTGTTCATGTTATTGCCTTCTGAGGAGGAAGTTGAGGAGTGTGAGGAGGAAGTATGTGGGGAACTTGGGGATAAGGATATTATGGATTAGAGGGTTACACAGGAGGCTCACATAACCTTACATGCCCTGTCTGGACACAGCAAGAACAATACAATTAGAATTTTGGGAACGGCTAATGGAAAGTTCCTCAAGATACTAATTGACAGTGGGAGTACTCACAACTTCATGGATCCAGAATCAGCCAAGAGATTGAGAGCCACAGTGCAGTCTACTAAACCCATAACTGTGTCTGTAGCTGATAGATTCAAAGTTTATAGTAATCAGGAGTGTGTGGGCTTTCATTGGACAGCACAAGGAGAGGAGTTTAGCAATGATTTAAAGATTCTACCCTTGGGAGGAATTGATGATGTACTTGGAGTGCAGTGGCTAAAGGATTTTAATCCTACCACATTTAATTTCAAGGATTTGACACTATCCTTTATTAAGAAGGGCAAATCAGTGGTGTTGTAAGGTGAATCTGAATCTGTGGTTCCCACTGTTCAAGTCATGTCTTCTGGTGAATTCAACAACATTCTCAATACTACTACCCATGGATATTTTGGGTATTTGTTTGGAATGGTCTATGACAACCAGGTAAATGATGTCACTACCAGCAACAAGAATGATTCTGGAAGGGGAAATGAAGCTCCAAAGAATCATGAGCTAGATGCCTTACTTGAAGAATTCACTAGGGTCTTCCAGGAACCCAAATAATTACCCCCTAATAGGAATCACAACCATCACATCAACTTGAAGGAGGGAAGTCAACGTATAAATCTGAGGCCCTATAGGTACCCATATGTGCAGAAAGAGGAAATTGAGAAAATAGTTAATGAAATGCTGCAGACTGGTGTCATACAACCAAGCAATAGCCCTTATGTTTTCCCAGTTTTGTTAGTTAAAAAACAAGATGGTACATGGAGGATGTGTGTAGATTACAGGTCCTTAAATGAGCAAACTATTAAGGATAAATTCCCTATCCCTGCCATTGATGAACTGCTGGATGAACTGCATGGAGCCAAGTGGTTTTCAAAGTTAGATTTGAGGTCTGGTTATCACCAAATCAGGGTTCATGAATCTGATATACAAAAAACTGCATTTAGGACTCATTCAGGCCACTTTGAATTCTTGGTTATGCCATTTGGCCTCACTAATGCACCAACAACTTTCCAGTCCCTTATGAATAAAGTATTTAAACCTTTTATCAGAAGGTTCATTTTGGTTTTCTTTGATGACATACTGGTGTACAGCAAGACCTGGGAAGAACACTTAAGCCACCTCAGAATGACATTACAATTGTTGGAGACTAGCCAGTTGTATGCCAAAAGGAGTAAGTGCACTTTTGGAATGAAACAGTCAAATACCTTGGGCATATCATATCCCAGGAAGGGGTCTCAACTGATCCAGACAAGATAGATTGTATGGTCAAATGGCTCCAACCACAAAACCTTAGAGGTTTAAGGGTTTTTTGGGTCTAACAGGCTACTATAGAAAATTTGTAAGGAACTATGGAACCATAAGTAGGCCTCTAACTGATCTGCTAAAAAAAGACAGATTCCTTTGGACTCCAATGGCCACAGAAGCTTTTATGACTCTTAAGGATGCAATGACCAAGTCTCCAGACTAGCAATGCCTGATTTTACAAAACCTTTTGTGATAGAAGCTGATGCCTCATACTATGGACTAGGAGCAGTCCTTATGTAACTGGGCAGACCAATAGCTTTCATGAGTAAAACCATTGCTCCTAAGCATTTAGGATGGTCTACCTATGAGAAGGAGCTTATGTCTCTAGTTCATGCTGTAAGCAAATGGAGACACTATATACTGAGGAATAAGGTCCACATAAAGACTGATCACCAAAGCTTGAAATATTTACTGGACCAAAGAGTGTCTACTGTGAACCAACAAAAATGGATCACCAAGCCTTTGGGATTGGATTATGAGATCATCTATAAAAAGGGGAAAGAGAATGTAGTAGCAGACTGTTTATCTAGACCAACAGGTGAGGATTCTAACCATCCTACTTGCTCAGCCATATCTGCATCTGTTCCCCAGTGGATCTCAGAACTAGCTTCTACTTGGGAGGCTGATGATGGTCTCAGGGATATGATAGCTCAACTAGTCTTGGATCATCAATCCTTGCCAGGCTACTCTTACAATAATGGAAGACTTAAGTTTATGGATAAACTAGTGGTGGGACCTGATCTGATATTAAGAAATAAATTGCTAGCAGAATTTCATGCTTCACCTCTAGGTGGTCATTCAGGCATAAGAGGAACATATGAAAGAATTAACAAGTATTTCTTTTGGACAAGTTTAAGAGCTGATGTAACTCAGTGGGTAAAAGGTTGTGACACATGCCAAAAACAGAAGCATGAGACAGTGGCCAGTCCTGGTCTTCTTCAACCATTAAATGTGCCTGAAATTCTTTGGACAGACATTTCTACGGACTTCATAGAGGGGCTGCCTAACTCTAATGGCTACACTGTTATCTGGGTAGTGGTAGATAGGCTCACCAAGTATGCCTACTTCATCACACTCAAGCATCCTTTTTCAGCTCAAGACCTGGCTCACACCTATATTGCTCAAATTTATAGACTGCATGGATTTCCCTCTACAATTGTTTCAAATAGAGTTAAAGTTTTTATTAGCTTATTCTGGCAATCCTTGTTCAAGCTGGTGGGAAATAAGTTGCACTTGAGTTCAGCCTACCACCCTCAGTCGGATGGTCAAACTGAAAGGTTGAATCAGGTATTGGAATGTTATTTGAGGTGTATGGTGACACAGAAACCAATGAAGTGGACTAACTGGATTCCTATGGCAGAGTGGTGGTACAACACACACCATCACAATGGGTTAAAAACTTCACCTTTTGAAGCCCTATATGGTTATAAACCACTATACTTAAATTTTCATCAACAAGGGAGGATACATGACCCAACCACTAGAAGTTTCTGCAAGGACAGGACTGATTCTCTTAGGTTGATCAAACAGAATTTGGTGGAGGCTCAAGCTAGGATAAAGCATTATGCTGATAGAGCAAGATCTGAGAGGTCATTTATGGTGGGGGATTTGGTGTATCTGAGGATTAAACCCTATCAACAAACCAGTTTAACATACACCAGATTTGGGAAGTTGAGTCCCAAGTATTTTGGACCTTTCTTGGTATTGGAAAAAATTGGTAATGTGGATTATCAATTACAGCTTCCGGTGGATGCTAAGATACACCCAGTGTTTCATGTCTCTTTATTGAAAAAATGTATTGGCATAAATTCTTCTAGCCCACCCACACTGCCTTCAGTCAATGATCAGGGGCAATTCTTGGTGGAGCCTGTGGCTATATTGGATAGGAAGCTAGTTAAAAGGGATAATGATGCCGCTGTAGAAGTGCTAGTGCAATGGTCTAACACACTTCCTTCTGATGCAACTTGGGAGGAGTGGGACAAATTCTAGAGCAGGTTTCCTCATTTTCATCCTTGAGGACAAGGCTGCTATCAAGTGGGAGGGATTGTAAAACATTCAACAGTTCAGATCATAGCTTATCATTGTTTAGTGCACTTTCTATTTAAATAATCACAGTTAGTTAATAGTTAGTTATTAATTAACTGATATAGGAGGCAGGGGTAGTTTAGTCTTGGGTTATAATAGTTGAGGTCTTGTTAGTCTTTTCCCTTCCAATTTTGTTATGAGAATCTGTTGCTCAGTGCGTGCATGCTGATATGTAAGGGGTGAACATCGATGTATGGCATTATGCAAATTGAAATGGAAATTCCTTCTCTCTAATCTCTTCTAGATCTCCTTCCTTTTCTCTCTGAAAACCTCTCTTTCCCTCTCTGCATTTCTGTTATAACTAATCATAATCATTAGATTTCCTTACGTATTCATCAACTAAGTTGCATACACTATTTGATTGAGTAACAACAGCAGCTTGTTCCTTACAGTTTGCTTGTTTTATTCCCCATATAGCTACCCTAAAATAGGATTATTGCAAAGTTGCCAAACAAAATTATCTTCATTTATACCTCTAACGAAATTGAAGATATGGATTTTTGATCTTCATTCCTCACAATCGGAGTCATCAAGCCCTGAAAGTCCGACAAAAAAATGATACAAGATGCTGTTTAAAAAAAAGACAAAAAAACAGAAAAAGAAGAAAAAAAGAAACAAGGAGGAATGATGTATACCTTCTCAGTCGCAACTGCAATTGATATATCTACGGATTCACATAACATGATTTCACCTTTGTCATCATCCCAAAGATCTGCGCCATGAATATCATACATAGTCAACTATTGCCATTTCAATTTAGAATGGAAAGCAAAATCACAACGAACACTACTGCATATTAGGCTCGCACAATCTAAGAAGCGATCTATAACAAGAAACAAATTTGTTTGTCTGTAGAAATCCACTATAGCTCATATCCGCATATTGCTTCATCGACCTTTTGGTTGTGTCACACGGTTGGTGAATGAAGGTTCATTAATTTGGTGGGATAATATTTGAGACCGAGAATTAGAGACTTTAAAGCCTTTAACTTTGGCCCGATCCTCTTCTTCCCCAAATTCTTTGCGGTGGTGAAAATAATCTCTTTTTTTTGGGGGGGGGGGTGTTGAATCTTTGAATAGATTATTTAACTTCTTGAAAATCCTTTTTTTAATAAATAAAATTCAACCATTCCCCATGTGACTCTTTTTTTGTGCTAAATTTGGTTAATTGTATAAAATGAAACCATAAATACAATGGCTAAGGGAAGGGGCATACCCCATAAATATAGTTAGGTCATCTAGAGACAGGCTAAAAGATGAGATAACTATAGAACAAGAGGAGACCCTCAAAATTACAAAAGCCAGTTACAATAGAAAGTGCAATGGTTAGTGGCTTTTACAAAAGATTTAGCTTGAGAAAGTCTAGATTTTATAATATTAACAACATCATTAGCAAGCTGTCTAGGGGGAATGAGGATATCCCCGTGAGTCTTCATGTTCCTTGCTTCCCATATCTTATATAAAGATGTAGCCAAGGAGAGACTTAGAATATTTTTGGATAGCTTTGATGGCCAGGGAAATTAATAACGAGTCAATAAGACCAGTCGATCCATCGGCGGTCTTTGCTAATTACCCAATTAGAGAGAACCATGAATAACTATGGCAGAGTAAGGACAGGAAAAATAGATGATCAAATGTTTCATTGTGACCTTGACAAAAGAGGGCATAGAGTAGCCAAGCCCCGAGTATATTGTATAGTAATATCATTTATAGGAAGTCTCCTTTGCAAGGCAAGCCACATGATGAACGAGTAGCGATGAACATACAGTTCATGCCAAAGAACGTTATGTCATATTACCTTGGTTTTGTGAGAACGAATGCACTCCCAAATGGTAGAAGATTTGATGTTTGCAATGTCCAAAGAATTTCAAGTGATTGAATCATCAATTCTAGGAGGAATTGGAACATCTCCAAGTCTCGCTACATAATGTAACCATTTCGGATGAAAACTGCATGGGGAGAGACCATTGCATGTTCTGCAGAACCTCACTAACATCACTTAGTGGTATGTATAGCCCGTAATTGGATAACATAACATGGTTGGGATTAATTGACTCCCCACCAGCCATGGATCGAACCGTAATGAAGTATGATTTTCACGTCCCCACATTATATTTGATGAATACGCAGCATTAGGGCCTTGATTTGAGGACTTGTTTCGAGATCCAAGAACAATCCTTTGGAATAGGGATCTCGCCAGAAATTGTTGGTCTTGAGCACGATGACTTTAACCCATGTAGCCCGAGAAAGAGACAGATTCAAATTTGATAATGTTAGTAAGATGGACCATAATGAGAGCCTTATTCCAGTCCAAGATACTCTTAATCCCAAGCCCACCTTCAGAAACAGGAAGGGAGATAGAATGCCATGCAAATTTTGTACCATATACTTGGCAAGGGATGGGGCCTTCCAAACATAGTTGTTAAGGCGTCGCCAAGTCGTCCAGTCGGTCAAAGATTTGTAAGGCGAGCTTCCGACTTGGTAGATGGCTTAAAGGCGAGCGCCTATCACAAAAAGTCGTCGCGTTGTGGCGACGACTTGGACAACTATCCGGCTAGTCGAGCGCCTTGGTCTCATGGGTCGACCCAAATCTGAACTAGATAAAAAATAACTGAGCGGCTGGTCAAACGACGTCATTATGCAAAACCTAGCCCTAATGTAGTCGTCGATTCACAGAGAAGAACTTAGAATCTCAAATCGATCATCGAGGCTGCGACTGAGCGAACCGAGAGAGAGAGAGAGGACAAAGTCAACGGCGAGGGAGAGAGGGAGGCTACGACCGAGCGAGGGACTTCGACGGTGACTACAACGTAGCACTGTAGTAGGTATGTCTTCGCTTTTTTTTCTTCCCCTTTCTTCTTCGTCGACTGTATGACTGTTGGGTGTTGGCTTCTTCTTTTTTTCATTAGCCTTGCTCTGTCTTTCTTTCTGATGGGTCTTTGTTTCTTTGTTTCTTACCCTTTCTTTTTCTTTCTTTCTGTTGGGTTAGCCTTACTCTGTCTTCTTCTTCTTTTTTTCTTTTTTTTAAACAAATAAAAGACCATCTTATATTAACTATTAAGTCATCGACCAAGTCAACCAGCTTGATGGATAGTCATTGTGTGAAATAAAGACTGCTTATTCTTTGTGTGAAATAGACTGCTGGGTCGATTTGTTAGGAAAAATTTATATACTAAATTACTAATACATGCTTATAGCCTTATACATACACATTCCATTTAATCATGCTTTTATATATTGTTTGTTTGTTTGTATTTTGTAGAAACTAGAAAATAAAATGGCAGAAAGTTCGGGAACCGATGGTTATGATATAACCAAGGACCCGAAAAGAAAACCAAATCAAATGACTTCGGGTTGGAAATATGGGTATTAACTGGGACATGAATAATAAGGATATAGTCAATATATCCTTTGTGGGAAGCAATGTCGTTCGGGAATCAAAAGGTTGAAGCAACATTTAGCAGGAAATTTTAGAGATGTAGCGAAGTGTCCCAAAACAACAACAGAAATTATGAGGGAGATGCAAGCGGCTTTGAATAGTAGAAAGAGGAACAAACCACTTGAGCTAGATGATGATGATGATGATGATGTAGTAGAAGTGCAAGAAGCACAATCATTTGCTTGTCTAATCATGACTTCCAATAGTTCTTCCAACACTATTCCAAGTTCTGGAACGGCTTCTAAAAGGAAGAATGCAATATTTCAATTTCAAAAGCTACAACCAAAAGCTAAGACGGTTGAAGCACTTCTAAGGAAGACTCTCGAAGAAGTTGTTGTGAAGAGAAGCTTGCCTTTCTGAGTAATCAATTTTTTAATAGAGTTCCACATAAAAGGAAATACTCTTTACCATGTCAATTATGGAAGGAACATGCACCTAACTTGGGGTATCTTTAAATGTGGGGGTGTCTAGCTAAAGTAGCTATACCAGAATTTTAAATCTTTTGAAAAGATGTCATTAATAGTGAACTAGAATCCATTATGAGTAATCATTTATGAGAGCTAGTTATTTTACCTAAAAGATGTAAATTTATTGTGTGTTTAAAAATAAGTTAAAAGCCGACCGGTCTATTGATAAATCTAAAGCAAGTCTTTCAGTACTTGTTGTTATGTGCTAATGTTCAGCATTATGTAAAATTCTTGTGAATTATTTTAATGTGCACTTCGTGTAACAATGTGATAATAACTGTTAATAGTCTGTTGATGATTTAAGTTAATTGTTCTATGTGAACTATATAATTTGAGAAATGCGAAGTATGAGCATTATGGAGCATGTATCAGATGTCAAGCATGTATAAATGTACAATATGAGAAAGATGAAGCATGTATAAAATGCGAATTATATATAAGATGTGAAGCATGAGAAATGTGATATATGCATGAGATACAAAAGCATGAAAATTGTGATGTGATTATTAATTTATATGTGGATGATTTGTTGATATTTGGTAGTGATGAGAAAGTTGTGAAAACTATTAAAATATTTTTATTCTCTAAATTTGACATGAAAAACAAACTTGATTCTTGGCATGAGAATTAATTAAAATGCACATAGTTTGTTTTTATTTTAGTCTCATTATGTGGAAATCTTAAGAAATTTAATTTCTTTAATGAAGAGCCATTAGGAACACCTTGTGACTCTAGTGTGTGCATAAAGGGGATTGGTATCTGATAACGATGAAACAAGCTCAGCTAGTGGATATGTGTTTATTTTAAGTGGATGAGTTATCTCTTGGAGATGTGCTAAACAAATGTGTACTGCTTATTGCATTAGAATTGATAGGTACAGAAGCAGAGTGGCTGAGGAATTTATTGGCAGACATACCATTGTGGCCTAAACCAATTCCTTCTATATCTCTGCATTGTGATTCTCAAGCTGCTATTGGATAAGCAATGAACCATGTGTATAATCTGAAACAGAGACATTTTCGCTTGAGACATAATATTGAATGAGGACTGATCAGTAAACAGTGTTATTTCCATGGAATTTGTGAGGTCTGAAAAGAACCTAGCGGATCCGCTTATAAAGGGATTAATTAAAAAGAGTGTCCAAGAAGCATCCAGAGGGATGTGACTATTGCC
This sequence comes from Panax ginseng, assembly GCA_020205605.1. Lineage (NCBI taxonomy): Eukaryota > Viridiplantae > Streptophyta > Magnoliopsida > Apiales > Araliaceae > Panax > Panax ginseng. The sequence goes on from CM035143.1 coordinate 102,425,621, forward strand.
AACATTGAGTAAGTAATACGCGATGGAAACCCAACCCATGTGATTGGAGATCCCATGAATTGGGTTCAATGGGTAACAACAAGTCACGTAATTACTTAATTATAACACTACAATTATTTATATCCCTTCTTGTGTAAATGTGGTGCTTACTGACAAATTGTGAAAGGATGAATCGTTTAGATTCTTAATGAAACTCATAGCCCTAAAGGGTGGTGTATGTCAGTTTACACTTGATGGGTTCACCTATATAAAGGTTGAAGTGTAGGCCGCTTCCTATGAGAGTTTTTGGCAAACTCTCTAGAGCCTTTATGAAAATCTGGGATATGGCGCATGGCCTAGAACGTGCCCAACCGCGGACTTGTGTGGATTCAGGATTTTTAGATATGTGTACAAGTCAAATTGATTGTATCATAGATAATAGGTTCAAGAATATAGTTCACCTATAATCTACAATCATGAGCTTGTTCCACTAAGTGTCGATTCAAACCCACAAGGTATCAACGTTATGTATCTAAAATCCATTGCCCTTCTCATTTCTTTTTAATTTTTCTTTCTTTGATAATTTTGAATCATGTGGGGGATTGTTGGTTATGCTTAAAAATTAGGGTTAAATGCTTTCTAAGTCACTGTACTATATATCAACTTACAACTGGGTCATTGAACTTTTTTTTCTTACAGTCAACTCACTGAACTATATTTTACTAACAAAAATTTAAATTTTTGTAACAGACGTTAATTAATTGGACGAAAAACTGACGTGTAAAACGAAGGGTTCCATTTAATCCTAGCTTGAGCTGACCTGTAATTTATTTTAACACCTAAGCTATTGCCCACCCATGGAAAACTAAGATCCGACCCACCCAATGTAGATCTGATCCATCCCAACAAATGATTTCTGATAAAAGAGAAGAAAAATCCCTCAACTCACTCAAATTTCATCAGCTCATGCGAATCGAAGCACAAAAGAGAAGAAAAATCGAAAATAACAACAATTAAATTGAACAACAACAGCAAATCCAAGTCTTGCTGATGGATTTCCTCTCCAATGGCGTCAATCTCAGGCCTCTGTTAATCTCCATTGAAGAACAGAGAACATAGCAGATTGCTTTGAGTGACAACGGCAGCAACAGAGAACAGAGCAGAGGGGTGGCGGTAAAAATGCCTTTGACCGCCGATCAATCGATCGGCGAGAGGTGTAACGCGTGAGGCTGAAGTGCGAAGGATGCCATTGAGAGCCATTTTCGAATTTAGCAGAGTGAAGGTCTAGGGTTTTAGCGAAGGGGAATATGAAATACATTTAGGGGAAAATTAAGGGTTTTTAATTTATATTATTACCTCAGACAAATTGCTTTTCTCGAAAAAGAGGGGAAGGATTCCAAAGTTGATGGCAGATTCCATTACGACTCGTGTATCCAGAGGGATTAGTGGAGACGAACAAGGGATTGGAGCTCTTGAACAAGAAGCTTTTATTAATGGCTCTTCTGAGTTTCGTCCCAATTTTGCAGCTGCTGGACTAGAATGCACTCTCAATAATCTGGTTAAAATTATGTGAATTTGAAAAATTAAGGGTTTTTAATTTATATTATTATATTGGTAAAGAATTAAATAAAAATTCATTTGATATTTATTTAAAAAAATTAAATATATTTTTCATTTATTTTTTTATTTTTTTGACCAACTTTTCTAATTTATATTATTATATTTGTAAATAATTAAACAAAAATTAATTTTATATTAATTACAAAAAAATAAATATATTTTTCATTTATTTTCTTGTTTTTTGGTAAAGTTTTCTAATTTATATTATTATATTTGTAAATAATTAAACAAAAAATAATTTGATATTAATTACAAAAATAACTAAACAAATATTATTATAATTAAATAATTATTTTTTTAATTAAACAAATATTATTTTTAATTAAATATTATTATTTAAAAATTAAACAAAGAAACTATTTAATTAATTAAAAAATAATTATTTAATTATAATAATATATTTTTTTTATTTTTGACTAATTTTTCTAATTTATATTATTATATTTGTAAATAATTAAACAAAAACTAATTTGATATTAATTACAAAAATAATTAAATATATTTTTCATTTATTTTCTTATTTTTTGGCTAATTTTTCTAATTTATATTATTATATTTGTAAATAATTAAACAAAAATTAATTTGATATTAATTACAAAAATAATTAAATATATTTTTCATTTATTTTCTTTTTTTTAATTTATATTTTACTTTAAAATAATTCTTTTATTTACTCCATAAATTTTTCCAAATCTACATCAAGGCCACATGGGATAATTCTTGCCACATAAACTTCTTTTTTTCACAAGTCTGCTGCTTATGTGGCAAATCGGTTAAAGTTAACGGATTTTTTAACGGTGTGTAAGTAAATAAGAGTTCAATGACCCATTTGTAAGGAAAAAAAGTTCAATAATCCATTTGTAAGTTGACCTATAGTAGAGTGACTTCAAAAACATTTAACCCTTAAAAATTATGGTTTTATCAAAGTCCCACATCGGCTATTTATTTATGTAACTCCCAATTTAATTGGTAATTTTATTTCTGTAACTCCCAAGCGTTCCTTATTATGTTTTCTGTAACCCCCGTTCCAACATTCATTTAACGTAAACAGTAACGTTCTAATAATCGTCCTTATTTAATACCCATATCATTATGTTCTTCTTCTCCTTACAGAAATCACCTTTGTTCTTCACATAATATACAGTCCATTTGTCTTTGTGATTATTATCGATGAAAATAAATCACTTTTTAGAACGATGAATACACTTTATCTCCAGTTTTCCAAATTTAAGTTGTTCCGATTTACTATATTATTCGTCTTGTTAATTGCTATATTTTCCAACAGTATTGACCTCAAATTATCCCAGTCAACTCCGTTAAAGAAAGGATGTTTCTTCAGTGAGACATAGCCATCAGGCCCTGCACCCGGTCTTCTGCTGGGATCAATATCCTGCAGAATTGTTGCATGCAAGTCGCACAGTAAAAAAACTTCAAGAAAGAAGATGGTACAAGCAGTTCTATTATCTGCAATAGATATAACTAAAGAATAAATCATTATATGTGATTTCCTTTTAAAAGACTCGAGGAAATATATCTCCCTTCAAGGCCTAACTCATTTAAGACTCATGCCTCTTTTCGTAATCTTGCATGAAACACACCATTGATAAACTTTATCAAACCATTATTTATGTGCACTATGTTAACTCAAATATAGCAAATTGAGGTTCTGGTTCAACTAACGTTTTCAGAGGACTCATTCAGCAGATAGAAGCTATTGCAGGCAACACAGTATCGTAAATACTATCTAATAGTTAAGATTGGTACATTTGTTGTACAATTTTGATTTATTATTATTATAATAATTTTGCTGCAGAGGTACCCCACAGCCACTTCCTTTTGGGTGCGTCTTGGATGTATCTTCTTTTTTGTAAAGGGGAGCAGAATATGTCATTCTTATCCAAAACGTCGTAACCCCTTTGCAAGTTTAACATCATACTACATGTGGAAAAACCAAAGGAAAAGATATTAAAGGAACAAAAACATGATTGTAGAAAGCACAACTGTCGCATATTGTGCTGCCAAGAGATATTTGCAGATCAAAACATGGCAGGACATTTACTTGGAGGCACCTTATGTATTCACACACTGATTAGTGCGACAGAACTGGCAATTACATGAACATAAGTGAATTGATATATGTTATATGTACTCTACATACATGTGAATATCTTTCCGCATTGACTGAAGCTGAAGTAGCAATTACAATAACATAAGTTCGTTGGTATACTTTATTTGGACTCTTCTAAACGCTAAAAAGTACTCATGTAGAACACAACAAGATGTGGAGATATGTTTGGGTATGGGATAAGCATCCAATTCCATGTACTGAAAAGCATAATCTTCTTTACAAATATAATCTGCAACACAGCACTACAAATTATTATATGCATCTCCGCTACATGGTTGCTTGTAAATGTGTTTGATGCACATGCTCAAACTCTATGCCACATCAAGAATAAGGTACTTGTCATTTGAAACAGTTGAAAATATGATAATTCAAAATTTTAAAATCAACTAGGTTGTTGATATCATCCATGTGTGATTTTCTAGCACTTCGGGTGTGTTCCCCATAGCCATTACTTGTAACTATTTTTTTTAGAAAACAATTTTTGTAAGTTAACCACTAGTTGGGCAATGTCATCATATTTTTCTCTTTGTCCCAAATTAACTGACATTCATGCAATTAGGTTGTGCTAAAAAATTGTATTTTCAAATTGGAACTTCATAAATATGATATAAACTTTTACTTGAAAGGTGTGGTATCAAATATTGTTCTATTCTATATCCACTTTCCTTCTAGTTTGATCTTTTAATTTATCTGAGTATAAGAAAATTAAAATTGTATTTTTGTAAATATTAGACTTGATGGTGTAAACTTGACTAAATTGCAAATCTAACCCTCTTATTTGTCATGTTTTTGCTAAATTGTTCCCTAATTTTTTTTTTAGCATAACTGTTCCTCATAGGTGCGTTAGTCATGCAAATGTGTTCCTTCAGTGTTTCATAGACTTTTTTTTGCATAACTGTTCCTCATAGATGCGTTAATCATGCAAATGTGTTCCTCTAATTTTTTTAACCTATTAAATTTGATTTTCTCTCTCCTCTCTCCTCCTTCATTTTTTTTATTTTTTATTTTTAAAATATATGTAAAAAGTATACTCTTCTTCTTTTTATTTATTTATTTTTATATTGACATTTTGAATTCAATATAAAATATCTTTAAATTCAAAATTAGTATAAATTAGTTATTTTTAAACAATATAACTACTAAAATTATAAACTTTATTATTTTTTTTTATTTTATCTAAATGACACTAATAAAAAATAGTAAGTTTATATAAACTAGTATTTATTTTATTTTTATTAATTATATTTTTTTCATACCGTTATTAGTACCATTTAGATAAAATAAAAAAAATAGTAAGGTTTATAATTTTAAAAATTATATTGTCTAAAATTAATTAATTTATACTAATTTTGAATTTAGAGATATTTCATATTAAATTCAAAATGATAATATAAAATAAGCAATTAAAAGAATAATAAGAATATACTTTTTACACAAATTTTAAAAATAAAAAAAATAAAAAAATGAGGAGAGGAGAGAGAAAATCAATTTTTAATAAATGAAAAAATTGAATGAATACATTTTGCATTTACTAACGATATATATGGCGAACACTTGTGCTAAAAAAAAGTTTGGCGAACATTGGAGGAATACTTTTGCATGATTAACGCATCCATGAGGAACAGTTATTCTAAAAAAACAAGTTTAGGGAACAGTTTAGCAAAAACATAACAAATAGGATGGTCAAATTTATAAGATTTATAATTTAGTCGTGTAAACTTTGACATTTTTATTTTTCTTTCAACATCCAAAAATGGAAGTTTTGACACAATTTGAGATACAGGGACTAACATTTTTCCGACGTGATTAATCCCAAATAAAACTTTTGTTCCATATGGTCTTCTCCTTTAACAATAGAAATGACAAAATTCAACCTTGAAATGATCTTTCCAACTTGCCAGAGGCCCAGTTATACTGAGATATCAAAATTCAAAATAAGACTATACAAGTCCTTTTTCAATTACAATCAATATATATTTTTCATAATAGTTATATTTTAAAAATAACGAGTATTTTGGTTCAATAGAGGCGCACGATTACCTTTCTCAGCTTAAAAAAAGAATGAACAACACTAGGAAAAGCACAATAAAAAAAGAGGTAAATCACGACATTTATTCCAAGCACAGTCAATAAGGATTTGCAGAACAATATATATATATATATATATATATATATATATATATATATATTATTATTATTATTTATTGTATATATTATATTATTATAAAACAGAGCAGAGAGAAAAATATATAAGTGTCCCATCCAATCCACGCCAGTAGCTCTCTCTCTCATTCAAATTTCAAACCCTCTCTCTCTCTTCTTACACACAGAGCTTATCTCTCATACCCAACCCTCTCAACTCCCCTAAATCTTTTATCTCTCGTACCCATCCCTAATTCCAGTCCCAAATCTTTCATACCCAACCCTAAATATAATACCCAGCCCCTAATTTACGAACCAGAGTAGAGCATAGAGAAAGTACCTGTGACGTGTCCGGCGTCACTTTCCTCGACACCTCCGACGTATTTCGACAGCTGAATTGATAATCAGGTTCCCATTGAAGTCACAGTATAATTTCTCAACATCTATTTGTTAAATTCTTCCTCATTACGTTGTTGTTATAAGTTGTTGCTTATAAATACACAAAACCCCCTCTTCTCCAACTCTTACTTACGTCCCTTCTTTAGACTGACTGAGTGAGAAAGCTATACATATAACTCTACTATGGAGATAGAGATATGGAGGGGGACCCTTCCTCTGCTTCTGCATCTGCTTCATCTTTAGCTATGTTAGCCTCTATCTTTCCTTTTGATTATTATACAAAACTTTTACAATTTGATTTAAGTTTGAGGTATTTCTGTTCGGAATAGTCTTAATTTTAAAGTCTTTTGGTATGTAGAATAACATTTGAGAATTTCTGGTGGGTTTAGATTGAGCATTGATGTTTGAGAATTTCTGGTGAGTTTGGTGTTCATACCTTTTGTGTTTAACCTTTATTTGTTTTATGTGTGTGTGTGTGTTTGTATATGTGGGGAGTGCTTTTGTATAGGAAATTTTCAACCCATGTATATTTGAAATTTTCTTTTGTCATTTAATTATTTCCATTAGCATCTATTCTTTAATCTTATTCTATTTATTTTGTTCACTCTCTTATTTTTATATGTTTCTCTTTGCATTTTACTTTTACCCTTACATGTGATATTCATTTTTGGCACACCATAAATAAAATGCGTTGTTGAGTTGAGATGCAAATTAGGTAGAGAAAAATTTTAAATGGATAAACATCACAAGATAAAGATAGCTAGATTACTTGCTAACTTTATGATATAGATGAAATCCAAAATGGACTTGAGCAGCCTCTTCTGCCACCTTATACTATCCACTATGCTGCTTGTTTGCTTCGTTTGTTTTTCCAGTAGCAAAGGATAAAAATCAGGAGTCAGAGTTTTAAGATGACAAGACAGTCTCCTGTTGTAGCTATACTCACTTTCCAGTTTCACGAACTGAAGCGAGGAATCAGTTGCTCAATTTGAGGTTTTAAAGTCGGATTCATAACCTCTTACAGATCCCATTATTAGACTTCTCAAGTCCTTCCTTGCAAGAAGATTCAACTTCATCTATATGGTGTACTTTCGCAGAAATATTAAGAGTCCTACCATCCACATAAATTATTATTGTTACTCCTGAAAGATTGTGCCAACCAAAGATGAGAAAGGTGATGCAAAAGAGGTACAATCATTCACATTCCACCTACTAATATAGGTTTAGACCAAATAAGGGGATCGAAGTGAATACCCCAAGTGGGTCCAAATATGGAAGTCTGTCTGCCATCTAAAACATCAATGCTCAATATTATATGTATTTCTGTTCGGAATAGTCTTAATTTTAATGTCTTTTGGTATGTAGAATAACATTTGAGAATTTCTGGTGGGTTTATATTAAGCCCCCTCTTCTCCAACTCTTATTTATGTCCCTTCTTTAGACTGACTGAGTGAGAAAGCTATACATATAACTCTACTATGGAGATAGAGATATGGAGGGGGACCCTTCCTCTACTTCTGCATCTGCTTCATCTTTAGCTATTTTAGCCTCTATCTTTCCTTTTGATTATTATACAAAACTTTTACAATTTGATTTAAGTTTGAGGTATTTCTGTTCGAAATAGTCTTAATTTTAAAGTCTTTTGGTATGTAGAATAACATTTGAGAATTTTTGGTGGGTTTAGATTGAGCATTGATGTTTGAAATTTCTGCTGAGTTTGGTGTTCATGCCTTTTTGTGTTTAACCTTTATTTGTTTCATGTGTATGTGTGTTTGTATGTGTGGGGAGTGCTTTTGTATAGGAAATTTTCAACCCATGTATATTTGGAATTTTCTTTTGTCATTTAATTATTTCCATTAGCATCTATTCTTTAATCTTATTCTATTTATTTTGTTCACTCTCTTATTTTTATATGTTTCTCTTTGCATTTTACTTTTACCCTTACATGTGATATTCTTTTTCGGCACACCATAAATAAAATGCGTTGTTGAGTTGAGATGCGAATTAGCTAGAGAAATTTTTTTAATGGATAAACATCACAAGATAGCTAGATTACTTGCTAACTTTATGATATAGATGAAATCCAGGATGGACTTGAGCAGCCTCTTCTGCCACCTTATACTATCCACTATGCTGCTTGATTGCTTCATTTGCTTTTCTAGTAGCAAAGGATAAAAATCAGGAGTCAGAGTTTTAAGATGACAAGACAGTCTCCTGTTGTAGCTATACTCACTTTCCAGTTTCCAGAACAGAAGCGAGGAATCAGTTGCTCAATTTGAGGTTTTAAAGTCGGATTCATAACTTCTTACAGATCCCATTATCAGACTTCTCAAGTCCGTCCTTGCAAGAAGATTCAACTTCATCTATATGGTGTACGTACTTTCGCAGAAACATTAAGAGTCCTACCATCCACATAAATTATTATAGTTACTCCTGAAAGATTGTGCCAACCAAAGATGAGAAAGGTGATGCAAAAGAGGTACAATCATTCACATTCCACCTACTAATACAGGTTTAGACCAAATAGGGGGATCGAAGTGAATATCCCAAGTGGGTCCAAATATGGAAGACTGTCTGCCATCTATAACATCAATGCTCAAAATTTGATGTATTTCTGTTCGGAATAGTCTTAATTTTAAAGTCTTTTGGTATGTAGAATAACATTTGAGAATTTCTGGTGGGTTTAGATTAAGATACAATTTTCAGTGGGTATTTGAAGAAGAGAGGGTTCAATATTGAGCATTGATGTTTGAGAATTTCTGCTGGGTTTGTGTTTATAAATAAAGGATAGAGAGCTAATTTATGGTTTTTATTTTTCTTGAGGTTTTAGAGCTAAATTGATTAGTCTTCGAAGTCGATTTCAAGAAACTCACATCATCACAATCCTTGTCTCTCCGTCGTCGTTGACGACCCAATATATATGATATATATAAGTCATAATTGAGGTATTGCTTTTTTCAAGTAAAATGAGTGAATAGATTTGGTTCGCAGACTATTTTCTGCTTATGATTTCAAAAACTTGTTCAAAAATTGTATTATGAGCCCAAATAGTGACGCTTAGTTACTGCATCTTGTTTATAATCTTCTTCATTTTTCAAGTTAAGGATTTATTACCGTTTGAACTATGAATAAAAGTTAACAATGAATGATGTAATGTTTTGGGTACCTTCATGTTTAAAAGATTTATTGCCGTTTGAACAATGAATGACAATTAAGTCGGTCTTATTGAATTGGAAATCAAAGTTATAGAATCATCGTTTTGCCCAAAGATCCATCACAAGTCTAATAAGTAAATTAGTTCATAACAAATGAATTAAAAACTAAATAATTTGTTGAAAACATCCTTTCAGTTACAAATAAGACTAAAGAGAAGAAGAATAAAGAAAACCCCTTCACGTAGCCTTGATTCACAACTGTTGCGACAATCTCTGAAAATTACTCCTCCAACGTTTGCTCTTGAATCCCTAGAAATCGCCCTTGAATTATGCTCCGTGTTGTATGATATGTCTCTATCGATTCTCCAAACTCAGCATAAAAAGATATCAAATCAGCTCCACACTTCTCCTAATCCAACTCTAACTCCCCAAGTAAGAAAACAAGTGGAGACCTCTAAACCTTTTCAAAATCAACCACTCATCAATCAAAGACTCCCCTACACACACTCCTACTACTACCACCGTACATAAAGAATATTAGTTCCCAACATAGCCCATCTTCTATCCAAATAACAAAATTCACACAAAGAAATCCCGACGCCTTACCCACACATTACATTACATCAAGACAAGCAAATAGCGCCCACTTACCAACCCAAAATTTCCTCGCTCGGTACCATGCATTCTTTATTCCATACAAAGACACCATACCGCTATGTAGTCAGAAACATTCAAATTCCTTGAAATCTTCCTCCAATTGCCACATTTTGATTAAGCCCATGTATTATCCTGCAACAAGCAAACAACCTATCAAAAGTAACATGAAATTACCAAAGACTAACAATTTATAAGCTAAACGAACATAAATCGTAGGTTAAAAACCTACTCATCAAATTCCCCCAAACTTAATCATTGCTTGTCCTCAAGCAAAATGCAATGCAATGTTCTAACAACTAACTACGAATCCAGAATTAAGATAGCAAATATGACTCGCTCATACGGCCTCAGAAAAACATATAAACACGTTATACTTCATATCAAAATCATTCCGCACTTTCTATCAATCTATACATCTTACCCTGTTATAACTAATACATTGTGTGTGTGCAACACTCATGTCAACTGATATTGAATCAAATTTAGTTACATAACCAGTTTCTTATCAGGAATCATACAACATAAACTAAAAAATTTCCAAAAACAAACCCGTTCTAGCTTAGCTCAAATAATTACCATGATTCAAGTTCCGAATAGGGTATTCATGCTTACTTCTTTCGCACCATTTTTCCTTTCTTTTCTTTTTTTTTCTTTTTTTTTCATTGACGGGGGCTCTTCACCCTTATTTTTCCGTCTTTTCTTTCTTTCATCAACTTTTTTTTATAGATGGTTGGTGAGTGCGTTTTACGCTCCATCTCACGCTTGTGTTTATGGGGAGTATTTCTTCTCAACCCACCACAAGACTCAACTAATTCTCAATATTTTCTTCTCTTTTTTTTAGAGCTTATATACCCTAGTCTTCCCCCAAACTTAGGTTAATGCTATCTCTGTCATACTTTTCGTTTATACTAGCACTATCCTTTAAAAAATTGTTATGTAACAATTTGAACCAATCCCTTAACACAGATGTTATTAACGTGCTATCCTTATTATACTAGTTTCAAGCAGAACAAGATCCACATCATAATAGAAACCACATCAAGATTCTTATACTTAGTAATATACTTGTCTATACCATTTCAGTTTCATCATTGGCCAATCACATATACGATCTAATAACTGGATTCATGCAACTATATGCCCACCATTAATTTTTTTTTTTTTAAAACTAAAATATGACTAAAAAAAAAACATGAAACGACTAAAAATCATGAAGCAGTACCCCCCAAACTTAAAACAAGTAATGACTTCATTACCCTAAAATAAGTCAAATAAAAGTAAGAGGCCTTCCCTGTAAACGAGTTACTGCTCGTCGTCATCCTCTGGAAGATATGCAGGCAGATTGGGAGGGGTGGGCATGACAACTGGAGATGCAGATGGATTGCAGCGGGAAAACGCATCAACAAGCGTGTTAAATGCACTTGCATTGTACTCATGCATTAAATCTTGGCGTCGAGCCAACCAAAGAAATTGATTCCTTGAAGTCCTCGGTGGTGGCTCCTGCCTTGGTTCCGCTGTCACTAGGGGTGAGGGTTATCGGATCATAATATAGCCTTCACCGCGTGGATGTGATCTCCCCGCTTCCCAAGCCTTATACTTCTCAATTGTCGCATGATCGATGATAGCCATGGGGTGTTGGATAGGTTCAGTAGGTTGCCACTGCACTCTCGCTTTTTCTAAGACAAGTCGGTGATTAAAATCCATGCAATAACCCACCAATGAGTGCTCCGCCGTAGCACCTTGGCCAATGGACTCTTGAATACATTCTCCCACATCAACATTATAGAAAGCAATTGAGTTGTCCAAATGGAAATGGTGGTGTACAATTCCATACAATAACCGAGCTCGTGCCTTAGTGACTTCGGTCTGATGGCGCGAAGGTATTAATCGAGCACATATAAACGCATACCAAGCTTTTCCATATCGACTAAGGGCAGAATGTGGGAAACTTATCTTTTCATTTGTTCTGGTTTTAATAGCCCATTGAGTTCCAAGTTTGCATAGTCGAACAATCAACTCGTCTAGCTCGGGCAAGTCATCTTCATATCTGTCATCTTCCGGTGCCTCTAACCCAAAATACTCATTAATAGCATCGGCGTGAAATGCCACCGGTTTCCCCCGAACCATGACTACATTATTGACATGCTCCATTGCATTTGCGTAAAACTCTTTCACTATGTTAATTGTCGCTGGAAGTGGTTGTTCGACCAACTGAACCAATTCCGCTCCATAATTTGCAAAGCCATGTCGCCATCCAAATTAGCATTCGGCTTCAACCCACGTTCGAGCACCAATGTTTTCTTGTCGATGGTTGTCTTGAATCAGTCAACGGCCCTCTCACTAACAAACCTAGTGTGGTCATATTGAGGCCTAGCAGTGGAGGAGGATGGACGTTGTCTTTTGTTAGATGACATGGTGGTTTGTGGAGTGGATGGGTTCAAGATTTGGTTCAGGTGTTTTATCGAACAGTTGGTGGGTGAACTAAGTTTTTCCCCCAAACTTAGGGTACTTAGTGTAATCTTGCAAGCCAAACTATGGAAACAAACACCAATACCCAATTTTGTCTACTTACTTGATATTTAGACTGAGGAAGATGAGCAAGCAAGAGGTGAGATGTAATTCCTTGCGCTAATTGACTCCCCCCGTTGGAATATATTTCCCCAAGTGATTGGTTGAAGGTATGTAATGGATGTAGTGGAGAGTTGATATGAATTGGGAGAGTGAAGTTTGGATTTTATATAGGTGAGGGAATTCCAACGTGAATTGAATACTAGAAGATGAAAGGTGAAGGGGTAGCCATGAAGTAGAAGTTGAAGAGGATAAGGAGTTATGAGATGTTGTCATGCTTGGTGATTTTAATGAGGGTTGGAATTTGAAGTAGTGGAAGAGAAGTGGTGGAATTTTATTAGGTGAAGGAGAGGTGAAGGAGTGGTGAAAGAGTTTGATTAGGTTAAGGAGAGGCAAGGTATCGATTTTAGACGTGGGCACTTGGGACATTAACGCAGCCTGCCAGCTACCGCAATATAGGAGGAGACAAACGGTGGCCGCTATTGAAAGCTGAGTTTTGCAACAAGTTAATGCTGCCGGTAACTTTGTAATGGTTGGTGGAGGCGCGGTCCGCGCTAGTGGGTCAGAAGATCTGGTCTAATTGGCGCGCCCACTTAACTTGGTTCAAGCGCCATGACCAAAGACTTTGTCGGTAAGTAGTGCTCCCAGTACAATGCATGGTCCGGACTGCTCGTTACAGTCTAATAAGCCGCCACGCCACGCTACGCTTATCGAGAGCTCGGCCACATGTTGTGATGGCAGAATTTTTTCTTCTTTGTCCTGCAAATCAATACAAATTTACGTAAAATTCAACAAAAATTAATTTCCTATAAAAAAAAATATGTAAAACAAAAGTGTAGAACATGGGTTGCCTCCCAAGTAGCGCTAGTTTTAACGTCGTAAGCCCGACGATGACTATCGTGTCACTGAGCATCGGCTAGGGTAATCTTGTTAAGAAGCGTCCCGCCACCTCTCGCCCCAATCTTTGCTTTTATCCGTTGACCTTGAATGTCTCCATTGGGTTTTGGCTGTAGAGTTCAACTACGCCATGTAGAAACACGGTTTTTATGGTGTATGGTCCTGACCATCTTGACTTCAGCTTACCGGGGAACAACTGGAAATGAGAGTTGAAAAATAATACCAATTGCCCCGGTTTGAAAGTTTTGGGTAGAATTTTCTTGTCGTGCCACTTCTTGACATTCTCCTTGTATAGTTTAGCGTTCTCGTAAGCCTGGAGTCGGAATTCATCTAGCTCGTTTAGTTGTAACAACCTCTTTTCCCCTACAGTTGCTTGGTCGAAGTTTAGTTTCTTAATGGCCTAGTAGGCCTTGTGCTGTAGCTTGACTGGTAGGTGACAGGCCTTTCCGTACACTAGTTGGTATGGTGACATTCCTATTGGCGTCTTATACGCAGTCTGGTATGCCCATAATGCGTCATCCAACCGAAGTGACCAATCTTTCTGACTCGAATTTATGACTTTTTCTAATATTTTCTTAACTTCTCTATTTGACACCTCAGCCTGTCCATTTGTTTGAGGGTGATATGCTGTAGCCACCTTGTGGTTAACTCCATACTTAGCCAAAAGAGCAGTAAAAGCTTTATTGCAGAAGTGACTACCTTCGTCACTTATTATTGCTCTTGGCGTGCCAAACCTCGTGAAAATATTTTTCTGTAGGAATTTTAGGACCACCTTGGCATCGTTAGATGGTAGTCTTCTGACTTTCACCCATTTCGAGACGTAGTCTCACAATGAAAGCGTAATATACTGATTGCTCAAAGACGATGGGAATGGTCCCATGAAATCGATGCCCCATACATCAAAGATTTCTACTTCAAGAATTGTTTGTAGGGGCATCTCATTCCGTTTCGATATGTTTCCCATCCGTTGGCATCTATCATATATTTTCACAAATTGGTGGGCGTCTTTGAACAATGTAGGCCAATAAAACCCGGATTGAAGCACTTTTGCCATGGTGCGCTCACTCCCATAATGTCCACCATATGCCGATGAGTGGCATTCTTGTAGTATGTTGTGGACTTCACTGTAGGGGATACATCGTCGAATCATCTTATCGGCGCACTACTTGAATAGATACGGCTCATCCCATATGTACCACTTGACGTCATGAAGAAACTTCTTTTTCTGTTGTCATGTAAGATCTAGGGGGAGCATTTTGCTTACCACATAATTCGCGAAGTCTGCATACCACGAAAATTCTGCATTCAACCCAAATAGTTGCTCATCCGGGAATGACTCGTTGATCGCGCATCTATCTTCATCCTTTTTCTTCGAATTTTCCAGTCTTGATAAATGGTCTGCAACTTGATTCTCCGTCCCCTTTCTATCTTTAATTTCTAAATCAAACTCTTGGAGTAGGAGAATCCATCAGATAAGGCATGGTTTTGCATCTTTTTCGCTTATTAGGTAATAGAATCGTAGAATGGTCCGTGTAGACTATTACCTTAGTCCCGATCAAGTATGCCCGGAATTTGTCAAAAGCGTACACCACTGCAAGCAATTATTTTTCCGTGGTAGTGTAATTCATTTGAGTCTCTGTGAGTGTTTTGCTTGCATAGTATATGGCGTGAAACACCTTGTCTCGTCTTTGGCCCAAAACAGCCCCAATCGCGTAGTCGCTCGCATCACACATAAGCTCGAATGGCATTTTCCAGTCCGGTGCGACTATCACGGGGGCTGTTGTTAATTTCTCCTTCAACAATTCAAACGCGGACTTGCATTCCGCAGTAAAGCTAAAAGTAGCATCCTTCTCTAAAAGACTGCATAGAGGTTTTGTAATCTTAGAGAAGTCTTTTATGAACCTCCTGTAGAACCTAGCATGCCCTAGAAAACTTCTAATACCCTTAACTGAGCTCGGTGGAGGTAATTTCTCGATCGTGTCCAACTTTGCCTTGTCTACCTCCAATCCTTGAGCCGACACCTTATGGCTCAATATTAAGCCCTCTTCAACCATGAAGTGGCATTTTTCCCAATTTAGTATGAGGTTTGTATCCTTACATCGCTGCAATACCATGACCAAATTCTCTAGGCAAGTATCAAAATTGTCTCCATAGACCGAGAAATCGTCCATGAAGACTTCAACATTCTTCTCCACTATATCTAAAAAATAGCCATCATACAATCGTTGAAAGTTGCATGGTGCGTTGCATAGCTTTGAATGACATCCTCCTGAACGCAAATGTCTCGTAAGGGCATGTAAATGTTGTCTTTTCTTGATCCTCAGGAGCGATGGCGATCTGATTATATCCCGCGTATCCATCCAATAAACAGTAGAACTTATGTCCCGCTAACCTGTCTAACATTTGATCGATAAAAGGTAGCGGGAAATGATCCTTTCGGGTTGCCTTATTCAATCTCCTATAATAGATGCACACCCTCCAACCTGTTACTGTCCTTGTTGGAATTAACTCATTGTCCTCATTCTGTATCACCATCATTCCCCCTTTCTTCGGCACATAATGAATCGGACTTACCCATTTACTGTCGGAAATTGGATATATGACACCGACATCCAATAATTTCAGAATTTCCTTCTTGACCACTTCCTTCATGATTGGGTTAAGTCGACGTTGATGCTCCATCGATGGACTTGCATCATCCTCCATCAGAATCTTGTGCATGCAAAATGATGGGCTAATACCTTTTATATCCGCAATCGACCACCCAATCCCTGATTTGTGATCCCTAAGCATCCTCAGCAACTTTTCTTCCTGCAATTCATTAAGTGCAGCAGAAATAATTACAGGTAAAGAATTTAAATTGCCTAAATACGCATACCTGAGATGTTTAGGGAGTGGCTTAAGTTCCAATGTCGGCGGCTCCTCCAATGATGGTTTCAATTTTTCTGGAACTGTCTCCTCGGTGTGCAGAGGTTTAACCGGTGCTCTGAATCAGCTAACTCGTGGCAACGAGTCTAGCATCTGTAATAAGTCCACAAATTCCGGGTCGTCTTTTTCTTCATCCCCTAATAAAGTTGTTTCTAACGGATCGTTGATCAAACTCTTGCTCATATCTTCGCTGGTAATTTGCTCAATTAAATTCATTCGAAAACACTCTTCCTCGTCCGTAGGATATTTCATGGCCTTGAACACATTGAATTTTATTTCTTGGTCTTGGACTCTCATAGTAAGTTCTCCTTTTTGCACATCAATGAGTGTCCTTCCCATAGCCAAGAAAGGTCTCCCTAGGATGATCGGGATGTTCTTATCTTCATCGAAATCCAGTATGATAAAGTCCGCAGGGAATATAAACTTATCCACTTTTACCAGAATGTCCTCTACAATTCCTCGCGGATATGTGACTGACCTATTCGCCAACTACAATGAAATAATCGTAGGCTTTGGTGCGGGCAAACCCAATTCAGAGTACACTAACAATGGCATCAGGTTTATACTCACCCCCAAATCACACAAGCATTTGTTAAACGACATCTTCCCAATCGTGCACGGGATAGTAAAGCTCCCCGGGTCTTTGAGTTTTGGTGGTAGCTTCTTCTATAACACTGCACTACACTCCTCTGTTAGTGCCACTGTTTTGAATTCTTCCCATTTCTTCTTCCTCGACAGAATTCCCTTCATAAACTTCGCATAACTCGGCATTTGCTCTAGGGCCTCTGCGAATGGGATGTTAATCTGGAGTTTCTTGAACACGTCTAAAAACTTTGCGAACTGCTTATCTGATTTCTGTTTTTGGACCCTCTGCTGAAATGGCGGTGGAGGATAAACAATCGGCTCACTGTTTAACTTTATTTCCTCGGTTTTGTTACCCTCCACTGTATTACTGTCATCAACCTTTTCCTCTGATGTTTTTGAATTTTCTGCACTATTCCCACTGAGATGTTTTCCACTTCTCAACGTAACTGCTTGACATTGCTCCTGATTACCCTTAGGATTTCTCTCGGTGTCGCTAGGTAATGTTCCTTGTGGTCTATTATTCAATGCCAACGCAATTTGACCTATCTGATTCTCTATATTTTTGATAGCAATAACTTGATTCTTCATAGCCAAATCGTTGCTAGTTATGTACCTTGCCCATATTTCCTCCCCATCGGATTTCCTGTCCTGCTGTTGAACATGTTGTGGATGACTATGAAAACCAGGGGGATATGATGGTCGTGGAGCTTGAGTTTGCTGATTGTTGCTCCATGAAAGGTGTGGGTGGTTCCTATTCCCCTGGTTGTAGGTGTTTTGGTAAGTATTTTGTGGAATTATATTATAGTTGCTTTATGAACCGAACGGATCTTTGGATTTATTGCTGACACCGATCCGCTTGATGATCACCCGCACACAATTCATACTACTACTACAACTTCACGAACTTGTTGAACTTGAGCCCTGTCATCGATTTACCCTCTCATTTATCGTATCAAACTTCATGGATAGTCTGTAAAGCTATGTCAGTATAGTTTGTTACTTCATCTAATTCCAAGATCCTAGCCGCTTTTATGTGTCATTCTTCTTTGGGCCACCGGTAGTTATTTGCCGCCATTGTTTCTATCAAATTGTATGCATCCTCGTAACTCTTAGCCATGAATGCACTTGCCCGATGCAGATCAATCTTTGGTTCTAACATTTCCATGTAGCCCGTTATAGAAGGTGTTCATTTGTAACAACTTGGGCAATCCATGATGTGGGCACTTTCTGAGTAATTCTTTATATCTCTCGCATGCCTCATATAGTGACTCCCCATTCTGCTACTCAAACATTGTGATGTCATTCCTCATTTTTGCAGTCTTTGTCGGTGGGAAAAATTTGGCAAGAAATTTTTGAGCCAAATCCTCCCACGTAGTGATCGAACCCGGCGGTAAAGAATGTAACCAACTCTTCGCCTTGTCCTGTAAAGTGAATGGGAACAAGTGAAGTCTTACTGCCTCATCCGACACCCCAGTGTAGTTGAACGTGTTGCACATTTCCAGAAAATTGATTAAATGCTCATTCGGATCATCATTTGCCATTCCCCCAAACTGACATGAGTTTTGCATCATCTGAATGGTCCCAGGCTTTATTTCAAAAGTGTTCGCAGCTATTGCAGGCCTAGTAATGCTCGATCGGATCGATCACCACCCTAGGTGTGGCAAAATCCCTGAACGCTTTCTGGTCTTCGGCAGCCATCGTTCCTTCTTTATCAGAATTTTTGAATTTGTTCCTCGTTTCCTCAATCCACTTACTCAACTTTTGGAATCGTCTGTCAATGTCGTCCTCAAAAGGAAGCAAGTCTGGATGTTTAGATCGTGTTTGCATAAACCAATGTCGAAAACCTGAAATAGAGAAAACAAAATAAAAATATTTAAGTAAAACTGGACTAATTAAACTGATATCGTAAAAAATATTAAAATCTCGGCTAAATTGTCCCCGGCAACGGCGCCAAAAACTTGTTGGGTAAAATCAATACGCTTAAAACACGCAAGTGTACGTGGTCAACAAGTAATATAGTAGTGAATAAAGTATCGTTCCCACGAGGACAAAATATCAAGAGTTTTAACTTCACAATTAACAATTTTGTATTAAGCCTAATTTTATTAAACTAATTAATTCAATGGTTTTAAATTATATATATAAAAAAACTAAATTAATAAGGAAATAAACTATCACAAAACAGGCACCAATAACGAAATCCGAAATTTTAAACAATTAATGGAGAATTAGACTTATGATTTCACCCTGAGCTTTACTCTAATTTTCAAACCTTTATTCCAACTCAATTTAATATCCCAGTTTATTAATCAAGAACACGAATGTAGTAAGAGCCACCTCTCGATGCACTAATACCGTATTAACATCAATCCAAAATTAAGATAGAAATCCGTTAAACACCTAACTTAACCAACTCACTATATCTCTATGTGAACTGCAATTAAAGAAAGTTTAAGTTTAAGCTCTCTATACGATTACATGCGATGTCAAGCGTATCTTTACCTTAACAATAATCACAAATCTGCTATCGACAAAATTCATGACACATGCTATATTAACTAGGTCTAGATTCGAATCTCCTCTCTTGATTCCTTTCAAATCCACAAGAACGTTGATCAGACAATTCATAAATTCACACTTAGATTAACATTGATAAACTGAAAATATCTTATTGAATTGGAAATCAAAGTTATAGAATCATCGTTTCGCCCAAAGATCCACCACAAGTCTAATAAGTAAATTAGTTCATAACAAATGAATTAAAAACTGAATAATTTGTTGAAAACATCCTTCCAGTTACAAATAAGACTAAAGAGAAGAAGAATAAAAAAACCCCTTCACATAGCCTTGATTCAGAACCGTTGCGACAATCTCTGAAAATTACTCCAAAAATCCAAAAATTAAGGGGAATATGAAAGAATTTTTTTTACAATAAAATAAAATCCAAAAATTTTAGTAAAAAACATGGATTTTTTTGTATACTTATTTTTGTAATTAATTGAAAATAATTTCTTAGGTAAGACTTAAATATTATTTCAAATGAATGTTTCACATTTATTAAATGTCATACACTTTTCTCCAATCTCAAAACCGATAAATGAGCAAACATTCCAATAATTTATATTCATAATATAATAAATTAAACATAATATCAAAATAAATTTCATCTTCTTCATCAAAAGCATTATAAAACATAAAAACTAAAAATATGCTAATTAAAATTAAGGGCAATATGAAAGATTTTTTTAAAATAAAATAAAATCAAAAAAAATTTAGTAAAAAACATGGAATTTTTTTTTCATACTTATTTTTGTAATTAATTGAAAATAATTTTTTAGGTAAGACTTAAATATTATTTCAAATGAATTTTTCATTTATTAAATGTCATACACTTTTCTCTCTCATTTCATCAAGCAAAGAACAATCTCAAAACCAATAAATGAGCAAACATTCCAATAATTTATATTCATAATATAATAAAATAAACATAATATCAAAATAAATTTCACCTTCTTCATCAAAAGAATTTAACCCCCAAAATAACTCCCCACTATTCATCATCATCTTCTCTCCAAACAAAATCATCTACAGAAAAGGCCCCACGATCTAAAAGCCCTCGGGTCTTCTTCTTCATCAGGGTCTTCTTCTTCTTGTGCCATTTCTTCATCTGGATGAGATTTTGGATTTTCAAGAAAAAATAGAGAAAAAAAAAATCAGAAATCGAGCGGAACTCTCAGAAATTGAACGGAAATAAATCTGAGTTCTTATGAAGGTATTGAAGGCCATGATGCTAATTTTGTTAATTAATTTTGTTATGACATGGACTTGTTAATTAATAACAAAACCATGATGCTAATTTTGTTGTTATCTATGCTCTGGTGTCAAAATTATAATAGTGCACTATATGTGTATATATATATATATAAATACACCCAAGAACAGAACTCAAATTGAATTCAAATAAAAAGAATCTATATAACCCAAGAATGCATGTATATAATGTCAAAATATTTGAAACAATTTTTTAAGTACACATAAGCATGTAATTTTTAAATTTATTTTCTTATTTTTTGGCAAATTTTTTAATTTATATTATTATATTTGTAAAGAATTAAATAAATATTAATTTGATATTAATTAAAAATAATTAAATATATTTTTCATTTTTTTGACTAACTTTTCTAATTTATATTATTATATTTGTAAAGAATTAAATAAAATTCATTTGATATTAATTACAAAATAATTAAATATATATTTCATTTATTTTCTTATTTTTTTAAACAACTTCTAATTTATATTATTATATTTGTAAATAATTAAACAAAAATTCGCTTTGATATTATTTAAACATATTTTATTTATTTATTTTCTTATTTTTAGCAAACTTTTCTAATTTATATTATTATTTTCTTATTTTTTTTAGCAAACTTTTCTAATTTATATTATTATTTGTAAAGAATTAAATAAAAATTCATTTGGTATTAATTACAAAAATAATTATATATATTTTTCATTTATTTTCTTATTTTTTTGCTAACTTTTCTTGTGACGCCCCCAAAATTAGGTATACATCACCCATTCTGAGTCGCCAGATACATGGTACAAAATTCAAATACAACTTCATTTATACAACCTGTTGAAATGTTTGATAGAATACGACACTACGCTTAATCTGTGAGTTTTAATACAAATGTATGTAACTCTCATGGTGCCTCGACCACAACCTTACAATGGTACTTTACATAAAAGTATAGTCAAAAACTGTTTTAGAAATTAAAATCTTTGGGAAGTGGTCAAGGAAACCTTCGTATATGGGAGGCCATGCGTCTAGGTTATAATAGATATCATATGGCCACAAAATTATCCTTGGTTGACCCAATAGACCCCAAAGAAAAATGAGAAGATTACTATCATCTTCTTTCCAATGGTGAGTCTTCTCTTGACATATAATTATCTCCACTGTCTCTAAGTGAATATTATATTTCAAATAAACTCCAAGATCATATAGGTAGTACCCGTAGATATACTCAACAAGTGGATGCGCACAACCCTGTCTTATGATAACACGAGGTTGTATGTCATTAGACATCTTATATGATAGTGGCAAAACACCCTATAGGTATACTCATCCATGTTACTCGGAATAGACGACGATAGTCTTGATGAGGACATTGAGCAGATCAAATGGCTAGACACATCATCATTCTACCGGAAAAATAATCAATAATTCGACACCCTTGATAGGCCCGAAACGGAAGGTAAAAAGTGCAAACCCTCGATAGAAGAGCCACCGGTGTTGGAATTAAAGCCACTCCCCTCATCTTGAGTATGCTTATCTAGGGAAAGATTCGACTCTACCGCTTATTGTTTCGACAAAGTTAATCGACACCCAAAAGGAAAAATTGCTACGGGTTCTGCTAAGAGTTCAAAACAAATGATTGGGTGGACTATAGCGGACATTCGAGGTATTAGCCCATCTTTACAGATGCATAAGATTTTAATGGAAGAGGGATCAAAACCAACCATTGAGATGCAAAGAAGGTTAAATCCCATTATGAAAGATGTGGTGAAAAGGAAATTATAAAATGGTTGATGTTTCAGATTATTTACCCAATCTCGCATAGTTCAATGGGTAAGTCCTCTCGGATGTGTGTACTGAAAAAAAAGGATATAACGAAGGTAAAGAAAGAAGCTCATGAGCTCATCCCGACTAGAACATTACAGCAGTCGGAGAGTATGCATGGATTATCGCAAGTTGAATAAAGCCACACGCAAGGATCACTTTCCTTGCCGCTCATTGATCGAGATGTTGGACAAAGTTAGCGGGACATCAATTCTACTTGTCTCATTAGATGGATATTCGGGTACAATCAAATTGCTATAGCTCCTAAGATCAAGAAAAGACCACGCTCACATGTCCATACTTGTGACGTTTGCATTCCGGCGTATGTCTTTGGTTTATGTAATGCGCCGGCAACCTTTCAACGATGTATGATGGCAATCTTCTCCGATATGGTCGAACAGAATTTAGAGGTATTCATGGATGACTTCTTCGTGTTCGGTGATAGTTTCGACTTGTGTTTGAAGAATCTGATCTTGGTGTTAAAAAGATGTGTGGAGACTAACCTGGTGCTTAACTAGGAAAAATGTCATTTTATGGTGCAAGAAGGGGTTATTCTGGGACATAAGGTTTCCGCATCCGGATTGGAGGTGGATAGAGCGAAGATTGAGACAATTGAGAAACTGCCTCCTCCATCATCTGTAAAAGGCATTCGGAGCTTCTTGGGACATGCAGGTTTCTACAGACGCTTCATTAAAGATTTTTCAAGGATTTTGAAACCCCTATGCTCACTCTTGGAGAAAGATGTACCGTTTAAGATGGATCAGTCATGCATCGAGGCATTTGAGGTATTAAAGAAGAAATTGATGTGCGATGCCAGTGATTATGCGGTGGGAGCCGTATTGGGACAACGTCACGATAAGATTTTTCACACTATCTACTACTCTAGTAAGACGTTGACGGATTCCCAGCTGAACTACACAACCACAGAAAAAAAATTACTTGCAGTGGTGTTTGCTTTCGACAAATTCAGAGCTTATCTCATTAGCACCAAGGTAATTGTCTACACTGATCATTCTGCCATTAAATATCTGATTGAAAAGAAAGATGCAAAATCGCGGTTAATACAGTGGGTACTGTTGTTACAAGAATTTAATCTGGAGATCAGGGACAGAAAAGGTACAGAAAATCAAGTGGCGGATCATCTGTCTCGGTTAGAAAATAAAGAGGAACAGAAAGAAGACAACTTAGTGATTAATGAAAAATTTTTGGATGAGCAACTGTTCCGGGTAACTACCATATTGCCTTGGTATGCTGACTATGTAAACTATGTGGTTGCCAAAGTGTTACCGCCAGATTTGACCTCACAACAACGAAGGAAGTTTCTCCACGATGTGAAGCAATACTATTGGGATGAACCATTTCTGTTTAAAGCCTGTGCAGATCAAATGATAAGACGTTGTGTACCTCATGAAGAAATGGATAGTATATTAGGCCATTGCCACTCCTCAGATTACAGAGGTCATTATTCCGGTGATCGAACAACAGCAAAAGTACTACAATCGGGATTTTTCTGGCCTTCTTTATTCAAAGATGCTCATCTCTTTGTGCTGAAATGCGATCGATGCCAACGCGTAGGTAATATCTCCAAGCGCAATGAAATGCCACTTAACACAATTCTGGAGGTTGAACTATTCGACGTGTGGGGAATCAATTTTATGGGACCATTTCCATCTTCCTTTAATAATCATTACATCTTGTTAGCGGTCGATTATGTTTCCAAATGGGTAGAAGCCGTAGCGTTACCCACGAATGATGCCAATTTTGTTATCCGATTTTTAAAGACGAACATTTTTACATGATTTAGGACACCGAGAGCTATAATAAGTGATGAGGGGACTCACTTCTGTAATAAACAGTTCACAAAATTGCTTGTAAAGTATGGGGTTCATCACAAAATTGCAGCTGCGTATCATCCACAAACCAATGGCCAAATGGAGGTGTCGAACAGGGAGGTTAAGTGGATTCTCGGAAAGGTGGTAAATCCGTCACAAAAAGATTGGGTAGTGCGTCTTGACGATGCTCTATGGGCCTATCGAACAGCGTACAAAAATCCGATCGGTATGTCACCGTACAGAATATTATTTGAAAGGCGTGTCACCTCCCTACGAAAGCTAGAGAACAAAGGTACACCGGGCCATTCGGAAACTAAACTTTGATCTAGAAGCAGCTGGTGAGAAAAGGTTACTGCAGTTGAACGAGATGGATGAATTCCGGTTCAATGCCTACGTAAATTATAAGCTCTATAAGGAGAAAGTCAAAGCCTGGCACGATAAAAAAATTCTTGATAGAACATTTGAACCGGGCCAACAAGTACTACTGTTCAACATACGCTTGCGTCTATTTCCGGGAAAATTGAAATCCAGGTGGTCCGAGCCATTCGTAGTTATATCTGTCGCTCCACACGGAAATATTGAGGTCGAGGAACCGAACTCAAAGCGTACATTCAAGGTCAATGGTCAACGTCTAAAACATTATTGGAGTGGACCAATCGAACGTCAAGCTACGGTCTAGTACCTCTCCGAACCAGTGGACAACTGAGCAACACCGCAAAGTCGTGCTGACGACTATAACCCAAGCGCTATAGGGAGGCAACCCCAGGAGTTTTCATTTTTATTTTATTTTTATTCTTATATTTATATCGTATTTTATTTTTAATTTTTATTCTAGTTTATTTTATTTGACTTCATGCAATTTTATTGGTTGACATATGAGCAGAATCTGCAAGAAAAGACCAAATACCCCTGGCTCCAAAACCCAGGAACCCAAATGGCTTTGCCAGCTCGAGGGTCGATCATCAGAGTCCAGCGCCCATTGGGTCGCTATTATTAAAACCAAATACCCGACGCTAGGGGCATTCAATGATTCTGGATGATGGCTTCCGTATAGAATACATGCACATCTCAAATACGCCCGTTGCTGAAAGCGCTATAACTGCATTGATTGTTAAACACGCCACTCGGTTCCTAATTTTTTTATTTGTCCCTTAAATGCTCTTCACATCTTTTCTCCTCTCATATGACACCTGAACTAAATTGTTTTTTTTACAAAGTCTAAAACCTGTGGCCCCTTTTCATCGATTGTCTATTTTGTTCAGCAATTAGTTTCACCTCCAAGGTATGTACTGCTTTAATTTCCAAGAATCACCGCATCAAATTTGTATACGGGTAATTGAAGTAATATTGCTCTTGAGGCATGTTCCCATGACTAAGATTTCTTCGTCTCGTTCTTCTTTTGGCTATATTCTCTTGCATGTCTGTGAAACACTTTCTATTGGTAGGCATATATACTTCTCATATGGGTATTCGAAGAAAGTTATACACTGACCACAACGTGTTTGAGAGTATGCTTGAGTCAAGTATCTTAGTGCATATCACACATTGCCCTTTTCACACACGGAATTTCTTCGACATATGGTCATCAAACTATCATGAGTCTATTATAGCGCACATGTGTCACTATTAAGAGGGACTAAACGATATTGTGGCGTTAGTGTGATCATATTGAATGACATACCCATCTCTTGGGCACATCTTGTGTTCTTTTACAAATTATAGAATTTGATTAATATTTGTGTCTAAGCGGTACAATTTTGCTTGTCATGCGATTAGGGTCCGACACCCCCCCAATCACATACTCAATGTGCAAATATATAGATTAATTTGGGGGTAGTGTCATGGATACGTGTATCCCAACAGAAATTTTGTCGACTGCAACTAATTGTGAATTTGTACTATTGCAGAAATTTCTCAATGGCTTCTAAACGACAACGTGGAGATGGGTCGGGTTCAGCCTCGGCTCCTCCAAGATTTGATAGCCGACTGTTTGTCTCCGCCGAGGCACAGGAGCGCTACAATAAGATGGCTACCCGCTCTCTCATCCCCGAACGTGGTCTACGTCCCGATCAAACCAAGGATGGAGAAATAGCAGTGATGATTGCTGAACGAAACTGGTTCTCCCTCACCGAATAGCCCGACCCAGCAGTGATTGCAGTTGTAAAAGAGTTCTACGCCAACTTGCCCGAGCATGATCATTATGGGGTATTTGTTCGAGGCAAAATCGTGGAAATCGGCGAGGAGGATATAAATGGGTGCTATCAACTACCCTTAGAGGGCCTTCATGATGAATATGCTAGACTCGTGAGTGATGGGCTGGACTACGAAAAGCTTATTCGGGAGCTGTGTCAACCGGACACCACATGGACCATGCATGAGCGTGGCAGCATGACTTTCCCATTGTCACACCTCAGTCTATATGGAAAGGCATGGTATGCCTTCATTTGTGCCAAATTGATGCCCTGCACACATGTGAGTCACGTAACCAGAGAAAGGGTTGTGCTATTATACTCAATCATACAAGGCCTAAGAATTGATGTCGGCCATCTTATTCAGCAATCTATCCTCCGCACATCTCGCGGAGGGACCACAGGAGGGTTACCACATCCGTTACTGATCTGCGTTTTATGTGCTAAGTTTGGGGTCAAATGGAAATCTGATGAGATGATTCAAACGCCTATGCCCGTGTTGGACCACAAGTTGATTCGTCGTTATAAAGTGTGGTCAGGTGGAGCAAATCACCCTAGGGGACTGGGTTTCATAATCCCCCAAGTTACATCTACACAAGCCCCACCACCTCAGGCTCCACCTACTTATGGCCCATCTACAGCAGCTCATCGAGGTGTGGTCCCCGAAGCTGTCCAGCGGGAGATAGATGACTGGTTTTACAATATGGAGTCTTAGAATATGCGCTTATCGGAATGTCAAGACGTGATTTTCAAGTTTTTAGTTGACCAATTTGCTGCACAGAATGCACTGACCGTCCAAACCCATCCGGGCGTTCAACTTAGCCACTTCCCAACGGCTCCGGTTCTGCCAGTATTTCCCCCTTCCGATAAAGATATGAGCGAGGACGATGATGCTCCACCAGAGAAATAAGCTCATCAAGGAAGTCCTCTGTGTTATTTTTCCTTATTTATCGCATGAGGACATTGCTCTAGATTAGTTTGGGGGTGGTTAATTTTTATTTCTAAGTATTAGTTTGTTATTAGTTTGTGGATTTGGTTTGTGATTGTAAGTTTATTGTTGCATTTAGGAGTGTATAGTAATTCCAGTTTTTGATAGTGCGTATATTTGGGGTCAATGATGAAAGTAGAATTGCATGAACAAGTCTAGTAAGGATTGTTGAGTCAGTGATATGATTTTCTTGACATGAATTGAATCTTTATCTGTTTGACACTAATATTATAGGAAGGCACTTTGAAAAAATGACCATGTTGGCTATGATAGTTTAAATGGTTAGATAATAGAGTTCTAAAGGAGGATTGCTAGTGATATGGAAGAACAATTTGAATAGTTAGAGAAGACTGAATTTATGCATAAACTCGAGTTTGGGGGAAAAATATTTGGAATATATAAGCTAAAAAAAAAGAAAAAGGAAAAGAAAAGTATAAGTATTCCATTTTGACTTTTGAATTCGGGTAAGTGTTTGATTTCAGTTGAAACGAGTATATTTGATGAGTTCTCAAGTTTACACTGTATGATGCTTACTAAGAAATCTATTATCTTTCATATTTTTGCCTTTCATGGGTTAGCATGGTTGTTGAACACACACTCACAATATCAGTAATAACAGATTCAGATTCATTGATTGTTGGGATATTATTGATCTGCTTTTGCATGATGAATTAGCATGTTTTTGTGATTTTTCTGAGGTATATGGATATACGTGAGCTTTTGAATTGCTGGAATTAAGAATATATAAATATAAATAGTTTGCATTTGCATGATGTGTAGTTTTGTTTTGTGATCTTATGTTTTGTCGCATGAGGACACGCAACGATTTAAGTTTGGGGGTATTTGATGATTGGGTAATATACCCATGAATTGGATATATTTGGACTTAAATTATTGCATTCTCAAGTTATTTAGTAGCATTTTTATTGTGTTTATGTCTTGTTTTGCAGATTTGGGAGCTGCAGGGGCAATTATGGGAGATTCAAGCATTTAATGGCAATATGGTAATTTTAGAGAAGTCCAGCGCCGGGGCACTGGAAAATACACTACCAACAGCGCCGGGGCGCTGAGCCTCGGCTGGCATTGACTGGATTAGCGCGTTTGACTTCCTGTTGGACTTGACTTGGTTATTGGGAGCTAATGTGAACCCTAATTGGATTAGGGTTGTGGGAAGCTATAAAAATAAATTAAGTGCTGAAATTAGAGATTCATTATTATTCAATCAATTCATTCATTGGAGGCTACACAAGGACTACTTGGAGATTAAGGATTGACTGCAGAGTTTTCTTCTCCTTCTCTTTATTTTCAATTTGTAATTCTTTAAGGATGATTTGCAAACAATTAGTGGTTTTTATTTCCGTGATGAACTAATTCTTTAATTAAGATTTCAATTGAACCTTTTATGGCTATAAATTAGTTATTCAGTCATTCTAATTATTTATGTTGAAGTGAGTTGTTTATCATGTTTTGAATCTATTGTTTAATTATTTGGCCAATAATTACCTTGTTACTTTAGAAGGAATTGGGAAAGGAATTCTAGGGTTAGAACTGGGCATGTTATCATGTGACTTAGTTATTTGCATGGTGAATAATTAGGTTTGTGAATTGAATGGAAATATCTGTTCGCCGCATGTAACACATAAGGAATTTGGATTGGAAAGAGTTTAATTCAATTGTTTTGCATAGGAATATTGCAAGATTAATCTGGATTAAATAGAAGTCAATTGATCACTTGGAAAAGGACTTTTGGCATTTGAGAATTCCTGTTAACAATTTAGTAGACATAATAATTGGGATAATTAGATAATTGATTTATAGTTCATAATTGGGGATATTGAAGTCTTAATCCTTATCTATCGGAAGTCATTCACTCAATTATTAGTTTATTTATTCGCTTATTTTAGGACAATATCTTTAAGTGTTTAATTTAGTGTTAATAATTCAGAAAATCATAATTTATCATTGTTTGAATAAAATTGGATTGATATAGTACTAGTAGTTGGGATTTATTAATTAGAATTCTCTGTGGGAACGATACTCTACTTTATCACTGTATTACTTGTTGACCGTGTATACTTGCACGTATTCATTGATTGCGAAATCGATCAACAAGTTTTTGGCGCCGTTGCCGGGGAATTTTTTTTTATTAATATTAATTTCATATTAGTTATAATCAATTCGGTTTTAATTTAAACGTTACTTAAATTTTCTTCTTGGATTGGCAGGAATTCGTGTATGCACACTAGATCGAAAGCTAAAAAGGAACTTTTTACGTATATAGATGACCTCGAGAGGAAGTTCCGGACAGTGCGTTTGAATAGTGAGGTTATACATTTGGAAGAAGAACTGGCAAACCAGGAAATACTCGTGAACATGGAAGAGAACGAACAGAAATCACTTAGGGATTACGCCATGCCGAATGTCACGGATTTACAGTCAAGTATTAAGAGGCCGACAATCAATGCGAAACAGATTTGAGATAAAATGGAACAATTCAGATCTTTCTGAGAATACATGTCGGTTTGGGGTAATTCGATAGATGATCCTAATGAGCATATCTTGAGTTTCTTGGAAGTTTGCGATACCTTCAAATTTAACAATGTATCGGAAGATGCTACAAGAGTTGAGGATGTTCCCATTTACTTTAAAAGATAAAGCCGAAGTCGGGTTACACTCTTTGCCTCTGGCTCAATCACCACTTGGGATGACTTAGCTCAAAATTTTTAGCTAAGTTCTTCCCACCAGCGAAGTCGGCAAAACTACGGAACGATATTCATACTTTCGAACAATTTGATTCAGAGTCGTTATATGAGGCGTGGGAAAGGTTCAAGGATATGCTCAGTAAGTGCCCTCATCATGGAATCCCGCAGTGGATGCAATTAGGAATATTTTGTGATGGTTTGCACGCGTCCACGAGGTCTAGTATTGATGCAGCAGCAGGAGGAACGATCATGTCCAAGAATTTTGATGAGGCGTATCAATTGTTAGAGACAATGGCCACCAACAACTATCAGTGGCCCATGACGAGGTCTAATCATCCAAAAGCATCGGGAAGGTATGAAGTGGGCCTTGGCGTGGCGTGCAACAAATAGAAGTGATCGCAATAGCTAAGCATATGGAAATATGGCATCCACAAGCCACACAATGGCCGGTATGGCGATGGTTTGTGAGTTGTGTCTTTTGGGGTCATGCTACGGATCAATGTGCCATAAATTCTGAATCAGCACAGTTCGTAGGAAATTATAATCGCTCAACTCAACCGTATCCGACTCAAAATGCTTATAATCCAGGTTGGAAGAATCATCCAGGGTTTTCATGGAGTAACAATCAAGATGCAGCTCAACCACCTAGACAACAAAACACCTCCGGATTTCAAAATCCGACTCAACAACCAGAGAGGAAATCAAGTTTGGAAGAAGCCTTGGAAAAATTCATTAGAGCTTCTGACAAAAAGAACGAGGAACAAGATAAGAAATTAAATCAAGTAGATCTTACTTTGCAAAGCCATGGGGCATCGATAAAGAATCTGGAAAATCAATTGGGGCAAATAGCACATGCATTGAATAACCGTCCACTAGGAATGCTCCCGGTGATCTGAAATAAATCAAATCCGCGAAATGAAACCTTTGCAAAGGCAAGTAATCTTCTGTGATGGGAAGGAGTTGCATGAAAGCGATTAAGGATAAGGAAAAGGGGACAACGCAATGTAGAAATAGAAGAAGTTGTGAAAACCGGGAAAGATAAAGAGGAAATCGTAGAACAAAATGCACCGGAACCAACTATAACAATGCCACCCATACCATATCCGCAGAGATTTCAGAAATCCAAGTTAGATAAGCAGTTTTCAAGATTTTGGATATTTTCAAAAAATTGCATATCAACATCCCATTTGCCAAGCTTTAGAACAAATGCCGACTACGCTAAGTTCATGAAGGATGTCTTTATCAAAGAAAAGGAAGCTGGGTGATTTTGAAACAATAGCGCTTAATCAAGAATGCACGTGCGCAATTATTCGAACAAGTTGCCTCCGAGTTGAAAGATCCGTAGTTTTACTATTCCGATGCGACATTGGTAATCGGTTTTGGGAGAACCTTTGTGTGATTTGAGGGCGATATTAATTTGATGCCATTATCGATCTACGATCGATTCGGGCTCAAGGCACCAAAACCGATAAATATCGATTTCTTGTTGGCGAGCCGATCGATTATATATCCATGAGGTATCGTTGAAGACGTATTAGTAAGGGTGGATAAATTCATCTTTCCAGTAGACTTCGTTATCTTGGATTGTGAAGCAAATATGGAACTTCCCATCATTCTCGGGCGACCATTCTTAGCAACGGGGAGAACGTTGATCGACATGCAAAAAGGAGAATTGACGATGAGAGTTGAAGATCAACAGGTCACTTTTAATGTGTTTAAATCAATATCTTATCCGAAGGAAAAAGGTGAGTGTTTGCGGGTGGATTTAATGGATGAGATAGTTAATCATAAGATTTGCGGTAATTACTCAGAGGATCTGATAGAATCCATGTTGCTCGGAATAGACGACGATAGTCTTGATGAGGACAGTGAGCAGATCAAATGGCTAGACACATCATCATTCTACCGAAAAAATAATCAACCTTTCGACACCCTTGATAGGCCCGAAACGGAAGGTAAAAAGTGCAAACCCTCGATAGAAGAGCCACCGGTGTTAGAATTAAAGCCACTCCCCTCTCATCTTGAGTATGCTTATCTAGGGAAAGATTCGACTCTACCAGTTATTGTTTCGATAAAGTTAACTGACACCCAAAAGGAAAAATTGCTACGGGTTCTGCGCGAGTTCAAAACAGCGATTGGGTGGACTATAGCGGACATTTGAGGTATTAGCCCATCTTTCTGTATGCATAAGATTTTAATGGAAGATGGATCAAAACCAACCATTGAGATGCAAAGAAGGTTAAATCCCATTATGAAAGATGTGGTGAAAAAGGAAATTATAAAATGGTTGGATGCCGGTATTATTTACCCAATCTCAGACAGTTTGTGGGTAAGTCCTGTATAGTGTATACCGAAAAAAGGGGGTATGACAGTGGTGAAGAACGAAGCTCATGAGCTCATCCCAACTAGAACTGTACAAATTTGGAGAGTATGTATGGATTCCGCAAGTTGAATAAAGCCACCGCATGAGATCACTTTCCTTTGCCGTTCATTGATCGAGATGTTGGATAGGTTAGCGGGACATCAATTCTCTTTGTCATTAGATGGATATTGCGGGTACAATCAAATTGCTATAGCTCGGAAGATCAAGAAAAGACCACGTTCATATGTCCATACAGATGCGTTTGCATTTGGCGTATGTCTTTTGGTTTATGTAATCTGTGAAGCAACCTTTCAACGATGTATGATGGCAATCTTCTCCGATATGGTAGAACAAAATTTAGAGGTATTCATGGATGACTTCTCCGTGTTCGGTGATAGTTTCGACTTGTGTTTGAAGAATCTGATCTTGGTGTTAAAAAGATGTGTGGAGACTAACCTGGTGCTTAACTGGGAAAAATGTCATTTTATGGTGCAAGAAGGGGTTATTCTGGGACATAAGGTTTCCACATCCGGATTGGAGGTGGATAGAGCGAAGATTGAGACAATTGAAAGCGCCTCCTCCATCATCTGTAAAAGGCATTCGAGCTTCTTGGGACATGCGGGTTTCTCTGGGCCTTCATTAAAGATTTTTCAAGGATTTGAAACCCTATGCTCACTCTTGGAGAAAGATGTACCGTTTAAGATGGATCGGTCATGCATCGAGGCATTTGAGGTATTAAAGAAGAAATTGGTCTCGGCTCAATCATTGTGGCGCTTTCGATTGGTCCTTACTGAGATTCGAATTGATGTGCGGCCTTGATGATTACTGCGATGGGAGCCGTATTGGGACAACGTCACGATAAGATTTTTCACACTATCTACTACTCTAGTAAGGCGTTGTGGATGCCCGGTGAACTACATAACCACCGAAAAATAATTACTTGCGGTGGTGTTTGCTTTCCGACAAATTCGAGCTTATCTCATTGGCACCAAGGTAATTGTCTACCCCGATCATTCTACCATTAAATATCGATTGAAAAGAAAGATGCAAAACCTGCGATTAATCTGGTGGAATCTTTGTTGTTACAAGAATTTGATCTGGAGATCCCGGAACGAGAAAAGTCTGAAAAATCAAGTGGCGGATCATCTGTCTCGGTTAGAAAATAAAGAGGAGAGCGAGAAGAAGACAACTTAGTGATTAATGAAAAATTTCCGGATGAGCAAGCTACATTAGGGTAACTACCATATTGCCTTGGTATCTTGACTATATAAACTATGTGGTTGCCAAGTGTTACTGCCGGTTTGACCTCACAACAACAAAAAGAAGTTTCTCCACGATGTGAATCAATACTATTGGGATGAACCATTTCTATTTAAAGCTGTGCGGATCAAATGATAAGGCGTTGTGTACCTCGTGAAGAAATGGATAGTATATTAGGCCATTGCCACTCCTCGATTCTGAGAGGTCATTATTTGGTGATCGAACAATGACAAAAAAGTACTACTGATCGGGATTTTTCTGGCCTTCTTTATTCAAAGATGCTCATCTCTTTGTGCTGAAATGCGATCGATGCCAACGCATAGGTAATATCTCCAAGCGCAATGAAATGCCATTTAACACAATTCTGGAGGTTGAACTATTCGACGTGTGGGGAATCAATTTTATGGGACCATTTCCATCTTCCTTTAATAATCATTACATCTTGTTAGCGGTCGATTATGTTTCAAAATGGGTAGAAGCCGCAGCGTTACCCACGAATGATGCTAATGTTGTTATCCGATTTTTAAAGAAGAACATTTTTACACGATTTAGGACACCGAGAGCTATAATAAGTGATGAGGGGACTCACTTCTGTAACAAGCAGTTCACAAAATTGCTTGTAAAGTATGGGGTTCATCACAAAATTGTAGCTGCGTATCATCCACAAACCAATGGCCAAGTGGAGGTGTCGAACAGGGAGGTTAAGCGGATTCTCAGAAAGGTGGTAAATCCGTCACAAAAAGATTGGGTAGTGCGTCTTGACGATGCTCTATGGGCCTATCGAACAGCGTACAAAAATCCGATCGGTATGTCACCGTACAGAATAGTATTTGGAAAGGCGTGTCACCTCCGGTCGAGCTAGAACACAGTGCACCTTTGGGCCATTCGAAACTAAACTTTGATCTAGAAGCATTTGGTGAGAAAAGTTCTGCGGTTGAACAAGATGGATGAATTCCGGTTCAATGCCTACAAAAAACGCTAAGCTCTATAAGGAGAAAGTCAAAGCTTTGCACGATAAAAAAAAATTCTTGATAGAACATTTGAGCAAGACCAACAAGTACTCTTTTATTCAACTCAACGCTTACGTCTATTTTTGGGAAAATTGAAATCCAATTGGTCCGGACCATTAAAGTAGTTATATCTCGCCGCTCCACACTCGGAAACATTGAGGTCGAGGAACCGAACTCAAAGCGTACATTCAAGGTCGATGGTCAACGTCTAAAACATTATTGGGTGGACCAATCGAGCGTCAAGCTACGGTCGATACCTCTCCGAACGATGGACAATGAAGACAACACCGCAAAGTCGTCGACGACTATAACCCAATGATAGGGATAGGAGGCAACCCGGGAGTTTTCGTTTTATTTTATTTTTATTCTTATATTTATATCATATTTTATTTTTAATTTTTATTCTAGTTTATTTTATTTGACTTCATGCAATTTTATTGGTTGACATATGAGCAGAATCTGCAAGAAAGGACCAGCGCCCCTGCGCTCCAAAACCCAAGGAACCCAGCGCCCGTGACTGAAGAGGTCGAATCGATTTACGGAGTCAGTAGCCCGGTGGCATTTCTTCTATTACAAAACCAGCCACCCGGCGCTTAGGGCGTCAGCATTTACGGATGGCGGTAGCCCGGCGCTAGAATACATCACATCTCGGCGCCCAA
This sequence comes from Panax ginseng, assembly GCA_020205605.1. Taxonomy (NCBI): domain Eukaryota; kingdom Viridiplantae; phylum Streptophyta; class Magnoliopsida; order Apiales; family Araliaceae; genus Panax; species Panax ginseng. The sequence goes on from CM035143.1 coordinate 102,461,307, forward strand.
TGACTGGCGGCGATCTATTGCATTGATTGTTAAACACGCCCACTCGGTTCCTAATTTTTTTACTTGTCCCTTAAATGCTCTTCACATCTTTTCTCCTCTCATATGACACTTGAACTAAATTGTTTTTTTTACAAAGTCTAAAACACAGGCCCTTTTCATTGATTGTCTATTTGGTTCGATAATTAGTTTCACCTCAAGGTATGTCTTGCTTTAATTTCCAAGAATCACCACATCAAATTTGTATCTGGGTAATTGAAGTAATATTGCTCTTGAGGCATGTTCCCATGACTAAGATTTCTTAAATCTCGTTCTTCTTTTGGCTATATTCTCTTGCGTATACGTGAAACACTTTCAATTGGTAGGCCTATATATCTTTACTTTCGTATGGGTATTCGAAGAAAGTTATACTGCGACCACAACGTGTTTGAGAGTATGCTTGAGTCAAGTATCTTAGTGCATATCACACACGATGCCTTCTTCACACACGAAATTTCTTGACATATGGTCATCAAACTATCATGAGTCTATTATAAGCGCATATGTGTGCACTATTGAGGAGGGGCTAAACGATATTGTGGCGTTAGTGTGATCATATTGAGTGACATACCCATCTTTTGGGCACATCTTGTGTTCTTTTACAAATTGTAGAATTTGATTAATATTTGTGTCTAAGCGGTACAATTTTGCTTGTCATGTGATTAGGGTCCGACACCACCCCCAATCTCATACTCAATGTGCAAATATATAGATTAGTTTGGGGGTAGTGTCATGGATACGTGTATCCCAACAGAAATTTTGTCGACTGCAACTAATTGTGAATTTGTACTATTGCAGAAATTTCTCAATGGCTTCCAACGACAACGTGGAGGCGGGTCGGGTTCGACCTCGGCTCCTCCAAGATTTGATAGCCGAAGCGGTTTGTCTCTCCGTAGAAACGCAGGGGCCTTCTGATAAGATGGCTACCCTCTCTCGTCCCCGAACGTGGTCTACGTCCCGTCAAACCAAGGATGGAGAAATAGCGATGATGATTCTTTGAATCAAACCGGTTCTCCTCTCACCGACGGCCCAGAGCCAATGATGATTGCAGTTGTAAAAGAGTTCTACGCCAACTTGCCCGAGCATGATCATTATGAGGTATTTGTCTGAGGCAAAACCGTGGAAATCGGCGAGGAGGATATAAATGGGTGCTATCAACTACCCTTAGAGGGCCTTCATGATGAATATGCTAGACTCGTGAGTGATGGGCCGGACTACGAAAATCTTATTCAGGAGCTGTGTCAACCGGACACCACATGGACCATGCATGAGCGTGGCAGCATGAATTTCCCATTGTCACACCTCAGTCTATATGGAAAGGCATGGTATGCCTTCATTTGTGCCAAATTGATGCCCTGCACACATGTGAGTCACGTAACGGAGAAAGGGTTGTCTTTATTATACTCGATCATACAAGGCCTAAGAATTGATGTAAGCCATCTTATTCAAGAATCTATCCTCCAGCGCATCTCGCGGAGGGACCACAGAGGTTACCACATCCGTTCTTGATCTGCGTTTTATGTGCTAAGTTTGAGGGTCGATGGAAATCCGATGAGATGATTCAAGCGCCTATGCAGTGTTGGACCACAAGTTGATCCGTTGTTATAAAGTGTGGTCGGTGGAGCAAATCACCCTAGGGGAATTGGGTTTCATAATCCCCAAGTTACATCTACACAAGCCCCACCACCTCGGGCTCCACCTACTTATGGCCCATCTCTGACTCATCGAGGTGTGGTCCCCAAAAACGTCGGCGGAGAGATAGATGGTTTGGTTTTACAATATGGAGTCTTAGAATATCTTGCGCTTATCGGAATGTCAAGCGTGATTTTCAAGTTTTAGTTGACCAATTTGTTGCATGAGAATGCACTTGTGTCATCCAAACCCATCCAGGCGTTCAACAGCCACTTCCCAACGGCTCAGGATTACGCGATGTTTCCCCCTTAGATCGAGATATGGCGAGGGATGATGCTCCACCGGAGAAATAAGCTCATCGAGGAAGTCCTCTGTGTTATTTTTCCTTATTTATCGCATGAGGACATTGCTCTAGATTAGTTTGGGGGTGGTTAATTTTTATTTCTAAGTATTAGTTTGTTATTAGTTTGTGGATTTGGTTTGTGATTGTAAGTTTATTGTTGCATTTAGGAGTGTATAGTAATTCCAGTTTTTGATAGTGCGTATATTTGGGGTCAATGATGAAAGTAGAATTGCATGAACAAGTCTAGTAAGGATTGTTGAGTCAGTGATATGATTTTCTTGACATGAATTGAATCTTTATCTGTTGACACTAATATTATAGGAAGGCACTTTGAAAAAAATGACCATGTTGGCTATGATAGTTTAAATGGTTAGATAATAGAGTTCTAAAGGAGGATTGCTAGTGATATGGAAGAACAATTTGAATAGCTAGAAGACTTAATTTATGCATAAACTTCGAGTTTGGGGAAAAATTTTGGAATATATAAGCTTTATAAACTTGTTTGGAGTTTGGGGGGTTGAAATATTTGGAATATATAACCTAAAAAAAAAAAATATAATAAAAAAATAAAAAAAAAGAAAAGAAAAGCATAAGTATTCCATTTTGACTTTTGAATTGGGTAAGTGTTTGATTTCGGTTGAAACGAGTATATTTGATGAGTTCTCAAGTTTACACTGTATGATGCTTACTAAGAAATCTATTATCTTTCATATTTTTGCCTTTCATGGGTTAGCATGGTTGTTGAACACACACTCACAATATCAGTAATATCAGATTCAGATTCATTGATTGTTGGGATATTATTGATCTGCTTTTGCATGATGAATTAGCATGTTTTGTGATTTTTAGAGGGCATATGGATATCGTGAGCTTTTGAATTCTTTGGAATTAAGAATATATAAATATAAATAGTTTGCATTTGCATGATGTGTAATTTTGTTTTGTGATCTTATGTTCTGTCGCATGAGGACACGCAACGATTTAAGTTTGGGGGTATTTGATGATTGGGTAATATACCCTTGAATTGAATATATTTGGACTTAAATTATTGCATTCTCAAGTTATTTAGTAGCATTTTTATTGTGTTTATGTCTTGTTTTGCAGATTTGGGAGCTGCGGGCAATTATGGGAGATTGAGCATTTAATGGCAATATGGTAATTTCGAGAGAAGTCCAAATAATGGTATACTGAAAATACTACCAACAAAGTGGGCCTTTACCGAGCCTCGGTGGCATTATGCGGATTAAGCGCGTTTGACTTCCTGTTGGACTTGACTTGGTTATTGGGATCTAATGTGAACCCTAATTGGATTAGGGTTGTGGGAAGCTATAAAAATAAATTAAGTGCTGAAATTAGAGATTCATTATTATTCAATCAATTCATTCATTGGAGGCTACACAGGACTACTTGGAGATTAAGGATTGATTTGCTGAGTTTTCTTCTCCTTCTTTTATTTTCAATTTGTAATTCTTTAAGGATGATTTGCAAACAATTACTGGTTTTTATTTTCGTGATGAACTAATTCTTTAATTAAGATTTCAATTGAACCTTTTATGGCTATAAATTAGTTATTCAGTCAATCTAATTATTTATGTTGAAGTGAGTTGTTTATCATGTTTTGAATCTATTGTTTAATTATTTGGCCTTGTTACTCTAGAAGGAATTGGGAAAGGAATTCTAGGGTTAGAACTGGGCATGATATCATGTGAATTAGTTATTTGTATGGTGAATAATTAGGTTTGTGAATTGAATGAAAATATCTGTTCGCCGCATGTAACACATAAGGAATTTGGATTGGAAAGAGTTTAGTTTAATTCAATTGTTTTGCATAGGAATATAGCAAGATTAATCTGGATTAAATAGAAGTTAATTGATCTCTTGGAAAAGGACTTTTGGCATTTGAGAATTCCTGTTAACAATTCAGTAGACATAATAATTGGGATAATTAGATAATTGATTTATAGTTCATAATTGGGGATATTGAAGTCTTAATCCTTATCTATCGGAAGTCATTCACTCAATTATTAGTTTATTTATTCGCTTATTTTAGGACAATATCTTTAAGTGTTTAATTTAGTGTTAATAATTCAGAAAATCATAATTTATCATTGTTTGAATAAAATTGGATTGATATAGTACTAGTAGTTGGGATTTATTAATTAGAATTCTCTGTGGGAACGATACTCTACTTTATCACTGTATTACTTGTTGACCGTGTATACTTGCACATATTCATTGATTGCGAAATCGATCAACAGGCATCCAATAATTTCAGAATTTCCTTCTTGACCACTTCCTTCATGATTGGGTAAAGTCGACGTTGATGCTCCACTGATGGACTTGCATCATCCTCCATCAAAATCTTGTGCATGCAAAATGATGGGCTAATGCCTTTTATATCCGCAATCGACCACCCAATCCCTGATTTGTGATCCCTAAGCACCCTCAACAACTTTTCTTCCTGCAATTCGTTAAGTGCGTGAAAATAATTCTGAATAAAGAATTTAAATTGCCTAAATCGCGTACACCGAGATGTTTAGGGGAGTGGCTTAAGTTCCAATGTCGTGCTCTCCTCCAATGATGGTTTCAATTTTTCTGCAATCTCCTCCTCGGTGTGCGGAGGTTTAACAAGATGCTCTCTGAATCCATTAACTTTCGTGGCAACGAGTCTAGCATCTGTAATAAGTCCACAAATTCTGGGTCGTCTTTTTCTTCATCCCCCAATAAAGTTGTTTCTAACGGATCGTTGATCAAACTCTTGCTCATATCTTCGCTGGTAATTTGCTCAATTAAATCCATTCGAAAACACTCTTCCTCGTCCGTAGGATATTTAATGGCCTTGAACACATTGAATTTTATTTCTTGGTCTTGGACTCTCATAGTAAGTTCTCCTTTTTGCACGTCAATGAGTGTCCTTCCCATAGCCAAGAAAGGTCTCCCTAGGATGATCGGGATGTTCTTATCTTCATCGAAATCCAGTATGATAAAGTCCGCAGGGAATATAAACTTATCCACTTTTTACCAGAATGTCCTCTACAATTCCTCTCGGATATGTGACTAACCTATCCGCCAACTACAATGAAATAATCGTTGGCTTTGGTGCGGGCAAACCCAATTCTGAGTACACTGACAATGGCATCAGTTTTATACTCACCCCCAAATCACACAAGCATTTGTTAAACGACATCTTCCCAATCGTGCATGGGATAGTAAAGCTCCCCGGGTCTTTGAGTTTTGGTGGTAGCTTCTTCTGTAACACTGCACTACACTCCTCTGTTAGTGCCACTGTTTCGAATTCTTCCCATTTCTTCTTCCTCGACAGAATTTCCTTCATAAACTTCGCATAACTCGGCATTTGCTCTAGGGCCTCTGCGAATGGGATGTTAATCTGGAGTTTTTTGAACACGTCTAAAAACTTTGCGAACTGCTTATCTGATTTCTGTTTTTGGACCCTCTGCTGAAATGGCGGTGGAGGATAAACAATCGGCTCACTGTTTAACTTTATTTCCTCGGTTTTGTTACCCTCCACTGCATTACTGTCATCAACCTTTTCCTCTGATGTTGCTGAATTTTCTGCACTATTCCTACTGAGATGTTTTCCACTTCTCAACGTAACTGCTTGACATTGCTCCTGATTACCTTTAGGATTTCTCTCGGTGTCGCTAGGTAATGTTCTTTGCGGTCTATTTTCAATGCCAACACAATTTGACCTATCTGATTCTCTATATTTTTGATAGCAATAACTTGATTCTTCATAGCCAAATCATTGCTAGTTATGTACCTTGCCCATATTTCCTCCCCATCGGATTTCCTGTCCTGCTGTTGAACCTGTTGTGGATGACTATGAAAACCAGGGGGATATGATGGTTGTGGAGCTTGAGTTTGCTGATTGTTGCTCCATTAAAGGTGTGGGTGGTTCCTATTCCCCTAGTTGTAGGTGTTTTGGTAAGTATTTTGTGGAATTCTATTACAGTTGCCTATGAACTAAACGGATGCTGGATTTATTGCACACTGATCTGTCAGATGATCACCCGCACACAATTCATATACTACCACAACCTGCTGAACTTGAGCCCCTGTCATCGTATTTACCCTCTCATTCATCGTATCAAACTTCATGGATAGTCAGTAAAAAATCGTGCTTGTATAGTCATTACTTCATCTAATTCAAGATCCCACCGCCGCCGTTACTGTGTCATTCTTCTTGTGTGGGCCAATTTGGTAGTTATTTGTCGCCATTGTTTCTATCAAATTGTATGCATCCTCGTAACTCTTAGCCATGAATGCACCGCCCGATGCCGCATCAATGCTGGTTTTAACATTTCCATGTAGCCCGTTATAGAAGGTTTTCATTTGTAACCACTTGGGCAATCCATGATGTGGGCACTTTCTGAGTAATTCCTCATATCTCTCCCATGCCTCATATAGTGACTCCCCATTCTGCTACTCAAACATTGTGATGTCATTCCTCATTTTTGCAGTCTTCGTCGGTGGGAAAAATTTGGCAAGAAATTTTTGAGCCAAATCCTCCCACGTAGTGATCGAACCCGGCGATAAAGAATGTAACCAACTCTTCGCCTTGTCCCGTAAAGTGAATGGAAACAAGAGAAGTCTTACTGCCTCATCCGACACCCCATTGTAGTTGAACGTGTCGTACATTTCCAGAAAATTGATTAAATGCTCATTCGGATCATCATTTGCCATTCCCCCAAACTGACATGAGTTCTGCATCATCTGAATGGTCCCAAGCTTTATTTCAAAAGTGTTCGCAGCTATTGCAGGCCTAGTAATGCTCGACTGCAGATCAGTCACCCTAGGTGTGGCAAAATCCCTCAACGCTTTCTGGTCTTCGGCAGCCATCGTTCCTTCCTTATCAGAATTTTTGAATTCGTTCCTCGTTTCCTCAATCCACTTACTCAACTTTTGGAATCGTCTGTCAATGTCGTCCTCAAAAGGAAGCAAGTCTGGATGTTTAGATCGTGTTTGCATAAACCAATGTCGAAAACCGAAATAGAAAACAAAATAAAAATGTTTAAGTAAAACTCGACTAATTAAACCGATATAAGTAAAAAATATTAAAATCTAAGCTAAATTGTCCCGTGAATGGCGCCAAAAAACTTGTTGGGTAAAATCAATACGCTTAAAAACACGCAAGATGTATGCGTGGTCAACAAGTAATATAGTAGTGAATAAAGTATCGTTCCCACGAGGACAAAATATCAAGAGTTTTAACTTCACAATTATCAATTTTGTATTAAGCCTAATTTTATTAAACTAATTAATTCAATGGTTTTAAATTATATATATAAAAAAACTAAATTAATAAGGAAATAAACTATCACAAAACAGTCACCAATAACGAAATCCGAAATTTTAAACAATTAATGGAGAATTAGACTTATGATTTCACCCTGAGCTTTACTCTGATTTTCAAACCTTTATTCCAACTCAATTTAATATCCCAGTTTATTAATCAAGAACACGAATGTAGTAAGAGCCACCTCTCGATGCACTAATACCGTATTAACATCAATCCACAATTAAGATAGAAATCCGTTAAACACCTAACTTAACCAACTCACTATATCTCTATGTGAACTGCAATTAAAGAAAGTTTAAGTTTAAGCTCTCTATACGATTACATGCGATGTCAAACGTATCTTTACCTTAACAATAATCACAAATCTGCTATCGACAAAATTCATGACACATGCTATATTAACTAGGTCTAGATTCGAATCTCCTCTCTTGATTCCTTCAAATCCACAAGAACTGTTGATCAGGCAATTCATAAATTCACACTCAGATTAACATAGATAAACTGAAAATATCTTATTGAATTGGAAATCAAAGTTATAGAATCATCGTTTCGCCCAAAGATCCACCACAAGTCTAATAAGTAAATTAGTTCATAACAAATGAATTAAAAACTGAATAATTTGTTGAAAACATCCTTCCAGTTACAAATAAGACTAAAGAGAAGAAGAATAAAGAAAACCCATTCACGTAGCCTTGATTCAGAACCGTTGCGACAATCTCTGAAAATTACTCCAAAAATCCAAAAATTAAGGGGAATATGAAAGAATTTTTTTTACAATAAAATAAAATCCAAAAATTTTAGTAAAAAACATGGATTTTTTTGTATACTTATTTTTGTAATTAATTGAAAATAATTTCTTAGGTAAGACTTAAATATTATTTCAAATGAATGTTTCACATTTATTAAATGTCATACACTTTTCTCCAATCTCAAAACCGATAAATGAGCAAACATTCCAATAATTTATATTCATAATATAATAAATTAAACATAATATCAAAATAAATTTCATCTTCTTCATCAAAAGCATTATAAAACATAAAAACTAAAAATATGCTAATTAAAATTAAGGGGAATATGAAAGATTTTTTTTAAAAATAAAATAAAATCAAAAAAATTTAGTAAAAAACATGGAATTTTTTTTGTATACTTATTTTTGTAATTAATTGAAAATAATTTTTTAGGTAAGACTTAAATATTATTTCAAATGAATTTTTCACATTTATTAAATGTCATACACTTTTCTCTCTCATTTCATCAAGCAAAGAACAATCTCAAAACCAATAAATGAGCAAACATTCCAATAATTTATATTCATAATATAATAAATTAAACATAATATCAAAATAAATTTCATCTTCTTCATCAAAAGAATTTAACCCCCAAAATAACTCCCCACTATTCATCATCATCTTCTCTCCAAACAAAATCATCTACAGAAAAGCCCCCACGATCTAAAAGCCCTCGGGTCTTCTTCTTCATCAGGGTCTTCTTCTTGTGCCATTTCTTCATCTGGATGAGATTTTGGATTTTCAAGAAAAAATAGAGAAAAAAAAATCAGAAATCGAGCGGAACTCTCAGAAATTGAACGGAAATAAATCTGAGTTCTTATGAAGGTATTGAAGGCCATGATGCTAATTTTGTTAATTAATTTTGTTATGACATGGACTTGTTAATTAATAACAAAACCATGATGCTAATTTTGTTGTTATCTATGCTCTGGTGTCAAAATTATAATAGTGCACTATATGTGTATATATATATAAATACACCCAAGAACAGAACTCAAATTGAATTCAAATAAAAAGAATCTATATAACCCAAGAATGCATGTATATAATGTCAAAATATTTGAAACAATTTTTTTAAGTACACATAAGCATGTAATTTTTTAAATTTATTTTCTTATTTTTTGGCAAATTTTTTTAATTTATATTATTATATTTGTAAAGAATTAAATAAATATTCATTTGATATTAATTAAAAAATAATTAAATATATTTTTCATATTTTGACTAACTTTTCTAATTTATATTATTATATTTGTAAAGAATTAAATAAAATTCATTTGATATTAATTACAAAATAATTAAATATATATTTCATTTATTTTCTTAATTTTTAAACAACTTCTAATTTATATTATTATATTTGTAAATAATTAAACAAAAATTAGCTTTGATATTATTTAAACATATTTTATTTATTTATTTTCTTATTTTTTAGCAAACTTTTCTAATTTATATTATTATTTTCTTATTTTTTTAGCAAACTTTTCTAATTTATATTATTATTTGTAAAGAATTAAATAAAATTAATTTGGTATTAATTACAAAAATAATTATATATATTTTCATTTATTTTCTTATTTTTTTGCTAACTTTTCTTGTGGCGCCCCAAAATTAGGTATACATCACCCATTCTCGAGTCGCCAGATCATGGTACAAAATTCAAATACAACTTCATTTATACAAATCGTTGAGTCGTCATGATATAAATACGACCACGATTAATCGTGAGTTTTAATACAAATGTATGTAACTCTCATGGTGCCTCGACCACAACCTTACAATGGTACTTTACATAAAAGTATAGTCAAAAACTGCTTTTTAGAAATTAAAATCTTTGGGAAGTGGTCAAGAAAACCTTCGTGACATGGGAGGCTATCGTCTAGGTTATAATAGATATCATATGGCCACAAAATTATCCTTGGTTGATCCAATAGACCCCCAAAGAAAAACGAGAAGATTACTATCATCTTCTTTCCAATGGTGAGTCTTCTCTTGACATATAATTATCTCCACTTTGTCTCCAAGTGAATATTATATTTCAAATAAACTCCAAGATCATATAGGTAGTGCCCGTAGATATACTCAAAGTGGATGCGCATGACCCATCTTATGATAACACGAGGTTGTATGTCATTAGACATCTTGTATGATAGTGGCAAAACACCCTTCCAAAGTTGGGTTCACCTCACCCTATTTGATTCACCAAATATAACTACTAAATGTTGTATAGAATACAACACACTTTTCTATCTTGTTTAGGGAGAACCTCTACAACTAGAGAGACCACTGCTCTATTCCCTGTTATCCCCATTCGACGAAAAACACTCTTACGGCAACACTCTTATTACACGAAAGGAATTGTGAAGCAAAAAGGGTGAGCACAACTAGCCCGATAAAGAATATCATGACTAAAGATAATTAAATTATCAATAGCTTTCATCAATAATAAATCGAGATTTAGAACATATGGTAGATGATAAAACTTTTCAACCATAGTTGCGGTGAACGAAAGCAATCCATTAGAAGAGTCAAATAGACCATAAAGGTCTATTATCTTCTCTATGTTAAAAGTCCACCAATAATGTTTTATCCTTGTAAAATAAATCAATAGCCTCGGCCCACAATCATATGAATAACTCATAATCATAATTGTGGTTCTAAATTCCATTTCAAGAACCGTGACGAAGATAATTTTCATCACCTATCTTCACCTGAAACATCAAAAATCATGGTTATACCAAATCAGAATTCCTGTTCATCATCCTACTAATAAACTCATCTTTGAACTACGACCAAAGATATTCATTAACAATTCATCTTTGCACTACATGCCAAAGACATACAACTGACTTTTAGAAGAGTCAAGTAGAGCATGATATCTACTATCTTCTACTTAATTAAAAGTGTATAATAAATATTTTATCATTTGAGACTCACGACAATAAATAATCCACATCATCGAATCACCCCCTACACTATGGCCAAGGATATTCGTTAATATCACATCCATGAATTTATATTTCATCGCTGAGACTTAGCTCGACAATCAATCCATATCACTGAATTATCCATGCACTACGGCTAAGGATATTCGTTAATATCACAACCACGAATTATCCATGCACTACGGGCTAAAGATAATCGTGTTTTCATCAATGGTCATGATCATGCCATAAAATAATTCATCTTTGCACCCTTGGCCGAAGAGAATCCATAGCCATAATCATGCCAAAAACTGTCCATCAATGCACTACGGGCCAATGATGACTTTTTTCACATCATTTGTAACATTACGGTCATGATTATACCAAATAATCCCTGGTCATAATCATACCAAGTCCATCTATGCACTACGACCAAAGATGACTTTCAACACAGTATAAGCATGAGGATGATGCCAATGATATAAAATCAATCAAATGAGATAAAGGATAAATATTAAACATTTATAATACAATTTATCCATTTCAATAATAACCAAATGTTATCAATCACTTAATAATCTCATAATCTAATATCATTAATATTATAACAATATTTTAATCATTTCTTAAACTTATAAACAATTTATTTCAATTGTTTACACTTTATCAAATAATATATTTAATCATTCAAAATGCCATACTCATAAGATTTCATAATCAATGATCAAATCCTCATCAAAAATCTTGCATATACCCTATATAGGATTCTCAAGCCATAAAATCCTATTTTCCAATTTTATTACTTCACATAACATATTTAATTTATTTACTCATAACTAGTTCATTTTATGAAAAATACCAAATCGATCACAAAAAAAATATTTCTTCTCCGGGATTTAGCGAAATATAGTCCCATCTTGAACATATATTTTTCTCAAATTTTAAAATTTATTTACTATTTTTCATATGGCTAAAAGCTGCCAATATTTAGACATTTATCATAAATTGTACTTTTGTCCAAAAATTCAAAATTCAGGATATACTCTCTGTTATATACATGTACTCCCAATAAAAATTTCACCAATTTTGGAGTTAACCACAAGGAGTTATAAGAGTTTACTTTTAAAATAGTCTTTTCCCATAAAATTCATAACTCTTAATCTATACATCCAAAAATTGCCATTTTTGGACACAATCTAGAAAACTCATCAAATTATCATTTTAAATTTTTCCAGAATTTTTTTAGGGTAAGAACAATTACGAAACTACCCCTGGCAGAAACCCTTTTTTTAATGAAAATACTATTCGTATGAATATGAAGGATCATTTACAATGCATGCGGTAATCCACATAGACATGATATTTCAATAGAATAATAAAGAATGGAACCAGGTCATGCGTAAACGCACAGACAAGATATTCCAACAGAATAATAAATAATGAAATAACAGAAGAATTCACCAGGCATGTGATAGACCGCATAGACAGGTTATTCTAACAGAATAATAAATAATGGAACTAGGTCATGCGTAAACGCATAAACAGGATATTCCGACAGAATAATGAAGAATGGAATAATAGAAGAATTTCACCATGTATGCAGTACTTCGCATAGACAGGTTATTCCAACATAATAATAAAGAATGTAATAACAGAAGAATTTCACCATGTATACGGTAGTCCGCGTATACAGGTTATTCCAACAGAATAATAAAGAATGAAATAACAGAAGTTCTCTTCATGAGTACGAACGAAATAATACCCCTTAATATAATAATAATAATAATAATAATAATAATAATAATAATAATAATAATAATAATAATATCCTTTATGAGTACGACAATTATATCCCTTACCTTAGAAAGAAGAGTACTGGATATAGAAGTAGTGAAGTAGCAGAACACTTTTCTTCTTTCTCTCTATAATTTCTCTCTCTAGAGTTTCAGTGAATTCGTAAGAAATAATGAAGGAATGAGCTTTTATTTATAGAAAAATGGACTGCATAGTAACTAACTCATGAACGGTCCAGATTGATTTACTTTAATTTGACGGTCCATTTTTAAAGCAAAATCTTTTAAATAAAATATAATATATTATATTTATAATCTAATAAAACGAATAACTTTATAAAAGATTTTACTATGCAAATACTATGCAGTATTTATCAAAACACTATCGCAGTACTATATACAAACACTATGCGTAATAAAATATAATATATTCTAATTATTGTCTAATAAAATGAGATAACTTTATAAAAGTATTACATTTTTTATAAAAAAGATTTTTTACTATTAGCCTAATAAAACGAATAACTTTATAAAAGTATTCTATTTTATATAAAAAACTTTTCTGTTTTATTACATTAATAATACTAATAAAACAAAACTGAGTGACTTATTACGTAAGCATCAATAATCAATACCGCGTGCTACTTTACAACCATGCGTATTACTGTACTTTTAACATCGGGTGTTTCAACATTAATGGTAAAACTTGCGCCGTTGTTTTCATAAAAATATTTTTGTTGTTTTCTCAATCCGACAATAATTCCGTTGTGGGGTCCACCAATGATTGTACCGTCGTACGGATATTCCCCGACAAAAAGAATATTCCCCGACTAATCGAATATTCCCCGACACAACGAATATTTTATATCAACTTGTTTACTTTGCAATTTTTTTTTCACATATTACACTTAACTTTAAACTTTTATCAATTTAACTATTTACCAAAATAGAAAAATTGAATACTTTTATTTCATAAAATTCGGGGTCTCACATTTCTAATTTATTTTAACATATGTTGTTTTATTTAGAATAAATCTTTCATTTTCTCCATCCTCAATTCCAACGTAAGAAAGCCACATGAGATGATTTGTGCCTCATAAGTTGTTTTTACACGTATGCAACTGATGTGGCATTTCCATTAAAAGTTGACAGACTTGACGGATTTTCTAACGGTTTGTTAGTAAAGTAAGGTATAGTGAGTTGACTGTAAGAAAAATTGATTTAGTGACTCACTTGTAAGTTGACCTATAGTATAGTGACTACATAAGCATTTAACCCCAATCTAGGGAGCTGTCGTAGTTATAGTTGCCGGAGATGAGAAAGCCAAGAGTACTATTGATAGTAACCTTAAATTTTAAGGTCACATTGAGCCCAAAAGTAACATTTAGTCCTTGAACATATTGAAACAACCTATCCTAACTTGAGCCATCTTGATTTATTGTTGAAATAAATATTCCTGGAACATACTTGATTTATACACTTTTTGAAGTGCTTATTTGTGTCTTTTTTGGTGAGGGTGGTTTTTTGTCCACTCATTGTCTTATAGTTTATATATTCCTTCAATTAAATTTTGTCTGTAATAAAAATAATAAGATAAAATTGTCCTGGTAAATCAATTGACTATTAGAACTTTCGGTAAGTGATATTGGTGTTTGCGAACTTTACTTTGTATGTATAATCTATAAATTGATGCAGCAAGACCAAATGTGTTTTATAAGAGAAATTTGTGGAGCTAAAAATTGTATGTATATAATCTATAAGAGAAATATGTAAATTTTTCTTTGCCTGCACTCCTGTACTTCCAGCATCTTAACAGTTGCAATTCTCAAAAACATTATATTATGACTTCTGGGATTTAGGATATTAACTGCACAAGTTTTCCTCATCAAAAAAAGATGAAAACAAAGTTTGCTTAGTGATGTCGGAGTAATTTTTAAGCTTATATTGCACCTGTAATATCTGTAGACAAATATTTTTTGCCGGAATAAAACTAACAAATAAAACTTCTTAATTAATTCAAAAAAATACTTATAAACAAATATAAATTCAATAATATATCTTTTTCTATAACTATTTTCAACTAAGCATGCCATTACCAGACAAATTTATTCGGACAACCCTAATATTCTAATGCCATAATATCACCCCACATGCCCTTCTTAACCCTTCATTGAACTTGACTTCCACATTTTAGACATTACCCTATTAAAACTACTCCCTATCTCCCAAAGTTATAGGCTGATTTTTTATTTTGAGATGTCCCAATATATAGGCTACTTATTATTTATAAAATTTAGTTGGTTCATTATTTTACTTTTATGTCCTTATAATAAATATTCAACCATTACTCTTTTTTTGAAGAAACAACATTTAATGTCATTATTTTTATCACCACATTTAATGTTGTTGTATTCTCTTTGGTTAAAGTTCTATGATTATGGACTTTAACACGTCAATCAATGAAGTTGAGAGTTCTAGTGTGATAAGTAAGGAGTAATTAACTTATTCATTAATTCCATATTAAGGGGTATATATGAAAAATTATGTTAAAAATTGCCACTTAAACTAATTTTCTTAAACTATGTGCCAAAAGAAATCAGCCTATAACTATGGGACGGAGGGAGTATATACATATATGTATATTATAACCCCCACCAGTCATAACCAACTAACCAAACCCTCTCTATTTATCTCTATCTCTTTCTATTTCATTAATCTTGTGCTCTGGCCTCCAAACTTTAATTCTCTACTCATATGACCTATTAATGGCAGAGACCTCATGTCCCGGAATTTGGGATAATGTCCTAGAACTAACAAAGATGGCCGAAGACAAGGGTGGTGATCCAATAATGTTTGCAATTCAGCTCTCATCCAATTTGAACTCTCCAGGGATTTATCTGCCCTCCCCTGAGCTAGCTACCCTTTTGGTGTCTAACATTTGTTGGGACAATAATGTTCCCATATCTTGGAAATTTCTTGAAAAGGCTTTGATGTTCAATATTGTGCCCCCTATTCTTGTTCTTGCTTTGCTGTCCACAAGGTCCATGCTATTCTTGATTTCTCCCATCTATTTGTGTTTGTGTTTGTGTTTGATTTGTTTTTTGTGTAGTATGGGTTTTTTGGTTTACGGTAAAGGTTGACTGATTACTTGTGACAAATGAGAATTTTGTAATTTATTTTAATATTTATTGAATTAAATAAATATTTTTCGATGATTTAATTATTGGATTAAATAATTAATTGATGTAATCGGTAGATTAATTTAATTATATGTGTTACATTTATTAAATTAATGTAGAGAATAATTATTATTCAAATATGTAATTATGTGAGCTTATTGAATTAAATGAAATATTTAATTAAGCATGATGTTATTTAATTAATTTAATTATTAATTAGAGAGTTAATAATTTGACATTATTTATTAATGAGAAAATTAATTATGTGACTATGTGAATTAATGAGAAATGATTATATTTTATTTAAAATAAATTAAAAAAGATATTGATTTATTTTATAAAGGAGTGTGACATTATTTAAACTATATGATAAAGCTTTATTAAATTAAGTGGTTTTATAATCTACTTTTGCTAGCCAAACATGGCCTTAGAAGGAGTTGAGAACAGTTACCCATGATGGGTAACTGACCACAACGCGTCAGTTCATTTACAACGTCTTCTTTTTCTTTCTTCATTTTTCCTAAGTCTAGAAAAGTTGAGAGTCAGAGAGAATTCAGAGAGAAAAGTTAGAATTTTTGAGTGTGTGATTGAAGAAGAGTTTGAGAAGAGTTTCAATTCATCTCCTACATTACACTCTACACTTTGAGTAATTCTCTCCAAACCCAATTTCTACTTTTACGTATTTAAGTTTTTATACAAATGGCTCTCAAGTACTGTAAAGTCTCTATGATGGGAAATTGTAAGGCTTATGTGCATATATAGGTTAAGATGGTATCAAAATCGTATTTAATTATATATATTTTGTAAACCATAGCATCAGTTTCATGAAAACACATGTCGTATATGTTTTTCAAAATTACAGAGTATGGGTTTTGGCCTTATGGCCTTATACGTGATATTTTATGTATTGATCGTATATTATCCCTAAATTTTACACTCGTATATTATTATACATGTTGATACGAAGAGACCAAACTTTAAACTCATGGATTCGGTGTTATAACGAATCCGTAGTATCAATTTTCATATTTTATTTTCAAAACCTTCAAGAACATCAAAGTCAGAGAAATTATAGATTTTAACTCTGTGATTATGTGTTTTAATGGGTTAAAACCATTCTATAAATGTTGGGTTATGTTTATGCATGAATTATAACATGTGTATATGATTAATTTCGTGTAGTAGTAATTTAATTGGAAATTTTTGACCGTGTGTTACGCAATTTTTCGTGAATTACGAACAATTTACAATTCATGTAGTCTTGTGGCCTTGATCCAGCATTAAGTCTCAAGCGCCACAGTAGCCATCAAGGCCCATGATGCCAAGTGTCCGTACTTGCCATGCCAGTCTTAGAGCCAAGACCTAGTATAAGCGTAAACGTGCCTTGGCCACTCTGCTGAAATGGTCCGAAATGTAATTTTTAAAGTGTTAAGTCTAGCAATGTATTGTTAACAATGTAATGAACATAAAAATATGTTATAGGTATAATGAGATGTTAAAATAAATACTTAACATGTAAATAACATAATTACATGTGAATTGAATTATTGATTTCATAAGTAGCTTATTATTCATGAAGTGTTATTATGTGACAATAAGTGTGATAATTGACTAAGTATAGTCATAACCAAAGTTTAAATAAAAGAATGGGTTTATGATGATTAGTTAAAGTTATAATTAACTGGTATTGTGAATGTGAATGGTATGTAGGATTAAATTCAAAGAACGTGCTTAGTTAAAGTGTAATCTACGAACAAGGCAAGTTTCCTAACCCTACTTGTCATTATTGTTCAAGTTTATTATTTACCTCGAGTAAATTATCATTACTATTATTCATGTTCAAACGTTATATTAAAGATTGATTATCTTTTCAAAGTATGAATCTGTTATACAATATTTATCCTATTGTATACTTCTCGAGATTATTATTCAATTTGAATATCATTATTGTTGAACCTTGTTAGACTAGTGAACCTTACTAATTCGACTAGTCCATAGTTGATGAGCGTTCTAAATTTCAGAACCCTTGATGAATTATCCAAACCAAATTTCCTTTGGTGCGGACTCGAATGTCAAACTGAGATGAACAACCCTACAAAGGGATTTACTTATGCGTTAGCGTTAAGATATTGTGCATAGTATGGTACTAAGGGCTGATCCCCCTAAGTACGAGTAGAAAGGTCCATAGTCTTATGACTGTTAAAGGTTTCAAGTATAACCCTTGATAACCTAGGACATAGTTCAAGGTCTTATGACCCTCAGAATTATTTTGATTCTTGTTATTCATTCTTGATTCAAAAGTTGAGCTTTTATTTAGATGTCTTTGATTTACTCGCATGTTATTATACTTGTGGGCAATAGTGCTCACTCTTTCTTAATAATAACATTGCAGTTAAGAACGAAAGAATTGATGAACCTTCCACTAGTAAAGGCAAGGGCAAAGTTAGCAAGTGATGAAGACTTGTTATTTTATTAGATGATGTATTTATGTTTAAGACTTGAGCTAATGATGTTGTTAAGACTTATTTGTTTATGATTTCACACAGATGTTTAAGGTTAGTTTAACCTGGGATTGTATTATTATTTCTCGGATGTTGTAACCCTTAAGGGGAAGATTTTTATTCTATTTATTGCATGGCTAACATTTATTATGGGTAGATAGATAGATGATATTTGTATGAAGGAACACCAAATCCAGTGGAATTGAAGTACCCGAATTTGGGGTGTCACAAGTTGGTATCAAAGTCATGAGGGTTATGAACCTTAGGTGGGGAACAACCTTAGGTAGTAGCCTTATAGAAAGAAGATAGTAATGGAAAACTCTTATCGAGTTCTAAGAAATGAATTTTTGTAATTCATTGAAGATAATAAAAGACCTTATGTGTTTATGTGTTAAAGTATGTGTTAGATGATACGACTTAGTAACTAAAACTTAAAATTTTGTTGTCTGGATGTCGAATGTTGGAGTAGCTAGTCAAGCTGGGGAGGAAGAACCTCGTGTACCTATAGTACTTACTGAGGAGGAACCCCGTGTACCTGTAGTACCGACAAAGGAGGAGCCCCGAGACAATCATGTCATTAGGGAGCAGCTGGTACAGAGAGAATCATCTCCATTGATCACCATTGTTGGTCAGGAGCATGAACCTGAGACTGATCCTGAGAAGGATTCTGAGGAGGAATTTGTTGAGGAAGAAGAGGAGTTACCACGGTACACCATTGATGCTGAGATGTATGACACATTATACAATCGTAACGTGGAGTTACGAGATGAGGTGCAAGATTTGACTGAGCGAGCGGTTATTCAGCATATTACTCTAGAGCAGAAGGAGAGGGAGATTTTGACTCTTCACTGACAAATGTAGAATGGGATTTGGTCCATGAGAAGGGTCAAACTGAAGATAAGACCGGGAGATAGAGCGAAAGAAGGAACCAAGGAAACCTCCGAAAAATTTGAACATAGCGAGGAGGAAGGCTGGGTAAGAGAATCGCGTCGAGCTGATCGTGCAGAGGATGAAGTCTTGCAAAAGAAAGCGAAGATTGGGGAAACGTACTCTACACTTAACAAGGCAATGAATGAGACCCAAGATTGAGTTTTGAGGTACCCAATCCGGTTCGAGGGACTACCATTGTACATGATGGATCGCAGGACGATGCATCACATCTTAGAAGAGGAGCGTAGCAAGGCTAATCAGTACCTTGATCGACAGTGATATGATTTGTTTAGTTATGTGAAGAACTTAAATTAGTTTTAGATGTAAATTCGGCGTGTTTATGAGCGAAGGAATATTTTAATGTTTTAAATCCTCATGGATTCTTTATTCGAGATAGTTGATGTAAATAAAGAATCATGCTATAGTTTGATGTTAAAACTTTGATTCGAATGAATATATATCAAGTTGTTTGAGATAATGTGTTAATTAATATGTTAAATTGTTGAGTAATGCCTTAACTATTTAGAGAAATAAATAAAGTTCTAATAAGCGTTTATTTAACAGAAAAATGTCGCCAAGGAGAAGACAACAACGTCAACCGGCTCAGGAAGAGTCAACCAATAATAACAATAATGTCAACGCTAATCCCATTCAACAGTTAGTTAACTTACTGGCTGGAGTAATGAACAATCAACCTCAAGCTCCACCAAACACAACGTTTAAAGACTTTAAGGCGGTGGGACCGCCAGAGTTCAAAGGTTCCATGAACCCAATCGAGGCTCAAACGTGGTTTACAGCTCCATAATTGAATAACCAGTCCATTCCCAATATAACGTCAAATTCCCCAAGTGGAATAGGGATAAGATCTACGATCATGATATTACCCTTAATATCCACTCTACAGTTCTTATGTACGTACTTAACAAGGATTATTTCTCTATTCACAATTTCTATGTTCATGGGGTAATCCAATTCATTCTTAGGCAAATCTAAATTCTTAGCAAAATCTTCGGATATAAAGGAACAAGTAGCACCCGAATCAAATAAAATATAAGCATTAATTTTATTGATCGGAATGATACTGACACCACATCACGGGATTGGCGTATCTTGTCTGCGCCATGTTGAAAGTCCTGGCGGTCGGTCGGTTTGTTCATGCGGTTGGTCCTATTGATGGTTAAGGTATTTCCACTGTTATTTCCCCGGTTTTCTCCTGATCCTGACCCTCCCGATCCCTTCTTGGGACAATCTCTTGCCAGATGGTCCTTCGAACCACAAGTAAAACAAG
Source organism: Panax ginseng (assembly GCA_020205605.1). Classification (NCBI taxonomy): domain Eukaryota; kingdom Viridiplantae; phylum Streptophyta; class Magnoliopsida; order Apiales; family Araliaceae; genus Panax; species Panax ginseng. The sequence continues at coordinate 102,482,044 of CM035143.1, forward strand.
CACCCTTCTTTGGGTTTTGACAGTTTGGTGTTATATGGCCTTCCCGACCACAATTGTAGCACACTCTTTTTCATTTCATACAAACTCCCAGATGGGATTTCCAGCAAGTCGGGCATGCTTCGATTCTTTTCTTCTGATTACCTTGCTGATTCCCCGATGATGAGCTGTCATTCCATCTTTTCTTCTAATTGAAATTTCCACCTCTTGTGCCACTTCCACTGGCCTTATTATTTCCTTCTCCTTCACTCTTCTTCTTCTTTTGATCTTGATTGTACTTGGTCACCGCATCGATCTCACCTTCAACGAGGATGGCCTTTTCAAGAACTCCGGCAAATGTGTTTATCTGAAACATTGATACCTTGCTGTACACCCAAGGCTTTAGTCCTTGTTCGAATCTTCTGGCTTTTCTTTAGTCCGTGTGTACTTGATACGGGGCGAACCTCGCTAACTCGTTGAATTTAGCCGCGTAGTCAGGTACGCTCATGTTTCCTTGCTTCAGTTCCAGAAATTGAACTTCCATCTGATTCTGCGAACTAGTTGGGAAATACATTTTGAAAAACATTTCTTTAAATCTCTCCCACGTAATTACACCTTCACCTCCTCGTACTTTGTTTGCTTGCCACTAGTAGCTAGCCTCCGACTTCAGCATAAGCGTTGCAAAAGCGGTCTTCTGATCTTCTCTAACCCTAGCAACGTCGAAATCCTTCTCCATTTCCATAACCCACGTTTGAGCCTTGATTGGGTTCATGGAACCTTTGACCTCTGGCGGTCGCACTGCCTTGAAGTCTTTAAACGTTGTGTTTGGTGGAGCTTGAGGTTGATTGTTCATTGCTCCAGTCAGTAAGTTAACTAACTGTTGAACGGGATTAGCGTTGACATTATTGTTATTATTGGTTGACTCTTCCTGAGCCGGTTGACGTTATTGTCTTCTCTTTGGCGGCATTTTTCTGTTAAATAAACGCTTATTAGAACATTATTTATTTCTTTAAATAGTTAAGGCATTACTCAACAATTTAACATATCAATTAACACATTATCTCAAACAACTTGATATATATTCATTCGAATCAAAGTTTTAACATCAAACTATAGCATCACTGCTATTTACATCAACTATCCTGGAATAAAGAATCCACATGATTTAAAACATTAAAATATTCCTTCGTTCATAAACACATCAGAATTTACATCTAAAACTAATTTAAGTTCTTCACATAAATAAACAAATCATATCACTGTCGGTCAAGGTACTGATTAGCCTTGCTACGCTCCTCTTCTAAGATGTGATGCATCATCCTGCGATCCATCATGTACAATGGTAGTCCCTCGAACTGGATTGGGTACCTCAAAACTCAATCTTGGGTCTCATTCATTGCCTTGTTAAGTGTAGAGTACGTTTCCCCAATCTTCGCTTTCTTTGCAAGACTATCATCCTCTGCATGATCAGCTCGACGCGATTCTCTTACCCAGCCTTCCTCTGCTATGTTCAGCCTTTTAGAGGTTTCCTTCAGTTCCTTCTTCAGTTTCTCTATCTCCTCGGTCTTATCTTCAGTTTGACCCTTTTCATGGACCAAATCCCATTCTACATTTGTCAGTGAAGAGTCAAAATCTCCCTCTCCTTCTGCTCTAGAGTAATATGCTGAATAACCGCTCGCTCAGTCAAATCTTGCACCTCATCTCGTAACTCCACGTTACGATCGTATAATGTGTCATACATCTCAGCATCAATGGTGTACCGTGGTAACTCCTCTTCTTCCTCTTCCTCTTCCTCAACAAATTCCTCCTCAGAATCCTTCTCAGGATCAGTCTCAGGTTCATGCTCCTGACCAACAACGGTGATCAATGGAGATGATTCTCTCTGTACCAGCTGCTCCCTAACTCCATGTTACGGTCGTATAATGTGTCATACATCTCAGCATCAATGGTGTACCGTGGTAACTCCTCTTTTTCCTCTTCCTCTTCCTCAACAAATTCCTCCTTAGGATCCTCCTCAGGATCAGTCTCAGGTTCATGCTCTTGACCAACAACGGTGATCAATGGAGATGATTCCTCTCGCACTGCTCCCCTAACGACATGAATGTCTCTTGAGCTCCTCCTTTGTTTGTACTCTTTGTACACACGGGTTCCTCCTCGAGAGGTACTATAGGTACACGAGGTTCTTCCTCCCCAGCTTGACTTGCTTCTCCAACATTCGACATCCAGACAACAAAATTTTAAGTTTTAGTTACTAAGTCGTATCATCTAACGCATACTTTAACACATAAACACATAAGGTCTTTTATTATCTTTAATGAGTTACAAAAATTCATTTCTTAGAACTCGATAAGAGTTTTCCATTACTATCTTCTTTCTATAAGGCTACTACCTAAGGTTGTTCCCCCACCTAAGGTTCATAACCTACAGCTTTGATACCAACTTGTGACACCCCGAAATATCATCTATCTATCTACCCATAATAAATGCTAGCCATGTAATAGATAGAATAAAAATCTTCCCCTTAAGGGTTACAACATCCGAGAAATAATAATACAATCCCAGGTTAAACTAACCTTAAACATCTGTGAGGAATCATAAACAAATAAGTCTTAACAACATCATTAACTCAAGTCTTAAACATAAATACATCATCTAATAAAATAACAAGTCTTCATCACTTGCTAACTTTGCCCTTGCCTTTACTAGTGGATTCGTTCATCGCTTCTTTCGTTCTTAAGCTGCAATGTTATTATTAAGCAAGAGTTAGCACTATTGCCCACAAGTATAATAATGAAATAACGATATAATAACATGCGAGTAAATCAAAGACATCCGAATAATAGCTCAACTTTTGAATCAATAATGAATAACAAGAATCATCAAAAGAATTACGAGGGTCATAAGACCTTGAACTATGTCCTAGGTTATCAAGGGTTATACTTGAAACCTTTAATACGATCATAAGACTATGGACCTTTCTACTGCGTTTAGGGGATCAACCCTTAGTACCATACTCGCATGCACAATATCTTAACGCTAACGCATAAGTAAATCCCTTTGCGAGGTTGTTCATCTCAGTTTGACATTCGAGTTCGCACCAAAGGAAGTTTGGTTTGGATAATTCATCAAGGGTTCTGAAATTTAGAACGCTCATCAACTATGGACTAGTCGAATCAGTAAGGTTCACTAGTCTAACAAGGTTCAACAATAATGAAATTCAAATTGAATAATAATCTCGAGAAGTATACAATAGGACAAATATTGTATAACAGATTCATACTTTGAAAAGATAATCAATCTTTAATATAACGTTTGAACATGAATAATAGTAATGATAATTTACTCGAGGTAAATAATAAACTTGAACAATAATGACAAGTAGGGTTAGGAAACTTGCCTCGTGCGTAGATTACACTTTAACTAAGCACGTTCTTTGAATTTAATCCTACATACCATTCACATTCACAATACCAGTTAATTATAACTTTAACTAATCATCATAAACCCATTCTTTATCTAAACTTTGGTTATGACTATACTTAGTCAAATATCACACTTATTGTCACATAATAACACTTCATGAATAATAAACTACTTATGAAATCAATAATTCAATTCACATGTAATTATTTTATTTACATGTTAAGTATTTATTTTAACATCTCATTATACTCATAACATATTTTTATGTTCATTACATTAAGTTAACAATACATTGCTAGACTTAACACTTTAAAAATTATATTTCTGGACCATTCTGCAGAGTGGTGACTGCATGCAAGGCCACGTTTATACTAGGTCTTGACTAAGGTCTTGCATGGCAATGCACACTGAACACTTAACACTTTCTGGCATGGCAGGACTTAAAACCTTCGGATGGCCATGGCCATGCATGAGTAGAACTGCTCGCAATTCACAAAAATTGCAGAACACAGTCCAAAAATTTCCAATTAAATTACTAGTACACGAAATTAATCATATACACATGTTATAATTCATGCATAAACATAACCCAACATTTATAGAATGGTTTTAACCTATTAAAACACATAATCACAGAGTTAAAATCTATAATTTCTCTGACTTTGATGTTCTTGAAGGTTTTGAAAATAAAACATGAAAATTGATACTACTGATTCGTTATAACAATCGAATCCGCTTCGTTTAAAGTTTGGTCTCTTCGTATCAACATGCATAATAATATACTGAGTGTAAAATTTAGGGATAATATACGATCAATACATAAAATATCACGATATAAGGCCATAAGGCCAAAACCTATACTCTGTAATTTTGAAAACATATACGACATGTGTTTTCATGAAACCCGATGTTATGGTTTACAAAATATATATAATTAAATACGATTTTGATACCATCTTAACCTATATATGCACATAAGCCTTACAATTTCCCATCATAGAGACTTTACAAAGATTTGAGAGCCATTTGTATAAAAACTTAAATACGTAAAAGTAGAAATTGGGTTTGGAGAGAATTACTCAAAGCGTAGAGTGTAATGTAGGAGATGAATTGAAACTCTTCTCAAACTTTTCTTCAATCACACACTCAAAAATTCTAACTTTTCTCTCTGAATTCTCTCTGACTCTCAACTTTTCTAGACTTAGGAAAAATGAAGAAAGAAAAAAAGACGTCAGAATGAAATGAGCGACAGTTGTTGTGGTGGATTACCCATCATGGGTAACTGCTCTCAACTCCCTCTAAGGCCATGTTTGGCTAGTAAGAGTAGATTATAAAACCACTTAATTTAATAAAGCTTTATCATATAGTTTGAATAATGTCACACTCCTTTATAAAATTAATCAATATCTTATTTAATTTATTTTAAATAAAATATAATAATTTCTCATTAATTCACATAGTCACATAATTAATTTTCTCATTAATAAATAATGTCAAATTATTAACTCTCTAATTAATAATTAAATTAATTAAATAACATCATGCTTAATTAAATATTTTATTTAATTTAATAAGCTCACATAATTACATTTTTGAATAATAATTATTCTCTACATTAATTTAATAAATGTAACACATTTAATTAAATTAATCTACCACAATTGCATCAATTAATTATTTAATCCAATAATTAAATCATCGAAAAATATTTATTTAATTCAATAAATATTAAAATAAATTACAAAATTCTCGTTCGTCACATCTTTCCCCCTTAAAAGGATTTTGTTCCCAGAATCACGACTCAATAAATTCGACCCGTTATATTACAACTGTTTGATTCAGGTGAATCACACCTCATTTAAGTTGGTTACACAAGAAATGAATGTTGTCAGATTAAAGTGCAATAATGTTAAAAAAGAGATTAAACTGATAAAGCTTGACAATGTTTTGACCAAATTATTTGATTCTATCATATTTGATTTGTAGAGTTTAAAACTGGCTTTTCGATGAGAGTTTTCCCCAAATTGATTGAAAAATGTATGGCATTTTAGATGATTTTCATGTTTCCTTTTGTGATTTTATTTCAAGAGATAATTCAGTTTACTTTCTTTCATGTATTGTTCAATCATGGTATGTTCTTTAGTTCACTATATTGATGATGGTCAATCACGGTACGTCATTTATTTTGTTATGGTTTGGTGCATTTGATGCGTATTATTTAGTAGTAATTGTAAATCACTTTCTAATGAGGTGTAGTTAATGTATAATGCTTTACATTCCATTTCCAAAATCTGTGTAATTTCTCTTGTTAGTGTTGAAAAATGGTGTTATAATTTGCTAATATTCTTCAGAATCTTCATTAAAAATGCACCTCCATAGTTGTTTCAGTCTCTTTAATGGTACAACATTATGTGACATACATCATACTCCCTTTGCTTTCTACAGGGTTATTTAAATCGAAGTTTCTAGCCAGTAGCATTTAGGCTTTACATGGAATTCCTTAAGAGACACGCATTCACTCTTATGTCTAATATAAAGTGGCAAAATTATCAGATGTAAGTTATTATTATGTAATTATTGTGGTGAGCAATGAAAAACATTTTTCATACTATCAAATATGCTCATTCTAACTTTGATGATTTCCTTTTTACGGAGGATTATTTTTAAACACATCACCACTCGCATATGTAAATTTTCTATGTGATTCCCATGGATATTTTTAATTTTTATGGAGGATTCTTCTTGAGGTATTACTATCTGATTGATTTCAGATCTTGGTAGGATGCATGGTCTTGTGTTCACTTTGCTGGCAATTTTGGGGGCCATTGCGAGCAACCTAGAAGGGGTGACATCATATGGAGATCAACGTCTTTCAAGAATTGCAATTCACAAGGCAGTATTAGCTATTAGTGAGCTTGCTTTTGTTAAAGCCTCTCCTTCAGTTCTTGGATTGAAGGTAAGTTTTAGTAGCATGTCACTGTGTCTTACTTTTGGCAATTCAGTAAGCATGTAGAAAATGGTTGTCATGTCATTCATTATACATGAATTTACGGTTAAAATATTTTACTTACATAATGGAAATCAACTTCACCATTGTAAGTGTATATAGTTTTTTGATCCATTATTATTTATAGAAAATGTTGATGTAACATTTTCAATCAAAAAACATTTCAACTTCACCATAACCGGATCCAAAATTGAGTAAGGCTTTTAATTGAGGAATGGTCAAATCTTTGTTGGGTTGCTTTCACTATAGGCCATCTTGGCTTAGGCACACAATTGGGCAAGGTTGGCATAACTGACAGTCATTAGAAAATATGGTAGTATTACTTGGATTGATGCATGAATTCTTTTATGTTCTAGGGTCAAAATTCAGAACGGGTTACTCTTGAATTTAGCATTCCACACCCTTCGATTGATGATTGGATTGGAGTATTTTCTCCTACAAACTATAGGTAAAGTAGTCACATTTGTATACTCTTTACTTCTTCGAGATATAGTTATGGTTGGAATTTCAAATAGATATTTTCTCCTTTAATCTTATACTATGTTGTTTATAAATAATTTGATGGAGCTACATAGATTTTGTATTTCACTACTTTCAGTTCTTCCACATGCCTCCCTGAAAATCCAAGAGCTTATACTCCGCTATTATGTACTGCACCTATTAAGGTTTGTGCTCTTTTGCACTACTTTGAAATTTTTTGGTCACCGTGGCCTGCTTTACATTATATTGGGTGAAGAGGCTGTATTTTTGTTATTAATCACAATTTTTATGCAGTACCAATATGTAAATTACAGCAGTCCCAAGTACAAAGATATTGGAAAAGGATCATTGAAGTTTCAAATGGTCAATCAAAGATCAGAGTTCTCTTTTGCGCTGTTTAAAGATGGAGTATTAAATGTATGTGTAGAGCTACTTTAATTGCTCTAGATATACATATTTCCCTTAAGAGTTTTAAATGTCAACAGAGCCTGATCATAGTAAAATAATCTATAATAAAAACTATCGCTGCACTTGGGGGCAAACTTACCTATCAAAACATAAAAATAATAAATGAACATTGTAACAAGGAAACAAAAGTAGCTAAAATGTTAATAAATTGAGAAAGAGTGTATGAAAATTTCATCGGGGTGAGCAGAAGAAACTTAATTGCACTGTTGACAATTTTAAAGTCACCATTGATAGTAACAATATATTGGCAGAAGGGAATCCAAAATTACTAATACTGTGAGAGTCCCATTTGTCCTTTTTTACCCTTTTCCTTACACTTTGGTTTTGAGTTTTTAAAATTTAGAAAATGAATTCCCATGTTGGAGCATGCATGTGTTTTATAAGAGAAATTTGCAAGCCACCAATGTGTCCGAAAGCTGAAGAGCATGCATGTTTCCTCCAAACAGTGAGACAGAGCTTCAGAGATGGTTCCTGGATGCCTACCTTGACCCAATACAGAAGATATACATACTCAAGGTAAGCCTGATTGATCCTATTGCCAGTCCCCATAACATATTCTTTTGCACTGAGGCTGTCATTTCATACTTCATAAGTGGTTGAATAAGTTGGATTCCTACTTGGCTCAGAGATATATATTGTTCTAGCAAAAGGCTTCAACAATCAAGGTAAGGTTCCCATGGCTCAATCAAACTGCTTAGCTCTCCAGAATCCACTACTCTTTTAAATTTGTTCTTTTCATCAGAAGACAAATCATCAAAACTGATTTGGACTCCTGTAGAGAAAAGTAGACAATAAAATCGGATCAGATTGAAGCAATATAACCAAAAAAAATAAAATTAGCCACACACGATTTAGGGGTGAAACAAGATTTAAGTTTGCAAAATTTAATAATGAAAGAGACAGAGGCAACGCCGCCAATACCAGACATAATCTTTTGAATAGTTTCCTCTAATAAAGTTGAATCTGAGAAATTTGTGCTTTGTACTTTGTTTTCATGAACCATTTATTATTTATTTTACCTGCCTTTTTTTGCCTTTCTTGAGACATTTTTTTCTTAGATTGATTGAACTGAGCATCATAAACTCTAAAGTAGTAAAATGGATGTTTTCATAGTTTGGTAGTTATAGCATTCTGAAAAATCTGAAATAACTCTGCTATTTTGCTGACCTTTATGACACACAAAAAACTCTTGAGAGTTGAGTCTAAGGTCTATTTGATTGCAACATAACTTAACATATTTTATGATAAATAATTGGATGAAATTTCATTTTGTAGTGGAATGATTACAAAGGATTTAGTTTAAATGACGAATTTGTCATGAATTGCTAATTCTAGATTATACTCTGCTATTATTATTGGCTTAAATATTTTTTGTTATGGTCAAATTTTACAAAAAAAAAATTCCAAAAACTAATAGAGAAACGTGTTAGAAAATAACAACACAACGAAAAACAATAGCAAAAGAAAAATTTAAAAGAAAAAATTTGCACAAGACACGAGATTTACATGGGTCACCCAAAAAATTAAAATAACGTTTTAATATATATATTAATTTAGTTTAAAGAAATTTGAGTTGTGTTGCTCTATATGCACACCTTTCAATCCTACTCAAGAATTTTGGTAAAAGAAAAAGAGGCATCAAAGCAAAAAACATTTTTCTAAACAAAATTAGATCTTGAAGGGGAAATGATTGGCTTATTTCCAATTGGCCTCACTAGATTTTGTATCCATAATCTACATTGCAGTTAAAGAAGCGTTTTAGGGTATGTTTAGTTATAATGTTTATAGTATTTGCTACAGTAATGTTTAGTGCGTTTGGTCACCATAAGGTGATTTTAAATTTCAAACTTTACTTTTAAGAATTAAACTTTACTTTGAACAAACAATAAGTGATTTAAAGTGATTCAGGATAAAAGTGATTTAAATTGATTCAGGATAAAAGTGATTCTTTTAATAAAAAGAGTTGCAATATCAAGACCTTGCTAAAATAGATGAAGATAGACTTTGTAACACGGATAGAAGATGACCTTTTAGTGATAGACGTTGAAATTGTTCTTCGGTGGTATCTGTAACATTTCAACTTTTAATTTTACAATGAGGTTCATTCTTTGTAGGATTGGAGTGAATTTGTCAACGAGAATGATAAAGTATATACAATGGACTTTTATGGATGGGGCTGACGTAATCAGGTAAATCTACTTTTTATGTCACTACATCAAAATAACTTTACTATTCCTATAATATAAATAGTGTTATATATATTATTTATATGAATAATTTAGGTGGTTGTGCATTCTCCTCATTGGGCAAAGTGCGTTTATATTGATACGAGAACATTAAGGATAGTGATGAAGAGAAGGTTTGAAGGGATGAAGAAGATATTTAAGAGAGTTAAATGATATGCAATCCAGTACCGTCCTGTCCACCTTTGATGATGACTAACCCATCACTGACAATTGTCTAGGTGTGAAAGTCTCTCTGACTAAGACTCTATATTTCTCTACTTCTCATGCAGACACACAACACACAATACATGCAAAAACACACACATAATTGTAATCAATCAAACACTCACAAATCAAACTCACACACCATTATACTGCCACCAATACATATTTATGAGTTAAATCATCAAGCAAATGAACTATTGGTTGAAACGGTACTAAGAATACTTTATTTGATTGCAAGTCTATATTCATCCCTATCTTTTCTTAAATAAATTGATAATTTGTTACAATCTCTCTAAATTTTTACTTATATCAATCTAAATCATTCCTCCCACTACATATAAATGTGTGTGCTCATTTGTTTTTTAGATAATTCAGGGTAAAGTAAGGGTTCTTATGTTTCGAATTTACAGTTGTTTTATTTTGACTCATATATTTCGATAATTTTTATATTTTAGATATTTTCAGATATACATTGAAGGATATATATTTGGTGTAAGCTGTAAAGAATACTTGGTGTAAGCTGTAAAGTAATGGGTCTTATGCAATGCGTTGTTTCTCTATTTTCCGCACGTTTGTGTTTTTTGTATTCCGTCTTTTGTAAAGTTAACTAATTATACATGGTTATGATGATTTTTGGGAACGGAATGATGTTTTTTTTTGTGGTTTGGATATGTAATGATGATTGTAAGTTTTGTAGACAGGTTTAAAATTTTCTAGATATCTATTTTTAAAGGAAATTCTGCCGAAATTTCTTGAAATTAGTACTGACTAGCTCGATGTTTTGGTGGTTGGATATGTATTGATGATTGAGTATGTATTAATTGTTGTGGTGGTATATGTCTTTAGATAATATAATATTTTTTGAATTTTAATTTAATTTTTCTTTACGCCGTGCCTTCAGGCATGGGTTATCGCTAGTATATATATATATATATATATATATATATATATATATATATATATATATATTAAAGCGAGAAAAAGGTCACAAATTTGAAATCCAGGCAAAATTAAGACATATAAATATACATATATAGATGTATATATATTGAAGCAAGTAGAAGCTTCAGATCTGAAAGGATCTTACAGTGTGTAGCGAGGAAGGCTTTAGATTGCTTTAAAGCTTGATAACTCAGTTTCCACCGGTTAAATTTTGATATGTTGTAATATATATGTATACAAGCGTTTAGAAAGAAGAATATTGAAGTTTGGAACACTGTAGGAGGGGTTAAAAGCTGAAATGGGAGAAATTCCCTCTATTTTCTCTGTTTTCTCTCCTTTTTTGGCTGATGGGAGGGTCTATTTATAGACCAAAGTAGCCGCGGGTCTACCTGTCGCTGACCCGGGTGGACCCGGCCCCGTGGGTCCCGTTGTCTTGAAGTATGTGCACTCGAACAAACGCGCATTCTGTTTCAAACTTTCATAACTTTCAATCCGAGAATCTTCTGGAGGCGTGCTATACCTTTCCAGAAAGCCCTTTTTCGAGAGCTACATAATGACATGGGATTTGACCTTTTCCAAATCCGAGAAAATGAGTCCATGACCAAATCTTCACATTGAGCTGCCCTGTGTTGTTTTCACTCGGGATTGCCTTTATGGTTCTGAATGACTTAAATGGTGATTTGACTTTATTTGATGTTAAGTTAGCAAAATTACTATTTTTCCTATTTTGGGTTCTCTCCAGGTTTGATGCAGTTGTAGCGGTCTTTTTTCAGGGTTGTCTCCGAGATTGGACTGCTATTGACTTTTGTTAGTCATCAGGGTTGTCTCTAAGGTTGGTTTGTTATTTCTCGGAGTTTTCATCGGGTTTGTCTTGATCTCCCAGGGTTATCGTCAGGGTTTTAATTTATTTTTTGAGATTGTCGTTGGGGCTTGAATTGATCTCCCGGGGTTGTCATCGGGGTTTGATTTGATGATTTTGACTTCCAGGGTTGTCTCTGGAAGACAAATGACGATTCTGCCCTCTTGCATGGTTAGTAATAGGAATACAAAATTTTGAGTGTCTACAAATGCCCTTCTTTATCATGTTTATGCAATGTAATGAAATAAACAGGATAAAGATTACTAAACACTTGAAATGTGACAAGATAAAATGATGTTATGCAATGCAACATAATATGATGTTATGGACTCTAAATGTTTTTGTTAAGAGTTACTTCCCACGCAATAACTGCTCCCACCATTTTTGCTAGGGATGGAGTTGTCAATGATGATCCCCACTGAATTGCCTTGATGTCTACTCGAACTGTAGTTTACCAAGCTTTCATCACTGGATCTTTCCCGATGCTACATTGGATTGAAGCCAATGGTTTAAAATGTCTATCAGTGCTATTGAGATTGATTTGACGTCATGTTGTAGAGATGTTTTCAAGATCCCTGCTAGGGAGATTTTCCTATGGCTGATACCACTGGACCTTTCTGAATTCGACGTCGAGATTTGTCACCAACGTTCTTTGTCTTCAGATATACTTTCTGACTTTACCTCTGCTTGGGATGTCCCTCTCTTTTTGCGAGTGAGTCACTGGAGATTTATTGATGCTTCTCTAGATGAGAGCTCGCCTTGGTTGTCATTCTTGAATTATTCCTGTTGTTACGTTGGGATTGTCACCACCACCCTGGCTTTCTATCATGTTGATGTTAATAGTTCTGCTGGAGATAGAACTTTTATTGCTTGTTCCATAACATCCTCGCAACACCTCCTCAAACTGTAGTTTTGTGAAGGTTAACCATCACCGAATTTACTCGGTGCCTACTTGAACAGTAGTTTACAACGATCTGAAAATCACGAACCTTCACGGTGCCTCGGCTGGGGATTTATATAATAGATTCCATCATTGATTTTCCCCGAAGAAGATAGTTTTCCACAGTTTTCATCATTGGATCTTTCATGATTCTTCACTGGAGTTGTCACCAACTGCTTGAAATATCAGATCCCCTGCCCTTCGTTGAAATAGTTTTCAACGGCTTACATCACCAGACCCTTTCCGATGCTACGCTGGAGTTGTCACTAACGGTTTACACTGCCAATCATTTTGACCTTAGCTGAAGTAATTTTCAATGGCTTACATCACTGGACCCTTCTCGATGCTACGCTGGAGTTGTCGCCAACGGTTTACACTGTCAATCATTTTGACCCTTGTTGAGCTTACATCACTTGATCTTTCCTGATGCTACGCTGGAGTTATCACCAACGGTTTAAACTGTCAAGCATTCTGACCTTCGTTGTAGTAGTTTCCAATGACTTACATCATCAAACCCTTCCCGATGCTATGCTAGAGTTATCGCCAATGGTTTATACTATCAAGCATTCTAACCTTCATTGAAGTAGTTTTTAATGGCTTACATCACCGGATCTTTTTTGATGCTACGCTGGGGTTGTCGCCAACGATTTACACTGTCAAGCATTCGGACCTTCATTGAAGTAGTTTTCAACGTCTTATGTAACGCACGAGAATTTCAGATTTTTAATGAATTAAATTTTATTTGATTATGTGGATTAAAATGAATTTAATTGATTAATTATGTGAGTAAGATGTTTGAAGGTCGTTCTATGACCTAGAATGTGTGAATGTGGTTAGTATTCTGGCTGTGTGCTAGGATTAATTACTTTGAATTATCAAGACAAAAATGAATGTTTTTCGATAAGTTTTCTGTAAAAACATTATTCATCCGATTTCGTTCGGAGCTTAGGTTTGAAATTCCGAGTAATGCGTAATGATAGAATATGAAGATATAATGGAATATATATCCAATAATATTTCCGTTATGGCAAACACAGTTTTTGCTTGCGGACATAAAACCTAAGGGTGTGTGAAAGAGATTTTCGAAAGGGAAAATGTAATGCGTATACTAATTTCGGTGATTATACGTATGATATACGACTATTATACTAGTATAAATACGAGTATGGTATGAAGAATAATACGACGTATAATATGAATATCGTATGAGTATTAGATGAAGAGAATACGTGAGTTATACGTATAGAATACGAGAAGTTCTAATTAAGGACTTTGGCATAATCTAATTGGACTTGGACTAATAGCAAACCTAATTAATTGAGTGAACAAGCCCAAGTCAATGCCCAATATTATTAAAGACAAGCTCAATCCAAGAAGTTAAACAGCGGGTCAAACCGGCGGGTCACAGGATGGGTAAAACCCATGGGGCAACCCATGGGATGACCCAAGAGGGAGTGGGCCGGCCACTTGATGGCCAAGTAAAGGTAATACTTGATCACCAAGTACTTTACTTGGTGATAAAGTAGGGAATAGTAAGGAGGTGGGGAAATGGACCATTTTGCCCTCATTTTGGTTTTCTTTAAATACAAGACTTGTGTTGGTTATTTTGTTGATTTACAAAGCTTGACCAATATATATTGAGAGATAAAAAGAGCTAGAAACACTTAATCAATTTACTTCCAAGCAAACCTTAAGACATTTATCAAGAACGTGAAGTACGTCAAAGGTAAATTCTCATAAACCGTAATCTTCATCTTTTTCGATTTCTTTATCGTAGAAAAATTATAGATTGGTGGAGCATGTTTATTGAGGAGAGATAAGGATGTCTATTAATGATCAAATCATTGATAGGTCATGACCAAATAGAAATCGTAAGTGTTTACGTGAGTTAAAAACCATAGAAAGTCTTGAACGTGAACTTAGTTATGAATCAACGATTTGAAAACCATTATAGCTAAGGAATGTGCATATTGTTGGGTTAGGATATAGATGGTGAATCAATGGAGTGTTCCATTTGATTTGGCTTATAGAACACGAGTAACGAAGTTATAGAGAATTTTGCAAAAATATACGTTAAACGTCAAAAACGTAAAAATCTTGGATTAGGAGTCAAAAGTTGCCGTGTGACTTGAAAATGTTGGTTTCCAATGTCAACACGTGAGATAAGGTAATTAAGAGTCGTTGGCGCAAGAATCGTCGAATTCTGACTTAGAATGAAGAAAACGAGTATTGAACGGTCAAAAACGTTAAACGAACGCTTAAAAATGAACTCAACGGTGAATTCTGAGTTAACAAATTTGAAAGTGTAAAATTCTTATATGAACACGTAAAGGATGTAATTTGTGAGTTGTAGGCTTTCGAATGAGTCAATTCAGATGTAAAATGAAGAAGTTATGAAGGCGGGAGTTTCGTTAGAAAAGCAAAACTGTTTTAGTTAATCGGTGCCTTTGGAGGCGGCCAGCAGTTGCCAAAACTAATACAAAATGGTTGCGTACTTGATGCGAGATCCTACCATGTCCCTCGTTAACTCGCATCCGCATGATTAGTTAGACTAGGGATGTCAGCCGCATATTGCCGACGATGTAAAAAAGTTGACCAAGTTGGGTTTTTGTTTCATTTGAATGTAGACCTAAAGTAAGACATTGAAGGTACTTAATGTACATAATCAATCTGACCTTAAATCACTTATAAGGTGATAATGTTAGAAGATTTAGTAAGGTTTAATAAAAATTAAACGAAGAAACGTGAGAACGTAATAAGTAAACCGTAAATGATGTTCAACATTGGTACTTCACCAATAATGATCGAATGTCGATTAATAACGTAAGAACATTAACGAACCGTAACGAAGTATAGAAAGTCGAACTGACTTTATTAATGAAGTAAACTCAAGTAAGACATAGAAGAGAAAGAAGTTGATTAGGACAATAAAGATAGTTTGTTTGATGACTAATTACACTGTGTAATGTGAATATATCATATAGATCCTATAAAGACTGAGAACTGTTGAATTATATATTTGAAGACGCTTAAAGGCAAGTCTTTCTTAACGCTTGCCTAACCTTCGTGTTAGTCAAGTTTTATGTGATTCATGTTATAAGATGCATGCATGGTTTTAAAGAAAGAGTCGATGCCTGTTTTTACCTCGGCTAGACAAGTATTGAAGAATGGATTGATTTGTTTACAAGTCTTTTGATATAGAACTGGTAACGTTATCCTATGCCGAGTATTTGGTACGGATGAGAAGGTAAGTTTGTCTATGTACAAACAAAAGTATTTTCATCAATTATTCGATGGGCACATGAGGTTGCCAAATGTTAAGCGTAAATACGTTTAACGGAAGAGTGTTGATCAACATAGAGTACAATAGGCTGATCACCTAGAAGTGTTCATAAGTAAAGACGGATGGATGGCCTTAGTGCCAGATGTCCTTTTCAAGTATGAAAATGAAAAGAGTATGTTCATGGTCTATTAACCGGTTCAAAATTCCGAAGCTATTAAATGTACCTTGGAATTGTTGTTATGACATTAGAAGTACTAGTCAAATGTTTCATAGTGCTTCATAGTTAATTGTTCAGTTATGGAAGTAAAACATGTAATTGTTAATGTGATATTCATATGATTCTTTGTTAAGACTTGCTGAGCTAGTTATGCTCATTCTTGCTTGAACCATATGTTTGCAGCTAAAAGTGAGCAAACGAATCGAGAGTTCTAAGAGAGATAAAGGCAAGGCTAAGATGGACAATTAATCGTCCTATAATAGATTAGTGTATTTGTATGTAATATACTTATGAAGAACAAAGAATGTATTTGGTTATGAACCCGGGAAAGGATTTATTACAAATGTAATATGAATATAGTAAATACAATCATTTTGTTGTTGTCTCAATGGAATGACTGTATGAATTGTAGTATCGTGGAGCACCATCTGTCAGGTTTGAAGATACCTGGATTTAGGGGCGTCACAGGTTGGTATCAAAGCATTAGGTTATAAAATTTAAGGGGGGAAGAACCTTAGGCTAATAACCTTGTTAGGAAAGGAAGATTCCAAAGAATGTTAACTCGAGTCAAATGAGTTAATAAGGTATTGAGGAAACTTAGTACCGAAAGATTTAAAAGATGGAAAGTAACCCTAAATGGATTAAATATGATTTGTGCTTATATTATTGTGTATTATGTACTAATTAATTTGTTATGTGTTATTGTAGATGTCAGTCGATAGCTTGATGTATAGGGATATACATGTGGTCAGCGAGGAGTCTATGAACAGAGTAGAGCCAATACCTATGCCTGTAGCGGACATACCTAGAGTGATTCTAGAAGAGTCAGAGCCCGAGGAGTATTATTTGGAGGAGGACTATTCGGAGGAGACCATGGGAATAATGTCATATCTGAATATGATGATAGATGTGGAGGATGATATGGAGGTAACATCGATTAATACGGTGATGCCTGCCTTAGAGTCAACACCGACAGAGACAATGAGGGCAATGTACCTCTCAGTGCTTGACCGTAACGTGCAACTGCACAATATGGTGCAGCACCAGAAAGAGGAGATCAGTGATCTCTATGGTGCCAAGGAGTCTGCAGAGTTAGACTATGAGATAGAGCATGATGAGAAAGTGCTCATGACGGACAAGGGTAGGGATTATAAGAACAAGGTCGTAGAACTTCGTAAGAAACTGGTTGAGAAAGACCAGAAGATAGCACGAATGTCATATATAAATAATAGTGCGCACGAGGATTTCAAGCTTAAAATAGCTTGTTATTCTATTGAGTCGGGACAGACTCGACATACTATAAGTCGAGATATTGTGTTGATTCTAGCTAACGAGAAGCATGAGAATGTTGTTAGACAGTATTAGAAGTTAGTATGGTAAATACTTTTGTGTAGTGACGTAAAACCGTCTTTTGTATAATTAAAGGGTAGTCTTTTTGTAAATCCCAATTTTTGTGAAAGTCAATCACGGGATAAAAATGTAATAGCTTTTGGCTATGGAAAGCAACTTATAAATAGTTTTGAACTATAAAGAAGCATCTTAATATAAGGAAGTTTTTATTTGAATGTGCTTTGTTGTGTCTGAGTTATGGTTCAGTTGTTCGATGACTAATAACTAAGTAAGCAAATGAGTAATAACGGAACTTTATTTATTTAATCAGAAATGCCGCCAAGAAGAAGACAACGTAATTAAGAGGCGGAATCGCATACCGATAATCACGGGGGTCCTAATAACCCTATGCAAGAGTTCGTTAATTTATTAATGGTTGCGTTTAACCAAACTGGGGGTAGAGCACCCGCATGACCTAGGGTAGCCCGAACAACTACCTTTAAGGAATTTAAAAGTGTAGGTTCACCTGAGTTCAAGGGAACGACGGACCCAATGGAGGCCCAGACATGGGTCAAGGAAATAGAAAAGGTGTTTGTAATTACAAACGTAGCTGAGGCACAAAAGACTTCTTTTGCGACCTACATGATGAAGGGGAAGCTAACTACTGGTGGGAGGCTCACCAGGTTGGGGCTGGAGTTGATGTTGTTACATGGGAACAGTTCAAGAAGGTATTCATCGAGAACTATTTTCCTACTAGCATGCAAGGGAGGATGGAGATTAAGTTCCTAGAACTTAAACAGAGGCACATGACTGTTCCCCAATATGCGGCCAAATTCAATGAATTGGCAAGGTTTACTCCACATCAAGTGGACACGGAGGAGAGAAATGCACGTAGGTTTGAGCAGGGCCTAAAACCCTGGCTCTATAGTAGGATTTCAATTTTTCAGAGTGCGTCCTATGGGACCATTCTAGAAAAGGTGATAATAGCAGAGGGTAGTAGTGAGGCGTTGACCCAATACCACAAGGAAAGAAAGAATAAAAGAAAGGGAGAGGGAGGAAATAAGGCAGAGATTGCCAATAGTAGTGGCAATATGCCTAAAAGGAAGAATTTTAACCTTGGGAATACTGGGGTGAAACAAGGGGATCCTAAACGTAGGATGGAGGCATGCAAGACATGTGGCAAGACTTATCTGGGAGTCTTCCTGAAAGGGAAAATGAGTTGTTATAACTGTTGGCAGGAGGGTCATATATCTCCCAATTGTCCTAATCCTAAGAAAAGCCGGGGCTGTTTTGTTTGTGGGTCGATAGATCACATGACAAGAAATTGCCCGAAGAAGGGGGCGGAGGTCAATAAGGGTTCTGGTAGTGGTATTTTAGCCATTACTGGACCAACACCATCATTGGGTAGACCCTCAGCCCGAACGTTTAATATGACCGTCGAAGATGCGGTTGCATCATCAGATGTAGTAGCAGGTATCATTCCAGTCAACGAAATAAATGCTTATGTATTATTTAACTCGGGTGATATGATAAGTAGGTTTTATACCTACTTATGCAGTATCTATTACTTGAATTATTTGCTTAATCTCATGTTTCTTAGTTACTTTTCATGCATTTTGTGTTCATTTTGTAAATTATATGCTTGGGAGTTGAAATAGCAAAGAATTGGTATGAAATCACAAAGAAAAGCAATCTGGACATCGTTTGAGCTTTCATGTTCATTTCATGTTCTTGGCTTGGAACTTGGATTACATTGTAGAGCTTCTTCTTAGCTTTCCGGAACATCTTGACTCATTCCAATCGGAGTTTGGATGCAAGAGTTATGACATTTGTACCAACGGACGTCGAACGTCACTATTTTGGGTGGCCATTTGCATAGCAGTCACTTACAGCCCAATTTCGACCTTAATATGCTCGTTATTTCTAAAATCTCAAAGAATAAAAGTTTTAGAGCTCGTCGATATCTTCTATTTGATAGGTGGAAGGCCTCGTAACTTTTTTCGGATCAAAAGTTATGGCCGATTTCCCAAAGGACGTCAGAGCAAAAAATTTTCCTTCACAAAACCCCCATCGGGGTTGGCATACAAGTCACAAAATTAAAGCCGCTAGCCTATTTGGGCGGGCTTGCTTTCAAACCTAGACCCATGAAGCGGGGTATGCCTGAAAATGCGAATTTTGGTCAAAGTTGAGCCGGGAAGGATTGTTTCGATCCGATTGACTAAAGGACTTCTAAGAGGACTTCCAAGAGGACTTAAAGACATATGAAGAGACTTATAAAAGGAGGAAAATCACAAGGATTAGGGGTGAGATTAGATTAGCGAGAGGATTCCATTAGATTAGAGTAGAGTAGATTAGATCAAAACACTAGTTCTTGTTAGATTTGGAGATTGAAGCGACTTGGAGACCATTGTAGATTCAAAGTAGGAGCAAGGAGGGAACATCAAATCTACAGACAATAGATTCTATCTTCTTATCTTCTTCTATCTTTGTATTTTAATGATTATTCAGTTGTGGATTCTTAGTTTTAATTCAAATATAATGAACTAATTCTTTGTTTGAGATTACAATGTATCTTATTGTGTAGTTTATTTTAATATGCTTCGCTATTAATTATTATGTTCTATTGTGAGGATTTTCTATTGTGATTTGGAATTAATTGCTTAATTGTCTAGCTAACAATTACCGTGATAATCTATATGAACTCGAGTGATGAAGTATTGATTTAGATCTTATCATGATAACATGTGTTTGTGATTTCTGCTTAGATGGAATTCATGATTCGTGTTTAGGATAGAGATATGCCTTTACGCCATATGTAATCTTATAGAGAACGTATGCTTTAAATCCTTTTTAATTGTAATTCACATAGAGATATAGTGGATTAGTTAATTAGGGTGTCTTGCTTAATTTTATCATCTGTGGATTTAAGTGAGTATGAGTATTATGAATCGAAAGGTGATTTTATCTGCTTTAGTGTTCTTGATTAACAATTCAGGACATATAATAATTGTTGAGAAGTATGTTAACTTAAATGAAGCAATAAGTGAATTGTGATCTTAAATCTCCGTTATCTTAATTTAACTAGCGGTAATTAGAATTAGTTTACTTATAAATTGAAATTCATTCATTTAAATAAGATTGAGTTAGTTACGGGTTATTACTTAGTGATTTTTATTAAATAATTTCTCGTGGGAATGATACTCTACTTTCACTTTATTACTTGTTGACCACGTATACTTGCGTGTTGTGCGTAATTAGATTTTACCCAATAAGTTTTTGGCGACGTTGCCGGGGACTTAATTTAATAATTATTTACCAATATTAATTTCAATCAAATTACTCTTAATTTAAACATTTTTATTTTTATTTTTAATTCTCTTCCTATATTTCTCTCTTTTCAGGTACCATGGATGACTTTGCGTATCAATGGCCATACACGAACATGACTCAACCAAGGGAAACATGGATTGATGGACTTAATGCATTTTCCGCAGAGTCAGTACAAATTTAGGCAAATTCGAAGACGTTGGAGGTTATCGCAGCTCAACGGAGGCGAAGGATGGCAGTTACGTGTGACTATTGTGCTGGCAACCATCAAAGTCATCAATGCACCGTCAATTTTGAACCGGTACAATATAGTGGTGATTACCTCAATAACTATGTTGATCCTAACTATCACCAAGATTGGGGGTATCACCCGGATTTTTCATGGAGCTATAATTATGATGACCAACATTACGCTCTAAATCCATCATACACACCGGAATTTTCGTCCACCTCAGTGTCACAAGAGATAGATAATTCAAGGTTGGAGGAATTGTTTTCCAAGTTCGTAGCAGCAAATGAGGAGAAGATGAGTAATCAAGCGAGGTCAATTCAAAATCTTACGGATCAGATAGAGAAAATGACCAAAGCCATAAGAAACCTTCCTCTAAATACTTGGTTTTATGACATGGATAACGAAATTGATGGAGAACCCAAACCAAATATGTGACTGGATGAGCCACAAGATATCGAAAGTGTGGAGACAATTGGGGATAATGAAATAGAGGTCGACGAAGATCTAAATGGGTCTCCACCAAAGATCAAAGAGTCAGTCAGATTTGCAAAAGCATGCCTACTTGGAAGTCATGTCGTCGACGAAGCTCTTGATGACAAAAGAACGAGTACAATTTTGAATCCATGGTGGGACGAGACAGAGAAGATAGACGAAGAGCCCATTGTGTGTGACAAGCTTCCATGCCCCAAAGTGATCACATACACAATGGAGAAAACACCTAGCTGTGGGACGTTCTTGATTGAGATCATACCAAATTGGAGCATGCTAGGTGACTTTAAAGCAATGGCTATCACAATTGTGAACCTACCAAAAGCTACAATATTTTCGATGGATGGAGGGTTCCTCAACTTTCGAAGAGGAATTGGATAGCGTTGACCAGACAAAGTCAGGCTGAAAGACTATAATTCAAGCGCTAACTAGGAGGCAACCCAGAAATTTTTCTATTTATTTGCTTTACTAGTTTATTTAGTAGATAGGAATTAATTTTCTTATTAAGTTCTCTTACAAATCCAAGTGCTATTCTAATCCATGTTGTATCTCTTCAGTGTAGGTATTGGTGGTTTAATGGACAGGCAAAATATTATGAAAAGGTTATTCAAGTCAAATTCAAGTGTGGTGCCCAATTTGTTCCATGCGCCTAATCTATTCTCCAAACTTAGCAGACAAGGAGGAGGATTGCTATATTTTCAGGGAAGTCCTCTGCTTTACTTTTTTCTATTTCAACCATTGAGGACAATGTCTAGTTTAAGTTTGGGGGAATTTTAGTGTCGTATTGCATATAGTTAGTTATTTACATTGTAGTTCATATAGTTACATTTAGTTTTTGCATTCACTTTCTTAAAAAAATAATAATTCAAAAATAAAAATAATAGTTATTACTATGTTCATCTTGCATGAGTCCAGCTGTTTGATAGTTTAAGTTTATTTTGGCCAATGATGAGATTGAAATTGGGTAGACAAGTATAGTACTGACCATTAGAGCTTTGATGTGATTTCTTGTTATGAATTAAGTCTTTTTCTGTTTGAAACTGGTATAATATGGATAACACAGTAAAAACAACTTGTTGAATGATTGAGTTTAAATTGATACATAAAGGACCTCTAAAGGATAATGCTAGTTTAAATAAGAGAATGACAAGGATAGGTAGTGAAGGCGAAGAATTAGGCAAGAACCTAAGTTTGGGCGAAAAAGTGGGGTATATAAGCTTCTAAAAAAAAGAAGAAGAAAAAGGAAAAAAAAGATATTGAGTTGAATAAATTGAGTCTTGTGGTGGGTCGAGAAAAAGCGTGAAATACAATCCTCATAAACACATGCGTGAGATGGAGCGTAAAACGCACTCACTATCCCAAAAAAAAGAAGAAAAGGAAATGAAAAAAAATGAATAAAATGGGAAATAAGAGCAAAAAGCCACCGTAGATGAAAAATGAAGCATAAGTATCCCATGCTAACCCTCGATATTGGTAATTATTTGATTTTAGTTAGATCTATCTTATTTTTGGATTTCTTGAGTTTACACTATATGATGCCTTCGAAGAGACTTGTTATGTGTTAAATTTGATTTTATATCAGTTAGCATTGTTGTTGAGCACACATGCACTATATTAGTGATAACAGTCTAAGATTTGATGATTGATTGAGAAGTTAATGATTTGTTTTGATATGATTTATTATCATGTTTACTTGATTTCTCCAAGGCCGGTTGAATAGATTTGTTTATGTCATTACTGCTGGATTCGTAGGCATGTAGATTAGTTGCATTGCATAGCATTGTTGTTTTGTGTTTTTACTTGAGGACAAGCAACGGTTTAAGTTTGGGAGTATTTGATAAGTAGGTTTTATACCTACTTATTCGGTATCTATTACTTGAACTATTTGCTTAATCTCATGTTTCTTAGTTACTTTTCATGCATTTTGTGTTCGTTTTGTAGATTATATGCTTGGGAGTTGAAATCGCAAAGAATTGGTATGAAATCGCAAAGAAAAGCAATCCGGACATCGTTTGAGCTTTTATGTTCATTTCATGTTCTTGGCTTGGAACTTGGATTACATTTTAGAGCTTCTTCTTAGCTTTCTGGAACATCTTGAATCATTCCAATCGGAGTTCGGATGCAAGAGTTATGACATTTGTACCAACGGACGTCGAACGCCATTGTTTTGGGTGGCCATTTGTATAGCAGTCAATTCCAGCCCAATTTTGACCTTCATACGTTCGTTATTTCTAAAATCTTAAAGAATAAAAGTTGTAGAACCCGTCGATATCTTCTATTTGATAGGTAGAAGGCCTCGTAACTCTTCCCAGATCAAAAGTTATGGCCGATTTCCCAAAGGACGTCAGAGCAGAAAATTTTCCTTCACAAAACCTCCATTGGGGTTGGCATACAAGTCATAAAACAGGCTCCTAGCCCTCCAGGGCAGGCCCGTTTCAAGCCTAGATGCCCGCGGGGGCGGGGGTATGCCCAGATATTACGAATTTTGGTCAAAGTTGAGTCCGGGAAGGATTGTTTTGATCCGATTGACTCAAGGACTTCCAAGAGGACTTAAAGACATATGAAGAGACTTATAAAAGGAGGAGAATCACAAGGATTAGAGAAGAGATTAGATTAGAGAGAGGATTCCATTAGATTAGAGTAGAGTAGATTAGATCAAAACACTAGTTCTTGTTAGATTTGGAGATTGAAGCGACTTGGAGACCATTGTAGATTCAAAGTAGGAGCAAGGAGGGAGCATCAAATCTACAGACAATAGATTCTATCTTCTTATCTTCTTCTATCTTTGTATTTTAATGATTATTCAATTGTGGATTCTTAGTTTTAATTCAAATATAATGAATTAATTCTTTGTTTGAGATTACAATGGATCTTATTGTGTAGTTTATTTTAATATGCTTCACTATTAATTATTATGTTCTATTGTGAGGATTGTCTATTGTGATTTGGAATTAATTGCTTAATTGCCTAGCTAACAATTACCGTGATAATCTATATGAACTTGAGAGATGAAGTATTGATTTAGATCTTATCATGATAGCATATGTTTGTGATTTCTGCTTAGATGGAATTCACGATTCGTGTTTAGGATAGAGATATGCCTTTACGCCATATGTAATCTTATAGAGAACGTGTGCTTTAAATCCTTTTTAATTATAATTCACATAGAGATATAGTGGATTAATTAATTAGGGTGTCTTGCTTAATTTTATCATCTGTGGATTTAAGTGAGTATGGGTATTATGCATCGAGATGTGGTTTTATCTGCTTTAGTGTTCTTGATTAACAATTTAGGATAGATAATAATTGATGAGAAGTGTGTTAACTTAAATGAAGCAATAAGTGAAGTTGTGATCTTAAATCTCCGTTATCTTAATTTAACTAGTGGTAATTAGAATTAGTTTACTTATAAATTGAAATTCATTCGTTTAAATAAGATTGAGTTGGTTATGGGTTAGTACTTGGTCATTTTTATTAAACAATTCCTCGTGGGAACGATACTCTACTTTCACTTTATTACTTGTTGACGACGTATACTTGCGTGTTGTGCGTTATTAGATTTTACCCAACATGCTACTTGTTCCTTTATAGCATGTGGATTTTCTAAGCAACTGGGGTTAAACCCTGAAAAGTTAGAAATACCTTTAGACGTTAAGGTAGCAAACGAGGAGATAATTCCCATTGAGCATATTCATAAGAATTGTTTCGTAGATATCAGGGGTAACATATTATCGGTAGATCTTTTACCGATAAGGTTAAGGGAATTCGATGTGATTCTCGGTATGGATTGGTTAATTAACCATAGAGCGATAATAGACTGTCATAGAAAGAGTGTAAACCTAAGGCTTTCTAAGAAACCTGAGGTTGTGTTTTATGACAATAAATCACCGGGACGTTCTTGTTGTCTAACCATGACATAAGCTAAAAAAATATTGAAGAAAGGGTGTAAGGGTTATCTGTGTCATGTGGTGGATACCCAAAGTGTGGGAGCATCATTGGAACATATAGAGGTAGTTCAAGAGTTCACGGATGTGTTTCTAGAGGTGTTACCCGGTATTCTGCTAGATAGGGATGTAGAATTCGTGATTGATTTGCTGCTAGGTACGACACCAGTTTCAAAGGCACCATATAGGATGGCGCCAATAGAGATGAAGGAGTTAATGGTTCAATTACAAGAACTATTAGATAAAAAGTACATTCAACCGAGTGTGTCTCCTTGGGGAGCGCCGATATTGTTTGTAAAGAAGAAGGATGGGTCGTTAGGACTTTGTATCTACTATCGAGAGTTGAACAAGTTAACGATTAAGAATAAATACCCGTTGCCCAGGATCGATGATCTATTTGATCAGTTGAAAGGGGAAAAGTATTTTTCTAAAATAGATTTACGTACGGGGTATCATCAACTGAAAGTGAGGAAGGAGGATGTACCTAAGACGGCGTTCAAGGCTTGTTAAGGGCATTACGAGTTTTTGGTTATGTCGTTTGGGTTGACAAATGTGCCAACAACATTTATGGATATGATGAACAGAGTGTTCAAACAGTATTTGGACAAGTTCATTGTAGTGTTCATTGATGATATTCTAGTCTATTCTAAGACGCCTGAAGATCATACTGAACATTTAAGAATATTGTTGGAAACACTACGGAGGGAGAAGTTTATGCGAAATTCACTAAGTTTGAATTTTCTAGGACATGTTATAGAAAAAGATGGCATATCCGTAGATCCAGCGAAGGTGGAAGCGGTGAATGAGTGGGAGCAACCGAAAATGCCAACCGAGGTTAGGAGTTTTCTAGGGTTAGCGGGATACTATAAGAGGTTCATTCAAAACTTTTCTAAATTAGATACTCCATTGACAAATCTGACAAGGAAATCAGTGAGGTATGAGTGGACAGAAAAGTGTGAAAAGAGTTTTCAAGAACTAAAAAAAATATTAAGTGAGGCACCTGTATTATCCTTACCAGATGATACGGGGAATTTTGTAGTTTATAGCGATGCTTCGCATAGAAGACTTGGTTGCGTGCTCATGCAGCATGACAAGGTCATTGCGTATGCGTCATGCCAATTGAAGGATTATGAGAAGGTTTATCCTACTCATGATCTGGAATTGGCAGTTGTAATTTTTGCTTTAAAAATATGGAGATATTATTTATACGGGGAGAAGTGTGAGATATACACGGACCATAAAAGTCTAAAATATATCTTCACATAGAAAGAGTTGAATATGAGGCAGAGAAGGTGGTTAGAGTTGATAAAAGATTATGACTGTGATATCTTATATCATCCGGGGAAGGCGAATGTAGTAGCCGACGCGTTAAGTCGGAAGGGTAGGGAAAAGTTGTCAATGTTAACGACTCAGAATGAGTTAATAACAAAGATGACAAGGATGGAGTTAGAAGTTAGGTTACCAAGTGAAATGGTGGAGATGTTATTCTCAATAGAGACTCGACCAACGATAGTGGAACGGGTTGAGGAAGTATAGATAAGTACGGAAGAGTGCAAGCGAATGAAAAAGATAATGGAAGATGACGAGAAGACTAAGTATAACCTTGATAAAGAAGGTTTACTTCGTTTTGAAGGAAGAATTTGGGTTCTAAATAATTCTGACTTGAAAGAAGAGATTATGTGGGAGGCTCATAGTTCGAGGTACTCGATACATCCTGGTAGTTCTAAGATGTATCAAGACCTTCATCAGAACTTTTGGTGGCCGAACATGAAGAGGGAAATCGCTGAGTATGTTAGTAAGTGCTAACTTGTCAGAAAGTTAAGGCTGAACACCAAAGACCGAGTGGGTTGTTGCATCCACTAGAGATTTCGGAGTGGAAATGGAAGCATATCACCATGGACTTTGTGGTGGGACTTCCAACAACGAGAAAGGGATACGACGATATTTGGGTCATAGTGGATCAGTTAACCAAATCGGCTCATTTTCTACCAATAGGAGTTAGGTATAACCTAGAGCAGTTAGCTAAGCTTTATGTCAAAGAAATCATTTCTAGACATGGAGTACCTGTTTCGATTATGTTTGATCATGATCCACGATTCACATCGAACTTTTGGAAGAGTTTGCAAGAGCAAATGGGAACGCATTTGAGATTGAGTACGACGTATCATCCACAGACGGATGGACAAAGTGAACGGAAAATTCAAACGCTAGAAGATATGTTAAGATCTTGCGTTATGGATTTCAAGTGGAGTTGGGATGAACATCTACCTTTGGTGGAATTCGCTTACAATAATAGTTTTCACGCTAGTATAGGCATGCCGCCTTACGAAGCGTTATATGGGAGGAAGTGCAGAACACCACTTTGTTGGGATGGAGTAGATGAACGTCGAATGTTGGGACCTGAGATGGTACAACAAACGGCAGACATGGTTGAGCTAATACGAACTCAATTGGTAGCGGCTCAAGATAGACAAAGGAAGTTTGCATATCCTTATCGAGAGAATTTAGAATTTGAAGTAGGATCGTATGTCTTTCTAAAAGTATCGCCTTGGAAAGGGAAGATACGTTTTGGGAAGAAAGGGAAGTTAAGTCCAAGG
Organism: Panax ginseng; assembly: GCA_020205605.1. NCBI lineage: Eukaryota > Viridiplantae > Streptophyta > Magnoliopsida > Apiales > Araliaceae > Panax > Panax ginseng. Next base: position 102,510,007 of record CM035143.1, read on the forward strand.
TTTGTAGGACCTTTTGAGATTTTAAGAAGGGTAGGAGAGGTAGCGTATGAAGTAGCTTTACCTTCTGAGATGGAAAGAATACACAATGTGTTTCACGTGTCAGTGTTACGTCCTTATAAACCGAACTACAAGCATATAATAGAATATGAATCTATTCATGTAGAAAAGGACTTAACGTATGAAGAACTTCCTATTCAAATTGTTGATAGGAAGGAACAAGTCTTGAGAAATAAAGTAATACCTTTAGTAAAGGTAATTTGGAGTAACCACGATGCTGAAGAAGCAACGTGGGAGCTCGAAAGTAAAATGAAGGAAAAATTTCCTCATTTATTTATATAAGTATAGCAAGATTCTGGGGACAGAATCCTTATAAGGAGGGAAGAATGTAACGCCCGAGAATTTCGGATTTTTAATGAATTAAATTTTTATTTGATTATGTGGATTAAATGAATTTAATTGATTAATTATGTGAGTACGATGTTTGAAGGTCGTTCTATGACCTAGAATGCGTGAATGTGGTTAGTATTCTGGCTGTGTGCTAGGATTAATTGCTTTGAATTATCAAGACAAAAATGAATGTTTTCCGATAAGTTTTCTTTAAAAACACTATTCATCCGATTTCGTTCGGAGCTTAGGTTTGAAATTCCGAGAAATGCATAATGATAGAATATGAAGATATAATGGAATATCCAATAATATTTCCGTTATGGAAAACGAAGTTTTTGCTTGCGGACATAAAACCTAAGGGTGTGTGAAAGAGATTTTCGAAAGGGAAAATGTATGCGTATACTCATTTCGGTGATTATACGTATGATATACGAGTATTATACTAGTATGAATACGAGTATGGTATAAAGAATAATACGACGTATAATACGAATATCGTATGAGTATTGGATGAAGAGAATACGTGAGTTATACATATAGAATACGAGAAGTTCTAATGGATTAGGAGTTAAGGACTTTGGCATAATCTAATTGGACTTAGAGTAATAGCAAACCCAATGAATTAAGTCACTAAGCCCAAATCAAGGCCTTATATTAATTAAGGACAAGCCCAATCCAAGAAGTTAAACCACGGGTCGAACCGGCGGGTCACGGGATGGGTAAAACTCATGGGGCAACCCATGAGATGACCCAAGAGGGAGTGAGCCGGCCACTTGATGGCCAAGTAAAGGTAATACTTGATCACCAAGTACTTTACTTGGTGATAAAGTAGGGAATAGTAAGGAGGTGGGGAAATGGACCATTTTGCCCTCATGTTGATTTTCTATAAATACAAGACTTGTGCTGGTTATTTTGTTGATTTACAAAGCTTGAACAATATATTGAGAGATAAAAAGAGCTAGAAACACTTATTCAATTTACTTCCAAGCAAACCTTTAGACGTTTATCAAGAACGTGAAGTACGTCAAAGGTAAATTCTCATAAACCGTAATCTTCATCTTTTTCGATTTCTTTCTCATAGAAAAATCGTAGATTGGTGGAGCATGTTTACTGAGGAGAGATAAAGATGTCTATTAATGATCAAATCATTGATAGGTCATGACCAAATAGAAATCGTAAGTGTTTACGTGAGTTAAAAACCATAGAAAGTCTTGAACGTGAACTTAGTTATGAATGAACGATTTGAAAACCGTTATAGCTAAGGAATGGGCACATTGTTTGGTTAGGATATAGATGGTGAATCAATGGAGTGTTCCATTTGATTTGGCTTATAGAACACGAGTAACGAAGTTATGGCGAATTTTGCGAAAATAGACGTTAAACGTCGAAAACGTAAAAATCTCGGATTAGGGGTCAAAAGTTGCCGTGTGACTTAAAAACATTGGTTTCCAATGTCAACACATGAGATAAGGTAATTAAGAGTCGTTGGCGCAAGAATTGTCGATCTCTGACTTAGAACGAAGAAAACGAGTATTGAACGGTCGAAAACGTTAAACGAACGCTCAAAAATGAACTCAACAGTGAATTCTAAGTTAACGGATTCGAAAGTGTAAAATTCTTATATGAACACGTAAAGGATGTAATTTGTGAGTTGTAGGCTTTCGAATGAGTCAATTCGGATGTAAAACGAAGAAGTTATGAAGTCGGGAGTTTCGTTAGAAAAGCAAAACTGTTTTGGCCAACTGGTGAACAGAGGCAGCACCGCAGTGCCAAAACCAGTATAAAATGGCCGCGTCGCAGCGCCAGATCTGGTCATGTCCCCTATTAACTCGTGCCGCAGCGCCGGTAGTGTAAAAATGTTGACCAAGCTAGGTTTTTATTTCATTTGAATGTAGACTTAAAGTAAGACATTGAAGGTACTTAATGTACATAATCAAGCTGACCTTAAATCACTTATAAGGTGATAATGTTAGAATATTTAGTAAGGTTTAATAGAAATTAAACGAAGAAACGCGAGAACATAATAAGTAAATCGTAAATGACGTTCAACGTTGGTACTTCACCAATAATGATCGAATGTCGGTTAATAACGTAAGAACGTTAACGAACCGTAACGAAGTATAGAAAGTCGAACTAACTTTATTAATGAAGTAAACTCAAGTAAGACATAGAAGAGAAAGAAGTTAGTTAGGACAATTAAGATAGTTTGTTTGATGACTAATTACATTGTGCTATGTGAATATATCATATAGATCCTGTAAACATTGAGAACTGTTGAATTATATATTCGAATACGCTTAAAGGCAAGTCTTTCTTAACGCTTGCCTAACCTTCGTGTTAGTTAAGTTTTATGTGATTCATGTTATAAGATGCATGAATGGTTTTAAAGAAAGAGTCGATGCCTGTTTTTACCTCGGCTAGACAAGTATTGAAGAATGGATTGATTTGTTTACAAGTCTTTTGATATAGAATTGTTAACGCTATCCAATGCCAAGTATTTGGTACGGATGAGAAGGTAAGTTTGTCTATGTACAAACAAAAGTATTTTCATCGATTATTCGATGGGCACGTGAGGTTGCCAAATGTTAAGAGTAAATACGTTTAATAGAAGAGTGTTGATCAACATAGAGTACAATTGGCTGATCACCTAGAAGTGCTCGTAAGTAAAGATTGATGGATGGCCTTAGTGCCGGATATCCTTTTCAAGTATGAAAATGAAAAGAGTATGTTCATGGTCTATTGACTGGTTCAGAATTTCGAAGCTATTACATGTACTTTGGAATTGTTGTTATGACATGAGAAGTACTAGTCAAATGTTTCATAATGCTTCGTAGTTAATTGTTCAGTTATGGAAGTAAAGCATGTAATTGTTAATGTGATATTCATTTGATTCTTTGTTAAGACTTGCTGAGCTAGTTATAATCATTCTTGCTTGAACCATATGTTTGCAGCTAAAGTCGAACGAACTGAGAGTTCTAAGAGAGATACAGGCAAGGCTAAGTTGGACAATTAATCGTCCTATAATAGATTAGTGTATTTGTATGTAATATACTTATGAAGAACAAAGAATGTATTCGGTTATTAACCTGGGAAAGGATTTATTACAAATGTAATATGAATATAGTAAATACAATCATTTTGTTGTTGACTCAATGGAATGACTGTATGAATTGTAGTATCGTGGAGCACCATCTGTCGGGTTTGAAGATACCCGGATTTGGGGGCGTTACATCTTACATCACCAGATCTTTTCCGATGCTATGTTGGAGTTGTCGCCGATGATTTACAATATTAAACATGCCTGATATCTCTGTTGGGGATATCTTTATGATGAATTATACCCCTTAACAAATCTGGATATTTTGTCGCATCCAAGACCAATGGTTTATGACACCGGATCTTCCCGATGCTCTGACACCGGATCTTCCCGATGCTCTGACAACGGTCGGTTTTAATAATATCCATTATTAGCTTTCTAATACCCATATCAGGGTTAATACCAATGACTTACATGTAGGTTAAAAGTTGGTATCTGATTTCAGGGTTTCAGGCCCTTTCCACTCAATCGCGTAGACCCCTTTTTCCTGATTTGACTTTTCAGCTATCGGGAATTCCTTTGTAACTCAAATTTGATTGAGCTGGAGGGGGTGGAAACCACCCTGGGTGGTCGTAGATAGACCTGTGGCTGCCGCGGGTTGACCCACGACTCCCATCGGGTATATTTAATCCCCCCATTCCTTTCATAAGTTATTTTTGAGTTGAATCACATAAAAAATCTAAAAATTCTTTCTCAGATCTACTGATTTCGGACTTCTTTCTACAAAATCTGTCACCGTACAAACGTTCTTCACTACCCTAGTAACATTTATATGTTTTCTTTTCAAGTTTTGACTGTTAGAACGTTAGATTTCATATAAAATGCTTCTAAAACCAATATAGCAAATATACATGCTTATATGACTTCATAAAAATGATCATACTTAGTAAATGCTTATATTTTACTATGTTGAATGTATTAATGTGAAAAAAACTGACTTCTGAGACAGTTATTTAGCACCCTATTTTGCTAGTTTGTTCATCTTAATTGAGGACAAATGAGCATGGGTTTTTTCAAAAACAATTCACATGGTAATTTGGCTGTCATTGTGACCTACTTTCAATGTTTAAAATTTATATCTTAACGTTGGGTTGGTGTGCTACTAAGTGGCCACCTAGTCATGTCTATGTGTATGTGGACAATCCATTTTACGAAGGAGACTCCGACAAATTTTTTTTTGGCAATTTTAACTCTACTAGGGATGTATGTTAAATTAATGCATGTATTAGGACTTAGAATATATATGAAGAAATGATTTGAATTTAATAAGATTTAAGTTTAAAACTTACCTCACCCTTTATGAGGTGATTTGAAGATTTTATTCAGGTTATGGATTCAGATAGACTAAGTAGCTCTCGTACGATCTCCGTAGGTGTGAGGAGGAGAGCTTCTGATGTTCCTCAACTGCGACTAGTTTGGAAGCCTCATTGGTTGATCGAGTCGATGATTCGTCTGTCTGGTCGACAGTTTGATCTCAATAGATGAAGAGGATGATGTTCCTATTGAGGACCCATCTCCTTCTACTTCCATTCCCCATTGGGAGCTTCCAGCTATTAAGTTGACAATTCTAGATCTTCTAGATGATTTGAGTCATCATCCATCGATCTACCTTCATGCAAACGAGGTAATATCCATTTCCATTTTTCCTTTCTTCTTTTCCTACTTCTGGGGGAAAAGGTTCGATCTTGATTTTGAACTTGATGCAGGTTCCCGACTTTACTCAGCCCAGGGGTGAACTGGTTTAGCATTCACTCCTTATACCAGACCCTTCATTTGGAGTATCATTCCATCATCCACTCTTGGGGTTTTGAGGCCTTCTTTTCCATTCTTCCCCAACATTGCCCCTGGTATTATCTGAGGACTTTATCTGAGCGATAGTTCCACTAGACTCAGTCTTTCCATTTGTTGGACTGTGAGGTGATGATGACTCCGATGGACTAGCAGTTCATCACAAGGTTAGAGTTTACAAGGGCGTCAGTGCCTTTGGTGGCTGACATTTCACCGGCTAATGTTCGATCCCTTTTCGGGGTTCCTGCCACAGCCCTCAAGCGTCGAATTGTCCACTCTGGGACCTTGAGTGTGGATGCCATGAGTGGGACTTTGACTGAGCCTCTGTCTAATGATTAGAAGGTTTAAGATCGCATTCTTCGACGGCTATTCTTGATTATCATCAGGGGTTGTTTCCTAGTGGATAACTCCTCTACGGTCTCCTTTGATTTATTCAGCGCCAAGGGGGATGTGAATCGCATCAAGGATTTTGATTGGGGCTCATTCACCTTTGCCTATTTCCTTCGGGGGATGCACCTATGCTCAGAGGGAATGACAAAGGCTTGGCTAGGGATTTACCCTTTTTTGATGGTGAGTAAATTTTCTTTATCTCCCAATTTCTTCTACTCAGGTAATTAATCTTCATAACTGATGACATTTAATCTTTGCAGTTATAGTTTTGGGCGTATAAGAGGCTTTCTTGCCTTCGCCTAGTTACTAAATTAGGTCTGGATACCTATCCACAGGGATGACAATGACATCACTCCACTCTTATAGAGGTTTCTGTAGCAGAGGGGTTTACCCACCCTCAGTTACAGTTGGAGTTGCTGACTGCCAATGTCATCACATGGGTTCCCTACTCCGACGATCATCTGATAGTAGGTTTTGAGGGTGTCTTTTCGACCGGGGTAGATTATGTATTATCCACTCGTCGAATTCCTCTCCTGACCGATGGAGGTTGGGAGCTCTACTTGGGAGATTGTGCTATTGGGAGCATCATAGAGTAGATTTGTATTCTATTCTCTCTTCCTGCTAGACGAAATTGGTCTTTATCTCAGACAATCATAGATATTCCCATGATGGGCTTGGATGGCTTTACTTTATCATAGGGCCCTTACACTTAGGATGCCTTCCATCGCTGGTTGACCCCTCGCACCATTGGAGCTCAGACTCGTGCCACTCAATTCATGGGGAATATGGTTCCTGGGTCTGTGATGATAACAGACTGGATCGCCTATGTCTGAGAGCCCGCTCATTTAGCGCAGATTGATAGTTTTACCTAGAGGTTGGATCAGGCACACTTTTTTATCTGGCATTTGGGCAGAGATCCGTCAGAGGCAGATTCTTTTGATCCCTCCAGCTCTGGAACTGGTCCTTCAGGTGGCCCATATTCTGATAGTTTCACCAGAATAGATCCCCCTTTGTATCGACCTGGGGTTCCATCTGGTAGAGATACAGTGACTCAAGAGGAGTTACAGCAGGTTGATGGATTGGATGATGTAGACATCATAAATTTCTTTGGATAGGTTTCTCGTTATCTCTTTTAATATACCTCTATTAGATATTGGACAATTGTGCCCTATTTCCCTGTACTTTTTATTTTCAGTTGTAGACAGAGATGATGTATTTAATTCTTATTAAATGATGATGTATTTAGGAATGTATGTATAATTCTTTCTATTCCTTACATCATATTGTCATTTATCATGATGAATGCATTATGTCATGGATATTCAATCACATAAGTGAGTTTAGTATTTACCCCTGGATGGTCTTATGATACGGTTCTACAAATGTCTTCATCTACCGTCAGTCAGATTTAGTACACACCACCCACACTGATAACCTTTTCTCTGAGATCATGGTATGGTAGTTTGCCTCCCACAGATCGGGTGAAAGTTGATCAGATGTTGAGACATTCCATGACTATTTTGGCGTTCCACATGCCATTAGGTTTTTTAGAGGGCATGCTATCTAATTTGATACTTGGGAGACAGGTTTTCAGATTTTATATCCACGAGCTGACTCATACGCTAGAATAGTATGAGCGCATCACTAATTTACCCTTGGATCGGCCTTGTGCTAGGATGGCTATCAGTTTATGACACTAGCCGACTTACGACGCAGAGTTATCATGGATGAGATCACTTCAAGGCATGTGGTGTCCTTGGATTTATTGATTGATTAATTCTGGACAGCTATCTACGACATTCAAGAGACTTCACCATTACTGAGGGTGAGTAGCAGGTTGTTCGCGTAGATATTCTATTGATATGTGTCATGGCTTATTTGTACATGCCACTATATATGGATCATCTGGACATTAACCTGATTACCGTGATCCGTGCTCTCAAGGAGGGTTGAACTATCTTGCCCATGATATTGGCGGAGACCTTGAGATCGGCCACATTTTGCCATACCCATCCCGTGGGGATTTTTAGAGGCAGTGCCGTTTTGTTTTACATATGGTTCATGACCCATTTGAGATCGATTGGCACTATTAGAAATCTTGGGTACTGCTTCACTCATGAGATAGTTATATCTTATTCTTTTCGGTTGGCTGAGTGTACAGAGGCAATATCCTGGTTGGCTTTTCTGACAGCAATCGAGGATCCATTTGCGATCTTGCCCAGTTCGGGACTCAGCTCTCATTATAGCTTTATTACTCATGCGGTTTGTATGGACTATATACCCCTGGCTGGTTTGAGAGGAGTAACCACATATCATCCACTGGCTATCATGGGACAGTTTGATCAGTTTTAGGATATTCATCCCTTTGATGGGGCCTTGGGTCAGCGATTATCAACTTCTTTTTTGTCAAGGGTGACTTGACTAGGATTTATGATTGTTGGACTCGTCGCTAGAGGGCTAATTTTTTGACTAGTCATCCGGGTCGATCTTTAGAGTATTCTGCATGGCTGGAGACAGATATTGCATCGGCTATGGTTATTCATTCTTAGCCGAGTAATGATTTTGATGATGAGGAGCCTATGGAGGACCCTAATTCTCCCACTTTGGACTAGCTATTTATGGGTTTGACAGCAACCTTAGTTAGTGATTCCCCTAGCACTTCTACTGCTACGGCTCCACCTTCTATAGAGTCTTTACAGTATGTGATTCATTGGATGACCTTTGAGAGGGATCAGGCTAGAGCACTGATATTGATAGCTTTTTCTGGCCGGTATGATGCTTTTAGTGAGAGGGGTGATGCTTAAGCTAGTTAGGATGCCGATTTTATTGAGCGGGATGATGCTCGAGCTACTTGGGAAGTAGCTTTTGTTAAGAGAGATGATGCTCAAGCTACTCGGGACGTATTTTTTGTTAAGCGAGATGATGCTCAAGCAGCTCAGGATGCTTCCGTTGCTGATAGTACGACACTTAGATCCTACACGACTAACATTATTGCAAATATGAGTGCATTCATAGATGATCATGGTAGCACTATGCAGATAGCTGTAGATCTTCTGGATCACATGGAGACCTTAGGGCAGGTTATAAGTGGGTTTTATACCTACTTATGGAGTACCAATTCATGCAAACTATGCCCATCTCAAGTACATTTTAGTATGTTTTAGCTGCATTTCAAGTTAGTTTGAATTGCATATACTTAAAACTCCTTTTGGTGAATAAGTGCAAGAATCGGCCTAATTTGGTGGTATTATAGGGCATGAGGCTAATAGACGCATGAGGCAAGGCAAAAGCTAGAATGTGCATGGCTGAGGATTGAGTGGAGCATGGATGGACATAGGACACTTCAAGAGTGTTAAGAACATTGCGAACCAAACTCGTAAGGCACGAGTTTATCAACTGCAAGCCACGCGGCAGGATGGGCTTGGAGGCGCTACCGCCAAGCGAAAGTACCCCGCCGCACAATGGTACCCTATCGCAAGTATCGCTACCATGAGAGGAATGTCTGGAGGAGGCCTGTCACAAAGTCCTAAGTCACGATTTGTTTTGTTTTATTTTTTTTTATTAAAATGGTTGTAAGTGATTAAAAACAATATTTGACTGGGGTCAGACGTATCTTTGGTATATTTGATATCTTTTGTCATATTTTTCATCAGCGTAATTAGGGTTTACTCTGTAGGAGAGATTCCAACGTAGAAGAAGGCCAAAGCTCTATTTTTCTACTTTTTTTGGGATTTTCTACCAGAGTAGATTATTATTAGTATTTACTGGATTGATATGCGGATTTGAATATTAATAGTGGATTCTATTCAGCAATTCGGTTTGATAGTTCTTTCTTTCATCTTTCAATTGTTGTTTACCAATCATGTTTAGATTTGTCCTATAATTGCTTTTGGTTCAGTCATGAACTAAACTGCATTATGGGATTTTAACGGATTTTAATATGTAGTTTGATTGCATGCTTGAATGCTAGATTGTTTTACATATCATATGGAATGTCTATCATGATTGTTTTGCATGTATGAATGCTTGATCACCATTTGTTTCAGTACTTGTATGGAATTGACAATGAACATGCAAGTATGGATTAGAATCATGATAGTATACGATATGGGGCTATTTTATATGGTTTTGTGTATTTCGTGAACCAGATTGACATATACCGCTTCACCGTATGAGTTAGAATAAGGGCTTGTACTTAAATTCAATATAGTTGCAATTTCACATGTACATATAGTGATTTTGGTTATATTGATGATTACATAGAGTCTATCATCCGTGGATGCCGTAAGTAGGTCTTAGTGCATTGAAAAATGGCTAAAACTCTTTTAGTGCTCTTGGCTACTTTCCTGTGATATGTGAACAAGTCATGCATGATAGTGGTGATTAAATGAAATATTAAATGAAGTTAGGATCCCATTATTTCCAGATTTGATTTATTCCGTCGTTATTATTGTTTTAGTTATTATTCGCGATTCGAGAACAAACCAATCTTATTTATTAGTTTGAGCATATAAATATAGTGATTTAGTTAATGCATAGTGATTTGAATTAAACAAATTTCTCTGTTGGATCGATACTTTACTTGCTCTGTATTGCTTGTTGACACATTTATGCTTGCATGAGTTAGAGCTCTTTTGTTAAGACTAAAAAAGAGGCAACAACAGGAGCTTATAGATTCACCTCCATCTTTTAAGGGGGATGCCATATTAGACTTTCTATCTAATTTATCTACTGGTTTATAGACTAGCTTTCATTTTCCTGCATAGACTAGGTTAGCCATTTTTTTCTTGCACGGGATATATTGTATATCAAACAATATTATATGGCAATGAAATATATTCTGTTCACTTCCCTTTTAGATATGTCTTGTCACTTGCTTGATAGTTGCCATTTTCTTTATGATATGTTATCTTGATGTATCACGAACTCTTCCTTGATGGATTATAATTGAGATGTCCTAGGATCTCTCAGAATGGGTCGTTGAACTTCAGACTTTTCTGGTGTACCAATTTTTGGTGTCTTGGAACTGGTCCTTTGATATGGTTAAGGTTTAGGTAAGTGTTTGGCTTTCTTTCAAGGGTTCGACCGCACTATAGATGGTTGCCTACGTACTCCTGGAGGGAGATCAGGTCTTACGTAGTTCAAGCTTGGCTTGAATGGTTTGGAGTTCGAGCTTAGTTTGAGGGGTTTTTGGATTATTTGGTTTGATTTGAAGGGTTTATAGAAATTATGTCTTGTTTGACTGCACCATAGATGGCTGCCTACGTACTCCTGGAGGGAGATTAGGTTTTACATAGTTCCGGCTTTGTATTGAAAACCTGAATTGACTTGATTGATTTTTTTCGTTCTTTTTTTTCAGGACTAGGATGGTGTTTTGCAAACATTTCAGACATAGTACCTCTTCACGGTGTCTAAGTTGATAAGCTGGGGAAATTTTTTGTCGTCCATTTCTTGCAGTCTGAGGGCTCCTTCTGTCAATACTTCCTTGATAATGAAAGGGCCTTCCCAATTCTGGGTGAACTTTCCTTTAAATTGATTTTGATTAGCAAGGACTTTCTTCAACACCAAGTCATTTTCTTTAAATTGCCAAAGCAGGACTTTCTTGTTATATGACCGAGCAATCCTTTGCTGATATAATTAACCATTCATTTTGGGACGATAAATGACGGAGCTATGATGTTTGATGTGGACTTTGCTGCATAATTCCTTCATCATATGGTTGATCAAATTTTTGGCATTATCTGATACGATCACCTCCAGTTGTCCATATCGACATATAAGACATTATTTCTGACGAAACCAATGATTACCTCTTTGGTGACCTTGGGAAAAGAGGCAACTTCTACCCATTTGGTGAAGTAATCAATCATGGTAAAGATGAATCGATGACCATTGCTGGCTTTGGGATCTACTGGCCCAATCACTTCCATCCCCCACATTGAAAAGGGCCACGACGAGCTCATACAATGCACTTTATTTGGAGGAGTGTGGATGGCATTCCTATGGACTTGGCACTGATATCATCTCCTAACGTGATCATCATAGTCGGCTTTTAGAGAAATCCAATAATGCCCAGTTCTTAATATCTTATTGGTAAGTAAAGTAACCCTCATGTGTGGACCACATACTCCACCATGGACTTCATTCATGAGTCTTTGGGCTTGATCTTTGTCCAGACATCTTAAAAGGCTTATTTCAGCATCCCTTTTGTAAAGTGCGTCTCCGCTCAAATATAATTTTTGGGCCATTTTATGGATTCGCTTTATTTTAACTTGACTTGCCCCAGTGGTCGTAGATCCATCTCAAAGATATTCTTTGATGTCATGATACCAGGGCTTTTTTATGGGAGACAGTTCATCTGATACTTCTCCAATGTAATTCCCATAGGTTGGTGCCTTTTGGCTTACAAATTTGATATATGGGATTCCCTCCCTTTTAGATATGTTGATTAAGGAGGCCATGGCTGCTAGTGCATCCGCGAAATCATTTTTGTCCGAGGGATATGGATGAAAGCTATTTCCTTAAATTCCATAGCCATCTTGATAACTTGCCAATGGTAGGGTAGCAAATGCAATTCTTTGGTGTGATACACCCCAGTGGTTTGCTTGATGACCAGCTCTGAATCCCTAAAGACCAATAATTGTTTTATATCCATGGATTGGTCCAGTTTCAACCCCATTATACAACCTTCATACTCAGCTGTGTTATTGGTGTTGCCAAACTGCAACTTGATGGCCATAGGATACTATTCTCCTGTAAGAGATACGAGAATTGCCACTGCTCCGGCACCTTCCATGTTTACAGCTTCGTCAAAATATAATTTCCAAGATCGAACTGTATTTTCTCGATGGATCTGTTGAAATGTCATTATTCCATCATCTGGGAAATACGTTTCTAAGGGTTCGAAATTCTCTGATGGTGCTTCGGCCAATTTATCCACAATTCCTTGACCTTTGATGGATTTTTGAGTCACGTAGCTGATATCGAACTGTTGAAGGATCAACTGCCATTTGGATAATCGGCAATTCAATATGGGTTTGCTAAATTTGTACTTTAAAGGATCCATGCAAGATATGAGATAGGTTGTGTTCCCATAAAGATAATGTTGTAACCTCATGGTGGACCATGCTAATGCACAACATGTCTTTTCAATCAATATGTACTTATGCTCGCCACTACTGAATCTTTTGTTAAGGTAATAGATAGCTCTTTCCTTGCCTCAATCGTCTTTTTGCCCCAGCATGCAACCCATAGCATTATCATTGACTGACAGGTACATAAACATGGGAACCTTGTCCCTTAGGGGTACAAAGACAAGAGCTTTGATCAACTGTTTCTTGATGGAAAGGAAAGCTTTTTGATATTCTTCATTCCACTTCATGGATGAAATTTTCCTTAATATCTTAAAGATGGGTTCACACGTTGCTATGAGTTGAGAGATGAATCTGCTTATGAGATTAATTCTCCCCAGAAATTCCTGTATTTCCTTTTTTGTTTGGGCAAAGGAAACTCGGTGATTGCTTTAATTTTGCCGAGATCTAATTTAATGACTCTGTTGCTTACTAAAAATCCCAACAACTTGTCGGATTTGACACCGAAAGTAAATTTGGCCGGATTCAGCTTTAAGTTGTATTTGCGAAGCAGATTGAATAAATTTCTGAGATGGTCAGTATGGTCATCTTCCTTTCTAGATTTAACGATGATATCATCCACATAAACCTCTATCTCCTTGTGCATCATGTCATGAAAAAGGCCATCATGGCTCGCTGATAGGTGGCACCAGCATTGATAAGGCCGAAAGATAAACGTTTGTAACAAAAGGTTCCCCAGGGGGAAATGAAGGCTATTTTCTGCCTTTCCTCTTCAGCAACCATGATCTGATGATACCCAGAGAAGCAGTCAACAAAAGAATATATGCCATATTACGCCGTGTTGTCTATTAGTAAGTGGATAAAAGGTACTGGAAAGTTGTCCTTAAGATAAGCTTTGTTCAAATTCTGGTAATCCACGCATACTCGTACCTTTGCGCTGAGCTTAGGCACATGAACTATATTGGACATCCACTCAGGGTAGGTTGATACCATGATGATGTCGGCTTTGAATTGTTTAACAATTTCTTCCTTTACTTTCAGACTCCACTCAAGATTTAGTCGCCTAAGCTTCTGTTTAACTGGCTTGAATCCTTCTTTAATGGGCAGTCGATGAATGACAATATCAGTAGACAAACCAATTATGTCCTCATGTGACTATATAAACACATACTGGAACAAAGTTAGTAGAGCAATCATGTCTTTTCTTTGGTTTGGGGTAAGGTTCATGCATATCTGGATTTCTTTATGGTTTTTTGAGGTTCCGATATTGACAGAAATGGTTTGATCAAGGTTTGGTTTGGGTTTGTCTTCGACCCATTCTTTATTCTCTATCTCTTCTTGCTAAATCCCGATCAGGTCAAAGTCCAAATTTTCATCAAAGTTGTAGTCATTGTAGAGATTTGGCATTTCATCAGCAAGACTAGACATATCCAACTCTAGAGTCCTGAAAAATAAAAAAATTTCACTTAATATATGAGATTGTTTGATCATACAAAATGTTAGCAAAAGCATGACAAGATTAACTGCTAATACTGTGCAACAAAAGTAAGTAGTCAATAATATCTACACTCCAGGGCAGATGGACTTTCTACCCTTTTTTACCCTTTTTGGCAGATGCAAGGAGTGTTGCTCCAATTATCCAGGGTCTATTCTTTGTTGATAACTATAATGAAGGGATAGTTGATGTCCTCCTCTTTGATGATGACCATAACTTAATTCATATCAGGGCTAATACTTTTCTTTCACCGGTTCTCCTTACCCTTTTTATGCGAGGGATCAAGATTTGATTTTCTGAATAGTCATTATCTGGGATATCCTCGTTCATACCCTCAGTATGTGCCAGGAAATTCACCTTTGCAAATCGGTCTTGCACATCTTACTGGAACCTTTCATTCCTTTCCTTGTTTTCCTGAATAGTGTCGACGTTGGGATTTTTATTTGTCCCTTTTCTGTTCTTGTCTTTTTGTGTTCTCATGTTAGGTGAGATTTGTTTGAAAAAACAAGTTGTGAAAATGTTCGACATGTATATGTCGATGATTGGACTGTAAGAGTCTCCAGTTGGTATTTTAAATGGTTGCACCAACTCAACCGTGAAAATGTTTGCACATTGACCACGTGATGTAACATTGTTTAACTGGTCTGTGAAACTGAGATTCGTTAGGGTCTGGGAGCTTGATTATGCGGAGGGAAGGTGTTAGGAACCCCCCAACATCCGTGTTACCACGGTGACCGCAACTTTTTAATTAAACTGTTATATGAATGTGTGTATGTGTGTGTGGGTTAATGTGCAATTATCTGGAAGTAGTGCTATGCCTCGTTTGCACCTATATACAAAGGGTTTGAATTTTTATAAAAGTTCAGTTTTAACAAGATATAGTAGTGATGTATTGTAAAAGAGGTTTTTCAAACCCATATGCTCAATAGTAATTGAGGCCTTTGATACTTATATTTTATTATATGTTCGGCTTGAATACTTTTATTTTCGAGATGCAAAGCATCTTCGAGAAAATAATGTACAAAGCAGTGTAGAATTCCTTGTGGGTATGAGAACCATCTAAGGAAATTCAAACATCGTGAATAATTTACAAGCTGATTACAACTGAAAATGTCCATCATAGGAACCGAATCTAGATTCAGGTGACTGAATCTGTGATCACACGATTCTTAGGCTCACATGATGCCGCAGTTTATATGAAAGTCGTAAAGCGATTATCTATACATAAAATCAGTAAATATATATATACAACGACGATCATTTGCCACTGGTAAACTTCATGGGGGATTGGAAATGTAAATATATAAAAGCGGTAAATATATATATAGAGACGATCAATCACCACGAAGTATCTCCATGGGGGATCAGAAATATAAATAAAGCAGTAAAAATGATCAACAGCCACGAAGTAAACTCCAGTCGGGACTAAATGTAAAGAAAGTAGTAAAAGGCCAAGAAATAAACTCCAAGCCCTGACATGAAATGTAAATATATATATATATATATATATATATATATATATATATATATATATAAAAAAACCGTAAACGCACTAGAAATATATATGATCCAACCTCGGTTTAGCATATGATATATATATATATATATATATATATATATATATATATATATATATATATATATATATATATATGTATGTATATATGTATATATAAAAGTAGTAAACTACTTTACATATATAAAATCCGTGCTCATCGAATAGGGTTCGACAACAGTTTATATATATATATATATATATATATATATATATATATATATATATATATAAACAAGAAATGCTTCGGATGTAAAATCCAGGCTCAATCGAGGCATAACTCGATAATGTTAGTCCACATATATAAATATATATATATATATATAAAGAAATAAAAAGCCACATACCAAAGTTCGAGCATACACACACAACACGACTCTCAACGTGAAGAACTGTGTGTGCACAGTAGTGGAGAAATGCTTTAAAAAGTGTAAGAAGGCTTATAGTGGACTGCCAAAGTAGACTTCAATAGATTTAAATGGATGAACACTCGATTTCCACCAGTAAAATATGACAGAATATAAGCTCACAAGTGTTTAAAATGAGAAAACACTCAGTTTATAGTGTGTACAGAGCAAATTGGACTGGGCTTCTTCGCCTTTTCTCTATTGAAAATGGCCACCCCATGCCCTCTATTTATAGATGGGGGAGCCGTAGGTGTACCTGCATCAGCAACAAGGGTACATGCGACTGCCCGGGGTGACCCGGTTAATATGGGTCACGCTGTCTCGAAGTACATGAACTCGAACAACGCGTTGTTCGCTCGAACCTTCATAACTTTCAATCTAGGTGTCCGATGGAAGCGTGCCATACCATTCTAAAAATCTCTTTCCAAGAGCTATGCAATGACATAGGATTTGCTCTTTTTTTGATTCTGAGAAGATGGGTCCATGACCGAAATAGAATTTTTGGGTCTCCGTCAGGCAGTCCGTTGAGCTGTTTTGCGTAGTTTGCGCTTGGAAGTTAAGATATGGTTCTTGTAGGACACTATTGTGTAGAATGTATATAGAAATGTTGTTGAGATGGTGCAATGTGGAATCGAGGTGGAAAAATGACGATTTTGCCTCGCACCGGGGTTATCTCCGGTTCGGGCAGATTTAGCAATCGTTGCTTAAGGTTATCTCTGAGATTGGGTTGCTGAAAGTGCTGAATGTCCTCAGGGTTGTCTCTGAGGCGTGCCAGACCTCCCGGGGTTGACTTCGGGTATTAAACTTGATCTCCTGGGGTTATCTCCAAGGTTGGAAACTGGATCTCCCGGGGCTATCTCCGGGGTTGGAATTGATGTTGTGGTCCTCTAGGGTTATCTCTGGAATGTGAAAAAGATGCTTTTTGTCCTCCTGCATAGTTAGTGACAGGAAAACGAAATTTCAAGTGTCTATAGATGCCCCTCTTTATCATGTTCATGCAATGCAATGGAATGGACATGATAAAGATTACTAGACACTTAAAATATGACAAGGTATTTTTAAAGATGTAAATCGCAATGTAATGAATGTTTATTATTAATGCTAAAATGTTTCCACAAATAGCAGTTCACAAATCGCACATCGCATTTTGCACTTCGCACATCGCTTTTCGCATTTGGCCAATTGCACTTCGCAGCTCGCACATCGCATTTCGCATATCGTAAATCGATTTACCTTTGCCGGTTATTACTGATGCCTATGTTGGTGTTGACTACAAAGGTTTGGATTTTTGTTGGTGTCATCGATGCCTATTTGATGAAGAGAAATTGAGATATTTTCTACATCTCTACTAGGGATGACGTTCTGAAATCATTGGACCTTCTCGATGTATACGCTTGGTAGTTTACAATGGTGCCTACCCTGATGGTAGTTTGACAACGGATCCTACCCTACTGGTAGTTGAATACGCTGACATCGCAAAACTATTTCGGTTCCCACTCGAACGGTGGTATACAAAGCTTTCATCGCTGAACTGTCTTGATGTTGCATTGAATTGATGCCAATGGTTTTGAATATTGGATCTTCCGATACCTTTGCTAAAGTAATAGTCAAAGGTTTGCTTCACCAGACTCTGTCTGATGTTACGTCGGATTGATGACAACTATAAACTGAGTGCTTTCTTGTCTAGGCAAATTCCAGTATCTACGACAAAATTTTTCTCTGATCTAGGCATTTAATTTGTATGCATATTTAAATCTACTGGAGATGCATGCTAATCCTTGATAGAGATGTACGTTGATATAGCACATTTTGCACATGTGCAGATCATGCATGATGTGATGGTCTAGGTTTATCCTTAGGAGTCTATTGTCCTAGGTTGATGCATATTGTAAATTGTCTGGAGTAAAATTTTACCTCACCCTTTTTGAGGTAATTTGGAGTTTTCTTTCGCTATTGGGTGCTTGTGCCCCATTTTCCTTGAGCGTTTGATTAGAAACCCGGCTAAACTAATGACCTGAATGCCGCCGACATCCCTGGAGGGTACAACTCGTTCTTTCGCTGCCCAGATTTGAACTTCAGTGTAGAGGCCCCGACTTGTGAGAATTTGACACCGGTTGGAACATTTGATGATGAGGATTTCATTCGCTAGACCTTTTGTCATTGGGCTTCTACTTTTGAGTTAAGGTCTTTCTTGAGAATTCTACCCTTCTTTTGTAGGGGCAAACTTATGTCACCGTGATTTCTTTCATACCAACTGTGGCGTCCCCGAATCCGAGGTTCCGAATCACCGCGAATTTGGTTCGATCATTCTATCCAACTATTACTTATTTGCAGAAGATATAAACATAAATTGTTTATACAATACATTTTACACACTATTCCCCAAGGTCGAGTTACCTTAAGTTATACACAAATCATAACTTTTCTAACACATAACATTATTATCATACAGCACTATTACAAATCTACTGCACACGTATACTAAAGCTGGAACTGTCTTGGACCTTTCCTTATATTCGACGCATTCGCCTTAATCTGCAATGTTTTATCATGATATAGCAAGGGTGAGCATAAAAGTTGCCCATCAAGTTTAAGTTCAATAATTTAACGATATATCATGATTGAAAGGATTTGAATAATAAGCTGGCTATAATTCAACAATATAATTGTGAACTAGTAGAAACAAACTTTTGACTGAACAAGTATTATACATGAAGAAATATATCTGGACCGAACGGTAATGAAGGTGATCAGCCTTTCATACCTGACTTATACATGCATAATGTACAAAGTACAATTCTACAATGGCAATCAACAATGAATATTTATAAATATATCTGAATGAAACAACTCTTAGTAGAGTTAAGTAAAAACAAACTTGCCTGAACCGTTATTTACCTCTACACAATTTATAACGCTTTATCCGAAGACCTAATATTAGTAATATAGATCTCCAATATTAGAATAATATCATCACAATATAATACTATAATATATATATATATACATAGAATAACTTAAACACATAACACATAACACATAACATATAACCCTATTAGTCTATTCAATACATAAAACTTAGCATCAAGTCAGACTATTTCAGTCTGACTTGAATCCGACAAAATTCTAACGTCCCGACGGTCTAGTCGGACAAAATTTAGAGTTTAAGTTCAATTAAACTCTGTCTAAATGCTTAACCATTATCTAAGATAATTTATTAACAGTCGAAATATTTTTCATAAGCTCGTAATAATTTTTAAATAATTATTACTATTTATCATGAATTTTCCATTATTAATATCGTATTTAAATAATATAAATACCACATAATTCTTTTATCATTAATATTTATTTATTATCAAATATTAATGACATATATGTCATAATATTATAATATATTTATAATATCACAAAGTATTTTTAATACGTTAAAATCACCTTTATATGATTTTTAAACAATTAAATCCATTATCTAGTAATTACTTTTAATATTAAAATATTAATATTTTCATGACAAAATATCAAAATTTATATTTTATAACTTAAAATATTTTATAACACTTAAATCATTTTCATATGATTTTTAAATCATTTATTCTATTTTTTCATAATTTATTTAATATATTTATTAAATAAACTAATTACCATTAATATTAATTTATTAATGAAATTCATCACAAAATATCAAAAGTCATTAAAAATAACTTAAAATATTTTCTTATACCATATTATCATTTTTCATGTATTAAAATTATTTTTAAATAATTTATTTAATATTATAATTAAATAAATTAAATACCATTTATATTCCAAAATATTAAATATTTATTAAATATACTCAAAATAATTAAAAACTATTTTTCAGTCTCTAAAATAATTTTTCGAAATTTATTTAGTATTTTTAATAATTAAAACCCATTTAATTCGATTTATTTAATTAAAAATATTAATTTCTGAAATTAATTGTCGCTAAAGGGCCCTATAGCAACAGACCCGTCGCTATAGGTGTTCTTGGCCTGTTCTTGAGCCTGCCCAGAAACGCAAAGTCAGTTACGAGGTGTCACGTTTGACCGGTTGTAGATCGGTGTTCGTAAGGTTTTCTGGGCTGTTAATGTTTTTAATCATGTAGTACAAGTGTAATACTACAACTAACAACCAAGATCCTGACCAATACACAATATATCTGAGAGATTCAAGCTTCAGTAAAGTCTGACAACACTGTTCTTCATTTCTGGGTTTTCCAGAAAATGAAGAACATACGATGGTACTAAATCTCGATCCTTATAACTTGAGTTCTGGGTTTTGTTTGTACAATATAATGGTTCAATATTATAAAACACATGTCAGGGTACATTTTTATAACATTCGATCATCATAAAAACAACAAAATCACACGATTCGAGCCAGTCAAACCTTGTCAGAAATACGAGTCTTGAAGAAATCAGGGTTTTCCAGATTTGAGACAAAACAACTGGTCAACCCTAATTTGACCGGAAATATCTTTTATCCTATGTACGATCTAAGTGTTATAGATGCATGATCATGTAACCTACATGTCAGTATACAAATGTAATACAACAACATGGCCTAAATCATTACCAGCAGCAATATCAGAGGCCATCAAAATGCATGTCAGACTTTCTGGAAAAATCTAGGTAACCCAGAAACAGATTTTGTGATCGGTCAACCCTGTTTGACTGCTTATATCTGGAGATGTAGACATGGTATGACCATGATTTAAGTTCCAGGTTACATTCCACATTACAAAGAACAAATGTATAACTTAAAACAACTCAAATCAAAAACAGAAAGAGATTTATGGCCACTGACATTAGCTTGTCAGGCGACATTTTTAGGGTTCTAAGTCAGTTTCAAAAACTTGATTTCTTGCATCTACATGATATGGATCCATGATCCAACAACCTAGATAATTAAAAGACACCCTATTACACAACTCTAAACAACAACTAACATCAAACAACATAAAATCTTATGATTTTGAAATTTTTTATGGTTTATACCTTTTAGCTTTGATCTTGGTTTTCTGACTTCTGATTCCGAGGTTGGCTTGTTAGGAACTGATTATGGCTCACCTTCTCTCTCTCACTCTAGATTTCGAAATTGAAGAGAGAGAATGGTCTTGGCAAAAATGAAAAGTAAAGTAAGTATTTTCTTACTTTTAAATCTCCTATGTTTTGATTCATTGTATCTAATGTTGCTAGGTGTCCTTAATTGGCTGAGATGGCTGAGATTTGAGCACATGCTAGGCTAGGGTTGGTCACCAACCATATGATATAGCAAGATTCACACTCCAACTTAATAAAATACAAAAATGGGCAAAATAGTCTTTTTGATTTTTATTTTAATGGCAATTTGGACAATGGTTCAAACCCTTGGGTTTTAGGTTTTAACCCTTAGGGTTTATGTTTTAACCCTTTAGGTTTTAAAATCAATTCTAGAATTTCCAAATTACGTTTTCAAAAATAGAAAATTAACATTTCTAAATTATAATTAGTATTTTCTAATTATATTAAAATTTCTTAATCATAATTCAAGTTTGCTAATTAGGAGTAATATTTCCTAATTAATATTGCTAATTAAGCAATTAGGGTTAAAATGGTCAGTAGGGTTTACAACCCAAAAATTAGGGTTTCTAATAGAAAAATAATTTTCTAATTTAGAAATTAGATTTCGTAATTAGATTAGAATTTTCTAATTACTCATAACTTTAAAATTAGGATTAATATTTCCTAATTAACATCAAAAGTATTAAATTAACACTTAGGTTTTCCCGAATTATAAATTACGGTTTCAAATCCATAAATTAGGGTTTAAAATTTTGAAAATTAGGTTTGCTAAATAATTAAGCTTTACCCTAATTAATATTATAATTAATAGAACTTGAGAAATATAATTCTCCGTTAAGTTCCCAGATTAGGGTTTTAAATTTCGAATTAGGGTTTCGGATTCCCGGAACTGAAATTAGGGTTTCAGAACCAATTTTAGGGTTTCTTGTTAATCGCTAGGGTTTTCTAACCGAACGTTGACGTTCTTAATATATACATAAAGTTTGTTACAGATATCGTTTATATGGTCAACCCTTGACCCTTAACCACATTCTGAACACATAAATGACCATATACAGAGAACATATTCACGTCTTCCGTTAATCCTGAATAATTCACCTAAATCCTTCACAGAATTTTGAAATCCTCAAAATTCCTTCTCAAAAATATCAAACGCATACACTTATTTTCTGTCTAGGTTCTAGTATTGAACCTTAAATCAATTAATAAAAATTTTAAAAATAATTTCCTAAATTCTCGGGTTGTCACAGAGGCTTTTACTTATATACTAGATGGTGAACATGTAGTGGATTTGGGCGTTGATGCCCTTAATCATTGTTCCTGACTTGTTCGCGCAACCAGTTTTGATGGTTTTCTTCTGATTTGATGAAGACTTGTGATTAAGGGTGTCGGCTCTTTGAAGGTCCTTGTTGTTGGTTGTCTTAGTGTATCGTTGTTTCTTCCTTTCTGGGATTTTTGCCAAAATTGATGGAATGACATTAAAGTGTTGTTGGGTCTTCTCGCCATGGGTCGCTGACTTTGAGGGTTTTTCTTTTGAGGGTCAGACCGCACCACTGATGGCAGCCTACGTACTCATGTATATGTGGGAGATAAGGTTTGCGTAGTTCCTGCTTGATGAGCTGAACGATCTGAGAAGTGTTTGTTTGGGTTTTTGTTTAGTTTGGCCGCACCATAAATGGCTGCCTACGTACTCCCATTGATTAGGGGAGATCAGGTCTTTCATAGTTCAGGCTTGATGAGCTGAAACCTGAATGATTTGATTTTTTATTTTTTATTTTTATTTTTTTTCTTTTTCTTTTTCTTTTTTTTTCAATATTTACATGCATGGAAAATAAAAGGCATAGTGCGAGGAGAGTGATACCGTCCCAACATCTCTTGGAACTCACAACTCTATCCTCTGCATCTACACCTTGGCTAACTGAGGCTTGATAGTCCAGTTGTCAGTGGTTATGTTGCCTTCGAGGCTCGCGATAGAGGTTACCTCTTGATTTTGAATATCTTCATTTATAGCCATAACTTGATCGCTTCCTGATTCAGTACATTCTTCAAGGACGCTTGAACTAGACCCATCGCAAAATGGTATGAACTCTTGATTCTTTGATGGGTTGGTTTCCCTGATAACCTCACGACCTTTTCCTTCATCTATTTCTTCACCTTTTCCTTGGGCTTGAGAGGATTCGACCATAAAATCTCCCTCGAACTGTTGTCGCATTTCTTGCAAGGAACTTTCCTTTTTTACTTTTTCTTCCTTGGAAAGGATTAGTATTTCCTCCACATCATCCAAGGTTATAAAATCGGGAACGTGGTTGCTATCTTTGGACCACAGGATGTTTGATGTTGGCGGAGGAATCTCCCTTGGGGATTCCCTTGTCTCCTCTGTCATTCCTTGCATTAGGATCAGTCCATCGTTTATATTTCCAGGATTGGTGTTCATAGCCTTCACCTCCTTTGAACTGCATGTCTCGAGTGAACATCTTAAGCTTTTTATTTCCTCTTCGTTTTTTCTAGTTATGAGGAATTCTATCTTCAGCTCTTCCTTTTCAATGAGATCCTAGATTTTATGTCGTAAAGACCAGCATTCCTCAGCCGCATGTCCAAGTGAGTTAGAATGATAGAGACACATCTTGGTGGAATCATAACTCTTTATCTTGGGATTTTGAGGATGCAGTAACTCAGTAATCCTTCCTTCGCTTATCAAAAAATGCAGCATTTCATTATTTAATATATTTAGAGGGGTGAATTTTTGGACTCTTCAAGAGTTTGTTTGATCTTTCTTCTTTGAGAATTCGCATTCCCCCGAGCGATTTTTCTGTTGGTGAGATCTTCTAGCAATTTTAGCATCCCCCTTTTCTTTTCCTTTCAGCCTGCTTTGATCTTCTTCATTTAGCTGGCTCATCCTGGAGAGATATGGGTTCGCATCGCATTATGGTTAACCTCTTTTGTCTCTTGGCTTTCTGATAGTTGAATGAAAAACTGCCTTGTTTCCTGATGTTGGCGCACTATCAGCTTAGGTAGTAGATTTACTTGATTATGGATCGTCTCTAATTTTTGCATTACCGTCATACCCTCCTCCAAGTTTTCCCACTCTAGGACATTTGTTCGGTGCCTTTAAGGGTATTCCTCAATCCTTCGCTTATATTTATGATTTGGATACATTTCAGCGCTTCCTGACCCGATCATGTTTACTTCCTCCCTATCATGCTATAACGGAAGGTTGGTGTTAACATTTTGTTGGTCAGGTTGTTGGACCACAATACTGTCACTTTCAATCAAACTTTGAATTTTATGCTTTAAGGACCAACAATCTTGTGTATCATGTCCTGGCGACCTTGAGTGGTAAACACATCTTTGGCTTGGATTATATCTTTTGCTCCATGGTTCCAGAGGTGGAGCCAGTTCAATAATTTTCTTGTGATCCATTAATATCGCCAACACATTTTCAAGGGAATCACCTAATGGAGTGAACACCCGATTATCCGTTCTTTCAAATTTTCTCTTCCTATCTTGGCATTGGTTGAATGCAACCTATTTTTGAGATGGTAGATTGTCTTGTTTTTCCCAAATGGAGGGACTGTAGGTTGGTCTCCTAGCTTGCCCCTGTACAATAAGGAATACATCTTCATTGCCTTTATCGGGTACGCCCTTGGGATCACTCGCATATTTGCTAGTCTGTATATGCTTGGCTACTGCTTCCAGGCCCATCTCTGCCATTTCGTTGTGTTTGATCATTTCTAAGAATGGCTTTCTTATGCCTGCTAGGATCCTCTCATAATAAGGAGCTTCTTGGATATCAATAAATGTCATTACCATCTCAGTTTCTGTCATTGATGGAATGACTTGTGCTACTAGATGTCTCCACCTTTGGGTATATTCTCGAAAAGATTCAGTACTTTGCTTTTTAACTTTAGTCACTTGGTATCGATTCGGTGCCATTTGTTACTAAAAATTGTACTGATTTAGAAAGGTGTGGGACAATTCTTCCCAGTTGTGGATTTTGGCATTGTCAAGTCGGGCATACCAGGCTTTAGCCTCTCCAGTGAGACTCTTTTGAAAAAGTTGCATTCTGAGGCTTCCATCTTCAGCATAAGATCCCAGTTCGCCAATGAACACTTTTAGGTGCGTATATGGATCGTCTGCCCCATTGTACTTTTCAAAATCTGGGATTTCGAATTTGTTAGGATATTGAGCCCCTGGGAATATGCAGAGATCTGAATAGGTGACACTGCCATAGTTTCCAGTCTCTTTGATTGATCGGATGGTTTCCTCCATTTGTTGGACTTTCTTTCTTATATCCCCAGTTTCTCAATCATCCCTAAGTTTTGTGATTTCAGGGGTTTTGTTGGTTCCTTTATTGGAATGAGGTTCAGGTATCTGAGTTTCCATCTTTTTACCAATACCCTGACTGCCCCCTGGTGTGAATCACTCTGGTTGAGTAGGCATTGTCTGGCCCCGAGTGTTTTTACTTTATTCTTTTAGAAAGACAACCAATTCTGCTATCTGATTCCTTAATCCTTCGAACTCCTCTCGAGAGACAGGAGTAAGATCAGGTGGAGCACTTGTAGCAATGTCTGATTGCGGGCTTAATGCCTTTTTGGACCTTGAACGGGAAACAAGACCAATTGCTTCCCTACAAAAAGAATTATGTAGTTTTGTCATAGGGAATGTGGAAATGTTACATGCTATGTGATGTGTCCATTCTTAGGAGTATAATCTTGCAAAACGGATGTCAGCTGTTTGTATGACAAGATAGCATGTCACATTTTGATATAAAAGGGAATGCATGTACACATATTCCTTCATATTTTCCATTACATTGAGATTGACATGGACTGAAATTACAAGTAATTGAATTTACGAGTAGTTGAAATGGGAAAGTATGAAGAGACTTCCTTCCGTGTTTGGTTTATCAGAGGCTGACGTATCTTAGGCTACTCTCGCAGCCTTTTGGCATGAAGGTTCCCAGATCATCGCAATTTATTTGACTGGTTTTTAATCCGGTCTTTCAACTGGAGCGAATCTGGGTGGTGCCTTTCCTGAGCCTCGTTGGAATTAGTCTCCCTACGAGTCTAGTAATCAAACACCGATAGGATAGCCTCCTGGTGGAGGGACCACACAACATACATTCACATACAACATGTCTCACCATATGGAAATGATGATATGTGTGAAGCACTAAGTGCAGTAAGTAAATGCATTTGTACACATTTATTTAAATGTAAATGCAACATCCACACACAAGCATATAACAGTTTTGAAAAGTTTGTAATAGTGGCTTAAGCCCTCTTACTGGATGTCCACAGCAGAGTCGCCACCTGTCGACGTCAGGATTTTTATTTTTCCCTTTTCCTATTCTTGTCTTTTAGTGTTCTCATGTTAGGTGAGATTTGTTTGAAAAAACAAGTTGTGAAAAGGTCTGACATGTATATGTCGACGATTGGACTGTAAGAGTCTCCAGTTGGTATTTTTAAATGGTTGCACCAACTCAACCGTGAAAAGGTTTGCACATTGACCACGTGATGTAACACTGTTTAACTAGTCTATGAAACCGAGATTCGTTAGAGTTCGAGAGCTTGATTATGTGGAAGGAAGGTGTTAGGCACCCCCGAAATCTGTGTTACCACGGTGACCGCCACTTTTCAATTAAACTGTTATATGAATGTGTATGTGTGTGTGTGTGTGTGTGGGTCAATGTGCAATTATCTGGAAGTAGTGTTATGCCTCGTTTGCACCTATATACAAAGGGTTTGAATTTGTATAAAAGTTCAGTTTTAACAAGATATAGTAGTGATGTTTTGTAAAAGAGGTTTTTCAAACCCTTATACTCAATAGTAATTGAAGCCTTTGATACTTCCCTTTTATTATATGTTTGGCTTGATTGCTTTAATTTTCGAGATGAGAAGAATCTTCGAGAAAATAATGTACAAAGCAGTGTCGAATTCCTTGTGGGTATGAGAACCATTTAAGGAAATTCAAACACCGTGAATAATTTACAAGCTGATTATAGCTAAAAATGTCCATCATAGGAACCGAATCTAGATTCGAGAGACCTAATCATGATCAAATGATGATGAGTTTATATAAAAGTCATGTCGATTACATATATATAAAGTCAGAAATATATATATACAAACGATCGACCACCACGAAGTAAACTTCAGGGGGGATTGGAAATGTGAATATATAAAAGCGGCAAATATATATATACAGACGATCAACCACCACGAAACATCTCCATGGGGGATCAGAAATGTAAATAAAGTAGTAAAAATGATCAACCGCCACGAAGTAAACTCCAGGCGAGACTAAATGTAAAGAAAGTAGCAAAAGGCCACGAAATAAACTCTAGGCCTGACAGAAATGTAAATATATATCGATCCAAGCTCGATTATATATATATATATATAAGTGGTAAACGCACCAGATATATATCGATCCAAGCTCGATTATATATATATATATATATATATATATATATATATATCTGTGTGTGCGTGTGTATATATAAAACCAGTAAACGCACCAGATATAAAATTCAGGCTCATTGAACAGAGTTCGACAACAGTTTATATATAAGTATATATATAATATAACAACAAGAAACGCTCCGGATGTAAAATCCAGGCTCAATCGAGGCATAACTCGATAATGTTAGTCCATATATATAAATATATATATATAAAGAAATAAAAAGCCATGGACCAAAGTCCGGGCATACACACCCAACACGACTCTCAACGTGAAGAACTGTGTGTGCACAATAGTGGAGAAAGTCTTTAAAAAGTGTAAGAAGGCTTACAGTGGACTGCCAAAGAAGACTTCAATAGCTTTAAATGGATGAACACTCGGTTCCCACCAGTAAAATATGACAGAATATAAGCTCACAAGTGTTTAAAATGAGAAAACACTCAGTTTATAGTATGTACAGAGCAAATTGGACAGGGCTTCCTCGCCTTTTCTCTCTTGAAAATGGCCACCCCAAGCCCTCTATTTATAGAGGGGGGAGCTGCAGGTGTACTTTCGGCTACCTGGGGTGCCCCGGGCAATATGGGTCCTGCCATCTCGAAGTACGTGCACTCAGACAACGCGCTGTTTGCTCTAACCTTCATAACTTTCAATCCAGATGTCCGATGGAAGCGTGTCATAGCATTCCAGAAAGCTCTTTCCGAGAGCTATGCAATGACATAGGATTTGCCCTTTTTGGATTGTAAGAAGATGGGTCCGTGACCGAAATATCATTTTCGGGTCTCTGTCAGGCAGTCCGTTGAGCTGTTTTGCATACTTTGCGCTTGGAAGATAAGATATGGTTCTTGTAGGACACTGTTGTGTAGAATATATGTAGAAATGTTGTTGAGACGGTGTAATATGGAATCCAGGTGGCAAAATTATAATTTCTCCCCTCACCAGGGTTATCTCTAGTTCGGGGTTGATTTAGCAGTCGTTACTCAGGGTTATCTCTGAGATTGGGCTGCTGCACGTGTTGAATGTCCTCAGGGTTATCTCTGAGGAGTGCTTGACCTCCTGGGGTTGACTCCGGGTATTAAACTTGATCTCCCGGGGTATCTCTGGGGTTGGAAACTAGATATTCCGGGGCTATCTCCGGGGTTGGAATTGATGTTGTGGTCCTCCAGGGTTATCTCTAGAATGTGAAAAAAATGCTTTTGTCCTCCTGCATAGTTAGTAACAGGAAAACAAAATTTTGAGTGTCTACAAACAAGGGTCTAGATTTCCTTTTCACTGGCCGGATTAACCTTAGGAATTAGCATTCCTAATACAGCCACATGGATTTTTCTTGTTGGTTTCACGAGTCCTATATCCATAATGTTTTGTAGCAAAATGGTTGAGGAAGGAATCGGTGGATGCTTTTACGGGTTCCGGTTGTTTGATCCAGAGGAATAGCCTAATCCAACCTTTCCTATCTGACAAGGAATTTGAACGAGACTTTTGATTCCTTGGTGGCTTTTCCCTAACCTTTGTCTAGGTTAGAAACCCAAGGATATCATTTCTTGACTAGCCAACATTATTTCGGTAGAAACTCTAGGCCTTAAAGTTGGGGCCCTAATAGGTTGATACTAAGTGTTGCTCACCTCAAGAGCTTGAAAACTAACAGGCTCAATTCCCTCATCGAGACTGATCACAAGCATTTCTCTTTGTACATGGACATGATTTTCTGGTTCAGCATTGATAGTTATCAGATTACCATTAATTATGTACTTAACTTATTGATGAAGGGTGGATGGAACTGCTCTTGGCATATGGATCCACGGTCTTCCTAACA
Source organism: Panax ginseng (assembly GCA_020205605.1). Lineage (NCBI taxonomy): Eukaryota > Viridiplantae > Streptophyta > Magnoliopsida > Apiales > Araliaceae > Panax > Panax ginseng. Next base: position 102,539,579 of record CM035143.1, read on the forward strand.
ACAAATTATATCCAGTTGTGATGTTTAGCATTTGAAAGGATATATTGACGGTATGTGGACCGATCTCTATTGGAAGTTCAATTTCTCCTACAACATTTCGTCGAGATCCATCAAAGGCTCTTATGACCATGTGGATGCTTCGAATTCGATTGAGATTGATTTTCATTCTTTCTAATGTGGCATATGGACATATGTTTAAGGAATATCCTCCATCTATCAACACACCTCCTACCACATATCCTGATAAGATCACTGCTATGTGTAATGACTTACAATGTCTCGTCCCTTCTGATGGTATGTCATCATCAGTGAAAGATATCACATTACTGTTGAAAATGTGATCTATCAAATGATGAAACTTCTCAGTATCTATCGTCTTCGGCATGTGATCTTCTTCTAGTACTTTCACTAAGACCTTGTGATGATCTTCCGAAGATAAAACCAAATCCAGAATGGATATCTATTGGGGTGCTTCTTTCAATCTTTGCACCACTTTGGCATCATTATGTCCCATCTTGTTGAGGAATTCTTCAATTTTCTCCTCAGACAGTCTCCCCGTGGATTTAATGTCTGGCTTCATTACTCGCTGAGGTAGATACATCTGGTTTTCCTTCAATATAACAACATTTTGTCTTGAAGTTGATCCCTCATATTTCCCATAGTTCTGAGGGACTCTTTTCAAGCTGATTACAGGATACTACGGTCTGAATGGCAATATCAGAGGCTCGGGAGCAGCCACTTTCAAAGGGTTCTTTACTCCTTTGACCTTCATTCCTTGGATTGTAAGAGGTGTTGTAGACAAGTCTCCTTCAGAGGATAGGACTGCTATAACTTCCTTCCATCTCTGTGTTCCAGGGGAAAATATATCCTCCTCTTTAGGTAAGGTTTTATCACTATTTACCATTTGCAGGTCACCGCAGTCAATCATATTCTGGATCAGGTGTCGGAGTGCCCAACAACTTTCTGTGCTATGGTTAGGAGTGTGGGAGTGATATTGGCATATCCTAGTAACATCAAATCTCTTGGAACGAAGATTGATTAGAGGTAAACGTTATGTGAGCTTCCTTTCGTTGATCAACATCTGTAGGATCTCCTCCATCGGTTGACCTAATGGAGTTAATTTTTTTTTATCCACATATTCTCGACGAGCCTAGGATCTTATTTTCCTTGCAAGTTTTTCTTCCCAAGTTTCATTCACTTGGAATCATTGTTGATCCCTTGTTATTTAGTGCTGATGTACCATCATTTCTGCCAGTTGACCAATCTGTTCTTTGATAGACTTTATTTCTTGTTCTATCAGAAACTGACTTGCCGAATACTCCCAGCTGCCAGAGCTATCCTTATTTATTTTCGAGGAGTCCCTTACGTAATTGTGGTACTTGGAACCTTCTCCACTTCCCATACTGATCATACTAACATTCTCTTCATTGTGTTGAGGCAGATGATTATCTTGAACATGTGGTTGTTCTTGTGTAGTGACCACAATTTCCCCACTTTCTATCAGATATTAGATTTTATGCTTTATGGACCAAAAATCTTGGGTATCATGGCCCAGAGCTTTAGAATGATAAACACATTTCTTACTTGAGTCTAAATTCCTTCCATTTGGATTAGCTGGGGGAAGGAGTTGGACAATCTTCTTTTGCGTTGTCAAAAGCTTCAGTATATTCTCCAATGAATCCCCTAAAGTGTGTGAAAACTCTTCGACATTTGACCTCTCCAACTATTTGCAATGGAGGATTTAAGGATGTGCAGATGCTTGAAAAAGGGAATTGTTTTTCCTTTGGATGGGCAAGTTTTGATTGCATCTCTGAGTTTGTCCTTACAGTACTGATGAGTGGGTTTTATACCTATGAATCGACTTTTAATTTATACTTAAACAACGTTGATACTGTCTATTTTTGTATAGTTTTACTTGTTTCATGTTTGTTTTATGTTTAGGTTGCATTACGTAGCATTCGTGTCATACAGGTGGCGTTGTAGCGAGAAAATGGCACAATATGAGAAAAAGTTAGCACTGTAGAAACACCCCCGCCGGAGCGAGCATATTTGTGAAGAACCACCCCCCCCCCCCGTCGGGGCGAGGGTACTTGGTCAAGAATAGTAACACCCATAAAATTTGGCCTTTACAATACAAAAATCCTTCACAAGTTTTGGTAGTGCGAGAGAGAAAGATGTGCACTTTGAATAGAACTCTGCAGCTGCGTGGATAGAACAATTTGGCATAGATTGGGACTATGATGGGGCAACATTTTATTAGCTATTACATCAGACAACACAACATTATAGAGATCACTGAATACCAATTAATCAGTTGAACTTTGAGCCCTAATTTTCAGAGAAGAATATTGGAGGAAAGCAAGGAAGGTCAAGATCACGAATATTACATAATTGAAGGCAAAGAAGGGTGGTTTTGTAACTTTTCTAATTCTTTAATTCGAATTTGTAATTGGGATGATGGATTCTCTATTTATTTAAGTTTGTTATTTATCTATGATGAACTAAATTACTTTTTAGGCTTGCAATGGATCTTTATTGTTGAACAATGATTGTTATGCTTTAATTTCAGTTTAGTACAACTATCAATTTAGTTTATCTATTGTGATTTGCACTTAAATTTATGAATTATTTGATCACCAATTCTGTGTAGATTTATATGGACTCGAGAGATGATGTATGAATCTAGACTTAATCACTTTAGCATGTGTTCGTGAATTCTTTATTTGATAGAATCTTGATGAATGTTTAGGATAGAGATATACCTAGCATCGCATGTAATCGGATAAAGAACTTGTAATTCAAACCTTCTTTGAATTTAATTCACATAGAGATATAGTGAATTAGTTAATTAAGGTGTTTGACTTAATTCTATCAAATTTGTGGATTTAAGTTAATACGGTGTTAGTGCATCGAGAGATGGCTAATTCTACTTGAGTGTTCTTGATTAATAAACGGAGATAGTGAATTGAACTGGAATAAGGTGTGATAATCAGAGTGCGACTTAAAGTGAAGTTGTAAGCCTAATTCTCCATTATTTGCTTGAAATTTATGGTTACTTAGTGTGTTGATTGGTTTGGATTTTTAGTTTCTTAGTTATTATTAATTAAAACCCTTAATTTAAGTAGTTTAATAAAATTGAGTTAATATAAAACTGGAATTGTTAGGTTTGATTTCATACTAGAGTATGTGGGAACGATACTTTTCTTACTTTTATATTACTTGTTGACCATGTGCACTTGCGTGTTGAGCGTATATAGATTTTACTAATAAGTTTTTGGGACCGTTGCCGGGGACTAGTTTTGATTTTAGTATTTTTCAATATCAGTTTAATTAGTTCAGTTTTACTTAAACAAATTTTCTTTTGTTTTGTTATTTCTTGTTGCAGATTTTATGAATTAGTGTATGCAAACTCGGTCTAAGAAGCCAAACTTGCTTCCTTTCGGGGATGACATTGAGAAAAGGTTTCAAAGGCCTAGTAAGTGGATTAAGGACACTAGGAAAAATCTTGATAAGGAAAAAATAATGGCTGCAGAGGATCAGAAAGGGCTGAGGGATTTTTCTACTTCTAGGGTGACTGAGCTTCAGTCGAGTATCACCATGCCTGCGATAGCTATGAATAATTTTGAGATTAAGCTTTAGACCATACAGATGATACAGAACTCAGTGCAGTTTAGGGGATTAGCCAACGACGATCCGAATGAGCACTTAGTTTTTTTTCTGGAAATCTGTGACACCTTCATATACAATGGGTTGTCAGATGATGCAGTCAGACTTTGCTTGTTTCCATTCACACTGCGGGATAAGGCGAAAAGTTGGTTACACTCTCTACCGCCGGGGTCGATTACTACATGGGACGACCTTGCTCAGAAGTTTTTGGCCAAGATTTTCCCACCAGCAAAGACTGTGAAGATGAGGAATGAGATTACTATGTTTGAGCAGCAGTATGGGGAGTTATTGTATGAAGTATGGGAAAGGTACAAGGAACTGCTTAGGAAGTGCCCACATCATGGACTACCTAAATGGCTGCAAATGAACATGTTCTACAATGGGTTGAATGGTAATCTCAGGACTAGTATAGATGCAGCTTCAGGTGGAGCGTTCATGGCTAAGAGTTATGAGGAGAAATATGATCTAATAGAGGCGATGGCGGCTAATAACTACCAGTGGCCCACAACGAGAATGGCACAGCCTAAGGTAGCTGGGGTATTAGAGGTAGATGGGGTAACAATGTTAGCAGCAAAAATTTTAGCATTGTCGAAGAAGATGGATACTCAACAATTGTTTGTGAGTTGTGTGATGGGGAACATCCTACCGAGCAATGTGCTATTAATCCAGTAGCGGTTCAATTCTAGGCAGTTATAATAGAATTCTGCAGAATCAATATCAGAATGCCTACAACCTAGGGAATAGAAATCATCCAAATTTTTTGTGGAGTAACACAATCAAAATCAGCAAGCTCCATGACAATCTTATCCCATGGGGTTTCAAAATCAGAATCAACAAGCAGCTCCATAGCATGAGAAAAAGTCAGATTTGGAAGAGCTACTATTGAAGTATATAGCAGGCAATGAGGCGGCTATAAAAATGCAAGAAGTAGCAATAAAGAACTTAGAGAATCAGATGGGACATCTTGCATTCTCTTTGAACAACAAGCCGCAAGGGACATTTCCTAGAGATACTGAAAAGAACCCTAGATGAAATCATGAGCAGTATAATGCTATTACACTTAGGAGTGGTAAGGAATTGGGTTCTAACTTAGATAGGAAAGAAAGTACAAATGATGATTGTGAGAATGAATGGAATGAATCAGACCTGAAAACTAAGGAACGAGTTGTGAACAAGCCGAAAGAAGACATACATAATAATGTTACATCACCTGTACCTTTTCCTCAATGGTTGGAAAGTCAAAAGTTAAAGGATCAATTTTCAAGGTTTATGGATATTTAAACAATTGCACATCAACATTCCATTCACTGAAGCACTTGAGCAGATGCCACGTTATGTCAAATTCATGAACGAGTTATTTTCAAAGAAACGCAAGCTCAAGGAATTTGAAACCGTAGCATTGACTGATGAATGCAGTGCAATACTGTAGAAAAAGCTTCCCCCTAAATTGGCAATCAAGATGTGGGGAGAGCTTTATGTGATCTAGCAGCGAGTATAAATCTTATGCCACTATCCATTTACCAAAAGTTGGGGTTAAAGAAAGCAAAATCGACAAATATCAGTCTATAGCTCGTAGATAGATCACTAACGTATCCAATGGGTATAGTAGAAGATGGTTAGTAAAAGTGGACACTTTGATTTTTCTAGCTGACTTTGTTGTCTTAGACTTTGAAGAAGATAAAAATATCCCAATCATCTTGGGAAGACCATTCCTTGTGACTAGACAAACACTGATTGACGTGCCTAACGGAGAATTATTATAAAAGTGTTCGATTAGATAATGAAGGTGAAAGTGTTCAAGGAAATCCCAATCTTGACTGACAAGGAAGAGAGTGAATTGCTCGACGAATCTACACGTGTCAAACTTAAGGATTGTAGAGTTAGGAAACTTGCCTGTACAGTCGACTACTGCTACGCAATCTATTTTAGCTTCATCTGAAGACCTAATATTGATAATATTGATCTCCCAATTAGAATAATGTCATCACATATAATATTGCTATTTAAAGTTATAAAATAACCTAAACACATTACCACATATTCCTAACAGTCAATAAAACACATAAGACCCGATATTAAGTCAAACTATTTTAGTCTGAGTTGAGTTCGGTACTATTTCGACATATCGATTGCCTAATCAAATAATTATCGAGCCTATTATCAATAAGACTCTACTTAAACAATCCAATATTATCTTATATAATTTATTATTTAATCAAAACATTTTTCAATAGCTCATAATAATTTTTAAATAATTATTACCATTTATACTGATTTTTTTAATCTTTAATATCATATTTATATGATTTAAATACCACAATATTCCATTATCATTAATACTTATTTAATTTCAAATATTAATGAAATCCATGTCATAATATTATAAGTTATTTATAATAAGTCAAAGTATTTTTAATACCTTAATATCACATTCAAATGATTGGGAGGCACATTCAAACAAGCGCTTATTGGGAGGCAACCCAATTTTCTTTCTATTTAAAGTATTTTTACTTTATGTTATTCACTTCGTAGATTAGTTGATTATTTTGTATTATCTAGTTCATTTCGGTAGAATAGTTTGTTAGTTCGTTATCGATTTTTAGTAAATTTAATCATACTTGCTCATACTCCATTCTTTTATCTCATATTTGTGGTTTTAATGCATTTCAGGTACTTAGGATGATATTGGACGTGCTACGAGGACAAGAAATTGAAAAATCAAAATCCTATGCAGAAGAGACCCCCACCTCGGCGGGCCCATTTCAAGCCTGGGACCCCTCCCTGCCATGGGGTTCTCATGCCATGCTTTCTCGGCGAACCCTTCTAGTATAAATACCCTCCGCCCCGGAGGGGGTACGGGAGAACTGAAAAATTTTAAGAGCCGCAGTTATGGTTTTACTCAACTTTCCCCCTTCTTGTCTTCATAAACTAACTCCAACCCACTACACACCTCACAAATTCGCCCACTACTCCTTCAATCACCTCCATTATCCTTCAATTCTGAGCATATCTCCTACCCTCTATAAATCCTAACCCTAATCCCCTAAATCCACACCATTCACACCCGTTCTCCTAAGTTCAATCATCAAAACCTAGGGTTTGCCACCAGTCAGTTCAACATCGACATCAGCTCCATCATCAGTTTTTCTATTCGACACTATCTGCGAGGGCCATTATTTGATGGCCTGCCACACCCATCCATCATATGTGGGTAGTGTAGGCAGGCATGAGTTCGATGGTCTGGGGATGAGCCTGTGCAGTATCTACTCTACTTGCTAGACTCCAGAATGATTGCACGTTACACTGTCTGGCCTGGAGGGGAGTCACACCCACGAGGAGTCGATTTTATATTTCTAGAGGCTTATGAGGAAGAAGAAGATGTTGAGGACACCTCGGAGGATGATGAGATGATCGGAGAGCAGGAGACTGAGGGGAGTAGCAGAACATGCATGTATATGTTCAGCAATCAGTTTAGCAGTCTTCAGAGACATATGGATAAAAGAGATAAAGACGCGAGTAGGAAGATGTCCCGATTGGCAGCTAGGCAAGACCATATTTTCAACGCCATGAACACATCCTTCACTTCATTGAATGCGTCCTTACAAAGTCTAAACCCTACCGCTGCCACCTAGTTCAAGTTTCACATACCAGAGCCTATGCCACAATACCCACTATAGACAGTCAAAATTTTCTGTATACCTATTACTAACATTGCAGGAGGGCAGAATCATCTTTCAGAGATAACCCTGAAAGACAACTCAGTTCAATCCTGGAGACAACCCTGTGATATTCAGTATTACCATCTCGGAGATAACCTCGAGATGTCCAGCTCAGACCCGGAAATACCACCGGAAGTTTCAACCTCAGTCCCGAAAATAACACCGGGAGTTTCAGTTTCAACCTCAGAGATAACCCCAAGGAATGCAGTTCAAATACCAGAAATCACACCGGAGATGACCGTCTCATCTCGGAGATAACCCCGAGATACTCAGTCTCAGCCCCAGAAACAACACCGAGAAAGATATTATCAACCTCGGAGACAACCCTGAGGCATACATTTGCAGTTCCAGAGATGACCCCGGAAATGTTTGTTTCAAACCTATGAAAATAACTTCAAACACTCGGCAAAAGCCCCGAGGCACTCATCTACAAAGTCCGGAGATAACCCCGGGAAGTCAGGCACATCTCAGAAACAACACTGAGGATGGTCAACATCTGCAGTAGTCCAATCTCAGAGATAACCCTGAGCAACGATCGCTAAAACAGCTCAAACTGGATACATTCTACACAACAATGTCCTATAAGAACCAAAGAGCACCGTCTCAACAACAAATACATACATTCTACACAGCAATGTCATATAAGAACCAAAGAGTGCCAATCTCGAGTGACTACTGCACAAGACAGCACACTAGATAGAATTTGAAGCTTGAAGACATAGTGCATGGTCTCATCTTCGTGACTTCGTACAACCTCTACTCCTATGTCATTGTGTAGCTCTCGAAAACAGCATGCCATAAAAGGTTTTATACACCTCGATCGGATGCCCAGATTGAAGTTCTAAAAGTTCGAGCGGACAACACGTTGCATGCGTGCACGTACTTCGAGATGGTAGGACCCGCAGAACCCAGGGCACCCCAATCAGCCGCATGTGCATCTGCGGCTGCCGTAGGTACACCTGCGGCTCCCCCCTATATAAATAGAGGACTTGGGGCAACCATTTTGCATAGAAAAAAGGCGAGGAAGCCCTGTCCAATTTGTTCTGTACACACTATAAACTGAGTGCTTTTTCATTTTAAACATTTGTGAGCTTATATATTGCTATATTTTTACCGGCGGGAGCCGTGTGTTCATCCACTTTCAAGTCATTGAAGTCTTCTTTGGCAGTCCACTGTAAGCCTTCTTACACACTTTCAAGCCTTTCTCTTCATCTTTGCAGACACCGTTCTTCACGTTGAGAGTTGTGTTGCGTGTGTATGCCCTACTTGATGCGTGGCTTTTATTTCTTTTCGTATATATATATATATATATATATATATATATATATATATATATATATATATATATATATATATATATATATGACTAACATTATCGAGTTATGCCTCGATTGAGCCTAGACTCACGTCCGAAGCATTTATTTGTTTATATATATATATATAAGCGGTAAACGCACAGGATATATATCGATCCCTGCTCGATTTATATATATATATATATATATATATATATATATATAAAATTTACATTTCACGAGCCCACAGAGTTTACTTCGTGGCCTTTTACAGCTTTCTTCACATTCCGATCCCCTATGGAGGTGCTTCGTGGTGGTTGATTGTGATTTTATTTCTTTATTTACATTTCTGATCCCCCATAGAGGTGCTTCGTGGTGGTTGATCATGTCTCTCTATATATATTTATCGCTTTTGTATATTTACATTTACGATCTCCCATGGAGGTGCTTCGTGGTGGGTGATCATGTATGTATATATATATTTACAGCTTTTATATATATAACTGGTTACAGCTTTCATATAAACTATTGTATCATTTGAGCCTAGGAATCATATGATCACATATTCAGCCTACTGAATCTAGATTCGGTTCCCGTGATGGACATTTTTTCAGTTGTAAGCAGCTTGTAAATTTATTCACGGTGTTTGGATTTCCTTAGATGTCTTTCATGCCCATGAGGATTTCGACACTGCTTTGTACATTATTTTCTCGAAGATGCTTCGCATTTCAAAAATAAAAGCAATCAAGCTGAACATTTTAATAAAATGGAAGTATCAAAAGGTCTCAATTACTATTGAGCATAGGGGTTTGAAAAACCTCTTTTACAAAACATCACTGCTATATCTTGTTTAAAACTGAATTTTTACATAAATTCAAACCCTGTGTATATAGGTGTGAATGAGGCCTTGCACTACTTCTAAATAACAACACATTGACCCACACACACACACAATTCACATAACAGTTTTTTGAAAAGTGGTAACACTGATGTCGGGGGGTGCCTAACACCTTCCCTCCGCATAACCAAGTCCCCGGACCCTAACAAATCTTGGTTTCACTGACTCGTTTAGCAGTGTCACATCACTAGGTCAATGTGCAAATCTTTTCTTGGTTGTGTTGGTACAACAATTTAAAAAACCAACTGGAAACTTTTACAGTCAAATCGTCGACATATAAATGTCGAACCTTTTCACAACATGTTTTTTCAAACAAATCTCACCTAACATGAGAACACCAAAAGACAAGAACAAAAAAGGGACAAATAAAAATCCCGATATCGACAGGAGGAGACTCTGCTGGGGACACCAGTAAGAGGACTTAAGCCGCTATTACAAGTGTGACGCCCCCAAAATAGGTATACATCACCCATTCTGAGTCGCCAAATACATGGTACAGAAACAACTACAACTTCATTAATACAATTGTCGTGCAAAATACGACAACACATAAACTGTGAGTTTAAATACAAATATTGTCTTCTAGACAATATCCACACTCAAATAAGTCCTCATTACAATTATTGATACACTAGTTTACAACATAGTGAGGACTACTAAAACAACTGTCTTGAACCATTACTCCACACCCCGACTAGTTCCCGCTTATATTCTCGCCTCCCGAGAAGAAAATGGAACAAAAAGGAAAAGGGTGAGCTCAACTAGCCCAAGAAAGAATATTATGACTAAGATAATGTACAACAAATTATCCTTAGTCTTCAACAGGAAAAATCGATAGAATACAATAGACAACAAGTTTTAGATCAACAACCTGCGGAAACACCAATTCATTAGAAGAGTTAAGGAGAGAATGAAATCTACTATCATCTATGAATTTAAAAGTCCATCATCGATATTTTATCCTGTTACATCAATCAATATACATCATAAATCAAATAGTCATCTTTGCACTCTGAGGCCAAAGATATTCATCCATTGTCATGTTCATCTCAACACTGCTCATCTTTGCACTTCACGGCCAAAAGATATTCATCGATTAGTCATGTTCATCTAAACACCTATTTATCTTTGCACTACGACCAAAGATATTCATCGAAAATCATTCATCTTTGCACTACGAAGCCAAAGATATTCAAAGAATATCATCATTTAGGACTGAGGATGATGAAAAATATTTTAAAGAAAACGAATCCAGTGAAACAAAAGAACAATAATTAAGGATTCGTACTTTAAACAATCCAAGTTCAAAAATACTTCATAAATAACCAGAGTGGAGTAAAATTCAAGAATGAAGACCAAAACATAGATCCAATCCAAGATAGGAATCATAACAGATTTATCTTGGACACGAGTAAAAAAAAATTTAATTTTTCTATAAATAGTGTCGTATTCGTGAATAGTGCCGTATACGTGAATAGTAACTCCGACACTAAAAGATAGAAATTTCACAAAAAAAAATTATTATGCTTCGTGAATAGTACTCGTGAATAGTAACTCATGAATAGTAACTCATGAATAGTAACCCCAACATGAAAAAGTTCCAAATTTGATAAAAAGTTCCAACCAATATTTTGGCATAATGATATTGAAGAAATAATATCATTTTAAAAAAAATATCCCTTACCTCGCAAAAAATAGTACTTACATTGGAATCTTTGGATATAGTCTTTGAAAGAACTTGCACCAGATAGCAATACTCAAAGTACTAAAATACTCACAAAAATACGCTTCGATAATATAGAGAGAAAGAGAAAAACTTTAGTTTACGGTGTGATTTTCAATTCTAACCTAAGCACCTATTTATAGGAAATTGCTTAGAACACCAAATCAGAAAATTTAATAAAATAATAATATATATTATAAATTCTTATGCACACCTTCATTGATCCAAAATATCAGCCAAACATGTGCCAAACTTTCGAAAAACGTTTTTCATATAAAAGTTATTTAAAACTCCAAAAAAAAATAATCAATTAATCTGGAACTTCAATAATTCATAATAAATAGCCCTTTTATCAGAATATTCGAATCTCGCGAATTTTTATAGGAAATTCATTCTCTACAACTTTACAGAAGAAAGTTTTTCCAAATTCCAAATAGAAATTGACCGAAATCCACAAACGGACGATTTTACAGGCTATAATCAAATTTCAATCAAGAAATGAGGTCCACCGACACACAAAACATGTGTTAATCATTTAATGCAACAAAAATACTCTTCATCCTCATATACTCATATATCCCACAATCATTGTAAAAATATCACCATTATTATATTATAATAATATAATAAAATATTATTTTATCAGAAAATATAAAATACGATTTTCAACAATTGTCACTTTAAAAAATTTTCTCCATCTATATCCACATAAAATCAATATTTTTCTCATCATATAAATCAATAATTAATTATTCACAAATAATATTACAAAATCACAATATTGACAACCAGGCAGTTCCCATGAAAGAGGGGGCTTTCCAATAAGAATATTTCCTTACTGGCGCGCAATTAGGTTACCAAACCTCTCCTTAGACAGAACTTTCTAGACATTGCCAATAATATTATCTAATAATATTATTCAAATAATATGAATTATTGATTTGATAATGGAAAATACTGTGCAGTGACAATTATTAAAACAACAATAGTATAAAATATCAACGCAACAATTATTGAATCAAAAATAAAATATTGAACAGTAATTACTATAACAATTATTTAAAATATTTGCGCATTTTACTCATAACTAACCACATTAATCAAATCAACCCCTTACTATTTCAAAATAATAATTAGAGAAATTAAATCTTTTATTTATAAAAAGTTGGGGTCTTACAACAAGCTTTTCAAAACTGTTATATGTTTGTGTGTGGATGTTGCATTTACATTTGATGGATGTGTACGAATGCATTTACATACTGCTTTACACTATATCTGCTAGTGATATTAGTGCTTCGCACATGTCATCATTTTCAAAATGGTGAGACACGTTGTGACGCCCCCAAAATATGTATACATCACCCATTCTGAGTCGCCAAATACATGGTACAGAATACAAATACAAACTTAAATACACAATATGAGCTGTGAGTTTCCATACAAATATTGTCGACTAGACCGTATTCAAACTCCAAATAAGTCCTCATTACATTTATTATCACACTATTTTATAGAATAGTGAGGACTACTAATGCAAACATCTGGACCATCACTCCGTTCCCCGACTAGTCCCAGCTATATTCTCATTTCCTGAAGACCACAGACATGTTTAACATGTTTTTAACATTTATTGCAACAAAAATACTCTTCTTCCTCATTTACTCATATATCCCACATTAATTGTAAAAATATCACCATTATTATATTATTAAAATATAATAATAAATTATTTTATCAAAAAAGATAAAATATCAATTTTCAACATTTGTCACTTTAAAAATTTTCTCCATCTATATTCACATAAAATGAATATTTTTCTTATCATATAAATCAATAATTAATTATTCACAAATAATATTACAGAATCACAATAATGACAACCAGGCAGTTCCCAGGAAAGAGGGGGAGGGGGCTTTCCAATAAGGATTTCTCCTTACTAGCGCGCAATTAGGTGACCAAACCTCTCCTTAGACAAAACTTTCTAGACATTGTCAATAATGCTATCTAATAATATTATTCAAATAATATGAATTATTGCTTCGATAATAGAAAATACTGTGTAATGACAATTATTAAAATAATAATAATATAAAATATCAACGTAGCAATTATTGAATCAATAAAATAAAATATTGAACAATAATTACTGTAACAATTATTGAGTAATGCCTTCTTACGAAAAAAATTATCATGCTTCATGAATAGTATTCATGAATAGTAACTCGTGAATAGTAACTCATGAATAGTAACTCATGAATTGTAACTCATGAATAGTAATTATAAAAAATTGAATACTTTTATTTCATAAAATTCGGGGTCTTACAATCTCCCCTCCTTATGAAATTTCGTCCCCAAAATTTACGTACCTAGTATTTCAAAGAGTTGAGAATACCTTACTTTCATTTCAGATTCCATCTTCCCTGTCATCATGATTTCTCCATTGCTCATCTCCTGTATTTCAGATATCATTCTAGAATACAGCTTCAAAACAAAGGTTAATTGACATATCACAATTTGTCAACTTAAGTAAGAAAATTCAGCTTAGGTAGGACACACACTAGCGAAGGATATTACTCATCTCTCCATTCCTAGTTCTATTTCCCGATCTCCTTGGAGATCATATCCCTAAGCTCGATATACAACTATGACGACCCCAAAACAGTCCATTCCATCCAACCCATTCGAAGTCGCCAAATACATGCTACGTAAAAACAACTACAACTTTATTACTATAATTGTCGTAGCAAAATACAACAACACATATGTTGTGAGTTTTGATGCAAATATATACCAACTGTGACTCTGGACACCAACTTGGATAAAGACGTCACAATGGCACCTTACATAAAGGTAGAGTCGATAGTCGCTAGAGAGAACCTCCACACCTAGAGACCATCTATTCTCTGTTACCTCGCTCGACCCGGTTACACTCTTATTACACGAAAGAAATTGTGAAATAGAAGGTGAGCACAACTAGCTCAAGAAAGAATATTATGACTAAAGATAAATAAATTATCAATAGTATTCATCAGTAATAAATCAGAGATTTAGAACATATGGTAGATGATAAAACTTTTCAACCATAGTTGCAGCGGAATGAGCAATCCATTCGAAGAATCAAATAGACTATAAAGTCTATTAACTTCTCCACGTTAAAAGTCTACCAACAATGTTTTATCCCTGTAACATCAATCAACAGTTCCTTTTCACAATCATATAAATAACTTATAATCATAATTGTGATTCTAAATTCCTCTTCGCATCCAAGACGAAGATAATTTTCATCACCTGTATTTACCTGAAACATCAAAGATCATGGTTATACCAAAGCACAGTTTCTGTTCATAATCATACTAATAAAATCATCTTTGCACCGCGGGCCAAAGATATTCATCAATAGTTCACCTTTGCACTACATGCCAAAGATATTCAACAACAAGTCATCTTTGCATTACATGACAAAGATATTCAACAACGGATCATTTTTACACTACGGACCAAAGATATTCATCAATAATTGATCTTTGCACTACATGCCAAAAATATTCATATCTCAAAGAAATACATAATCATTAATTCAACTTGCACTTAAGCTAAAAATATTCCATTGCAAATTCAATGGTCATGATCATACTAGTCAACAATTCAACTTTGCACTACTGGCCAAAGAGAACCCATAGTCACGATCATACCAATAATCTACCCATCTTTACACTTAAGTCAAAGAGAAATATCATCACCGGAATTATAAAAATGTTATATATGATAATAAAAACAATATGATCAACAACTGAATTTAATTTCAAGAATAAGATTCATAAATCAATGATTTCATAACACCTTAATCCAAATGTTATAAATCACTTAATAATCTCATAATCTAATATTATTAATATTACCACAATATCTTAATCATTTCTTAAACTTATAACAATTTATTTTAATTGTTTATACTTTACTAATTAATGCATTTAATCATTCTAAAATGCCAAACTCATAAGATTTCATCACCAATAACCAAAACCCTCATCAAAAATCTACATATACCTCATATATGATTCTCAAGCCATAAAATCATATTTTCCAATTTTCTTACTTCACATAACATATTTAATTCATTTACTCATAACTAGAACATTTTCATGAAAAATACCAAATCAGTTCCAAAAATATTTCTTTTCTGGGATTTAGCATAATATACTCCCATATTGAACATATATTTTGCTCGGAATTTTTAAAATTCATTTACTATTTTTCACATGGCCAAAACCACCGAATATTCAGACATTTATCATAAATTGTACTTTTATCCAAAATTTCTGAAATTTACAGAGTATACTGATATTATATAGATGTACTCCCAATAAAAATTTCATCAATTTTGGAGTTAATCACAAGGAGTTATTAGCGGTTACTTTTAAAATAGTCTTTTATCATAAAATCCGTAACTCCTAATCTATACATCCAAAAATTGTCATTTTGGACACAATCTACAAAACTCATCAAAATATCATTTCAAATTTTTCCAAAATTTTTGAAGGATCAGAAAAATTTCAAAATTGAAAAACATAATAACCCTTACATACTAACGACAATATCCCTTACAATCCCTCACCTCGAAAGAGCAGTACTGGAATGTCGGATATAACACTGAACGAACTTGCACCATATAACAACACTCAAGATATCTAAATACTCACAAAATACGCTCGATAATATATAGAGAGGGAAAACTTCAGTTTCAGGTGTGATTTTCAATTCTAACCTAAGCACCCTATTTATAGAAAAATACTTAGAACACCAAAGCAGAAAATTTAATAAAATATTATTATAATTAAATTATAATCCTACGCACACCACACCGCATCAAACTCATCAGCCATTCACCCAAAACAATAACAAAAACGCGTTTTCATAATTAAAATATTTTAAACTTCTAAAATCAATTATTTCAAACTTGAAACTTCAATAATTCATAATAAATAGCATTTTTATCAGAAAAATCGAATCTTGCGAATCAGATAGGAAATTCAATTCTCTACAACTTTGCGGAAGAAAGGTTTTTCAAATTCCACATGTAAATTGGACCAAATCCACATACTGAAATTCATTTTACAAAGTTATAATCAAATTTCACCAAGAAATGGGCCCATGCACATGTTTAACATGTTTTTAACATTTATTGCAACAAAAATACTCTTCTTCCTCGCCATCATATATCCCACATTAATTGTAAAAATATCACCATTATTATATTATTAAAATATAATAATAAATTATTTTATCAGAAAAGATAATATATCAATTTTCAACAATTGTCACTTTAAAAATTTTCTCCATCTATATTCACATAAAATGAATATTTTCCTTATCATATAAATCAATAATTAATTATTCACAAATAATATTACATAATCACAATAATGACAACTAGGCTGTTCCCAAGAAAGCGTGGGAGGGGGCTTTCCAATAAGGATTTCTCCTTACTAGCGCGCAATTAGGTGACCAAACCTCTCCTTAGACAAAACTCTCTAGACATTGTCACTAATGTTATCTAATAATATTATTCAAATAATATGAATTATTGCTTCGATAATGGAAAATACTGTGTAATGACAATTATTAAAAAAAACAGTAATATAAAATATCAGCGTAGCAATTATTGAGTCAATAAAATAAAATATTGAACAATAATTACTGTAACAATTATTGAGTAATGCCTTCTTACGAAAAAAAATTATCATACTTCATGAATAGTACTCGTGAATAGTAACTCATGAATAGTAACTCGTGAATAATAACTCGTGAATAGTAACTCATGAATAGTAACTCATGAATTGTAACTCATGAATAGTAATTATAAAAAATTAAATACTTTTATTTCATAAAATTTGGGGTCTTACAATCTCCCCTCCTTATGAAATTTCGTCCCCGAAATTTACGTACCTAGTATTTCAAAGAGTTGAGAATACCTTGCTTTCATTTCAGATTCCATCTTCCCCGTCATCATGATTTCTCCATTGCTCATCTCTCGTATTTGGATATCATTCTAGAACACGACTTTCAAAACAAAGGTTAATTGACATATCACAATTTGTCAACTTAAGTAAGAAAATTCTAACTTAGGTAGGACACACACTAGCGAAGGATATTACTCGTCTCTCCCTTCCTAGTTCTATTTCCCGATCTCCGCCAGAGATCATATCCCTAAGCTTTGATACCAACTATGACGACCCCAAAACAGGTCCATTCCATCCAACCCATTCTGAGTCGCCAAATACATGGTACAGAAAATAACTACAACTTTATTACTACAATTGTCGTGCAAAATACAACAACACATATGTTGTGAGTTTTGATGCAAATATATACCAACTGTGACTCTGGACACCAACTTGGATAGCACGTCACAATGGCACCTTACATAAAGGTAAAGTCAATAGCTGTTTAGAGAGAACCTCCACAGCTAGAGACCACCGTTCTATTCTCCTGTTACCCTCGCTCGATCCAGTTACACTCTTATTACCTGAAAGAAATTGTGAAATAGAAGGGTGAGCACAACTAGCTCAGTAAAGAATATTATGACTAAAGATAAATAAATTATCAATAGTCTTCATCAGTAATAAATCAGAGATTTAGAACATATGGTAGATGATAAAACTTTTCAACCATAGTTGCAGCGGAATGAGCAATCCATTCGAAGAATCAAATAGACTATAAAGTCTATTATCTTCTCCACGTTAAAAGTCTACCAACAATGTTTTATCCCTGTAACATCAATCAACAGTTCCTTTTCACAATCATATAAATAACTTATAATCATAATTGTGATTCTAAATTCCTCTTCGCATCCAAGACGAAGATAATTTTCATCACCTGTATTTACCTGAAACATCAAAGATCATGGTTATACCAAAGCACAGTTTCTGTTCATAATCATACTAATAAAATCATCTTTACACCGCGGGCCAAAGATATTCATCAACAGTTCATCTTTGCACTACATGCCAAAGATATTCAACAACAAGTCATCTTTGCATTACATGCCAAAGATATTCAACAACGGGTCATTTTTACACTACGGACCAAATATATTCATCAATAATTGATCTTTGCACTACATGCCAAAGATATTCATATCTCAAAGAAATACATAATCATAATTTAGAATTTATATAAACCATAATTATAACCATGTTGATTAATTCACCTTGCACTTAAGCTAAAAATATTCCATTGCAAATTCAATGGTCATGATCATACTAGTCAACAATTCAACTTTGCACTACTAGCCAAAGAGAACCCATAGTCACGATCATACCAATAATCTACCCATCTTTACACTTAAGTCAAAGAGAAATATCATCACCGGATCTATAAAAATGTTATATATGATAATAAAAACAATATGATCAACAACTGCATTTAATTTCAAGAATAAGATTCATAAATCAATGATTTCATAACAACTTAATCCAAATGTTATAAATCACTTAATAATCTCATAATCTAATATTATTAATATTACCACAATATCTTAATCATTTCTTAAACTTATAAACAATTTATTTTAATTGTTTATACTTTACTAATTAATGCATTTAATCATTCTAAAATGCCAAACTCATAAGATTTCATCACCAATAACCAAAACCCTCATCAAAAATCTGCATATACCTCATATATGATTCTCAAGCCATAAAATCATATTTTTCAATTTTCTTACTTCACATAACATATTTAATTCATTTACTCATAACTAGAACATTTTCATGAAAAATACCAAATCAGTTCCAAAAATATTTCTTTTCTGGGATTTAGCAAAATATAGTCCCATATTGAACATATATTTTTCTTGGAATTTTTAAAATTCATTTACTATTTTTCACATGGCCAAAACCACCGAATATTCAGACATTTATCATAAATTGTACTTTTATCCAAAATTTCTGAAATTTACAGAGTATACTGATATTATATAGATGTACTCCCAATAAAAATTTCATCAATTTTGGAGTTAATCACAAGGAGTTATTAGCGGTTACTTTTAAAATAGTCTTTTATCATAAAATCTGTAACTCCTAATCTATACATCTAAAAATTGCCATTTTTGGACACAATCTACAAAACTCATCAAAATATCATTTCAAATTTTTCCAAAATTTTTGAAGGATCAGAAAATTTTCGAAATTGAAAAACATAATAACCCTTACATACTAACGACAATATCCCTTACAATCCCTCACCTCGAAAGAGCAGTACTGGAATGTCGGATATAACACTGAACGAACTTGCACCATATAGCAACACTCAAGATATCTAAATACTCACAAAATACGCTCGATAATATAAAGAGAGAGAAAAAAAAAACTTCAGTTTCAGGTGTGATTTTCAATTCTAACCTAAGCACCCTATTTATAGAAAAATGCTTAGAACACCAAAGTAGAAAATTTAATAAAATATTATTAAAATTAAATTATAATCCTACGCACACCACACTAGACCAAACTCATCAGCCATTCACCCAAAACAATAACAAGAACGTTTTTCATAATTAAAATATTTTAAACTTCTAAAAATCAATTATTTCGAAACTTCGAAACTTCAATAATTCATAATAAATAGCATTTTTATCAGAAAAATCGAATCTTGCGAATCTTTATAGGAAATTCAATTCTCTACAACTTTGCAGAAGAAAGGTTTTTCAAATTCCACACAGAAATTGACCGAAATCCACATACGAACGATTTTACAGGCTATAATCAAATTTCAGTCAAGAAATGGGCCCACAGACATGTTTAACATGTTTTTAACATTTATTGCAACAAAAATACTCTTCTTCCTCAGTTACTCATATATCCCACATTAATTGTAAAAATATCACCATTATTATATTATTAAAATATAATAATAAATTATTTTATCAGAAAAGATAATATATCAATTTTCAACAATTGTCACTTTAAAAATTTTCTCCATCTATATTCACATAAAATGAATATTTTCCTTATCATATAAATCAATAATTAATTATTCACAAATAATATTACATAATCACAATAATGACAACTAGGCTGTTCCCAAGAAAGCGTGGGAGGGGGCTTTCCAATAAGGATTTCTTCTTACTAGCGCGCAATTAGGTGACCAAACCTCTCCTTAGACAAAACTTTCTAGACATTGTCAATAATGCTATCTAATAATATTATTCAAATAATATGAATTATTGCTTCGATAATGGAAAATACTGTGTAATGACAATTATTAAAACAACAGTAATATAAAATATCAACGTAGCAATTATTGAGTCAATAAAATAAAATATTGAACAATAATTACTGTAACAATTATTGAGTAATGCCTTCTTACGAAAAAAATTATCATGCTTCATGAATAGTACTCGTGAATAGTAACTCGTGAATAGTAACTCGTGAATAGTAACTCATGAATAGTAACTCATGAATAATAACTCATGAATTGTAACTCATGAATAGTAATTATAAAAAATCGAATACTTTTATTTCATAAAATTCGGGGTCTTACAATCTCCCCTCCTTATGAAATTTCGTCCCCGAAATTTATGTACCTGGTATTTCAAAGAGTTGAGAATATTTTGCTTTCATTTCAGATTCCATCTTCCCTGTCATCATGATTTCTCCATTGCTCATCTACTGTATTTCAGATATCATTCTAGAACACAGCTTCAAAACAAAGGTTAATTTATCACAATTTATCAACTTAAGTAAGAAAATTCGGCTTAGGTAGGACACATACTAGCGTAGGATATTACTCGTCTCTCCCTTCCTAGTTCTATTTCCCGATCTCCGCTAGAGATCATATCCCTAAGCTCTGATACCAACTATGACGACCCCAAAACAGGTCCATTCCATCCAATCCATTCTGAGTCGCCAAATACATGGTACAGAAAATAACTACAACTTTATTACTACAATTGTCGTGCAAAATACAACAACACATATGTTGTGAGTTTTGATGCAAATATATACCAACTGTGACTCGGACACCAACTTGGATAAAGACGTCACAATCGCACCTTACATAAAGGTAAAGTCAATAAGCATTTTAAGGAGAACCTCCACGACTAGAGACCACCGCTCTATTCTCCTGTTACCCTTGCTCGATTCCAAATACACTCTTATTACACGAAAGGAATTGTGAAATGTAAGGGTGAGCACAACTAGCTCGATAAAGAATATTATAACTAAAGATAAATAAATTATCAATAGTCTTCATCAGTAATAAATCAGAGATTTAGAACATATGGTAGATGATAAAACTTTTCAACCATAGTTGCAGCGGAATGAGCAATCCATTCGAAGAATCAAATAGACTATAAAGTCTATTATCTTCTCCACGTTAAAAGTCTACCAACAATGTTTTATCCCTGTACCATCAATCAACAGTTCCTTTTCACAATCATATGAATAACTTATAATCATAATTGTGATTCTAAATTCCTCTTCGCATCCAAGACGAAGATAATTTTCATCACCTGTCTTTACCTGAAACATCAAAGATCATGGTTATACCAAAGCACAGTTTCTGTTCATAATCATACTAATAAAATTATCTTTGCACCGCGGGCCAAAGATATTCATCAATAGTTCATCTTGGCACTACATGCCAAAGATATTCAACAACAAGTCATCTTTGCATTACATGCCAAAGATATTCAACAACGGGTCATTTTTACACTACGGACCAAAGATATTCATCAATAATTGATCTTTGCACTACATGCCAAAAATATTCATATCTCAAAGAAATACATAATCATTTCAGAATTTATATAAACCATAATTATAACCATGTTGATTAATTCACCTTGCACTTAAGCTAAAAATATTTCATTGCAAATTCAATAGTCATGATCATACTAGTCAACAATTCAACTTTGCACTACTGGCCAAAGAGAACCCATAGTCACGATCATACCAATAATCTACCCATCTTTACACTTAAGTCAAAGAGAAATATCATCACCTAATTATAAAATGTTATATATGATAATAAAAATAATATGATCAACAACTGCATTTAATTTCAAGAATAAGATTCATAAATCAATGATTTCATAACACCTTAATCCAAATGTTATAAATCACTTAATAATCTCATAATCTAATATTATTAATATTACCACAATATCTTAATCATTTCTTAAACTTATAAACAATTTATTTTAATTGTTTATACAAAACTAATTAATGCATTTAATCATTCTAAAATGTCATACTCATAAGATTTCATCATCAATAACCAAACCCCTCATCAAAAATCTGCATATACCTCATATATGATTCTCAAGCCATAAAATCACATTTTCCAATTTTCTTACTTCACATAACATATTTAATTCATTTACTCATAACTAGAATATTTTCATGAAAAATACCAAATCAGTTCCAAAAATATTTCTTTTCTGGGATTTAGTATAATATAGTCCCATATTGAACATATATGTTTCTCGGAATTTTTAAAATTCATTTACTATTTTTCACATGGCCAAAACCACCGAATATTCAGACATTTATCATAAATTGTACTTTTATCCAAAATTTCTGAAATTTACAGAATATACTGATATTATATAGATGTACTCCCAATAAAAATTTCATCAATTTTAGAGTTAATCACAAGGAGTTATTAGCGATTTCTTTTAAAATAGTCTTTTATAATAAAATCCATAACTCCTAATCTATACATCCAAAAATTGCCATTTTTGGACACAATCTACAAAACTCATCAAAATATCATTTCATATTTTTCCAAAATTTTTGAAGGATCAGAAAAATTTTGAAATTGAAAAACATAATAACCCTTACATACTAACGACAATATCCCTTACAATCCCTTACCTCGAAAGAGCAGTACTGGAATGTCAGATATAACACTGAACAAACTTGCACCATATAGCAACACTCAAGATATCTAAATACTCACAAAATACACTCGATAATATAGAGAGAGAGAGAGAAAAAAAAACTTCAGTTTTAGATGTGATTTTCAATTCTAACCTAAGCACCCTATTTATAGAAAAATGCTTAGAACACCAAAGCAGAAAATTTAATAAAATATTATTATAATTAAATTATAATCCTACGCACACCACACCAGACCAAACTCATCAGCCATTCACCCAAAACAATAACAAAAATGTTTTTCATAATTAAAATATTTTAAACTTCCAAAAATCAATTATTTCGGAACTTTGAAACTTCAATAATTCATAATAAATAGTATTTTTATCAGAAAATTTGACTCTCGCGACTTTTTATAGGAAATTCAATTCTCTACAACTTTACAGAAGAAAGGTTTTCCAAATTCCACACAGAAATTGACCGAAATCCACATACGGACGATTTTACAGGCTATAATCAAATTTCAATCAAGAAATGGGCCCGCAGACATGTTTAACATGTTTTTAACATTTATTGCAACAAAAATACTCTTCTTCCTCATTTACTCATATATCCCACATTAATTGTATAAATATCACCATTATTATATTATTAAAATATAATAATAAATTATTTTATCAGAAAAGATAAAATATCAATTTTCAACAATTGTCACTTTAAAAATTTTCTCCATCTATATTCACATAAAATGAATATTTTCCTTATCATATAAATCAATAATTAATTATTCACAAATAATATTACAGAATCACAATAATGACAACCAGGCATTTCCCAAGAAAGAGGGGGAGGGGGCTTTCCAATAAGGATTTCTCCTTACTAGCGCGCAATTAGGTGACCAAACCTCTCCTTAGACAAAAACTTTCTAGACATTGTCAATAATGCTATCTAATAATATTATTCAAATAATATGAATTATTGCTTCGATAATAAAAAATACTGTGTAATGACAATTATTAAAACAACAGTAATATAAAATATCAACGTAGCAATTATTGAATCAATAAAATAAAATATTGAACAATAATTACTGTAACAATTATTGAGTAATGCCTTCTTACGAAAAAAATTATCATGCTTCATGAATAGTACTCGTGAATAGTAACTTGTAAATAGTAACTCATGAATAGTAACTCGTGAATAGTAACTCGTGAATAGTAACTCATGAATAGTAACTCATGAATTGTAACTCATGAATAGTAATTATAAAAAATAGAATACTTTTATTTCATAAAATTTGGGGTCTTACAATCTCCCCTCCTTATGAAATTTCATCCCCGAAATTTACGTACCTGGTATTTCAAAGAGTTGAGAATACCTTGCTTTCATTTCAGATTCCATCTTCTCTGTCATCATGATTTCTCCATTGCTCATCTCCTGTATTTCAGATATCATTCTAGAACACAGTTTCAAAATAAAGGTTAATTGACATATCACAATTTGTCAACTTAAGTAAGAAAATTCGGCTTAGGTAGGACACACACTAGCGAAGGATATTACTCGTCTCTCCCTTCCTAGTTTTATTTCCCGATCTCCGCCAGAGATCATATCCCTAAGCTCTGATACCAACTATGACAACCCCAAAACAGGTCCATTCCATCCAACCCATTCTGAGCGCCTAATACATGGTACAGAAAATAACTACAACTTTATTACTACAATTGTCGTGCAAAATACAACAACACAATGTTGTGAGTTTTGATGCAAATATATACTAACTGTGACTCTGGACACCAACTTGGATAGCACATCACAATCGCACCTTACATAAAGGTAAAGTCAATAACTGTTTAGGGAGAACCTCCACAGCTAGAGACCACCGTTCTATTCTCCTGTTACCCTTGCTCGACCCAGCTACACTCTTATTACCTGAAAGGAATTGTGAAAATGTAAGGGTGAGCACAACTAGCTCAGTAAAGAATATTATAACTAAAGATAAATAAATTATCAATAGTCTTCATCAGTAATAAATCAGAGATTTAGAACATATGGTAGATGATAAAACTTTTCAACCATAGTTGCAGCGGAATGAGCAATCCATTCGAAGAATCAAATAGACTATAAAGTCTATTATCTTCTCCACGTTAAAAGTCTACCAACAATGTTTTATCCCTGTACCATCAATCAACAGTTCCTTTTCACAATCATATGAATAACTTATAATCATAATTGTGATTCTAAATTCCTCTTCGCATCCAAGACGAAGATAATTTTCATCACATCTTTACGAAACATCAAAGATCATGGTTATACCAAAGCACGCTTTACGTTCATAATCATACTAATAAAATTATCTTTTTGCATGAACCAAAGATATTCATCAATAGTTCATCTTGGCACTACATGCCAAAGATATTCAACAACAAGTCATCTTTGCATTACATGCCAAAGATATTCAACAACGGGTCATTTTTACACTACGGACCAAAGATATTCATCAATAATTGATCTTTGCAATACATGCCAAAAATATTCATATCTCAAAGAAATACATAATCATTTCAGAATTTATATAAACCATAATTATAACCATGTTGATTAATTCACCTTGCACTTAAGCTAAAAATATTTCATTGCAAATTCAATAGTCATGATCATACTAGTCAACAATTCAACTTTGCACTACTGGCCAAAGAGAACCCATAGTCACGATCATACCAATAATCTACCCATCTTTACACTTAAGTCAAAGAGAAATATCATCACCGGAATTATAAAAATGTTATATATGATAATAAAAATAATATGATCAACAACTGCATTTAATTTCAAGAATAAGATTCATAAATCAATGATTTCATAACACCTTAATCCAAATGTTATAAATCACTTAATAATCTCATAATCTAGTATTATTAATATTACCACAATATCTTAATCATTTCTTAAACTTATAAACAATTTATTTTAATTATTTATACTTTACTAATTAATGCATTTAATCATTCTAAAATGCTAAACTCATAAGATTTCATCATCAATAACCAAAACCCTCATCAAAAAACTGTATATACCTCATATATGATTCTCAAGCCATAAAATCATATTTTCCAATTTTCTTACTTCACATAACATATTTAATTCATTTACTCATAACTAGAACATTTTCATGAAAAATACCAAATCATATACAAAAATATTTCTTTTCTGGGATTTAGTATAATATAGTCCCATATTGAACATATATTTTTCTCGGAATTTTTAAAATTCATTTACTATTTTTCACATGGCCAAAACCACCAAATATTCAGACATTTATCATAAATTGTACTTTTATCCAAAATTTCCGAAATTTACAGAGTATACTGATATTATATAGATGTACCCCCAATAAAAATTTCATCAATTTTGGAGTTAATCACAAGGAGTTATTAGCGGTTACTTTTAAAATAGTCTTTTATCATAAAATCCGTAACTCCTAATCTATACATCCAAAAATTGCCATTTTTGGACACAATCTACAAAACTCATCAAAATATCATTTCAAATTTTTCCAAAATTTTTGAAGGATCAGAAAAATTTTGAAATTGAAAAACATAATAACCCTTACATACTAACGACAATATCCCTTACAATCCCTTACCTCGAAAGAGCAGTACTGGAATGTCGGATATAACACTGAACGAACTTGCACCATATAACAACACTCAAGATATCTAAATACTCATAAAATACGCTCGATAATATAAAGAGAGAGAGAAAAAAAAACTTCAGTTTCAGGTGTGATTTTCAATTCTAACCTAAGCACCCTATTTATAGAAAAATGCTTAGAACACCAAAGTAGAAAATTTAATAAAATATTATTATAATTAAATTATAATCCTACACACACCACACCAGACCAAACTCATCAGCTATTCACCCAAAACAATAACAAAAACGTTTTTCATAATTAAAATATTTTAAACTTCCAAAAATCAATTATTTCGGAACTTCGAAACTTCAATAATTCATAATAAATAGCCTTTTTATCAGAAAATTCGAATCTCACGACTTTGTATAGGAAATTCAATTCTCTACAACTTTACAGAAGAAAGGTTTTCCAAATTCCACACAGAAATTGAACGAAATCAACATACGGACGATTTTACAGGCTATAATCAAATTTCAGTCAAGAAATGGGCCCACGGACATGTTTAACATGTTTTTAACATTTATTGCAACAAAAATACTCTTCTTCCTCATTTACTCATATATCCCACATTAATTGTATAAATATCACCATTATTATATTATTAAAATATAATAATAAATTATTTTATCAGAAAAGATAAAATATCAATTTTCAACAATTGTCACTTTAAAAATTTTCTCCATCTATATTCACATAAAATGAATATTTTCCTTATCATATAAATCAATAATTAATTATTCACAAATAATATTACAGAATCACAATAATGACAACCAGGCATTTCCCAAGAAAGAGGGGGAGGGGGCTTTCCAATAAGGATTTCTCCTTACTAGCGCGCAATTAGGTGACCAAACCTCTCCTTAGACAAAAACTTTCTAGACATTATCAATAATGCTATCTAATAATATTATTCAAATAATATGAATTATTGCTTCGATAATGGAAAATACTGTGTAATGACAATTATTAAAACAACAGTAATATAAAATATCAACGTAGCAATTATTGAATCAATAAAATAAAATATTGAACAATAATTACTGTAACAATTATTGAGTAATGCCTTCTTACGAAAAACATTATCATGCTTCATGAATAGTACTCGTGAATAGTAACTTGTGATTAGTAACTCAAGAATAGTAACTCGTGAATAGTAACTCATGAATAATAACTCATGAATTGTAACTCATGAATAGTAATTATAAAAAATTGAATACTTTTATTTCATAAAATTCGGGGTATGACAATCTCCCCTCCTTATGAAATTTCGTCCCCGAAATTTACGTACCTGGTATTTCAAAGAGTTGAGAATACCTTGCTTTTATTTCAGATTCCATCTTCCCTGTCATCATGATTTCTCCATTGCTCATCTCCTGTATTTCAGATATCATTCTAGAACACAGCTTCAAAACAAAGGTTAATTGACATATCACAATTTGTCAACTTAAGTAAGAAAATTCGGCTTAGGTAGGACACACACTAGCGAAGGATATTACTCATCTCTCCCTTCCTAGTTCTATTTTTCGATCTCCACCAGAAATCATATATCTAAGCTCTGATACCAACTATGAGAACCCCAAAACAGGTCCATTCCATCCAACCCATTCTGAGTCGCCAAATACATAGTACAGAAAACAACTACAACTTTATTACTACAATTGTCGTGCAAAATACAACAACACATATGTTATGAGTTTTGATGCAAATATATACCAACTGTGACTCTGGACACCAACTTGGATAGCACGTCACAATGGCACCTTACATAAAGGTAAAGTCAATAACTGTTTAGGGAGAACCTCCACACTTAGAGACCACCGCTCTATTCTCCTGTTACCCTCGCTTTCAACCCAAATACACTCGATTACACGAAAGAAATTGTGAAATGAAGGGGTGAGCACAACTAGCTCAATAAAGAATATTATGACTAAAGATAAATAAATTATCAATAGTCTTCATCGAATAAATCGTAGATTTAGAACATATGGTAGATGATAAAACTTTTCAACCAAAGTTGCAGCGGAATGAGCAATCCATTCGAAGAATCAAATAGACTATAAAGTCTATTATCTTCTTCACGTTAAAAGTCTACCAACAATGTTTTATCCCTGTAACATCAATCAACAGTTCCTTTTCACAATCATATGAATAACTTATAATCATAATTGTGATTCTAAATTCCTCTTCGCATCTAAGACGAAGATAATTTTCATCACATGTCTTTACCTGAAACATCAAAGATCACGGTTATACCAAATCATAGTTTCTGTTCATAATCATACTAATAAAATCATCTTTGCATCGCGGACCAAAGATATTCATCAACAGTTCATCTTTGCACTACATGCCAAAGATATTCAAGAACAAGTCATCTTTGCATTACATGCCAAAGATATTCAACAACGGGTCATTTTTACACTACGGACCAAAGATATTCATCAATAATTGATCTTTGCACTACATGCCAAAGATATTCATATCTCAAAGAAATACATAATCATTTCAGAATTTATATAAACCATAATTATAACCATGTTGATTAATTCACCTTGCACTTAAGCTAAAAATATTCCATTACAAATTCAATGGTCATGATCATACTAGTCAACAATTCAACTTTGCACTACTGGCCAAAGAGAACCCATAGTCACGATCATACCAATAATCTACTCATCTTTACACTTAAGTCAAAGAGAAATATCATCACCGAAATTATAAAAATGTTATATATGATAATAAAAACAATATGATCAACAACTGCATTTAATTTCAAGAATAAGATTCATAAATCAATGATTTCATAACACCTTAATCCAAATGTTATAAATCACTTAATAATCTCATAATCTAATATTATTAATATTACCACAATATCTTAATCATTTCTTAAACTTATAAACAATTTATTTTAATTGTTTATACTTTACTAATTAATGCATTTAATCATTCTAAAAGCCAAACTCATAAGATTTCATCACCAATAACCAAAACCCTCATCAAAAAAATCAGATATACCTCATATATGATTCTCAAGCCATAAAATCATATTTTCCAATTTTCTTACTTCACATAACATATTTAATTCATTTACTCATAACTAGAACATTTTCATGAAAATACCAAATCGGTTCCAAAATATTTCTTTTCTGGGATTTAGCATAATATAGTCCCATATTGAACATATATTTTTCTTGGAATTTTTAAAATTCATTTACTATTTTTCACATGGCCAAAACCATCGAATATTCAGACATTTATCATAAATTATACTTTTATCCAAAATTTCTGAAATTTACAAAGTATACTGATATTATATAGATGTACTCCCAATACAAATTTCATCAATTTTGGAGTTAATCACAAGGAGTTATTAGCGGTTACTTTTAAAATAGTCTTTTATCATAAAATCCGTAACTCCTAATCTATACATCCAAAAT
Organism: Panax ginseng; assembly: GCA_020205605.1. Classification (NCBI taxonomy): domain Eukaryota; kingdom Viridiplantae; phylum Streptophyta; class Magnoliopsida; order Apiales; family Araliaceae; genus Panax; species Panax ginseng. Next base: position 102,569,890 of record CM035143.1, read on the forward strand.
TTGCCATTTTGGACACAATCTACAAACTCATCAAAATATCATTTCAAATTTTTCCAAAATTTACGAAGGATCGTAAAATTTTCAAATTGAAAAACATAATAACCCTTACATACTTAACGACAATATCCCTTACAATCCCTCACCTCGAAAGAGCGATCTTGGAATGCTCGGATATAACAACTCGAATCGAACTTGCACCATATAGCAACACTCAAGATATCTAAATACTCACAAAATACGCTCGATAATATATAGAGAGGGAAAACTTCAGTTTGAGGTGTGATTTTCAATTCTAACCTAAGCACCCTATTTATAGAAAAATGCTTAGAACACCAAAGCGAAAAATTTAATAAAATATTATTATAATTAAATTATAATCCTACGCACACTTCACCACACCAGACCAAACTCATCACCATTCACCCAAAAACAATAACAAAAAGCGTTTTTCATAATTAAAATATTTTAAACTTCTAAAATCAATTATTTGAACTTCAAACTTCAATAATTCATAATAAATAGCATTTTATCGGAAAAAATCGAATCTTGCGAATCAGATAGGAAATTCAATTCTCTACAACTTTGCGAAAGAAAGGTTTTTCAAATTCCACATGTAAATTGATCAAAAATCCACATACTGAACGATTTTACAGGCTATAATCAAATTTCAATCAAGAAATGGGCCCACAGACATGTTTAACATGTTTTTAACATTTATTGCAACAAAAATACTCTTCTTCCTCATTTACTCATATATCCCATATTAATTGTAAAAATATCACGATTATTATATTATTAAAATATACTAATAAATTATCTTATCATAAAAGATAAAATATCAATTTTCAACAATTGTCACTTTTAAAATTTTCTCCATCTATATTCACATAAAATGAATATTTTCCTTATCATATAAATTAATAATTAATTATTCACAAATAATATTACAGAATCACAATAATGACAGACAGTTCCCAAGAAAGAGGGGAGGGGCTTTCCAATAAGGATTTCTCCTTACTTAGCAGCAATTAGGTGACCAAACCTCTCCTTAGACAAAAACTTTCTAGACATTGTCAATAATGCTATCTAATAATATTATTCAAATAATATGAATTATTGCTTCGATAATAAAAAAATCTTTGTGTAATGACAATTATTAAAACAACGATAATATAAAATATCAACGTAGCAATTATTGAATCAATAAAATAAAATATTGAACAATAATTCAGTAACAATTATTGAGTAATGCCTTCTTACGAAAAAAAATTATCATGCTTCATGAATAGTACTAAATGAATAGTAACTTGTAAATAGTAACTCATGAATAGTAACTCGTGAATAGTAACTCGTGAATAAGAACTCATGAATAGTAACTCATGAATTGTAACTCATGAATAGTAATTATAAAAAAATTGAATACTTTTATTTCATAAAATTAGGTATGACAATCTCCTCCTTATGAAATTTAAGTCCCAGAAATTTACGTACTGGTATTTCAAAGAGTTGAGAATACCTTGCTTTCATTTCGATTCCATCTTCCCTGTCATCATGATTTCTCCATTGCTCATCTCCTCGTATTTCGGATATCATTCTAGAACACAACGACTTCAAAACAAAGGTTAATTGACATATCACAATTTGTCAACTTAAGTAAGAAAATTCGGCTTAGGTAGGACACACACTAGCGAAGGATATTACTCGTCTCTCCCTTCCTAGTTCTATTTTTCGATCTCCGCCACAAATCATATATCTAAGCTCTGATACCAACTATGAGAACCCCAAAACAGGTCCATTCCATCCAACCCATTCTGAGTCGCCAAATACATTGTACAGAAAACAACTACAACTTTATTACTACAATTGTCGTGCAAAATACAACAACACATATGTTATGAGTTTTGATGTAAATATATACCAACTGTGAATAACTGTTTAGGGAGAACCTCCACAGCTAGAGACCACCGTTCTATTCTCCTGTTACCCTCGCTCAACCCAGCTACACTCTTATTACCTGAAAGGAATTGTGAAACAGAAGGGTGAACACAACTAGCTCAGTAAAGAATATTATGACTAAAGATAAATAAATTATCAATAGTCTTCATCAGTAATAAATCAAAGATTTAGAACATATGGTAGATGATAAAACTTTTCAACCATAGTTGCAGCGGAATGAGCAATCCATTCGAAGAATCAAATAGACTATAAAGTCTATTATCTTCTCCACGTTAAAAGTCTACCAACAATGTTTTATCCCTGTAACATCAATCAACAGTTCCTTTTCACAATCATATGAATAACTTATAATCAAAATTGTGATTCTAAATTCCTCTTCGCATCCAAGAAGAAGATAATTTTCATCACCTGTCTTTACCTGAAACATCAAAGATCATGGTTATACCAAATCACAGTTTCTGTTCATAATCATACTAATAAAATCATATTTGCACCGCGGGCCAAAGATATTCATCAACAGTTCATCTTTGCACTACATGCCAAAGATATTCAAGAACAAGTCATCTTTGCATTACATGCCAAAGATATTCAACAACGGGTCATTTTTACACTACGGACCAAAGATATTCATCAATAATTGATCTTTGCACTACATGCCAAAGATATTCATATCTCAAAGAAATACATAATCATTTCAGAATTTATATAAACCATAATTATAACCATGTTGATTAATTCACCTTGCACTTAAGCTAAAAATATTCCATTACAAATTCAATGGTCATGATCATACTAGTCAACAATTCAACTTTGCACTACTGGCCAAAGAGAACCCATAGTCACGATCATACCAATAATCTACCCATCTTTACACTTAAGTCAAAGAGAAATATCATCACCAGAATTATAAAAATGTTATATATAATAATAAAAACAATATGATCAACAACTGCATTTAATTTCAAGAATAAGATTCATAAATCAATGATTTCATAACACCTTAATCCAAATGTTATAAATCACTTAATAATCTCATAATCTAATATTATTAATATTACCACAATATCTTAATCATTTCTTAAACTTATAAACAATTTATTTTAATTGTTTATACTTTACTAATTAATGCATTTAATCATTCTAAAAAGCCAAACTCATAAGATTTCATCACCAATAACCAAAACCCTCATCAAAAAACTGTATATACCTCATATATGATTCTCAAGCCATAAAATCATATTTTCCAATTTTCTTACTTCACATAACATATTTAATTCATTTACTCATAACTAGAACATTTTCATGAAAAATACCAAATCAGTTCCAAAAATATTTCTTTTCTGGGATTTAGCATAATATAGTCCCATATTGAACATATATTTTTCTCAGAATTTTTAAAATTCATTTACTATTTTTCACATGGCCAAAACCACCGAATATTCAGACATTTATCATAAATTGTACTTTTATCCAAAATTTCTGAAATTTACAGAGTATACTGATATTATATAGATGTACTCCCAATAAAAATTTCATCAATTTTGGAGTTAATCACAAGGAGTTATTAGCGGTTACTTTTAAAATAGTCTTTTATCATAAAATCCGTAACTCCTAATCTATACATCCAAAAATTGCCATTTTTGGACACAATCTACAAAACTCATCAAAATATCATTTCAAATTTTTTCAAAATTTTTGAAGGATCAGAAAAATTTCGAACTTAAAAAACATAATAACCCTTACATACTAACGACAATATCTCTTACAATCCCTTACCTCGAAAGAGCAGTACTGGAATGTCGGATATAACACTGAACGAACTTGCACCATATAGCAACACTCAAGATACCTAAATACTCACAAAATACGCTCGATAATATATATAGAGAGAAAACATCATTTTCAGGTGTGATTTTCAATTCTAACTTAAGCACCCTATTTATAGAAAAATGCTTAGAACACCAAAGCAGAAAATTTAATAAAATATTATAATAATTAAATTAAAATCCTACGCACACCACACCAGACCAAACTCATCAGCCATTCACTCAAAACAATAGCGAATTTTTATAGAAAATTCAATTCTCTACAACTTTTCAGAAGAAAGGTTTCCCAAATTCCACACAAAATTTGACCGAAACTCACATACGGACGATTTTACAGGCTATAATCAAATTTCAGTCAAGAAATGGGCTCACAGACATGTTTAACATGTTTTTAACATTTATTGCAACAAAAATACTCTTCTTCCTCATTTACTCATATATCCCACATTAATTGTAAAAATATCACCATTATTATATTATTAAAATATAATAATAAATTATTTTATCAGAAAAGTTAAATTATCAATTTTCAACAATTGTCACTTTAAAAATTTTCTCCATCTATATTCACATAAAATGAATATATTCCTTATCATATAAATCAATAATTAATTATTCACAAATAATATTACAGAATCACAATAATGACAACCAGGCAGTTCCCAAGAAAGAGGAGGAGGGGGCTTTCCAATAAGGATTTCTCCTTACTAGCGCGCAATTAGGTGACCAAACCTCTCCTTAGACAAAACTTTCTAGACATTGTCAATAATGCTATCTAATAATATTATTCAAATAATATAAATTATTGCTTCGATAATGAAAAATACTGTGTAATGAAAATTATTAAAACAACAGTAATATAAAATATCAACGTAGCAATTATTGAATCAATAAAATAAAATATTGAACAATAATATACTGTAACAATTATTGAGTAATGCCTTCTTACGAAAAAAATTATCATGCTTCATGAATAGTACTCATGAATAGTAATTCGTGAATAGTAACTCATGAATAGTAACTCATGAATAGTAATTATAAAAAATTGAATACTTTTATTTCATAAAATTCTGGGTCTTACAATCTCTCCTCCTTATGAAATTTCGTCCCCGAAATTGACGTACCTGGTATTTCAAAGAGTTGAGAATACCTTGCTTTCATTTTCAGATTCCATCTTCCCTGTTATCATGATTTCTCCATTGCCCATCTCCTATATTTCAGATATCATTCTAGAACACAGCTTCAAAACAAAGGTTAATTGACATATCACAATTTGTCAACTTAAGTAAGAAAATTCGGCATAGGTAGGACACACACTAGCGAAGGATATTACTCGTCTCTCCCTTCCTAGTTCTATTTCCCGATCTCCGCCAGAGATCATATCCCTAAGCTCTGATACCAACTATGACGACCCCAAAATAGGTCCATTCCATCCAACCCATTCTGAGTCGCCAAATACATGGTACAGAAAATAACTACAACTTTATTACTACAATTGTCGTGCAAAATATAACAACACATATGTTGTGAGTTTTGATGCAAATATATACCAACTGTGACTCTGGACACCAACTTGGATAGCACGTCACAATGGCACCTTACATAAAGGTAAAGTCAATAACTGTTTAGGGAGAACCTCCACAGCTAGAGACCACCGTTCTATTCTCCTGTTACCCTCGCTTCAACCCAAATACACTCTTATTACCCGAAAGGAATTGTGAAATGTAGAGGGTGAGCACAACTAGCTCAATAAAGAATATTATGACTAAAGATAAATAAATTATCAATAGTCTTCATCTGTAATAAATCAGAGATTTAGAACATATGGTAGATGATAAAAATTTTCAACCATAGTTGCAGCGGAATGAGCAATCCATTCGAAGAATCAAATAGACTATAAAGTCTATTATCTTCTCCACGTTAAAAGTCTACCAACAATGTTTTATCCCTGTAACATCAATCAACAGTTCCTTTTCACAATCATATGAATAACTTATAATCATAATTGTGATTCTAAATTCCTCTTCATATCCAAGACGAAGATAATTTTCATCACCTGTCTTTACCTGAAACATCAAAGATCATGGTTATACCAAATCACAGTTTCTGTTCATAATCATACTATTAAAATCATCTTTGCACCGCGGACCAAAGATATTCATCAACAGTTCATCTTTACACTACATGCCAAAGATATTCAACAACAAGTCATCTTTGCATTACATGCCAAAGATATTCAACAACGGGTAATTTTTACACTACGGACCAAAGATATTCATCAATAATTGATCTTTGCACTGCATGCCAAAAATATTCATATCTCAAAGAAATACATAATCATTTCAGAATTTATATAAACCATAATTATAACCATGTTGATTAATTCACCTTGCACTTAAGCTAAAAATATTCCATTGCAAATTCAATGGTCATGATCATACTAGTCAACAATTCAACTTTGCACTACTGGCCAAAGAGAACCCATAGTCACGATCATACCATTAATCTACCCATCTTTACACTTAAGTCAAAGAGAAATATCATCACCGGAATTATAAAAATGTTATATATGATAATAAAAACAATATGATCAACAACTGCATTTAATTTCAAGAATAAGATTCATAAATCAATGATTTCATAACACCTTAATCCAAATGTTATAAATCACTTAATAATCTCATAATCTAATATTATTAATATTATCACAATATCTTAATCATTTCTTAAACTTATAAACAATTTATTTTAATTGTTTATACTTTACTTATTAATGCATTTAATCATTCTAAAATGCCAAACTCATAAGATTTCATCACCAATAACCAAAACCCTCATAAAAAATCTGCATATACCTCATATATGATTCTCAAGCAATAAAATCATATTTTCCAATTTTCTTACTTCACATAACATATTTAATTCATTTACTCATAACTAGAATATTTTCATGAAAAATAACAAATCAGTTCCAAAAATATTTCTTTTCTGGGATTTAGCATAATATAGTCCCATATTGAACATATATTTTTCTCGGAATTTTTAAAATTCATTTACTATTTTTCACATGGCCAAAACCACCGAATATTCAGATATTTATCATAAATTGTACTTTTATCCAAAATTTCCGAAATTTACAGAGTATACTGATATTATATAGATGTACTCCCAATAAAAATTTCATCAATTTTGGAGTTAATCACAAGGAGTTATTAGCAGTTACTTTTAAAATAGTCTTTTATCATAAAATCAGTAACTCCTAATCTATACATCCAAAAATTTCCATTTTTGGACACAATCTACAAAACTCATCAAAATATCATTTCAAATTTTTCAAAAATTTTTGAAGGATCAAAAAAATTTTGAAATTGAAAAACATAATAACCCTTACATACTAACGACAATATCCCTTACAATCCCTTACACGAAAAAGAAAAAGATCTTTGAAATGTCGGATATAACACTGAACGAACTTGCACCATATAGCAACACTCAAGATATCTAAATACTCACAAAATATGCTCGATAATATATAGAGAGAGAGAAAACTTCAGTTTCAGGTGTAATTTTCAATTTTAACCTAAGCACCCTATTTATAGAAAAATGCTTAGAACACCAAAGTAGAAAATTTAATAAAATATTATTATAAATAAATTATAATCCTACGCACACCACACCAGACCAAACTCATCAGCCATTCACCCAAAACAATAACAAAAACATTTTTCATAATTAAAATATTTTAAACTTCCAAAAATTAATTATTTCGGAACTTCGAAACATCAATAATTCATAATAAATAGCCCTTTTATCAGAAAATTCGAATCTCGTGACTTTCTATAGGAAATTCAATTCTCTACAACTTTTCAGAAGAAAGGTTTTCCAAATTCCACACAAAAATTGACCGAAATCCACATACGGATGATTTTACAGGCTATAATCAAATTTTAGTCAAGAAATGGGCCCACAGACATGTTTAACATGTTTTTAACATTTATTGCAACAAAAATACACTTCTTCCTCATTTACTCATATATCCCACATTAATTGTAAAAATATCACCATTATTATATTATTAAAATATAATAATAAATTATTTTATCAGAAAAGATAAAATATCAATTTTCAACAATTGTCACTTTAAAAATTTTCTCCATCTATATCCACATAAAATGAATATTTTCCTTATCATATAAATCAATAATTAATTATTCACAAATAATATTACAGAATCACAATAATGATAAATGTGCGGTTCAGAAAGAGGGGCTTTCCAATAAGGATTTCTCCTTACTGGCGCGCAATTAGGTGACCAAACCTCTCCTTAGATAGAACTTTCTAGACATTGTCAATAATGCTATCTAATAATATTATTCAAATAATATGAATTATTGCTTCGATAATGGAAAATACTGTGTAATGACAATTATTAAAACAACCGTAATATAAAATATCAACGTAGCAATTATTGAATCAATAAAATAAAATATTGAACAGTAATTACTGTAACAATTATTGAGTAATGCCTTCTTACGAAAAAAATTATCATGCTTCATGAATAGTACTCGTGTGAATAGTAACTCATGAATAAGAACTCATGAATAGTAACTTCGTGAATAAGTAACTCATGAATAGTAACTTGTGAATAAGAACTCATGAATAGTAACTCATGAATAGTAATTATAAAAAATTGAATACTTTTATTTCATAAAATTCTGGGTCTTACAAGTAGGGGGTGTGGGATTTGGAACATCAGGAATTTCAGGTGCTATTCGTATGAATTTGCCTTTAAGTAGGGTAATATGATCACCCTTGAGATAGTTAGAGTCGATGGAATCGGTAATTTGGATGGAGCCCCTCTAGTATGAAATGAAATGATATGCAAGAAGAATATTACCAGAATATATTCTATACGTTCTTCGTAGCTGAACCTCTGTTCTTAATGCAATCAATATCAATCAAGGTTAAAAACAGTTTTGTAGCTTGTATGCGTTTGATATGCTGTGTCTGTTTTTCGTATTTAACTTTGTTAAAGAGCTCAGTATATATAGACCACCCAAAAATATTTCCGTTGCAAAGATTTGTTACTGTAATATGCACGTTTTAAAAACACTTTGCGCAAGTCTTGCAGTTTTATGTCAATCATGATATACACAGCACGATTTTCATAACAGAGATTCTATTTTCTGAGATATCACGCTATCAGTAATTTAAGGCTAATTGATTTCCATGGGAGATAAGCCTGTCGCAATGACGGAAGTCAACACTTTGTATTACCATAAACATTTGTTGGCAGGATTCCATATTACTTATCATATATTTGACCGTTGGTACCAACCAATTAAATTATGGGACAATATTATGGGCGTGATTCCGGAATGTATATCTTATGGAATTTTAATCAATCAACTAGTTACCTTAATTAATTGCCTAGAATTAAGACCCTTCATTTATGATGCATCATTTATGCAGCATGATTTATGCAGCATGATTTATGAGATGTGTTTACCGTGAATCAAATCAATGAATAGCTTTATGGTATCATTTTCTCCAGATTACCATATATATATATTGTTCATCAAGATTTAATTTATATTATGGTAAGTAATATCGGCCATGCATATTATGAGCTAGTGAATTAGCAGGTAGCATCAAGTATGAGAATGCAAGTATATATGTAATGCACATGTCCTAGAGCCTTATTTTGGAAAGTAATAAATGCTAAGATCTTACATATATTCCTAGGACTCAATTTTGCTTTTTCTTCAAGGATGTCTTGGCTTTGTATTTTCCTCCTTGATGTTTCTGAAATTACATATCTTTCCCTAAAATGTAATATAGCATGATTAGAGGAATAATAAGGTCACTAGTTCATAAATTACTTACATACTACAGAGTATAGAAGAAAATATTATTTTATATGAATATTGAACAAAAATAACATCCCTTACCTTGAAAAGAAGAGTATTCCAACTGGTATAACGGGGATATTTTTGAAGAAAACTTTCACTGTTTTCTACACTCAAAACTTTTTAAAACTCGAAAGAAATACGCTCAATATTATAGAAGAAGAATTCTCTGATTCTGGTGTAATTTTAAATTCTAAGTAAGCATCCTATTTAAAAGAGAATGGAAAGGATACTATTTGAATTTTAGAAAATCACGGGTGAATAGTAACTATCACGGACGCTCGGTCAAAATTTTAAAAAAATTTTGATTTTAGTATACAAACACTATGCAGGCACTATCCAAACACTATGCATAATAAAATAAAATATATTCTATTTTTCATATAAAATAAAACTTATTATATAATATATATATATATATATATATATATATATATATATACACACACACACACACATATATATACACACACACACGTTAAACTCCCGTGACTCTCCCCCCAATTCAGATTTCCAAAGTCACATGTGGGCCCCACCTTTATTATAAAAAAATACTAAAAAATTTTCTACCGATTATTTTAAAAAATGGGTAAATGGGGGTCTAACAAATACTTTATAAAAATCCCTCCAATATTTTTAACAACGTTTATTCATATTATTATAACTCGCAATATTAACAACCAGATCGTTCCTAGGAAAGAGGGGGCTTTCCAATAAGGATTTATCCCTATTGGTGCGCAATTAGGTGACCAAACCTCTCCTCGACAAAACTTTCTAGACATTTTTAATTATGCAAATAATAGTATGAATAACTTGTCATCTCAATTATTGATTTAATAATATATAAAATATCGACAATAATTGAATCAAATAACGTGAGATACTATGCAACAATTACTGTAGCAATAATTGAACAAAACTTAGTGACTTCTCACGTAAGCATCAATAATCAATACCGTGTGCTACTATGAAACCACGCGTATTACTGTACTTTTAACACTGGGTATTTCAACAGTTAACAGTAAAACTTCTGCCGTTATTTTCATAAAAAGATATTTTTGTTGTTTTTTCATCTCGACAATAATTCCGTTGCGGGGTCCACCAATGATTGTGTCTTAATACAAATATTCCCTGTTAAAACAAATATTCCCCGACCAATCGAATATAATATAACCACTTGCGTACTTTGCAAAATTTTTAAATATTACCCACAACTATAACATTATATCAAATTCATTCCATAATATTCAAAAATGATATTTATAGAAAGTTCATCTTTATTCATAAAAGTTGGGGTCTTACACATGTTTTATGTGAATGTATGTTGTGTGGTTCCTCCATCAGGAGGCTATCCTGTTAGTGTTTGATTACTGGACTCGTAGGAAGACTAATTCCAACGAGGCTCAGGAAAGGCACCACCCAAATTCGCTCCAGTTGGAAGATCGGATTAACTTCCCCTCGAGTAAATTGCGATGATTTGGGAACCTTCATGCCAAAAAGCCGTGAGAGTAGCCTACGATAGGTCAACCTCTGATAAATCAAACGCGGATGAAAGTCTTTTCATGCTTTCTCATTTCAAATTACTCGTAAAGTCAATTACTTGTAATTTCATTCTATATTCATCTCCATGTAATTATGAATATGAAGAAATATGTGTACACACATATTTATATGCTATCCTGCTTTACAAACATCTAACCTCCGATTTGTAGGATAATATTCCTAAAACGGATACATCATATAGCATGTAAACATTTATACATTCCCTAAAACTCAGTTATTTGCAGGGAAATAATCGGACCTATTACCCGTTCAAAGTCCAAAAAGGCCACGAGCCTAAAGCCAATTATGTCTTCATCAGACCAGACAAATCTTAATCTAGTCTCTCGCGAAGAATTTGACGGATTAAGTAAACAAATCACAGATTTGATTGTTCTGCTTAAAGAACTACACCAATCTACTCAGGGTACAAGGATACCCGTACATGCTGAATCCTCTACACAAGGAGGAACCCAAGGTCTGAATAAAGACATTCCAGTACCCGAGCTTCAGTTAACCAACAAAATTCATGATACCACCCATCTCAAAGAAGATCTAGACACCGGTGATATCAGAAAGAAAGTCCTTCAGATGGAAGAGACCATCCATTCTATCCAAGGAATTGGAGCACATGGGAGTGTTTCATATGCTGACCTTTGTATATTCCCTGGTGTGCATTATCCAGAGAAGTTCAAGACTCCTGACTTTGAAAAGAGCGATGGGTTTGGAGATCCTTACACACACTTGAAGGTATTCATTGGAGAACTCGGATCTTATACCGAGGATGAGAAGCTCAGAATGCATCTATTCCGGAAAAGTCTGACTGGAGAAGCTTGATCGTGGTATACCAGATTAGGCAATTCCAATATCCATAGCTGGGAGGAGCTAGTTCATGCCTTCCTCACTCAGTTCAACTTCCAGTCTCAAATGGCCCCTGACCGGTACCAAATTACTAAAGTCAGGAAATAAACTAATGAATCTTTTAGAGAGTATGCTCAAAGGTGGAGGCGCCTTGCTGCTCAAGTTGTTCCCTCTATGAATGAGTCAGAGATGGTGATGACCTTCATAGACATACAAGAAGCTCCTTTCTATGAGAGAGTCTTAGCTGGTATTGGCAAACCATTCTCTGAAATGATTAAACATGGGGAGATGGCTGAGATGGATTGAAGTCAGCAAAGATTCAAGACCTAACTTCCCTTAAAGCTGTTGCTGAGCACATCCAGACTAGAAATTATGGAAACAACCCCCGGAGGGTCCATAAAAAAAGAGGAGGATATTTCCTTGATACTATAATGTCAAAAGGGCAGTCAGAATATGCCTATCCAAAGGAGAAGTTATATACTCCCTTTTAAGCACAATCTTCAAACCCTCCATTGCCTAAGGGTGGGGAAGTCAAATGCGCTCGAGTGTTCACACCCTTAGGGGACTCACTCGAGAACATTCTCAATCTTCTAACCACTCAAAAAAAAATTACGCATCTTCTTCCACCAGCCAACCTGAATGGGAGAGGTTTCAATGCTACTCGAAAGTGTGCTTATCATACCGGGGCTCCCTGACATGATACTCAAGATTGTTGGGCCTTGAAACACAAGATCCAAGATTTAATAGACAGTGGTGAGATCTTGGTCACCAAACCCGATCAACCCCATATGGAAGATAACCCAATTCTCAACATAAAGAATAGGAGGTTAATATGATTAATTGGAGCAATGGATAGAGTTCCAATTTTAATGGCGACTCTTCCCAGACCAGCAAGGATAATGCTGATAAGTGGGAGTATGCAAAGTTCCAGTTTACAATAGAACGGAAAATGAATGCTCTACGTGAGCAACTTAACCAATTGGCAGAACTAGTGGTCCATTAGCACCAGGTTACATGCCAATTATTTAGTCAGGAGCATGCTAGTCTCCTTCTTCTTGTTACAAACACTCCACCACGTACTCCAGAAAAGGAAACACTGGAGGATAAAATTTCCAAAAGAGCAAATGCTAATGTAAGACCCCAACTTTTATGAATAAAGATTAATTTTCTATAAATATCATTTTTGAATATTATGGAATGAATTTGATATAATGTTATTGTTGTGGGTAATATTTATAAATTTTGCAAAGTACGCAAGTGGTTATATTATATTCGATTGGTCGGGGAATATTTGTTTTAACAGGGAATATTTGTACGATGACACAATCATTGATGGACCCCACAAAAATATCTTTTTATGAAAATAACGGCAGAAGTTTTACCGTTAAGTGTTGAAATACCTGGTGTTAAAAGTACAATAATACGCGTGGTTGCATAGTAGCACACGATATTCCTTATTGATGCATACGTGAGAAGTCACTCTGTAAAACCCCAACTTTTTGAATAAAGATGAATTTTCTATAAACATTATTTTTGAATATTATGGAGTGAAATTGATATAATGTTATAGTTGTGGGTAATATTTATAAATTTTACAAAGTACGCAAGTTGTTATATAATATTCGATTGGTCGGGGAATATTCGTTTTAACAGGGAATATTCATACAACGGCACAATCATTGGTGGGCCCACAACAAAATACTTTATGAAAATAACGACGGAAGTTTTACTGATTAAGCTGTTGAAACACCGGTGTTAAAAATGCGATGTCTGGCGTTAGTTGCATAGTAGCACTACGGTATTAATTATTGATGTTTACGTGATAAGTCACTCGGTTTTGTTGGTATTATTAATGTAATAATCTGAGAAAATCTTTTTATATAAAAATGAATACTTTTATAAAGTTATTCTATAAATAGAATATATTATATTCTATTATGCATAGTGTTGCATAATTATGCAGCATAGTGTTTTACATAGTAAAATCTTTTTATATAAAATGTAATACTTTTATAAAGTTATCATTTTTATTAGACAATAATTAGAATATATTATATTTTATTATGCATAGTATTTGCATAGTGCCTACATAGTGTTTGCATAGTAAAATCTTTTATAAAGTTATTCGTTTTATTAGATTATAAATAGAATATATTATATTTTATTTAAAAGATTTTGCTTTAAATATGGACCGTTAGATTAAAGTAAATCAATCTGGACCGTTCATGAGTTAGTTACTATGCAATCCATTTTTCTATAATTAAAAGCTCATTCCTTCATTATTTTACTCAATTCACTTTCACCGAAACTCTAGAGATAAACTATAGAGAGAAAGAAGAAAGTATTCTGCTACTTCACTACTTATATATCCAGTACTCTTCTTCTTAAGGTAGGGAATATTATGTGTTGTACTCATAAGGGGTGTTATTCTTTTGTATTCATGAAGAGAACTTATGTTATTCCATTCTTTATTATTTTGTTGGAATAACCTGTATACACGGGCTACCCTATACTTTGTGACATTCTTCTATTATTCCACCTTTATTATTACATTGGAATATCATCATATGCATGCGTTTTACTGTGGGACTGATTTAAATCTTATTAGTATTACTCGTTGGAATAACTTTGTCTATGCGAAATACCGCATACATGGTGATTTCTGTTGTTATTCCATTCTTTATTATTCTTTTGGAACATCCTATCGGTGCGAATTTCGCCTGACCTGGTTCCATTATTTAGTATTCTATTTGAATAACCTGTCTATGCGAAGTACCGCATGTATGGTGATTTCTTTTGTTATTCCATTCTTTATTATACTCAGTTGGTTAAAGTTTTGACTTCTATAATTCATGAAATTAGTGGAATATCCTTGATATTTGCGTTTCATCCAGTATCTTTTCATGAAAATATTCTTCTGAGCATTCTTGAATTTTACTCTACAAAGCAATATCATGTTGACAATTTGGACATTATTAGTTCCTGGATAAATTAATTCTTGAACTTGTTTTATTGAATTCTTATATCATTGTCATCATCCTTATGTTTATATTTTTTGAAAGTCATCTGTGGCCTGTAGTGCATAGATGGACTTGGTATGATTATGACCGAAGTATTGATTGTAATCATGGCCGTAATGTTACAAATGATGTGGTAAAAGTCCTCATTGGCCCGTAGTGCATTGATGGACGATTGTTGGCATGATCATGACCATTAATGAATACACAAATATTCTTGGCCCGTAGTGCATGGATAATTGTGGTCGTGATACTAAAGAATATCCTTGGTCGTAGTGCGGGGTGATTCGATGATGTGGATTATTTATTAAAATTTGAGTCCCAAATGATAAAAGTGATGAAAAACCTTTTAAATCATAAAAGATAGCAGATTTTATTCTCTACTTGACTCTTTTAATGGATTGCTTATTCCGCTGTAGTTAAACTTGATGTTTGTTAAATTGTATCAGTTTAACACTGTTTAAGGCTAATGATAATTTATTCTGCATTATCTTAGTCATAATATTTCTTATTGGGCTAGTTGAGCTCACCCTTTCTTTCACTGTTCTCTTCAGGAAATGAGAATATAGCTGGGACGAGTCGGGGAACAGAGTGATGGTCCTAGATGGAGCATTAGTAGTCCTCACTATTCTGTGAAATAGTGTGATAATAATTGTAATGAGGACTCCTTTTGAGTTTGTATACTTTCTAGTAGACAATATTTGTATTCAAACTCACAATTTATGTTTTGTCGTATTGTACACGACAGTTGTATTATTAAGTTATTTTGAATTCTGTACCATGTATCTGGCGACTCAAGATGGGTGATGTATACCTAATTTGGGGGCGTCACAGTTGGTATCAAAGTTTAGGGATATGATCCCTGGCTAAGATGTGAGAATAGAACTAGGAGGGAGAGAGGCAGAAATTCCTTCGCTAGTATGACCTACCTAAGTTTATTTGGTATTTAATTGGTCGGTCAGAATATAGGGATAATATGTTAAATGTCAATTAACCTTTGTTTTAAGGCAGTATCTGAAAATGGCATCTGAAAATGTTGAGATAAGCAATGGAGCACAGGAGACTGTTGAGTCTCCACAGATCAATAATCAGAACAATGTGCAACAGGATGGCGATAATCCTCTTGTAAACAACAACACTGATCAATTGACGAACGACGGTACATTTAAGAGCTTTTTAGAATTCATGCAACATCAGGCGAAGGCGGCTCCTGTTCATAATGCAGGAGGAAACAATGGCAACCACGGTTGGTCACCGCTAAGCAATTCAAGGAGCTGGGACCATCGGAGTTTTTGGAAAGCGGAACCACTTAAAGGCGGAGCGTGGTTAAAGAAGATCACCAAGATATTTGATGTCTTGGGATGCTCGAGGAGCAAAAGGTTCCTTTGCCACCTTTATGTTACGTGAAGAGGCGATTCTTGGTGGAAATCAGTAAAAGCGTACCAACTGATGCACTCAAGATGTCTTGGGAGAAGTTTCAAGAGCATTCAATGACAAGTACTTTCCCGAAAGCATTCGTCATATGAAGGAGGTGGAATTTATCAAGTTGGAGCAAAACAACATGACCGTGTCGCAGTACGAAGCCAAATTTGCGGAGTTATCCCAGTTTTCATCCCATTTGGTCGATAATGAAGAGCGAATGACGCGAATGTTTTTAAGAGGTTTGAAACCGGAGATACGTCAATATCTTATTTCTCATAAACTGTGTTTGTACTCAGATGTTGTAAATAGGGCTCAGTTATTGGAGCGCGGTAACGAGTCAACGCAACCTAGAGAAAGCAGCCGGCATCATGAAAATACCAGTGTTATCAGTCATCGAAACGGTGACAACAAACGTGGAGGGAATCAACATGCCAAAAATGGTAACCACTTCGGTGGTAATCATGGCCAAGACAGTAAAAATGGACATTTCAAGAAAAGGAGATTCAACAATGATGGAAGGACGTCAGCACCAGCACCTGTTGTTAAGGAAGGAGAACGACCACCTATCATATGTTTCAAATGCGGACAGGAGGGACACATCCGTCCAAACTGTACGCAGCAATTCAAAACTTGTTTTAATTGCGGAAGAGAGACGGTCACCTAGCTCGATTTTGTCGTATGGTGAAGTCAATTCCAGTTGGGATAGTGATGCCAAAGGATGTCCCAGACAAGCCAAAGCCGATAGTTTAAGAGAGAGCATTTTTTTTTTCGTGACGAGGAACCTAAATAAAATTATCACGGATATGTTAGTCATAAACTCTCGCGAAGTCTATACCGTGTTAAATACCGGTTCTACTTACTCTTTATTTCACCTAGTTGTGTTCAATGTTTGAAGTTAACTCCGGAGAAGTTAGACTTTTATATATCTATTGGGAGAAACCTTCGTTACCTCCACTATTTATAAATCTTGTTCAAATCAACACTTTCATGTTACCCGTCGATCGTATCTCTTTGAAAATACTTGCCTTTGATGTGATTTTAGGAATCGATTGGTTAACTACTCATCATGCTTTTTATAAGGTTGTTAGCTTTCATACTCCTAACCAACCTGTTATGCGAATTCAAGCAACCAAACCACTAAAGTCAATCATTGTCATATCAAACCATAAATAAAGAGCCCCGATCCTTTCATTGTTGACTTCCTTGAGTGGAATGCACCGAAGCCGAACTTTCCGTAGGGGACGTTGTGAATAACGGTGACAAGTTAATAGGTATCAATGTGATGTGTTATCCAAGTCTTAGACGAGAGTCACAGTTTTGAATGATATTTACATTGTTAATAAATTTCTGACGTATTCTTGAAGACTTCTTAGCCTACCCCTAGAGCGTGAAATCGAATTTTGTATTGACCCCAGTACAAAACCCATTTCTAAAACCATTAAATATTTCTTCAACTAAAATGAACGTAACATACGCCAAAGACATTGGCTCGAGCTATTGAAGATTATGATCGTACCATCAACCATGCAATATCATCGTGGAAAAGTGAACGTGGTAGCTGACGCATTGAGTAAAAGATCATATGCAAGTATGAGTACGACATTTTCAACACAAAGGCCCATTTTGTGTGACTTGCAAAGGATGGAGATAGAGTTAAAGACTCCAGGGACCCATGTGATGATGGCAAATATACGAGTAGAACTGACTTTAATTGATAAAGTTAAAGCTGCTCAAGCTACAGACCTGGAGCTGATGCGTATGAGGAAGAAAGTGCAAGAAGGTGCTATACTGGAAGCAATAATCGATGAAGAAGGAATACTTTGAGTTAACTCCAGACTTTGTGTTCCTAACGACCCTGATTTAAAGTATAAAATCATGATGGAGGTGCACAACACACCGTTTGCAATCCATCCTGGAAGTACCAAAATGTATCATGATCTTTGACATACATTTTGGTGGGGTAATATAAAGAGAGAGATAACGCTGTTTATCTCAAGGTGTCTAACGTGTCAACGAGTCAAGGCAGAGCATCAAGTACCAAAAGGTCCATTGCAACCACTTGAAATTCCAGAATGGAAGTGGGAGCACATTATTATGGATTGCGTTACCGGTCTTCCTAAGGTTTCTCAAGGTATAGATGCGATTTGGGTCATTGTTGATAGATTGACCAAGTCTGTTCATTTCTTACCCATACGAGAAACTTATGCACTTGAACGTCTTGCTCGTATGTATATAAACAAGATTGTAAGACTGCATGGTATGCCAGTATCCATAGTTTCTGATCGAGACCCAAGATTCACTTCACGATTTTGGGTTAGTTTGCAGAAAGCTATGGGCACAGACGGACGGACAGTCGGAGAGGACTATTCAAACTCTTGAAGATCTATTAAGACTTTGTGTCCTTGATTTCAAGGGAAGTTGGGATAAGTTCTTACCATTGGTGGAGTTTTCCTACAACAATAGTTATCAAGCAAGTATTGGCATGGCTCCATTCGAAGCGTTGTATAGAAGAAAGTGTCGTTCTCCAGTATGCTGGGATGAGGTGGGAGAAGCAACGTTGTTGGGACCAGAGTTGGTACGTATGACTACAGAAAAGATTCAAATGATCCGACAACGTATAAAAACCTCACAAGATCGACAAAAGAGTTATGCTGATCTTCATCGAAAGGATGTGGAATTCGATATAGGAGATCATGTGTTGTTACGTGTTGCTCCATGGAAAGGAGTTACGAGATTTGGAAAGTGAGGAAAGCTCAATCCTCGACTCATCGGTCCATTTTTAATCCTCGATCGAGTAGGAACTGTGGCCTATAGACTCGCTTTACCGCCAAGTATGTCTCGTGTTCATAACGTTTTTCACATCAATAATGTGGAAGACCCGAACCACATTATTGAGTTAGAACCAGACAAAATAGCGGAAGATTTGACGTATGAAGAGGTTCTTGTTCAAATCTTGGATAAAAAGGAACATATTCTACGCACCAAGGTTATACCTCAAGTCAAAGTTTTGTGGAGAAACCACGAAGTTGAGGAAATGATATGGGAGTTAGAATCTGAAATGAAATGAAGGTATCCTTACCTCTTCGACATACCAGGTACGTACCCTAATTTCGAGGGCGTAATTTCATAAGAAGGGGAGATTGTAAAACCCCAACTTTTTGAATAAAGATGAATTTTCTATAAATATTATTTTTGAATATTATGGAGTAAAATTGATATAATGTTATAGTTATGGGTAATATTTATAAATTTTGCAAAGTACGCAAGTTGTTATATAATATTCGATTGGTCGGGGAATATTCGTTTTAACAAGGAATATTCGTACAACGACATAATCATTGGTGGACCCCACAACGAAATTATTGTCGGATTAAGAAAACGACAAAAATACTTTATGAAAATAACGGCGAAAGTTTTACCGTTAACTGTTGAAACACCCGGTGTTAAAAAAATACGATGTCTGGCGTGGTTGCATAGTAGCACACACTATTAATTATTGATGCTTACGTGATAAGTCACTCGGTTTTGTTGATATTATTAATGTAATAATACGTAAAAATCTTTTTATATAAAAGCAGAATACTTTTATAAAGTTATTCTATAAATAGAATATATTATATTCTATTATGCATAGTGTTGCATAGTGTCTATGCATAGTATTTTGCATAGTAAAATCTTTTTATATAAAATGAATACTTTTATAAAGTTATACATTTTTATTAGACAATAATTAGAATATATTATATTTTATTATGCATAGTGTTTGCATAGTGCCTGCGATAGTGTTTGCATAGTAAAATCTTTTATAAAGTTATTCGTTTTATTAGATTATAAATAGAATATATTATATTTTATTTAAAAGATTTTGCTTTAAATATGGACCTTGATTAAAGTAAATCAATCTGGACCGTTCATGAGTTAGTTACTATGCAGTCCATTTTTCTATAAATAGAAGCTCATTCCTTCATTATTTTCTTACAAATTCACTGAAACTCTACAGAGATAAACTATATAGAGAAAGAAGAAAGTATTCTGCTACTTCACTAATTATATATCCAGTACTCTTCTTCTTAAGGTAGGGAATATTATTTGTTGTACTCGTAAGGGGTGTTATTCTTTTATATTCATGAAGAGAACTTATGTTATTCCATTCTTTATTATTCTATTGGAATAACTTGTATACGCGGGCTACCCTATACTTGGTGACATTCTTCTATTATTCCGTCTTTATTATTCTGTTGGAATATCCTGTCTGTGGGTTTTACGCCAGACCCGGTTCCGTCTTTATTATTATTACATTGGAAGATCACATGCGTGCGTTTCACGCCGACACGATTCCGCCCTTATTAGTATTCTGTTGGAATAACCTGTCTATGCGAAGTACCGCATACATGGTGATTTCTATTGTTATTCCATTCTTTATTATTCTATTGGAACATCATGTTGGTGCGAATTTTGCCTGACCTGGTTCCGTTATTTAGTATTCTGTTGGAATAACCTGTCTATGCGAAGTACCGCATGCATGGTGATTTCTTTTGTTATTCCATTCTTTATTATACTCAGTTGGTTAAAGTTTTGACTTCTATACTCCATAAAATTAGTGGAATATCCTTGATATTTACGCTTCATCCAGTATCTTTTCATGAAAATATTCTTCTGAGCATTCTTGAATTTTACTCTACAAAGCAGTATCATGTTGACAATTTGGACATTATTAGTTCTGGATAAATTAATTCTTGAACTTGTTTTATTGAATTCTTATATCATTGTCATCATCCTCATGTTTATATTTTTTGAAAGTCATCTCGTGGCTTTGTAGTGCATAGATGGACTTAGTATGATTATGACCAAGGAGTATTCGATTGTAATCATGGCCAGTAATATTACAAATGATGTGGTAAAAGTCCTCATTGGCCCGTAGTACATTGATGGACCGATTGTTGGCATGATCATGACCATTAATGAATATACAAATATTCTTGGCCCGTAGTGCATGGATAATTATGGTCGTGATACTAAATAATATCCTTAGTAGTAGTCTGAGGGTGATTCTATGATGTGGATTATTTATTAAAATTGAGTCCCAAATGATAAAAGTGATGAAAAACCTTTTAAATTATAAAAGATAGTAGATTTTATTCTCTACTTGACTCTTTTAATGGATTGCTTGTTCCGTTGCAGTTAAACTTGATGTTTGTTATATTATATCAGTTTAACACTGTTTAAGGCTAATGATAATTTATTTTGCATTATCTTAGTCATAATATTTCTTATTGGGCTAGTTGAGCTCACCCTTTCTTTCACTGTTCTCTTCAGGAAATGAGAATATACCTGGGACGAGTCGGGGAACGGAGTGATGGTCTTAGATGCAACATTAGTAGTCCTCACTATTCTGTGAAATAGTGTGATAATAATTGTAATGAGGACTCCTTTTGAGTTTGTATACTCTCTAGTAGACAATATTTGTATTCAAACTCACAGTTTATGTTTTGTCGTATTGTACACGACAATTATATTATGAAGTTGTATTTGAATTATGTACCATGTATCTGGCGACTCAAGATGGATGATGTATACCTAATTTTGGGGGCGTCACACACTCAGTTTTGTTCAATTATTGCTACAGTAATTGCTGCATAGTATCTCACATTATTTGATTCAATTATTGTCGATATTTTATATATTGTTAAATCAATAATTGAGACGACAAGTTATTCATACTATTATTTGCATAATTAACAATGTCTATAAAGTTTTGTCGAGGAGAGGTTTGGTCACCTAATTGCGCGCCAATAGGGAGAAATCCTTATTGGAAAGCCCTTTCTTTCCTGGGAACGATGTGGTTGTTAATATTGCGAGTTATAATAATATGAATAAACATTGTTAAAAATATGGGGGGATTTTTATGAAGTATTTGTTGGACCCCTATTTACCCATTTTTTAAAATAATCGGTAAAAATATTTTCAGTATTTTTTTATAATAAAGGTGGGGCCCACATGTGGGGCCCACATGTGACTTTGAAAATCTGAATGGGGGGGTGGGAGTCACGGGAGTTTAACGTGTGTGTGTATATATATATATATATATATATATATATTATATAATAAGTTTTGTTTTATATAAAAAATAGAATATATTACTCCCTCCGTCCCATAGTTATAGGCTGATTTTCCATTTTGAGATGTCCCAATATATAGACTACTTACTATTTATAAAATTTAGTTGGTTCATTATTTTACTTTTATGCCCTTATAATAAATATTCAACCATTACTCTTTTTTTGAAGAAACAACATTCAATGTCATTATTTTTATCACCACATTTAATGTTGTTGTATTCTATTTGGTTAAAGTTTATAAATTTTAATGGTCAGTACACGTCAATCAATGAAGTTGAGAGTTCCAGTGTGATAAGTAAGGAGTAATTAACTTATTCATTAATTCCATATTAAGGGGTATATATGGAAAATTTATTTTAAAAATTGTCACTTAACTGATTTTCTTAAACTATGTGCCAAAGAAATCAGCCTATAACTATGGGACGGAGGGAGTATATTTTATTATGCATAGTGTTTGCATAGTGCTTGCATAGTGTTTGTATAGTAAAATTAATTTTTTTTAAAATTTTGGCCGAGCGTCCGTGATAGTTACTATTCACCCGTGATTTTCTAAAATTCAAATAGTATCCTTTCCATTCTCCTATAAATAGGATGCTTAGATAGAATTGAAAATCACACCAGAATCAGAGAAATCTTCTTCTATAATATTGAGCGTATTTCTTTTGAGTTTTAGAAAGTTTTGAGCATAGAAAAAGTGAAAGTATTTTTCAAGAATATCCCCGCTATTCAAGTTGGATACTCTTCTTGTCAAGGTATGTGGTATTATTTTTGTTCAGTATTCATACGAAATAATATTTTCTTCCATACTATATAGTATGTAAGTAACATTATTTCGTTTCAGATTTCAAATTCTATAGTCATTTTGTTAAGTTTTGGCTTCTATACTTCATGAAATTAGTAGAATATCCTTGATATTTGCGCTTCATCCAGTATCTTTTCATGAAAATATTATTCTGAGCATTCTTGATAAGTTTTAACTTTTTCATGCCGGGGTACTATTCACGGGGTTACTATTCCCGAAGTTACTATTCATGGGGTACTATTCACTCGGTTACTATTCATCCGGGGTACTATTCATGACAAAAATTGATTTCTTTTCGGTCCAAATCATTTTCAATACAATATTATTCTTGAATTTTACTCCACAAAACAGTATCATGTTGACAATTTGGACATTATTGAATTCTGGATAAATTAAATTATAAATCGTTAAAAATATATCCTTTGCTTTCTTTTAATTGAATTCTTATATTATTGTCATCATCCTCATGCTTATATTATTGTTGAAAGTCATCTGTGACCGTAGTGCATAGATGGACTTGGTGTGATTATGACCAGGGATTATTCGGTATAATCATGACCATAATATTACCAATGATGTGGTAAAATTTCTCATTGGCCCGTAGTTCATTGATGGACAGTTGTTGGCATGATCATGACCATTGATGAATACACGAATATCCTTGGCCCGTAGTGCATGGATAATTTGTGGTCGTGATACTTAAGAATATCCTTGGCCGTAGTGCAAGGGTGATTCGATGATGTGTATTATTTATTAAGCTTAGTCTCAGCGATAAAAGTGATGAAAACCCTTTTAAATCATAGAAGATAGTAGATTTTATACTCTACTTGACTCTTCTAATGGATTGCTTGTTCCGATGTAGTTAAACTTGCTGTTTATTATAATTTATCTGTTTAACACTGTTGAAGGATAACGATAATTTATTCTGCATTATCTTAGTCATAATATTTCTTACTGGTCTAGTTGAGCTCACCATTTTCTTTCATTGTTCTCTTCAGGAATTGAGAATATAGCTTAGTCGGGGAACGGAGTGACGGTCCATATGTTTGCATTAGTAGTCCTCAATATTCTGTAAAATAGTGTGATAATAAATGTAATGAGGACTTATTTGGAGTTTGAATATGGTCTAGTCGACAATATTTTTATGGAAACTCACAGCTGATGTTGTGTATTTAAGTTTGTATTTTTATTTTGTACCATGTATTTGGCGACTCAGAATTGGTGATGTATACCTATTTTGGGGGCGTCATAATTGGTATCAAAGCTTAGGGATACGATCCCTGGCTGAGATGTGAGACAAGAACTCAGAGGGGAGAAACGGGGAATTATTTTGCTAGTATGACCTACTTAAGTTTATTTGGTATTTAATTGGTCGGTCAGAGTATAGGAATAATATGTGACATGTCAATTAACCCTTGTTTTGTGGCAAAATTTTAAAATGACATCAGAGAATATTGACAATAACAATGGAGCACATGAGACTGTTGAATCACCAACGATCGATAACCAGAAAAATATGCATCAGGAAGGTAACAATCCTCATGCAAACAATAACATCGACCAAATAATTAACGACGGAATGTTTAGGGGCTTTCTGCAATTCATGCAACATCAGGAGAGAGAGACTCATGTCCAAAATTCAGGTGGAAACACTGGCAACTCTCGGACGGTCACCGCTAAGCAGTTCAAGGAGCTGGGACCACTGAAGTTTATTGGAGAGCCAAAACCACTTAAGGCGGAGACGTGGATAAAGCCGATTACCAAGATATTTGATGTCTTGGGATGCTCCGAGGAGCAAAAGGTTCCCTTTGCAACCTTTATGTTACGAGGAGAGGCTGATTACTGGTGGGAATTTGTAAAGCGTACCCAGCCTGCCACACTCAAAATGTCTTGGGAGAAGTTCCAAGAACTGTTCAACGACAAGTACTTTCCCGAAAGTATTCATCACATAAAGGAGGTAGAGTTCATCAAGCTGGAGCAGAACAATATGACTGTGTCGCAGTACGAAGCTAAGTTTGCCGAGTTGTCCCGATTTGCGTCCCACTTGGTTGATAATAAAGAGAGAATGACGCGGATGTTTCTAAGAGGTTTGAAACCCGAGATATGTCAATATCTAATTTCTCATAAATTATGTTTGTATTCAGATGTTGTAAATAGGGCTCAGTTATTGGAGTGCGATAATGAGTTAACCCAACCAAGAGAAAGCACCCAGCAAAATGATAATACCAGTTGTAGCAGTCATCGAAGCGGTGACAAAAAACGTGGAGGGAATCAAAATGCCAGAAATGGTAACCACTTTGGTGGTAATCATGGCCAAGACAATAAAAGTGGACATTTCAAGAAGTAGAGATTCAACAATGATGGAAAGACGTCAGCACCAGCACCCGTTGTTAAGGAAGGAGAACGACCACCTATCATATGCTTCAAATGCGAAGGGGAGGGACACATCAGTCCAAACTATGCGCAATTGTCCAAAACGTGCTACAATTATGGAAGAGAAGGTCACCTAGCTAGATTTTGTCATACTGGGAAGCCAAGTCCAGTTGGAACGGTGACACCAAATGCCGTCCCAGACAAGTCAAAACTAGTAGTTCAAGGGAGAGCGTTTGTTGTGACCTCCTAGAAAGTAAAGAACCCGAACGAGGTTATCACGGGTAAGCTTATCATAAACTCTAGTGAAGTATATACCTTATTTGATACCGGTTCTACCTATTCTTTTATTTCTCTGACTTGCGCTCAACGTTTAAATTTGACTCCGGAGAAATTAGACTTTGACTTATCTGTTGAAACTCCGTTGGGAGAAACATTCATTACATCTACTGTTTATAAGTCTTGTTTGGTTCAAATCGGTACCCTCACATTACCTGTCGATCTTATTATCTTAAAAATACTTGCGTATGACGTAATTTTAGGGATTTATTGGTTAACTACTCATGATGCAAAAATTGATTGTTTTCGTAAGGTTGTTAGCTTTCATATTCCTAACCAACCTATTATGCAAATTCAAGCAACCAAACCATTAAAATCAATAATTGTCATCTCAAGCCATAAAGCTATTCGTTTATTGGAAAACGGATGTCAAGCTTTCTTAGCTCATGTCACGAATTTAAACAAAAATACGTCAGATTTGAATGATATTTCTATTGTTAATAAATTTCCTGACGTATTCCCTGAAGAACTTCCTGGCCTACCCCCAGAGCTTGAAGTTGAATTTTGTATCGACCTTGAACTCGGTACAAAACCCATTTCCAAAGTCCCATATCAAATGGCTCCTATTGAACTTCAGGAGTTAAAGACCCAACTGCAGGAATTGTTAGACATCCGTTTTATTTGTCCTAGTACGTCTCCTTGGGGGGTGCACCTGTTCTATTCGTGAAAAAGAAAGATGTAAGTATGTGACTTTGTATTGATTATCGGGAATTGAACCATGTCACCGTCAAAAATAGGTACCCGTCGCCACGCATTGATGACCTGTTTGACCAGTTGTAGGCGCCAAATTCTTTTCAAAGATCGATCTTTGTTCCGGATATCATCAGTTAAAGATTAAAACCGATTACATTCCAAAGACTGCTTTCAGAGCTCGGTACGGGCAGTACGAATTCCTATCCATATCCTTTGGATTGACTAATGCTCCTGTTGCCTTCATGGATATGATGAACCGAGTATTCTAGGAATATTTAGATCATTTTGTGGTTATCTTTATTGATGACATTCTCATATATTCCAAAAGCCGTGAAGATCATGAGCAACACTTGAGGTTGATACTCCAAAAGCTTCGTGAAAGAAAGCTTTATGCCAAGTTAAAGAAATACGAGTTCTGGCTTGAGGAAGTTGCATTCCTTGGGCACGTAGTATCAAGTCATGGAACATCTGTTGACCCGGAAAAGATTGAAGCAATATAAAGTTGGGAGCAACCTAAATCAGTGACCGAAGTACGTAGCTTTCTCAAGTTAGCTGGTTATTATCGGAGATTCATAGATGGGTTTTCTCGAATCGTTACTCCATTAACTCAGCTGACTCGAAAAGATACAAAATTCGGTTGGAGCGAGGAATGTGAGAAGAGTTTTCAAGAACTCAAGAGGAGACTCATTTCAAAGACTGCTCGACAATACCATCTGGTTCTGAGGGATTTATCATCTACAGTGATGCTTCAGGAAAAGGGTTAGGATGTGTTCTCATGCAACATGGGAAAGTTATAGCCTATGCCTCTCGACAACTCAAAGAATATGAGAGGAATTATCCTACTCATGATCTAGAGTTGGCAACTGTTGTCTTCGCACTTAAAATTTGGAGGCATTACCTGTATGGGGGAGAAAGTGGAGATCTACACGGATCATAAAAGCCTCAAATATTTCTTCACTCAAAAGGAACTCAACATGCAGCAACGACGTTGGCTCGAACTGTTGAAAGATTATGATCATACCATTCAATACCATCATGGAAAAGTGAACGTGGTAGCTGATGCATTGAGTAGAAGATCATATGCGGGTACAAGTGCGATATTGTCAACGTAAAGGCCCATTTTATATGACTTGCAAAGGATGGAGATAGAGTTAAAGACTCCAGGGACCCATGTGATGATGGCGAATATACGAGTAGGATAGACTTTAATTGATAAAGTTAAAGCTTCTTAAGCTACAGACATGGAGATGGTGCGTATGAGGAAGAAAGTGCAAGAAGGTGCGATCCCGGAAGCAAGAATCGACGAAGAAGGAATACTTAGAGTCAACTCCAGACTTTGTGTTCTTAACGACCCTGATTTAAAGTATAAAATCATGATGGTGGCACACAATACACCGTTTGTAATCCATCCTGGGAGTTCCAAAATGTATCGTGATCTTCGACATAAATTTAGGTGGAACAATATGAAGGGAGAGATAGCAGAGTTTATATCAAGGTGTTTAACTTGTCAACGAGTCAAGGCGGAGCATCAAGTGCCGAAAGGTCCATTGCAACCACTTGAAATTCCAGAATGGAAGTGGGAGCACATTACCATGGATTTCGTTACTGGTCTTCCCAAGGTTTCTCAAGGCATAGATGTAATTTGGGTCATTGTTAATAGATTGACCAAGTCTGCTCATTTCTTACCTATACAAGAAACTTTTTCACTTGAACGTCTTGTTCATATATACATAAACAAGATTGTAAGACTGAATGGTATACCAGTATCCATAGTTTCTGATCGAGACCCAAGATTCACTTCACGATTTTGGGTTAGTTTGCAAAAAGCTATGGGCACGGATTTGCGATTTAGTTTGGCGTATCATCCTCAAACGGACGGGTAGTCGGAGAGGACTATTTAAACCCTTGAAGATTTATTAAGACTCTATGTCCTTGATTTCAAGGGAAGTTGGGACAAGTTCTTACCATTGGTGGAATTTTCCTACAACAATAGTTATCAAGCAAGTATCGGTATGGCTCCATTTGAGGCGTTGTATGGAAGAAAGTGTTGTTCTCCAGTATGCTGGGACGAGGTGGGTGAAGCAACATTATTGGGACCAGAATTAGTACGTATGACTACAGAAATGATTTAAATGATCCGACAATGTATAAAAACCTCACAAGATCGACAAAAGAGTTATGCCGATCTTCATCGAAAGGACGTGGAATTCGATATTAGAGATCATGTGTTGTTACGTGTTGCTCCATGGAAGGGAGTTACGAGATTTGGAAAGAGAGGAAAGCTCAATCCTTGATTCATTGGCCCATTTGAAATCCTTGACCGAGTAGGAACTGTAGCCTATAGACTCGCTTTACCGCCAAGTATGTCTCGTGTTCATAGCATTTTTCACATATCTATGTTACGTAAATATTTGGAAGACCCGAACCACATTATTGAGTTAGAACCGGACAAAATAGCGGAAGATTTAACGTATGAAGAGGTTCCTGTTAAAATCTTGGATAAGAAGGAACATATTCTACGCTCCAAGGTTATACCTCAAGTCAAAGTTTTGTGAAGAAACCACGATGTTGAGGAAATGACATGAGAGTTAGAATCTGAAATGAGATCAAGGTAGCCTCACCTCTTCGTTATACCAAGTATGTACCCTAATTTTGAGGGTGAAATTTCATAAGAAGGGGAGGTTGTAAGACCCAAACTTTTATGAATAAAGATGAATTTTCTATAAATATCATTTTTGAATATTATGGAATGAATTTGATATAATGTTATAGTTGTGGGTAATATTTATAAATTTTGCAAAGTACGCAAGTGGTTATATTAGATTAGATTGGTCGGGGAATATTCGTTTTAACAGGAAATATTCATACGATGAAACAATTATTGGTGGACCCTACAGCGAAATTATTATCGGGATGAGAAAACGACAAAAATATCTTTTTATGAAAATAACGGCGGAAGTTTTACCGTTAACTGTTGAAATACCCTAAGTTAAAAGTACAAGTCGATGTCTGCATTGGTTGCATAGTAGCACACAAGATTGATTATTGATGCTTACGTGAGAAGTCACTCAATTTTGTTCAATTATTGCTACAATAATTGCTGCATAGTATCTCACGTTATTTGATTCAATTATTGTCGATATTTTATATATTATTAAATTAATAATTGAGATGACAAGTTATTCATACTATTATTTGCATAATTAACAATGTCTAGAAAGTTCTGTCGAGAAGAGGTTTGGTCACCTAATTGAGCGCCAATAGGGATAAATCCTTATTGGAAAGCCCCTTTTTTCCTGGGAACGATCTGGTTGTTAATATTGTGAGTTATAATGATATGAATAAACATTGTTAAAAATATTGGGGGGATTTTTATGAAGTATTTGTTGGACCACCATTTACCCATTTTTTAAAATAATCGGTAAAAAAATTTACAATATTTTTTTCTAATAAAGGTGGGGCCCACATATGGGGCCCACATGTGACTTTGGAAATCTGAATTGGAGGGGGGGGGGGAATTCACGGGATTTTAACGTGTATATATATATATATATATATATGTTATATAATAAGTTTTGTTTTATATAAAAAATAGAATATATTATATTTTATTATGCATAGTGTTTGCATAGTGCCTGCATAGTGTTTGCATAGTAAAATCAATTTTTTTTAAAACTTTCGGTCGAGCGTCCGTGATAGTTACTATTCACCCTTGATTTTCTAAAATTCAAATAGTATCCTTTCCATTCTCCTATAAATAAGATGCTTAGTTAGATTTGAAAATCACACCAGAATCAGAGAATTCTTCTTCTATAATATTGAGCGTATTTCTTTCGAGTTTTAGAAAGCTTTAAGCGTAGAAAACAGTGAAAGTTTTCTTCAAGAATATTCCCGCTATACTAGTTGGAATACTCTTCTTTTCAAGTTAAGGGATATTATTTTTGTTTAGTATTCGTATGAAATAATATTTTCTTCCATACTCTGTAGTATATAAGTAATATTATTTCGTTTTAGATTTTGAATTCTATACTCATTTTGTTAAGTTTTGGCTTCTATACTCCATGAAATTAGTAGAACATCCTTGATATTTGCGCTTCATCCAGTATCTTTTCATGGAAATATTATTCTGAGCATTCTTGATAAGTTTTAACTTTTTCATGTCGGGGTACTATTCACAGGGTTACTATTCTCGAAGTTACTATTCATGGGTTACTATTCACTCAGTTACCATTCACCCGGAGTATTATTCATGACAAAAATTAATTTCTTTCCGGTCCAAATCATTTTTGATACAATATTATTCTTGAATTTTACTCCACAAAATAGTATCATGTTCACAATTTGGACATTATTGAATTCTGGATAAATTAAATTATAAATCTTTAAAAATTTACATTTGCTTTCTTTTAATTGAATTTTTATATCATTCTCATCATCCTCATGTTTATATTATTGTTGAAAGTCATCTGTGGCCGTAGTGCATAGATGGACTTGGTATGATTATAACTAGGGATTATTCGGTATAATCATGACCGTAATGTTACAAATGATGTGGTAAAAGTTCTCATTGGCCCGTTGTGCATTGATGGACAGTTATTGGCATGATCATGACCATTGGTGAATACACGAATATCCTTGGCCCGTAGTGCATGGATAATTTGTCGTCGTGATACTTAAGAATATCCTTGGCCATAGTGCAAGAGTGATTCGATGATATGGATTATTTATTAAGCTGAGTCTCAGCGATAAAAGTGATGAAAAACCTTTTAAATCATAGAAGATAGTTGATTTTATACTCTACTTAACTCTTCTAATGGATTGCTTGTTCCACTGCAGTTAAACTTGATGTTTATTATATTTTATCAGTTTAACACTGTTGAAGGTTAACGATAATTTATTCTGCATTATCTTAGTCATAATATTTCTTACTGGGCTAGTTGAGCTCACCCTTTTCTTTCATTGTTCTCTTCAAGAAATGAGAATATAGCTGGGACTAGTCGGGGAACGGAGTGACGGTCCAGATGTTTGCATTAGTAGTCCTCACTATTCTGTAAAATAGTGTGATAATAAATGTAATGAGAACTTATTTGGAGTTTGAATACGGTCTAGTCGACAATATTTGTATGGAAACTCACAGCTCATGTTATGTATTTAAGTTTGTATTTGTATTCTGTACCATAAATTTGGCGAATCAGAATGGGTGATGTATACCTATTTTGGGGGCGTCACAGCTAAGGCCCATCGGGATTTTTCCAACAAAAGGAAATTTACATACCTAGGCCAACCGATGGAAGAAATATTGCAGAGGCTTATGCATGAAGGAAGAATCACAGCTTTGCTACCTCCAATCAGCCCGCGGTCGAGACGGTTTGATTTCAATAGAGTATGCCAGTATCATTCCCAATCTCGCGGTCATAGCACAGAAGAATGCTGGGCACTCCGCCACCTTATTCAGAATATAATTGACAGCGGTGTCCTGCAGATGGCATACGATGATGGTTTGATACTAGAGAGTGGGGACACGTTTCCTACAAAGTGGAAGGAAGTCATAGCAGTTATATCTTCTGAGGCAGATACAACTACACCCTTACATACAATACAACCCATTCAGCTCAAAGGTATTGACAATTCTTTGAAAGTGGTTGCACCAGAGCCAATTATCTTTCCATGCAAACCGCAATATCCTATTTTCAGCCTACGTAAAGTTCCATGGAATTATGGAGGGGCTGAAGGATCCACATCTCATATGACTGCTACAGTGTCGAAGGATAATCCATTGTATCTTCCCCAACGGGTAATGAAGTCTACCATCAAGTCAAATGGGAAGATTCCCAGGAAAAGGTGGAAGAATTTCTCCATACTATGGGCCATAATGAAGCCAAGGTGGTTTTAAGCTTAAGAGAAGCTCCACATCAAATTTCCATACTGGACTTGGTTTTCTCATCTGAAGATCACAAGAAGGTATTACTCAGGGTTTTGGAAGAAGCCCAACTGCCTAAGTCAATAGATGTTGAGAAATTTCAGCATCCGGTGGATCACATTTTTAACAACAATGTGATATCTTTTACTGATGATGATATACCTCTCGAAGGGACTGGTCATTGCAAGTCGTTTCACATTATAGTTTTGTCCTCCAGATATATAGTGGGAGGAGTCTTGATAGATGGAGGTTCATCTCTGAATATCTGTCCTTATGCTACTCTGGTGAAGATGAACATCAATCTCAATCAGATCCGAAGCAGCCATACAGTTATTAAAGCTTTCGACGGATCATGACGAAACTCTATCGGAGAGATCGAACAGCCAATGGAGATTGGTCCACATACATTCAGCATATCTTTCCACGTGCTCAAAATAGATACATGATACAACCTGATCTTGGGAAGACCATGGATTCATATGACCGGAGCAGTCCCCTCCACCCTTCATCAGCAACTTAAATACATTATCAATAATAGCCTGTCATTGTCGATGCTGAGCCGGAATGTCCTGAACAAGGTGACATACAACTCATCACCTTCAATTCAGAAGTTGAACCAGTCAGTTTTCATGCCCTGGAGGTGAGCAACACTCACTACCATCATGTTGGGGCTCCACCTCTCATACCCCAGATTTCTGCCGAAGTAATGTCAGCCACTCAAGAAATGATGTCATTAGGTTATAAATCTGGACAAGGGTTGGGCAAAGACAATCAGGGCATCAAGCGCCCAATTCAATGTCCCAGTCAAACAAGAACAGCCGGACTAGGCTATACTACTAGTTCCAGTCGCAGGAATCCTCATAAGTACAAATAGATTCCTTCAGCTTCAGCCACACGGTGATTATCTCTACTTACAGCTCCTGAGATTGCACTGTCTCCGATAAAGGTGCCTGCCCATGTAATGGCCATGTTATTTCGTAAACCGATACCGGTAAAGGAGAAAGACGTATTGGTTCCAAATCCTGAAGTAGAAGAAGAGGAACGGAGACGTAAACAAGACATCGTTAGGATGATGAAAAACGTACGCATCATTGTCCATGATAAACATACAAATAGATACACCTCAGACGATGATTTCCTAGATGTTATGGTCATCATTAGGGAAAATGAGGACGATGACAACCCCTCCATCACTGCAGTCCATTAGGACTTCACCCTTGACATTTGGAGCATCACTCCTTTCATTGGCCGATAAGGGTAAACCATGCAGAAACTCCTTCTGCCCTGTAGATAATCATAACTGCTTACTTTTCTATATAGTATTTGTAAAGCCCCCAAATCCGGGTACTTGAAACCCGAACTCGGTGCTTCACGATACCATTTCTATGAGCGGAATAATACTAATAATAATAACAATAATATAAAGATCAACTTAATTTACATATTCATCAGAGTCTGAATCCCAAGTACGTAACCTTTAAACATTCATTACAACCCATGATAGATAATATATATCATACTTATCTTAATAAATTCTAAACTATTATATAATATATAGCATAACACTTATTCAGCAACTTTCCCTTTTCCTTTGTTCTTGGCAGAGCCCTCTAGTTGTTCATACTTAGCTGAAAATATTTAAATTAAGCAAGGATGAACATTTGAGTGCCCAGCAAGTAATAACAATTATATATATAAGCTGAAAAAATTTAAATGTTTTCTTTGTACTATCCTTCTACAACAAGTCAATAGTTGTGAAGTAATCTGAACCGACAATAATAACATAACAACCCTCTTTCAAATTTTTGAAACTACGTATTGACTATAACTAGGGTTTAGGTGACATGCGATGAACATTGTTTTCAATTTTTGAATAGGTTTAAACAGAACTTCATCTGAAAACTGTCATAACTTACGGACACGAGGGGTGATCAAATGCTTATACCTGCGATGATCAATACTACATGCAAGAACGAGGGTATCGTTCACTCTATCCACCTTGGGTGCATAAAATGTTTTCCCGTATAGGGATGTTCATACTCTTCTGGGTTCCAAATCAAAGGTTTTATCTTGTTCAACAATAATCTATAATTCAACATATATATATATATATATATATATATATATATATATATATATATATATATATATGGGTAATTGACAAAGTTGTATCAACATGTGATTAAATACAATGATTATCCAAGTGGGGACACTTGTATAACCATTTATAAAAATTAACGAACAGAATATATATCTGAATTACCATATACTAACTTGTTGATAATTAATGAGTGTATATAATATAAGGTTAATAATATGTACATTAATAATATAATTCATAAATATTCTTACTCATGTCCATTGCATAAAGAAAATGCAAAGGTAAGATACTTTTGATCATGTGCCGCTTACGATTAATCAACTTAGTTCTATCTTTTATATCACACGACCTATCATTAATCGGATCATTCGCTTCGATTAGAACAATATATCTCAACACATAATACTACTTATTGCAGTCAGCAAATAACCTAATCACATTGTCACATATGTTTAACAACCATTGAATCACAAATAAACACATATCTAATCAAATTATCTAAGTCCAGATCAATTTAAAATATGCTTAAGATAATCTGACTACTTTTATTGGATAATTATCGAGTCTAAAGACTCACGTCTCAGAACTTAGTATCGGTCATATTATTTTTAAATGACTTAATATAATTTTAAAACATTTATTATAATTTATCATGAATTTTCAAACATCTAATCATTATTAAATGATTTAAATATTAAACAATTCTATTATCATTAATATTTAATTAATATTAAACTATTAATGAAACCATTGCCAAAATAATAAAGTTATTTATAATAACTTAGAATATTTTTAAAGTATTTATATTACCCTTAAATGATTTTTAAATATTAAAATCATTTTTATATAATTATCATTAATATTAAAGTATTAATGTTTTATTTATCAAAATATTAAAAGTCATTAAGTATAACTTAAAATATTTTTAATTCATTTATATCCTTTTTAAATGATTTTTAAAATAATAAAACCATTTTAAACTATTTATTTAATATAATTATTAAATAAATTTAATATTATTAATAATAAATTAATAATCATTAATATTAAATTATTAATGAAATTATTCTTTAAATTATTAATGAAATTATTAAATAACTTTAATATCATTAATAATAATTAATTAATGAAATTTACCTTTAAATATTAAAAGTTATATTTTATTACTTCAAATATTTTTAAATACCTTATTATTATTTAAAATGATTTTTAATATAATAAAATCATTTTTAATTAATTTATTTAATTCATTTAGTAATTAACTTAATTATCATTAATATTAATTTATTAATGAAATTTATCACAAAATATTAAAAGTCATTAAAAATAACTTAAAATATTTTCTTATATCATAATATAATTTTAAATGATTTTTCAAGTATTAAAATCATTTTTAACTAATTTATTTAATATTATAATTAAATAAATAAATACCAATAATATTTCAAAAATATTAAATATTTATGAAATATACATAAAATAAATAAAACTAATTTTCAGAATTTAAAATAATTTTTAATAATTTATTTGGTATTTTTAATAATTTAAAACTATTTTTTTTTCTATTTATTTAATTAAAATAATTAATTTTTGAAAATTAAATTAATTAAAATGCATTGTCTGTCGCTAAAGACCACCAATAGTGACATAACTGTCGCTATAGGTGTTCTTCATATTCTTCATGCAAACCCAGATCTTCATAGCCGATTTACCAGGTACCACATTTGACCAAGCACAAATCTTAGCTCGTAATGTTTCTGGGAATGTTGTTAGTCAGATATTGTAGTACAAATGCACGACTACAAGATCCAACAACAAGCATGTCTAAACAACACATAAACAAGGAGATCTTGAGCCATGAACAAGCTGTCAATGTTGTTCTTCATTTTTTGGGTTACCCAAAAATGAAGAACAGTTCGATTGGCTAGTTTTGGGCTTCCACAACTTGTTGTACAGGTGAGGTTTAAGTGATCTAAGCTTTGTAGTATGTAGACAACATGTAGGACACCATTTCTATTACATAAAAGCAACAAAACAACAACATAATAGCAAGATATTGTCCAGTCAAACCATGTCAGAGGCCACGCTGATGAACTTTCTGGGTTACCCAGAAAGCTCATCCGTGAACCTTCTTCTTGGTTTGACCATCCCCCAAATCTCATATGTTTGTGATAAAAGCTATATAAGAGCATTAACATTTAGTATAACTACTATAGTATAACCTGAATACAATACCAAACATAAATCCACAACAACGTGCAAGATTAGAGGCGACAAATGTCTTGTCAGACCATTCTGGGCAAGATCTGGGTTACCTAGATTTTGTCCAGTCATGGTCGGTCAACGACCTTTGACCAAGAATATCTATCAATATGTGTATGAGCTGGTCCTTCTATGAGTTCCAGAACACATATCTCACTACATACTACAAGATCCAACACTTAAAACACAAAAACTAAACACAAACAGAGATCTACAAAGCCTGACATTACGCTGTCAGACACAAAAAATATTTTTTCCCAGATTTTCTAAATCTCCAAATCCGAGCCTCTAGATGTTATGGATCTAACATCTAGCAACCCAGATCATCATTATACACCTTATATAACATGTTTAACAAAAAAAATCTAACATCTAACAACAGATTTTTGGACAGAAATCATGGCTAGGGTTTATACCTTCTTTGATCAATTGATGATTAAGGCTACTGATTTGGTTAATGGATTTTGTGGGACTGATCTTGGGGACTAATATACCTTAAAAATTCGTGGGTTTCGGTTGAGAGAAAATGATGGAGTGTTGGAACAAAAATAGGCTAACTAATGCCATTTCTCCATCCTCCAATCTATTTATAAAAGTTGGATTAATGAATGGCTGATATCTAGAGGCTGATTGCTGGCATTATTAAGTCACAATTGTCAAATAAGTTGGTCACCAACTCCATTTTGCCTAGATTTGCAAGTAAGCTTAATAAAAAAAATGTGACAAAGGGCATTTTAGTCTTTTATATTGGAAATCTAATGGCATTTTGGGCAATTGGCAAACCCTTAGGGTTTAACCCTAAGGTTTTCCAATAATTGCTTTTCTAGAATTACATTTTAGGGTTTACAAAATAAAATAAAATAAAAATTAAATTAGTTCCTAAAAATAGAAAATTAGGGTTTGTTAATTAGATTAGCTTTCCAATTACATTATACAATAACATTAGGGTTTAAAATCACTAATTATAATTAACATTACTAAATAATCAATTTGGGTTTATACTTTTGGTAATTAGGATTACCAAATTACAATTAGGGTTTCCAATTACTAAATTAGGGTTCTAGTTTAGTAATTAAGGTTTAACAATTTAGGGTTTTCAAAATTAACAATTGTAATTCTAATACTTGTTAATTAATCACATTAACACAATCACCAATCAATCTTGAACTCTAATTTGAGTTTCAGATTAGGGTTTAGCATTTCAAATTAGGGTTTTTTAAAAATTATTTAGGGTTTCTAAATTTTTAATTAGGGTTTACCTAATTAATCATTTAATACACAACATATAAAATATATAACATAGTTATAAAACATTCTTAAACTCACAATTGATTTTCAAATTAGGGTTTCCCCTAGTAGAACTAGGGTTTAACCAATTAATATTAGACTTTTGAAAATATAAACCATAATTGACCAACTATGATAACCCGAGATTTCGAATAATCAAAAATTTGCGAATAATTTTTTTTTTAATTAATATTAATTATCAATTTTGTGACAAGTATCTCTGATACGTCTCGAGAAAGTCAATTTGTGTTTTGACTAATAAATTTAGAGTAGAGTTGTGCTTAATAAGCTTTAGGAACCCTAACCCTAATTTCTGGATAGGGATTCAGTAGAAAATATAATTAAAATAATTATATTGATGAGAATGTGTATGTATTGTATAGAAATTTTGAGCAAATGATTGATCGGATAACGTTTAAAATTTATAAATCCCAATAAGAGATTAGAAACCCTAATCTCAGATTTAGGAAACCTAACATACAATTAGAAACCCTAATTGAAAGCCGGGAAACCCTAATTTTATATTCGGGAATCCTAAGACCCTAATTAGGAAACCCTAATCCTAATTGGCAAGCTTAATGTGTTTATTAAACTTTAATATGATTAGAAAACTCTAATCTTATTAGGAAATCTAATTTCGAAATTAGAAATATTATTTATCTAATTATAAAACCTAATGACCATTTTGACCCTAATTGCTAAATTAAGCAATTTTAATTAAAAACATTAATCCTAATTAGCAAGATTGAATTTTATGATTAGGAAATATTAATATAATTATTGAATCCTAATTATAATTTTGAAATATTAATTTTCTATTTTGAAAACCGAAATTTGAAAATCTTAAAAATTAAATTGCAAACCTAAAGGGTTTAAACTCTAAAACCTAAAGGGTTCAAACCCTAAATCTAAACCTAAACCCTAAACCCTAAGGGTTTGTACAAATTCCATGTTTGCCATTAAATTTATTTTTCAAGTGACCAAAATACCCTTTTCCATTTTTATTTAGCTAACTTGTAAAATTGGACAATACCTTTAGTGGGTGACCAACTCTCCTAACTTTGGGACATGAAAATCTCAGCAAAACCACACATATGTGCCAGCAACATCAGTTTTTATGTATCTAAGTAATATATATATAGATTAAGAGAGAGAAAGTCCATTACTTTGCTCAATTGTCCAACCAAGCTCTCTCCTACTCTCCCTCTCACCAAGACTCAGAAATTTCTAAGGTAGATCACCACAATATCAGGTCCTAGGTCACCCAATAATGATTGAGAGCGAAGATCTAAGATTTGTCGAAAAGGTATAAACCTAATTTTTATTTTTGATCCATGTTGCTAAGAAAAATTTCGTGTTTATGTGTTTAGATCTTTGCTAGATAATGTTTAATGATGATCTATGTTAATATAACATAGATCCATAGCATCAAAATACTTTAAAGTGATGATTTTCAAAACTGCCAAAAACTGAAAATGTGGTCTGACAAGATAATGTCAGGCGCCATAGATTCTTCTTTGTTTAAGTTTTTCTTGTTTTATGTTTTGTATTGGTAGCCTGGTATGTTATCTTTTATCTGAAAGTGGTTGTATAGCCATTAGATGTCTGGATTCGAAGTTATTTAAGGTCAAAAAAACCGTTGAATTGACGTTGACCGGTTAAAATCAAGCGACCCGAACTCGTGAAACAGAGTCTGACAACATTTCGAAGTCGTTTGATCTGTCAGGCGTTTAGTGTTATGATGTTGTTGTTGTCATATAATTGTAGCCTGTTGGTTGTAGTCTAGATACATGGCCTTAGAAAGCTTAAACAATCAACAGATTGGTTGTAATTAATGGTCAAAGTATGCTATTTGTGCACAGATCGCGTTTTTGGGAAAAACACAGAAACGGATGAACACCCTTTCGGACAAGAGTTGACCGAATTAAATCTGGCACATGTGATGTTTTTCGAATGAGGTCTTGACATGTCGTTACTCTTTGACATGTCTACTACATGTATGAATCATAAAACCACAAAAACAAGTACCAAAACCTTGATTATTTTGGACTGGAAAGTACCAAGTCGTACTGCCTGGGTTTCTGGAAAACCCAAAAACCGTCTGACAACAACTTTGGAGGCTCTGATCTCCTTATTGTGATGTCTTATGATCCATTTAGTGATTGATAGTTGTAGTGCTACATTCCTACTACAAGATCAATGTTCACATTAAATTTGGATCATTACACGAGATGAGACTAATGTGGTTGGTCAAACGAGCAACCATGAACACGAAGCTGTCAGTGTTCTTGAGCTCAAGAACACCAACATCGACGCTTTTTGTCGCTAAAGCCCTATAGCGACGGTTTATTTAATTTTGGAATTTCTGAATATTCCGAAAATTATTTAAAAATAGAAATAAATTCTAAAAATTTCCAAAAATGGTTTTAAAAAATATTTTAAATTAGAAAATAATTTTTGACCATTGGAATATTTTTTTTTAATATTATAATTATTTAAATATTAAAAGTATTTGATTTATTTAATTAGTGTATTAAATAAATTAGAGAAAATGATTTAATATTATAAAAAAATCATTTTAAATAAGAATAATGTATTTAAAAATATTTTGAGTTATAAAATACAACTTTTAATATTTTTGGAAAATTTTTATTAATATATTAATATTAATGATATTAGATTTATTTAATTATTCAATTAAATAAATAAGTTAAAAATAATTTTATTGATTTAAAAATCATTTTAAATAATAATAAAGTGTTAGAAAATATTTTGAATTATAAAATATAAATTACAATATTTTGGAGAATTCTCATTAATAAATTAATATTAATGATATTCGATTATTTATTAATTAAATTAAATAAATGAATTAAAATAGTTTTATTGATTTAAAAATCATTTAAAATGAGAAAAATATTATAAAAATATTTTAAGTTATAAATAATGACTTTTAATATTTGGATAATAATATCATTAATATTTAAATATTAATGGTGATGGTTTAAAATGATTTTAATTACTTTAAAATTATTTAAGTAGAATATGAATGATTTAAAAATATTTTAAGTTATTAAAAATAACTTTAATATTTTGAAAAGTATGATATTAATATTTTTATGTTATTAAATATTAATGATAATAAGATTATTTGATAATTAAATCATTTAAAAATGATTTAAGTGTTTGAAAAATTATTATAAATTATAATAATTGTTTATAAATTATTAAAAGCTTCCGAAAAATATTATAAACGATATTTGACTTATCTAAAATAATATTGAAGCTTAGAGACCAAGTTTAGTTGACAATCAATGTGTTAATTGTTTGATAGGGTGACCGAAACAGAGAATGAAACCAAGTCCAACCCGAATCAAACTAGTTAGACTTGTTAAGTGTTTATATAGGTTATAAACACTAATGTGGCTATGTGGTAATGTGTCTAGGAGAAGTTTGACTGTAAAATACAATGTTGCGTGTTATAAATGATTGTGCTAATTATGAGACCGACATTGTTGAATATAGGTCTTACGAACGCAGTTAATTATATTGTGTAGCTGTAATCAACGCGGAAGGCAAGTTTTCTAACTCAACCTTGAGTTATAGTCATTCAATTATTATGGTTAATTATTGCTAATTATACCATGTCCAGGGAATTTATTGTTGATTATTCGCAATTAGTGCATGTTTAATAATTCAGATTGAATTATTGATTCGAAGAATATACCATTGTAGTATAACTATTGTTGGATATTCATATTCGTAGAAGATAGAATTGAGAGTACATATAATTCCTGTTTATTGTCAAATTATGTTGAGAAATGCCTTAGCTAATTATTCTGGCTAGACGTACATTTGTTAGAACTTGATAAATTCAAGAAGAGAATTCAATTGATATTGATAGATCAATGCCAATTATTTCGGCTAGATCGATAAGTAAATAGAATTTGAAATCACAATATTTCGTTGTTAAATCAAAATCTTGATTCTGAGACTGAGAGGAACAACCTTTTATATAAAGGGAACACAATTTTTAAGTCGTATATTCGACCATTACTTGCGACCTATAAGTATTATGCATAATATATAGGGTACAAGGAGTTGGCCGGCTCTAAGTACTTGCAGAGGGGTATGATTTAATCTTTATGGTTATCTGATACTCCTGCGTATGTATCAAAGTAAACCTTTGATAGATACCCGAGAAAGTAGAAGTTCTAGATCCAATGGATCGCTCAGCATAAATCTGGATAACATTCCACTTTGTTATTGCGTAGAATTGATTCTTGATTTTTCAATAGAATATTGTAGAAACTTTGAAAGCGTTGTACTATTTCATTATCAAATTATTGCGTTGCCTAAAATATGAGAAGACTTGTTATTGATTAACGATTTGTTCAGCCATTTCAAAGTTCACCGAACTTTGGTTTCATTCTATCAAAATAGATAGTCTATTCTTATTTATTCGTATACATTTATTGTATGTCTGAACTTGCGGGGCAAACTTGTTGCTCACCCTTGCTATAAAAAAAACATTTCAGCTAGGAACGAAGAGGCCAACGGGTCAAAGAAGAACAAAGGCAAAGCCAAGATGCTGGAGTAATATAATAAACAATATTATTATTATGTTGTATTGTAAACCCTTTTTGTTTATCTAAGGGGTATGTTTGTAATTTTAAGGTTAGCAAACCTGGGACTTATGTATTAACAACTTATGGTAATGAGTTATATATTCCTATTTATATTTAAATGGGTAGTTAGATGTTTTTATATTGTGGATCGTGAACACCAAACTCGGGGGTCAGGTAACCCGAATTTGGGGGTGTCACACCAACCATTATCAATACGTACACACAGTACATATTTATAGCACTGAAAAATAAAAATATAATTAATATTATATTATTATTCTCATCCATTAATAAAAATCTAAAAATTAGGGTTTGGATTCCATATCCGATTTATTCTCACATATTTAACCTTAATAATTAAAAGGCAAAATAATTAACTTAATAATCTATACAAAATTCATATAATAATTATTATAATTATTCTAAAATCACTTCATATATTATTTAAATAATATATGATTATATTTTATAGAAAATAATTAATAAAAACATTTCTATCTTAAAATTAATTATTATATGAATATACTTTATAATAATCAATAATTCTAAAATAAATTTATTTATAAATATTTATGTAATAATATATTTTTATTTACCACATAAATACATATACACATTATCTTGTACAAATCCTCATCCTCAAAATAAAAAAAAATTATACGCAAAATTTTTGATTTATTTATATAGAAAATATCTGGTTGTTACATTCACCCTCCTTTATAAAGATTCCGTCCCCGGAATCACCGTTTTAAAAACCTATACATACCCGGGTACATAGTACACACAATCATTATAATTAGATTTCGATCATAATTTGATCGAACTGATCTTTAACGATTCACATAAAGCTTGTCTATCTGATTAAACGGAAATTTGAATTCTAGAATAACTCAAATTCCTCCTTCAAAATTTCTTTATAAAATAATTTACTATATATAGGGAAAATCATGTATAATAAAATAAAAGTTATACGAATAATACCTGGAATTCCATTGCCAGCTGCTGCCGTATCCTAGACTATCATGTTGTAGACCCTTGCAGTAGATTTTGTTGGCTTGTTTAACGAAGTCGGTCCGGTGATTGCTAACGTCCCGCTGCCAGTGCCAGTAGTCACACTTCCTGCCTCCGTCCTCTTCTTTGGACAATACTTCACCTTGTGTTCAGTCGACCCGCATAGAAAACACCAACTATTCATCCTAGGATTAGGGTAGTTGGGAGAGATATGACCCCCCTGCCCGCACTTATAGCATACAAACTTCCCTTTCAAACATTCCCCCAAGTGATTCTCTTCATTAGTCTTACCTGTACCGCTGGCTTCTTAACACCTTCCTGCTTGATCTGAACATTCCCAAAGTTATTCACCTTCCTCTTGCTATCTCCACTCTTGCTCCCACTATTAATTCCTACCTTCCCATCTCCTTCGGTCTTATATACCCT
Organism: Panax ginseng; assembly: GCA_020205605.1. Lineage (NCBI taxonomy): Eukaryota > Viridiplantae > Streptophyta > Magnoliopsida > Apiales > Araliaceae > Panax > Panax ginseng. The sequence goes on from CM035143.1 coordinate 102,614,378, forward strand.
TATTCTTCCTCTCCTTATTGTAGAGGCTCATAGCCTCACTCCCCTCCTCAGCAATAATCACCTTCTCCATGAGTGCTGCAAATATAGGGATCTGCAACACTGCCACCTTGTTATAGAGCCAGGGTTTTAATCCCAGCTCAAACCTTCTAGCTTTCCTAGCCTCCGTATCAACTTGATGCAGAGCAAAGCTAGCTAACTCATTAAATTTCACGGCGTATTCTGACACCATCATTAAATTTCAGCTACCCTAGCTATCACAAATGCTTTTTCAATCTCTTTAACCCAAGTTTGGGCTTTAACAGGGTCAGTTGTACCTTTGAATTCTGGCGGTCCTATAACCTTAAAGTCTTTAAAGTTTGCCAAGTGATTATCTGGCGGGTTCCCTGCGGCTGGTATTCCCTGTTGCATAGCTTGTGCTACCATGTTGGCAAAGTGCTGCATTGGGTCGGCTTGTTGTTGTCCTTCAACGTTGTTGACAGATTCTTCTGCCCTTTGATTTCGAGTTCGACATCTTGGTGGCATTATCTGATTAAATAAAATCATAAATTTTAACTTACATTCTAAACCTTATCAGATAAGTTTAATATATTAAACTTGTTTCATTTCTAAAACATAGATTCATATTCATTTAACGAATATTTTACATAGCATGGCACATAATGCTTTGAACATCAGCTATCCCTTTATGACCACAAAAGTCGGGATTTAAAGGCTTGATCATTTCAAAAGTTGTGAACATAAACTTACACAGACATACATATCCTATATATTACATTAAACACACCTACACCACAGAACCTATACTACCAATTTGCTATGCCTTTTTCCTTGGACAACATTTTGCCTGATGACCTTCTATCCCACAGATAAAACATGCTCCTTGTTTGTAGTCGGGACAATACAATGTAGTATGTCCTTCATAACCGCAAAGACAATATATTCTTTTCCCTTTCTTCTTGTCAGATTTTCCTAAGTCATGGTCTTCTATCTTTCTTTTCCCCTTCTTGTTCGGAGCTGCACACGATGTGTTGATTGTGGCTCCCATCTGATCAATTTGGATTTTAAGCTTATCTTGTTCTTCCATTGTTTCTATTAACGCTTGACGCAACTGAATATTCAATAGCTTTTCTATTTCCCACAGCCTTTCCAGAGAAGAAACCTTGTTCCTCAGATCCTGCACCTCCGTTGATGCTTGATTAGCTTCAACTTTAGTGTCCGAATAACTATCTGTCAGTTCCACCATCTCCGGATCTGGTATTACGTTTTCTACAATAACTACCTCGTCTGAGTTATTTTTATTGTGAGCCTCCATTTCAGCTATTGGCTTCGATATCAGCTCGGGTGTATGGGTTTGATTCTTCTTTATGCTATATACATATAACAAGCCTTTTCCACCAGACATCTACACACGTAAATTATCCTGATTAGCATATAGTATATAAACATAGCAAATAAGAGTTTTATATAAGTTATCTTTTATTTTGTTTGAAGATGAATTTAACCAATTCATCTCTTTTTAAACTCTATATGAGTTATTTATATTTTCAACGTTTCCCTATGTTCTAAGATTATAGCCTAAGGTCTAGACCACCTAAGGTTTTTAACCCTAAGTTGTGATACCAACCTGTAAAGTCCCCAAATCCGGGTACTTGAAACCCGAACTCAGTGCTTCACGATACCATTTCTATGAGCGGAATAATACTAATAATAATAACAATAATATAAAGATTAACTTAATTTACATATTCATCAGAGTCTGAATCCCAAGTACGTAACCTTTAAACATTCATTACAACACATGATAGATAATATATATCATACTTATCTTAATAAAGTCTAAACTATTGCATAATATATAGCATAACACTTATTCAGCAACTTTCCCTTTTCCTTAGTTCTTGGCAGAGCCCTCTGGTTGTTCACACTTAGTTGAAAATATTTAAATTAAGCAATGATGAGCATTTGAGTGCCCAGCAAGTAATAGCAATTATATATATAAGCTGAAAGAATTGAAATGTTTTCTTTGTACTATCCTTCTACAACAAGTCAATAGTTGTGAAGTAATTTGAACCGATAATAATAACATAACAACCCTCTTTCAAATTTTTAAAACTACGTATTGACTATAACTAGGGTTTAGGTGACATGCGATGAACATTGTTTTCAATTTTCGAATAGGTTTAAACAGAACTTAATCTGCAAACCATCATAACTTACGGGCACGGGGGGTGATCAGCCCGTTATGCCCTGCATTGATCAATACTACATGCAAGAACGAGGGTATCGTTTACTCTGTCCACCTAAGGTGCATAAAAAGTTTTCTCGTGTAGGGATGTTTATACTTGTTTGGGTTCCAAATCAAAGGTTTTATCTTGTTCAACAATAATCTATAATTCAACTTATATATACGGGTAATTGACAAAGGTGTATAAACATGTGATTAAATACAATGATTATCCAAGTGGGGACACTTGTATAACCATTTATAGAAATTAACAAACAAAATATATATCTGAATTACCATATACTAACATGTTGATAATCAATGAGCGTATATAATATAAGGTTAATAATCTATACAGTAATAATATAATTCATAAATATTCTTACTCATGTCCATTGCATAAAGAAAATGCAAAGGTAAGATACTTGCCTGATGCGCTGCTTACAGTTCGTAACTTAGTTCTATCTTTTATATCACGACCTATCATTAATCAGATCATTCGTTCGATTAGAACAATATATCTAAACACATAATACTGCTTATTATAGTCAGCACATAACCTAATCACATTGTCACATATGTTTAACAACCATTGAATCACAAATAAGCACATATATAATCAAATTATCTAAGTCCAGATCAATTTTTTGAAATATGTCGGTGTAGCGACGGCTTTATTGGGTAATTATCGAGTCTAAGACTCTGTCCTGTAACTTAGTATCAGTCACGTTATTTTTAAATGACTTAATATAATTTTAAAACATTTATTATAATTTATCATGAATTTTCAAACATTAGAATCATTATTAAATGATTTAAATATTAAACAATTCTATTATCATTAATATTTAATTAATATTAAACTATTAATGAAACCATTGCAAAATATTAAAGTTATTTATAATAACTTAGAATATTTTAAAGTATTTATATTACCACTTAAATGATTTTTAAAATATTAAAATCATTTTAAATAATTATCATTAATATTAAAGTATTAATGTTTTATTTATCAAAATATTAAAAGTCATTAAGTATAACATAAAATATTTTTAATTCATTTATATCCTTTTTAAATGATTTTTAAATTAATAAAACCATTTTAAAACTATTTATTTAATATAATTATTAAATAAATTTAATATTATTAATAATAAATTAATAATCATTAATACTAAATTATTAATGAAATTATTCTTTAAATATTAAAAGTTATATTTTATAACTTATAATATCCTTAAACATTTTATTTTCATTTAAAATGATTTTTATAATATTAAAATCATCTTTAAACTAATTTATTTAATATAATCATTAAATAACTTTAATATCATTAATAATAATTAATTAATGAATTTACCTTTAAATATTAAAAGTTATATTTTATAACTTCAAATATTTTTAAATACCTTATTATTATTTAAATTGATTTTTAATATAATAAAATCATTTTTAATTAATTTATTTAATTCATTTAGTAATTAACTTAATTATCATTAATATTAATTTATTAATAAAATTTATCACTAAATATTAAAAGTCATTAAAATAACTTAAAATATTTTCTTATATCATAATATAATTTTAAATAATTTTTCAAGTCTTAAAATCATTTTTAACTAATTTATTTAATATTTTAATTAAATAAATTAAATACCAATAATATTTCAAAATATTAAATATTTATGAAATATGCTTAAAATAAATAAAAACTAATTTTAGAATTTAAAATAATTTTTAATAATTTATTTGGTATTTTTAATAATTAAAAACTATTTTTTTTTATTTATTGAATTAAAATAATTAATTTTCTGAAATTAAATTAATTAAAATGCACTGTCTGTCGCTAATGACCACCTATAGTGACATAACTGTCGCCATAGGTGTTCTTCATGTTCTTCATGCAAACCCAGATCTTCATAGCCGGTTTACCAGGTACCACATTTGAACGAGCACAAATCTTAGCTCGTAATGTTTCTAGGCATGTTGTTAGTCAGAAATTGTAGTACAAAAGCACGACTACTAGATCCGACAACAAGCATGTCCAAAGAACACATAAACAAGGAGATCTTGAGCCATGAACAACTGATGAGGCCACACTGATGAGCTTTTTGGGTAACCTAGAAAGCTCATCCGTGAACCTTCTGCTTGGTTTGACCATCCTCCAAATCTCATATGTTTGGGGTAAAAGCTATATAAGAGCATTAACATTTAGTATAACTACTATACTATAACCTGAATACAATACCAAACATAAATCTACAACAACGTGCAAGATCAGAGGCGACAAAGGTCTTGTCAGACCATTCTGGGCAAGATCTGGGTTACCCAAATTTTGTCCAGTCATGGTCGGTCAACGACCTTTGACCAAGAATATGTATCAATATGTGCATGATCTGGTCCTTCTATGAGTTCCAGAACACATATCTCACTACATACTACAAGATCCAACACTTAAAACACAAAAACTAAACACAAACAAAGATCTACAAGGCCTGTCATTAGGCTGTCAGACACAAAAAATATTTTTTTCCAGATTTTCTAAATCTCCAAATCCGAGCCTCTAGATGTTATGGATATAACATCTAGCAACCCAGATCATCATTATACACCTTATATAACATGTTTAACAAAAAAATCTAACATCTAACAACAAATTTTTGGACAGAAATCATGGCTAGGGTTTATACCTTCTTTGATCAATTGATGATTCAAGGCTACTAATTTGGTTAAAGGATTTCGTGGGGCTGATCTTGGGGACTAATATACCTTAGAAATTCGTGGGTTTAGGTTGAGAGAAAATGATGGAGTGTTGGAACAAAAATAGGCTAAGTAATGCCATTTCTCTCTCCTCCAATCTATTTATAGAAGTTGGATTAATGAATGGCTGATATCTAGAGGCTGATTGCTGGCATTATTAAGTCACAATTGTCAAATAAGTTGGTCACCAACTCCATTTTGCCTAGATTTGCAAGTAAGCTTAATTAAAAAAAATTGTGACAAAGGGCATTTTAGTCTTTTGTCATAGAAATTTAATGGCATTTTGGGCAATTGGCAAACCCTTAGGGTTTAACCCTAAGGTTTTCCAATAATTTCTTTTTTAGAATTACATTTTAGGGTTTACAAAATAAAATAAAATAAAAATTAAATTAGTTCCTGAAAATAGAAAATTAGGGTTTGTTAATTAGATTAGCTTTCCAATTACATTATACAGGAACATTAGGATTTAAAATCACTAATAATAATTAACATTACTAAATAATCAATTTGGGTTTATACTTTTGGTAATTAGGATTACCAAATTACAATTAGGGTTTCCAAATAATAAATTAGGGTTCTAGTTTAGTAATTAGGGTTTAACAATTTAGGGTTTCCAAAATTAACAATTGTAATTCTAATACTTGTTAATTAATCACATTAACACAATCACCAATCAATCTTGAACTCTAATTTGAGTTTCAAATTAGGGTTTAGCATTTCAAATTAGGGTTTTTAATAACTTAGGATTTTCTAAAAATTATTTAGGGTTTCTAAATTTTTAATTAGGGTTTACCTAATTAATCATTTAATACACAACATAAAATATATAACATAGTTATAAAACATTCTTAAACTCACAATTGATTTTCAAATTAGGGTTCCCCTAGTAGAACTAGGGTTTAACCAATTAATATTAGGGTTTTGAAAATATAAACCATAATTGACCAACCATTATCAATACGTACACATAGGAAATATTTATAGCACCGAAAAATAAAAATATAATTAATATTATATTATTATTCTCATCCATTAATAAAAATCCAAAAATTAGGGTTTGGATTCAATATCTGATTTATTCTCCCATATTTAACCTTAATAATTAAGGCAAAATAATTAACTTAATAATCTATACAAAATTAATATAATAATTATTATAATTATTCTAAAAATCATATATTATTTAAATAATATATGATTATATTTTATGGAAAATAATTAATAAAAACATTTCTATCTTAAAATTAATTATTATAAGAATATACTTTATAATAATCAATAATTCTAAAATAAATTTATTTGTAAATATTTATGTAATAAATATATTTTTATTTACCACATAAATACATGTACACATTATCTTGTACAAATCCTCATCCTTAAAATTAAAAAAAATGTATACGCAAAATTTCTGATTTATTTATATAGAAAATATCGGGTTGTTATAGTATTAGCAGTTGTTTTGTCAGTACATGCTAACACTTTGTATGATTGAACAGTTTCATATATATTAAGTGAAAACATATTTTTTTTCAGGACTCTGACTTTAGATGTGCCTATACTTGCTGATAAGGTGCCTTTTCTCCACAAGGATTGTAACTTTGATGAAAAGTTGGACTCAGCCTTGATGGAAATACAAGACGACATTGAGATACCTCAGGAGATCAAAGAATGGGTTGAAGACAAACCCAAACCCAACCTTGATCAAACCACTTCCTTCAATCTCGGAACCTTAGAAAGCCCTAAGCTAATCTAGATTGGTACAGACCTCACTCCAAACCAAAGGAATGATATGGTTACACTATTAACCCAATTCCAGGATGTGTTTGCATGGTCTCATGAAGACATGGTGGGTTTGTCCACTGACATTGTCATTCATCGTCTCCCCATCAAAGAGGGATTCAAGCCAGTCAGGCAGAAGCTCAGGTTATTAAAACCTGAGTGGAGTTTAAAGGTTAAAGAGGAAATTGTGAAACAATTTCAAGCATGCATCATCATGGTGTCCACATACCCTGAATGGCTATCAAACATAGTCACTATTCCGAAACCAGGAAGAAAGGTGCGAGTTTATGTGGATTACCAGGATCTGAATAAAGCTTTCCTTAAAGATAGCTTTTTTATGCCATTTATCCACATTCTCATTGACAATATTGCATAATACGACATGTACTCCTTTGCTAATTGCTTCGCGGGGTACCATCAAATCATGGTTGCTGAAGATGATCATGAGAAAACTACATTCATCACTCCTTGGGGAACTTTTTTCTATAGACGATTGTCGTTCGGCCTCATCAATGCCGAAGTTACCTACTAGCGAGCCATGACGACTCTTTTCCATGATTTAATGCACAGGGAGATAGAGATCTACGTGGATGACATCATCGTTAAATCTCAGAAGGAGGAAGACCACCTAGACCATCTCAGAAAGCTCTTCAACAAGTTGTGTAAGTACAACTTGAAGTTAAATCCAGCTAAGTGCGCCTTTGGCGTTAAATTAGGCAAGTTGCTAGGATTCCTAGTCAGCCATAAGGGGATTGAGCTGGATACCACCAAAATCCAGGCCATCACGGAAATGCCGATTCCGTAGACAGAGAAGGAAATATAGGGATTTTTGGGAAGAATCAACTTCATTAACAGGTTCATTTCTCAACTCACAGCAACCTGTGAGCCTATCTTCAAATTATTAAGGAAGAACTCCTCCATAAAATGGAATGATGAGTGCCAGAAGGCCTTCCTTACAATCAAAGAGCATCTAGTCAAAGCTCCTATTTTGGTACCACCCAGGGATTATGTTCCCCTGTTCATGTACCTGTCCATAAGTGACAATGCCATGGGCTGCATGCTGGGACAGAAAGACGATAGAGGCCAAGAGTGAGCTATCTACTACCTCAGCAAAAGATTCAGCAGCAATGAACACAAGGGATTGAACCTTTCACACCCGCAGTTTTACCCCACTAGGGATAAGACTTTTTACACCAGCAATTTATCATGTACATGGGATTAAACTTTCTCACCCACAGTTTGTCCTGAACATGAGATCAAACTTTTTATTGGCTGTAAATCGTCCTGAACATGGGGCGAACTACGCCGACTTGATCTCCTTGATACACGGGAGTACGTAGGCAACCATTTTATATGGCCCGATCGCAATAAAACAAAAAAAACAAAAACATTTCTACACCCTTCTCATTACAAAAACAAAAAACAACAAAAACATTCCTACACCCTTTTTGCCACATACATCGTTGAACCTCTTACACCAGGTTTGAACTACGCAGACCTAATCTCCTCTTAAATAGGAGTATGTAGGTAACCATTCATGGTTCGGTCTTACCCCCTATCAAAACACAAACACTTGTCAATGGTACTGGGATCATCCTTCAATCCACCACATTTCATCGGCTTCAGACCAAAGGGATGGAATTACCTGACCTCCCTATTAAACAGGAGACTCGGCGACCATCTAAGCTGCGGTTGATTCCTCAAAGAGAAACACCAATCCATAAGAGATGGAACTAACTTGGCTCCTCTTGAATAGGAGTACCGACAACCATCTGTGGTGCGGTCAACCTCAGAGAGGAAAGCCACATTCCTCTCCACATATATATACAAAAACTAGTCCCAAGACACCAAAGATGGTAGGGAATACACACATATCAACGGTCCATTCTGAAATATCCTGAGACAACTCAATGTCCATCTGTAACGACCGAGAAATTCAGATCCTTTGTAAAATACATGAAAGAATTAAATAATGAATAAAATAGTACTATTTGTTATTATTATGTGTTAGTAAGATGAATGTCGTTATATAACCTAGAAACATCAGAACATCGTAGTATTTGAACCATGTGAGGTAATTAAAGTGTTTGAATTTCCAAGATGAAAATAAAAGCTTTCCGAGAAATTTTCCGAAAAACACTATTCATCGTTTATCGCTCGGGAATTATTTTTGAACTTCCGAGAAATACGCAACGTTATAATATCAAGGTGAGATGGTTTATGTAATAATAATCTAAGTATAGAAAACGTGATATTTTGCATGCAGATGTAATTTGAGAACGTTAAGGATTTAAAATCCAAATGAATTAAACTTGTGGACTATTGTATGAAGTACAAAGTCCAATAACATTAAGGGGCAAGCCCAAGGTGTAATAATGTTTAGCCATGTAATTATTAATGTGAAGCCCAAAGCAAAATATTGCAAGCCTAATGTAATTTAAGACCTAAATCCAATTGATGATCCATTAGCCAATTAGGATCCATGGGGCAACCCATGGGTGAAGTGGAGAGCAAGACCTTTATGTGATGGCCAAGTATATGATGTAGGGAGCGAGTTTACTTAGTGTACAAGTAGTGAATAGTAAGGAGGTTAGTGAAGAGGTGGGATGTCCTAATGACCAGTAGGCCCTAACCTTGGAAAGTTTATAATACCAAACCTTTCAACTCATTTGTTGTTTGTTAGTTTCATCCAACACAAAAGCAACTTATTTGGTAGAGAGAATAAGTACTTATAAGTCTAACCTTCCATTGTTAGATTTCCAAAGAAAAAGAAGTTAGTCTTCAAAGGTAATGATTTTATATCCTCCATCTCTATCTTAGAAGGGTAATAATAAAAGTGTAAATTAATGATCATGTATGTTAATAAATTATCAAGATGGTTAATCAATGGACTTAAGCCGAATGAGTAAGGAATAAGTAACTTAAACCTAAATAAGTTATGAACTTATGGAGTACATATATGGACTTGTCATATGATAAACTTAAGAAGTTTATATGATTGATGGGATGCAAGAATGTAGCTTAAATGACTTAATTCAAGAATAAGTCATAAGGACACTAAAATCTTATATTGAAGAAATTGTTAAGTTATGAACTTATAAGAAAATAAGTCATAACCTAATTTGAATATAAGTCATTGTAATTTATAGGTTGAGATGTATAGTTATTGAAATGAATCCATTTAGAATGATGAACTAATTTTTAGTAATGAAGTTTTGCCAGAATTCACACGATTGGACGATAATCGTCGAATTCGTGAAATTCTCGGAATGGAAGTCGGATTTTGTGTTTGAACTCGGAAACGTTGGTTTTCGATGGAGATAAGTCGTATTTGGAATTATAGAGTTATGGACTTGAAAATGACCAGATTTTGACTTAGAATGAAGAAACGAGCGTTGAACGTTCACGAACATTTATCATTTTAGTTAAAAATGAACTAATAGGTGAATTTTTAGCAAATGAAGTCTAATAGATAAAATTCTTTCATGAACACGTAGAGTACGTGATTTGTGAACCGTAGGCTCTTGAACAAGCCAATTCAGACTTATAAAGAAGAACTTACGAGTCCGGGAATCTCATAAGTTGAAAAAAGTCATCAAAGTTTTTACGGTGCACGGAGTGGGCTATTACGGCTCATTTCATATTAAAGCCGTCTTTGCTGACCAAAGACTTAAGCTTACGAGCGAAGCCAAAACCCTCTTGGAGAGTGAAAGCGCTTGTGCTTATCTAGAACAAAGGAGACTCGCATACGGTAGGCAGAGTCCGGTCTTCAAGCCCTAATGGTGGCGCTTGTGCATTGTGACATAACAAAGGAACACTGGTGCCACAACGCCAAACTTAAAACCTAGATAGTGAAGAATGGTTACAAGTAGAGCATGTTTGGTAATTATTTAACAATTAACTAAGGTTTGTAATGTAACATTGTCAAGACATAATTAAACCTTAAGTATGATCACTTAGAGTTAAAGAAAGTCAGTTGCATGAGAACGTAAGAATGACGTAACGGAAATCCAGAACCAATAATAACAAATCTAATACATAATTAGATTGAGAAGAAGGGTAAGATTCTTTAGGAACCATGTATGATTATTCATGACCTAATATGCTATATGATGTTATCATCTACTGTAGAGACTTAAGGACTTAAAATGCATGTGTTATAAAATGTAGCAGATGCTAAAGGCAAGTATTCTAACCCTTGTTCCAGTTCGATTTGGACAAGCCTTGTGATTCATGTATTCTTCGCATGAGTTAATGTTTGATGAAGTCAACGCCAATTCCTTCGGCTAGACCTACGATATGTTGAATTTCTTTTAATCTTTCAAGTATGGGCAATGATTTACCAAACTAATATTATTGTGGTTTTCAAAAGGAGACTGAGTATGCCAAATTGTTTTGTTGTCAAACGATATGCACGTGAGGTTGCCACAACTTAAACATATACACGTTTAATGAATGTAGTGTTGATCATCATAGAGTACTATAGGTGATCACCTAGACGTGCTCGTAAGCTATGCCAGACTTATGGACTTCGTGCCGGGATGTCCTTTTCAAAGTACTTATGAAATGCTCATGGTCTTGGACCAGAATTGATGTTTTACTAAATATTGTCGTTGTAAAATGTTTTGGAAAAAAAAGAATTGCTATTTTGAATTATCGATAGTACTTTATAACTATTGTTCAGTTATTGAAGAATAATAATTCCTATGTCTCAAGCATGCTATTTTACTAGAATTGTTGTACTTGCTGAGCTAGTTAGGCTCACTCTTGCTTGAACTATATGAATGCAGCTAAGACCGAACGGACCGACGGATCTGGCAAGGATAAAGGGAAGGCTAAGGTGAACCCATAGATTACCTATGTAATAGTATAGGTTTTGTAATGATAATATTTTATATTATGACAAGAATAGATGTAACAGTTATAAAGAACCTGGGAGAATGTTAATATTATTTTGAATATATGTAAGACATATTCGTTCTTTTGAGGTATTTCGATTGAATGATTGTGTGAACTGTAGCACTATGTAGAACCATCTGTCGGGTTGGAAGATACTCGGATTTGGGGGCGTCACACCATCCATCAAGGAGGAATTCAGAATACATTAAGATCACAAGCCCTGAAGAAACAGACAAATATCAAGCAAGCAACAAGGCATAACTTAAAGGGAAGTGATCAAAAATATATTTCCCTGCTATATATATTGATGTTTGATATATATAATATGAGCTGTACATTACAAAATGGCTAAGATAGTTTGTGCAGGAAAATACAAGCCCATCTACAAATCAGTGTATATGCGAGCTATCAAGCCCAACATGACATCCCTCTCAGAAGAAGGAGGTAACGCTGTGGTCTCCTGTACAAGGGTATCCACACGAGCTAACAGATCTACAACCATCTGCATGGTGACGTGATGCTCATCAATATACGTGCTCATCTTTGTAATCATGCCAGTAGTAAGGGACCTCACTATAGTACTATCTGTAACGGCTACATCCCGAGAATATATGGCACTATCCCTCTCAACTATCACTGCATCTCTGGCTTATCTGGCTTCATCCCGCTTAACAACAGCGATATCTCTATGTGCTAATGCCTCGTCTCTCTCTAACAGAGCTTTATCTATCCCATCAAGAGCTGTCAACATAAAGGCTCTAGCCTGATCTCTCTCAAAGGTCATCAAATGAAGATTCTACTCAAAAGCATTTGTCTTTGAATCTTTGGATCACAACAATTGCTAATCTTCTGGGAGAATCTAAAAGAGCTGCTGGCAACCCAGTAAATTGCTCTTCCTCAGTGTGGGAATCAATGTCCTCCAAGGGCTCTCTGTCATCTGAATCAGCCGATGAAGTCTCTGTCTCTATACACGCAGAATACTCTGGCGAACAGCCCGGATGGCTAACAAAAAAATCAGCTATCTCACGCTGATCCCAACATGCATACACCCAGGATTGGTCCTCTGTTGATAGATGGCGAGAAGCTAAACGCTGACCTAACGCCCCATCAAAAGGATGGAAGTCTTGGAACTGGTCAAACTATGACATCACGACCAGTGGGTGGTAGGTAGTTATGCACCTCAAACCAGCCAGAGGTACACCTACCGTAGCTGTACCACCGTTTAAGCAAAAAGTTTAGAAACAGAAACTAGACAAGCAATTTTCCAAGTTTTTAGAAGCTTTTAAGAAACTTCATATCAACATTCCTTTCGCAGAAGACCTAGAGTAAATTCCAAGTTATGCTAAATTCATAAAGGGGATTTTGTCAAGGAAAAAGAAGTTAGAGGATTACGAAACTGTAGCATTGACGGAGGAGTGTAGTGAAGTTCTATATAGAAAGTTACCTCCGAAGTTGAAGGAACCGAGGAGTTTCACCATTCCTTGCACAATTGGAAACATGGCCTTCAACAAATGTTTGTATGACTTGGGGGCAAGCGTAAATCTTATGTCGTTGTCAGTATATACTCAGTTGGGTTTGCCAGCTCCGAAGCCTACAAACATATCTTTACAGTTAGCGGGCAGATCAGTGACCTATCCAAGGGGAAATTTGGAAGATATCTTGGTTAAGGTAGATAAATTTATTTTCCCAATAGATTTCATAATTTTGGATTATGAAGAAGACAAAAACATCTCAATCATACTAGGAAGACCATTTTTGGCTACAGGTAGAACTCTCATCGATGTGCAAAAAAGGGAATTAACCATGAGGGTTCAAGATCAGGAAGTCAAATTCAATGTGTTTAAAGCCATGGGGTTTCCTACAGATAAGGAGGAGTGTTTCCGATTGGATTTGATTGACAAGATAGTTAATGAAGACCTGGTTAAAAGTTTGGTCAGAGATTCGTTGGAAAGCACTTTATTGGGGGATGAGGATTTGGATGATCCAGAATACGTGGATTACTTACACATGCTGGATTCTTTGCCTCAAGTCAGTAGATTCAAGGTTCCGTTCGAGCCATTATACACGAAAGAAAAAGCTTCAACTCAGATGAAACCTTCACTTGAGGAGCCACCCACTCTTGAGCTCAAACCGCTTCCTAAACACCTCAGGTATGCATATTTGGGTGATTCAAATACTTTACCTGTTATTATTGAATCTACGCTTAACGAATTGCAGGAAAGTAAATTGCTGAGGATTTTGAGAAAATACAAGTCTGCGATAGGGTGGACAATTGCCGATATAAAGGGGATCAGCCCCTCCTTTTGCATGCTCAAGATTCTCATGGAAGAGGATGCCAAGCCAACAGTGGAATAACAGATATGGCTAAATCCAATTATAAAAGAAGTGGTAAAGAAAGAAATAACTAAAGTGGTTGGATGCGGGAATTATTTACCCAATTTCAGACAGTGCATGGGTTAGTCCAGTTTAATGCGTTCCGAAAAAGGGTGGAACGACAGTAGTCAAGAACGACGACAATGAACTAATTCTGACAAGTGCAGTGACCGGATGGAGGGTTTGCATGGACTACAAAAAGATGAATAAGGTAACCCGGAAGGATCACTTTCCTCTACCCTTCATTGACCAGATGTTAGATCGGTTAGCTGGGCATGAATATTAGTGTCTACTGGATAGATACTTGGGGTACAACCAATTAGTCATAGCTCCTGAAGATGAAGAGAAGACCACTTTCACGTGCCCATACGACACCTTTGCATTTAGGAGAATGTCTTTTGGTTTTTGTAATGCGCCAACAACGTTCCAAAGATGTATGATGGCTATCTTCTCTAACATGGTGGAGAAGAATGTGGAAGTTTTCATGGACGATTTTTCCGTCTATGGAGATAATTTTGATGTCTGTTTAGAGAACTTGGTCATGGTCTTGAAGTGATGCGTGGAAATGAGTTTGGTGCTTAATTGGGAGAAGTGCCACTTTATGGTTGAAGAAGGAATAATCTTGGGGCACAAGGTCTTTACGAAGGGCTAAGAGGTTGATAGAGTAAAGTTTGACACAATTGAGAAACTTCCATCGCCAACTACAGTCAAGGGAATCCACAGTTTTCTTTGACATGTTGGATTCTACCGAAGGTTTATTAAAGATTTCTCTTAGATTGCAAAACCACTATACAGTCTCTTAGAGAAAGATGTAGTTTTCAAGTTTGATAAGGAATGTAAGTCAGCATTTGAGAAATTGAAGAAGAAGTTGACTACATCTCCCGTGATCATAGCACCGGATTGGACAATGCCTTTCGAGTTAATGTGCGATGCGAGAGACTATGTGGTAGGGGCTATTTTGGCTCAACACCGAGAGAAGATATTCCACGCCATATACTATGCAAGTAAAACCCTTACGAATGCCCAGTTGAACTACATAACCACCGAGAATGAGTTACTTATTGTAGTATACGCCTTTGATAAATTCAGAGCGTATTTGATTGGAACAAAGGTGGTGGTATATACGGATCACTCGACGATTCGTTATCTAATCTCAAAGAAGGATGTTAAGCCTAGACTAATCAGATGGATACTTCTCCTTCAGGAATTTTATTTGGAAATAAAGGATAAGAAGGGGACAGAAAATCAAGTGGCATATCATCTTTCAAGATTAGAAAATTCGAACAAGGATGGGGCAGATAAGTGTTTAATCAACGAGTTTATTTTTAGATGAGCAGCTTTTTGGAGTCAACTCAAAATTTCCATGGTATGCAAATTTTTCCAATTACTTGGTGAGCAAAATCCTTCCCTTGATCTGACACGAAAACAGAAAAAGAAGTTCCTACATGACGTCAAGTGGTACATGTGGGACGAGCCCTATTTATTCAAACAGTGTGCAGACAAGATGATTCGTAGATGCGTGCCATACAGTGAAGTAAAGAATATCTTGTACGAGTGTCACTCATCTACGTATGGGGGACATTATGGTAGTGAGCGAACAATGGCCAAGGTACTTCAGTCATGATTTTATTGGCCTACTATGTTCAAGGATGCCCACCAGTTCATGAAAACCTGTGACAGATGCCAAAAGGTGGGAAATATATCAAAGAGGAATGAGATACTGCTGAACACTATCATGGAAGTTGAGGTTTTTGATGTGTGGGGAATGGACTTCATGGGACCTTTTCCTCCTTCATTCAATAACTTGTATATTTTGCTTGTTGTGGACTATATATCAAAATGGGTGGAAGTTGTAGCACTCCCTACAAACGATGCCAAGCTAGTTCTTAAGTTTTACAAAAGAACATCTTCACAAGGTTTGGCACAACAAGAACAATCATAAGTGACGAGGGAAGTCACTTCTGTAATAAGTCATTTAGAGCTCTCTGGGCAAAGTACGAAGTCAATCATAGGGTTGCAACATCATATCACCCCCAGACGAGTGATCAAGCTGAGGTTTCCATCGGAGAGGTGACGAAAATGTTTAAGAAAGTGGTAAACCCTAGAAGAAAAGATTGGTCTCTAAAATTGGACGACGCACTATGGGCTTAAAGGACAACATGCAAGACGCCAATTTGTCTGTCTTCGTATCAGTTGGTCTACGGGAAATCATGTCACCTCCCAGTGGAGTTACATCATAAGGCATACTGGGCAATTCAGAAACTCAACTTTGATCACACTTCTGCAGGAGAAAAGAGGTTACTTCAATTGAACGAACTCAATGAATTTAGATTGCAAACGTATGAGAACTCAAAGCTGTATAAAGCAAAAGTCAAGTAGTGGCACGATCAGAAGATTTTGCAGAGAAAGTTTGAACCGGGACAATCAGTATTATTATTCAACTCATAACTGAGATTATTTCCAGGAAAGCTCAAATCACGATGGTCGGGGCCATTCACGATCAAGAAGGTTTCCCCACATGGCGCCATTGAGCTATATAGCAGAAATCCACTCGAAACCTTCAAAGTCAACGGGAAAAGGTTAAAGCACTACTAGGGTGGTGACATCAATAACGAAGCCATTGCAATTACACTTGTCGATGCACCATGAAACTAGAGGCACCGTCAGGCTAACGACGTTAAAACTAGCGCTACTTGGCAGGAAACCTAAGCTCTAAACATTTCCTATTTCATTTATTCATAAATTTTAGTTCATAATATAGTTCAGATATTTATTTTTCATAGAGTAATTAATTAGTTATGGTATGATTGCAAGAATCAAAGAAAAAAATAAAAATCACTCGATCCATTTGAACACCAACGGCAGCGGTAACTTAACTTAATTGTCGTCTCGGCGTAGTAGGCTACCTACCTCAACACAAACTCTCGATATCTGAAACAAGGGCATGCTACATTACCATACCACATGGTGCGGGGAGTGCTATCTTGAGCCAAGTTACTGCCTACCTAGCGCGGGGTGCGTCATGCTATGTTATGATCCAGCACTGGGCACATTATCTTGGGATGAAAAAACTCAAGACGAAAAAACTCCCTACTTAGCGCGGGCCGCGCCATCCAAGACTTGTACACGGCGTGTGGTGCGCCACTCGGAAAGTCCTGATTTTAAAAAAAATGTTGACGTCTCCTTTTCCAACATAACTCCATATAACTCCTATTCTTCTCAACTTCCTGCTCAGCTAAACCTCTTCGACTCCCCCATAACTTCCATAACGTCCAATTTATACTACACCACTTCTTCTACTTCTTCCAAACTCTTCATCCAACTAACCAACAACCACCATAACTCCTCATACATGTTTCTTTTTCATCTTCTATATGAACCCAACTTCCATCAATTAGTAACAATCAGTATGCGACAAACTCACTACACTTCTATTCAAAGTCCAATTCTTTTTCCTTATAAATTTTTACAAATTGGGTAATCACTCTAAGGTGGAGACACAATTTCTTATTGAAGGTAATCCCAAATTGATGCACTCTTGTTTTTCTTCTTTCTTATTCGTCCAAATTGGTTAGAAAACCTTGGGATTATTTTTCCCAAGGATTGTTTTTGGTTTATTTGATATTTTGGGCTTGAGTTTTCTAAAGAAGTCAAGTTTGGGGGTATTAGCCTTCACGCCCACCAACTGTTCGACAATATTCCTGAACTAAGTTTTTACCCTTTAGTCCACTATAAACACCATGTCTTCAAATAAAAGCCCACGTCCATCCACCTCTACTGCTCGGACCCCAGTTTGATCACACAAATTTTGTTAGTGAGGGGGCCGAGGCGAGGTTCAAATCAACCATTGACAAGAAGACTTTGGTATTACAAAGAGGATTGAAGCCGGATGCTAATCTTGACGGAGATATGGCGCTAATGATTGTGGAACGCAATTGGTTTCAACTAGTAGAGCATCCACTACCAGCGGTGATTAACATAGTAAAAGAGTTTTATGCCAATGCCATGGAGCATGTTGATCATATAGTCATGGTACGGGGTAAACTGGTGTCTTTCCATGCCAATGCCATCAACGAGTACCTTGGGCTGGTAACATCGACTGACGGACGCTATGAAGATGGTGTGCCTAATTTGGATGAACTAATAGCAAGATTGTGTAAACCAGGAACACAATGGGTTACCCAAGCCGGAACGGATGAAAATATAAGTTTTCCATACTCAACTTTAAGTCGTTATGGTAAAGCATGATACACATTCATTTGTGCTCGATTGATGGCCATACACCATCAGAATGATATGACCAAGGAAAGGGAGCGGCTGCTATATGGGATTGTACAACATCATTTTCAGGTGAATATTTCAGTTGTGTTCTATAATGTGGATGTGGGTGAATATATTCAAGAATCGATCAACAGGCTACTACGGGGAATACCACATGGGGTCTTCTTCATGGTCTTCTCATAACCAATTTGTGCCAAAAAGCTGGAGTGCAGTGGTATTCCTCCGATCTGATACAACAACCAATGGCTATAATCGACCATGCTACCATTGAGAAGTACAAAGCATGGGAGGGGGGGAGATCGCATCCACGAGGAGAAGGTTATATCATGATTCGCCAACATTCACCCCTAGTTGAAGAGCAACACTCTCGAGGTTCATGAAAATAATTCTTGTGGTTGGCTCAACATCAGGATTTGATGCATCAGTACATTGCCACCGCTTTCAACACTCTGGCTGAAGCATTTTCTCGGTGCAATCCAAGTGTCGGTCTGGTGTCCATGCTTGTTCCTCATGTCCTCCCAGAATCCCTCCTTCGGATGACGACGAGCAGTGACTTGTCTTTCAAGGAAGTCCTCATCCTTTTATTTGCCTTATATTGTCGTAATGGGGACATTACTTGAATTAAGTTTGGGGGGGGGGGGTGGTTGCTTGTGTTTAATTAATTAATTCTGTGACGATTTCATATTCATGATTAGTTAGTTTTTTTTTATAAATTATTATTATTATTTTGTGATGTTGGTATTTAGATTAATTCATTCATGCATATATAAAAAAAAGAGCATGCATTTGCATTTAGTTCATTTTGCATGAATCCAGATATTAGATAGTAAAAGTCTATTTTTGGCCAATGATGAGATTGAAATTGTGTAGACAAGTGTAGTATTGATTATTAAGGATTTGATGTGCTTTTATGTTATGAATTGAATCTTTTGTTGTTTGAAACTGGTATAATTAGGATATCACATTATAAACAATCTTGTTGACTGATTAAGTTAAAATTGGCATATAATGGAATTCTTAACGATAATACTAGTTTAAATGAAATAATGATAAGAATAGGCAGTGATGGCTAAGGCAAGTCAAGAACCTATGTTTGGGGGGAAAATTTTTGGGTATATAAGCTATATATAAAAAAATTGAATAAACACCGTGGCTAGTCTAGTTTCGTGGCCTTTGTAACTTGAGTAAGTAAGCCCAAAGGAGTGTCTTTACACATAGTGCCCTAAGGCCTTAATGGTTTGGGAGTCGTTGGTCGAAAGCTCATTAAGGTAGCATTGAAAAGTGTAAGGGAATTAGATATTGCACAAACATGAGAAAAGTTATTATAAAAAAACAGAAAAAGAACGAAAAGCCCCCGTAATGAAAAATAAAGCATAAGTATCTTGTTTGGACTCTTGAACTGGGTGAATGCTTGACTTTAGTTGGATCTAGCTTGTTCTTGGATTTTGTGAGTTTATATTTTATGATGCCTTCTAAGAGATCTATTATGTTTTGTTAGCATTATATCAGTTAAATTGGTTGTTGAGCACACACGCACTATATTAGTAAGAACAATTTAAGATTTGATGATTGATTGGAAAGTTATTGATTGGTTTAGATATGATATATTATCGTGTTTGCTTGATTTTTCTGAGGCTGTATGATTAGACTATGTTTTATCTTAATACTGGATTCGTAGATATAAAGTAGTTATATTTGCATTGCATATCATTTTGCTTGAGGACAAGCAATGTTTCAAGTTTGGGGGAAATTGATGAGTAGGTTTTTAACCTACGATTTAATCGTATTTAGCTTGATATGTTGCTAGTTTTTGAGTATTTCATGTGCTTTTGATAGGTTTTTGCTCTTATTATAGGATAATAAGGCGAAGACGTCAAAGAGTTGGCATGTGATGAGATTTTAAGCATTTTGGACATTTTGTTATACCAGCGTGGGGCGCGCTGTGAATACAAAGGAGATGGCGCAGGGCGTGCTGCATGAAAGAATTTATTGTTGTACTAATGCTTGTACTGCCACATTAACAAAGGAACTTATGGTAGCCTTGCCCGATTAAGCGTGATGTACCTCTTGAGTTGTGTTGGGAGCTATAACTTATTTATGTAATATGGTCAAGTTAGGAGTATGACAAGGAGGTTATTTATAGTAATTGGGGTATTTGAGTTAAAAGCTTGTTGGGTACAAATAGGAGTTTGATTCTTATTAGAATTCCTATGGGATGACTTTGATATGGATTAGGATTGGATTTGGTTCAGCTGAATTAACTTATGCTAAGGAGTAGAGTGCAGAACTTATCTTACAATTGAATTTCACTTAACAAAGCCATAACTGAGAAGAAGATCTTGGAGGAACAAAGGAATGAGTTGATTTTACGAAGATTACATAATTAAAGGGCGAGAAGGGTGGTGTATTACTATTCTTCTTTAATTTAAATTTTTGTAATTGGGATACTGATTTCTTTACTTCATTCAGAATTTAATTCATTTATTATGAACTAAATTACTTTTTAGGTTTGTAATGGATCTTTAATGCTGAATGACAATTATCATGCCTTGATTTGGGTTCAATAAATTTTTAATTCAGTTTATCTATAGTGAATTAAATTGGAATAAGGTGTGATAGTTGGAGTGAGACTTAAAGTGAAGTTGTACGCCTAATTCTCAATTATTTGCTTAAAATTATGGTTTTTAGTTATGTTGATTGATTGGTATTTTTAGTTTTTTAGTTTTTATTAGTTATAATCATTAATTTAGATTAGTTTAATAAAATTGGGTTAATATAAAACTGGTAATTGTTAGGATTAATTTCTTATTATTCTCTGTGGGAACGATTTTTTTCTTATCATTATATTACTTGTTGACCATGTATACTTGCGTGTTGTGCGTAATTAGAATTCGACCAACATCTCTACACCTAGTGCCCTAAGACCTTAAATGGTTTGGGAGTCGTTGGTCGAAAGCCCGTTAAGGTAGCATTGAAAAGCCTAAGGGAATTAGACATTGCACAGCCATGAGAATTATATGTAAAAAAAAGAGAATAAAACGGGAAAAAGAGCAAAAAGTCCCTGCAATGAAAAATATAGAATAAGTATCCTACTTTGACCCTCGATAGTGGTAACTATTTGATTTTAGTCGGATCTAGACTATTTTTAGATTTCTTGAGTTTACACTATATGATGCCTTCAAAGAGATCTATTATGTGTTAAATTTTATTTTATATCAGTTAGCATAGTTTTTGAGCACACACGCACTATATCAGTGATACTAGTTTAAGATTTGATAAATGATGGGGAAATTATTGATTTGTTTTGATATGAGGTACTATCATGTTTACTTGATTACTCTAAGGCCATTTGAATAGACTTGTCTCTGTCGTACTATTGGATTCATAGGCATGTAGATTAGTTGGATTCATAGTCATGTCGTATTGTGCTCAAGGACTAGAACAGTTTAAGTTTGGGGGAGTTTGATGAGTGGGTTTTATACCTACGAATTAGCTTCTGATTTAGACTTAAACAACGTTGATCCTGTCTATTTTTGTATAGTTTTACTTGTTTCGTGTTTGTTTTATGTTTAGGTTGCATTACGTAGCATTCATGGCATACTGGTGGCGTTGTGGCGAGAAAGTGGCACAAAATGAACAAACGTCAGCACTGCAGAAACACCCCTGCTGGGGTAGGCATATTTGTGAAGAAACCACTCCGCCGAGGCAGGACTATACAATATAAATACCCCGCCGGGGCGGGGGTACGGGGAGAGAGAGAAAGATGTGCACTTTAATTAGAACTCTACAATTGCGTGGATGGAACAATTTAACATAGATTGAGACTATGATGGGGCGACGTTTTATCAGCTATTACATCACACAACATAACATTACAGAGATCACTAAATACCAATTAATCAATTGAACTTTAAGTCCTAATTTTCAGAGAAAAACATTGGAGGAAAGCAAGGAAGGTCTAGATCACGAAGATTATAGAATTGAAGCCGAAGAAGGGTGGTTTTGTAACTATTCGAATTCTTTCATTTGGATTTGTAATTGGGATGATGGATTCTCTATTTATTTCAATTTTTAATTTATCTATGATGAACTAAATTACTTTTTAGGCTTAAAATGGATCTTTATTGTTGAACAATGATTGTTATGCTTTAATTTCAGTTTAGTACAACTATCAATTTAGTTTATCTATTGTGATTTGCACTTCAATTTATGAATTGCTTGATCACCAATTCTGTGTGGATTTATATGGACTCGAGAGATGATGTACAAATCTAGACTTAATCACGTTAATATGTGTTCTTTAATTTTGTGTTTGATAGAATCTTGATGAATGTTTATGATAGATATATACCTAACATCGCATGTAATCGGATAAAGAACTTGTAATTCAAACCTTATTTGATTTTAATTCACATAGAGATATAGTGAATTAGTTAATTAGGGTGTTTAGCTTAATTCTATCAAATTTGTGGATTTAAGTTAATACTTTGTTAGTGCATCGAGAGATGGCTAATTCTACTTAAGTGTTCTTGATTAATAAACTGAGATATTGAATTGAACTGTAATAAGGTGTGATAATCAGAGTGAGACTTAAAGTGAAGTTGTAAGCCTAATTCTCCATTATTTACTTGAAATTTACGGTTACGTAGTTTGTTGATTAGTTTGGATTTTTAGTTTCTTAATTATTATTAATTAAAACCCTTAATTTGAGTAGTTTAATAAAATTGGGTTAATATAAAACTGGTAATTGTTAGGTTTAATTTCATACAAGTCTCTGTGGGAATGATATTTTTCTTACTATTATATTACTTGTTGACCACGTGCACTTTCAGGTTGAGCGTATATAAATTTTATCCAACAAGTACCAAGGATATATCTTATTCTTTCTTTTTATGAACCGTCTGAGGGTTATTCCCATAATTTGCATCTTGAATGTGCTCAGCCACGGCTTCTAAAGCAGTAAGGTCTTTAATCTTTCCAGACTTCAACCCCATTTCAGCCATTTCACTATGTTTAATCATTTCTAAGAATGGTTTTCCTATGCCTGCCAGGACCCTTTCGTAAAATGGAGCTTCTTGTATGTCGATGAAGGTCATTACCATCTCAGTTTTGATCATTGACGGGCTGACTTGAGCAGTCAAGCGTCTCACCATTGGGCATATTCACGAAAAGATTAGTTGTTTTGCTTCTTAACCTTGGTAATTTGATATCTATCCAGAGCCATTTGTGATTGGAAACTGTATTGATTTAGAAAAAGCATGGGCTAGTTTTTCCCAGCTATGAACTTTGGAATTGTCAAGTTTGGCATACTAGGCTCTGGCCTCTCCAGTCAAACTCTTCTGAAAGAACTGCATTCTTAGTTTCTCATCTTCAGCATAAGATCCAAGTTCTCCAATGAACACTTTTCAATGATTGTAAAAATCTCCCAATCCGTCATATTTCTTAAAATCCAGGATTTTAAACTTGTTTGGGTAACAGGCCCTTGGAAAGATACAAAGGTCTGAGTAAGTTAATCTCCCATATGCTCCAGTCCCTTTGATTGACCGGATGGTTTTTTTGCATTTGCTAAACTTTCTTTTGAATATCACTAGTTTCTCGATCTTCTTTAAGATTGGTGATTTCAGGGGTTTTGTTAAATTTTTCATGGATTTGAGGTTTAGGTATATGTGCTTCCTTTTCTTTCTTGTCAGTACCCTGGCTTCCTCCTTGTTCAGAGGTTTCTGTTTGAGTGGTTATTTGTTTACCCTGACTCTTTTTATTCTGTTCTTTCAAAAAGAGATAATTATGTTATTTGGTTTCTTAGTCCCTCGAACTCCTCTCGAGAAACAGAGGTAGATTCAGATTGGGCACTTGCAGCCATGTCTGAAGATGTGCATAGTGCCTTTAGACTTTGATTAGGTAATGGGACCAATTACTTCCCTACAAAAAGATTATGTAGTTTTGTCTTAGTAAATACTAATAGTCTGCATGCTATGTAATGTGTCTATTTTAGGGGTTTTTCAATGTTTTCCTACAAAATAGATGTCAGTTATTTTGATGACAGGATAGTATGATAGGTTTTGATAGGGAATGGAATGTATATTGACATATTTATTTTTCTTTTCTTTATATTTACATAGAATCATAATTTACATTGAATCAAAATTTATATGGAATTGAAAGTGAGAGGCATGAAGAGACTCCCCTTCGCATTTGGTTTTTCAAAGGCTGACCTATCTTAGGCTACTCTCGTAGCTTTTCGGCATGAAGGTCCCCTGATCATTGCACTTTACTAGTTGGGAAGTTAATCCGATCTTTTAATTAATTAGAGCATATATGAGTGGTGCCTTTTCTGAGCCTCACATGATTATTCTCCATTGAGTCTAGTAATCAAACACTGATGGGTTTGCCTCCTGGTGGAGGAATCACACAACATACATTCACATACATCATGTCTCATCATATGAAATGATGACATTGTTCGATGTGATAACCCGAAATTTCGAATAATCAAAATTTGCGAATAAATTTTTTTTTTTTGATTAATATTAATCTTAATTATAAATTTTGTGACAAGTATCTGTGATACGAGTCCCGAGAAGGTCCATTTGTGTATTGACTAATAAAATTAGAGTAGAGTTGTGCTTAATAAAGAATAGAAACCATAACCCTAAGTCCGGATAGGGATTCGATAGAAAATATAATTAAAATAATTATATTGATGAGAATGTGTTTGTACCGTATAGAAATTTTGATCAATGATTGATCGGATAAGGTTTAAAATTAATAAACCCTAATAAGAGATTAGAAACCCTAATCTCAGGATTGGAAACCCTAACGTACCGTTAGAAACCCTAATCGAAAACCGGGAAACCCTAATTTAAAATCAGGGAATCCTAAACCCTAATTAGGAAACCCTAATCCTAATTGGCAAGCCTACTGTGTGTATTAAACTTTAATATGATTAGAAAACCCTAATTATATTTTAGTTATTTTAATTTCTATTTTATAAACCCTAATTCGTGGGTTAAACACCCTAATGACCATTTTGACCCTAATTGCTAAATTAAGCAATTTTAATTAGGAATATTAATCCTAATTAGCAAGATTGAATTTTATGATTAGGAAATATTAATTTAATTATTGAATCCTAATTATAATTTTGGAATATTAATTTTCTATTTTGAAAACCGAAATTCAAAAATCTTGGAAATTAAATTGCAAACCTAAAGGGTTTAAACCCTAAACCCTAAAGGGTTCAAACCCTAAACCCTAAGGATTTATACAAATGACAAGAATGACATTAATTGTATTTTGGAAATGACAAAAATGCCCTTTTGTTTATTTTAGAGAGCTAACTTGTAAAAATTGGCTTAACTTTAGTTGGTCACCAACTATTTTGACATTTGTGACTTAAATCTCAGCCATTTAATACCCAATTGACAGCTATAACATATCATACATTGCATCTAGAGAGTATATAAGAGAATTAGAGAGAGAAATTTCATAAAAGCTAGCTATTTTGCAACTTTGCTCTCACCAACTCTCTCTCTCACCAAAGCTCCGAAATTCTAAGTTAGATCAGTCCTAATTTCAGCCCCTTTATCAATCAATAACATATTGGAGAGTTTAGATCAAGAATTGAAAGCTAAAGGTATAAATCAAATTTTAAATTTTGATATTTGTTGCTTAGAAATTTTTTGTGTTTTAGTGTTTAATCTTATGTTATAATATGTTTTTAGTTGTTATATGTTGATCCATGATGGATCCATAGCATCAAAGTGAGTAAAAATGCAAGTTTTAAAAATCTGTTCTTAAGCTTGAAAAGTGGTGTGACAACCAAATGTCAGTGGCCACCAATCCTTGCTCGTATATAATTTTTGTTGTTTTCAAGTTGTAATTTGTAGCCAGGTATATGGTCTTTAATCTTCAAGTGGTCGAATAGCTATTTGATGTCTGTAATTAAAGTTATTTAAGGTCAAACACCATTGACCAACGTTGACCGGACAAAATCTGGGCAAGCCCAGAAATTGAATTCAGCGTCTAACAAATATTTTAAGCCTCTTGATCTGTCAGTCGTTTTAGTGTTTGGTGTTTTTGTTGTAACCATTTGGTCGTTTGTAATATGGGCGTTAGATCCATGTATTTAGACCCTCCAAAACATCCTTAAATCGAGCACCGTGGACGCTCAAAAGAGGCCACCTGGCCACGGTTTGTGTTTCTGGGAAAAACCCAAAAACGGATGAACACATGTTCTGACATGGTTTGACCGCTTTGTAGATTGTGATTTACTTGTTGTTGGACAGATTTGTTGCTTTGGTGTTGTTCCTTGACATAAGGACTACAACCTAAAATAATTATATTACAAGAATCATGACCAGAACGATTAGAAAATTTGGCTCCAAGGAAGCCACTCGAACTGCCTGGGTTTCTTACAAACCCAGGTGACGTCTGACAACAGGTTTAGCTGCCCCGATCTTCATGTTACGTTGTGATTTAACCAGATTGATGATTGTTACTGGTAGTATTACATGTTTACTACGATAGTGAACCTTAATCTGGCCCAGAAACGATTTTAAACTAAGGATTTAAGTTGGTCAAACAGGGCAGCTTGATAACGAAGCTGTCAGTGTTCTTGAGCTCAAGAACACCAACTGCGACGCTTTGTGTCGCTAAAGCTCTTTAGCGACGGTTTTATTATTTTCTAATTTCTAAATATTCTGAAAATTATTAAAAAATAGAAATAAATTCTAAAAATTACCAAAAATTGTTTTAAAAATTATTTTAAATTATGAAAATAATTTACGACCAATTGGAATATTTTTCTTTAATATTTATAATTATTTAAATATTAAAATTATTTAATTAGTTAGTATTAAATAAATTAGAGAAAATAATTTAATATTATGAAAATCATTTTAAATAAGAATAATGTATTTAAAAATAGTTTGAGTTATAAAATGTGACTTTTAATATTTTTAGAGAATTTTTATTAATAATTTAATATTAATGATATTAGATTTATTTAATTATTAAATTAAATAAATAAGTTAAAAAATAATTTTTTAATTTAAAAATCATTTTAAATAAGAATAAAAGCTTTGTTAGAAAATATTTTAAATTATAAAATATAATTTTCTATATTTTTGGAAAATTCTCATTAATAAATTAATATTAATGATATTTATTTAATTATTATATTAAATAAATGAATTAAAAATGATTTTATTGATTTAAAAATCATTTAAAATGAGAAAAATGTTTTAAAAATATTTTAAGTGATAATTAATTACTTTTAATATTTTGATGATAATTTCATTAATATTTAAATATTAATGGTGATGATTTAAAAATTATTTAAGTAGAATATTAATGATTTAAAATATTTTAAGTTATTAATAATAACTTTAATATTTTGACAAGTATGTTATTAATATTTTTATATTATTAAATATTAATGATAATAAATTTATTTGATAATTAAATCATTTAAAAATGATTCCGATGTTTGAAAAATTATTATAAATTATAATAATTGTTTATAAATTATTAAAAGCTTCCGAAAAATATTATAAATGATATTTGACTTATCTAAAATAATATTGAAGCTTAGAGACCAAGATTTTTAGTCAATCAATGTGTTAATTGTCGGATAAGGTGACCAGAACACCGAGATGAGACCAAAGTCCAACCAGACCTAACTAATTAGAGTTGAGAAGTGTTTATATAGGTTATAAACTCTAATGTGACTATGTGGTAATGTTCCTAAGAGAAGTTTGACTGTAGAATACAGTGTTACGTGTTATGAATAATTGTGCTAATTGTAAGACCGATATTATTGGTTATAGGTCTTTCGAAAGCAGATAAGTTTATTATATGTAGTCAGAATCAACGCGGAAGGCAAGTTTCTTAACTCAACCTTGAGTTATATTCATTCAAATATTATAATGGTTAATTATTGCTAATTATACCATGTCCGTGGAATTTATTGTTGATTATTCATGATTTAGTGCATGATTAAATTCTTGATTCGGAGAATATAAATTTGTAGAATAACCGTTGTTGGATATTCATATTATTAGAGAAGGTAGAATTGAAAGTACAGATAATTCCTGTTTATTGTCAAATTATATTGAGAAATGTCTTAGCTAATTATTCTGGCTAGACGAACATTTGTTAAGACTTGATAGGTTTGAGAAGAAAAGAGAAGTGATTAGATATTGAAATCCTTGCATTTCGTTTTTAAATCAAAATCTTGATTCCGAGACTGAGAAGAACAACCTTTTATATAAAGGGAATATTTTGGGTCGTAAATTACCATTATTCAATCATTAAAGTATTATGCATAATATCGGGTATAATAAAGCTGATCACTTGTTATACTTGCAGAGGGGTATGATTTAATCTTTATGGTTATCTGATACGCCTGCGTATGTATCAAAGTAAATCTTTGATAGATACCCAAGAAAATAAGTTCAAAGATCTGGTGAGATCACTCAGCATAATCTGGAAAATATTCCACTTTGTTATTACGTAGAATTGATTCTTGTTTATTCATTTGAATATCGTAGAACTTTGAAAGTGTTGTACTCTTTCATTATCAATTTATTGTGTTGCATAGAAAGGGAGAAGCCTTGTTATTGATTAACACATTGTTCAGCTAATTCAATGTTCCCCAAACTTTGGTTTCATTCTATCAAAATAGATAGTCTGTTCTTATTGATTCGTATACATTTATTATATGTTTTAACTTGCGGGGCAAACTAGTTGCTCACCCTTGCTAAATAAAACTTTTCAGCTAGGGACGAAGTTGCAGAAGGTGTAGTGAAGAACAAAGGCAAAATGCTGGAGTAGTTTTAATAAACTTATTATTATGTTATGTTTGTAAACCCTTTTTGTATATCTAAGGGGTATGTTTGTAATGTTAAGGTTAGCGGATCTGGGACTAATGTATTAACAACATATGTTAATGTGATATGTATTACTATTTCTATATGAATGGGTAGATAGTTAGTATTATATTATGGATCATGAACACCAAACTCGGGGGTCAGGTAACCTGGATTTGGGGGTGTCACAGGTTGGTATCAAAGTTGTAGTGACCAAGGTGTCACAAGTGGTAGAATAGCTTTAGGCTATAAACCTTAAGTGGGGTGGGGAAAACCCTAGAATTATAACCATAAGCGAAATCTAGAAAACTCATTTAGAGTACTAAGTGAGGGATTGCCGAAGTGCGTCGATAGTGAGATATGTGGACACATAGTGTGAGAAGTTCGTACTGGAAAAGTATTAATCAAGTCATTTAGACTGATTGTAGGATGTCTGGAGAAGATGAAATGAGTGCGGAGATGCTAGCGGCTCTTGCACCAGTGCCAGTAGCCGAGGTGCCAGCGCGAAACGAATCAGTTGAGAAGGTGGGAGAAGATGAACCCATGGTCAATCTAGGGAGCGATCATGATGATTATCCCGAGATGTATCTAAGTGGTGATAAGGAGGCGGAGTCCAAAGAAGCTAAGGTGGAAAAAGAGAATAAGACTAAAGTTGGAGAACAAGATCAAGAATCTGCAGAAGTTCAAGAACTCCGGAGTAAAGTGTTTCTTTTGGTGGAGTTATGGAAGACGAATGAAGTTATAATTTAAATGACCGAAGAACTGAACGAAATGTGAAGGCGCAGGTGGAGAGGATGAAGACTGATGGTGATGGATCGTCTAAAGGGAAAATCAGGCAGCAGAAAGGCAAGAAAAAGAGAAGGAGGGACAACGACAACGATGATTTGAAAAGTCAAACCTGAAGAAGAAGCAAGTCTGCAGCAAGTGTGGAAAGACTCCCATGGGAGAATATATGATGAAGAAGAATGTGTGCTTCAATTTTAAGCAAGAAGGACATATTTTCTTATATTGTCGTAAGCCGAATGCAATAAGTATCCCAGTAAGAAGAAGACTGGTGAAGGGAGTGGACGGTAGATAGCTTAAAGTTTAAGCGATAGTATCTTTTGATAGTGTATGATATTAACGGTTATAATATCAAGAACGATGTGTGAACATATGTATAAATATATATGTTTGTATGAGTGAAATCTTTATTTTCTATATAAATATAAGATTAAGATTAATTTTTGAGTGTTAAAACTCATACTTATGGTAAGTGTATGACTCATAATTATATGAAATGTATTGAACCCCTCAGCGAATGGACGCCAAAGGTCTGACTAGGATAAGTTCATACACTCATATAATTGTGGCAAGTTCCTGAACCCCTAGGTGTGGTAAGTTGGATGAACTGGGAATAGTTATGTGTGGATGGAGAATTAAAACTTTTTGTATAAAGTTGGAGAATTACAACTTTTGTTTAAAGTTGTGTTGTTAATCCTGATATTATTTAAAAAGGGATAGTGCTATGTGTTAAGTACTAAATGTATTGTGTGCTATTTGAATAAATATGCGATAATTTTTTATTGTGTTATTAATAAGAATCTGTGTAAAGAAGGAGAATTAATGTAAGATTTTTATCAGATAATATCGCCAAGGAAGGGAAGTCTAAAGAGAAATATGGAAGAACAATTTGTGAATCTGAAGTAGGAAGATATGACGGTGACAGAATATTTTGTCAAGTTCAATGAGTTAGCAGAATTTGCTCTACATCGAGTGGACACTGAAGAGCTTAGAGCACGATGTTTTAGGAACGGATTGAAATTATTGGTACTCGAGAAGTTAAATGTGCTACAAATTAGTTCATTTTTCAACGTTATTAGAAAAAGCCATTATCGCTGAAGGAGAAATTGAAACTGTATTGAAGAATGGTCAAGAACAAAGAAAGGAGGCTGAAGGAAATATTATGATAGGTGGTAGTGGAGGTAGTAATCTTAATAAACGTAAGAGGGATGGTGATATTAATTCAGGAAATAATCCAGTAGAGAATAGGAAGAAAGGCGCGCCGTACGTAGTTTGCTGGAAGCGTCATCAAGGAGTTTGTTTGAAGAACAAAGGAGTCTGTTACAACTGTAGTCAAGAGGGACACATGTCACCCCAGTGTCCCATTCCAAAGAAGACACAAGGTTGTTTTGTGTGCGGATCGACTGATTATTTGGTTCGGAACTGTCCGAAGAAGAATGCGGAAAAGGAAAGTGGCAACAAAGGACCCAGTGGCGGAACCTTGGCAACTCGAGGACCTTCACAACTAGGAAAACCAACAGCCCGTACATTCAACATGACGGTGCAGGATGCAGTGGCTGCCCAGGAGGTGGTAGCAGGTATCAATTTCGTTTAGAACTTAAATTACGCGAGAATTATGAGTTAGATAATTCTATCAACTGTTTTCTTTTATAGATTCAAGTCACAGGCTAGAATTTGAAACCAAAATTAATATTTTGTTGATAAAAAGGAATTGATGATACAACTTTAAAAGATTGTAGAGAATAAAAAAGCGGTGATTTCGAAGAGGGAATCCTTTTTAAGGAGGGGTGAATGTGATAACCTGAGATTTCGAATAATCAAAATTTGTGAATAAATTTTTTTTTATAATTAATATTAATCTTAATTATCAATTTTGTGACAAGTATCTGTAATACGAGTCCCGAGAATGTCCATTTGTGTATTGAGTAATAAAATTAGAGTAGAGTTGTGCTTAATAAAGAATAGAAACCCTAACCCTAAGTCCGGATAGGGAATCGATAGAAATATAATTAAAATAATTATATTGATGAGAATGTGTTTGTACTGTATAGAAATTTTGATCAATGATTGATCAGATAAGGTTTAAAATTAATAAACCCTAATAAGAGATTAGACACCCTAATCTCACGATTGGAAACCCTAACGTACCGTTAAAAACCCTAATCAAAAACTAGGAAACCCTAATTTAAAATCCGGGAATCCTAAACCCTAATTAGGAAACCTTAATCCTAATTGGCAAGCCTACTGTGTGTATTAAACTTTAATATGATTAGGAAATCCTAATTATATTTTAGTTATTTTAATTTCTATTTTACAAACCCTAATTGTAATTTAGAAAATTTATTTTTCTAATTAAAACCCTAATTCGTGGGTTTAAAACCCTAATGACCATTTTGACCCTAATTGCTAAATTAAGCAATTTTAATTAGGAATATTAATCCTAATTAGCAAGATTGAATTTTATGATTAGGAAATATTAATTTAATTATTGAATCCTAATTATAATTTTGGAATATTAATTTTCTATTTTGAAAACCGAAATTCAAAAATCTTGGAAATTAAATTGCAAACCTAAAGGGTTCAAACCCTAAACCCTAAGGATTTATACAAATGACAAGAATGACATTAATTGTATTTTGGAAATGACAAAAATGCCCTTTTGTTTATTTTAGAGAGCTAACTTGTAAAAATTGGCTTAACTTTAGTTGGTCACCAACTATTTTGACATTTGTGACTTAAATCTCAGCCATTTAATACCCAATTGACAGCTATAACATATCATACATTGCATCTAGAGAGTATATAAGAGAATTAGAGAGAGAAATTTCATAAAAGCTAGCTATTTTGCAACTTTGCTCTCACCAACTCTCTCTCACCAAAGCTCCGAAATTCTAAGTTAGATCAGTCCTAATTTCAAATTTCTCGATCAATCAATAACATATTGGAGAGTTTAGATCAAGAATTGAAAGCTAAAGGTATAAATCAAATTTTAAATTTTGATCTTTGTTGCTTAGAAAATTTTTGTGTTTTAGTGTTTAATCTTATGTTATAATATGGTTTTAGTTGTTATATGTTGATCCATGATGGATCCATAGCATCAAAGTGAGTAAAAATGCAAGTTTTAAAAATCTGTTCTTGAGCTTGAAAAGTGGTCTGACAACCACATGTCAGTGGCCACCAATCCTTGCTCGTATATGATTTTTTTTGTTTTCAAGTTGTAATTTGTAGCCAGGTATATGGTCTTTAATCTTCAAGTGGTCGAATAGCTATTTGATGTCTGTAATTAAAGTTATTTAGGGTCAAACACACCGCAACCGACGTTAATCGGACAAAATCGGGCAAGCCCGTAAATTGAATTCAAATATTCGACAAATATTTTAAGCCTCTTGATCTGTCAGTAGTTTTAGTGTTTGATGTTTTTGTTGTAACCATTTGGTCATTTGTAATATGGGCGTTAGATCCATGTATTTAGACCCTCCAAAACATCCTTAAATCGAGCACAGTGGACGCTCAAAAGAGGCCACCAAGATGGTTTGTGTTTTCGGGAAAACCCGAAGCGGATGAACACATGTTCTGACATGGTTTGACCACTTTTGTAGATTGTGATTGACTTGTTGTTGGATAGATTTGTTGCTTTGGTGTTGTTCCTTGACATAAGGACTACAACCTAAAATAATTATATTACAAGAATCATGACCTGAACGATTAGAAAATTTTGCTCCAAGGAAGCCACTCGAACTGCCTGGGTTTCTTACAAAACCAATTGACGTCCCAACAACGAGTTTAAATGCCCGATCTTCATGTTACGTTGTGATTTAACCAGATTGATGATTATTCTTCGGTAGTATTACATGTTTACTACGATAGTGAACCTTAATCGGCCTGTAAACGATTTTAAACTAAGGATTTAAGTTGGTCAAAGGCGACTTGATAATTGAAATCTAAGGTTCTTCTTGAGCTCAAGAACACCAACTGCGACGCTTTGTGTCGCTAAAGCCCTTTAGCGACGGTTTTATTATTTTCTAATTTCTAAATATTCTGAAAATTATTTAAAAATAGAAATAAGTTCTAAAAATTACCAAAAATAGTTTTAAAAATTATTTTAAATTATGAAAAATAATTTCTGACCAATTGGAATATTTTTCTTTAATATTTATAATTATTTAAATATTAAATTATTTAATTTATTTAATTATTGTATTAAATAAATTAGAGAAAAATGATTTAATATTATGAAAAATCATTTTAAATAAGAATAATGTATTTAAAAATATTTTGAGTTATGAAATGTGACTTTTAATATTTTTAGAGAATTTTTATTAATAATTTAATATTAATGATATTAGATTTATTTAATTATTAAATTAAATAAATAAGTAAAAAATGATTTTATTAATTTAAAATCATTTTAAATAAGAATAAATCTGTTAGAAAATATTTTAAATTATAAAATATAATTTTCTATATTTTTGGAAAATTCTCATTAATAAATTAATATTAATGATATTAGATTTATTTAATTATTATATTAAATAAATGATTTAAAAATGATTTTATTGATTTAAAAATCATTTAAAAATGAGAAAAATGTTTTAAAAATATTTTAAGTGATAGTTAATTACTTTTAATATTTTGATGATAATTTCATTAATATTTAAATATTAATGGTGATGATTTAAAAATCATTTGAGTAGAATATTAATGATTTAAAAATATTTGAAGTTATTAATAATAACTTTAATATTTTGACAAGTATGTTATTAATATTTTTATATTATTAAATATTAATGATAATAAGATTATTTGATAATTAAATCATTTAAAAATGATTCCGATGTTTGAAAAAATATTATAAATTATAATAATTGTTTATAAATTATTAAAAGCTTCCGAAAAATATTATAAACGATATTTGACTTATCTAAAATAATATTGAAGCTTAGAGACCAAGATTTTTAGTCAATCAATGTGTTAATTGTCAGATAAGGTGACCAGAACACCGAGATGAAACCAAAGTCCAACCAGACCTAACTAGTTAGAGTTGAGAAATGTTTATATAGGTTATAAACACTAATGTGACTATGTGGTAATGTGCCTAGAAGAAGTTTGACTGTAGAATACAGTGTTACGTGTTATGAATAATTGTGCTAATTGTAAGACCGATATTATTGGTTATAGGTCTTTCGAAAGCAGATAAGTTTATTGTGTAGCTGTAATCAACGCGGAAGGCAAGTTTCTTAACTCAACTTGGAGTTATATTCATTCAAATATTATAATGGTTAATTATTGCTAATTATACCATGTCCAGGGAATTTATTGTTGATTATTCGCAGTTAGTGCATGATTAAATTACTGATTCAGAGAATATACATTTGTAGAATAACTGTTATTGGATATTCATATTTGTAGAAGGTAGAATTGACAGTACAGATAATTCCTGTTTATTGTCAAATTATATTCAAAAATGTCTTAGCTAATTATTCTGGCTAAACGAACATTTGTTAGGACTTGATACGTTTGAGAAGAGAAGAGAAGTGATTAGATATTGAAATCCTTGCATTTTTTTTAAATCAAAATCTTGATTCTGAGACTGAGAAGTACAACCTTTTATATAAAGGGAACATTTTGGGTTGTAAATTCGGCCATTGCGCACTATTAAGTATTATGCATAATATCGGGTATAATAAAGCCGATCACTTGTTATACTTGCAGAGGGGTATGATTTAATCTTTATGGTTATCTGATACGCCTGCGTATGTACCAAAGTAAATCTTTGATAGATACCCGAGAAAATAAGTTCAAAGATCTGGTGAGATCACTCACCATAATCTGGAAAATATTCCACTTTGTTATTGCATAGAATTGATTCTTGTTTATTCATTTGAATATCGCAGAACTTTGAAAGTGTTGTACTATTTCATTATCAAATTATTGGGTTGCATAGAAAGGGTGAAGCCTTGTTATTGATTAACGTATTGTTCAGCTAATTCAAAGTTCCCCGAACTTTGGTTTCATTCTATCAAAATAGATAGTCTGTTCTTATTAATTCGTATACATTTATTATATGTTTTAACTTGCGGGGAAAACTAGTTGCTCACCCTTGCTAAATAAAGCTTTTCAACTAGGGACGAAGTTGCAGAAGGTGCAGTAAAGAACAAAGGCAAAATGCTGGAGTAGTTATAATAAACTTATTATTATGTTATGTTTGTAAACCCTTTTTGTATATCTAAGGGGTATGTTTGTAATGTTAAGGTTAGCGGACCTAGGACTAATGTATTAACAACATATGTTAATGTGATATGTATTACTATTTCTATATGAATGGGTAGATAGTTAGTATTATATTATGGATCGTGAACACCAAACTCGGGGGTCAGGTAACCCGGATTTTGGGGTGTCACAGTTCGAAGCACAAGTGCAGTAAAATAGAGCATTCATTCACATCCATTTAATGTAAAGATAACATTCACACACCTATAATAAAGGGAATTTGAAAAGATTTGAAATGCGGCTTAAACCCTCTACGATCCCCAGTAGAGTCACCACCTATCGACGTCGAGAAAAATTTCCATTTGGAATTCCTCTTTTAAATTATTTCTTACCCTTTATGTTTTCTATGTGGTTCAAATTTGGTTTGAAAGGGTGAAATTGACAAAAGAGTCCGACATGCAATGTCGACGATTTGAAAATATTTAATTTTACAAAGCCGCCAGTTGGTAAGATTTGAAATGGTTGTACCAATTCAATCAAGTTATGAAAAGTTTTACAAAGGCCCAATTTATTGGACTCTATTTAACAGCCCTTGGAACTCTAGATTCATAGATTTCAGGGGCTTGCTTAAGCGGGGGGAATGTGTTAGGCACCCCCCGACTTCTCTGAAAACACGGTTACTGCGTCTTTTTAATTCCCTAATTTATTTGAAATGTGTGTGTATTGCAATTAATTGGGCCTAAGTGCTTTATTTAGAAGTAATGTTATGCCTCTTTTGCACCTATATACAAAAGGTTTGACTTGTATAAATGTTCAATTTTTATACTAGACATAAAAATAATGTTTTGAAAATAGATTTTCAAACTCTTATGCTCACATAATAATTGAGGCCTTTGATACTTCTATTTTATTCCGTATTCGGTTTATTTTGATTTTTTTTTCAAGATACGAAGCATCTTCGAAAAAATAATATATATATATAAGTGTTAGGCTCCTAATGGGCATGAAAGTCATAAGTATGTTCGAGCACGACACATATGATTTACAAGCTAGCTATACCACTGAAATCATGGGAACCAGATCTAGATCCGTTAGCTGGATCTTAGATCTCGTGGCTCCTGTAACGACCGAGAAATTCGGATCCATTGTAAAATAATTTTATTTAATTAAATAATGAATAGAATTATATTAATTGTTATTATTTTGTGTTAGTAAGATGAATGTCGTTCTATAACCTAGAAACGTCGGAAAGTCGTAGTATTTTAACTACGTGAAGGAATTAAAGTGTTTGAATTTCCAAGACGAAAATAAAAGCTTTCCGAGAAATTTTCTGAAAAACACTATTCATCAATTTTTGCTCGGGAATTAATTTTGAACTTCCGAGAAATACGTAACGTTAGAATATCGAGGTGAGATGGATTATGTAATAATAATTCAAGTATGGAAAACGTAATTTTTCGCTTATGGACTTAATTTGAGAACGTTAGGAAAATTAAAGCGTTAGAAGCCACTGTATTGATCGTATGATACGTATGTATTATACGAGGAAATGAATACGAGTATGATATGAAGTATTATACGAGTATGTATGAATGATGGTATATCGTATATTATGAATTAGTATACGAGTTAGAATACAAGAATAATATGTAAACAATACATTATAAGGCTTTAAGCCAAATGTAATGAACTTGTTGGATTATGTAGAAAGTGCAAGTCCAATGAGAATAAATAGGCAATCCCAAGATTATGTAATGTGCAAGCCCAAGTGTTTGTTAATGTAAAGTCCAAAGTAACTTAATGTAAGCCCAAAAGAATAAGCTAAGCTAATTGAATTAAAGCCCAAAGTAATGATCCAATGAATTAGGGTGACCCATGGGGCAACCCATGATAATATAGCAAATCTTGGTGACCAAGAACTTTATGTGGTGACCAAGTAAATGGTGTAATGGCCAAGCCAAAGGAGTATGGAGCAAGTTTACTTAATAGCTAGGTAATGAATAGTAAGGAGGTGGGATTGGCCTAAATGACTAATATGCCCTAACCTTAGCAATCCTATAAATAGAGGAGGAGTTGGTTCATTTGTTGGATTGTTAACTTTCATCCAACATAAGACAACTTATTTGGTAGAGAAAATAAGCAAGTTTAAGTTAGACTTTCAAGAAGAAGAAAAGCTTGATCATCAAGGGTAAGCCTTCTATGTCATAATCTTCCAACTCTTCCATAGTAGCTTGATAGAGAAGGGATGAATGATGGTTCATTTATGTTAAGAAGTAAATAAATTGGATAATCAATGGACTTAAGCCGTATAAGTCATGAATAAGTAATTCAAACTTAAATAAGTTATGAACTTATGATGAACATATATCAACTTGTCATATGTTTACATGAATGAAGTAAGTATGATAAAATGATCTAAGAATGATGGTTTGACGACATAAACTATCAAAAGTCATGAGAAATGAAAGTGTATGTATTTTATACTTTAATAAGTTATAAGCTCACGAAGAACAAGTAATGACTTATCATGTAAATAAGTTGATGTAATATATATGTTAAGATGTTGGCATGATGGATTGAATCCATTTGAAGCGATGAACAAATCATAAGTAACGAAGTTATGTCGGAATTCGCACGATTGGACGATAATCATCGAATTCGTGAAATTCTCGAAATGGAAGTCGAATTTTGATATTGAGCTTGCAAATGTTGGTTTGCGATGGGAACAAGTCTTATTTGGCATTATAGAGTTGCGAACTCAAAAATGACAGAATTCTGACTTAGAACGAAGTAACGAGCGTTGAACGTTCACGAACGTTTCGTTAAAAATGGACTAATAGGTGAATTTTTAGTTAATGAAGTCGACAATGTAAAATTCTTGCATGAACATGTAGAGTATGTGATTTGTGATCTAACGAATTTTGAATGAGCCAATTCGAACTTATAACAAAGAAGTTATGAGCCCGACAATCTCACAAAAGAATAGGTGGCGCCGCAGTGCCGAAAAGGTCATAAAGCACTAGAGTTTTGCATCAAGAAGACGTACCAGAACGCTAGGACTCAAGTCAAAGAAAGATCGAGTTCTGGTCCTCACCGGAGTTTTGAGTCGCATCGTGGCTTAAGTAAAAGGAAGTCAAGGCAGCCACAGTCATTAGCCTTAAGGCTTGCATAGAAATGAATGGTTATGATGATAACAAGAAAGTTTATTGATTGATTAATGAACTTTAACTTAAATGTAATATATTTTTAAGACATTGTTAAACCTTAAGTACGATAACTAAAGGTTGAAGATAATGACTCAAGCATGAATATAAGAACGATGTAAATTATAATGGGAAGCCGAAACCAATAATAAACAATCTAAGTCTTAATTAGATTGAAAAGAAGGGTAAGATTCATTAGGAACCATATATGTTATTCATGACCTAATGTGTTACGTTATGTGATCATCTAATGTAGAGACCTTAAAGACTTAAAGTGCATGTGTAATAATAGTACCAGACGCTGAAGGCAAGTGTTCTAACCCTTGTTTCAGTTAAATCTGGAAAAGCTTTGTAATTCATGTATTCTTATGTATGGATTGATGTATGATGAAATCAAAGCCAATTCTTTTGGCTAGGCTTAAGACATGTTGGATTTCCTATAATCTATTAAAGTATTGTCAATGTTTTAACAAATTATGTTGGTGTGGTTTTCAAATGAAGACTGAGTATGCTAAAATGTTTTGTCGTCAAACGACAGGCATGTGAGGTTGCCACAACTTAAACGTACATACGTTTAAAGAATGTAGTGTTGATCAACATAGAGTACTATAGGTTGATCACCTAGACGTGCTGATAAGATATGTTGGACTTACGGACTTAGTGTCGGGTTGTCCTTTTCAAAGGAAGTATGAAATGTTCATGGTCTTGGACCAGAATTGATGTTTTACTGAATATTGTCAATGTAAAACATTTTGAAGGAAAATAAGTGCTATTTTGAATTATCGATTGTACTCCATAACTATTGTTCAGTTATTGAAGATATATGATTCCTATGTTTCAAGCATGTTGTTTAAATGAAATTGTTGTACTTGATAAGCTTGTTATGCTCACTCTTATTTGAACCATATGAATGCAGCTAAGACCGAACGGACCAAAGGATCCGGTAAAGATAAGGGAAAGGCTAAGGCAGACCATTGATCTGTTTATGTAATAGTATAGGTTTACTGTTATAATGTATTTGATATTATGACAAAGAACTTATGTATTGGTTATAAAGAACCTGGGAATGGAATATTATTTTGGAATATATATAAGACATATTCGTTCTTTTGAGTCATTTCAATTGAATGTATGTGTGAACTGTAGCACCGTGTAACACCATATGTCGAGTTGGAAGATATCCGGATTTGGGAGTGTCAAAGCTCTTAGGAACACATGATATCCTATAAATAACATGCATAACACATATACTGAAATTAAACAAATATTTAATGTAAACGTCTCAAAACAAAGGACTCATCAAATAAATCCTTAAATACGCGTAACCAAAGCTTCCTCTAGATACAGATCTAGAGTCACACGATGTTGGGTAAAATCTAATTACGCATAGCACGCAAGTATACATGGTCAACAAGTAATATAATAGTAAGAAGACTGTCGTTCCCTCAGAGACTGTAATAAGAAATTAAACCTCACAACTTCCAATTTCCTATTAATCCTAATTTTATTAAACTAATCAATTTTCAGTTTGTAACTAAAAGTATTAAAAATATTAAAAGCACCAAACAATCAATAAATTCTAACAACTGAATTTTCTAACAAATATTGGAGAATTAGGCTTCCGACTTCACTCTAAGTATCACTCTGGTTATTACACCTTTATTTCAGTTTAACTCACTATCCTAGTTTATTAATCAAGAACACGTATGTAGCACTATCCACCTCTCGATTCACTAATACCGTATTAACTCAAATCCACAATTAAGATAGAATTAAGTTAAACACCTTAATCAACTAACTCACTATATCTCTATGTGAATTATAATTAGAGAAGGTTTAAGTCAAGTTCTTTATCCGATCACATGCGATGTCAAGCATATCTCTATCCTAACATTAATCAAGATTCTGTTCATTCACATAAATCGAGAACACATTCTATATTAACTAAGTCTAGCCTCGTATTTCATCTCTCGAATTCATAAAATTCCACAAAGAATCTTTGATTAAGAAATTCATAAATTCAAGCTCAAATTAATATAGATAAACTGGACATTAGCTTATTAAACTGAAATCAAAGATTACATAATCATCGTTCCACTTAAAGATCCGTTATAAGCCTAAAAAGTATTTAGTTCATCATAAATGAAATAATAATTGAATAAATTAAAGATAACATCCTTTCAATTACAAATATAAAACTAAAGGAGAAGAATAATGCAGAACACCCTTCACTTTAGCCTTAATCCGCAATCGATATAAAAGTTCTTCAAAATATTCACTCCAAAGTTCGCTATGAAATTCTGTCCTTAAACTTCGTTAATTGCTTTGCATCATGATGATTTTGTTGTTCGTTGCTCAATATATATCCAACACCTCAGTTTTGGTCGAAGTCCCATGTCTTTTAGAGTCCATACGCCATACAAGTCCTAAAATCCAAGTCCCATCAGAGTTTCAAACCATTCAGGACATTCAGGTTTCGGCACCCCCCGCTTTGACATGGGTATTTACATGTAAAGGGCCCGCCCCGGCGGGGGTGTTAGGCTTAAATAGGCTTGCCCCGGCAGGGGTAGGCTTTCTTTGCTGACTTTGTTTTCTTCTTTGTTTGCCACTTTGTTTCCACAAATGCACTTCTTTTATGCTCAAACGCCACACCACCACACCTACACATCAAATAACAATAAACAAGTAAAATAGAACATAAACACGAGGAATTAACACCGATTAAGCTTGGATTAGGAACCGATTCGTGGATATAAAATCAACTTATCAAAATCCCCCAAACTTAAATCGTGCTAGTTCTCGAGCACAAAACAGACTCACATTCGATGCAATGCAATGCAATGAGATGTAATGTATCTAACTATATGTCTACGAATCCAACAGTATCACATAATCAAATTTATTCATTCATCCTCAGAACAATCAAACAAACACTACAACTCTTAATTAACAAAATCAATGGATAATTCCTTACTAATCCTTGAACCTTAACCCATTATTACTAGTATAGTGTGTGTGTGTTCAACATCCATGCTAACTGTTACAGATTCAAATTCAATACATAACCAATTTCTTAGAAGGAATCATACAGAGCAAACTTAAAAAATTCAAAAGCAGACGAGTTCCACTAAAACTGGTCAATTACCACTATCAAGGGTTCACACAGGGTACTTATACTTTATACATATACAATTATCATATATTTTCTTTTTCTTTTTCTTTACGGGGGCTTTTTTGCTCTTCTTCCATTTTATTCTCCCTTTTTTTAGATGACTGTGCAATGTCTCATTCCATTAGGCTAACAAGATCTTACCCATTAGCGAGCTTTCAACCAACGACTCCCAGACCATAAAAGACCTTAGGGCGCTAGGTGTTAAGACACCCCTACGGACGTACTTGCTCAAGTAACAAAGGCCCCGAAACAAGACTAGTCATGATATATATTGTGTGTGTATATATATATATATATATATATATATATATATATATATATATATATATATATATATGAAGTTTATGTACTTATGACGACCTCAAATTCAGGTGCTTGAAACCCGAATTCAGTGCTTCAGGATACCATTTCTTTGAGCAGAATAATAATAATAATGTCATAAATATCAAACTTAATTTACATATCAGAGTTGTCTAAATCCTAGGTATGCGACCTTTAAAACATTTCATTACATGATAGATAATAAATATCATCTTATTTAAGTCTAGTTATTACATAAGATAACACAAACTTAATTTGTTAGCTTTCCTTTCCCTTTGTTCTTGCCTAAACCTCCAGGTCGATCATATATAGCTGAAAATATTTAAATTAAGCAAGAATGAGCATTTGAGTGCCCAACAAGTAATAACAATCAATAAACATTAGCTGAAAGGATTAAATATTTTCTTTGAACGACTCTTCAACAACGAAGCAAGCAACACTAAACAACATAACAAATCTTATTTCAAATTTTAAAACTACGTACTGACTACAAATAAAGAGCAGTTGGTAGACTATGAACATAGTTTTCAGTTTTCAGTTTTCAAAAAGGTCAAATGTAACTTCATCATCAGAACTGTCATAACTTACGAGCACGAAAGGGTGATCGTAGTTATGCCTCAGTATTGATCAATACTACATACCAGAACGATATTCTCGTTCATCATATCCGCCTTAGGCGTACAAAGGTTTTCCCATGTTCAGGATGTTCAAAGTTAGTCGGGAATCCAAACCAAACAATTCGGTTGGATATCAATAAGGTTCTATCATATTCAAAAGATATTTTAAATCTGTGTCTAGCCGAGGCAAATAGCTTAGATGACTTTCAATTAAGATATACATATCGGAAATCAATAAGTATGTATTAACATGTTCAATAATTATCCAAGTGAGGACACTTGTATAACCAATCTTAGGAATTTACAAACAAAATAGATATATCTGAATCTAATAGTAATACGGTGCTGATAAACAATTTACGAACAAAGTTCGAGAATTTGCATGAATACGAATATTTGAGTACATAATCAATAGCAATAGAGTTAATAATTTAACACAATGATAATATAATTCTAAAACTTTCTTACTTATGTCCATTGCATAAAGTAAATGCTAAGTTAGAATACTTGCATGAATACTATGATTAATAACAATAACGTTTAAAGGCTCGTATAACCGGAATATAATTCAATAACTGACTTACATATGTTTATTGCATAAATAGATATAAAGAATAAAGATACTTGCTGAAGCGTAGTTTATCCACATTAATAAATCAATCACTTTCGAATCCTATTTATAGCGTATTATAAGCACAAGATTCTCATTAGCTATTACATTCTTTATTCAAGTTTGACATGATTCTAATACGCACATATGGTATAAAATCAACTCATAGGTTATCATGAAATCAAGTATCTAGTTACTTCATAAGCCAATTAAGAATGCTCAATTTTAAGGGCTTTTTATTCATGGACTATCATTATATAAAGCAAATTCTATCTTATCACCTAATCCTCATATATATACATGCATTAGTAGGTTTGAAACCATTTTTAGCAATATAGGCATCATTCAAGTCAACTGTCCAAAATTAGATTGTAGAACTCAGATTCGAGATCAAGCAATTGCCAAGGCTTATGGCTAAGCTTCAGGACCAAAGACAATCACAGCAATGATCCTCCAAGCCAAGCCAAGACTCAGCTGTTGCCTTGTGGT
Source organism: Panax ginseng (assembly GCA_020205605.1). Lineage (NCBI taxonomy): Eukaryota > Viridiplantae > Streptophyta > Magnoliopsida > Apiales > Araliaceae > Panax > Panax ginseng. The sequence goes on from CM035143.1 coordinate 102,658,970, forward strand.
TTCTGTCCGGCTTGAACACAACATTCATACACAATATATTTTGTCATGTTAAGGTCTTTTCATGCTTCTCAAGTCAATCTAGGTTTCTTCTTTCATATCATGGTTCTAAGTTAAACATTTCAACAATTTAATGTCATTCAAGGTCATGAAATCACACGTTCTGATATGCTTGCCTTCTAAACATACAAGGTAGTTATAAAACTCATATTAGGCATGTTTGTGAGTATTGATATTGCATACATGCAATTTATTCTAGTGATCATTTTGAAAACATGCTTTATTCAGTTTTAATCTTGATTTCACAACTCTTAACTTAGTAGGTATATATGTATGATAAATTAGCACGTCTAAAAGTACCATCAAACATGCTCATAAAAGTCAGATTCTAACTTCCAAAGTAGTATGTGAACATTCTCGTATTTTCCTTAGTAACCTTAGTAGTAGGTTCTTTATGTTCAATAAATATGGATCATGTATAGGGATATTATAGACGTAACATGACCTCTTAACCCTTTAGAATCTAAACATTCATGTGATGCAACTATATTTAGAAAATATGTTCAAGTTTGCTTTTAAAACTATTTTAAACTTGAATAATGCAATTTAACACATACAAGACAACTTTAAGGCTCTAATCATATGTAGTCGAGTCATGTTATCATGCTCACAAGGTCAGAATATAGAGTATATAATAGTCATGTATATTAGCTCATTATACTAAGTTAAAAACTTCTTTAATACAAATCCTAAGTAAAGTGGTCATGAGCAAAGAACTATGAATCATATGAACACAAGTTAACGGGTTATTCATGCCTTTTTAAATCATACCAACATGCTTGCAAGGTCAGTATATGAACATAGCATACATACATATCACGTTCCTTTCTAAAGTCCTAAATCCATTTTAAACTCTACTCCTTCGTTAATCATGTTTGCTAATCTAAACATGCTCTCATTAGGTTAACTATACTTATATATACACATTACATATATTTTCATGCAAGTTTAAGTCATAATAATTGATCACACTTAGCAGAATTTTTAGCGTAATCGTAAAGCGAAAAGAGAGTGGCAATTGCTGCGCTTCCTCAATGTTAAAGCAGTGCAATTGCTGCATACGTGCAGTTTGAGCCAGAACAGGTTAGCGTCGATAACTGTTTAGCCCAAACATAGAAATTACTCATGAATTCATTCCTAAACACTCATGTATTAGTTTAAACATGCTTATAAGGTCATATAACAACTATATGAACATTACCCACCCTCATTAACATCTAATTCTATAAAATCAAAAATTTGAATTTCAATAACTCAAACTCCATTTTTATAGAGAATGAAATGGAAGCAAGGAAAATGGAATTATACCTTTAAAATGTGCAATGCACTTGCTCCTAATGAACTCTCAAGCTCTTAGACTACTTGTATGCTCTCAATCTCACCTTCAATGAAATTCTCAGCAAATGGAAAAATGGAAGGGGAGCTCATACTTCTAGGAAATCTAATACACAGACAATGATATTTCCTACTAAACCAAATTCATGGATGAAAGGATTACATGAAAGGTAAGGAGGAATTGGTAATTAGTTGGTGATTTGCATCATGATCACCATTCCCCCATGATCATTAGCTAGGAAAGTTTGGAAGAAAAGGAAGAACATAAGCCTTAGCCTTTTGTTCTACACGTGACTGAGATTTGAGCAAATGGGACACTCATTTTGGGACGAGCAATTTAACTCAGCACTCTTGCAACATTAGACGATATACTTATACACAACTCTTATCCTTATTGTGACACCCCCAAATCTTGGTTCTTCATTACCTCAAGATTTGGTGTTCACGTAATCAAAACATTCATTTATAACTACCCAATTATAAATAAAATTGAATAATAAACCTGCCTATACAGGAATTACATAAAATAAAATTTCCCAGGTTATCTAACCTTTAAAAACAATCATTCATGCGGAAAATTTAAAATAAACTTCATTACAATCTTTAAATCATGGTCTGATAATAAAACTATCAAACTATTACAAGTCTTTAGTACTTGTTCATCTTTCCCTTTCCTTTACTGGTGCTAGGTATGTCACCCTTTCCATCTTTAGCTGTAAGGATTTTACAGGCAAGAGTGAGCAAACAAGGCTCACTTGAAATATCAATGAATAAAACTTTTACATTCTTTGCCCATTCAGGGGCTCAATAGAACTGAACAATAAGTTCTATTAACTTCTTAAACGTTCCTTGCCTATTCGAGGCTTAAAAGAATGAAACATTCCTTGCCCATTCGGGGGCTCAATAGAATTGAACAATAAATTCTATTAACATCTTAAACATTCAATCGAGGGTCTAATGACCACGAACCTTGTCCACAGTTATAAGTAATCTTTCAAATTTAACTTTTACAGTCATACGACTATAATGACTTCAGGGTACTTAGGGGGATCAACCCTTTGTACATGTATTGTATACAAACATTTCAGTAAAGTACAAAACTAAGCGTAACCCCTATAAATAGGGTTGTTTATCTCAGTATTTTGAGTACAAGCCCGCCCCAAAGATAGTTTGGTTTGGATACACTTCAAGGTAATTTGGAGTTCAACGGACATCAACTAAGGATCAGTTGAATAAAAGATAATAACACTATGTTATTGAATGATCATAACTGAATAAACATTTCGTTCTAAGTTCATGCTTTAGGGATAATCTAATAGCATAACCGTTGAATAACACATCATACTTTTCTTTGAATAACATTAAGCTAAGGTTACATCTTAGCATTTAATATCAAGCATGCACAACAAATAATAACTTGAACGATAAACTGATTAAACAGAATAAAGGTACTTGCATGCTGATATAACAAGTTTAGAGTTAAGAAAACTTACATAACCATAATAACTATCTCAACGAAAGTGTGGAGATGGAAAGTTTGTATCATCATGAATGACTAGATACAATCAAGTTGCTTAATGAAAATACTTTACTCAATAAAGTATAGAAATATGAAATTTGAATAACGACGATTTAAAATTAGAAAAACTTGCTCAACTATTAACAAAGTAGAGTTAAAGAACTTGCCTTGAGCATAGATTAAACCGTTAATATCCAAATCACAATACCCTATATACATATGTTAACATGACATGTTCAGTCATAATCAACACTACATCACGTATGGTTTAAATGTCTAACAATGTAATCAAATTATATTCCTAAACGATAATAAACTCGTTAGGTATTAACACCATGTTCGTTCAACACATTACAATACTATAATAACAGAATTATTTGGTCATATAGCATTACAACTAAAATTTGGAGACTTACATACAAGATGTAAGTCATTTCCTAACATTCTGCTAAAGTGGCGTCATGGTGCCTGATTTGAATAATGGTAGCCCGATGTGGTGCTCCTCACAAGAAGATTTAGATAGGGACTCGGTCTTTGACGCCGAAGTCCGGAGTCTCAAGTGACTTCAATGACTGCATCTGCGGTTGGTTTGGTGGGTTCGACTTTTGGCTCTCAGACGCGAAACTTGACGCTAGAGCGTGAATTTTGTGTTTGAGTACCAAAACTCAGAAATAAAACCAAGAACAGAGCCAAAGCTACTGTCTTAATTTCTAGCAACAATTAACACCAATTAACATGTATAACTTCACATAAATTACACATGAATGTTAACAATCAACTATATACCAATTATCAACCACTAATCAACACCATCATAAACTAATTCTTTGAAAACACTATTTTTAAAACAAAAACTCCATTGTTGATATATTTCTTGACACAGTGAACTGAAATTCTACTAGTAGCAATCAAATTGATTTCTTTGTACTACGTGATCTTACATTCATAACCAAATACCCATTCTCAGTTAAATTTCACAATTAGCATATATTAATTTTGATATCTCTACAAATCATATACGTGCATATATACTCACTGTAAAACCAATTTCTTCCTTTAGCCTGTAATTAGCATACAGTCATATATATATATATATACATAGATACACATGCTAGTGATAACAATTAAAATTACATATATTATCACAATTCTCTAACTAATTATACAAACATGGATTTTCAAGAGATTTTGGTTAAATTCGATACCCCAGTAATTTTTTAAGAAAAGCTGAGACCTCTGATTTCACAAGAGACTATATCTTTGTAAAACATATATGATAAGGTTTATAGAACATACCTTTAATTTATTCAAACGACACTTGTAAATCACTAAAAAAGTTGAAGAATTCAAAGACATGTCTTTCTCTTGCTTCTCTCTTTCAGACTCTCCCTTTTCTTACTTAGGCTTAGGTTTAGACAAATGCATAAACTAAAAATCAACTGATAATCTATGCGTACTCTAAAACTGATAAGCCAACGTAAATAAAAGAAACGCATGTGGTCATTATAATACTACTAAATACTATTAGTTACCAAAAACATATAACTTATATAACGTATAACTTATATATATAAATATATTTTATTTATATATTTGTTTTATTTTATTAATAATTTAAATTCAAAAGAAACCCAAAAGCCATAAGGCTTCGTTTGGCAACCCATTTAAAAATTAAGGATTAATACTTAAGCCTTGTTTGGCAAAGAACTAAATTAAATTACTTTAATTTATTTTAATAACTCTTTATCACATAGTTATTTGTCACACTTTATGTAATAACAATTTATTAAATAAATCACTTAATCACATAACTCAATCCACATAACACATTAATTATTTCATAAATAAATAATTAACTAAATCAAATCAATCAAATTGAACAAGTATTTATTCAATAATAAACACATCCAATAAATATTTATATAAATCAATAAATATTTATAATTTACATTTATAAAATCTGGAATGTTACACTTATGCTATATTGTATACACATATCAACCATACATTATAACTTAGTGTCACAATATGATTTACATATTTAATATTTCAAGGTAGTAGATGTAATATGGAAATGTAACATACATATAGTACGTGTATATTTTATTACACCGGTATACTTTATTTAAAATAATAGCTTACAATATGCTCATGATATATTATTTTAATATATACCCACATAAATATTGTCACATACACCTTCATGATGTATTCATACCATATAGTTTTAATATGCATAATCATATTGCTTCATACAATATAGTTTTATAAAACGTACTATATAGTCACACTATGCTATATAGTATAGTCGTAATATTGCACACTACGCTACATATCACATAATTGTTCCATTTTATTTTTAAAGTAGAAACATTAATTTTTCTCCAATCGACGATCATGCGCAATTGCGCTTGATTTTATCTTCTAGGGCGAATAACATTGCTTGCAGTACCTTGTGATCAAGCAAGATGGTTTAGCTTCAAGCCCGTGCCAACTTTCATCGCTAAACTCATTTTATACGACACGAATTAATGACCACAAGAGTGATATTGCAAATCTAAGAGTGTATTCATTACTTATCATAAAAATCCTAAAAATCATATATTCACGGAAAATAAATACTAACTGTTTTTATTACAAAATTTATTATAAGAATATAATCTATAATGATCGATAGTAATAAATAATTTTTATTTATCACATATATAAATGGTAAGACCCCAACTTTTATGAATAAAAATGAATTTTCTATAAATATCATTTTTGAATATTATGGAATAAATTTGATATAATGCTATAGTTGTGGGTTATATTTATAAATTTTGCAAAGTACGCAAGTGGTTATATAATATTCGATTGGTCAGGAAATATTTGTTTTAACAGGGAATATTCGTACGACGGCACAATCATTGGTGGACCCCAAAACGGAATTATTGTTTGATTGAGAAAAGCGATAAAAATATTTTTATGAAAATAACGACGGAAGTTTTACTGCTTATCTTGTTGAACTACTTTTAATAAAAGTACAAGATGTCTGGCGTGGTTGCATAGTAGCACAATTGTATTGATTATTGATGCTTACGGAGAAGTCACTCGGTTTTATTCAATTATTGCTACGATGATTCTTTGCGATAGTATCTCACGTTATTTGATTCAATTATTGTCGATATTTTATATATTATTAAATCAATAATTGAGACGACAAAGTTATTAATATTATTATTTGCGATAATAACGATGTGTAGAAGTCCTGTTAAGGAGAGGTTTGGTCACCTAATTGCGCGCCAATAGGGAGAAATTCTTATTGGAAAGTCCCCTCTTTCCTGGGAACGACCTGGTCGATTAATATTGTGAATTATAATAGCGATGATAAATGTTGTTTAAAATATTGAAGGGATTTTTATGAAGTATTTGATGTAAATATTGGCATATTTTATGGACCCTTATTTACCCATTTTTCAAAATAATCGGTAGAATTTTTTTTTATATTATAAGGGTGGAGCCACATGTGGGGCCCACGTGTAATGAAATGAATTGAATTTTGGAGGGGTTGAGAAAACGTACGGGGAAGGTAAAGTTATTATATATATATTATAAGTTTTATTATATATATATATATATATATATATATATATTAAGTGGTCGTAATATATGGGGGGATAAGTGACGTAGGGAATACTTTTATTATATATATACATATATGTTGTTAAGTGATTTTGGTGGAAGGAGTTGCATGGTAGTCACAGAAGTAAGAAAGAAAAAGAGAAGAGGACGACAAATTGTTTTTATATAATTTAGTTTTTGTTTTTACGTGATAATTTCATTGAAATTCAATCACTCGTAATATTATATAGAGCATCCGTGAATTATTTCTGTTGCGTCCATTTCTTAACAGTACCCCTTCTATTCTCCTATAAATATGATGCTTAGTTAGAATTGAAAACACATCAGAATTTTTTAGAGAATTCTCTTCTATAATCTTGAGCGTATTTCTTTATAGTTTTAAGAAGCTTTGAGCGTAGTGCAAGTTTTCTTCACGAATATCCTCACCCTACCAGTCGGAATACTCTTCTTTTACGGTAGGGATATTATTTGTTGTATTTATAAGGGGTATTATTTCTTTTGTATTCATGAAGAGAACTTCTGTTATTCCATTATTTATTATTCGGTTGGAATAACCTGTATACGAGGGCTACCCTATACTTGGTGAAATTCTTCTGTTCTTCCATTTGTTATTATTATGATGGAATATCCTGTCTGTGCGTTTTACGCCGGACCTGATTCCATCTTTATTATTCTATTGGAATATCCTGTCTGTACGTTTTACACTGGACCTAGTTCCGTTAATTATTATTTTGTTGGAATAACCTGCATGTGCGGTCTATCGCATGCCTAGTGATTTCTTTTGTTATTCCATTCCTTATTATACTCAGTTGGTTAAAGTTTTGACTTCTATACTCCATGCAATTAGTGGAATATATTTGATATTTGCGCTTTATCCAGTATCTTTTCATGGAAATATTCTTCTGAGCATTCTTGAATTTTACTCTACAAAGCAGTATCATGTTGACAATTTGGGCGTTATTGGTTCCTGGATAAATTAATTCTTGAACTTATTTTATTGAATTCTTATATCATTGTCATCATCCTCATGTTTATATTTTTGAAAGTCATCTGTGGCCTGTACTGTATAGATGGACTTGGTATGATTATGACTAGAAATTATTCGGTGTAATCATGACCGTAATGTTACAAATGATGTGGTAAAATTCCTCATTGGCCCGTAGTGCATTGATGGACAGTTGTTGGCATGTTCATGACCATTGATGAATACATGAATGTCCTTGGCCCGTAGTGCATGGATAATTTGTGGTCGTGATACTAAAGAATATCCTTAGCCGTAGTGCAGGGGTGATTCAATGATGTGGATTATTTATTAAGCTGAGTCTCAGCGATAACAGTGATGAAAAACTTTTTAAATCATAAAAGATAGTAGATTTTATTTTCTACTTGACTCTTTTAATGGATTGCTTGTTCCGCTGCAGTTAAACTTAATGTCCATTATATTTTATCAGTTTAACATTATTGAAGACTAATGATAATTTATTCTGCATTATCTTAGTCATAATATTTCTTATTGGGCTAGTTGAGCTCACCCTTTCTTTCACTGTTCTCTTCAGGAAATGAGAATATAGTTGGGACGAGTCGGGGAACAGAGTGATGGTCCAGAGGATAACATTAGTAGTCCTCACTATTCTATGAAATAGTGTGTTAATAAATGTATTGAGGACTTATTTTGAGTTTTAATACTGTCTAGAAGACAATGTTTGTATTGAAACTCACAACTTATGTTGAATATTTAAAGATTTTATTTATATTTTGTACCATGTATTTGGCGACTCAGAATAGGTGATGTATACCTATTTTAGGGGCGTCAGTTGGTATCAAAGCTTAGGGATATGATCTCTGGCTAAGATGTGAGACTAGAACAAGGGGAGGAGAGACGGGGAATTCCTTCGCTAGTATGACCTACCTAATTTTATTTGATATTTAATTGGTTGGTCAGAGTATAGAGATAATATGTTACATGTCAACTAACCCTTGTTTTGTGGTAGTATCTGAAAATGACATCCGAGAATGTTGAGATTAGCAATGGAGCACAAGAGACCGTTGAGTCTCCACATATCAGTAATCAGGATAATGTGCATCAGGAAGGCGACAATCCTCATGCAAACAACAACACTGACCAAATGATGAATGATGGATTGTTCAGAGACTTTATCCAATTCATGTAACATCAGGCGAGAGCGGCTCCTGTCTAAAATGTAGGTGGAAACACTGGAAACTCTCAGATGGTCACCGCTAAACAGTTCAAGGAGGTGGGACCACCGGAGTTTATCGAAGAGCCAAAACCACTTAAGGCGGAAGCATGGATCAAGTAGATCACCAAGATATTTGATGTCTTGGGATGCTACGAGGAGCAAAATGTTCCCTTCGCCACCTTCATGTTATGCGTGAAGAAGCGATTCTTGGTGGGAATCAGAAAGCGTACCCAACTGGCCTTTTCAAAGATGTCTTAGGAGAAGTTCCAAGAGCTATTCAACGACAAGTACTTTCCCGAGAGTATTCGTCACATGAAAGAAGTGAAGTTTATCAAATTGGAACAAAACAATATGACCGTGTCGCAATACGAGGCTAAATTTGTGAAGTTATCCCGGTTTGCATCCCATTTGGTCGATACGTCAATATCTAATTTCTCATAAACTGTGTTTATACTCAGATGTTGTAAATAGGGCTCAGTTATTGGAGCACGGTAACGAGTCAATGAAACCAAGAGAAAGCAGCCGACAGCATGAAAATACCAGTGGTATCCGTCATCAAAATGGTGACAACAAACGTGAAGGGAATCAACATGCCAGAAATGGTAACCACTTCGGTGGTAATCATGGCCAAGACAGTAAAAATGGACATTTCAAGAAAAGGAGATTCATCAATGATAGAAAGACGTCAGCACCAGTAACCGTGGTTAAGGAAGGAGAACGACCACCTATTATATGCTTCAAATGCGGATGGGAGGGACATATCAGTCCAAACTGCGCGATGCCATCCAAAGCGTGCTATAATTATGGAAGAGAAGGTCACCTAGCCCAATTTTGTCGTTCACCGAAGACAAGTTCAGCTAGGATGGAGGCACCAAAGGTCATCCCAGAAAAGTCAAAGCCGGTGGTGCAAGGGAGAGCATTTGTTGTGACCTCCCAGAAAGCAAGGAACCCGAACGAGGTCATAACGGGTAAGCTTATCATAAACTTTAGTGAAGTCTATACCTTATTTGATACCGGTTCTACCCATTCTTTTATTTCTCCTACTTGCGCTCAACGATTAAACTTGACTCCGGAGAAATTAGACTTTGACTTATCTGTGGAAACTCTGTTGGGAGAAACCTTCATTACATCCACTGTATATAAGTCTTATTTGGTTCAAATTGGTACCCTCACATTACCTGTCGATCTTATTTCATTGAAAATACTTGCATTTGACGTGATTCTAGGGATTGATTGGTTAACTACTCGTCATGCAAAAATTGATTGTTTTCATAAGGTTGTTAGCTTTCATATTCCTAACCAACCTATTATGCAAATTCAAACAACTAAACCATTAAAATCAATCAATGTCATTTCAAGCCATAAAGCTATTCGTTTAATAAAAAACGGATGTCAAGCTTTCTTAGTTCATGTCACGGATCTAAACAAAAATACGTCAGTTTTGAATGATATTTCTATTGTTAATAAATTCCCTAACGTATTCCCTGAAGAACTTCCTGGCCTACCCCCAGAGCATGAAATTGACTTTTGTATCGACCTTGAACCCGGTATAAAACCCATTTACAATGTTCCATATCGAATGGGTCCTATTGAACTTCAGGAGTTAAAGACCCAACTGCAGGAATTGTTAGACATTAGCTTTATTCATCCTAGTACTTCTCCTTGGGGTGCTCCTATTCTATTCGTGAAGAAGAAAGATGGGAGTATGCGACTTTGTATTGATTATTGGGAGTTGAATCATGTCACCATCAAAAATAGGTACCCATTGCCACGTATTGATGACTGTTTGACCCGGTTGCAAGGAGCCAAATTCTTTTCGAGAGATTGATCTTCGTTAGGATATCACCAATTGAAGATTAGAACCGATGACATTCCAAAGACGACTTTTCGAACTTCTGATGCGGGCATTATGAATTCCTAGTCATGTCCTTTGGTTTGACTAATGCTCCTGCTGCCTTCATGGATATGATGAACCGAGTATTCAAGGAATATTTGGATCATTTTGTGGTCGTCTTTATTGATGACATCCTCATATATTCCAAAACCCGTGAAGATCATGAGCAACACTTGAGGCTGATACTCCAAAAGCTTCGTGACTACAAGCTTTATGCCAAGTTGAAGAAATGCGAGTTCTGGCTTGAGGAAGTAGCATTCCTTGGGCACGTGGTATCATGTTATGGAATATCTGTTGACCCAACAAAGATTGAAGCTATTCAAAGCTGGGAGCAACCTAAATCAGTGACCGAAGTACGTAGCTTTCTCGGCTTAGCTGGTTATTATCGAAGATTCGTAGAAGGGTTTTCTCAAATTGCTACTCCACTAACTCAGCTGACTCGGAAAGATACAAAGTTCGGTTGGAGCGAGGAATATGAGAAGAGTTTTCAAGAACTCAAGAGGAGACTCATTTCAAAGACTGTTACGACAATACCATCTGGTTCGGAAGGATTTGTCATCTACAGTGATGCTTCGGGCAAAGGGTTAGGATGTGTTCTCATGCAACATGGGAAAGTCATAGCCTATGCCTCACGACAACTCAAAGAATATGAGAAGAATTATGCTACTCATGATCTAGAGTTGGCATTACCGTTGTCTTCGCACTAAAGATTTGGAGGCATTACTTGTATGGGGAGAAAGTGGAGATCTTCTACGGATCATAAAAGCCTCAAATATTTCTTCACTCAAAAGGAACTCAACATGCGACAACGACGTTGGCTTGAACTCATTGAAAGATTATGATCATACCATCCAATACCATCCCGGAAAAGCGAGCGTGGTAGGCGGCGCATTGAGTAGAAGATCATATGCGGAATGCAGTGCAATATTGACAACACAAAAGCCCATTTTGTGTGACTTGCAAAGGATGGAGATAGAGTTAAAGACTCCGGGGACCCATGTGATGATGGCGAATATACTGAGTAGAACAGACTTTAATTGATAAAGTTAAAGTCACTCTCAAGCTATAAACACCGGAGCTGATCGTATGAGGAAGAAAAAGTGCAAGAAGGTGCTATATCGGAAGCAAGAATCGATGAAGAAGGAATACTTGAGTCAACTCTAGACTTTATGTTCCTAACGACCACGATTTAAAGTATAAAATCATGATGGAGGTGCACAACACACCGCGCTTGCAATCCATCTAGGAGTACCAAATGTATCGTGATCTTAAATCGTACATTTTGGTGGAGCAATATGAAGACAGAGATAGCTATTTTTATCTCAAGGTGTCTAACGTGTCAACGAGTCAAGGCGGAGCATCAAGTACCAAAAGGTCCATTGCAACCACTTGAAATTCCGTAATGGAAGTAGGAGCACATTACCATGGATTTCGTTCTGGTCTTCCCAAAGTTTCTCAAGGCATAAATGCGATTTGGGTCATTGTTGATAGATTGACCAAAGTCCGCTCATTTCTTCGACACGAGAAACTTATACACTTGAACGTCTTGCTCGTATGTACATAAAACGAGATTATAAGATCACATGGTATACCAAGTATCCATAGTTTACGATCGAGACCCAAGATTCACTCCACGATTTTGGGTTAGTTTGCTGAAGCTATGGGCACAGATTCTGATTTAGCTTTCGGCATATCATCCTCGGGACGGACGGACGATGGAGAGGACTATTCAAACTCTGGAAGATTTATTAAGACTCTGTGTCCTTGACCTCAAGGGAAGTTGGGACAAGTTTTTACCGTTGGTGGAGTTTTCCTACAATAACATATCAAGCAAGCATTGGCATGACTCCATTTGGGGCGTTGTATGGAAGAAAGTATCGTTCTCTAGTATGCTGGGATGAGGTGGGTGAAGCAACGTTGTTGGGACCGGAGTTGGTACAAATGACTACAGAAAAGATTCAAACGATCCGACAACGTATAAAACCTCATAAGATCGACAAAGGAGTTATGCTGATCTTCATCGAAAGGACGTGGAATTTGATATAGGAGATCATGTGTTGCTCCGTGGAAAGGAGTTACGAGATTTGGGAAGAGAGGAAAGCTCAATCCTCGATTCATTGGCCCATTTTTAATCCTCGATCGAGTAGGAACTATAGCCTATAGACTCGCTTTACCGCCAAGTATGTCTCGTGTTCATAACATTTTTCACATATCCATGTTACGTAAATATGTGGAAACCCGAACCACATTATTGAGTTAGAACCGGACGAAATAGCGGAAGATTTGACGTATGAAGAGGTTCCTGTTCAAATCTTAGATAAGAAGGAACATATTCTACGCTCCAAGGTCATACCTCAAGTCAAAGTTTTATGGAGGAACCACGATGTTGAAGAAATGACCTGGGAGTTAGAATCTGAAATGAAATCAAGGTATCCTTACCTCTTCAACATACCAGGTACGTACCCTAATTTCGAGGGCGAAATTTCATAAGAAGGGGAGATTGTAAGACCCCAACTTTTATGAATAAAAATGAATTTTCAATAAATATCATTTTTGAATATTATGGAATAAATTTGATATAATGTTATAGTTGTGGGTTATATTTATAAATTTTGCAAAATACATGTAGTGGTTATATAATATTCGATTGGTGGGGAATATTTGTTTTAACGAGGAATATTAAATGCGACGACACAATCATTAGTGGACCCCACTAACGAAAATTATTGTCGGATTGAGAAAACAACAAAAATATTTTTATGAAAATAACGGCGGAAGTTTTACCGATAATATCTTGTTGAACTACTTTCGGTAGTAAAGTACGATGTCTGGCGCTGCGGTTGCATAAGTAGCACTACGGTATTGATTATTGATGCTTATGTGAGAAGTCACTCGGTTTTATTCAATTATTACTACGATGAATTCTTTGCGTAGTATCTCACGTTATTTGATTCAATTATTGTCAATATTTTATATATTATTAAATCAATAATTGAGATGACAAAGTTATTAATATTATTATTTGCAATATTAACGATGTCTAGAAGTTCTATCAAGTTGAGGTTTGGTCACCTAATTGCGTGCCAATAGGGAGAAATCGTTATTGGAAAGCCCCCTCTTTCCTGGGAATGACCTGGTCGATTAATATTGTGAATTATAATAGCAATGATAAATGTTGTTAAAAATATTGAGGAGATTTTTATGAAGTATTTGATGTAAATATTGGCATATTTTATGGACCCTCATTAACCCATTTTTCAAAATAATCGGTAGAAAGTTTTTTTATATTATAAGGGTGGGGCCACATGTGGGGCCCACGTGTAATGAAATGAATTGAATTTGGGAGGGGTTGAGAAAACGTACGGGGAAGGTAAAGTTATTATATATATATATATATTATAAGTTTTATTTTATATATATATGTATATTATATATATATATATATGTTAAGTGGTCGAGAATATGGGGTGGGGGGGATAAGTGATTTAGGAATACTTTTATTATATATATACATATATGTTGTTAAGTGATTTTGGTGGAAGGAGTTGCATGGTAGTCACGGAAGTAAGAACGAAAAAGAGAAGAGCACGACGAATTGTTTTTATATAATTTAGTTTTTGTTTTTACGTGATAATTTCATTGAAATTCAATCACTCGTAATGTTGTATAGAGCATCCGTGAATTATTTTGTTGCGTCCATTTCTTAACAGTACCCCTTCTATTCTCCTATAAATAGGATGCTTAGTTAGAATTGAAAACACACCAGAAATTTTTAGAGAATTCTCTTCTATAATCTTGAGCGTATTTCTTTAGAGTTTTAAGACACTTTGAGCGTAGTGCAAGTTTTCTTCACGAATATCCTCACCCTACCAGTCGGAATACTCTTCTTTTACGGTAGGGATATTATTTGTTATACTCGTAAGGGGTATTTTTCTTTTATATTCATGAAGAGAACTTCTGTTATTCCATTATTTATTATTCGGTTGGAATAACCTATATACGCGGGCTACCCTATACTTGGTGAAATTCTTCTGTTATTCCATTCGTTATTATTACATTGGAATATCACATGCATGCGTTTTATGCTGGACTGATTCCTTCTTTATTATTACATTGGAATATCACATGCATGCGTGCGTTTACGTCGAACTCAGTTCCGTTAATTATTATTCTGTTGGAATAACCTGCCTGTGCGGTCTATCACATGCCTGGTGATTTCTTTTGTTATTCCATTCCTTATTATACTCATTTGGTTAAAGTTTTGACTTCTATACTCCATGAAATTAGTGGAATATATTTAATATTTGCACTTCATCCAGTATCTTTTCATGAAAATATTCTTCTGAGCATTCTTGAATTTTACTCTACAAAGCAGTATCATGTTGACAATTTGGACGTTATTGGTTCCTGGATAAATTAATTCTTGAACTTGTTTTATTGAATTATTATATCATTGTCATCATCCTCATGTTTATATTTTTGAAAGTCATATGTGGCCTGTAGTGCATAGATGGACTTGGTATGATTATGACCAGGGATTATTCGGTGTAATCATGACCGTAATGTTACAAATGATGTGGTAAAAGTCCTCATTGGCCCGTAGTGCATTGATGGACAGTTGTTGGCATTATCATGACCATTGATGAATACACGAATGTCCTTGGCCCGTAGTGCATGGATAATTTGTGGTCGTGATACTAAAGAATATCCTTGGCCGTAGTGCAGGGGTGATTCAATGATGTGGATTATTTATTAAAATTTGGTCTCGTGATAAGAGTGATGAAAAACCTTTTAAATCATAAAAGATAGTAGATTTTATTTTCTACTTGACTCTTTTAATGGATTGCTTGTTCCGCTGCAGTTAAACTTAATGTCCATTATATTTTATCAGTTTAACATTATTGAAGACTAATGATAATTTATTCTGCATTATCTTAGTCATAATATTTCTTACTAGGCTAGTTGAGCTCACCCTTTCTTTCACTGTTCTCTTCAGGAAATGAGAATATACGTGGGACGAGTCGGGGAACGGAGTGATGGTCCAGAGGATAGCATTAGTAGTCCTCACTATTCTATGAAATAGTGTGTTAATAAATGTATTAAGGACTTATTTTGAGTTTTAATACTGTCTAGAAGACAATGTTTGTATTGAAACTCACAACTTATGTTGTATATTTAAAGATTGTATTTGTATTCTGTACCATGTATTTGGCGACTCAGAATAGGTGATGTATACCTATTTTGGGGGCGTCACATACATATACTTTACTTTGCACATATTCTCACCTTTATATATAAAAAAATTTATATACAAAATTTCTTATTTAATTATATTGAAAATATTGGGTTATTACATCCACCCTGCCTTATAAGGATTCCGTCCCCGGAATCACTGTTTCAAAACTTATAAATACTAGGGAAAATAGCATAACAGTCATTTCAAGTAGATCTCGATCAGATTCGATCGAACTGATCTTTAACTATTTAACATAAAACTTGTCTATCTGATTGTAGACACTCAAAATTTTCTCATACTCATCATCACTAACATTGCGGGAGGATGAGTTAAATCTTTAAGAGGAACCTCGAAAGACAATCCAAATCCATCTGGGATACTACCGAAAGTTCAAGATCAACCGGGATCGCAATGGGGAGTAACAATTCAACCTCGAGATGTAACCCCGAGGCTGCGCAGATACAATCTCGGGCCGCGGCGCCCCAAATCCGGGTATCTTCCAACCCGATAGATGGTGCTCCACTATACTACATTTCATACAATCATTCCATTGAAATAACAACAAAATGAGTGTAATTACTATCTTTGTATTACATCTGTAATAAATCTTTTCTCAAGTTCATAACCGAATACATTCGTTATTCTTCATAAGTATATTACATACAAATATAGTAGTCTATTACAGGACGATTACTTGTCCATCTTAGCCTTGCCTTTATCTCTCATAGAACTCTCAGTTCATTCGACTTTAACTGCAAACATATGGTTCAAGCAAGAATGAGCATAACTAGCTCAGCAAGTCTTAACAACGAAATATATGAATATCACATCAGTAAGTACATGCTTTATATGAATATCAGAACAATTATTTACTAAGCATCCTGAATCATTTGACTAATACTTCTACAACAACAATTCCAGAGTATATATAATAGCTTAGGAATGATGAACCGGTCAATAGACCATGAACATACTCTTTTCGTTTTCATACTTGAAAAGGATATCCGGCACTAAGGCCATCCACCCGTCTTTACTTACGAGCACTTCTAGGTGATCAACCTATTGTACTCTATGTTGATCAACACTCTTACGTTAAACGTATTTACGTTTAACATTTGGCAGCCTCACGTGCCCATCGAATAATCGATGAAAATACTTTTGTTTGGTCATAGACAAACTTACCTTCTCATCCGTACCAAATACTTGGCATAGGATAACGTTAACAGTTCTATATCAACAAACTTGTAACCAATTCAATCTATCCTTCAATACTTGTCTAGCCCGGATAAAATAGGAATCGACTCTTTTCTATTTACCATTCATGCATTGTATATCATGCATTACGTAAAAACTTGGCTAACACGAAGGTCAGACAAGAGTTAAGAAAGACTTGCCTTCAAGCGTCTTCAAATATATATTCCAACTATTCTCAGTCTTTACAAGATCTACATGATACATTCACATAACACACTGTAATTAGTTATCAAACAAACTCACTTTATGGTTCTAACCAACTTCTTTCTCTTCTATGTCTTACTTGTTTTAACTCCGTTATTAAAGTCGATTCGACTTTCTATACTTCGTTACATTTTATTAACGTTCTTACGTCCTTAGTCGACATTCGATCATTAATGGTTAATTGCCAATGTTGAACGTTGTTCACGGTTCACTCATTACGTATTTGCGTTCTTCGTTTAATTTACATTAAACCTTATCCATTCTTCTTACATTAGCATCTTATAAGTGTTTTAAAGTAAGTCTCATTTTGTACTTTAAGTACCTTTATCATCTTACTTTAGGCCTACATTCAAAAAGGAACTAAACCTAACTTGGTCAACTTTTTCCACTGTCGGCGCTGCGACGCGGCATCCTTTGTATATTATGTTCTCTAAGCCAAATCACATGGAATACTCCATGGACTTCATATCTACATCCTAACCAATCAAGATGCACATATCTTAGCTACAACGGTTTCCAAAAAGTTCAATTATAACTAAGTTAACTTTCAAGACTTTCTATGGTTTTAACTCACGTAAACACTTACGATTTCTATTTGGTCATGACCTATCAATGATTTGGTCATTAAAAGGCATTCTTATATCTTCTCTATAAACATTCTCCACTCATCTACGATTCTTC
The DNA here is from genome assembly GCA_020205605.1 of Panax ginseng. Taxonomy (NCBI): domain Eukaryota; kingdom Viridiplantae; phylum Streptophyta; class Magnoliopsida; order Apiales; family Araliaceae; genus Panax; species Panax ginseng. The sequence continues at coordinate 102,676,972 of CM035143.1, forward strand.
TATGAGAAAGAAATCAAAAAGGATGAAGATTACGGTTTACAGGAATTTACCTTTGAAGTAGTTAACGTTCTTGATAAACGTCTTTTGGTTTGCTTGGAAGTAGAATTGTAGGATTCTAGCTCTTTTCTCTCTCTCAAATATGTTGGACAAACTTTGTAAAATAACAAAAATCCAACTCTTAGCTTTCTATTTATAGAAAACCAAATAAGGGCAAAAAAGTCCAATTTTCCACCTCCTTACTTAATTACCACTTTGTCACCAAGTAAAGTTCTTGGTGACCAAGTGATACACTTGGCTTGCACACCAAGTGGCCGGCCCACCATGCCCATGGGTCATCCCCATGGGTTTTACCCATCCCTTGACCCACCGGTTCGACCCGCGGTTTACTTTTTGGATTGGGCTTGACATAAAAACTTTGGGCTTTAACCAATCTAATATTGGGCCTTTACTTGGGCTTGTATACTTAATTCATTGGGCTTGTTTATTAATCCATGTCCAATTGGATTGGATAAAATCTTTAACTCATACTCTAATAATACAACTCGTATCCTACGCGTATTACTCACGTATTCTCTTTGTATAATACTCATATAATAATCGTATTATACGTCGTGCTATTCTTCATACCATACTCATATACATACTAGTATAATACTCATATTCCTTACGTATAATAATCGAAACGACTATACGCATTACATTTCCCTTTCGGAAACCTCTTTCACAAACCCTTAGGTTTTAAGTCCACAGGCGAAAACTTCGTTTGCCATAACCAAAATATTATTGGATATTCCATAATATCGTCATATTCTAACATTACGCGTTTCTCAGAATCTCAAACCCTAGCTCCGAACATCATCGGATGAATAGTGTTTTTTTCGCAAACAATCTCAGAAAACCTTCGTTCTCGTCTTGATAATTCACAACAATTAATTCTAGCACAAAGCCAGAATACTAATCACATCTACACATTCTAGGTCATACAACAACCTTCAAACATCTTACTCATATAATAACTCAATAAAATTCATTTAATCCACATAATAAAATAAAATTTTAATTCATTGAAAATTTGAAATTCTCGGGCGGTACATTCTTCCCTCCTTATAAGGATTCTATCCCCAGAATCTCACTATTGTTACATAAACAAATGAGGAAACTTTTCCTTCATTTTAGTTTTGAGCTCCCACGTTGCTTCTTCAGCATCGTGGTTACTCCAAATTACCTTTACGGAAGGTATTACTTTATTTCTCAAGACTTGTTCCTTCCTATCAATAATCAAATCGGAAGTTCTTCATACGTTAAGTCTTTTCTACTTGAATAGACTCATACTCTATTACATGCTTATAGTCCGGTTTATAAGGACGCAACACGAATCGTGAAACACATTGTGTATTCTTTCCATTTACGGAGGTAAGGCTACTTCATAAGCTACCTCCCTATCCTTTTTAAAATCTCAAAAGGTCCTACAAACCTCGGACTTAACATCCTTTCTTTCCAAAAGTATCTTCCTTTCCAAGGCGATACTTTTAGAAAGACATAAGATCCTACTTCAAACTCCTCTTCTCTCGATGAGGATCTCAGATACTTCCGTTGTCTATCTTGAGCCGCTACTAATCGAGCTCTTATCGCCTTTACCATGTATGCGTCGCTTTGTTGTACCATCTCGGTCCCAACATTCGACGTTCACCTACTTCGTCCCAACAAAGTGGTGTTCTAAACTTCCGTCCATACAACGCTTCGTAAGGCGGCATGCCTATACTAGCGTGAAAACTATTGTTATAAGCGAATTCTACCAACGGTAGATGTTCATCCCAACTCCCTTTAAAATCCATAACGCAATATCTTAACATATCTTCTAGCATTTGAATTGTTCGTTCGCATTGCCCATCCGTCTGTGGATGATACGCCGTACTTAATCTTAACTGTGTTCCCATTTGCTCTTGCAAACTCCTCCAAAAGTTCGACGTGAATCGTGGATCACGATTGGACACAATCGAAACAGGTACTCCATGTCTAGAAATGATTTCTTTGACATAAAGCTTAGCTAACTGCTCTAAATTATACCTAACTACTATTGGTAGAAAATGAGCAAATTTAGTTAACCGATCCACTATTACCCAAATAGCATCGTATCCCTTTCTTGTCGTTAGAAGTCCCACCACAAAGTCCATGGTGATATGCTCCCATTTCCACTCCGGAATCTCCAGTGGTTGTATCAGTCCACTCGGTCTTTGGTGTTCAGCCTTAACTTTCTGATAAGTTAAGCACTTACTAACATATTCTGCAATCTCCCTCTTCATGTTCGGCCACCAAAAGTTCTGACGAAGGTCTTGATACATCTTAGTACTACCAGGATGTATCGAGTACCTTGAACTGTGAGCCTCACACATAATCTCTTCCTTCAACTCAGAATTATTTAGAACCGAAATTCTTCCCTCAAAACGAAGTAAACCTTCTTTATCAAGGTTATACTTAGTCTTCACATCATCCTTCATTATCTTCGTCATCCGCTCGCATTCCTCAGTACTCAACTGTACTTCCTTAACCCATTCCATTATCGTTGGTCGAGTTCTATTTCAAATAACATCTCCCTCGTTTCCCTTGGCAACTTAACTTCTAATTCCATCCTCGCCATCTCTATGATTAACTCATTCTGAGTCGTTAACATTGACAGTTTCTCTCTACCCTTCCGACTCAACGCGTCTGCTACTACATTCGCCTTCCCTGGATGATATAAGATATCACAAACATAATCTTTTATTAATTCTAACCACCTTCTCTGTCTCATGTTCAACTCCTTCTGTGTGAAGATATATTTTAAACTTTTATGGTTCGTGTATATCTCACACTTCTCCCCGTATAAGTAATGTCTCCATATTTTTAAAGAAAACACCACATCTTCCAGTTCTAGGTCATGAGTAGGATAGACCTTCTCATAATCCTTTAACTGACGTAACGCATACGCAATGACCTTGTCATGATGCATAAGCACGCAACCTAGTCCTCTATGCGAAGCATCGCTATAAACTACAAAATTCCCCGTATCATCTAGTAAGGATAATACCAGTGCCTCACTCAACCTCCTTTTTAGTTCTCGAAAACTATGCTCACACTTTTCTGTCCACTCATACTTCACCGACTTCCTTGTCAGATTTGTCAGCGGAGTAGCTAATTTAGAAAAGTCCTGAATGAACCTTTTATAGTATCCCGCTAACCCCAGAAAACTACTAACCTCGGTTGGCGTTTTCGGTTGCTCCCACTCATTCACCGCTTCTACCTTCGCTGGATCTACGGATATGCCATCTTTGTCTATAACATGTCCTAGAAACTGCACTTTTTTGAGCCAAAATTCACACTTTGTGAATTTTGCATACAACTTCTCCCTCCGTAGGGTTTCCAACACTATTCTTAAATGTTCAGCATGATCTTCTGGCATCTTAGAATAGACTAGAATATCATCAATGAACACTACGATGAACTGGTCCAAATACTATTTGAACACTCTGTTCATCATATCCATGAATGCGGCTGGCGAATTCGTCAATCCAAACGACATAACCAAAAACTCGTAATGCCCATAACGAGTTCTGAACTCCGTCTTAGGTATATCTTCCTTCCTCACCTTCAGTTGATGATACCCCGTGCGTAAATCTATCTTAGAAAAATACTTTGCCCCTTTCAACTGATCAAATAGATCGTCGATCCTGGGCAACAGGTATTTATTCTTAATCGTTAACTTGTTTAACTCCTGATAGTCGTTACGATCCGTCCTTTTTCTTTACAAACAACACCGGTGCTCCCCACGGTGACACACTTGGTTGAATGTACTTTCTATCTAATAGTTCCTGCAACTGAACCATTAACTCCTTCATCTCAATTTGCGTCATTCTATATGGTGCCTTTGAAACTGGTGCCGTTCCCGGCAACAAATCAATTACAAATTCTACATCCCTATCTGGAGGAATACCAGGTAACTCCTCCGGAAATACATCCGCAAATTCTTGAACCACCGCTATCTGTTCCAATGATGTTCCCATTCTCTGGGTATCCACCACGTGACACAGATAACCCTTACACCCCTTCTTCAACATCTTCCTAGCTTGTGTCATGGTTAGACAACAAGAACATCCCGATGATTTATTTCCATAAAACACCATCTCAGGTTCCTTAGAAAGCCTTAGGTTCACACTCTTTTTATGACAATCTATTATTGCTTTATGGTTAATTAACCAATCCATACCGAGAATCACACCGAATTCCCTTAACCTTATCGGTAAAAGATCTACCGATAATCTATTACCCTTGATATCTACAAAACAATTCCTATGAATATGTTCAATGGGAACTATCTCCTCGTTTGCTACCTTAACGTCTAAAGGTATTTGTAACTTTTCAGGATTTAATCCCAATCGTTGAGCAAATCCATATGCTATAAAAGAACAAGTAGCACCCGAGTCAAATAACACGTAAGCATTTATTTTGTTGACTGTAATGATACCTGCTACTACATCCGTTGATGCAACCTCATCTTGGACTGTCATATTAAATGTTCGGGCTGAGGGTCTACCCACTGATGGTGTCGGTCCAGTTATGGCCAAAGTACCACTACCAGAACCCTTATTACCCTCCGCCCCTTTCTTCGGGCAATTTCTTGGCATGTGGTCTACCGACCCACAAACAAAACATCCCTGACTTTTCTTAGGATTAGGACAGTTGGGAGATATATGACCCTCCCCGCCCATAGTTATAACAACCGGTCTTCCCTTTCGAGCGAGACTCCTAGATGAGTCTTCTGCATGTCTTACATGCCTCCATCCTCCGCTTAGGATCCCCTTGTTTTGCCCAGATTCCTGTGGTTAAAATTCTTCCTCTTAAGCATATTGCCACTTCCACCGCAAACTCATCTTATTTCCTCCCTCTCCTTTATTCTTATTCTTCCTATCTTTGTGGTATTGCATTAACGCCTCGCTACCACCCTCCGCTATTATCGCCTTTTCGAAATGGTCCCATAGGAAGCACTCTAAAAACCGATATCCTACTATAGAGCTGGGGTTTTAGGCCCCGCCAAAACCTATGAGCCTTCCTATCCTCCGTGTCCACTTGGTGTGGAGGCTTAACCTTGCCAAATCATTGAATTTGGCCGCGTATTGGGGAACAGTCTTGTCCCCCTGCTTAAGTTCTAAGAACTTAATCTCCATTCTCCCTTGCATGCTAGTAGGGAAATAGTTCTCGAAGAATACCTTCTCAAACTATTCCCATGTAACAGCTTCCGCTCCAGCTCCACCCTGGTGAGCCTCCCACTAGTAGTTGGCTTCCCCCTTCATCATATAGGTCTCAAAAGAGGTCTTTTGCGCCTCAACTACGTTTGTAATATCAAATGCCTTCTCTATTTCCTTGACCCATGTCTGGGCCTCCATTGGGTCCATTGTTCCCTTAAATTCGGGTGGACCTACACTTTTAAATTCCTTAAAAGTAGTCGTTCGGGCTACTCTAGGTCCTGTGGGTGCTTTACCCCCAGCTTGGTTAAATGCAGCCGTTAATAAATGATCGAACTCCTGTATTGGGTTATTAGGGCCCCCCTCATTATCATTATGCAATTCCGCCTCTTGGTTATGTTGTCTTCTTCTTGGCGGCATTTCTGATTAAATAAATAAAGTTCCGTTATTACTCATTTACTTTCTTCGTTATTAGTCGTCAAACAATTGGACAATAACTCATACTTAACAAAGCAATTCAAAATAAAAACTTTCTTATATTAAAATGCTTCTTCATAGTTCAAAACTATTTACAAGTTGCTTTACATAGCCCAAAAGCTATTACATATACATCCCGCAATTGACTTCTACAAAAATTGGGATTTACAAAAAGAATACCCTTTAATTATACAAAAGACGATTTTACGTCACTACACAAAAGTATTCACTATACTACTCCTAATATTGCTTAACAACATTCTCATGCTTCTGGTTTGCCAAAATTGACACAATATCCCGACTTATAGTATGTCGAGTATGTCCCGACTCAATAGAATAACAAGCTATCTTAAGCTTGAAATCCTCGTGCGCACTGTTATTTATATATGACATTTGTGCTATCTTCTGGTCTTTTTCAACTAGTTTCTTGCGAAGTTCTATGACCTCGTTCTTATAGTCCTGGGCCTTGTCAGTCCTGAGCACTTTCTCATCATGCTCTATCTCATAGTCTAACTCTGCAGACTCTTTTGCCCCATAGAGATCACTGTTCTCTTCCTTCTGGTGCTGCACCATATTGTGCAGTTGCACGTTACGGTCAAGCACTGAGAGGTACATTGCCCTCATAGTCTCTGTAGGTGTAGACTCTAGGGCAGGCATCACCGTATTAATCGATGTTACCTCCATGTCATCCTCCACATCAATCATCATATTCAAATATGATGCTATCCCCATGGTCTCCTCCGAATAATCCTCCTCCGAGTAATATTCATCCGCCCACTCTTCTAGAATCACTACTGTATATATACTGCTATAGGCATAGGTATTGTCTCAACTCGGTTCACGGACTCCTCGCTGATCACATGTATATCCCTATACATCAAGCTATCAACCGACATCTACAATAACACATAAAAAATTGATTAGTACATAATACACAATAATATAAGCACAAATCACATTTAATCCATTTAGGGTTACTTTCCATCTTTAAAATCTTTTGGTACTGAGTTTCCTCAATACCTTATTAACTCATTTGACTCGAGTTAGCTTTCTTCGGACTCTTCCTTTCCTACGAGGTTATTAGCCTAAGGTTCTTTCCCCCCTTAAGTTTTATAACCTAATGCTTTGATACCAAACTGTGACGCCCCCAAATCCGGGTATCTTCCAACCTGACAGATGGTGCTCCACGATAATACATTTCATACAATCATTCCATTGAAATAATAACAAAATGAGTGTAATTACTATCTTTGTATTACATCTATAATAAATCCTTTCCCAGGTTCATAACCGAATACATTCGTTGTTCTTCATAAGTATATTACATACAAATATACTAGTCTATTACAGGACGATTAATTGTCCATCTTAGCCTTGCCTTTATCTCTCATAGAACTCTCGATTCGTTTCGCTTTTAGCTACAAACATATGGTTCAAGCAAGAATGAGCATAACTAGCTCAGCAAGTCTTAACAATGAAACATATGAATATCACATCAGTAAGTACATGCTTTATATCAATATCAGAACAATTATTTACTAAGCATCCTGAATTAGTTGACTAATACTTCTACTACAACAATTCCAGAGTATATATAATAGCTTAGGAATGATGAACCGATCAATAGACCATGAACATACTCTTTTCGTTTTCATACTTGAAAAGGATATCCGACACTAAGGCCATCCACCCGTCTTTAATTATGAGCACTTCTAGGTGATCAGCCTATTGTACTCTATGTTGATCAACATTCTTACGTTAAACGTATTTACGTTTAACATTTGGCAACCTCGCGTGGCCATCGAATAATCGATGAAAATACTTTTGTTTGTTCATAGATAAACTTACCTTCTCATCCGTACCAAATACTTGGCATAGGATAGCGTTAACAGTTCTATATCAACAGACTTGTAACCAATTCAATCTATCCTTTAATACTTGTCTAGCCCGGATAAAATAGGCATCGACTCTTTTCTATTTACCATTTATGCATTGTATATCATGTATTACGTAAAAACTTGGCTAACATGAAAGTCAGACAAGAGTTAAGAAAGACTTTCCTTCAAGCGTCTTCAAATATATATTCCAACTATTCTCAATCTTTACAGGATCTACATGATACATTCACATAGCACACTGTAATTAGTTATCAAACAAACTCACTTTACGGTTCTAACCAACTTCTTTCTCTTCTATGTCTTACTTTTTTTAACTCCGTTATTAAAGTCGATTCGACTTTCTATACTTCATTACATTTTATTAACGTTCTTACGTCCTTAGCCAACATTCGATCATTAATGGTTAAGTACTAATGTTGAACGTTGTTCACGGTTCACTCATTACGTATTTGCGTTCTTCGTTTAATTTCCATTAAACCTTACCCATTCTTTTTACATTAACATCTTATAAGTGTTTTAAAGTAAGTCTCATTATGTACTTTAAGTACATTTATCATCTTACTTTAGGTCTACATTCAAAAATGAACTAAACCTAACTTGGTCAACTTTTTCCCTTTACTTAACGTATTTGCAAGCAACATCCTTTGTATATTAGTGGCATTCTGGTAGCGAGTTAGCGAGGTAATCGATCGAGTCCAGTGCATTGCTATTTCACCACTTTATTATTGGTTTTGGCTTTACTGAAGTCTGGTCTGCAATTGATTAGCCAAAAGCAGATTTGGTTTCTTAACGAAACTCCCGGCTTCCTAATTTGTTCATTTTACATCCGAATTAGCCCATTCGAATTCCTACCAGTCAGGAATTACATCCTTTACGTGTTCATATAAGAATTTCATATTTTTGAATCCGTTAACTTGGAATTCACCTTTAAGTTCATTTGTAAGCGTTCGTTTAACGTTTTTGCCCGTTCAATACTTGTTTTCTTCGTTATAAGTCGGAATGCGACGATTCCTTCGCCAACGACTCTTAATTACCTTATCTCACGTGTTAACATTGGAAACCGACGTTTTCAAGTCACACGACAACTTTTGACCTTTAATCCGGACTTTATGCGTTTTCGACGTTTAACGTCTATTTTTGCAAAATCCGCCATAACTTCGTTACTAATGTTCTCTAAGCCAAATCACATGGAATACTCCATGGACTTCATATCTACATCCTAACCAATCAAGATGCACATATATTAGCTACAACGGTTTCCAAAACGTTTAATTATAACTAAGTTAACATTTAAGACTTTCTATGGTTTTAACTCACGTAAACACTTACATTTTCTATTTGGTCATGACCTATTAATGATTTGGTCATTAAAAGGCATTCTTATATCTTCTCTATAAACATTCTCCACTCATCTACGATTCTTCTATGAGAAAGAAATCGAAAAGGATGAAGATTACGATTTATAGGAATTTACCTTTGAAGTAGTTAACGTTCTTGATAAACGTCTTTTGGTTTTCTTGGAAGTAGAAGGATTATAGGATTCTAGCTCTTTTCTCTCTCTCAAATATGTTGGACAAACTTTGTCAAACAACAAAAATCCAACTCTTAGCTTTCAATTTATAGAAAACCAAATGAGGGCAAAAATGTCCAATTTTCCACCTCATTACTTAATTACCACTTTGTCACCAAGTAAAGTACTTGGTGACCAAGTGATACACTTGGCTTGCACACCAAGTGGCCGACCCACCATGCCCATGGGTCATCCCCATGGGTTTTACCCATCCCTTGACCCACCGGTTCGACCCGCGGTTTACTTTTTGGATTAGGATTGACATAAAAATATTGGGCTTTAACCAATCTAATATTGGGCCTTGACTTGGGGTTGTATACTTAATTCATTGGCTTGTTTATTAATCCAAGTCCAATTGGATTGGATAAAATCCTTAACTCATACTCTAATAATACAACTCGTATCCTACGCCATTACACTCACGTTTCTTTGTATAATACTCATATAATAATCAGATTATCGTCTTACTATTCTTCATACCATACTCGTATACATACTAGTATAATACTCATATTCCTTACGTATAATAATCGAAACGACTATACACATTATATTTCCCTTTCGGAAACCTCTTTCACAAACCCTTAGGTTTTAAGTCCGCATACAAAAACTTCGTTTACCATAACAGAAATATTATTGGATATTCCATAATATCATCATATTCTAACATTATGCGTTTCTCATAATCTCAAACCCTAGCTCCGAATGTCATCGAATGAATAGTTTTTTTTTCGCAAACAATCTCAGAAAACCTTCGTTCTCGTCTTGATAATTCACAACAATTAATTCTAGCACAAAGCCAGAAAACTAACCACATCTACACATTCTAGGTCATACAACGACCTTCAAACATCTTACTCATATAATAACTCAATAAAATTCATTTAATCCACATAATCAAATAAAAATTTAATTCATTGAAAATTCGAAATTCTCGGGCATTACAGGAACACACCTCGGAGAAGACCGATTAATCTCGAAGATAACCCCGAGATATCCAGTCTCAGTCCCAACCATGGGAATAGCCCCCAACCTTGGTGATAACCCCAAGGAATGCAGTTTCGGAGATAACCCCAGAAATTCTTGGTTCAAATGCGACCAGCTTCAATCTCGGCGCTCACAACGAGATGCACTGTACCAACCCGACAATAACATCGGGAAGACATGCACACCTCAAAGGTGACAATGAGGACCTTTAACAATTGCAGCAGCCCAATCTCTTCTCGTCAACACGATTCCACGTTACGTCCTCTTAACATCTCTACGTAACAATGTCCCACAAGACTAACAACTCCCGAGTGACTATTGTGCGGGGTAACGGATGAAAGTTGAAGCTTGAAGACCGGAGGGCATCGTCCCATCTTCAATGACTTCGTACAAACTCTAATCCCATGCCATCGTACAACTCTCGACAACGGCAGTCCGAAATAGGTCCTATATACCTATAAAAGATGCACGGATTGCACTTCTAAAAGTTTTAGTGGACATTACAGTGCCTGAGTACACGTACTTCGAGACGATCCGACCCGAACTAAAAAACCCGGGCTCACCCGGGTTGCCTCTGGTACACCTGCGGCTGAGCCGCAGGTACACTTGCGACTAAATTTCCTATAAATAAAGGGCTTGAGCTGCCCATTTTGCAAGAGAAAAAGGCGAGGAAGGCCTGCCCAATTTTCTCTGCACTCACCCCATGCAGTGTACTTTCCCCTTTTAAACACCTGTGATCTCATATATAGCCCTTTTGTATCTACAAAAGTCAGTGTTTACCCACTCTAAAGATATAGAAGTCTTCTTTGGTAGTCAGCTGTAAGCCTTCTCACACACTTTAGAGTCTTTCTCTTCATCTCTGCACACACCCTTCTTCACGTTGAGAGTCGTGTTACACAGATTTGCGGACTTTGGTCCGTGGTTTTATTTCACTTGTATATATATATATATATATATATATATATATATATATATATATATATATATATATATATATATAACTAACATTATCGAGTTATGCCTCGATTGAGCCTGAGACTTGATGCGGAGCGTTTATTTTCTTTAATATATATACATTTATATATATTAACGTGTATGTCAAACTTTGTTCGATGAGCCTAGACTTTGGTGCTCAGTGCGTTTCTTTGCTTTAATATATATATATATATATATATATATATATATATACATTTATATATATTAACGTGTGTTTGACTCATTCGATGAGCCTGATTTTATATCCTGCATTTATCGCTTTAATATATATATATATATATATATATATATATATATATATATATATATATTAACTGTGTGTGGACTCTGCATCGATGAGCCTGGATTTTATATCCGGTGCGTTTATTCGCGTTTATATGTATATATACCTATATATATGAACTGTGGTCGAACACTATTCGATGAGCCTGGATTTTACATCCGGTGTGTTTATTGCCTGGAGTTTCCTTCGTGGCAGTTGATTGCTTTTACAGCTTTATTTACGTTTCGTCCCGCCTGGAGTTTCCTCCGTGGCGGTTGATAGGTTTTACAGCTTTATTTACATTTCTGATCCCCCATGGAGGTGTTTCGTGGTTGGTGATCTTGTCTGTATATTTATATTTAAAGCTTTTATATATATACCTGCTTACTGCTTTCATACAAATTGTAGTATCATGTGCGCCTAGGAATCATGTGATCACAGATTCAGCCTATTGGATCTAGATTCGGTTCCCGTGATGGACATTTTCAGCTATAAATAGCTTGTAAATTATTCTGCAGTGTCTGAATTTCCTCAGATGGTTTCCATACCCATGAGGAAGTCGACATTATTTTGTACATTATTTTCGTACGGATGCCTCGCATTTGTCAAATAAAATCAATCAAGCCGAACACTTTATAAAATGGGAGTGTAAAAGGTCTCAATTACTATTGAGCATCAGGGTTTGAAAAACCTCTTTTATAAAACATCACTGCCATATCTTACTTAAAATTGAATTTTTACATAAATTCAAACCCTGTGTATATAGGTGCGAACGCGGCCTCGCACTACTTCCAAATAACATCTCATTGACCCACACACACACACACATTAAGATAATAGTTTCTTGAAAAGAGGCGGTCACCGTGGTAACACGGATGTCGGGGGGTGCCTAACACATTCCCTTCGCATAACCAAGTCCCCTGGACCCTAATGAATCTCTTTGTTTCACCGAAAGTTCGCTTAGCGATGTCACATCACCGGGTCAATGTGCAAACCTTTTCTCGGTTGTGTTGGTACAACCATTTAAAAAACCAACTGGCGACTCTTAACAGTCCATCGTCGAAATTATACATGTCGGACCTTTTTCACTTATTTTTTCAAACAAATCTCACCTAAAAATGAGAACACCGAAGAACAAGTAACGGAAAGGGACATCTAAAAATCCCGACGTCGACAGGTGGCGACTCCGCTGGGGAATTCCAGTAAGAGGACTTAAGTCGCTATTACAATCTTTTCAAAACTGTTATTTGCTTGTGTGTGGATGTTGCATTTACATTTAATGAATGTGTACGAATGCATTTCCTTATTGCACTTAGTGCTTCGCACCATAACTACTTGTGATATTACTGCTTCGCACACGTCATCATTTTCATACGGTGAGACGCGATGTATATATGTATGTTGTGTGGTCCCTCAACCAGGAGGCTATCCCGTCGATGTTTGATTACTGGACTCGTGAGAAGACTAATTCTCTGAGGCTCAGGAAAGGAACCACCCAAATTCGCTCCAGTTGAAAGACCGGATTAACTTCCCGTCAAGTAGATTGCGATGATTTGGGAACCTTCATGCCAAAAAAGCCGCGAGAGTAACCTAAGATAGGTCAGCCTCTGATAAACCTAAAACGGAGGAAAGTCTCTTCATGCTCTCATTTCAAATTACTTGTAAACACAATTACTTGTAATTACATTCCATATCTATCTCCATGTAATGAGAAATATGAAGAAATGTGTACACATACATATTTTAAAACATGCTACAAACAGCTGACATCCGTTTTGCAGGATAAAATTCCTAAAAAAGACACATCACATAGCATGTTATTATACACATTCCCTAAAGACTAAACTATGCAAGTCTTTCACAGGGAATCAGTCGGACCTAATACCCGTTCAAAGTCCAAAAAGGCAACAGGCCTACAGTCAATCATGTTGTCATCCGACCAGACTGAACTTAATCCAGTTTCTCGCAAAGAATTCGACGAATTAAGCAAATAAATTACAGATTTTGTTGCTCTACTCAAAGAATTACACTAGTCTAATCAGGGTCCAAAAATACCCGTATATGCTGAATCCTCCACACAAGGAGGAATCCCGGTCATTTCTATACCTGAACTACAGTTGGATACGACCAACAAAACTCATGATGCTACCCATCCCACTGGAGACCCAGACACTGGTGACATCAAAAAGAAAGTCCTCTAAATGGAAGAGACCCTTCGCGCTATCAAAGGAATTGGAACACACGAGAGTGTTTCATATATTGATCTGTGTATTTTTCCTGGTGTTCATTATCCAGAAAAATTTAAAACTCCTGACTTTGAAAAATATGACGGGTTAGGAGATCCTTACACACATTTAAAGGTGTTTATTGGAGAACTTGGATCTTATGCAGAGGACGAAAAGCTTAGAATGCAATTATTCCAAAATAGTCTAACTGGAGAAGCCCGGTCGTGGTACACAAGATTACACAACTCTAAGATCCATAGCTGGGAAGAGCTAGCACATGCTTTCCTCACTCAATACATCTTTCAAACTCAGATGGCTCCTGATCGGTATCAAATTACCAAGATCAAGAAATAGTCTAATGTGTCTTTCAGAGAGTATGCTCAAAGGTGGAGACGCCTGGCTGCCCAAGTTAGTCCTTCCATGATAGAATTAGAGATGGTCATGACTTTCATAGACATACAAGAAGCGCCTTTCTATGAAAGAGTTTTAGCCGAAATCGGCAAACCATTTTCTGAAATGGTCAAACATGGGAGATTCTTTGAAATGGGATTGAAGTCCTGGAAAGATTCAAGACCTAGTCGCACTCAAAGTCATTGTTGATCACATCCAATCTGAAATTAGGGAACAACCCTGAGGGTCCATAAAAGAAAGAAGAAGATGTTTCCCCGATACTACATGGGCAAAAAAGGCAATCGTAACATGCCTATTCAAAGGAGAAACTACACTCCCTTTCAAGCACGATCCTATAAACCCTCCAATACCAAAAGGTGGAGAAGTCAAACGCCTCTTGAGTGTTTATACCCTTAGGGATACCCTCGAGAACATTTTAAATCTTCCGACAACACGTAAGAAAATTACGCATCTTCTTCCACCAAACCAAATTTCCTAATGGACGGGTTTCAATGCTACTAGAAATGTGCTTATCATGTCGGGGCACCTGGACATGATACTCAGGATTGTTGGGCCTTGAAACACAAGATCCAGGACCTGATAGACAACGGAGAGATCGTGGTCACCAAACCAGATCAGCCTCATGTTCAAGATAACCCTCTTCCTCAACACAAAGAAGAAGAGGTCAACATGATTAATTGGAGCAATGGGCAGAGTTCCAATTTCAGCTGTGAATCTTCCCATACCCTCAAAGACGGTGATGACAGATGGGATTATGCCAAGTTCCAGTTCACAATGGAACGAAAGATGAAAGCTCTCTGCATGCAAATTGAGCAATTGGCGGAACTGGTGACTTATCAGCATCAAATGACTCGTCAGTTAATTAGCCAGGAGCATGCCAGTCTCCTACCTATTGTCATGAATATTCCCTCGTCACTTTCAGAAAATGAAATGCTGGAAGACAAAGTGACAAAGAGAGCAAATGCCAAAGCCCGTCGGGATTTCGCCAACAAAAGGGAATTCACCTATCTAGGCCAACCTATGGAGGAAATCCTTCATATGTTCATCAATGAAGGAAGGATCAGTTCCCTTCTACCTCTAATCAACCCCCGTTCAGGACGGTACCACCCTGATGGAGTGTGTCAATATCATTCCCAGTCTCGCAGTCACAGAACATAAGAATGCTGGGCACTCCGCCACCTTATTCAAAATCTAATCGACAGTGGTGTCTCATGCGCTGCAGCGTATTTATTTATCTTGTGTTACGTGCAAGTGAGAATGCAGGCCCTACTAGGTGGAAAAGTGTGGTAGCAACCATATCCACTGAAACTGATGGGATTAATACATTTCTCACAACGCCAACAATTTAACTCAAGGGAGGCAACAATCCTTTGAAAGTGGCCGCTCCCGAGCCAATCAACTTGTCGTGCAGAGCACAATATCCTATTGTTAGCTTGCTCACAGTTCCGTGGAATTATGGAGAAGTTGAAGGATCCACCTCACATACAACTGCTATAGTGTCGAAGGAAAATCCACTATATCTTCCCCACCGGGTGATGAAGCCCACCACCAAATCAAAGGGGAAAATACCCATGGAGAAGATTGAAAAATTCCTCCGCGCTGTGGGTCATAATGAAGCTATGGTGGTTTTAAGCTTGAAAGAAGCTCCACAACAAATATGAATTTTGGACTTGGTCCTAACTTTCGAGAATCACCGGAAGGTCTTGTTAAAGGTTTTAGAAGAAGCCTATCTCCCGACATCGGTGGATACGGAAAAGTTTCAACATCCGGTTGATCACATTTTCAACAATAATATGATATCCTTCATCGATGATGACATACCACCAAGGGACCGGGCATTTACTGTCATCGTTGCACATTGCGGTCTTGTCCTCCTGATATATGGTAGTTGGAGTCTTAATAAATGGAGGTTCCTCTCTGAATATCTTCCCCTGCGCTACCTTGGTGAAGATGAATATCAGTCTCAACTGAATTCGGAGTAGTCATACTATCATCAAAGCTTTTGATGGAGCCCGACGAAATTCGGTCGGAGTAATTGAGCTGCCAATCAAAATTGGTCCTCACTCATTCTGCGTATCTTTCCATGTGCTCAAGATAGATTCGGGATACAACCTGCTCTTGGGATGACCATGGATTCACATGGCTAGGGCAGTCCCCTCCACCCTTCATCAACAATTGAAATACATTATCAACAATAGCCCAGTCACAGTCAATGCTGAACTAGAGTATCCTCAATACGGGGATATATCGTTCATCAATGTCAATGCGGATGTTGAACTAGTCAGTTTTCATGCTTTGGAAGTAAGAAATACCCAATACCATGCTATTGGAGCGCCATTGCCCAAACCCAAGATTTCTACCGAAGTAATGTCGACTACTCAAGAAATGTTGTCGTTGTGTCATAAATCGGGACAAAGGTTGGGTAAAGATTTCTAGGGTATCAAATATCTAATTCGATTAACCAAGCAAACTAGAACATGTGGGCTAGGCTATTCTGACAGTTCTAGTCAAAGGAATCCTCATAAGCATCAGCAGATTCCTTCAGCTTCAACTATGCGGCGTTCATCTTCGCCTTCAAACTCTGAGTCCCCACAACCTCCTGTAAAGGTGCCAGCCAATGTAATGGCTATGTTATTTCCCAAGCCGGTACCGGTGAAAGAGAAAGAAATCTTTGTTCCAAATCCTGCAGTGGAAGAAGAGGAACGAAGAATCAAGTAAGACGTCATACGGATGATGTCGGGTATACGCATCATCGTTCATGATGAACATACCAACAGTACACCCTGCATTTATGATTGCCTGCACGTAATGGCCATCATTCGTGACAAGGAGGATGATAGCAATCCCTCCATCATCTGCGGTCCACCTTTACTTTGCCCTTGCCAATTGGAACAACATTCCTTGCATTGGTCGTCAGGGGTAAAGCGCGTGAAACTCTTTCCGCCTATAGATATTATAACTGCTTACTTTTTTGTACAATATTAGTAGTTTATTTTGCCAGTATATGCTAACACCGTATGATTAACACATTTCATATATACTAAGTGAAAGCATATTTTGTTTCGTGACTCGAATTTAGATGTGCATGTACTTTATTGACATTTGTGCCTCTTCTCCACAAGGATTATACCTTTGATGTAAAGATGAATTCAGCCTTGATGGATATATAGGATGACATTGAGGTGCCTCCAGAAATTCAAGAATGGGTCTAAGACAAACCTAAACCCAACCTTGATCAAACCACTTCTTTCAATCTCAAAACCTTAGAAAGCCCTAAGTTAATCTAGATTGGTTCAGACCTTACCCCAAACCAACGGAATGACATGGTTATGCTATTAACCAAATTCCAGGATGTGTTTGCATGGTCTCATGAAGACATGGTGGGTTTGTCCACTGACATTGTCCTTCATCGCCTTCACATTAAAGAGGGATTTAAGCCAGTCAAGCAAAAGCTCAGGCGATATAAACCTGAATGGAGTTTAAAGGTGAAAGAAGAAATTATGAAACAATTTCAAGCTGGCATTATAATGGTGTCTACATATCCTGAATGGATATCCAACATTGTGCCCGTGCCTAAACCTGGAGGGAAGGTGCGAGTTTGCGTGGATTACCGGGACTTGAACAAAGCTTGCTTAAAAGATAGCTTTCCCGTGCCATTTACCCACATTCTCATTGACAATATCAAGATATGACATATGTACTCCTTTCTTTGATTGCTTTCATGGGGTATCATCTTATCATGGTTGCTGAGGAAGATCGTGAGAAAACTGCTTTCATCACGCTTTGGGGAACGTTTTGCTATATACGATTGTCATTCAGTCTCATCAATGTCGGAGCCACCTATCAACGAGCTATGATGGCTCTTTTCCACGACTTAATGCATAAAGAGATCGAGATCTACATGGATGACATCATTGTCAAGTCCCAGAAGGAGGATGACCATATAGACCATCTCAGAATGTTGTTCAACAAGTTACGTAAGTACAACTTGAAGTTGAATCCAGCTAAATGTGCCTTTGGTGTTAACTCAGGCAAGTTGCTAGGATTTCTAGTCAGTCACAAAGGGATTGACCTGGATCCTACCAAAATCCAAGCCATCACGGAAATGCCCATTCCTCAGATAGAGAAGGAAATACGGGGATTTTTGGGAAGAATCAACTTCATTAGCAGGTTTATCTCCCAACTCACAGCAACCTATGAGCCAATCTTCAAGTTATTAAGGAAGAACTCCACCATGAAATGGAATGATGAGTGTCAAAATGCCTTCCTCACAATCAAGAAATAGCTAATCAAAGCTCCCGTCTTGGTACCACCCAGGGATGATGTTCCCTTGTTCATGTACCTGTCCATAAGTGACAATGCCATGGGCTGCATGTTGGGACAGAAAGACGATAGAGGCCAAGAACGAGCTATCTATTACCTCAGCAAAAGGTTCAGCAGCAGTGAACACAAGTACACTCTGATCGAAAAGATGTGTTGTGCTTTAGCATGGGCTTCCATGAGGTTACAACATTACCTCCATGGTCACACAACCCATCTCATATCCCACGTGGATCCTCTCTTGTATGTGTTCAACAAACCTATGTTAAATTGTCGGTTGTCCAGATGGCAGTTGATCCTACAATAATTTGACATCGTATATGTGACTCAAAAGTCCATCAAAGGTCAAGGAATTGTGGATCAACTGGCCGCCACACCTTCAGGGGATTTCAAACCCTTGGAAACATATTTCCTTGAAGAAGGAGTAATGACAGTGCAGCAACACCATCAGTGTGATATGCGCCAATCATGGAAGATGTATTTTAATGGAGCTGTTAATATGGAAGGTTCTGGAGCTGGAGCAGTTCTAGTATCTCGATACGGGGAAGCGAGATCCTTTGCTATCAAATTACGCTTTGTTAGCACCAACAATACTGACTAAGTATGAAGGTCATCTTATGGGGCTAAAACTTGCCTGCTCAATGGGCATCGATTGCAGTTAACTCGCCTTTGGAGATTCGGAGTGGTAATCGAACAATCCACCTAATCTATCAAACCAAGGAACTACATTTGTTGTCTTACCATCGGCAGGTTTTGAAGATGGGATTGGAGTTCGAAGAAATCTCCTTTCTACATATGCCTCGTAATAGGAATTACTTTGCGGATGCATTAGCAACATTGGCCTCCTTGATTCGCATATCAGACAAGGAACACTTTCCGAGCGTCACAATTTCCCTGCACAAGGCCCCAGCCTATGGGAATTCTGTTGGAGAAGTATCGGATGAGCTACCTCCCATCCAACATCCTTGGTATCAGCATATCAAGGAATATCTACGAGATGGATCTACACCCGCTGAGGCGAGCCCGACTGAGAAAAGGTGGATCAATAGACTTGCTATGAAATTCTACTTGAGTGGAGATGCACTCTACAAAAGAGATGCATGACTAGGTCTCCTCAGATGTATAGACAAAGATCAAGCCCAAAGGCTTATGGATGAAATCCATGGTGGAGTCTGTGGCCCCCACATGAGTGGCTCCCTCCTTGGCAAAAAAGTCCTCAGGACGGGACATTATTGGCTATCTCTCAAAGTTGATTGCAATGACCACGTCAGGAGATGCTATCAGTGCCAGATTCATGGGAATGCTATACATGCTCCTCCATGGGAACTCCACAATATGAGTTCACCTTGGCCCTTCTCAATGTGGGGAATGGACATTATCGGGCCCATCGAGCCTAAAGCCAGTAATGGTCACCGATTTATCTTCACCATGATCGACTACTTCACCAAGTGGGTAGAAGCAGCCTCCTTCCCCAGGGTTACTAAAGAAGTCATCATTGCTTTCATCAGAAATAATGTTGTTTGTCGATATGGACAACCAGAGGTGATTGTGTCAGACAATGCCAAGAACCTCAACAACAAAATGATGGAGGAATTATGCAGTAAATTCCACATCAAACATCTGAACTCTGTCATCTATCGTCCAAAGATGAATGCTGCGGTTGAATCGGCTAACAAAAACATCAAGAAGATTATGCAAAAGATGTCCGCCAACCACAAAGATTGTCCTGACCTATTGCCTCTAACTCAAGTTAGCCTCTGTAACCTCAATGCGTTACTTCCACCGGGCAACCCCTCACGCTTTAACCTATGGGATGGAAGCAAGACTCCCATAGAAGTTGAAATGGAATCCCTCAGAGTGTTGATAGATGCTCAGCTGGATAAAGACCAATGGGTACAAGACAGGTATCACCAATTGTCTCTAATAGACGAAAGGAAAACCACAGCTATCTTCCATGGTCAGTTATATCAGCAAAGGATCGCCCGATCCTACAACAAAAAGGTCCGGCTACGGCAGTTTAAACAACATGACTGGGTTTTGAAGAAGATTCTTGACAACCAAGATCAGGCTAAAGGAAAATTTGCTCCTAACTAGGAAGGCCCGTTTATTGTCAAAGAAGTATTGACAGGAGGCGCTCTCATATTGCAAGAAATGGACGACGATGAATTTCCATATCTCATCACCTCCGACGTCGTGAAACGGTACTATGTCTGAAGTAATTCACAAACACCCTGGTGTCGGACCATCAGATCACCAGTCATTTCGGTTCTTTAACCCTTTACCACCTATAACTTTCCTACACTTTGCCCCTCAGGGAAACATACATTTCAAGCAAACAGCCTGGCTCTCCTTTGTGTTCCTACGACTTAGGTCATCCCACCACGGATTGAACCTCTCGCACTTGCAGTTTGGCTACCCATACATGGGATCAAACTTCTCATACCTGCAGTTTATCCTCAACCTAGGATTAAACTTTCCTCTCCCTTTTCGACCGCACATGGGATTACGCTTTTCTTCTCGCCCTAAGGGGCGAACTACGTCGACCTGATCTCATCTTCAATAGGAGTACGTAGGCAACCATTTTAAATGGCCCGGTCGCAATAAAACAAAAACAACAAAAACATTTCTACCTTCTTCTCCTCGATAAAACAAAAACAACAAAAACATTCCTACACCATTTCAGCCATATACAGCGTTGAACCTCTTACACCAGGTTCAAACTATGCAGACCTGATCTCTTCTTCAATAGGAGTACGTAGACAGCCGTTCATGGTGCGGTCTCACCCCCTACCAAAACACAAACCATTGTTAACTAGTATTGGGATCATCCTTCAATCCACTACATTTCATTTGGCTTCAGACCGAAGGGATGAAATTACCTGAACTCCTCCCAAATAGGAGATTCGGCGACCATCTAAGCTGCGGTCATACCTTGAAGAGCAACGCCAATCCATAAGAGATGGAATTAACTAGGCTTCTCCTAAATAGAAGTACTGGAGACCATCTGTGGTGCGGTCAATCTCAGAGAGGAAAGCCACACTCCTCTCCACATTTTCATTCAGAAACCAGTCCCAAGACACCAAAGATGGTAGGGATACACATAGATCGATGATCCATTCTGAACTATCCAGAGATAATTCAATGTCCATCCACCCAGGAGGAATTCAGAATACATCAAGACCACAAGCCCTGAAGCAGCAGGCAAAATATCAAGCAAATAGCAAGGTATATCTAAAAGGGAAGTGATCCAAAAATATATTTTCCTATCATATATATAATACTGTTTGATATATATACAATGCCAACTGTACATGACAAAATGGCTAAGCTAGTCTGTTCAGGTAAATACAAGTTCATCTACAAGTCAGGGTATATACGAGCTAACAAGCCTAACATGGCGTCCCTCTCAGAAGACGGAGGCGAGGCTGTGGTCTCCTGTACGAGAATATCCACATGACCCAATAGATCTGCAGCCATCTGTATGGTGACCATATGATCATCAATATATGCACTCATCTCTGCAATCATGCCAGTGGTAAGGGATCTAATGGCGATTTATCTCGTAATGGCAAACATCCTGCGTGCGAGATATAGCAATATCTGCTTTCAACTATCATCTGCGTCTCTGGTGATCCGGCCTCATCCCGCTTTCAACAACAACGGCAGATCTCTACGATCTAATGCCTCGCCTCTCTAATAGAGTTAAGCTCTCCCATCAAGGGCAGTCAACATCATAGATCGAGCCTGATCTCTTTCAAAGGTCATTAGATGAAGACTCTGCTCTAAGTACTATGTCGAGTGCTGAATCACAACAGTACTGGTATTGGGAGAATTCAGGAGAAATGTTGGCAACCCAACAGCAGTCTCCTCCTCGATGTAGGTATCGATATCCTCCATGGGCTTTACATCATCACCTCAAATCCAAATAGATGGAGTGATCGAGTCGATGAAACCATCGCTTTCGATAAATGCCCCGAGATAACCCTGTGGACAACGACGGGGAAGGATGGAGAAGAATTCCCTGAATCCCCACTCATGCACTACCGCTCTATAGTCAGGATGAAGTGTCTAGTACATAGAGTGAATGCTAAACCAGTTCCCTCGAGGCTGTGTAAAACCAGGAACCTGCATGAAATGCAGATCAACATCAAAACCCTTTACTTCTCATTAATAGGAAAGAAGGAAGATCAAAGTCTAACGCCATACCTCGTTAGCATGCAAATACATCGATGGATGTCTGCTCAAATCATAGAGAAACTCTGGGTTTGTCACCTGAATACTTGGAAGCTCCCTACGAGGGACATGTGCAGAAGGAGCGGGATCCTGAATTGGAAATCCGCCTCCTCGTCATCAAAGTCTAGCATATCTGTCCGGACAGGGCGAATCACGGCCTCCACCAACCGACGAGGTTGTCTGACAGAACGGGGACGAGGCACTTTGAAAGCCCTCCGCCGTATGCTAGAAGTGGTCCTGTGAGAACTGTTCGACTAATCCGGATCCATGATATCTGGACAACAAGTCTCCAAATCACCTCAGAAAGGGTGTGGTATTTCCTTACTTGGAGCTTTCCAAAATGCATTTATGACTATATGTATGCATGCATTTACTTTAACATATACTAGAGTTAAAATGCATGACTACCCAATGCCTACATTTGAAATTTTTTTGCCATAGTCCCCTTTGAAAATAGGACTATCCACATGCACATAGGCATGTCTAGGTGGCCATTCAGTAGCACACCTGCCCCAAAGTCATATACATAATATATGCATTAAAAATCAAAATCATCATGCATAAGGTTAACCTTAATACTAGGAGTACTTTTCCTTGCTACCTTTTGCTCATTGGACCTCAAAATAGGACAAAAAATAGCAGAAAAAGGTGCCAATTTGACTGTCTCAAAAGTCAAATTTTTTCAAATCATTATGTTCAGCATGGTTTAATACAAACATTTACTATGTTGAATATTTTTTATCAAGTCATTTGTGCATACATAATCACTACTATGTGTTTAGATCCATTTCATGCAATAACTCACAATCCAACGGATAAAAACTAGAAAAAATACATGCGTACGTTACCAGGATAGTGTAGAACACTTGTACAGTGACAAAATTTGCAGAAAGTAGCCCGAACTCAGCAGATCTGAAAGAGGCTCATGGATTTTCCTTCGCGTGACAAGCTGAAAATGACTTGTGAGACCAACCTGCTGGAATTTATCATCCGCGATTGGCTGCAGGCCCACCTGTGGCTATAGCAGGTGCACCTGTGGCACCCCTATGTGGGTCCCACCCCTCCGGCTCGGTCCAGTTCAAGTTGCAAAGGAGTTCTTGTGGACTAGAAAGGTCAAATCTGGAATAAAAACGCTACGTGATTGAGCAAAACAACATGCAATCCTGGTCTTCTCAGATGAAACTTTGAGTTTGTACATCGCTCATTGGTAGTCATCCGAACATGAGGTATACCTTGCCAATGATCTCATTTGTCACAAATCATATCCGGCAATACCTTATACAAGTCCGATGCCGCCAACTCCGGGTCATTACCCTAAATGAGTCCCCGACGGGGGTTACAACGTGAGTCCCCGACGGGGGTTACAACGTATATCTCCGGCGGGAGTAACAACGCATGCTCATCTGTTGACACACAAATCAATGAAGGTCAAGAAGCCTTGACGTTATTTCAGCCGATAACGATTAAACCTATCAGAGCTTTAGAGCTATTCGAGGTTTTCACACCTGACTGCTCGTATTCCCCAGCATATCCCCAGCGGGGATCACAACGCAATATCCCAGTGATCTACACGATAGTCGATGTCAAGAAACCTTGACAATCTACCCACAGAGTTTCAGCCATTGATTCACACATCGACGAATATCAGGCATCCCTGACGAAATTTTCTGTTGGCAGTAAATCCAACAGAATCTTGACATACTCTGGCGATACTAACCAGAAAAATTTAATGTTATCAAAGAGGATAGATGATGGAATATGTTATACACATCCTCAAATAGATCAAGCTTTATCCCCACAGATCTCTTACATATAAGAGGTACATCTTCAGGATCAAGGCATAATCAAAGACCCAGGAATTTGGTGATAACTCCAACATCAACATCCTAACAGATTCGGATTACACATCAAATCTGGTCATCATTGCCAATCCCTAGTTGACGCAACAGGGAGCCAGCAATCATCCCCAGCGTGTTGGGCTACAACCCCGTACACACGCATCGTACATTTGCATTATGTTGCTATCCATAGTACCATGTTTGTCTTATTGCGTTTCAAGTGTCTAGGATTCTTTATCCAACCCAATGCATCGCCACGTATGAGTATGATAAAGAGGGGCATCTATAGACACTCGAAATTTTCTGTACTACTGCCACTAACATTGCAGGAGGACAGATTGGTCTTTTAAGAGGGAACCCTGAAAGATAATCCAAATCCATACCGGATACTACCGGAAGTTCAGCATCAACCCCGGATCGCAATCTGGGAGTAACAATTCAAACCTCGGATGTAACCCCGAGGCCTGCAGATACAATACCAGAACATACCCCGAAGAAGACCGATTATTCTCGGAGATAACCCCGAGATATCCTGTCTCAGTCCCAACCATGGGAATAGCCCCCAACCTTGGTAATAACCCCAAGGAATGCAATTTCGGCGATAACCCCGAAAATACTTATTTTAAATGCGACCAACTTCAATCTCGGCGCTCACAACGAGATGCACTGTACCAACCCGGCAATAACAACGGGAAGACAGGCACACCTCAAAGGTGACAATGAGGACCTTCAACAATTGCAGCAGCCTAATCTCAGCGAAATCTGAGCAACATCTGCTTTATCAGCCCAATCCAGCGATAACACCGGTGAAGGGCAAAATCGTCATCTCGTCAACATGATGCCACATCACTTCGTCTTAACATCTCTACGCAACAATATCCCACAAGACTAACAACTCCCGAGTGACTATTGTGAGGGGTAACGGATGAAAGTTGAAGCTTGAAGGCCGGAGGGCATCGTCCCATCTTCAATGACTTTGTACAAACTCTAATCCCATGCCATCATACAACTCTCGACAACGGCGGTCCGAAATAGGTCATGTATACCTCAAACGGATGCCCGGATTACACTTCTGAAAGTTCGAGCGGACATTATAGTGCCTGAGTGCACATACTTCGAGACGACCTAACCCAAAAAACTCGGGCCCACCTGGGTTGCCTCTAGTACACCTGCGGCTAAATTGCCTATAAATAGAGGGCTTGGGCTGCCCATTTTGCAAGAGAAAAAGGCGAGGAAGCCCTGCTCAATTTGCTCTGCACTCACCCCATGCAGTGTACTTTCCCCTTTTAAACACATGTGAACTCATATATATCCCTTATGTATCTACAAAAGTCAATGTTTACCCACTCTAAAGATATAGAAGTCTTCTTTGGCAGTCAGCTGTAAGCCTTCTCACACACTTTAGAGTCTTTCTCTTCATCTCTGCACACACCCTTCTTCACGTTGATAGTCGTATTGCGCGCATTTGCCCGGACTTTGGTCCGTGGTTTTATTTCAGCTTGTATATATATATTTATATATATTGACTAACATTATCGAGTTATGCCTCGATTGAGCCTGAACTTGATGCGAGCGCGTTTATTTGCTTTAATATATATATATATATATATATATATATATATATATACATTTATATATATTAATCGTATGTCGAACTTTGTTCGATGAGCCTGAACTTTATGCAGTGCGTTTCTATCTTTAATATATATATATATATATATATATATATATACATTTATATATATTAACGTGTAGGTTTGACTCACATTCGATGAGCCCAGATTTTATATCCGATCGTTTATTCGCTTATATATATATATATACTTTTATATATGAATCGTGGTCGAACCACCTGCTCGATGAGCCTGGATTTTATATCTGGTGCGTTTATTGCTTTTATATATATATATTTTTTGGTCCTGCCTGGAGTTTCCTTCGTGGAAGTTGATCGCTTTTACAGCTTTATTTACATTTCGTCCCGCCTGGAGTTTCCTTCGTGGCGGTTGATATTATTCTGACTTTATTTATGTTTACGTCCCCTTTGAGTTTCCTCCGTGGCGGTTGATAGCTTTTACAACTTTATTTACATTTCTGATCCCCCATAGAGGTGCTTCGTGGTTGGTGATCTTGTTTGTATATATATATATTTACAGCTTTTATATATATACCTGCTTACTTCTTTCATACAAATTGCGGTATTATGTGCACCTAGGAATCATGTGATCACAGATTCACCTTATTGATATAAATTCGGTTCCGTGATGGACATTTTCAATTTAAGGCGACTTGTAAATTATTCTGCGATGTCTGAATTTCCTCGGATGGTTTCCATACCCATGAGGAAGCTCGGCATTATTTTGTACATTATTTTCGTATTTAATGCCTCGCATCTCAAAATAAAATCAATCAAGCTGAACACTTAATAAAATGGGAGTGTAAAAGGTCTCAATTACTATTGAGCATCAGGGTTTGAAAAACCTCTTTTATAAAACATCACTATCATATCTTACTTAAAATTGAATTTTTACATAAATTCAAACCCTGTGAATATAGGTGCGAACAAGGCCTCACACTACTTCCAAATAACAGCACATTGACCCACACACACACACATTCAGATAATAGTTTCTTGAAAAGAGGCGGTCACCATTGTAACACTGATGTCAGGGGGTGCCTAACACCTTCCCTCCGCATAACCAAGTCCCCGAACCCTAATGAATCTCGGTTTCACCGACCCGTTTAGCAGTGTCATATCACTGGGTCAATGTGCGAACCTTTTCTCGGTTGTGTTTGTCAGACAACCATTTAAAAACCAATCGGCGACTCTTAATCACCCATCGTCGACATTATACATGTCGGACCTTTTTCACTTGTTTTTTCAAACAAATCTCACCTAAAAATGAGAACACCAAAGAACAAGTAACGGAAAAGGACATCTAAAAATCCCAACGTTGATACTGATTATACGAAAATTTGATTTCTAACAGAACTTAAATTTCTCCTTCAAAATTTCTTTATATCACAAAAAATCATATCTAACAAAATAAAATTTATTTGAATAATACCTTGAATTCCATCCCCGGCTGCTACGGTATCCTGAACCGCCATGTTGAAGACTCTTGCAGTTGATTTTGTTGAAGTTGGTCCCGGTATTGCCAGTGTTCTATTGCCTCTCCCCTCATTCACGCTTCCTGCATCCATTCTCCTTTTCAGATAATCCTTTACCTTATGTTCCGTTGATCCACACAGGAAACACCCATTATTCGTCCTAGGATTGGGGCAGTTACGAGTGATATGTCCCTCATGCCCACACTTATAGCACACAAACTTACCACTAAGACACTCACCTGAATGATTTTTCCCATAATTCTTACACTGCACAACCTGCTTCCTCACACCTTCCTGTTTGAATTGGACATTTCCAAAATTGTTCCACTTTCTTTTTTCGTTCCCACTACCACTACCTGCTTCTACCTTCCCAGCTCCCTTAATATTATCCTTGCTCTTTTTCTCCTTATTGTAGAGGCTCATTGTGACACCCCCAAATCCGGGTTACCTGACCCCCGAGTTTGGTGTTCTAGATCCACCATATAATACCATCTAACTACCCATTCTTATATAAATAGTAATACATATCACATTAATATATGTTGTTAATACATTAGTCCTAGGTCGCTAACCTTAACATTACAAACATACCCCGTAGATATACAAAAGGGTTTACAAACAACATAATAAATATGCTTCATCATAACTAATTTATCACTATGCCTTTTCCTCTATTCTTCACAACACCTTTTGCAACTTCGTCCCTAGCTGAAAAGTTTTATTTAGCAAGGGTGATCAATAAATTTTCCCCGCAAGTTAAGACATACAATGAACATATACGAATCAAGAATATCAGACTCTCTAATTTGATGTAATGATACCAAAGTTCAAGGAACTTTAAATTAGATAAACAATTCGTTAATCAATAACAAGTCTTCTCACTTTCTATGCAACACAATAATTTGATAATGAAAGAGTACAACGCTTTCAAAGTTTCTACGATATTCTAATGAATAATCAAGAATCAATTCTACGCAATAACAAAGTGGAATGTTTTCAAGATTTATGCTGAGTGATCACAAAGGATCTAGAACTTCTCTTCTCGGGTATCTATCAAAGATTTACTTTGATATATACGCAGGTGTATTAGATAACCATAAAGATTAAATCATGCCCCTCTGTAAGTATAACAAGTGATCAGCTTTATTATACCCTATATTATGCATAATACTTAACAGTGCGCAATGGCCGAATATATGACCTAAAATGTTCCCTTTTATATAAAAGTTTGTTCTTCTCAGTCTTTGAATTAGAATTTGATTTAACAATGAAATGCAATGATTTCAATATCTAATCACTTCTCTTCTCTTCTCTTCTCAAACCTATCAAGTTTTGCTATTTCGATCTAGCTGAAACAACTGGCATTGATCTATCAATAATAATTGAATTCTCTTCTCGAACCTATCAAGTTCTAACAAATGTTCGTCTAGCCAAAACAATTAGCTAAGACATGTTTCAATACGATTAAATAATAGACAGAATTTAACTATACTATTTGAAATCAATAATAGCTTCTACAGATGTGAATATCCAACAACAGTTATTCTACAAGTATATTCTCAGAATCACTAATTCAATTTGAATTAATAAACATGCACTAACTACGAATAATCAACAATAAATTCTTGGACGTGGTCTAATCATCAATAATTAACTACAATAATAATTGAATAAACATAACTCAAGGTTGAGTTAGGAAACTTTCCTTCAGCGTTAATTACTACTACACAATATACTTATCTGCGTTTGAAAGACCTATAATCACAATATCGATCTTACAATTAGCACAATAATTTACAACACACAATACTGTAATTTACAGTCAATACTTCTCCTAGACACATTACCACATAGCCATATTAGTGTTCACAACCTATACAAACACTTATCAAGTCTAACTAGTTCGTCTTGTTGGACTTTAGTCTATTCTCGGTGTTCTAGTCACCATATCCGACAACTAACACAGTTATTGTCAATTAAATTTGGTCTCTAAGCTTCAATATTATTTTAGATAAGTCAAATATCGTTTATAATATTTTTTGAAAACTTTTAATAATTTATAAACAATTATTATAATTTATAATAATTTTTCAAATAATGTAATCATTTTTAAATGATGTAAATACTAATTAATTCCATTATCATTAATATTTAATAATATAAAAATATTAATGAAATACTTGTCAAAATATTATAGTTATTACTAATAACTTAAAAATATTTTTAAATCATTAATATTCTACTTAAATGATTTTTAAAATAATAAAAATCATTTTTAAATCATCACCATTAATATTTAAATATTAATAAAATTATTATCAAAATATTAAAAGTCATTTATTATAACTTAAAATATTTTTAAATCATTTTTCTCATTTTTAATTGATTTTTAAATCAATAAAACTATTTTAATTTATTTATTTAACATAATAATTAAATAAATCTAATAGCATTAATATTAATTTATTAATGAGAATTCTCCAAAAATATTGAAAATTATATTTTATAATTCAAAATATTTTCTAACACTTTATTGTCATTTCAAATGATTTTTAATTCAACAAAATCAATTTTAAATTTTTTTTATTTATTTAATACAATAATTAAATAAATCTAATATCATTAAGATTAAATTATTAATGAAAATTCTCTAAAAATATTAAAAGTTACATTTTATAACTCAAAATATTTTTAAATACTTTATTCTTATTTAAAATGATTTTTCATAATATTAAATTATTTTCCTCTAATTTATTAAATACACTAATTAAATAAATTAAATACTTTTAATATTCAAATAATTATAAATATTAAAGAAAAATATTCCATTGGTCGGTCAAAATTATTTTTCATAATTTTTAAAACTATTTTTAATAATTTTTAAAATTATTTTTAATAATTTTTATAATTTATTTCTATTTTTAAATAATTTTTAGAAAATCAAAAAATAAAAACTAATTAAACTGTCTCTAAAGGCCTTTAGCGACACAAAGCGTCGTTGTTGGTGTTCTTGAGCTCAAGAACACTGACAGCTTCGTTATCAACCTGCCTTGTTTGACCACTTGCAATTCGTAGAATAAACATGTTCTGGGCTATCTCAAACATTTATCTTGTAGTCAGTATATAGTAATACAGTTATAAATTCTTATCTCGGTTAAACACCAACACAACAAAGTGATCTAGACTCTCAAACATATTGTCATACCATACCTGGGTTTCCCCAGAAACCCAGAACTTCGACTGGTCACTTTCATGCTCAATTAAGTTTATGTTCCAGTCATTGTATAGGTGTTATGAAGGTTCAGAACTATAGTAAGCATGTCAAGTGTAACGACCCCAAAATAGGTCCATTCAATCCAACCCATTCTGAGTCGCCAAATACATGGTACAGAATACAACTACAACTTTATTACAACAATTGTCGTGCAAAATACAACAACACATATACTGTGAGTTTGGATACAAATATATACCAAATGTGACACATGTCCCAACCGTGGACAACACCTCACAAAGGACACCTTACATAAAGGTATAGTCAAAGACCTGCTTTTAGAAACTAAAATCTTTAGGAGTGCTCAAGAGAAACCTTCGTGACATGGGAGGCCATGCGTCTAGGTTATGATAGATATCATATGTCCGGAGAATTATCCTTGGTTGACCTAATAGACCCCAAAGAAAAACTAGAAGATTACTATCATATTCTTCCCAATGGTGAGTCTTCTCTTGATTTATCATTATCTCCACTATCTCAAATTGAGAATTATACTTCAAACAAACACCAAGATTATATAGGTAGTGCTCAGTATATATACTCGAGAAGTGGATGAGCACATCCCATCTTATGACGATACGTGGTTGTATGTCATTAGACATCTTGTATGACAGTGACAAAACACCCTTCCAACGTTGGGTTCGCCTCACCCTATTAGATTCACCAAATATAACTACTAAACGATGACCACTGTTCTATTCCCCTGTTACTCCCGCTCGACCCAGCTACACTCTTATTACCTGAAAGGAATTGTAAAGCAAAAGGGTGAGCATAACTAGCTCAGTAAAGAATATCATGACTAAAGATAAATAAATTATCAATAGTCTTCATCAGTAATAAATCAGAGATTTATTACATATGGTAGATGATAAAAATTTCAACCATAGTTGCAGCGGAACGAGCAATCCATTAGAAGAGTCAAATAGACTATAAAGTCTATTATCTTCTCCATGTTAAAAATCCACCAACAA
This sequence comes from Panax ginseng, assembly GCA_020205605.1. Lineage (NCBI taxonomy): Eukaryota > Viridiplantae > Streptophyta > Magnoliopsida > Apiales > Araliaceae > Panax > Panax ginseng. Next base: position 102,708,761 of record CM035143.1, read on the forward strand.
TGTTTTATCCCTGTAACATCAATCAACAATTCTGGTCCACAATCATATGAATAACTCATAATCATAATTGTAGTTCTAAATTCCTCTTCTCATCCAGGACGAAGATAATTTTCATCACCTATCTTTACCTGAAACATCAAAGATCATGGTTACACCAAATCACATTTCTTGTTCATAATCATACTAATAACTTCATCTTTTGCACTACGGCCAAAGATATTCATTTGTATCACCAGTTGGTCATGTTCATCTCAACACATGTTCATCTTTGCACTACTGGCCAAAGATATTCAACAACATGTCATCTTTGCACTACGGCCAAAGATATTCATCAATAATTCATCTTTGCACTACAGGCCAAAGATATTCATCAATAATTCATCTTTGCACTACAGGCCAAAGATATTCCTCAACAGTTCATATTTGCACTATAGGCCAAATATATTATTATCTCAAAGAAATATATAATCATTTCAGAATTTATATGAACAATAATTATAACCATGTTGATCATTTCTCCTTTGCACTTAAGCAAAAGATATTCAGTTATATATTCAATGGTCATGATCATACCAGTCAACAATTCAACTTTGCACTACTGGCCAAAGAGAACCTATAGTCATGATCATACCAAAAATCTACCCATCTTTACACTCAAGTCAAAGAGAAATATCATCATTAGGGTTATAAAAAATGTTATATATGATAGTAAAATCAATATAATCAAAACATCTAGATTTAATCTCAAGAGTAATATTCATAAATCAACTATAATTTGGTTAGAAAAAGAAACCAATTTTGTCGTGAATAGTACCCGTGAATAGTAACTCGTGAATAGTAACTCATAAATAGTAACTCGTGAATTGTATCCCCGACATGAAAAAGGTAGAAATTCCACAATAAAATCCATACCAATATTTCTGTATAATGATATTGAAAGAATAATATTTCTTAAGCTTATAAACAATTTATTTTAATTGTTTACACTTTACTAAATAATGCATTTAATCATTCTAAAATGCCAAACTCATAAGATCTCATCACCAATAACCAAAACCCTCATCAAAAATCTGCATATACCTCATATAGGATTCTCAAGCCATAAAATCTTATTTTCCAATTTTCTTACTTCACACGACATATTTAATTCATTTACTTATAACTAGTCCATTTTCATGAAAAATACCAAATCAGTTCCAAAAATATTTCTTTTACGAGATTTAGCAGAATATAGTCTCATATTGAACATATATTTTTCTCTGAATTTTTAAAATTCATTTACTATTTTTCATATGGCCAAAACCGCCGAATATTAAAACATTTATCATAAATTATACTTTTATCCAAAAATTCTGAAATTTATAGAATATACCCATGTTATATATATGTACTCCCAATAAAAATTTCATAAATTTTGGAGTTAACCACAAGGAGTTATAAGCTGTTACTTTTAAAATAGTCTTTTCCCGTAAAATTCATAACTCTTAATCTATACATCCAAAAATCACCATTTTTGGACACAATCAACAAAACTCGTCAAATTATCATTTCAAATATTTCCAGAATTTTTGAAGGTTTAAAAGGTTACGAAACCTGAAAACACAACAACCCTTAAAATCCCTTACCTCGAAAGAGCAGTATTTCTGACTGGAATAACGCTGAACGAACTTACACCGTATAGCAACACTCAAGATACAAGAATACACTTGATAATATAGAGAGAAATAGAGAAAAACTTGGGTTTACGGTGTGATTTTCAATTCTAACTTAAGCTTCTATTTATAGGAAAATGCTTTAGAACGCATGAAAGGAGACTAAAATAATAAAATATTATTTTTCTTTTCTACACACCAACCATCCAAGACCAGCCATCCAAGCATGCCAATTACGAAAAAATATAGCAGCCCACATGTTATTAACACCAACCAAAGTGGGTCCCACCATATAATTTAATAAAATCATTTTATTTTCTCGAACTTCAATAATTCATAGAAAATAGCCCGTTTATCGAAAAATTCAAAACTCGCGACTTTTCATGGGAAATTCCATTCTCTACAACTTTGCGTAAGAAAATATTTCAAAATTTCAAATGAAATTGACCGAAATCAACAAACGAAGCGATTTTACGATACATAATCAATTTTCGATTAAGAATTGTGTCCACAAACACCCAAAACATATGTTAAATATTTAATGCCACAAAAATACTCTTCCTCCCTCATATAGTCATGTATCCCACATTCATTGTAAAATATTACTGTTAATATATTATTAAAATAATATATTTAAATGAATTATTTTATCGTAAAAGATAAAATATAAATTTTCAATAGTTGTCACATTAAAATTTTTCTCCATCTATATCCACAATAAATATTTTCTTTATCATAATAATCAATAACTAATTATTCACAAATAATATTAGAGAATCGCAATAATGACAACCAGTGATTCCCGAGAAAGAGGGGCTTTCCAATAAGGATTTCTCCTTCTTTGGCGCCGCAATTAGGTGACCAAACCTCTCCTTGAATGTAACTTTCTAGACATTGCCAATAATGTTATCGATAATATTATTCAAATAATTTGAATTATTGATCCGATAATAGAAAATCTTGTCTGTTGACAATTATTGAAACAATAATAATATATAATATCAACGCAAAGAATTATTGAATCAATAAAATAAAATATTGAATAATAATTCTTGTAACAATTATTGAGTAGTGCCTTCTTCACGTAAGAATCAATAATTCAAAAATCTTGTGTAATCTGGTGTCTTCTTTATGCAACAACGCGTATTACTTTATTTTACCAACCGTATTCCAACGATGTTGATGATAACAACTACGCCAAGTATTTATAAACAACTTATTCTTGTCGCTTTCTTCCTCCAATCGCTTTCCGTTATGGGGCCCACAAAAGATCATACCGTCGCATTTAATATTCCCAAGACGATGCATTTAATATTCCACGACCAAACGAATATTCTCCGAACAACAATGAATATTTTATAACCACTTGCGTATTTTTGAAAACAATTTCATATATCACCCTTCACTTTAACTTTTTATCAATTTAACCATTTACTAAATTATAATTATAAGAAAAATTGAATACTTTTATTTCATAAAATTCGGGGTCTTACAATCTCCCCTCCTTATGAAATTTCGTCCCCGAAATTTACGTACCTGGTATTTCAAAGAGTTGAGAATACCTTGATTTCATTTCAGATTCCATCTTCCCTATCATCATAATTTCTCCAATGCTCATCTCCTGTATTTCAGATATCATTCTAGAATACAGCTTCAAAACAAGGGTTAATTGAACAAATTAACATATCACATAATATCCCGATATTATGACTGACCAACAATTAAGCTTAGGTAGGACACACTAGTGAAGGATTTACTCATCTCTCCCCTCTTAGTTCTAATCCCGATCTTCGCCAGAGATCATATCCCTAAGCTCTGATACCAAATGTAACGACCCCAAAATAGGTCCATTCAATCCAACCCATTCTGAGTCGCCAAATACATGGTACGTATCTAACTACAACTTTATTACAACAATTGTCGTGCAAAATACAACAACACATATATCGTGAGTTTGGATACAAATATATACCAAATGTGACACATGTCCCAACCGTGGACAACACCTCACAGTGACACCTTACATAAAGGTATAGTCAAAGACTGTTTTAGAAACTAAAATCTTTAGGAAGTGCTCAAGAAAACCTTGTTACATGGGAGGCCATGCGTCTAGGTTATGATAGATATCATATGTCTAGAGAATTATCCTTGGTTGACCTAATAGACCCCAAAGAAAAATTAGAAGATTACTATCATATTCTTCCCAATGGTGAGTCTTCTCTTGATTTATCATTATCTCCACTATCTCAAATTGAGAATTATACTTCAAACAAACACCAAGATTATATAGGTAGTGCTCAGATATATACTCAAGAAGTGGATGAGCACATCCTCATCTTATGATGACGATACGTGGTTGTATGTCATTAGACATCTTGTATGTGATGACAAAACACCCTTCCAACGTTGGGTTCGCCTCACCCTATTAGATTCACCAAATATAACTACTAAACGATGACCATTGCTTATTCCCTCATACTCAAACTCGACCCAGCTACACTCTTATTACCTGAAAGGAATTGTAAAGCAAAAGGGTGAGCATAACTAGCTCAGTAAAGAATATCATGACTAAAGATAAATAAATTATCAATAGTCTTCATCAGTAATAAATCAGAGATTTATTACATATGGTAGATGATAAAAATTTCAACCATAGTTGCAGCGGAACGAGCAATCCATTAGAAGAGTCAAATAGACTATAAAGTCTATTATCTTCTCCATGTTAAAAATCCACCAACAATGTTTTATCCTCAGTAACATCAATCAACAATTACGGTCCACAATCATATGAATAACTCATAATCATAATTGTAGTTCTAAATTCCTCTTCTCATCCGGACGAAGATAATTTTCATCACCTATCTTTACACCAAACATCAAAGATCATGGTTACACCAAATCACATTTCTTGTTCATAATCATACTAATAATTTCATCTTTGCACTACGGCCAAAGATATTCATTTGTATCACCAGTTGGTCATGTTCATCTCAACACATGTTCATCTTTGCACTATTGGCCAAAGATATTCAACAACATGTCATCTTTGCACTATGGCCAAAGATATTCATCAATAATTCATCTTTGCACTACAGGCCAAAGATATTCCTCAACAGTTCATATTTGCACTATAGGCCAAATATATTATTATCTCTAAGAAATATATAATCATTTCAGAATTTATATAAACAATAATTATAACCATGTTGATCATTTCACCTTTGCACTTAAGCAAAAGATATTCAGTTATATATTCAATGGTCATGATCATACCAGTCAACAATTCAACTTTGCACTACTGGCCAAAGAGAACCTATAGTCATGATCATACCAAAAATCTACCCATTTTTACACTCAAGTCAAAGAGAAATATCATCATTAGGGTTATAAAAATGTTATATATGATAGTAAAATCAATATAATCAAAACATCTAGATTTAATCTCAAGAGTAATATTCATAAATCAACTATAATTTGGTTAGAAAAAGAAACCAATTTTGTCGTGAATAGTACCCGTGAATAGTAACTCGTGAATAGTAACTCATAAATAGTAACTCGTGAATTGTAACCCCGACATGAAAAAAGGTAGAAATTCCACAATAAAATCCATACCAATATTTCTGTATAATGATATTGAAAGAATAATATTTCTTAAGCTTATAAACAATTTATTTTAATTGTTTACACTTTACTAAATAATGCATTTAATCATTCTAAAATGCCAAACTCATAAGATCTCATCACCAATAACCAAAACCCTCATCAAAAATCTGCATATACCTCATATATAGATTCTCAAGCCATAAAATCTTATTTTCCAATTTTCTTACTTCACACGACATATTTAATTCATTTACTTATAACTAGTCCATTTTCATGAAAAATACCAAATCAGTTCCAAAAATATTTCTTTTCCGAGATTTAGCGAATATAGTCTCATATTGAACATATATTTTCTCTAATTTTTAAAATTCATTTACTATTTTTCATATGGCCAAAACCGCTTGAATATTAAAACATTTATCATAAATTATACTTTTATCCAACAATTCTGAAATTTATAGAATATACCCATGTTATATATATGTACTCCCAATAAAAATTTCATAAATTTTGGAGTTAACCACAAGGAGTTATAAGTCGTTACTTTTAAAATAGTCTTTTCCCGTAAAATTCATAACTCTTAATCTATACATCCAAAATCACCATTTTGGACACAATCAACAAAACTCGTCAAATTATCATTTCAAATATTTCCAGAATTTTGAAGGTTTAAAAGGTTCTGAAACCTGAAAACACAACAACCCTTAAAATCCCTTTACCTCGAAAGAAGCGGATTTACATTGGAATAACGTTGAAACGAACTTACAATCGTAGATAGCAACACTCAAGATACAAGAATACACTTGATAATATAGAGAGAAATAGAGAAAACTTGGGTTTTAATTGTGATTTTCAATTCTAACTTAAGCTTCTATTTATAGGAAAATGCTTTAGAACGCATAAAGGAGACTAAAATAATAAAATATTATTTTTCTTTTCTACACACCAACCATCCAAGACCAGCCATCCAAGCATGCCAATTCTGAAAAAAATATAGCGACCCACATGTTATTAACACCAACCAAAGTGGGTCCCACCATATAATTTAATAAAATCATTTTATTTTCCGAAACTTCAATAATTCATAGAAAATAGCCCGTTTATCGAAAAAATTCAAAACTCGCGACTTTCCATGGGAAATTCCATTCTCTACAACTTTGCGAAGAAAATATTTCAAAATTTCAAATGTAAAATTGACCAAAATCAACAAACGAAGCGATTTTACGATCTATAATCAATTTTCTATCAAGAATTGTGTCCACCGACACCCAAAACATATGTTAAATATTTAATGCCACAAAAATACTCTTCCTCCTCATATAGTCATGTATCCCACATTCATTGTAAAAATATTACCGTTAATATATTATTAAAATAATATATTTAAATGAATTATTTTATCAGAAAAAGATAAAATATAAATTTTCAATAGTTGTCACATTAAAAATTTTCTCCATCTATATCCACAATAAATATTTTCTTTATCATAATAATCAATAACTAATTATTCACAAATAATATTAGAGAATCGCAATAATGACAACCAGGTGATTCCCAAGAAAGATGGGGCTTTCCAATAAGGATTTCTCCTTACTGGCGCGCAATTAGGTGACCAAACCTCTCCTTAGACAGAACTTTCTAGACATTGCCAATAATGTTATCTGATAATATTATTCAAATAATTTGAATTATTGATCTGATAATAGAAAATATTGTGCAGTGACAATTATTGAAACAATAATAATATATAATATCAACGCAGCAATTATTGAATCAATATAATAAAATATTGAACAGTAATTACTGTAACAATTATTGAGTAGTGCCTTCTTACGTAAGAATCAATAATTCAAAAATACTGTGTAATACCGTGTGCTACTGTGCAACAACGCGTATTACTTTATTTTACCAACCGGGTATTCCAACAGTGTTGATGATAACAACTACGCCGTTATTTATAAACAACTTATTCTTGTCGTTTTCTTCCTCCAATCGCTTTCCGTTATGGGGCCCACAAAAGACTGCCCCGTCGTACGAATATTCCCCGACAGTACGAATATTCCACGACCAAACGAATATTCTCCGACAACAATGAATATTTTATAACCACTTGCGTATTTTTGAAAACAATTTCATATATCACCCTTTAACTTTTTATCAATTTAACCATTTACTAAATTGTAATTATAAGAAAAATTGAATACTTTTATTTCATAAAATTCTGGGTCTTACATCAAGGAATAGTTATATACCAAGATCTTAGTCCAACTACAACATAACCACCAGATATGATCTAGTCAAACATGGTTAGAAACCTTGTTCATCCCAATTCTGGGTTTCTCAAAAATTTCTACCCGTGACTGAATGGCCTGGTTTGACCAATCACTACGTTCAATATATTGACGTTTTAAAGGGTCTAAAGACATGAATCTACTGTCCAACTAACAAGCTACAAACTGGTTATCATAATATTAACATATCATGTAACGTCTGTCAGATAAAGGCCTTCGAAAATCTTGTCAGGCTCGGTTTTACACTTTCTGGGTTACCCAGAAAGTGACTGGTCATGCTCGGTCAACCCTCTTTGACCATGAATAACATGAAATCTGGACATGTAATGGTTGTGATTTCACTTCCAGATTGCAATACTTATGTCAGACAACAGATCCAAAACATAAAACAAGAAAAATCATGATCAACCAAGAATTTATAGACACTAACATTTGCTTGTCAGGGCATTTTCTAGGGTTCATGCAGTTTTTGAAAAACTTTAATGTAAAGCCTTTTGATGCTATGGATCAATGATGGATCATCATAGATCAACTAAAAACATTATATAACACATGATTAAACACATAAACACAAATTTTTTCTAAGCATGTAAGATCAAAATAGGCTTTAGGGTTTATACCTTTATGTTCTAAATTTTGATCTTTGATCTCCAATCTGTTCTTGGGTGATCTAGGGCTGTTTAAGTGACTGGTCTACTTGTGGATTTTGGAGGTCTTAGTGAGAGAGAGAGTGGGTGAGAGCAAGATAGAAAAATTAGTAAATTTTGAGACTTTCTCTCTCTTTATCACTTAAGTATTTGATTCAATGAATGCTCACATGCTAGGTGGCGATTTTGATCAGTTGTTGGCTGAGATAAAAGTCAACTGGCTGCCTTTAGGTGGTCACCAACTAAAGGTTGTGCAATATTTACAAGTTAACTCATTAAAAATATAAAAAGGGTATTTTTGTCAATTGCATTTTAAATTTAATGGCATACTTAACAATTGCACAAACCCTTAGGGTTTAACCCTTAGGTTTTATAACACTGACTTTCTAGGATTTTCTAAATTACGGTTTTAAATTAGAAAATCAAGATTTTAAAACTATAATTACGATTTTCCTAATTAAATTAGGTATTTCTAATCATATTAACGTTTAGTAATTACATTAGGCTTGCCAATTAAGATTAGGGTTGCCTAATTAAAGTTTAGGAATCCTGGATTTAGAATTTGGGTTTCCCGGCATACGATTAGGGTTTCTAACTGCGCGTTAGAGTTTCTAACCCTGAGATTAGGGTTTCTAATCTCTTATTAGGTTTTACTAATATTATAGCCTACCCGATCAATCATTGATCAATAATTCCATACAGTACAAACACGTACTCAACAATATAATTATTTTAATTATATTTTCTATCGAATCCCTATCTATAACTAGGGTTAGGGTTTTTAAATTTGTTAAGCATAACTCAACTCTTATTTCTCAGTTAATACACAAATTGACTAAGTCTCACAGTTCGTATCACAGATACACAACACAATAATGATAATTAATAATAATATTAATTAAAAAAAAATTATTCGTAAAATTTGGATTATTTGAAATCCTGGGTTATCACATTCACCTCTCCTTAAAAGGATTCTGTCCTCAGAATCACCACTTTCTTATTCTCTATAATCTTTTAAAGTTGTATCATCAATTCATTTTATTAACATAATTTTCATTTGTGTGTCATATTCTAACTTGTGTCTTGAATCTATAAAAGAAGACAATTCACAGCAATATCTAACTCGTATTTCTCGCATAATTTAATTTCTAATCGAACTCGTTACATTGCCTCTCTTCATAAAGCAAATTCTTTGCATTTGGAACTATCATGTTAAAAGTGAATGATGTTGGTCTTCTCCGCTGAGCTGATTCTTTGATCCATAGTGTTCCTCTGGTGGTTCCCTTATTCACCTTCTTCTTTGGGCAATCACGCACCAGATGATCAATTGATCCACACACAAAAAAATCTCGTGTCTTCTTTGGAATGGGACACCCAGGAGACATGTGTCCCTCATGGCCACAGTTGTAACAGACTCCTTTTTTCTTCAAACAAACTCCTTGATGATGCTTCCCGCAAACTACACATATCGCACCTTTCTTCCTAATCTCTACTGGATTATTTCTTGATTTAATATCACCATCCCTCTTACGTTTATTAAGATCACTACCTCCACTACCACCTCTCATATTATTTCCTTCAGCCTCCTTTCTTTGTTCTTGAGTATTCTTTAATACAACTTCAATTTCTCCCTCAGCGATAATGGTTTTTTCTAATAATGTTGAAAATGAATTAATTTGTAGCACATCCAACTTCTCGAGTACCAACGATTTCAATTCGTTCTTAAAACATCATGCTTTAAGCTCCTCAGTGTCCACTCGATGTGGAACAAATTTAGCAAATTCGTTGAACTTGACAAAATATTTTGTCACTATCATATTCTTCTGCTTCAGAGTCACAAATTGTTCTTCCATATTTTCCTTTAGACCTCCCTTCCTTGGCGGCATTATCTAATAAAAATCTTACATTAATTCTCCTTCTCTATACAAATTCTTATTAATAACACAATAAGAATAAAAAAAAAATTCTCATATAATCGCATATTTATTCAAATAGCACATAGTACATTTAGCTCCTAACATATAGCACTATCCCTTTTTAAATAATATCAGGATTAACAACACAACTTTAAACAAAAGTTGTAATTCTTCGACTTTAAACAAAAAGTCATAATTCTCCCTTCACACATAACTATTCCCAGTTCATCAAACTTACCACACCTAGGGGTTCAGGAACTTGCCACAATTATATGAGTGTATGAACTTATCCTAGTCAGACCTTTGGCGTCCATTCGCTGAGGGGTTCAAAACATTTCATATAATTATGAGTCATGAACTTATCATAAGTCTGAGTTTTAAGAACTCAAAAATTAATCTTAATCTTCTATTCATATAGAAAATAAAGATTTCATTCATATAAACATATATATTTTCATATGCTCACACATCATTCTTGATATTACAACCGTTAGTATCACACTCTATCAAAAGATACAATCGCTTAAACTTAAGCTATCTACCGTCCACTCCCTTCACCAGTCTTCTACTTACTGGGACACTTGTTGAATCAATGACATGTTCTCCTACACGAAAAACACTTCCTCATAATCGGCTTAGGACAATGCAGGGAAATATGTTCTTCCTGCTTTAAATTGAAGCATACGTTCTTCCACATCATGCATTCTCCCACGTGAGTCTTTCCACACTTGCTGCATACTTGCTTCTTCTTCGGGTTTGAATTTTCAGAATTATTGTTGTCGTTGTCCCTCTTTCTATTATTCTTGTCTTTCTATTGCTTGATTGTTCCTTCAGACGATCCACCACCTTAATTCTTCATCCTTTCTACCTGCGCCTTCAGCTCATTCCGTTCTTCGGTCATCTCGCGTAACGCTCGCTCCGTCTTCCACAATTCCTCCAAGAGAAATACTTTACTCCGGAGTTCTTAGACTTCTGCAGATTCTTGATCTTTCTCTTCAACTTTGGTCTTATTCCCTTTCTCCACCTTAGCTTCTTCGGACTCTACCTCCTCATCACCACTCAGATACATCTCAGGATAATCGTCATGATCGCTCCCCAGATTGACCATAGGTTCATCTTCTCCCACCTTCTCAACTAATTCGCTTTGCGCTGGCACCTCGGCTACTGGCACTGGTGCAACAGCCGCTAGCATCTCTGCACTCATTTCGTCTTCTCCAGACATCCTATAATCAGTCTAAATGACTTGATTAATACTTCTCCAGTACGAATTTCTTACACTATGTGTCCACATATCTCACTATCGATATATTTCGGCAATCCCTCACTTAGTACTCTAAATGAGTATTCTCTATCTCGTGTATGGTTACAATCCTAGGGTTTCCCCACCCCACTTAAGGTTTATAACCTATAGCTTTGATACCAACCTATGACACCCCCAAATCCGGGTTACCTGACCCCCGAGTTTGGTGTTCACGATCCACCATATAATACCATCTAACTACCCATTCATATATAAATAGTACAAATACATATCACATTAATATATGTTGTTAATACATTAGTCCCATGTCCGCTAACCTTAACATTACAAACATACCCCGTAGATATACAAAAAGGGTTTATAAACAACATAATAAATATGCTTCATCATAACTAATTTATCACTATGCCTTTGCCTCTATTCTTCACAGCACCTTATGTAACTTCGTCCCTAGCTGAAAAGTTTTATTTAGCAAGGGTGAGCAACAAATTTGCCCCGCAAGTTAAGACATACAATGAATATATACGAATCAAGAATATCAGACTCTCTAATTTGATGTAATGATACCAAATTTCAGGGAACTTTGTATTAGCTGAACAATTTGTTAATCAATAACAAGTCTTCTCACTTTCTATGCAACACAATAATTTGATAATGAAAGAGTACACCGCTTTCAAAGTTTCTACAATATTCTAATGAATAATCAAGAATCAATTATACGCAATAACAAAGTGGAATGTTTTCCAGATTTATGCTGAGTGATCACAAAGGATCTAGAACTTCTCTTCTCGGGTATCTATCAAAGATTTACTTTGATATATACGCATATGTATCAGATAACCATAAAGATTAAATCATACCCCTCTGCAAGTATAACAAGTGATAAGCTTTATTATACCCTATATTATGCATAATACTTAATAGTGCGCAATGGCCGAATATACGACCTAAAATGTTCCCTTTTATATAAAAGGTTGTTCTTCTCAATCTTTGAATCAGAATTTGATTTAACAACGAAATGCAATGATTCAATATCTAATCACTTATATTCTCTTCTCTTCTCAAACCTATCAAGTTTTCTTTGTTTGATCTAAATTAAAACAATGGCATTGATCTATCAATAATAATTGAATTCTCTTCTCTTCTCTTCTCGAACCTATCAAGTTCTAACAAATGTTCGTCTAGCCAAAACAATTAGCTAAGACATGTTTCAGTACGATTAAACAATAGACATAATTTAACTGTACTATTTGAAATCAATAATAGCTTCTACATATGTGAATATCCAACAACAGTTATTCTACAAGTATATTCTCAGAATCACTAATTCAATTTGAATTAATAATTATGCACTAACTGCGAATAATCAACAATAAATTCTTGGACGTGGTCTAATCATCAATAATTAACCACTATAATAATTGAATAAACATAACTCAAGGTTGATTTAGGAAACTTGCCTTCCGCGTTGATTACTGCTACACAATATACTTATTTGCGTTTGAAAGACCTATAATCACAATATCGGTCTTACAATTAGCACAATAATTCACAACACACAATACTGTAATTTACAGTCAATACTTCTCCTAGACACATTACCACATAGCCACATTAGTGTTCACAACCTATATAAACACTTATCAAGTCTAACTAGTTCGGTCTAGTTGGACTTTAGTCTAGTCTATTCTCTGTTACGGTCACCATATCCAAATAACCAACACGCTTATTGTCAATTAAATTTGGTCTCTAAGCTTCAATATTATTTTAGATAAGTCAAATATCGTTTATAATATTTTTCAAAAACTTTTAATAATTTATAAATAATTATTATAATTTATAATAATTTTTCAAATAATCGTAATCATTTTTAAATGATGTAAATACTAATTAATTCTATTATCATTAATATTTAATAATATAAAATATTAATGAAATACTTGTCAAAATATTAAAGTTATTATTAATAACTTAAAAATATTTTAAATCATTAATATTCTACTTAAATGATTTTTAAAATAATAAAAATTATTTTTAAATCATCACCATTAATATTTAAATATTAATAAAATTATTATCATAATATTAAAAGTCATTTATTATAACATCAAATATTTTTAAATCATTTTTCTCATTTTTAATTGATTTTTAAATCAATAAAATCATTTTAATTCATTTATTTAATATAATAATTAAATAAATCTAATATCATTAATATTAATTTATTAAAGAGAATTCTCCAAAAATATTGAAAATTATATTTTATAATTCAAAATATTTTCTAACACTTTATTCTCATTTAAAATGATTTTTAAATCAATAAAATAATTTTTAACTTATTTATTTAATACAATAATTAAATAAATATAATATCATTAATATTAAAATATTAATTAAAATTCTCTAAAATAATAAAAGTTACATTTTATAACTCAAAATATTTTTAAATACTTTATTCTTATTTAAAATGATTTTTCATAATATTAAATCATTTTCCTCTAATTTATTTAATACACTAATTAAATAAATTAAATACCTTTAATATTCAAATAATTATAAATATTAAAAAAATATTCCAATAGGTAAAAAATTATTTTTCATAATTTTTAAAACCATTTTTAATAATTTTTATAATTTATTTCTATTTTTAAATAATTTTCGAAAAATCAAAAAATAAAAACTAATTAAACCGTCGCTATAGGCCTTTAGCGACACAAAGAGTCGTTGTTGGTGTTCTTGAGCTCAAGAACACTGACAGCTTCGTTATCAACCTGCCTTGTTTGGCCACTTGCAATTCGTAGAATAAACATGTTCTGGGCTATCTCAAGCATTTATCTTGTAGTCAGTATGTAGTAATACAGTTATAAATTCTTATCTCGGTCAAACACAAACACAACAAAGCGATCTGGACTCTAAAACATATTGTCAGACCATACCTGGGTTTCCCCAGAAACCTAGAACTTCGACACGTCACTTTCATGCTCAATTAAGTTTATGTTCCAGTCATTGTATAGGTGTTATGAAGGTTCAGAATTATTGTAAGCATGTCAAGGAACATTTATATACCAAGATCTCATTCCAACTACAACATAATCACCAGATATGATCTGGTCAAACATGGTCAGAAACCTTGTTCATCCCAATTTTGGGTTTCCCAGAAATTTCTACCCGTGACTGAATGGCCTGGTTTGACCAATCACTACGTTCAATATATTGATGTTTTAAAGGGTCTAAAGACATGAATCTATAGTCCAACTAACAAGCTACAAACTTGTTATCATAACATTAACATATCATGTAACGTATGTTAGATAAAGACACTGACATTTGCTTGTCAGAGCATTTTCTAGGGTTCATGCTGTGACGCCCCCAAAATAGGTCCATTCCATCCAACCTATTCTGAATCGCCAAATACATGGTACAGAAAACAACTACAACTTTATTACAACAATTCTCGTGCAAAATACAACAACATAAATGCTGTGAGTTTTGATACAAATATATACCAACTGTGACTCACATCCCAACCTTGGATAGCACGCCATAATGGTACCTTATATAAAGGTATAGTCAAAAACTGTTTTAGAAATTAGAATCTTTGGAAAGTGCTCAAGGAAACCTTCGTACATGGGAGGCCATGTGTCTAGGTTATGATAGATATCATATGGCCACAGAATTATCCTTGGTTGACCCAATAGACCCCAACGAAAAACAAGAAGATTACTATCATATTCTTCCCAATGGTAAGTCTTCTCTTGACATATCATTATCTCCACTGTCTCTAATTGAGAATTATACTTCAAACAAACACCAAGATTATATAGGTAGTGCTTGTAGATATACTCAGTAAGTGGATGTGTACAACCCTGTCTTATGATGACACGAGGTTGTATGTCATTAGACATCTTGTATGATAGTGGAAAACACCCTTCCAACGTTGGGTTCGCCTCACCCTATTTGATTCACCAAATATAACTACTAAATGATGTATACAACACCTTTCTAAACTACTTAGGAGAACCTCCACATAGAGACCACCGCTTCTATTTCCCTCGTTACCTCGGCTCGACCCAAATACACTCTTATTTACACGAAAAGGAATTGTGAAGCAAAAGGGTGAGCACAACTAGCCCAAAAAGAATATCATGACTAAAGATAATTAAATTATCAATAGCCTTCATCGAGAATAAATCGTAGATTTAGAACATATGGTAGATGATAAAACTTTTCAACCATAGTTGCAAATGAACGAGCAATCCATTAGAAGAGTCAAATAGACCATAAAGTCTATTATCTTCTCCATATTAAAAGTCCACCAACAATGTTTTATCCCTGTAACATTAATCAACAGTTCCTTTCCACAATTATATGAATAACTCATAATCATAATTGTAATTCTAAATTCCTCTTCGTATCCAGGACGAAGATAATTTCCATCACATGTCTTTACCTGAAACATCAAAGATCATTGTTATACCAAATCACAGTTCCTGTTTATAATCATACTAATAAATTCATCTTTACACTACGGGCCAAGGATATTCGTCAACAGTTCATCTTTGCACTACTGGCCAAAGATATTCAACAACATATCATCTTTGCACTACAGGCCAAAGATATTCATATCTCAAAGAAATATATAATCATTTCAAAATCTATATAAACCATAATTATACCCATGTTGATCAATTCACCTTTGCACTTAAGCTAAAAATATTCAATTGTAAATTCAATGGTCATGATCATACTACACCACAATTCATCTTTTGCACTATCGCCAAAGAGAACCCATAGTCATGATCATACCAATAATCTACCCATCTTTACACTTAAGTCAAAGAGAAATTTCTTCACCGGGATTAAAAAAATGTTATATATGATAATAAAAACAATATAATCAACATATAGATTTAATCTCAAGAGTAATATTCATAATTCAACTATAATTTGGTTAGAAAAAGAAACAAATTTTGTTGTGAATAGTACCCATGAATAGTAACTCGTGAATAGTAACTCGTGAATAGTAATTCGTGAATAGTACTCCGTATTCGTACATAGTACCGTATACGTAAATAATATCATATACGTAAATAGTGTCATATATATGAATAGTGTCATATACATGAATAGTGCCATATACGTGAATAGTAACCCCGACTCAAAAAGGTAGAAATTCCACAATAAGATCCATACCAATATGTCAGTATAATGATATTGAAAGAATAACATCATTATAAAGAATATAACATCCCTTAATATCCCTTATTATCCCTTACTATCCCTTACCTCAATAGAGCAAAGACTTCCATTTGGATATCGGATATATTGGCAAGAAGGAAACTTGCAATCGATGAATAGCAACTCACCAAGTATCTAAATACTCACAAAATACACTCGATAATCTAGAGAGAGAAAGAGGGAAAACTTGTTTCTGGTGTGATTTTCAATTCTAACTTAGCCCTCTATTTATAGGAAAATGTTAGCACAAGGCGGACTTGACTCGCTACCGATGGCTTTACTTGCTACTATTCCACCCACCAAAATTAGCCATCTTCCCAACAACCAAAAGTGGGGCCCACCCATTTCTAGAATTTTCCACCAAAATTATTTATAAACTTAATTTCCTAATCACCACCTCTTAAAATTCATAACAAATCATTCGTTCATTTTAACGGTTCAAAATTTGTGAACATATACTCAACTTGTATATGTATAACATATCCAAAAATAACAACGATCCAACGGTCGATCAAAAATTATAACTCACACAATAAAGTCGTAAGAACACCGATTTGATCTTTTAATACCTCCAATCCGGCAAAAATCTTGATAAAATACCTCAACATTAATTCCTTCATTTATAACCACATAAATAAATCCATCATTTATGTCCACATCAAATAAATATTTCCTTATCATATAAATCAATAATTAATTATTCACAAATAATATTACAAAATCACATTTATGACCACTTCAGGGGCCCTCAGAAAGAGGGGCTTTCCGATAAGGATTTCTCCTTTCTTGGCGCAAGCAATTAGGTGACCAAACCTCTCCTCGATGTAACTTTCTAGACATTGCCAATAATGCTATCTAATAATATTATTCAAATAATATGAATTATTGATCTGATAATGGAGATACTGTGGAGTGACAATTATTGAAACAACAATAATATTAAATATCAACGCATCAATTATTGAATCAATAAAATAAAATATTGAACAGTAATTACTGTAACAATTATTGAGTAGTGCCTTCTTACGTAAGGATCAATAATTCAACAATCTTTCAGCAATACCGTATGCTTCTTTGTGCAACCACGCCAGACATCAGTATTTTAACCACCGGGTATTCCAACAGTCTTAATGGTAACATCTACACCGTTATTTATAACAACCTAAACTTTGTCGTTTTCTTCATCCGATAGTTATCCATTATGGGGTCCACAAATGGATGTGCCGTCGTACCAATATTCCCCGACCGAAAGAATATTCCACGACCAAACGAATATTCCCCAACACAATGAATATTTTATTAGCACTTGCTTATTTTGCAAAATTTGTACATTTCACCCATAACTTTAACTTTATGAATTTAACCATTTAATGAATAGTAATTATAAGAAAAATTGAATACTTTTATTTCATAAAATTCAGGGTCTTACACATGCAGTTTTTGAAAAACTTCAATTGAAAGCCTTTTGATGCTATGGATCCATTATGGATCATCATAGATCAACTAAAAAAATTATATAACACATGATTAAACACATAAACATAAAAAAATTTCTAAGCATGTAAGATCAAAATAGGCTTTAAGGTTTATACCTTTATGTTCTAAATTTTGATCTTTGATCTCCAATCTGTTCTTGGGTGATCTAGGGCTGTTTAAGTGACTGATCTACTTGTGGATTTCGGAGGTCTTGGTGAGAGAGAGAGAGTGGGTGAGAGCAAGATAGCAAAATGAACAAATTTTGAGACTTTCTCTCTCTTTATCACTTAAGTATTTGATTAAATGAATGCTCACATGCTAGGTGGCGATTTTGATTAGTTGTTGGCTGAGATAAAAGTCAATTGGCTGCCTTTAGTTGGTCACCAACTAAAGGTTGTGCAATATTTACAAGTTAACTTGTTAAAATGTAAAAAGGGTATTTTCGTCAATTGCATACTTAAAATTTACACAAACCCTTAGGGTTTAACCCTTAGGTTCTAACCCTTAGGTTTTACAACACTGACTTTCTAGGATTTTCTAAATTAGGGTTTTAAATTAGAAAATCAAAATTTTAAAACTATAATTATGGTTTCCTAATTAAATTAGGTTTTTCTAATCATATTAACGTTTAGTAATTACATTAGGCTTGCCAATTAGGATTAGGGTTGCCTAATTAAAGTTTAGGAATCCCGGATTTAGAATTTGGGTTTCCTGACATATGATTAGGGTTTCTAACTGTGCGTTAGAGTTTCTAATCCTGAGATTAGGGTTTCTAATCTCTTATTAGGTTTTACTAATATTATACCCTACTCGATCAATCATTGATCAATAATTCCACGTTAATGGGTTTTTCATGCCTTTCTAAATCATACCAACATGCTTACAAGGTCAGTAGATGAACATAACATACATACATATCAAGTTCCTTTCTAAAGTCCTAAATCCATTTTAAACTCTACTCCTTCGTTAATCATGTATGCTAATCTAAACATGCTCTCATTAGGTTAACTATACTTATATATACACATTACACATATTTTCATGCTAGTTTAAGTCATTATAATCGATCAAACTTAGCAGAAATCAGAAACTAAAAATAGAGTCCTAAGAAAGCGCAATTGCCATACGTCTGATTCTAGCCAAGAACAGGTTAGGCGTCAAGAATCGCTTAGCCCAAACACAGAAATTACTCATGAATTCATTCCTAAAACTCATGTATCAGTTTAAACATGCTTATAAGGTCATATAACAACTATATGAACATTACCCACCCTCATTAACATCCAATTCTATAAAATCAAAAAGTTGAATTTCAATAACTCAAACTCCATTTTTACAGAGAATGAAATGGAAGCAAGAAAAATGGAATTATACCTTTAAAATGTGCAATGCACTTTCTCCTAATGAACTCTCAAGCTCTTTGACTACTTGTATGCTCTCAACCTCACCTTCAATGGAATTCTCAGCAAATGGAAAAATGGAAGGGGAGCTCATACTTATAGGAAATTTAATACACAGACAATGATATTTCCCACTAAACCAAACTCATGGATGAAAGGATTACATGAAAGGTAAGGAGGAATTGGTAATTAGTTGGTGATTTGCATCATGATCACCACTCCCCCATGATCATTAGCTAGGAAAGTTTAGAAGAAAAGGAAGAACATAAGCCTTAGCCTTTTGTTCTACAGGTGACTTAGATTTGAGCAAATGGGACAAGCAATTTAACTCAGCACTCTTGCAACATTAGACCATATACTTATACACAACTCTTATCCTTATGCTATATTGTATACACATATCAACCATACATTATAACTTAGTGGCACAATATGATTTACATATTTAATATTTCAAGGTAGTAGATGTAATATGGAAATGTAACATACATATAGTACATGTATATTTTATCACACCGGTATACTTTATTTAAAATAATAGCTTACAAAATGCTCATGGTATATTATTTTAATATATACCCACATGCATATTGTCACACACACCTTCATGATGTTTAATACCATATAGTTTTAATATGCATAATCACATTGCTTCATACAATATAGTTTCACAAAACTTACTATATAGTCACACTACGCTATATAGTATAGTTGTAATATTGCTCACATGCACATAACCGATACTCTAATATTATTATTAATAACTTATTTATTTATGTCAATTAAATAAATTATTCACTTCCTTGATTAATTAACACCAAAATTAATTACTCCAATCATCATCGGTTAGTGTATTTATGGATCTCCATAATCATTATTTATATAAATAATTCTTATTATATTAATAGATATATTGCAAATAATAGTAATCACATATTATTAATTAATTACCAAGTAATCAATATTCTACCACAATTAATTAATATTAATTAATGCTTTACTTAATATTTCCTACGTCAATCATAACACGCTTTATTTCATGGTTTATCAGTGTCACACATATCACATAATTGTTCCATTTAATTTCTAAAGTAGAAATATTAATTTTTCTCCAATCGACCATTGCGCAATTGCTTGATTTGTATCTTCTAGACGACGCAGCTTACTCATGCACTCTCGACATTGTCAAGACTGGTTTAGCTTTGAGCTCGTGCCAACTTTCATCGCTAAACTCGTTTTATACGACATGAATTAATGTCCACAAGAGTGATATTACAAATCTAAGAGTGTATTCATTACTTATCATAAAAATCCTAAAAATCGTATGTTCACGCAAAATAAATAATAACTGTTTTTATTTCTAAATTTATTATAAGAATATAATCTATAATGATCGATAGTAATAAATAATTTTTATTTATCACATATATACATATACTTTACTTTACACATATTCTCACCTTTATATATAAAAAAACTTATATGCAAAATTTTTTATTTAATTATATTGAAAATATTGGGTTATTACATGTACCCCACATTTATCCCCCCAAAACTTAGGTTCTTGCCCAATTCTTCGTTTTCACTGCATATCTTTGTCCTTTTCTCATTTACAATAGCATTATCCTTTAGAAACTCTTTATGTATCAATTTGATCTAATTAGTCGACATATATGTTATTGGTGTGCTTCCCTTTTTATACCAGTTTCTAACAAGAACAAGACCCAATTCATAACAAAAACTACATCACGGTTCTAAAAATCAGTGCTGTATTTGTCTACTTAATCTCAATCTCATCATTAGCCAAAATAAAATTAACTACAATGAACTGCTGGATATATGCAAAACAACACATTTCTAATTAATTTTTTTTAAATATATATATATATATATAGAGTAAACATAACATGAATGCAACTAAATAAAAACTATTTATGTAACTAAACTACTATGCAATTATATGATTACATGAATGCAACAATTGATTAACCTAAACTAAACAATAAACTACTATGCAAACCTAACTTAATGAACTTAAATATGCAAACATGAAATGAAAAATAAATCCCCCAAACTTGACAATTACAATGCCCTCATTGTATAGATATAGCAATAAAAATATAAGGACTTCCCCATAATCACTTTAAGCAAGGGGTGGTAGTGTGTTGTGTTCTTCTTCCTCAGAATCACCTGGTGGAAATCGTGGCATTGGGGTCGGTTGCTGTTATGGAAATTTAGCATTAGGATTGAAGCTTTGGAGCATCGTGTTCAATGATGTGAACGATAGGTTCATTAATTCAAACATGTGATCCTGCCTAGCTGCGAGCCGTCGTATCCACTACAAAAAAACAAGTCATTGCCGACGGTATATGCCGTCGCCAATGACACTACTGCCGTCGGCAATGAGGTCATTGGCGACGTCACTGTCCGTCGCCCTTACCATCACCGTATGGGTCGTCGCCCCTGCCCCCCGTCGCTAGCCGTCGGCAAGATAGTCATTACCGACGGGGTCATTGCCGACGGCTAGCCGTCGCCAATGACACATTGGCGACGACATTGGCGACGAAAATAGACCGTCAGTAATGGTTTTCTCAATAAATAAAAAAACAGTCATTGCCGACGGCATGGCCGTCGCCAATGACCCACTTTTTAAAAAAAAATATTAAAATTGGAAAATTCCCCTGTTCATTTACATATACATTGTACCTGTTATAAACTAAAGAAAACTAAATAATGACAATATACGTATATCAATAACAATCATATCTTTTACTATAAACAATCAATATAATTAGATACCAAACTCAAATATGTACAACTCAAAAGCTAAATACATGATACATGAAAGTCAAAATATAAATATAAACAACTACTGCCCAAGATCAGAATCTCTCCCCATCGCCTCCTATCCCATCACGGGTCCCATCATGGGGTCCCATCACCGGTCCCATCCTCCATAGTCTCATCAGCATCAGCCCGACGATCATCACCATCTCCTCCACGGGCATCACCTGTGCCGCCATCTCCACCTCCACGAGTCTCATCAACAAGACCCTACAAAATTATAATATTAATAACGGAGTCCAAAATAGAGCATATTTAAATTATTTTAGTTTGTGTTCTACAAGTGTTGTTCAGTTTTGCAAACTGGGCGATAACTCGGTCTCCGAATGCTGGAATCGAGTCCCGTAAGTTGTAACGCGTGCCTAATACCTACGCGGTGCTGTGTGTGTGTGTTTGTGTGGCGTTCGGAGGGACGTTGCGGGTTTTGGGCTCTTTTTCGACTTTTTGCCTAATTGTTGTTCGGTTTTGCAAACTGGGCGATAACTCGGTCTCCATATCCCGGAATCGAGTTCCGTAAGTTGTAACACGTGCCTAATACCTACGCGGTACTGTGTGTGTGTTTGTGTGGCGTTCGGACGGACGATGCGAGTTTTGGGCTCTTTTTCGACTTTTTGCCTAAGTGTTGTTCGGTTTTGCAAACTGGGCGATAACTCGGTCTCCGTATGCCGGAATCGAGTCCCGTCAGTTGTAACGCGTGCTTAATACCTACGTGGTGCTGTGTGTGTGTTTGTGTGGCGTTCGGACGGACGATGCGAGTTTTGGGCTCTTTTTCGGCTTTTTGCCTAAGTGTTGTTCGGTTTTGCACCCGAAGAACATCAAGAGATATATACTGACCGAAAATTCAAAAAATATAAAGACGTGCTCAAGTCGTTAACACCGACCTAAGTGAGATCGAAACATAGAAGAACAGTCCCAAAACGGGGACTATTTGAGATTCACTCCTACTAAGTGAATCTCAAATGGGTTTCTAAGCTTCCTAAACTCTGAAAATATGCACGTATGAAATTGAACTCTTTCCTAGAACAAAATGAATACTATCTTGAGAATGAATTATGAACCATAATAAAAGAAATTAATTCATCGATTCTCATGAGTATACAAAATAAAAGACAATAATGAATAAAGAGAAGATTGAATAATGAAATGGCAAAACCTATAACAAGAATGTGTACAGACAATTCAGAATAAAAGAGTAAATATCCGTAAATAAGCAAACCTCTTTAATTCGATCTCAATAGTCAATAACACTTTAAGTGAGCAAAAACTCAAGTAACATAATAAACAAAATCTAATCTTTTAACGGTACATAACATGATAACATTGGTAAACACTAAAAATAATCCAAAAGCTTTAAAAGGGATTATAGCATTCACAGGGACATCTTAACAAATAGTTGGCGCGTTATTTCATACACTTCAAAATACTCACTCAATACGCATATACATAGACTACGAGAATGATTAAAGAGACTTACCCTCTATAGCTAAACTCTTTCTATCTCTGCTATCATGTTGATCTTACATATATGTTGTTTGCCAAATATAGAAACAATTTAAAAGATAATTTAAGATACCATTAAGGTTTGCTCTCTATCATAATTGTTCTGAGAAGCTGTGAGGTCTAAAGGTTTTTTTTTTGAATTCTAATTTCATGTGTACAACTGTTCTATTGAGTGATAAAAGGGTTCTTTCAAGTTTCTATGAGATCTAAAGTTCTGAACCAATGCCATTCCAATACTGAATTCTTCCTCCCACAATTTAATTATCGTGCATACATAACATATCAGGTAAAACTAGTGCAAATCAAAACTCTGAGGAATCCAATGAGGTTTTTTCTCCTAATATGGTATCATAGTTGTTACAAAAAGATCAAAGATGCTAAACATGTTAATATATGTGTATGCCTAAGAAGCAAATATAACAAAATGATGTAGATGGAATATCCATTACTCACATTACTCACATTACTCACATTCATAGAACCAAACAATACTGAAATTACAGACCCCTAAACTCACATTATCCACATTACTCACATTCACAAAATGAATAGCACATGAATATAGAAAAATTATATACCCCTAAAAATAGCAGAGACCCCCAAAAATATTCAAAACATATATATAGAGAGGAGATGAACTGAAAATCTTACATGGTTATGAGAGTACCAAACTAGCCCCAATCCTTGAACAAGTATAGGTACGACCTCTGGAGTTGCAACGGCAAAATGGGCGGAGGCACCACCGGCGAAATTGCAGCCGTCAGTTGGAAAATGCACAAGCTTATAGTGAGGATGAGGGAAATGGGCGAACTGGCAAGATAAGGGAAATGGAGAATTCAATTGATTGTACAAGGAGATATTTTGCAATTGATTGCATATTATTTTTAAACCATGAACACATAGATATAACAAGTACATGTTGTGATAACCCTTGTGTTTATAAGATTGAAGGCTGTTATGGTGATTTAGTGTTAAACTATGCCCAAAATGCCTTGAATGTACTGTTTTGATATTAGAAAGTTAACTAACTAGCGCAAGCATGTTTATAGATATAATGTTATGTTATAATTATGTTTTAAGATTTGTTTGCGTATCTAAAAGTTTCTTTTAACTACATGTGGACTGTTTAGTAAGTTATAGCTAAAACTATGCCTAAATATGAACTATTTTAGCAATTTTTTGTAGCTGATGTATTTAGACTGTAGAGAGTCTATATATCCTCCAAAAATTGCAGCTGATGTATTTACAAATTGCAGAACCATTTTACACAGCACAAATTACAAATTGCTAACACATAATTAATTTTACACTAGTATATATTGTAAGCTAACATATAATAGAGATGGATAATGCTCAAAAAGGGAGAATATATACTACTTAGTAGCAAATACAATAATAGAAGCCTGATAACATAAGAAAATTGAAGACCCAATTAAACCCTAACATATATAAATAAATTGGAACTTACAAATTAAAGCATAAGAAAAAAAAATTAACTTACTAATTGTTCTCTGAGAAATGGAGAACCAGCCGAACCAAGAGGGACTCAGTGGAGGCAGCAGGTCACAGGCCAAGGAAAGGGGAGTAAGAAAGGGGAAGGCCAGTCGGTGGGAGCAAGAAATGGAGAGGTGGACGGCAACGTTGATGGCACCGGCGACCGGCGACGGTAGGGATGGTTCAAAGGCGACGGCAGAGGTGTAGAGGCGACGGCGAGGTGCAGAGGAGTCGAGCGGGAGAAAGAGAGAAAGAGAACAGAAATGAAAATGAATTTTAGGGATTAAATATAGCATCATTCTCGACGACAATAAGATGTGACCCAATAGCGACGGCAAGCCCGTCGCCTATAACCTTTTCCCACGCGCGCGAAAAAATTCCCACCAAATTTGGACCCGGGAAGGGTCATTCTCGATGGGATACATTGGCGATGGCTAGGCCGTCGCTAATGAGGTCATTCTCGACGGGAATACTGCCGTCACTAATGATCCCGTCGCCAATGACCTATTTTTTTGTAGTGATCTCCCGTCGTGCTTCTTTGTTGTGCTCATCCATTTAGCGTTGTAAAACAAGAAACTGAGGACTAGATATGGTGTCGGATGGTGGTTTTGCCTCTTTTCCTTGCTCTCCCATAGTCACATCCTCCTCATCCGAAGTGTCTTCAGCGTCAACTTTGTCCTCTAAAGATGATGGAAATTCAAATCCTTACCCTCTAGGATGTGACTCACCTCCGGCCCACACCGAATACCGTACGATCATTCTAGAATCTAGTAGCTACAACGGCATCTGAGTGGGTTCATCATCAGACCATCGAACTCCTGCTTGGAGACACAACCCATAAATGAGTGATAAGTGTGGCAAGCCGCCCGAGAAATTCCTGCGTAAGCATCGACAAATGGAAAAACTTATTATGGCCCATACGTCGATGATGAAATCTTGCACAATTGCATATAACAGTAGTGTCTTCTCTTTGGTCACATCAGAGGTGTGCGTGGATGGAAACAATTTTGAACATAAGAATGCATACCATATCTTACCATACCGGCTAAGATCCTAGCTTTGAAAAATTGTGCCTCCTTTCTAACCCTTGATCCATGTTGTTCCCGTCTTAGTCATTTCTTTGAGAACAGCCTCAAAGTCAGGATCGAAGTCACGTATGTGAGCATATTGGCACTGTCTAGGCACTCGTAACTGATAATACGTGTTGATGGCATCAACACTAAACAGAACAAATCTACCCCGCACAAAAGCGTTGAAAGGAGCTTTGTCCTCGGCATTAGCATAAAATTATTTGACCACATTGACAACGGCGGCCTCGAGTTGCATCATCTCCCCATCCACATGATCCGGTGCCAACCCCCGCTCCGGTGTAAGTGCTTTTGTCACCATGTAATCGTAACGGTCGGCGGCGGCGGCACTTTTGAATTTGCGTCGGTCGAAAGTTCGTGATGGTGGAGTGGTGCCGGAAATCTCTCCCCGTTGCCTCTTTGAAGTCGGTTTAGATGCCATTGTTGTCAGAAAACCTTCACACAAGAATTTTCCCCCAAACTCGACTCATACACTATGTCGAACACTTGGTGTGCACACTGATTTCTTCCCCAAACTTGCTTATTTTTGTGGCAATTATGGTGGTAGAAGATGAAGAACTTGAAGAATTGTGACTCACTCTCAAGTGCTATACAATTACCTAAAAAATTTGTTTACCTCGTAGCTTTTGAAGATAGAGATGAAAGGAAGTGATGAACTTGGGTTGAGAGGGTGTGTTTATATAGAGATGGTGTAACGATCGAGAAATTTATAATTTAATTTAAATATTTATTGAATTAAATAAATATTTTAAATAATTTATTTATTGAGGAAAAATAAATAATTGACGAGTTGTGGTGAATTAATTTAGTAACTAAATTAATTAATGTTAATTGAGTTGAATAATGATAATGTTATTTGAAGAATTTAATTTAAGAAAATAATTAAATTAAATCAATTGCTTAATATTTAAGAAGATAATTAAAATAAATAAATTGCTTAATATTTAAGAAGATAATTAAATTAAATGAATTGTTTAATTTAAAGGAAATAAATAGATTAAATAAAATATTGTGTCTAATTTATTAATTAAATTAGATATATAATTATTTATTAATTATAAGTATAATGATAATAAGAATTTTATTATTATTATTATTATTATATAAGTTATTTAAATTAACTAAACTAAGTTCTTTAAATTATCTAAAGTGTGACAATTGGAAACTATATAATATAATAATATAATAATAATTTAATTTGAGGGAGTTTTGGTTAGCCAAACATGGCCTTGTGGCCTTTGGTCTTGTGTAACTGACGCGAGCCTTTTTGTGTTTTTACCGGACGAACGTGGGAGTCAGTATATGTGGGTTACGCTCTATTTTTCTAAGGCTTAGCTAGATATCATAGAGTGTTGAGAGAGAGAGCTTGGAAGAAGAGAAAACAAATATTTTAGAGAAGGAAGATCACAGTGGTTTTGAGAGAGAATCACCATTTCTTGCTAGCATACAACTAGGGTTTGCTAAATCAAGGTATATTCTACTTCTAAGGTTTATGTTTGAGTTTTCATGTTCATTCTCTATAAATTGCTAAGTCATGTTGTGTTGAAATATACATGTAGATGTGGTTTATAAACTGATAATCATCATATATGGTGGATACTTGTGTGTCAAATTTGTTAAAATTGGGTTGTAGAAGGAAAAATAATTAACAGTGTTCATATTTGAAAAAAATAGTCTTAGAAAGTACCAAATTTCCTGTCCAATATGTGATGTAATCTGTAATTTGTTGTTAGAATATGTTTGTATACTAAGAAACGAAAAAAACGAAGTTTAAATCATGTCAATTGATTAAGAAACGAATTCGTGGTGATCAAATTCGTTAAAAGTGTAAAAATGAAGAAATTTGGAAAATTATAGTTTTGATTCTTCAAATTCGTATGTGTGATGTTTTTATATATAGAATGATGAATAGCATGTGTAGCTATAATATTACAAGGTTTTAGATTTTGAATTTGGAAGAAATTCTGTAGAATTAGAATTTTTGGCAAAAACAGAGTCTGTTTTCGAGCTTCTGTAAGAACCGAGTCTGGTGCATCACGCGAGTCTTTCAAGGCGGCGTGGTTGTCGCTGTGGCGCCAAGATTTAAAGCGCGCGCGGATATCATCATGGAACGCGATGTCACGCGGGCGCGCGATAGCCCAATATATTACTCGTAAGTACCGCATGAGTAGCAAATACGCATAATGAAGTTCATAATTGCAGTCATCATGTAACGGACCTGTGTTAGTTTAGCATGCATGTTAACGATGTTAAAACATGATATAAACTATAATAACAAATAAAAATGTGTTATAATGTAAAGTGTAAAGATTTGAAATAACTATTTAAATAAGTTATAAAATGAAACTAAAAGTGATGTTTTCAAAAGTTGTAGACAAACGATAAGGTTTATGTTAATTAATGTGTGATTTCAGAGGCGTTAAGTATGTTAACCTAAATAGTTAGATTTTAGGTTAGGGTTATGACCTAAATGATGGTTTAATACCCCTAGTGTTGATATTCATACAACTAATTTTTGTTGCAATTGTAATGATTTATGTAGGGTAATTGAAGATTATATTACATTTGTGTAGCTTACATTCAAGGCAAGTTCTCTAACTATACTTTCATAATTGTGCAAGTTCCTAAACCTTAACCCCTTACAATTGAGCAAGCTTTCTAACTTCATTCTTTTCATATTGAATGCAAGTTTCCATTCCTATATTATTATTGTACAAGTTTTTAAAATTGAGCAAGCCTAAGCTATCTTGAATATGTTTGTGCAAGGTCTTGTAACCTAATTCGTTACATCGAGCAAGCTTTACTTTCCTTATTATCATTCCAAGCATATATTGTTCTAACATATTGATTCATAGAAAATTGTTCTAAACTCATTTGAATATAGCACTTGGTATGTATATCATGTTATTTAGTTATATATATATATATATATTGTGATATCCGATCTTTGACTTTGATAGCCTTGTTTAGTTATATATTCTTGTATTAAACCTTTATTGACGAAAATAGAATAAGTGTTCTAAATTCTAGAAACACCGATAAGCTAGTTCCAAACTAAACTTTCTTTAGTTCGGAAATTCTAAATTGAAACTGAGACGAACAACCCTAACATAGGGGATTTTGTACGTGTAACGTTTAGATGTTTGTGCACAATACATGGTACAAAGGGCTGATCCCCCTGAGTACGTTAAGAAGAGTCTGTACAGTCTAATAACTGTTAAGGTTAAGGTAATAATACCTAAACACCGTGGACATAGTTCGTGGTCTTAAGATCCTCAGATAATTAAAGTTTGAACTTTTTTATCTATTTTGATTTGTAGAACAAGTTCTTTATTATTCAGTATTCGTTGTTCACTCTCATGTTGTTAGTATACTATCTTTATGTCAGTGAGCAATTGTTTGCTCACTCTTGCAATTAAACAATGCAGCTAAAGTCAAAAGAGGTGATGATCCATCTACTAGCAAGGGAAAGGGCAAGATGTCTAAGTGATGAAGAATTAGTTAAAGTTTATTTAAATGCTTGAAGTTATAAAACTTGTTTATAATGTATTCCGCAAACTGATGTAATAATTTTAAGGTTAGATTACCTAGGATTGTTTATGAGATGATGATGTAACCCTTTAATGGGAAAGATTATTGTTTAAGTTATTTAAATTATGTCTTTATCCTTTGATTATGGGTAGTTAGATGTAATAGTTTTGATAAGTGAGCACCAAATCCTGTGGGAATGAAGTACCTAGATTTGGGGGTGTCACAGGTTGATATCAAAGCCTTAGGTTATGAACCTTAAGTGGGGAAAACCTTAGGAAGTAGCCTTTAAGGAGATAGAAAACATAGAGGTGTTTAACTCTTATCGGGTTTTAAGGAATGGATTAAGGCATCCATTTAAACTAAACAATAAAAGACATTATGTGCTATATGTTAATAACTTATGTGCTCGCGAGTATCGATAATGTTAAGTTAAACTTAAAATATTTTGTTGACAGGATGTCTAACGAAGGAGGGTCCAGTCCAGCTAGGGAGGTGATACCTCAGGTACCTGTAGATGGTGAATTTGATGTTATCCTAGGAATGGATTGGTTATTCAATGACAGAGCAGTAATTGATTACCAAAGAAAGTATGTTAACCTTATGACTCCGTCAAAGGTTGTGTTCTATAGCAGCAAGTCACCTCGACAAGCAAGTTGTCTGACGGTGATGCAAGCCAAAAAGTTGTTAAGACAAGGATGTGTAGGATACTTAGCCTATATAGTTGATACACAAAAGAAAAGTGCGAAGTTAGAAGAGATACTGATCATAAGAGATTTTGCAGACGTATTTCCGGACGATTTGTCGGGTCTTCTGCCAGATCGACAAATCGAGTTCTTGATTGATTTTGTACCAAAAACAGACCCGATATCTAAGGCACCATACAGAATGGCCCTGGTGAAGATGAAAGAATTGATGGTGCAATTATAAGAATTTCTTGACAAGAAGTATATCCAGCCGAGCGTATCGCCATGGGGAGCGCCAGTGTTATTTGTTCAGAAGAAAGATGGATCGATGCGGCTCTGCATTGATTATAGAGAATTGAATAAGGTTACGATTAAAAATAAGTATCCATTACCTAGAATCGATGACCTATTTGATCAGTTGAAGGGAGCAAGGTATTTTTCAAAGATAGTCTTGCGGTGTAACATTCCAGATTTTTAAATGTAAATTATAAATATTTATTGATTTATATAAATATTTATTTGATGTGTTTATTATTGGATAAATAATTGTTCAATTTGATTGATTTGATTTAGTTAATTATTTATTTGTTAAATAATTAATGTGTTATGTGGATTGAGTTATGTGATTAAGTGAATTATTTAATAAATTGTTATTAAATAAAGTGTGAGAAATAACTATGTTATAAACAGTTATTAAAATAAATTAAAGTAATTTTAATTTGGTTTTTGCCACGTATGTTAATCCTTTAATTTTAAATGATTTTCCAAACAAAGCCTATGGTTTTTGGGATTCTTTTGGATTTTAAATAAAATAAACTAAATAAATAAAATATATAATTATAAGTTATACGTTATATGTTTGATAACTGATAGTAATTATTAGGTTTATAATGACCAGAAGCGTTTCTTTGACGTTGGCTTATTTTAGAGTACGCATAGATGATCAGTTGGATTTTAGTTTATGCATTTGTCTAAGCCTAAACCTAAGTAAGAAAAGAGAGAGTCTGAAAGAGAGAAGTAAGAGAAAGACAAGTCTTTGAAATCTTCAAGCTTTTATCAGTGATTTACAAGTGTCGTCTGAACAAAGTAAAGGTATGTTCTATAAACCTTATCATATATGTTTTACATTATATAGTCTCTGTGAAATTTTATGTCTCTGTTTTCTTAAAAATCACTGTGTATAAGACTTTTACCAAAATCTCTGAAAAACCATGTTTGTATAATTGGGTAGAGAGTTATGATAATATGTGTAATTGTAATTGTTATCACTAGCATGTCTATATATATATATATATATATATATGACTGTATACTAATTACATGATAAAGGAAGGAAATTGGTTTGTACAGTAAAAATTCATGTATGAACGTATGTTTTGTAGAAATATCAAAATTAGTGCATGCTAATTGAGAAATTGAACTATATATGTTAAATTGGTTTATATGTGGGTATTTGGTGTTTTAAAGGAATCAAATTGGATTTTTACAGACTTACAATGTTCACTGTGATTATCAACTGTCAGTAATGGAGTTTGATTTTAAAAATAGTGTTTCAAAATTTAAGTTTTCTAGAATCATGGTTAAGTCATTGGTAGTTGGTATATGTATGATTGATAAGATTTATGTGTAAATTATATAAGTTATGCATGCTAATTATTGTTAGAATTGAAGTTATGGACAGAGAATTCTTTGTTTTGTTATTCGAGTTTTGTATTCTGTGAGTTTCGGCGCCTAACGACGTAAAATTCACGCCCAAATGGTCAAGTCTCGCACTTATAGAACCAAAATCGGCGCTGACCAGACTTCATCTTCTGCAATAATAAAGTCATTATGGGACTTCATGCCGAGTCCCTATATAAACTCTCGCTACCGAGCGCGCCACATCAACAAGCCAGAAGGCGCACCCACGATTAAACTATGGCCATGGCTGCCACTTAGTAGAATGCTTAGAAATGACTTTTGTCTTGCACAGAAGTCTGAAATTTTTTAGTTGTAATACTATATGACGAAATAATTCTGTTATTTTAGTATTGTAATGTGTTGAACGAACATGGTGTTAATACCTAACGAGTTTATTATCATTTAGGAATATAAATTGATTACATGGTTAGACATTTAAACCATACGTGATGTAGAATTGATAATGACTGATAACGTTATGATAACATATGTATATAGGATATTGTGATTTGGATTATAACGGTTTAATCTATACGCAAGTAAAGTTCTTTAACTCTACTTTTATAATACTTGAGCAAGTTTTCTAATCCTAAATCTTCGTTATGAAAATTTCATAATTCTATACTTTATTGAGTAAAAGTACTTTCATTAAGCAACTTGATTGTATCTAGTTATTGAAGATGACCTGGGAGATTTTTAGTTAATGTAATCCTTTATGGGCAGGTTTATTATTCAATTTATTATGATTGGGTAGTATTAAATGATTGTTTTATTTAAGTGAACACCAAATCTTGAGGTAATGAAGTACTGGGATTTGGGGGTGTCACAAGTTGGTATCAAAGCTTTAGATTATGAACCTTAGGTGGGGGAAAAGCCTTGGGTAGTAACCTTTGAAAAGATAGTGGTGATAACTCTTATCGAGTTTTAAGAAAGAAGTAACAAAACACTTATGTGCTTATGTGTTTATAACTTATGTGCTCGTGAGTGTAGAGTAGAATTATTAATAGTTAAAACTTTAAAATTTTGTTGTTTGGATGACTTATGTCGAAGAATCCAGTCAGGCTAGGGAGGATGGACCTCAGATGCCAATAGAGGAGGAGCCTCGCGACATTCAGGTTGTTTCGGAACAACTACTGCCACGCGAGTCAGCCCCGTTGGTCACAGTGTTTGAAGAAGAGGATGATGATGTGGAAACGGATGAGGAGGATCCCGTGGAGTTGCCACAGGAGGATGAGGATGATGAGGACGAGGAGGAAGATACTCCACTAACCTTGATGGCTGCTCGAATGTACGATGAAGTCTGCGACCGTAATGTGGAACTTCAGGACACAGTCGAGGAGTTGCAGGAAATAGTAGCTGAACAACAGATTGCAATGACAATGAAGGACGACGACATCCAGGATCATGATGAACATCTAACTAATGTTAAAGAGAAGCTGATGCAGACTAAAGGAGAGAAGGAATAACTGATCGAGATGGTCGTGGAACTGAAGAACAAGCTGAAGGAAGAAGCTACCAAGAGGGCGAGAGCTGAGGACGCATACGATGAAGCTTATCAACGAATTGGAATAGCAGTAAGAGATGCACAAGCAAAGAGGATGAAGATGGAAGAGATGGATAAAGTATTCAATACCGTGATCAATCGAGCTCAAGATCAGGTCATGGGTTATCCAATTCAGTTCGAGACTCTGCCATCATACGTGTTAGATCGCCGAACAATGTTCCGAGTTATGGAAGAAGAGCGTCGAAAGGCTACAAAGTATCTTAATAGATCATCGTAGGAAATGCGCCTGTTATGCACGTAATAAGTGTTAAATATTGTGTAAATCCCTAGTGTTAAGTAACCATGGGATATGATAATGATGATGTTGTCCTGTAACTTTTGTAGTTCAGGAAAGGAATGTAAATAGCAGTGATGCTATTGTTTTTATGTTTTTCGAAGAGATGATGAATAAATAAAAGTTATTATTTATTCAAAGTGTTATGTGTTATGTGGTTATTTCTTTTTGGAGGCAAGTTAATAAGAAAATACTTAATGAAGCTGAGTAATAGTCTAATAGATGTTTTGTCTTAAGAGAAAATGCCTCCCAGACGTGAACCACCCCGACAGAGAACCAATGAGAGAACTAACAATAACGATGTTGAAGATAATCCCATCCAACAACTAGTAACATTACTAACAGGAGCGTTGCAGAATCAACCTCAGAACCAAGGCACAACGTTTAAGGATTTTAAGGTGGTTGGACCACCTGAATTCCATGAGTCCATGAATCCAGTGGAGGCACAGACCTGGATTATGGAAATAGAGAATGTATTTGAAGTCGCTAGGGTAGTGGATGAACAGAAGACTGCTTTTGCAACATTCATGTTGAATGCAGAAGCTAGTTATTGGTGGCAGGCCAATAAAACCTGGGAAGGACCAGGAGTGATGACCTGGGATAGGATCAAGGAGTTATTCTTCGAGACCTATTTTCTAGAGAGTTCAAAGAGACAGTTAGAGGTTCAATTTTTGGAACTCAAGCATGGAACGATGACGGTGTCTGAGTATGCCACGAAATTCAACGAGTTGGCGAGGTTTGTGCCATATCAGGTCAGCACGGATGAACGGAAGACAAAGAGATTTGAACAGGGACTGAAGCCCTGGCTGTACAGTAGGGTTTCCCTGTTCCAGTTGAAGACATTTGCAACAGTGATAGTTGAAATTTAAATAGATACACTTAGAAGGGGGGGTTGAATAAGTGTAGGCACAAACTATGTCCAATTTTTATTTCTTATCAAAAATTCCATGAGTGTTTAATGCAGCAAGCTGGATTAGTGATATGGATAGAATGCAGGTTGCTGGATAGCTTGACAGAATATTAAAGTATAGAAAGCAATCACACAAACACTAGAATTTTTACGTGGTTCAACTACTACCCTCTAGAATAGTAACCTAATCCACATCCAATACCAACTAGTATTGGAGACTCACTTTTTATTCAACTTTTCCAATTACAATACAAGTTCTATCAAACTTGAACACCTTTGTTCCTTGTGCACCTATGCACTCTTAAGCACCTATGCTTTCCTTCAACTTGACTGTAATAAGTTATCAACCCAAACAAGATTACCCAATAACGATTTAGATAATTAAAATACAATACTAGAGGTCTAATGATCAAGCAATATATTACTTACCAACTCAAGGCTCTAGTATGAAATGATATGCAAGTAGGATATTACCAGAATGTATTCGAAACTGCAACTCTGTTCTTAATGCAATCAATATCTAGCCCAGTGGAAAATAATCTCGCAGCTTATGTGCTATTATTTTCTGTGTATGTATTTCTTGTTTTAAAACTGTTAGCTAGTTCTGTTTATATACACCTCTTTCGAGAGTATTTCCTTTGCACATATTTGATTCTGTAATCTGCTCATTTAAAAACATTTAGCAGACATCATGATATATTCATTTTGATTTCCATGAGATCACGCTGTCAATACTTTTAAGACTAATTGATTTTATGGCCTGTCTCAATTTCTAGAAGTCCAGAAATCAGTACCATATATATTGACACGCTAGTTTCCATATTTCTCAATATATATTGGACCGTTAGACCCAACCAATTAGATTTCCAAAATCATGGCTCATGATTCTTGTATTGCGTATGGTAATCAATCATCTAGTTACCTTAAATAATTTCCTAGAATTAAGACCCTTGATATATGCAGCGTGATTTATGATGCAAGATCTATGATGTCATGATTTATGCTTACCATAATTTTCTAGCCGGTGTCCATATGGATTGGGCCGTTGGAGATACCCAATCAAATACCTTGAATTGTAATGCACGACTTCTGCTATCCCATTGTTGTCTTATCCGTGATCTTAGAGATAAAATGCACAATTTATGAGAGTAATTTCATGCTCTATTATGTGGGTTTCTTTAACAGGATTTGATTCCTTATGTCGAGCAATTTTATCATGCAAATTATTAAACATGCAGCATCAAATATGAATGCAGGTATATGTATGTAATGCACATGTCCTAGAGCCTTATTTTGGAAAGTAATAACTGCTAAAATCTTACATATATTCCTAAGACTCAATTTAGCTTTTCTTTCTTCAAAGGCATCTTGACTTTGGACCTTCTTTCTTGATGATCCTGAAATAATATATAACAGAATTAGTGAACTAATATGGTCATCATCAAAACATAGAGTGTGACATAAGTCAACATTCTCCCCCTTTTTGATGATGACAACAAGATAATTATAACTCCCCCTAAAACTATGTATTTCAAGAGAGTTATAGCTCCTCCTCTGTTAATGCATACCATTGATTGCATATGTACTGTGTTTGAGCAACCCTGTATTTTGCAAGTTATAAAAAATTTAACAATAACCCTGCACTTTCTGGTTAGTCCATAACATGATACACAGAAATTATAGTAAACTATGTAAACCATCATCCATCAACAGATTTAAACCTTAGTCTTAACAACATAAGTTATCATGTATGAAAAGTTTAAATAATTATCTTTGGGAAGCAGGAATAATTAGGATTCTTCTCCCCCTTTTGCATCCATCAAAAAGGTGTGTCGAGAAGCCAAAGAGGGGCAGAGTGACTAAGCATCCTCCTCGTTAAGATTAACTTGATTTGCCTCGCGAGTTGTGAAATAGGGGCGGTGAAGCCTGCGGTGCATGATCTCCTCCAGGGACATGTTATTGGAAAATTTGGGGGGTCGAGCGATGAAGGTTGGAGGAGGTAACGGCAGGTCCATAAAGTCTCCTTGATATTCGGCCATCCAATTGCATTGGGGCCATTCGGCGTGCTTGGACTTGGTCTGCTTGCAGCTCATCACTAAGATCATTTATGTGGTGCTCGGTAAAGCGTCCCAAGGTTCCAATTTGGTTGCTGATGAACTTGAGCTCAGTACTCAATTGACAGGCATTGCGGTTCATCTTCCGTTGCAGGGCTTCAACCATTTCCCCAGTGTGCAACTCAAAACCGGCCTGAAGGTCAATAAACTCATCTTCCACATGGCGACACATACCCTGAAGATCAGAATGACAGATGGGCAGTTTTCCTCTTTCAAGGACAAAGAGAAGGAGTTGAATATCTTTGACATCAGAAGAGAGTTGGGCTTGATTATTGGCAATGGTGTGAAAGAGAGTGATAATTTCAGGGGAGGAAGGCGAGGAAGTAGGAGGTATGGGTTTGGGAATTTCGGGTACCACACGGATGAACTTTCCTTTAAGCAGAGTAATATGAGCTCCTTTGAGATAGGTAGAATTGATAGAATCAATTAATTGAATGGAACCCTCATCGTCGAGTGGAATTTGGAAGTGAGTAAATAGTTTGGTGAGGAAGCAGCTGTAGGGCAGACACTTTTTGGAGTGTTTAACACAGTGAAGCATGTGTTTTAGCATCATGAGTGAAAAGTTAAAAGATTGACCGGTCATGATTAACGCTTCTAAGACCAAATCCTGATACGTGAACTCAACGCCACCACCAAGACGAGGGAAAAGATTATATCGTAACAATTTGTGAAGGACGACTGCAAGAGGAGATACTTCGATGGTTTTGGGAAGGGTGACAGAGGACACTGTTGGATCATCCAAGATAAGGCGAAGTTATACTAAGGGAGACATAGGAGTAGATATAGGCCCTTTGAGAGTGAAGGGGCAGTCCCCGGTGTATGGGATGGACAGTATACTCCCTAAATCCATAGGTGTGAAGAACAAAGATTTTCCTTTACCAAAGGAAGTGTAGCAATCTCCATTATTCTCAAGATTGGTGTAAAACTGCTGAACCAATTTTGGGTAAGCGACCGAGGGAGGAGTGCTTAAGGAAGACAGACCACATGACTCCAAAAGGCGATGAAGAGGGGAGTTTTGGTAGTAAAACATGTCTATTGATTTTTTATAGACAAAGATTTTGTGACATATAGATGACTTAAAGCAAAGTTCGAAGTTGTGACCTCAAAAAAAATCATCAGGGACAGCATGCATTGAAATAGGGAGAAGGTTTACCGTCAGAGGAGGGGAATTGAGTGACGATTCCTTGACTGCTCTTCGTTTAGTGATCGTGGACGTCCCAATCGGTGGAGGAGAGGGTAAGCTAGCTTTGGATTCGACCAAAGTGGAGTCACCAGAGATGGTTTGGACCGAGGGCTACTTCCGTTTCAGCCATCGAGTAGAAGTGGGATGAGGAGATGGTAGCGATATCTCGTCATCCGATTCGTCACGAATTTGTCTGGATCACCGTGTTTTCATCTTCACGGTTGGGGTTTGAGGGAGGTGTTGGGGTGTAGAAAGAATTGGGATATGCAGAGGACAGAGAGAGAGCATGGATTAGTAAAGTAGAGTCTATTTTTTTTAAAAGGTGTGTGTTACCGAGATTTGGAAAGACGTGTCGCTGTGTTATGGAATTAAGATCTTGAATAGATACAATGAACGTAATTATGGCACCTAGATACACCGTGACTGTCTATTTTCCTTAATGTATGCAGAACGTATTTAACTCAGACACATCCCGAGTTCTCTTCTTAAGGTACAGAATCGGTCTTACCCTAAAGGTTTTGTAAAAATATCTGCTAATTAATGCTCAGTGGGAATGAATATCAATTTTATTAAGCCTTTGGACACATTGTCTCTAAGAAAATGGTGGCGTACTTCTATGTGTTTTGTGCGAGAATGTAGGACTGGATTTTTAGAGATGGCTATGGTGCTTGTATTATTGCAGTATATGGGTACATTTTCACATATGATGCCAAAGTCACATAGTGTTTGACGCATCCATAAAATTTGGGAGCAGCAACTTCCTGCTGCTAAATATTCACCCTTAGTAGTGGATAGAGCGGCTGATGTTTATTTTTTGCTATGCCATGAGACAAGACTTTGTCCCAAAAATGTACATGCACCGCTTGTGCTTTTTCTATCTATTTGACAACCTGCATAGTCAGCATCTGAGTAACCCATTAGATCAAAATTGTCACATTTTGGATAAAATAATCCTAAATTAGTAGTACCACTCAAATATTTTAATATTCGTTTAACAGCCTGTAGGTGGGATTCATTGGGTTTGGCCTGAAACCGAGCACATAGACACACACTGTACATTATATCAGGTCTAGAAGCAGTTAAATATAGTAGGGATCCGATCATACCTCTGTATTTTGTTACCTCTACATCCGTACCTTTTTCATCTGCTGTGAGTTTTATTGATGTGCTCATTGGTGTTGTCTTTGAGTTTGAATTATCGAAACCAAATCTCTTAAGTAGCTCTTTTGTATACTTGGTTTGATGAATGAATATACCTTCATGATTTTGTTTAATTTGAAGGCCCAGAAAGTAGTTGAGTTCTCCCATAAGGCTCATGTCAAACTCTTTGTGCATGCATTTGGAAAACCACTCACAAAGAAAATTATTAGTAGCACCAAATATTATATCGTCTACATAAATTTGTGTAATAATAATATCTTTATTTTGACGTTTAATAAATAGCGTGGAGTCGATTTTACCTCGTATGAACCCATTTGATAAGAGATACTTACTCAATCTTTCGTACCAAGCCCTTGGAGCTTGTTTGAGTCCATAGAGTGCCTTCTTGAGTTTGTATACGTAATGCATGAACTTGTCATGTTCGAATCCAGGTGGCTATTATACATAGACTTCTTCATTTATGTACCCGTTGAGGAAGGCGCTTTTGACATCCATTTGGTGTAGCTTGAACTTTTTGAAACAAGTGAATGCTAGTAGTATACGAATGGATTCCAAGCAGGCTACTGGGGCAAATGTTTCTTCATAGTCTATTCCTTCTTGTTGGTTATATCCTTGAGCGACTAATCTCGCTTTGTTTCTTGTAATTGTTCTGAACTCGTCAAGTTTGTTTTTGAATACCCATTTAGTTCCAATAATGGATACATCTTTCGGAGGAGGCATCAATTCCCACACTTGACATCTTTCAAATTGTTGTAACTCTTCTTGCATTTCTAGTAGCCAATTTTCATCAAGTATGGCTTCATTGGTGTTCTTTGGTTCAATCTGGGATAGGAATGCTGAGAAAGCACACATGTTTTGTGTTTTTCGTCTTGTAGTAACTCCTTCATTTATGTCTACAATGATGTTATCAGGAGGATGCTTTTTGATGTATCTTGCTGATTTTGGAAGTTGAACATTATGTATTACTTCTTCAGTAAATTGAGAATTGTGGTATGGTTGTTCATCCATTTCAGCTTGCTGGAAAGAATCTTGATCTTGTTGTTCTTCTAATCCAGCTTGCTGGATCTGTTCCATAGTCTTGCTGTTTTGCTTTATGTGGTATGATGGGTTTGCAGTTGTCTCTAAAATTCCTGCATCTTCTTCTATTTCGTTTGGAATATCATGGTTAAGTTCATTAAATTTGATATGTATAGATTCTTCGATACACAGCTTTTGCACATTATAAATGCGATATGCTCTACTATTTTGTGCATAGCCAATGAATATTCCCTCATAAGATCTAGCATCAAACTTGCGTAAGTTCCCACTAGTGTCAAGAATAAAACATTTAGATCAAAAGATTTTGAAATAACTTATATTAGGAAGTCGTTTATTTAATAATTCATATGGTGTTTTCAAAAGAATTGGACAGATTAACACTCTACTCAGTACATAACATGATGTGTTTTAAGCTTCAGCCCAAAATTTCTTTGGGAGTTTACTTTCTTGAATTAGTGTTCTAGCTGTTTCTTGTAACGTATGATTTTTTCTTTCTACCACTCCATTTTGTTGAGGGGTTCTAGGTGCTGAGAATTCATGAGTTATTCCTTTTTGATTACAGAATGTAATAAAATCCTTTTGAAATTCAGTACCATGATCACTTCTAATTCTTATAGGATTAAGACTGTATTTGTTTTCCAAATTTTTAAATAGTTTTTCAAATTCTTTATTTGCCTCATCTTTTGTTCTAAGGAATAGTACCCATGTATATCTAGAGAAATCATCGACTATCACAAAAGCATAGAATTTACCGTTTAGACTAGCATGCCTTTCTGGTCCAAATAAGTCGAGATGAAGCAATTATAAGGGAGAAGAAGTTGATACCATGTTTAGGGCTGTGAACGATGTTCTTACTTGTTTTTCGAGTTGACAAGGTTCGCATATACCTTTCTTCTCGAAATTTACTTTGGGTAATCCTCTTACTAAGTTCTTTGATGACAACTTGACCAGAAGCGTTTCTTTGACGTTGGCTTATTTTAGAGTACGCATAGATGATCAGTTGAATTTTAGTTTACGCATTTGTCTAAACCTAAGCCTAAGTAAGAAAAGAGAGTTTGAAAGAGAGAAGTAAGAGAAAGACAAGTCTTTGAATTCTTCAAGCTTTTATTAGTGATTTACAAGTATCGTCTGAACAAAGTAAAGGTATGTTCTATAAACCTTATCATATATGTTTTACATTATATAGTCTCTGTGAAATTTTATGTCTCTGTTTTCTTAAAAATAACTATGTATAAGACTTTTACCAAAATCTCTGAAAAACCATGTTTGTATAATTGTGTAGAGAGTTATGATAATATGTGTAATTTTAATTGTTATCACTAGCATGTCTATCTATCTATCTATCTATATATATATATATATAACTGTATACTAATTACATGATGAAGGAAGGAAAATGGTTTGTACAGTAAAAATTCATATATAAACGTATGTTTTGTAGAAATATCAAAATTAGTGCATGCTAATTGAGAAATTGAACTATATATGTTAAATTGGTTTATATGTTGGTATGTTGGTGTTTTAAAGGAATCAAATTGGATTTTTACAGACTTACAATGTTCACTGTGATTATCAACTGTCAGTAATGGAGTTTAGTTTTAAAAATAGTGTTTCAAAATTTAAGTTTTCTAGAATCATGGTTAAGTCGTTGGTAGTTGGTATATGTATGATTGATAAGATTTATGTGTAAATTATATAATTTATGCATGCTAATTATTGTTAGAATTGAAGTTATGGACAGAGAATTCTTTGTTCTGTTATTCGAGTTGTGTATTCTCATGAGTTTCATAGCCCCCACAGAAAAATCCACGCCCAAATACAAGTCTCTTGTCTTAGCGCCAAAATCATTTGACCAGACTTGCGTCATTAACAAAGTCAAGTCAGCTTTACTTCACGTGAGTCCCTATATAACTCTCACGCAGAAGCGCCACATCAACAGCCATTATGCACTATTAAGATTCAAATCTGAAGTGGCAATGTGGCGCCATTTAGCGTATCGCTCGAAATGACTTTTATCAGCATGTAAGTCCGAAATTTTTAGTTGTAATACTA
Source organism: Panax ginseng (assembly GCA_020205605.1). Classification (NCBI taxonomy): domain Eukaryota; kingdom Viridiplantae; phylum Streptophyta; class Magnoliopsida; order Apiales; family Araliaceae; genus Panax; species Panax ginseng. Next base: position 102,751,361 of record CM035143.1, read on the forward strand.
TATGACCAAATAATTCTGTTCTTTTAGTATTGTAATGTGTTGAACGGACATGGTGTTAATACCTAACGAGTTTATTATTGTTTAGGAATATAAATTGATTACATGGTTAGACATTTAAACCATACGTGATGTAGAATTGATAATGACTGATAACGTTATGATAACATATTATATAGGATATTGTGATTTGGATTATAACGTTTTAATCTATGCGCAAGACACGTTCTTTAAATCTACTTTTATAATAGTTGAACAAGTTTTCTAATCCTTAATATTCGTTATGTAAATTTCATAATTCTATACTTTATTGAGTAAAAGTACTTTCATTAAGCAACTTGATTGTATCTAGTTATTGAAGATGATATAAGTTTCCCATCTCCACACTTTTATCGAACAAGTTGTTATGATTATGCAAGTTTTCCTAACTCAAAACTTGTTATATTAGCATGCAAGTACCTTTATTCTGTTGAACTAGTTTATCGTTCAAGTTATTCTTTGTTATGCATGCTTGATATTAAATTCTAAGATGTAACATTAGCTTAATGTTGTTCAAAGCAAGGTATGATAGATTATTCAATTGTTATGCTATTAGATTATTCCTAAAGCATGAACTTAGAATGCAATGTTTATTTAGTTATGATTATTCAATAACATAGTGTTATTATCTTTTATTCAACTAATCCTTAGTTGATGTCCGTTGAATTCCAAATTACCTTGAAGTGTATCTAAACCAAACTGACTTTGGTGCGGGCTTGTACTCTAAATACTGAGATGAACAACCCCATTATTAGGGGTTGCACTTAGTTTTATACTTTGTGCTAAAATGTTTGTATACAATACATGTACAAAGGATTGATCCCCCTAAGTACCTTTGAGTCCTTATAGTCTTATGACTGTTAAAGTTAAAAGTGAAAGATTACTTATAACTGTGGACATGGTTTGTGGTCATTAGACCCTCAGTGAATGTTATGATTTTTAGAATGTTAATAGAACATATTGTTCAGTTCTATTAAGCCTAGTATTTGGCAAGTGATATAAAGGTTAAAGTTTATTTATTGATTATTCCAAGTGAGCTTTGTTTGCTCACTCTTGCCTGTAAAATCGTTACAGCTGAAGATGGAAAGGGTGACGTACCTAGAACCAGTAAAGAAAAGGGAAAGATGAACAAGTACTGAAGACTTGTAATCGTTTTGATAGTTTTATTATCAGATTTTGGTTTAAATAATGTAATGAAGTTTATTTATTCCGCATTAATGATTGTTTGTAATGGTTAGATGACCTGGGAGATTTTTAGTTAATGTAATCCTTTATGTGCAGGTTTATTATTCAATTTATTATGATTGGGTAGTATTAAATGATTGTTTTATTTAAGTGAACACCAAATCTTGAGGCAATGAATTTGGGGGTGTCACATGCGGAGTGGATATCATCAATTAAAGGTTAGGCCAGGAGACGTACCGAAGACGTCATTCAGAACTCGGTATGGTCATTACGAGTTTCTGGTTATGTCATTTGGTTTAACCAATGCACCTGCAACGTTCATGGATTTGGTGAACAGGGTGTTTAAACCATTCTTAGATAAATTTGTGGTGGTATTTATTGATGATATCTTGGTGTATTCTAAGACCAAGGAAGAACATGTTGAACACTTATGAGTGACGTTGGAGACATTGAGAAAGGAGAAGTTGTGTGCAAAATTTTCAAAATGTGAGTTTTGGATGGAACATGTACAGTTTCTCGGACATGTTATTGATATAGACGGAATTTCGGTAGATCCATCAAAAGTTGAAGCTGTAGTAAACTGGGATCAGCCGAAAACACCGTCAGAGATAAGGAATTTCTTTGGATTGGCAGGTTATTATAGGTTTTTTATTCAGGACTTTTCTAAGATCGCGACCCCGTTGACGAATTTAACCAGGAAAGCAGTTAAGTTTGTTTGGACGAAGAAGTGTGAGGAAAGTTTTCACGAATTGAAGAAGAGGATGAGCTCAGCACCTGTGTTGTCATTGCCTGATGATACATGGAATTTTGTAGTATATAGTGACGCATCGCATAAAGGACTAGGATGTGTGCTTATGCAGAATGGCAGAGTTATTGCGTATGCATCACGTCAATTAAAAGATTACGAAAAGGGGTATTCGACTCATTACTTAGAGTTGGTTGCGGTGGTGTTTGCCCTGAAGATTTGGAGACATTATCTTTATGGAGAGAGGTGTGAGATATATACTGACCATAAAAGTTTGAAGTATATCTTTACACAAAAAGACTTGAACATGCGACAAAGAAGATGGTTGGAACTGATCAAAGACAATGATTGAGAGATTTTCTACCATCCAGGAAAGGCGAATATTGTTGCTGATGATTTAAGTAGGAAGGGACGAGAAAAGTTAATGTTGTTGACCGCTCAAGATAAGTTAGTGTCGGAAATGGCTAAAATGGAGTTGGAAATTAGATATCCAAAAAAATCCAATGAAAAGTTGTTTTAAATAGGAAATGATTCAACGTTGGTAGATAGAGTGAAGAATGCACAACTTCATGATGAAGAATGCAAAAAGATAAAATAGAAGATATCTGAAGGTGAGGAAAACAAATTCAAAATCGATTCAGAAGGGTTACTTCGATTCGAAGGGAACCTTTGGGTTTTGTAAGTACCAGAAATTAAAGAAGAAATTCTAAATGAAGCTCACAACTCACGATATTCGATTCACCCTGGGAGTACAAAGATGTACCAAGATCTTAGACATCACTTTTGGGGGCCGAATATGAAGAGGGATGTGGCTGAGTGTGTGGCGAAATGTTTAACATATCAGAAAGTCAAAGATGAACATCAAAGGCCAAGCGGATTGTTACAACCATTGGAGATACCAGAATGAAAATAGGAGCATATCACAATGGATTTTGTGGTAGGTCTTCCAACGACCCAACAAGGTTACGGTGCTATTTGGGTAATTGTGTCAAGACACGGAGTACCTGTGTCCACTGTATCAAACAGAGATCCATGTTTCACATCTAATTTTTGGAAAAGATTACAAGAATGTTTGGGAACACAACTGAGAATGAACACAACGTACAATCCTCAAACTGACAGACAAAGCGAAAGAACTATCCAAACACTAGAAGATATGCTCAGAGCATGTATAATGGATTTCAAAGGAAATTGGGATGACCATCTGCCATTGGTGGAATTTGTTTATAATAATAGTTACCACGCGAGTATTGGTATGTCGCCTTACGAAGCGTTATACGGCAAGAAAATGAAGAACCCCGTTATGTTGGGACGAGGTAGGTGAACGTCAGCTATTGGGTCCAGAGTTGGTACAACAAACCGTCGGGATCATCAAGGTGATTCGAGCAAGATTACTAGTTGTACAGGATAGATAGAAGAAATATGCCGATCAGCATCGACAGAATCGGGAATTCGATGTCGGAAGTTATGTCTTCTTGAAAGTATCTCCCTGGAAGGGGAAAATTAGATTTGGTAAGAAAGGGAAATTAAGCCATAGGTTTATAGGTCCTTTTGAAGTGCTTCGAAGAGTTGGTGAAGTGGCGTATGAGGTATCTTTACCTCCAGAGTTGGAGCATATTCATAATATTTTTCATATCTCGGTATTGAGACTGTATAGGCCTGACTATAAGCATGTTATAGAATATGAGCCCTTATAGTTTGAGAAAGACTTAACGTATGAAGAAGTCCATGTTCAAATTGTTGACAGAAAAGAGCAAATACTGAGGAATAAAGTGATACCTTCTGTTAAGGTGATCTGGAGGAACCACAATGCTGAGGAAGCTACGTGGGAACTTGAAAGCGTTATGATGAAGAATTATCCTCAGTTGTTTGCTTAATTTTGTATAGCGATTCTGGGGACAGAATCTTATTAAGGAGGGAATAATGTAACAAATAAATTTTTCGAGTTGTGATTCTGGGGACAGAATCCTTTAAAGGAGGGAAGGATGTAACGATCGAGAAATTTATAATTTAATTTAAATATTTATTGAATTAAATAAATATTTTAAATAATTTATTTATTGAGGAAAAATAAATAATTGATGAGTTGTGGTGAATTAATTTAGTAACTAAATTAATTAATGTTAATTGAGTTGAATATTGATAATGTTATTTGAAGGATTTAATTTAAGAAAAATAATTAAATTAAATCAACTGCTTAATATTTAAGAAGATAATTAAAATAAATCAATTGCTTAATGTTAGTTCCTAGTAGGCACAATAGTTATCTAGAAGGGGGGTTGAATAGATATTTAAAAATCATTTCATTTTAAACTTGTTAGTTAATGATGATTAAAACTTAGCGAATTTATGTTTGTTTTAATCTCTTTTTGCAAAAATAGTGGAGTTATGAGAGTGAGGCGCTTATAGCAGCTTATGGCGAGATATAGCGATTATAGTATGAACGTAAAAGACACAGTCGTTTTAAGTGGTTCGAGCACACTTAAAGGTCCTAGTCCACTCTTCTACTCAACGAGTAGGAAATCCACTAAGGATGTCTTTTACAACTTTTGAATCACACAGATTCCTTCTAGACCAGCACTCTAGGAACTTCTTAGTTTACTCATCAACTCTTCAAGTCCAACAGACTTGGCTCTCTTACAGTTCACTTAGAACTCTTCAAGTCCAATAGACTTGGTACTCTTCTTCAGTTGATTGGTAGATGTTGAGTTCTTGATGGTTGCTACTCAGTTGTTGTTTAAGCACTTGTTCGAAAGAACTGAGTAGTTGAGCAAGCTTTGCTATTTCTCAGATCGTAGAGTTGAGCTTTGAGAGTTGTTCACGTTGTTTGTTCAATACTTGCTTGCTTCTCTCTCATCTGCTTGATTTGCATATATGTGATCTTGAAAACCATCTGTTGGATCCATCCGTTGAAGCATTAAATGCGTTTGACTTTTCTGTTCTTTGATGGAGACATTTATGCACATCATCTGAACTGCATTCTGGCCCACTGACACTACAGACTGCTTTCTCACCTAACACCTGAAAAGGTGTTTTCTGCCTTATCAATGGTACTTTCCTTAGCTTCTTCAATACGCTTCTTTGTTGCATACTAAGGATATTTCTTATGACTTTGGGACTGGTGAGTACTGCAGCGTTTAGAATCCATTCCTCTTATGTTGGAACCTATCTCCACACAAATCACGAGGCTCGACATTTTCTGACACAAGATAGATGATACTCTACGATACAGATCATGGTACTCTACGATTCAGATCGTGGTGACTTGCCGTCTTGATGCCTGGTCTGATGTTATCAGCCGAGAGCACTATGATTTCTCTTTTAAGTCTTTGCACACTACGATCTTCGCTTGCTTGAGTTGTAAACTCTACGTTTTCGAGAGCGCACTACGATCGTATACTTATAAACTCCACGTTTCCTATAGCACACTACGATCGTTGACTTGGCTCAGCAAACGTTGGGACCACTCTACAATTTTTGAAGAGGCCCTTTAAGGCAGGCACACTACGATCTTTGAAGCTCTACGTTTTTGCCTTGACTTCTAAAATGTTGATCAGATTGATACACTACGATTTCTTCGAAGCCTATCTATTACATCTCAAGATCAACCTAACAGCTTTGATCTTTCTATCTATACATTCTATTACAGAATGATACACGTTAAGAGCTTAGATCAACCTAAAAAATTTGATCTATCACTAAGTCCTTGTACATATATTACTTGAAGGACTTTACAAATAATCATGAGTATATACATTAAAACATCAAATCATAATATGCATTCTCCCAACAATCTCCCCCTATTTGATGTTGACATAACCAAGGAGATTTGTTGTCATGATTATTAGTGCCTAGATGCATTTGCAGGAAATTTAAACATGACTTAGTATTTCAGTGAGCAGCTGAAATTTCTAGAGGATAAGCATGAATTTATTGATGTTCAAGAAATATTGCAGTTTATCTTTACATCAATAAGAATTTAAAGTTTCAACTTATCTCTATTTCTTTGACCTTTTCCTTGGAGGATTGGCATATTCCTCAGCCCTTCTTTTCCTGCTAGCTTCATCCCTTCTGGCTAACTCTTCCAGCTCACTTGGGCTTACTATCGGGTTGTGATCATGCCTATTCATGAATGTTGGATCTCCAATTGGCATTCTTAGGCCTGTAGTGGTCACATTTGATTAGCTAGTAGTTGGCCCTTGACTCCTTAATGGCTGAGCCATCAAGACTTCCTCCTGATCAGATCGTTGAGTCTGATTGCTTGATCGTGGAGACTGTTGGTGGAATTATCTTGCAGGAGGGCTTCTTGAAAATTGTCCTCTTCCCCTTTCTTGGCTTCCTTGACCTCCTCTGCCTCTGCCCTAACTTCCTTGTGCTCCTTGAACTCCTTTCCCTTTATTCTCCCCCTTTATGTCAGCATCAAGGGTTCGAATGTCTGCAGAAAATCGATTTACTCCTTGGACAAGCTCGTTTAGTTGGCTTTGTGTTTGAGCAATGTCCTCTCGACTTTCCTTGATCTGGACTTCAGATCTAGCGTCTTTGTGTCGGAGGGCAGTGAAAACAATGTCAGTCTGTTGTTCCTGATTTACATAAGCTTTCTGGAATTCTGTGACTGAAGCTTTCAGGTTGATGATGTTCTCCAGCATAAGTTTATTTTGGACTTCTTGATTTTTCTGCATTTCAAGAACAGTCTCTCTTTGCTTGGTGGCTATCTGGAAATGAATCTCATCTCTGTCATTCATGCTTTGAATAATTTCTTTGATAATTTCCCTCAGTTTCTTTGTAAGTTCAGCGTTTAGAGTGCCAAGGATATTATTTGCACCAGTGATCATTTGATTCAACCGGAGATGAATGAGGTCTGAGTGAGTATCAAGGCATTCTTCAATGTTCTTGACCATGTTCTTGGAGACTTCCTTAAAGTCATCTTTTGTGGGTAGATTTGGAAGAGTATCATTGGTTTGAGGATTGTTGAATGGAGGGGATCTTTTCTGGGATTGATCTTGCAGGGAGTAGAGAGCAAGATCAAGACTAAAATAGTCATTGGAGGAGGAGGATGGTATGTCTGATGGAGGGGCCTGAGTTTTGATGTTTGGAATATGTGGCTCTACGATTTCTATTTGGGACTCTACGATAGGGCTAGAGTCAGGGATCGTAGAGATCGTGGTTTGTGGGAGCAAAATGAAGTTGTCTGCATTTGGTTCCTCAGTTACAGAATTTTGGGATTCTGCAACTAGAAATTGGTTTAGTGGATGAAGTATCACTTCCAACCATCGAGGGAATTCATAGAATTGACTAAATGAGAATGATGGCAAGTGATTGACTCTGAAGAGGGTCTGGATAGACATTACCTCAGGTTTATCCTTTGAGGAAGAGTTGTTGGAAAGCAACTTCTTGGTAAAGTTGAGTCTTCCTGGGAATCCATTGGCTAGTACTGAGATGGCTGGATACTCTTTGAAGCTCCAGAACATGTGATCCCAAGAGTTTAGGGTTTGAGCTTGATGATATGGCATCATGGGTAAGTAAGAGAACATCTGATTGTAGGGATAGCTTCTATACCCATTATTGCCTACAACAGTGATCTCAAGGTCATCATCATCTTCTTCCTCTTCTCTGTTCTCATTGGAGGAGTCCATTATCTCAATGATCTCTTGATGATCTTGCACTGGTTTTCTTCATTTCTGGCAGGGACCTCTCCTTCTGCCATGGAGATATCATGAGGCTCTCCCTCAACTTGATCATCTTCTTGTAAGCTCAAAAACTTCCCCTCAATTGGAGCATCTTCTTGAGCTTCAGGCATCTCCCCCTCAGCTGGTGTATTCTCTATCATGAGGATCTCAGGGATCTCCCCCTCAGCTGGAGCACTATCCTCTTGACTTGCTTTTGACAGTTCCTTTGTGGCAACCATCTTCTTGTCTTCCTTCTTGAGCACTTTTTCATTCTCAAGGATGTACTTCTTGACTAGCTTTCTCCTTGTTTTTCTAGACTGAGCCACAGCCTCAGGACTTTCTTGAACCTCAGTTTTGTCATGTTCAATAGCCACTATGCTTGATGTAACTACTTCCTTGCCTAACATGCTTGCTCTGGTCTCTACGAATAGTAGAGACTCTACGATTGAGGAGACTGATGGCCTTTTGGACTTATGACCAACTTTGTTCTTCTTAAGGATCTGGGATATGGTAGCTTGATCCTCATTTGCTTCATCTTGCTGCTGCTTTCTTCTTAGCATCCTCAGAGTCTCTATATCAGAGGCCTCTATAGGTATATCAGTGGTAGATCATTGAGGTTCTTCTACCAGTCTAGCCTTTAGCTTCCTCTTGCCCTTGCTTTTTCTGGTAAGGACAGAGGTTTCTCCTTTGTTGGTTTCTTCTTCTTCTTCGATTTCCCTTACAACAGACATATTTCCTAGAAGGCCTGAGTCCTTCAGATCACCAGTTCTTCCACTGGACTCGGTCATCATGCGAATATACTCAGCTGGGTTTCTCTTCCAATTTTCAAATAATTTCTGGGTCATACGTCTGTTTGGGTTGATAGCTTCTCCTTCTTCATCCCCAATTTTGTCACCCAGGGCAGATTGTAGAAAGATACTTATGAATCGCTCATAGAGCATCTTTTAAGGGCTTTTTGACTTCTTTGAGTTAATGATCCACTTACCAATCTAATCGAGCAATAGTGCTCCATAGTTGAGTTCTATTCCATAACTCATAGCAGTCATGAGCTTAAGTTGTACTTCATTCACAGAGTCATGGCATGAGCTCTTGCAGCATGTACATTTCCCAACTATATCGGCTAGAAATTCATACCTCTGTGGGAACTCCTTCTTCTTGTACCCTTTCACGGAGGGGAGTTTCTTGTGATGCATTCTTCTAAGTCCCTCTTGGAAGTCTACGCTGTCTATGAATGGATGCCCTTCATTTTTGAGACCTAGGGCGAGGTTGATGTCTTCGGCCTTTAGTCTGATTTCCACTTCTCTTACTCTCGTAGTGATGGTGTCTTTTTCAATCACACCATTCCTGTAGAACTCTTTCACTAACATGGGATAGATCAATGTGTCTGTGCTCAAAGCTTCTTCGAGACCTGCCTTCTTCAGTAAGGCCAGAGTCTTGTGGAATTTTGGTTGAGCTGTTTTGAACTCGTCAAAACAGAGTCTGTAGCCTGAGATAACACTAGAAGCCGCCATTAATTTTCTAGCTGGAAGTGAGATTTGACTGAGCTTTCTTCTAATTTAGGGTTTCTGCTTTGAGAGAGGATGAGAGAGAGATAATCTTTTGAACTTCTGATTTCAAAAATACGATTTCAATTTGTACTTGCAACTTCCCTCTCTCCTTTTTGCTTAGTGGGATAGGTGTCGACTTTTACTTGGCTCTACAATTTTGACTGATAAGAATTGTGCCGATTTACCCTTGGCTCCTGCAGAGCTGAGGTGTCCTTAGGGAGGACTACGATCGTTGAGGTAGTTTGCCTTTGTCGAGTGATCTAAGATCGTCGAGTCTGTCCAGCATTCCTCGTGTCTGATCTATAATTGTCGATGTTGACCGCTCAACTGCCTCTTCGTACTCCTGATTCATGATCTGAATCATCAATCTTCGATCCATATCAAATTCAGTTTGACCGCTCTCGCATGCGGTAATTCAAAACTCGATGTTGGGTTCTCCCAATTGCTTTCCAAAAAGAGAAATTCATATCATCTATTTTAATCTTCTTAGATCAGACATCTCTTTCCACAATATCCACGTGTCATGTGGCTTTTACCAATGCATCACTCATTCTTACTGCTCGCTTTTTTCTTCTTTCAAATTTCCAGATTCCATCTTTGTCATCTTATACTACGCCAAAGAATGCTTCATTCAAGCATCACATATCGAGTAACACAAGCTTGAATTGTTGCATCCTTTTGCTCCACGAATCCTTTATCGCTGTTCTTCACTTTCGCTTCTTCTAACTCATGAATACGGTTTTGAAATTCTACATTTGATCATATAATACTTCTAATAAACTCTCCTCGGGTTTTCTTCTTCCTCTTCTTCCTCACTCTCACCGTTACCTCTGCGACTATCTCTAAATTCAACTATCAATTCTTCACTCACCACATAGATATCTCTAATTCCTTCTTTTATTCGACATCACATTATCATGGTTAGTGATTAGAGGTATCCCCACGGTCTCATTCACTCCATTGTTAGCATTCTCACCGCCATTCTCAAATCTTCTTATAAAACAAGGGTTAATTAAGCAAATTAACATATCACATAATATCTCAGATATTATGACCGGCCAACAATTAAGCTTAGATAGGACACACTAGCGAAGGATTTACTCATCTCTCCCCTCCTAGTTATATTCCCCGATCTCCTTCAGAGACCATATCCCTATGCTCTGATACCAAATGTAACAACCCCAAAATAGGTCCATTCCATCCAACCCATTCTGAGTCGCCAAATACATGGTACAAAAAATAACTACAACTTTATTACAACAATTGTCGTGCAAAATACAACAACATATATGCTGTGAGTTTGGATACAAATATATACCAACTGTAACTCTGGACACCAACTTTGGATAACACATCACAATGACACCTTACATAAAGGTATAGTCAAAAACTGTTTTAGAAATAAGAATCTTTGGGAAGTGCTCAAGGAAACCTTCGTACATGGGAGGCCATGCTTCTAGGTTATGGTAGATATCATATGGCCACGAACCATCCTTGGTCACCCTAATAGACCCCAAAGAAAAACGAGAAGATTACTATCATATTCTTCCCAATGATGAGCCTTCTCTTGACATATCATTATCTCCACTGTCTCTAATTGGGAATTAAACTCCAAACAAACACCAAGATTATATAGGTAGTGCTTGTAAATATATTCAGCAAGTGGATGAGCACAACCCTATCTTTTGATGACACGAGGTTGTATGTCATTAGACATCTTGTATGATAGTGGCAAAACACCCTTCCAAGTTAAATTCACCTCACCCTCAACCTCTATAGACCACCGTTCTATTCCCGTGTTATCCCCCGCTCGACCCAGCTACACTTTTATTACCTGAAAGGAATTGTGAAGAAAAAGGGTGAGCACAACTAGCTCAGTAAAGAATATCATGACTAAAGATAAATAAATTATCAATAGCTTTCAACAGTAATAAATCAGAGATTTAGAATATATGGTAGATGATAAAACTTTTCAACCATAGTTGCAGCGGAACGAGCAATCCATTAGAAGAGTCAAATAGACCATAAAATCTATTATCTTCTCCATGTTAAAAGTCTACCAACAATGTTTTATCCCTGTAACATCAATCAACAATTCCTATCCACAATCACGTGTATAACTCATAATCGTAATTGTAGTTCTAAATTCCTTTCCTCATCCAGACAAAGTTAATTTTCATCACCGAAACATCAAAGATCATGGTTATACCAAATCACAGCCCGGTTCATAATCATACTGATAAATTCATCTTTACACTACGGCCAAAGATATTCATCAACAGTTCATCTTTGCACTACTGGCCAAAGATATTCATCAGAAATCATTCATCTTTGCACTACAGGCCAAAGATATTCAGTTATATCATCATTTAGGACTGAGAATGATGAAAAATATTTTAAAGAAAACGAATCCAGTGAAACAAAATAATAAATATTAAGGATTCGTACTTCAGCTATTCCATGTCAAAAAAAATATCTCATAAATAATCATAGTGGAGTAAAATTCAAGAATGATCAAAACATGGATACAATCAAAGCTAGTATCCATAATAGATATTTTGGACGAAAAACAAAAATTTAATTTTTCTGTGAATAGTGCCATATTCGTGAACAGTGTCGTATACGTGAATAGTGCCGTATACGTGAATAGTAACTCTGATACCAAAAGATAGAAATTTCACAAAATTCATCATCATGCTTCGTGAATAGTACTCGTGAATAATAACCCGTGAATAGTAACTCATAAATAGTAACTCGTGAATAGTAACTCATGAATAGTAACCCCGACATGAAAAAGTTCCAAATTTGATAAAAAGTTCAAACCAATATTTCGGCATAATGATATTGAAGAAATAATATCATTTATGAAGAAAATAATCTCCCTTACCTCAGAAAGAATAGTATTTCTGACTGGAATACTGGATATAGTGCTAAAAGAACTTGCACCGTATAACAATACTCGAAGTACTAAAATACTCACAAAATACGCTCGATATAATAGAGAGAGAAAGAGAGAAATCTTTAGTTTCTGGTGTGATTTTCAATTCTAACCTAAGTACCCTATTTATAGGAAAATGCTTAGAACACCAAAGCAGAAAATTTAATAAAATATAATATATTTTTTCTTAAACTTCCTACGCACCCAATTAGTCCAAACATCAGCCAAACCTCAACCAAAACCATCAAAAAAATGTTTTTTATATTTAAAACAATTAAAACTTTCAAAAATCAATTATTTCGGAACTTCGGAATTTCAATAATTCATATTAAATAGCCCTTTTATCAGAAAATTCGATTCTCTCGAATTTCGATAGGAAATTCAATTCTCTACAACTTTACAGAAGAAAGTTTTTCCAAATTCCAAATGTAAATCGAAAATCCATAAATCCAAGCGATTTTACAAAGCTATAATCAAATTTCAGTCAAGAAATGGGTCCACCAACATGTTTAACATGTTTTTAGTATTTATTGCAAAAAAAATACTCTTCCTCCTCATATACTCATATATCTCATATTCATTGTAAAAATATCACCATTATTATATTTTTAAAATATAATAATATATTAAAATGAATTATTTTATCAGAAAAAGATAAAATATTAATTTTCAACAATTGTCACATTAAAAATTTTCTCCATCTATATCCACATAAAATCAATATTTTCCTCATTATATAAATCAATAATTAATTATTCATAAATAATATTACAGAATCACAATAATGATAACCAGGCCGTTCCCAAGAAAGACGGGGCTTTCCAATAAGAATTTCTCCTTACTGGCGCAATTAGGTGACCAAACCTCTCCTTAGACAGAACTTTCTAGACATTGGCAATAATGTTATCTAATAATACTATTCAGATAATATGAATTATTGCTCCGATAATAGAAAATCATCGTAGTGACAATTATTGAAACAACAGTAATATAAAATATCAACGCATCAATTATTAAATCAATAAAATAAAATACTGAACAGTAATTACTGTAACAATTATTGAGTAGTGCCTTCTTACGTAAGCATCAATAATTCAACAATACTGTGCAAAACCGTGTGCTACTGTGCAACAACGCGTATTACTTTACTTTACCCGCCGGGTATTCCAACAGTGTTAACGGTAACGATTACACCGTTATTTATAAAAACTTTAATTTGTCATTTTCTTCATCCGACAGTTATTCTGTTATGGGGCCCACAAATGGTTGCACCGTCGTACAAATATTCCCCAACAGAAAGAATATTCCACGACCAAACGAATATTCCTCGACAGAAAGAATATTTTATAACCACTTGCATATTTTGAAAAAAAATTCATATATCACCCTTAACTTTAACTTTTATCAATTTAACCATTTACTGAATTGTAATTATAAGAAAAATTGAATACTTTTATTTCATAAAATTCGGGGTCTTACACAAAGGGCTGATCCCCCTGAGTATGTTAAGAAGAGTTTGTACTGTCTAATGACTGTTAAGGTTAAGGTAATAATACCTAAACACTGTGGACATAGTTCGTGGTCTTAAGACCCTCAGATAATTAAAGTTCAAACTTGTTTTTCTATTTGTATTCGTAGAACAAGTTCTTTATTATTCAGTATTTGTTGTTCACTCTCATGTTGTTATTATACTATCTTTATGTCAGTAAGCAATTGTTTGCTCACTCTTGCAATTAAACAATGCAGCTAAAGTCGAAAGAGGTGATGATCCATCTACTAGCAAGGGAAAGGGCAAGATGTCTAAGTGATGAAGAATTAGTTAAATTTTATTTAAATGCTTGAAGTTATAAAACTTGTTTTATTTTATAATGTATTCCGCAAACTGATGTAATAATTTTAAAGTTAGAGTACCTGGGATTATTTTTGAGATGATGATGTAACCCTTTAATGGGAAAGATTATTGTTTATGTTATTTAAATTATGTCTTCATCCTTTGATTATGGGTAGTTAGATGTAATAGTTTTGATAAGTGAGCACCAAATCCTGTGGGAATGAAGTACCTGGATTTGGGGGTGTCACATATGGTGTATTGTTTTGGTGAGGAGTAATGGGATGATGGATTGTACGTTGCTCAAATCGTGGGTTGAGAATGGTTATAATGGGTGGGAGTTGGAGTTATAATGGAGGAGGAAAGAGAAGTAGGGGGAAGAAGTAGTGGGAAAGTGGTATAAGGAATGCAACTGCCAAATCTGATGGTTCACATTCAGGACCCCCGCCCCGGCGGGGGGGTATAAAGCTTATGAAGTCCGCCTCGACGGGCATGCTCCCTGACTTCAGACTAGAGAGACCCCCGCCCGGGCGAGGGTATTAGGCTTGTGAGGGCCCGCCCCGGCGAGGGTGTACTTTCTCAACTGAATATGTTCTCTTTTTTTCTTCATTGCTACTCCAAACCATTATGAAATTAAGTCCTGCAAACCATGAAACATAGATATGAGTAAAGAGTGAGCATTTTAAACATGGTAAAGAAATAATCAAGCACAATACAACTTAGTGGCTACTTAATGAAATTATTATATCCTAATCAACATAAACTATAATCTAACTAGCATGACTGAAATATATGAAAAATAAAAAGATGATTGGGTTGCCTCCAAATTAGCGCTTGATTTTAAGTCGTTCAGCCTGACTACTTCCTATTTATGGTACGTTGGATAATGTGATTGTGATAACGTCCCAATTGGACTCGCCACCCCAATAGTGATTCAGCCGTTGACCGTTGACCTTGAAAGTCTCCAATGGGTTTCTATTGTAGAGTTCAACGGCGCCATGTCCCAAAAGTGCAGGATATGGCATAATTTGATGATGATAGATGGCATGTTATCAATGAAGGCACAACATGAGGATTAAGTGGAGCAACGAAACCAAGCATTGGTGGATAAAAGAATGAGTAGCAGGACAGAATAGTAGCAGCATCATAACATAGGATCAACACTGCAGAAGCCGCGAGGCCGCGAGGCTATATAGGCACAAACTCGCGCGCCCGCGCGATCACTCGGATGAGGCAGATTTTGAAGATGTTGGCCGCAAGCAGTAATCACAAAGGAGGAGCATACCGCGTCATGTCTGTCCGAGGTCACGAGCCGCTTTTATTTTAATTTTTAATTTTAAGGGTTGTAATCGGTTAAAAATAATTCTGATTGGTGTCAGACGTATCATTCAGTAGTTTTACGTGTTTTTCATATTCGTAACTAGGGTTTACACTTTGGGAGAGTTCCATTGGAGAACGAAGCATAATCTCTATCTTTTTCTACTTCTTCTGTTGGATTGTAATCCCTGTGGAAAACTATTGTTCTTTGTTAGATTTTAATGTGGAATTGAACGTTACTATTAGATTATAATCAGCACTTGGGTTTGATCGATTCTTTCTTCTCTCTTTCAATTGTTTGGTTATTGTCCATGTATTGCTTTGATCCCATATTGGCTTTTGGTTCAGTCATGAACTAAACTCCATTATGGGATTCTAACGGATTTTAATATGTAGTTTAATTGATTGTTTGAGTGCTGGACTGTTTTAAATATCATAATGAATTTATATCATGGTTGGTTTGCATGCATGAATGCTTGATCACCATTAGTTTTCAGTACTTGTATGTAATTGAAAAATAACATGCGAGTATGGATTGTAATCATGATAGCATGTGTATATAGGGCTGTTTTGCATAGCTTTGTATTTCGTGAACCAGATAGACATATACTATTTCACCGTATGAGTTAAAATAAGGGCTTGTGCTTAAATTCAATATGGTTGCATTTCGTATATATATATAGTGATTTTGGTTATATTGATGATTACATGGTGTCTATCACATGTGGATACTGTGTAAGTAGGTCATAGTATATTGAAAGATGGCTATATCTATATTAGTGCTCTTAGCTACTTTTCTTTGATATATAAACAATATTGCATGATGGTGGTAATTAAATGAAGTATTAAATGAAGTTAGGATCCCATTATTTTTAGATTTGATTCATTACCTTATTATTCTTGATTTAGTCGTTATTTGCAATTAGAGTAATTCACAATTATAATCATTAGTTTGAGCATATTAATATAGTGATTTAAATAATGCATAATGGTTTAAATTAGACAACTTTCCCTGTGGATCGATACTCAACTTACTCTGTATTACTTGTTGACGCATGTATACTTGCATGAGTTAGAGCTCTTTTGTTAAAACTAAAAAAGAGGCAACAATGGTCCCGACCACCGTGATTTAAGCTTGCTTGGGAACAACCTCAACCGTGAGTTGAACAGCAGTACGGATTGCCCCGGCTCGAATTTTCTTTATATTATTTTCTTGTCGTGCCATTTCTTGACTTTTTCTTTGTATAACTTAGAGTTCTCGTATGCTTGAAGTCAGAATTCATCAAGTTCATTTAACTGGAGTAGCCTTTTTTCACCCGCAGCTGCTTGATCAAAATTAAGTTTCTGAATTGCCCAGTAGGCCTTATGTTGTAACTCGACAGGTAGGTGACAAGCTTTCCCGTATAGTAATTAGTATGGTGTCATACCAATTGGTGTTTTATACCCAGTTTGGTAAGCCCATAGTGCGTCGTCAAACCTGAGAGACTAATCCTTTCAATTCGGGTTTACCACCTTTTCCAAGATTTTTTTCACCTCCCTAGTTTGGGGATGATACGTTGTAGCGACCTTATGGTTGACCCCATACTTTTCCAAGAGAGCTGTAAATGATCTGTTGCAGAAGTGACTACCTTCATCATTAATAATAGCTCTCGGCGTGCCAAACCTCGTAAAAATATTCTTCTACAAGAATTTGAGAACCACTTGGCATCGTTAGTCGGGAGTGCGACGGCTTCAACCTAGTTTGATACATAGTCCACCGCAACCAATATATACTGATTACTGAACGACGATGGAAATGGTCCCATAAAATCGATGCCCCAAACATAAAAAATTTCAACTTCCAAAAATATTTGTAGTGGCATCTCATTCCTTTTCGATATGTCGCCCACTCGTTGACATTTATCATAAAATTTAACAAACTGGTGGGCATCCTTAAATAGAGTAGGCCAATAAAACCCGGCTTGAAGCACTTTTGCCGATGTCCTCTCACTATCATAATGTTCCCCATACGCAGATGACTGGCATTCATGCAGTATGGTCTTCACTTCATTGTGGGGCACACACCTTCAAATCATCTTATCAGCGCATTGTTTGATTAAGTAAGGCTCATCCCACATATACCACTGGACATCATGAAGAAACTTCTTTTTTTGTTGTCGTGTAAGATCAGGAGGAAGAATGTTGCTCACAAGATAATTCGCGAAGTCTGTGTACCATGGAAATTCTGTATTTATCCCAAATAGTTGCTCATCCGGGAATGACTCATTAATTACACACTTGTCTTCTTCCATTTTACCCTAATTTTCCAGCCTAGACAAATGATCGGCAACTTGATTCTCCGTTCCTTTTCTATCCTTTATTTCTAAATCAAACTCTTGTAAAAGGAGAATCCATCTGATAAGGCATGGTTTAGCATCATTTTTCGAAATTAAGTACCGAATAGCCGAATGATCTATATAAACTACTACCTTAGTCCGGATTAAGTATGCCTAGAATTTATCGAACACATACACCACTGCAAGTAATTCTTTTTTTGTAGTTGTGTAGTTCATTTGAGTCTTTGTGAGTGTCTTACTTGCATAGTATATGGCATGAAATACCTTCTCTCGATGTTGACCCAAAACAGCCCCAACCGCATAGTCGCTCGTATCACACATTAACTCGAAGGGAATATTCTAATACGGCGCGACGATTACAGGAATTGTAGTCAATTTCTTCTTCAATAGCTCGAATGCCACTTTACACTCCTCATCAAACTTAAAAACCGAATCCTTCTCTAAAATACTGCACACATATGTTTTGCAATTTTAGAGAAGTCCTTTATGAATCTCCTGTAGAACCCAACATGTCCCAGAAAACTTCTAATTCCCTTAACTGAACTTGGTGGAGGAATCTTTTAAATTGTTTTCAGCTTAGCTTTATCAACCTATAATCCTTGAGCCGAGACTTTGTGCCCCAAAATTATGCCTTCTTCAACCATGAAGTGGCACTTTTCCCAATTAGGAATCAAATTCGTGTATGTGCATCTTTGTAAGACCATTACCAAATTCTCCAGACACACATCAAAATCATCCCCATAGACTGAGAAGTCATCCATGAAGACTTCCACATTTTTTTCCACCATGTCCGAGAAGATGGCCATCATACACCTCTTGAAGGTAGTGAGTGCATTACACAAGCCGAACGACATTCTCCTGAATGCGAATGTGTCGTATGGGCACGTGAACATAGTCTTCTCTTAATCTTTAGGAGCGATGATGATCTAATTATAATCTGAATATCCATCCAATAAGCAGTAGTACTCATGTCCCGTTAATCTGTCCATCATCTAATCGATAAAGGGCAAAGAAAAGTGATCCTTGCGGGTTACCTTATTCAACTTCTTGTAGTCCATGCAAACCATCCAACCAGTCACTGTCCTTGTCGGAATTAGCTCACTGTCATCATTATAAACCACGGTCATTCCTCCCTTTTTTGGCACACATTGCACCTGACTCATCCACTTACTGTCTGAAATCGGGAAGATGATACCCGCATCCAACCATTTTAGGATTTCTTTCTTGAATACTTCTTTTATGATTGGGTTGAGCCGTCTCTATTGCTCCACTTTTGGTCTTGCATCGTCTTCCATCAGAATTTTATTCATGCAAAAAGATGGGCTGATTCTCTTGATATCTGCGATTGTCCATCCTATAGTCGATTTGTGGTCTCTAAGCACTCTCAACAACTTTTCTTCCTGCAATTTGATAAGTGCAGCAAAAATAATAACAGGTAAAGAATTAGAATTGCCTAAATACGCATACCTGAGGTGTTTAGGGAGTGGCTTAAGTTCAAGAGTCGGTGGCTCCTCCAATGATGGTTTCATCATTGTTGTGGCTTTTTCCTTCGTTTGCAATGGTTCAAAGGGTGTTTTAAATCTGCTAACTCTTGGCAGGGAGATTAGCATCTGCAAGTAGTCCATAAATTCTGGATCATCTGATTCTTCATCTTCCAATAATGTCATTTTTAATGGATCGTTAACCAAACTCTTGTCCATGTCTTCGCTGATTATCTGATCAATGATATCCATCCGAAAACAATCTTCTTCATCCGTAGGAAATTTCATGGCCTTGAAAACATTAAACTTTACTTCTTGATCTTGGACCCTCATCGTTAGTTCACTTTTTTGTACGTCGATGACTGTCCTACCCGTAGCCAAAATCGGTCTCCCTAGGATAATTGGGATATTATTATCTTCCTCAAAATCCTGAATTATGAAATCCGTGGGGAATATAAACTTGTCAACTTTTACCAATATGTCCTCCACAATGCCTCTCGGATACGTGACTGACCTATCCGCCAACTGCAATAAAATGTTCGTAGGCTTTAGAGCGGGCAAACCCAATTCTTTATAAACTGATAATGGCATAAGGTTCACATTTGCCCCCAAATCACACAAACATTTGTTGAACGCCATATTCCCAATCGTGCACGGAATAGTAAAACTCCCTGAAAGTTTCAACTTTGGTGGCAACTTTCGCTGTAAAACCGCACTACACTCCTCTGATAATGCCACTGTCTCAAAATCTTCCAACTTCTTTTTTCTGGACAAAATCCTTTTCATGAATTTTGCATAACTTGGCATTTGCTCTAGGGCTTCTGCGAACGGGATATTAATCTAAAGTTTCTTAAAAACTTCCAAACTTTTTGCAAAACAACTTATCTAGTTTCTGCTTTTGAACTCTTTGCTGAAAAGGTGGGGGAGGATAAACAACTGGTTCGTTAACTGGTTTGCTCTTGTCCACTTTTTTTCTTCCCCTTGCTTGTCCTCAACCACTATATTTTCACTGTCTATCTCAAGTTCCTTTGTAGCCAAATTTTCTGTTTTCTGAACCTAAAGTTGTTTTCCACTTCGCAACATTATTGCCTGACATTATTCATGATTACCTTTCGGATTTTTCTCTGTATCACTTGGTAATGTTCCTTGACGCCTGTTATTCAATGCAAAAGCTATATGTCCCATCTAATTTTCTAAATTCTTGATGTCAATTACTTGGTTTTTCATGGCTACTTCGTTGCTCATTATATACTTTGATAGCAACTCCTCTAAATCTGATTTCCTCTCTTGACGTTGAACTGGTTGTTGATTCAGAAATCCTGGGGGATACGACGGACGTGGAAATTGCTGATTCTGATTATTATTCCATGACAAATTCGGATGATTCCTATTCCCCTGATTGTATGTATTCTGGTACGTATTCTATGGAATTCTGTTGTAGCTACCCACAAATTGTATTGACTCTAGGTTGATTGCACATTGATCCGTCGGATGTTCACCCCCGCACAATTCACAAATAACTAAAACTTGCGGTGGTTGTACCCCTGACCAAGCATCGAACTTCTTAGAGAGTGCTGAGATCTGCGCTGTTATTGTCGTCACTCCATCTAATTCTAACACTTCAGCTAACGTAGGTTGTGTCATTCTTGTCGTGGGCCATTGGTAGTTGTTAGCTTCCATCATCTCTATTAAATTATATGCCTCCTCATAATTCTTTGCCATAAAATCTCCCCCCGATGCTGCATCAATACTAGTCCTGAGATTCCCATGTAGTCCGTTGTAAAATGTGTTCATCTACAACCCCTTAGGCAATCCGTGATGTGGGCATTTTCTGAGAAATTCTTTGTATCTCTCTCATGCCTCGTACAATGACTCCCCATGTTGCTGATAAAACATGGTAATCTCGTTCCTCATCTTTACAGTCTTTGCTGGCAAGAAATATTTAGCTAGAAACTTCTGAGCCAGGTCATCCCATGTCGTTATTGAACTAGATGATAAAGAGTGTAACCAACTCTTCGCCTTGTCACGCAGAGTGAATGGGAACAAGCGAAGTTTAACTGCTTCATCCAACACCCCATTATACTTGGATGTGTTGCATATTTCCAAAAAGTTGATCAAATGCTCGTTCGGATCATCATTTGTAAGTCCCCCAAACTGAACCAAGTTTCAGATCATCTGAATAGTCCCATGCTTAATCTCGAATGTATTCGCAACTATAGCAGGCCTGGTGATACTCGACTATAGCTTAGTCACCTTGGGTGTAGCAAAATCCCTCAATGTTTTCTGGTCTTCGGCAGCCATTGCTTTTTCTTTTTCAGAATTTTCGAAGTCGAATCTTGTTTCCTTAATCCACTTACTTAGCCTTTCAAAGCGTCTCTCAATGTCATCCTCAAAAGGAAGCAAGTCTGAATTTTTGGACCGAGTTTGCGTAAACCAACTTCAGAAACCTGAAATAAGACGAACAAAACAAAAATAAAAATGTTTAAGTAAAACTGGACTAATTAAACTGATATTGCAAAATATTAAAATCTATACTAAAGTCCCCGGCAACGGTGCCAAAAACTTGTTGGGTAAAATCTAATTACGCACAACACACAAGTATACATGGTCAACAAGTAATATAATAGTAAGAAGAGTATCGTTCCCTCAGAGACTATAATAAGAAATTAAACCTCACAACTACCAATTTCCTATTAATCCTAATTTTATTAAACTAATCAATTTTCAGTTTGTAACTAAAAGCATTAAATATATTAAAAGCACCAAACAATCAATAAATTCTAACAACTGAATTTTCTAACAAATATTGGAGAATTAGGCTTCCGACTTCACTCTAAGTATCACTCTGATTATTACACCATTATTCCAGTTTAACTCACTATCCCAGTTTATTAATCAAGAACAAGTATGTAGCACTAGCCACCTCTCGATGCACTAATACCGTATTAACTCAAATCCACAATTAAGATAGAATTAAGTTAAACACCTTAATCAACTAACTCACTATATCTCTATGTGAATTATAATTAAAGAAGGTTTAAGTTCAAGTTCTTTATCCGATCACATGTGATGTCAAGCATATCTCTACCCTAACATTCATCAAGATTCTATTCATTCACATAAATCGAGAACATATGTTATATTAACTAAGTCTAGCCTCGTGTTTCATCTCTCGAATTCATACAAGTCCACAAAGAATCGTTGATCAGGCAATTCATAACTTCAAGCTCAAATTAATATAGATAAACTGGACATTAGCTTATTAAACTAAAATCAAATATTACATAATCATCGTTCCACTTAAAGATCCGTTATAAGCCTAAAAAGTATTTAGTTCATCATAAATGAAATAATAACTAAATAAATTAAAGATAACATCCTTTCAATTACAAATATAAAACTAAAAGAGAAGAATAACACAAAACACCCTTCACTTTAGCCTTAATCCGCAATCAATATGAAAGTTCTTCAAAATCTTCACTCCGAAGCTCGCTATGAAATTCTGTCCTTAAACTCCGTTAATTGCTTTGCATCATGATGATTTTGTTGGTTGTTGCTCAATATATATCCAACACCTCCGTTTTGGTTGAAGTCATATGTCTTTTAGAGTCCATACGCCATACAAGTCCTAAAATTCAAGTCCCAATAGAGTTTTAAACCATTCAGGACATTCAGAGTTTTAAGATGCCTTACGGGGTATTTACATGTAAAGGCCCGCATTTCCGTGATAGGTAAGCTTTCTTTCATCGACTTTTGTTTCTTCTTTGCTTGCCACTTTGTTGCCACAAATGCACTCCTTTTATGCTCAAACGCTACACCACCACACCTACACATTAAATAACAATAAACAAGTAAAATAGAACATAAACACGAGGAATTAACACCGATTAAGCTTGGATTAGGAACCAATTTATGGATATAAAATCCACTTATCATGCGGTTGCTTAATATCTACAAAACTAAAAAGAAAATTAGATTTAAATAAATCTTAGTCATTCTAGCTCAACGATTCTAGTTTTATAACTTTTGAACCAGTTAAAAGTTAGATATGGCTAGATTTAGATAAATCTAGTCCACAAACTTGGAATATTACAGCTTTATATTTAATGAAAAGTTAAAACTAGTTTTTGATTACAATAAACAATTAATATATATATATATATAAGCAATAACAAGCCACATATTTATAATTCAGGCTAAACTGATAAAATTCGAATTCAAATCAGAAGGTCATGAATATATATATATACACACAACTATATATGTATTAAAGCAATTAAAATCTTCAGATCTGAAAGGATCTTACAGTCTGTAGCGAAGAAAGCTTTAGACAACTTTTGAAGCTTGAAAACTTAGTTTCCACTAGTTAATATTTGATATGTTGTAATATATGTATACAAGTATTTAGAAAGAAGAATATCAAATTTTGGAACACTGTAGGAGCGGTTAAGAGCTAAAATGGGCGGATTTCTCAATTTTTTTCTCTCCTTTTTTGGCTGATGGGGAGGTCTATTTATAGACCAAAGTAGCCACAAGTCTACCTATTGCTGACCCGGGTGGGCCTGACCCCGTTGGTCCCGTTGTCTCAAAGTACGTGCACTCGAACCAACGCGCAGTCTACTCGAACTTTCATAACTTTCAATCCGGGAATACGATGGAGGCGTGTTATACCTTTCTGAAAAGCCCTTTCCGAGAGATACATAATGAGATGGGCCTTGATTTTTTTTTGTATTCTGGAAGATGGGTCCATGACCAGATTTTTAAGTCTTCACAGTCATTCTGTTGAGCTGCCTTATGCTGTTTTTACTCAGGATTGACGTTATGGTTCTGAATGACCTTCATGGCAGTGATTTGACTTGATTTGATGTTAAGTTGGAAAAATTACTATTTTTCCCCTTTCAGGTTGTCTACGGGTATTATGCAGTTGTAGTTGTCTTTTCTCAAGGTTATCTCCGAGATTGGACTTTTGTTAACTTTTGTCAATCCTCAGGGTTGTCTCTGAGGATGGTTTGTTATTTCTCAAGGTTATCACAGGGGTTTGGCTTGATCTCCCATGGTTGTCGCAGGGGTTTGAATTGATTTCCCAGGGTTATCATCGGGGCTTGATTTGATCTTCCAATATTATCGTTGGGGCTTGAATTAATCTTTCGGGGTTGTCACCTAGGTTTGATTTAATGATTTTGACTTCCAGGGTTGTCTTTAGAAGACAAAAGATGATTCTACCCTCTTGTATGGTTAGTAATAGGAATGGAAAATTTCGAGTTTCTATAAGAGATATCATGACTCAGGGGATCGGATTACTCAGCTAGGAGATGTAGATTTTAGGGATTTCTTCATGTAGGCTTTTGTTAGCCATTGGGTGGTTGTGCCGTATCTCCCTGTACTTTTTATTTTTATTCTTAGATTATATATGATGTATTCATGATGTATGCAGTTCTATAGAGATGTATCTATAATACTTTTCATTTTTTGCACCTATTATATTGTCATTTATCATGATGCATGCATTATATATCATGGATTTGCATTTATTTAAGTTATATTTAACCCCTATATGGTCTTGTGATACGATTTACATATGTCGTCCTCTTCGATGGCTTGTATTTAGCATGTTCTACCTACTAAGATAGCTTCTGCTTTGAGATCTTGGTTTGGCAGTCTTCTAGAGTCAGATGGCAGGTTGGCAGATGACATGTTGGGCCTCTATATGTCCTTCCTGACCTTCAGAGTTACCGAGGGTTTTGTAGAGGGTATGTTGTCTTGCTGGGTTCCAGATAGACAGGTCTTTCAATTTGGTTTTGATGAGTTGACTCTGACATTAGAAGAGTACCGCCACATTACCGAACTCCTCTCTGAGAAGCACTATGCCCAGGTCGCTAGTGGTCAGATGCGCAGGTAGTTCATGACCATAACACGCTTGCGGCAGACTGTGGTTTTGAATGAGATTATTTCTGACCACGTTGTATCCACGGAGTTTATGATTGATCGCTTTGGATCCTTGGATAGTTTTTCATTGTATTTAGAGGTTTTTGCGATGTCGGAGGATCATTGAAAGAAAACTCGAGTTGACGCTCTATTAATGTGCAACATATCATATTTATATATTCCGTTTTACATGGATCATTTATACATTGGCTTAGTCACTGAAGTCACAGATTTACGGGAGAGTTGTACCATTCTTCCCATGTTTCTTGTAGAGACTTATATTTCAGCCACTTACTTCCATACTCACAGTGATGGATATTTTTGAGGTAGTGTTATTTTATTATATGTCTGGTTCATGACACATTCAAGACCGATAGGCACCTTCAAACGCCTCAGATATTATTTCTTATGGGACATAGCGGTGTCTCATTCTTTTCGCCTGGATGATTGCATAGATACGACATATTGGTATGTCTTTTTATCAGCTATCGAGGATCCTTTCTCCATTTTGCTTTATACTGGATTTGTTTCCCCTTTTATCTTTATCACACATGCCACTGGTATGGATTTTCTCCCACTAGCGGGATTGAGATATGTGACTACCTATTATCCATTAGCTGTCATGGGGCAGTTTGATTAGTTTCATGATTTTCATTCCTTTGAGGGGGCTTTAGATCATCGGTCATCTGCTTCGTCTTTATCTGAGGATGATCTAGATAGAGTTTATGATTTTTGGACACTTAAGGAGTCTACAGATTTTAGTGATAGTCATTCCGGTTGCTCATTAGAATACAATACCTGGTTGGAGGCAGATATAGAAGCTACCGTTGTTGTTCATCCAGAGCTGCTTATTGACTCAGATGATAAAGAGTCCATGGGGATCCACCCTCTCCCACAGAGGATGAGTTATTTGATGCCTTGATGGCAGTTGTGGACATTTTGATTCACATCATTATTTCGGCCTATATCCCATTATTACCTAGAGAGGTTTAGGAGCAGCAAGTATAGCTTCTGACTTTTGAGTGAGAACAAGCCAGGACCTTGTTGTTGATGACCTTATCTGGCAAGGATGCTACTTATTTAGCGAGGGACAATGCCTAGGTTGCCAGTGATGTTGCTATTGTTGAGAGTGTTGCTCTCAGATCCTACACAAAGGACGTCATCGCCCAAACGAGTGCATTTATGATTGATCATGGTAGTACTTTGCATGCTGCCATAGATCTTATGACTCATATTGAGACCGCATGGCAGGAGCTCAGAGATGCACCTCCATCTGGAGAGAGAGATATGATGCTGGAGTTGCTGACCCGTTTGACTGCGGGTTTATAGATTATCTTTTATTTCCTGCATAGACTAGATTAGTCACTTTTGGCCTATATAGGACACATTGTATATATCAAACAGTAACATATATAAAGGAAATATATTTTGGTTCACTTCCCTTTTGGATATGTTTTGACTTTACTTGATGGCTGCCACTTTCTTTATAACTTGCTGTTTTGATATATCCCGAACTCTTTCTTGATGGACTGACATTGAGGTGTCATAGGGTCTATCAGAATAGGTCGTTGATCTTTAGGGTTTTCCTGGTGTATAAGCTTTCAGGTTTTTGATTTTGGTGTCTTGGGACTGGTCTTGACATGGATATTTAAGTTTATAGATAGAGTGTTGGCTGTTTCTTTTGAAGCTTAGACCGCACCATAAATGGTTGCCTACATACTTTCGTTGCTGAGGAGATTAGGTCTTACGTAGTTCATGCTTGGCTATAAAGACCTGAATGACTTGATTTGATAAAAAAAAAAATTCACAAGACAACGATGTGCCGCTGGAGGGGATTCAGACATTGTATCTTTTGACAGAGTATGAGTTGATAAGCTGGGGAAATTCTTCGCCGTCCATTTCTTGCAATCTAAGGGCTCCTCCGGATAACACCTACTTAACAATAAAGGAACCTTCCCAGTTTGAGGTGATTTTTCCTTTAGCTGCATCCCGGTTGAAGATGAACTTTTTTAGCACTAGGTCATTTTCTTTGAACTACCGAGACAAAACCTTCTTGTTGTAGGACCGAGCCTTCCTTTGTTGATACATTTGACCATGGAATATCGATGAAACCCTTTTCTCATCTATCAGAGATAACTGGTTGTATCACTTTTGTAACCACTGATCTTCTTTCATCTGAGCGTCCATCAATACTCTTAATGACGCCATTTCTACTTCTATGGGGAGGACAACTTCCATGCCACATACCAGTGAATAGGGGGTGGCCCCAGTAGAAATGCGTATTGACGTTCTGTAAGCTAGCAGAGTCAGAAGTAATAAGGCTGGCCATCCTTTGTGATTAGGAGCCATCTTTTTCATGATCTTTTTGATGTTTTTGTTGGCTGCTTCAACAGCGTCGTTCATCTTGGGATGATAGATAACGGAATTAAGATGGTTGATGTGGAATTGGTTGCATAATTCATTCATCATCTGGTTGTTTAGATTCTTGGCATTGTCTGATACGATCACCTCCGGTTGCATTATTGGATTTTGCCAAGTGTTAGAGTGGTTGGCCAACTCTTGACCAACCATGTGACACATATCCATTAAAATCTCAGCAAAATCAGCAGCCATAGCTCAGCCTTCATTACAAGTCATTGTATAAATAGAATTAGCGAGAGAAAATGTTACAGTATTGCTCATTTATGCACAAATCTCTTCTAAGACCCCCTCTCTCTAACCTACAAAATCATAAGACAAATCTGTCCCACAACCAAGCCCCACGAACACCATAACTGTGACAACCTGAGAATTTGAAAATTTTTAACTTTTTAATTAATTGATTTAAGGTTCAAAATTAGAACCTAGACAGAAAATTAGTGTATGCGTTTGATATTTTTGAGATGGAATTTTGAGGATTTCAAAATTCTGTGAAGGATTTAGGTGAATTATTCAGGATTAAGAAAATACGTGGATATGTTCTGTGTATAAATGTACAGTATGTGGTTAAGGGTCAAGGGTTGACCAGATAAACGATATCTATAACAAACCTTAAGTATATATTAAGAACGTCAACATTCGGTTAGAAAATTCTTACGAATTATAAGAAACCCTAAAAACCGGTTCTGGAAATCCTAATTTAAGTTCCGAGAATCTGAAACCCTAATTCGGGAATTTAAAACCCTAATCTGGGAACTTAAATGATTATTGTAATTCTCAAGTGAAATTAATTATAACCTTAATTAGGGTAAAGCTTAATTATTTATTAAACCCTAATTTCAAATTATGAAACCCTAATTATAGAATTGAAACCCTAATTTATAATTAGGAAAAACGAAAGTGCTAATTTAATACTTTTCATGTTAATTAGGAAATATTAATTCTAATTTTCAAGTTAAGTAATTAGAAAACCCTAATCTAATTACGAAATCTAATTTCTAATTTAGGAAAATTATTTTTCTATTTAGAAACCCTAATTCGTGGGTTGTAAACCTTAATGACCATTTTGACCCTAATTGCTTAATTAGCAACTTTAATTAGGAATTATTAATCCTAATTAGCAATATTTAAAGTATGATTAAGAAATTTTAATATAATTAGAAAATTATAATTATAATTTAGAATTATTAAATTTCTATTTTTAAAACCTAAATTCGAAATTTTAGAAAATTAAATTGCAAACCCTAAACCCTAAGGGTTTGGCCAATTGTCCAAAACGCCATTAAAATTAAATATAAAATGTCCAAAAAACCCTTGGTTGCATTATTGAAGGTTACTTGTGTATCTTGCCATATATTGGTTGCTCAACCACCCTAGATCAGCCACATGCTACAAATCTCAGCCATTCCAACCGAAAATAATCAGATCATAGCAACATGACAACATTTATATAGATTAGAGAGATAGAAAGGCCACTTGACTTTTAATTTTCTACCAAGCCCTTCTCTCTCTAGAAATTTGGGAGTTAGAGTGAGAGAGTGATATATATTAAGCCAATATCAGTCCCTAACTTTACAAGATCAGAATCAAAAGGCAAAAATCAAAAATCAAAGTCTAAAGAGGTATAAACCCTAATCCTAGAAATCTTTTGATTTGATGTTGTATGTTGAAATTGGTTTGTTAAAGTTATGTTATAGGGTGTTAATAAGTGATCTGGGTTGATAGATATTGGATCTATAACATCTAGATGCACGAAAATCAAGTTTTAAAAATTGGTCAAGAACCCTAATTTTGTTGTCTGACAAGCCAATGTCAGGACTCATAGATCCTACCTGTTAATGTGTTTGGTGTTTTAAAGTTTGGTGTTTGTAGTATGTTATCAGGACTGTAATCTGGACTTTGAATCATGGTCATACCATGTCTAGATCTCCAGATATAAGCAGTCAAACATCGTTGACCGATCACGAAGTTGGATTTCTGGGCAGCCCAGATTTGCCCAAAAAGCCTGACAGTCACTTTTGAAGCTCTGGATCTTGCTGTGTTTGGTTTGTTTGGATAGGTTGTGGTTTTGATAATGTTGCCGGACATATAGACTACACGTATATGCCCTTAGATCACCCAGATCCTGAACAGAATAGTAGATAATCATGGTCAAACGACCGTTGACCTACACGTTGTATGAAGATTTTGGGTAACCCAGATCTTCAAGAACACGTTTTCTGACAGGTAGTTTGACCGTGCTACATCTGACATTGGTGATGTTGTTGAACTGATATGTTGCCATGTACATATTACTTGACACATGGACTATAGATTAGAATCGTAATATCAACCATTTGATGACCAAAACATAAATAAAATTTATCTAGAAAGAGATCACTCGAATCGCACTCGGTTTACGGAAACCCGTGAACGCTCGACAACATGTTTGTAAGCCCAGATCTTCATGATATGTTGATATATGACCTATATTGTGATTGATAGTTGTAGTGGTGCACCCGACTACATTATAAACGCTTTAAACTATCCTGAATCGGATTAGACTAAGAGTTAAAATTTGTCAAACCACCCACCTCGTTAATCAAGCGATGAAACTCAAGAACACTCAAGAAACAAAGCAAGAACACTTAGAAGCGACAGTGCATCAGCGCTAAAGGCCCTTTAATGACAGCTTTATTTTATTTTAATTTTTGATTTTCCAAAATTATTTAAAAATAGATAAAAATGGTTTTAAATTATAAAAATATTAAATAAATTATAGAAAATAGAATTAATGATTTATAAATCATATAAAATGATGTAAGTGTTAGAAAATATTTGAAGTTATAAAATATAACTTTTGATATTTTTCATGAAAATATTAATATTTTAATATTAATATTAATTACCTGGATAATGAAGTTAAGTGTTTAAAAATCATATAAAATAATTTTAAAGTATTAAAAATACTTTTGTGATATTATAAATATATTATAATATTATGATATGTATTTCATTAATATTTGATAATAAAAATATTAATGATAAAAAATTATGCGATATTTAATTCATTTAAATACGTTATTAATGATTTAAAATCAAGATAAATGGTAATAATTATTTAAAAATCATTACGAGCTTATGAAAAATATTTTGACTGATATTAAAATATTTAAATTTCATTCTGTGTAATGTTTTGGTGGTTTGAAAGTTTAGACTTATAGTATGTAGTATGGTCTTTAATCTGGAGTTGAAAGCATGCTTAGATCTGACCTAAGTTATAAGATAATCGTGGTCAAACCACGTTGACCGGCCACGACTGGGCATCTCTGGGTAACCCAGAAACTGCCCAGAAAGGGCCTGACAACATATTCAAGCTCTCGAATCTCTCTTGTGTTGGTTGATTTATGTTTGTTGTTGTATCTAGTATATAGCTTGATATCTGTACTACATGTTCATGCCTTATAATATCCTAAACATCGAATGGAAGAAAGTCAGTGGCTGGTCAAAGCATGCCAGATGATCACGAACTGAGTTTCTGGGTAACCCAGAAAACTCAAGAACGTGATCTTTGACAAGGTTTGACCGGTTCGGATCTGACGATTGTGTTGTGATTTTTTTGATGTTGTGTAATAGATATCGTGTAGTACATGTTGGCTACACACTTCAGGTTTTAAATCACAAAACCAAAACAATATTAGCAAGTTGTGGAAGCCCAAAACGAGCCATCGAATCGTTTTTCATTTCGGACCCAAAATGAAGAATGTACTCATAACGACTTGTTCAAGGCTCCGCATCTCGTTTAGTTATGCATGTTATAATCATTTTTTGTTCTTTGCCGGTCATGTAGTCCTACATAAGATATACATGTCTTTGACCAAAACCGAGTCCAGAAACATCATGATCAGCTTAGAAATCTTGGTCAAGCTAGGGTACTTAAACGCTTACTATGAATGTTCTTGAAGGCTCAAGAACACCATAGACTACTAATCAGATGTCGCTAAAGGCCTATAAATGACAGCTTTATTAATTTTAATTAATTAAATTTTCAAAAATCATTTAAAAATAAAATTTAATTCAAAATTACAAAAATAATTTTAAAAATTATTTGAAGTTATAAAATTAACTTTTAATAATTTGAAATATTTTTCATAAATATTAGTATTTATTTAAATATTATTGGAATTAATTTATTTATATTATACATTAAATAAATTAATTAAAATGATTTTATTATATTAAAAATAAAGTGTTTAAGGATATTTTAAGTTATAAAATATAACTTTTAATATTTAAAGGACAATTTTTTAATAAATGATATGAATTTAATATTAATGATATTAAATTTATTTAATAATTATATTAAATAAATAGTTTAAAAATGGTGTTATTAATATAAAATCATTTAAAAGGGATATAAATGAATTAAAATATTATTAAGTTATACTTAAAGACTTTTAATATTTTGATAAATAAAAATTAATACTTTAATATTAATGATAATTATTTAAAATGATTTTAAATGTTTTAAAAATCATTTAAGGATAATATAAATACTTGAAAAATTTTTAAGTTATTATAAATAACTTTAATATTTTTGGCAATGGTTTCATTAATAGTTTAATATTAATTAAATATTAATGATAATAGAATTTTTTTAATATTTACATCATTTAATAATGATATCAATGTTTGAAAATTCATGATAAATTATAATAAATGTTTAAAAATTATTATAAGTCATTTAAAAATAATATGACTGATACTAAGTTACGGACGATGAGTCTTAGACTCGATAATTACCTCGATAAAGCAGTTTTCAGACAATCGATATGTTTTAGAAATTGATCTGGACTTAGATAATTTGATTAGATATGTGTTTATTTGTGATTCAATGGCTGTTAAACATATGTGACAATGTGATTAGGTTATGTGCTGACTAGAATAAACAGTATTATGTGTTACGATATGTTATTCTAATCGATCAAATTATCTTATTACTGATAGGTGTTATATAAAGATAGAACTAAGTTACTTAATTGTAAGTTATAGATCGATAAGTATCTTACCTTTGCATTTCCTTTATGCTGAATGGATATGAGTAAGTTTTCGTAATTATATTATTATTATGCTATATTATTAACCCTATTGTGATATATTCTATATCTGATCATTGTTTATCAACATGTTAGTATATGGTAATTCAGATATATATTCTGTTCATTAATTTCTAAAAATGGTTACACAAGTGTCCCCACTTGGATAATCATTGTATTTAAGCATATGTTGATATATATATATATAAAGTCGTCTAAGCTAATTGACCAGCTAGACACAAATTTTGAAATATCGTTGAATAAGATAAAACTTTTTTTTTTATCCAATCAAATTGTTTTGGTTCGGATTCCAGACTAAGTATGAACATCCCGATCACGAGAAAATTTTTATGCGCCAATGCGGACAAAGGATGAACGATAATATCGTTCTAGCAATGTAGTATTGATCAATACAGGGAAAATTGGGCAGATCATCCTCGTGCCTGTAAGTTATGACGGTTTGCAGATGAAGTTCTGCTAAACCTTAGCGAAAACTAAAAACAATGTTCATAATCTATCGACTAATACCTATATATATAGTCAATACGTAGTTTCAAAAATTTGAGATAAAATTGTTATGTTGTTATTATCTGTTCAGTTTACTTCACAACTATAAATTCGTTGTAGAAGTGATGTACAAAGAAAACATTTATTTCTTTCAGCTAATTATATTTCTAATTGTTATTACTTGTTGGGCACTCAAATGCTTATCCTTGCTTAATTTGAATGTTTTAAGCTAAGCGTGATCAGCCTGAAGGTTCAGACAAGAACAAGTGAAAAAGAAAAGCAAACTGAATATGTGTAATGGTATCTTTTATAATAGTTAGATAGTATTAAGGCAATGATATATATTATCTATCATGTAATGAATTATAGTAAAGGTTGCGTACTTGGGATTAGACTCTGATATATGTAAACTTAGTTTGTTATTTATATTATTGTTATTATTATTAGTATTATTCCGCTCATAGAAATGGTATCGTGAAGCACCGAGTTCGGGTTTCAAGTACCTGAATTTGGGGGTGTCAAAGTATGGTATCAGAGCTTAGGGTTAAAAACCTTAAGTGGGTTAGACCTTAGGCTATAACCTTGGAACAGAGGGAAATGTTGAAAATTCAAATAACTCATATAGAGTTTATAAAGAGATGAATTGAATAAATTCATCGTCAAACAAAATAAAAGATAACTTATATAAAACTATTATTTATTTTGTGTGTATATATTAGTTGATAATCAGGATAACTTAGGTACACATATCAGATAAAAAAGAGTTAGGATACTCTCAGATCTTAAATTAAGAAGTAACAGATCTCCATAACCGAGCCAATATCGAAGCCAATATCTGAAATAGAGGCTCACATTGAAAGCTACCTCAATGAGGTGGTTATTTTGAAAAGTGTAATATTGGACCCAAAAATTATAGTATAACAGATAGGTTGAGTATAGTTATAGAGTATATGGTCAAGCTCGAGTTCTTAAACTCATATGATTGTAGTGAGTTCTTAAACTCATAATGTGTGGTAAGTTTGACGAACTTGGTATAGTTAGGTATGAATGGATTATTGAGGATAATGGGAATATATAAAATACTAAGCAAATAATCATTAGTGAATGTGTAAGAAATAAGTAGTATTAGTATTGCTTGAATATGTATGCTTTATGATGTGTAATATAAGATTCTCAACTTTCGTATAAGTTGTGGCAGTGATTCCCGACTTTTATGTCACAAAGGGATAGTGAATGTTTAAAGCAGTATGTGATATGCTATAAATTACTATGAATTAGTTAGATGAACATGATTTATTTAATCAGATAATGCCGCCAAGACGAAAAATCTAAACCAAAGGACGAAGAACACATCAACAAAGTTTGGAGGACAACCGCACCTGATCTGAATTTGAATAATATAGACACTCGTTATGCAGAATGGATTACCATACCGCAGAAATCAACCGAGCAATCAATCTAAGAAACTTGAAGACTTCAAGACAAACGAACCCCCAGGATTTAGAGGATCAATTGACCCTGATGAAGTGGTTGTGATAGCTAGGGTAACGGAGGGGCAACAGACAGCTTTTGCCACCTATACAATGAAAGGATGGGTGAATCTTTGGTGGGAGACAACTCAAGTTAAAGTCGGAGAAGGGAGTAGTGGTAGTACAACTGGAAAGAGGAAAGGTGATAATGTTGGGAACACGAAAATAGGCCAGAAGGTGGAAAGAAACAAGTTGTGCATTGTAGAAATTGTTGAAAGAATCATTCGGGAGAGTGTTTAAAAGGAAAGAATGTGTGATACACGTGTGGGCAGGAGGGACATATCTCTCCTAACTGCCCCAATCCAATAATTTATAGTGGGTGTTTTATTTGTGAATCAAAGGAGCAAAAGGTGAAAGATTGTCCAAAAAGGAGAAGGGAGGCAAATAATGCGAATACGAGAAAAGCGCAGGAGATTCAAGATAACGGATCGACTTTCAACAAATGAACCAACAGTAACCAACGAAGGAGTCTTTAACATGACTGCTTCAAGAAATTGTAGCGGTAGGGGATGCAACTCCGTATTACTCAACAAATTTTATTTTCTTATATATTATTTTCTTATATATATTAAATTATTTTATAAAGATATTTTGAAGGAGGAATTTGAGTTCTTTTAGGAATAAAATTTCTGTTTAATCATAAAGACAAGCTTTATGTGAATAGTTAAAGATCAGTTCGATCAGATTATGATCGAGATCTACTTGCAATAATTGTGTATGCTATGTACCGGTATGTATAGGTTTTAAAACAAAGGATTCCGGGACTAATCTTTATAAGGAGAGGTAATGTAACAACCCGATATTTTCTATATAATTAAATCGAAATTTTATGTAATTTTTTTTTTAGATGAGGATTTGTACAAGATAAGGTGTATGTGTATTTATGTGATAAATAAAAATATATTTATTACATGAATATTTACAAATAATTTTATTTTAGAATTATTCATTATTATAAAGTATATTCTTATAATAATTAATTTTATAAGTAGAAATGTTTTTATTAATTATTTTCCATGAAAATATAGTTATATATTATTTAAATAATATATGAAATGATTTTCTTTGAATAATTATAATAATTATTTTATTTTATTATATGAATTTAATTTATATTAATTAAGTTAATTATTTTAACTTAATTGATAAAGGTATATATGCCGGATAAATTTAGATATGGAATCCAAACCCTAATTTTGGATTTTATCAAGGAATGAGAATAATAATATTATATTTATTATTTGTCGGTGTTATAAATATGTATGTTATGTGTAAGGTAAATATGTGGAAAGCTTTTAGCGTATCATGATAAAACCCTAGTATTATTTTAATAAACCCTAATTGGATAGTCAAATAAGATCAGTAAGATTTTAAGTAATTACTTTAGGTTATGAATGTCATGAATTATTAATTTTAAATCTAAGTATAGAAAACCTTAATTAATTAGGAACCTTAATTAATTGAGAACCCTAATTTCTAAATTAGTAAACCTAATTTCTAAATTTGGAAATCCTAATTTGAAACTCAATTATGAGTTCAAGACTGTTATATAATTGTGTTATATGAATTATGTTGTGTGTTAAATGATTAATTAGGTAAACACTAATTAAAAATTAGAAACCCTAAATGATTTTTAGAAAACCCTAAGTTATTAAAAACCCTAATTTTAAATGATAAACCCTAATTTGAAACTCAAATTAGAGTTCAAGATTGATTAGTAATTGTGTTAATGTGATTAATTAACAAGTATTAGAATTACAATTATTAATTATGGAAACCCTAAATTTGAAAACCCTAATTTAATAATTGGAACCTTAATTGTAATTTGGTAACCCTAATCACTAAAAGTATAAACCCTAATTGCTAATTTGGCAAGGTTAATTATAATTAGTGATTTTAAACCCTAATGTTCCTGTATAATGTAATTAGAAAGCTAATCTAATTAACAAACCCTAATTTTCTATTTTTAGGAAATAATTTAATTTTTATTTTATTTTATTTTGTAAACCCTAAATTGAAATTCTAGAAAGTAATTGTTGGAAAACCTTAGGGTTAAACCCTAAGGGTTTGCAAGGATTACAAGATTGCCATTAAAATTCTCAACTAAATGACCAAAATACCCTCTTGCATTATTGGATTTTGCCAAGTGTTAGAGTTGTTGGCCAACTCTTAACCAACCATGTGACACATATCCATTAAAATCTCAGCAAAATCAGCAGCCA
The DNA here is from genome assembly GCA_020205605.1 of Panax ginseng. Taxonomy (NCBI): domain Eukaryota; kingdom Viridiplantae; phylum Streptophyta; class Magnoliopsida; order Apiales; family Araliaceae; genus Panax; species Panax ginseng. The sequence goes on from CM035143.1 coordinate 102,788,116, forward strand.
TAGCTCAGCCTTCATTACAAATCATTGTATAAATAGAATTAGAGAGAGAAAATATTACATTATTGCTCATTTATGCACAACTCTCTTCCAAGACCCCCTCTCTCTCTAACCTACGAAATCATAAGACAAATCAGTCCCACAACCAAGCCCCATGAACACCATAACCAGATCAGAAGCCTAGAATCAAAATATTTTCAAAAAAGGTATACACCCTAACTTGAAAATCTGTCCAATGATCCTTTGTTAGATGTTATGATTCAGTGTTAAAATATGTTGTTAGTAGTGTGTAATCATGATCTGGGTTGCTAGATGTTAGATTCATAACATCTAGAGGCTCGGATTTGGTGTTTTTCATAATCTGGAAAATTTTTCAAAAAGTGGTCTTACAATGAATGTCAAACCTCATAAATTTCATTCTGTGTAATGTTTTGGTGGTTTGAAAGTTTAGACTTATAGTATGTAGTATGGTCTTTAATCTGGAGTTGAAAGCATGCTTAGATTTGACCTAAGTTGTAAGATAATCGTGGTCAAACCACGTTGACCGGCCACGACTGGGCATTTCTGGGTAACCTAGAAACTGCCCAGAAAGGGCCTGACAACATATTCAAGCTCTCGAATCTCTCTTGTGTTGGTTGATTTATGTTTGTTGTTGTATCTAGTATATAGCTTGATATCTGTACTACATGTTCATGCCTTATAATATCCTAAACATCAAATGGAAGAAAGTCAGTGGCTGGTCAAAGCAGGCCAGATGATCACGAACTGAGTTTCTAGGTAACCCAGAAAACTCAAGAACGTGATCTCTGACAAGGTTTGATCGGTCCGGATCTGACGATTGTGTTGTGATTTTTTGGCTGTTGTGTAATAGATATCGTGTAGTGCATGTTGGTTACACACTTCAGGTTTTAAATCACAAAACCAAAACAATATTAGCAAGTTGTGGATGCCCAAAACGTGTTAGTCGAACTGTTCTTCATTTCTGGGTAACCCAGAAAATGAAGAACAGCTCTGACAGCTTGTTCAAGGCTCCCGATCTCGTTGGTTATGCATGCTATAATCATTTTTGTTGCTGGGTCATGTAGTCCTACATAAGATATACATGTGCTGACCAAAACCGAGTCTAGAAACATCATGATCAGCTCAGAAATCTTGGTCAAAGTAGGGTATTTAAACGCTGGCTATGAATGTTCTTGAAGGCTCAAGAACACCATAGACTACACTGTCTATCGCTAAAGGCCTATAGCGACAGTTTTATTAATTTTAATTAATGGAATTTTCAAAAATCATTTAAAAATAGAAATTTAATTCTGAAAATTACAAAAATTATTTTAAAATTTATTTTAAGTTATAAAAATTAACTTTTAATAATTTGAAATATTTTTCATAAATATTAGTATTTATTTAAATATTATTGGTAATTAATTTATTTATTAAATGCATTAAATAAATTAATTAAAAATGATTTTATTATATTAAAAATTATTTTAAATGGTAATAAGTTCTTTAAAAATATTTTAAGTTATAAAATATAACTTTTAATAATATTTTAAAGTAAATTTCATTAATTATTTAATATTAATGATATTAGATTTATTTAACAATTAAATTAAATTAATTAATTAAAACTGATTTTAATATTATAAAATCATTTTAAATGAAAATAAATATTTTCAAAATATTTTAAGTTATAAAATATAACTTTTAATATTTAAAGTTAAATTTCATTAATTAATTATTATTAATGATATTAAAGTTATTTAATAATTATATTAAATAATTTACTTTAAAAATGATTTTAATATTATAATAATTATTTTAAATGAAAATAAAGTGTTTAAGGATATTTTAAGTTATAAAATATAACTTTTAATATTTAAAGGACAATTTCTTTAATAAATTATATTAATTTAATATTAATGATATTAAATGTATTTAATAATTATATTAAATAAATTATTTAAAAATAGTTTTATTAATTTAAAATTATTTAAAAAGGATATAAATGAATTAAAAATATTATTAAGTTATACTTAATGACTTTTAATATTTTGATAAATAAAATATTAATACTTTAATATTAATGATAATTATTTAAAATGATTTTAAATATTTTAAAAATTATTTAAGGTAATATAAATACTTTAAAAATATTCTAAGTTATTAAAAATAACTTTAATATTTTAAGCAATGGTTTCATTAATAGTTTAATATTAATTAAATATTAATGATAATAGAATTGTTTAATATTTACATCATTTAATAATGATTTCAATGTTTGAAAATTCATGATAAATTATAATAAATGTTTAAAAATTATTATAAGTCATTTAAAAATAATAATGGTGATGATACTAAGTTACGGATGAGAGTCTTAGACCCGATAATAATTACTTCGATAAAGTCGCTTTTAGATACATCAAGCATGTTTTAGAAATTGATCCGACTTAGATAATTTGATTAGATATGTGTTTATTTGTGATTCAACGGTCATTAAACATATGTGACAATGTGATTAGGTTATGTCTTGTATCGCAATGATAAGCGGTATTATGTGTTACGATATGTTATTCTAATCGATCAAATGATCTTATTAATGATAGGTGTTATATAAAGATAGAACTAAGTTACTGAATCGTATGGCGGTAGCATCGAGCAATTATCTTACCTTTGCATTTCCTTTATGCAATGGACATGAGTAAGAAGTTTCAGAATTATATTATTATTATGCTATATTATTAACCTTATTGTGATATATTCTATATCCGATTATTGTTTATCAATATGTTAGTATATGATAATTCGGATATATATTATGTTAATTAATTTCTAAACATTGTTACAAGTGTCCCCACTTGGATAATCATTGTATTTAAGCACATGTTGATATATATATATATATATATATATATATATATATATATATATATATATATATATATATATATATAAAAAGCCGCCTAAGATAATTGACCAACTAGACACAAATTTGAAATATCGTTGAATAAGATAAAACTTTTTTTTTATCCAATCAAAATGTTTCGAATTCCAGACTAAGTATGAACATCCTGATCACGAAAAAAATTTTATGCGCCAAGGCGGACAAAGGATGAACGATAATATCGTTCTAGCAATGTAGTATTGATCAATATGAGGCACATTAAGCGAGATCACCCTCGTGCTCTTACATAAGTTATGACGGTTTGCAGATAAAGTTCTGCTAAAACTTAACGAAAACTAAAAATAATGTTCATAATCTGTCGACTAATACCTATATATATATAGTCAATACGTAATTTCAAAAATTTGAGATAGAATTGTTATGTTTTTATTATCAGTTCAGTTTACTTCACAACTATAAATTTATTGTAGAAGTGATGTGCAAAGAAAATATTTATTTCTTTCAGCTAATTATATTTCTAATTGTTATTACTTGTTGGGCACTCAAATACTCATCCTTGCTTAATTTGAATGTTTTCAATAAGCGTGATCAACTTCAAGGTTCGAGAAGAACAAGTGAAAAAGGAAAGCAAACCTAATATGTAATGGTATCTTTTATAATAGTTAGACAAGATTGAGGCAATGATATATATTATCTATCATGTAAGGAATTATAGTAAAGGTTATGTACTTGGGATTAGACTCGATATATGTAAACTAAGTTTGTTATTTATATTATTGTTATTATTATTAGTATTATTCCGCTCATAGAAATGGTATCGTGAAGCACCGAGTTCGGGTTTCAAGTACCTAAATTTGGGGGTGTCATATTCTCCCTATCCTCCTCAGCAACCATGATTTGATGGTATCCGACAAAATTGTCAGTAAATGAGTACATGCTGAATTGTGTCGTATTGTCTATCAGAATGTGGCTGAAAGGTACTGGGAAGTCAACTTTGAGACTAACCTTGTTTAGGTCCCGGTAATCCACACAAACTCGTACCTTCCCTCCGGGCTTGGGTACGAGAACCACATTAGACAACCATTCAGGGTAAGTTCAAACCATGATAATGCCTGCTTTGAATTGCTTGACAATTTCTTCTTTAACTTTATGACTACACTCAGGCTTTAGTCTTCTTAGTTTTTATTTAATTGGTGTGAACCCCTCTTTGATGGGCAGTCGATGAATGACTATATCAGTGGACAATCTGATCATGTCTTCATGCGACCATGCAAACACATCCTTAAGCTGGGTTAAGAGGTTAATAAAATTTTTCATTTGTCTTGGGGTTAGGTCATTCCCTATTTACAACCCTTTGGGATTTTCTGAGGTTCCAATATTGACAGTAGTGGTTTGTTCGAGGTTTGGTTTGGGTTTATCTTCAACCCATCTTTTGATCTCCTCTGGCGCCTCATTGTCATCTATCTCCTCTTAATCAATTCCCATTAGGTTAAAGTCAAGTTCGACATCAAAGTCGTAGTCACTCTTGCGATTTGGCGATTCATCAGCAAGGCTAAACAAATCCAACTTTGGAGTCCTAAAAATAAAATGCTTTTACATTAATATATGCAACTATTTTACAATACAATGCATTCATAAAAGCATGACAAAAGTATAATGCTAGCACTAATCAACATAATAAGAAGTTTAATAACATCTACACTTCAAGGCAGATGGACACTCTGCCCTTTTTACCATTTTTGAGTGATGTAAGGAGCACTGCTCCAATTGTCCAAAGTCAGGTCCTTATTGACAGCTGTGATGAAGGGGTTACTGGTGTCCTTCTCCTCAACGATAGCCAGGACTAAATCCATATTAGGATCATCGTCTTTCCCCAAAACATCCACCTGGGCCCAGTTTATGAAAGGGTAAAAAAGATGGTCTTCTGACTGGTCACTTTCTTTGACACGGGTAGCATCATCCTTAGTAGGAGCGAGGCAGAACATTCTTGCAAATTGACTTTGAACTTCCTGGATGAAGTGTTTATTATGTATCTTTTCTTCCTTAGAGGGAAGGGGCGCTTCTCTTTTGTCGTTAACTGAATTAACCTTTGGTATCAGCATATTAGACAAGGAGGTGCAAATCTTCCTGACAGGTTTCCTGAATCCTGCTTCTATGAAATTGGGCAACAGAATGGTGGATATATGAACCGGCAGATGTTTATGCGGTTTTCAGGGATTTGATCCAGAGGAATATCCTAATCCAGTCTTCCTTACTTGGCTAGGCATCAAAATTAGACTTTTAATTCCTTATTGATTTTTCCCTAGCCCCTTTCCAGGCCAAAATCCCAAGGATGCCATCTCTTGACCGATAGACATTGCTTAAGAAGAGATTTTTGGCTTTAAGACTGGTGCCCCAATAGGTCAATAATGAGTGTTGCTCACTTCGAACACTTGAAAACTGACAAGCTCAATTCCTTCATTGAGACTGATTAAAGGCATTTCACCTTGCATATGGATTGGATATTCTGGTTCGACATTAACAGTCACCAGGTTACCGTTCACAGCTCTTTCCATATGAATGCAAGGTCTTCCCAACAGTAAATTGCATCTAGTAATGATGTTTAATACTTGAAATAAGATATGGAATGTATGTGGGTTAATCTCCCCTAGAAGCTTGATTTCTCCTACAGTATCCTATCGAGATCCATCAAAGGTTCTTATGACGGCATGACTGCTCTAGATTCTATTTGGGTTAATTTTCATTCTCTCTAGAGTATCATAAGGACAGATGTTCAAGGAAGACCCTCCATCTATCAATACATCGCCTATCACATATCTTAATGATATCTCTGCTATATGTAATGACTTGTGATGACCAGATCCTTCTGCTGGTATGTCATCGTCAGTGAAGGATATGACATTTCTATTAAGGATGTGATCTACCAGGTGACGGAATTTTTTTGTGTCCACCATTTTCAGTAAATGAGCCTCTTCCATGACTTGAACCAGAATTTTATAGTGATCTTCCTAGGATTATATCAAATCTAGGATGGAGATTTTTTTGGTTGCTTCTTTTAGATGTTGCAACACTTTTATTTCCTTATGCTCCATCTTTCAGAGGAACTCTTCAATCTTCTTCTCAGGTACTTTCCCTAAGGCTTTGTTAATTGGCTTCATTACCCTCTTAGGTAAGAATAATGGGTTATCCTTAGGCAAGATAGCAGTGCAGTCTGAGGTTGATCCCTAGCTTTTCCCATAATTCCACGGGACTTTCCTCAAGCTGGTAATTGGATATTGGGGGTAGATATGGTAACATCAGTGGTTCTGGTGCAGCTATCTTTATAAGAATCTTTCCTCTTTTATCCCTCATTTCTTGAATTACTAAAGATGTTGAATGCATGTCTCCTTCAGAGGATACGACTACTATAACTTCCCTCCATCTCTGTGTTCCATGAGGAAATATCTATTCTTCTTCAGGCAATGTATTACTGCTATTAACCATTTGCAGGTCACCACTGTCAATCATATTCTGGATCAGGTGATGAAGTGCCCAACAACTTTCTGTGTCATGGCCAGAAGTGTTGGAATGGTATTGTGTTGGGTAAAATCTAATTACGCACATCACACAAGTATACGTGATCAACAAGTAATACAGTAATGAGTAGAGTATCGTTCCCACAGAGACAATTTAATAAGAAATTTAATCTCACAATTATCAATTTCCTATTAATCCTAATTTTATCAAACTATCAAATTCAATGATTAAAATTATAAAAACTAAATTATTAATAAATATACTATCACAAAACAAACGCAAATATCAAAATTGAAATTTCAAAAATTAATGGAGAATTAGACTTCTGATTTCACCCTAAGTTTTACTCTGATTTTTACACATTTATTCCAATTCAACTCACTATCCCAGTTTATTAATCAAGAACACGAATGTAGTACTAGCCACCTCTCGATGCACTAATACCGTATTAACTTAAATCCACAATTTAGATAGAAATAAGTTAAACACCTTAATTAACTAACTCACTATATCTCTATATGAATTAAAATTAAATGAAGGTTTAAGATTAAGTTCTCTATCCGATTACATGCGATGTCAAGCATATCTCTACCTTAACAATCATCAAGATTCTGTCATTCAAAAAATTCAAGAACACATGCTATATTAACTAAGTCTAGATTCGTATATCCTCTCTCGAATCCATACAAATCCAAAGAATTGTTGATCAGGCAATTCATAAATTCAAACTCAAATTAATATAGATAAACTCGATAATAACTTATTGAACTGGAAATCAAAGTTACAAATTCATCGTTTCACTTAAGGATCCATCATAAGCCTAAAAAGTGAATTAGTTCCTCCTGAATGAAATAATAACTGAATAATTTAAAGGAAACATCCTTTCAATTACAAATATAGAACTAAGATGAAGAATAATGCAAAACACCCTTCACGTAGCCTTAATCTGCAATCGTCACGAAAATCTCTTCAAAATCTTCTTCCAAAGCTTGCTATGAAAAACTGGAAATAATTTCTGTAAAACACTCTTTAATTTGTTGTTAATTACTCCATATACATCTAACACACACGTTTTTGGTCGAATCCCATGTATAATAGAGTTCAATTGCCATCCAAATGCTAACAAACCATGTTCCAGCAGAGTTGTAAGCAAAACAGATCATAAACAATCGAGACCCCTCCTTTGATGTGTATAGGTAAAAATAGCCCGCGCCGGCGGGGGTCTAATCTGCTAGTTGATGTTGCTTGCTTCATGTTTGCTTCCATAATTGCTCCAAATGACATCCTTTCTTCGCTACTTGCCACAACAACCACCCTGCACATAAAAGAACACGAAACGAGTAAAAACGAACATGAAAACAAGAAAGTAACAACGATTAAGCTTGAAATGGACATCGATTCGTGGATATAAAATTCACTTATCAAAATCCCCCAAAATTAAACCGTGCTAGTCCTCGAGCATAAAATAAACTACATGTTATTCAATGCAATGCAGTGAGATGTAATGTATCTAATCTCTATGTCTTCGAATCCAATAGTGTTACAGAATCAAGATTATCTCATTGGCCTCAGGGAAAACAAGCAAACACTACAAACTTAATCACCAAAACCAATCAATAATTCCTTATTAGTTCTCAAATCTTAAACCATTATCACCGGTATAGTGTGCATGTGTGGACATCATCCATGATAACTGCTATGGACTCAAATGCAATACATAATCAATTTCTTAGAAGGAATCATACAGTGCAAACTTAAAAATGTCAAAAATAGTCAAGTTCCAACTGAATTCACACATTTACCAAGATTAGGGGATCAAATAGGGTATTCATGCTTTCTTTTATTTCTTTTTCTTTTTTTTTTTGATTGACGGGGGCCCTTTGCTCTTATTTCCCGTCTTTTCTACATATATATTTTTCTTTTTTTCGATAGATGGTTGGTGAGTGCGTTTTATGCTCCATCTCACGCTCTTGTTTATGGGAAGTATATTTTCCTTAACCCACCACAAGACTGAACTAGATATTATTATTATTATTATTTTAAGCTTATATACCCTATCTTTTTCACCCAAACTTAACTTCTTATCTAATTCGTCGTTTTCACTGCCTATCCTTGTCATTTTCTCATTCACCCTAGCATTATCCTTTAGAAAATCTTTATGTATCAATTTGAATTAACCAAATTAGACACATATGTTAGTAAGCGTATATAACCTTTTTATACCATTTATTAAAACAAGAATAAGATCTGAGTCATAATTCAAAACTACATCAAGGTTCTAATAATCATTGCTGTATTATCGACTTAAGCTCAATCTCATCATTGGCCCAAAATAACATGAACTACAACACTGCTGGACATATGCAACCACAATATTTAACTAAAAATTTTTGTTTTTGTGCTTTTTTTATATATGTGTCAAACATAACGACATAACAAAATACAGCAATAACAAAAATAACCTAAGTTCCTATGTATGCACCTGAGCTACCTGAAAGTAGTATGCACACAAGCTAATCATGTTTGATGATAAAGCATATACTTTGTAACAATTTTATTCATTTATTAATAAAAAGTATTAATTTATTAAAAGCTTTTAATTATCTACATGATGCTGTTTTATAATATGTGATAAACCCATAGTTTTAAGCAATGCTTTTAGAATAATGGAGATGATCATTCAAGAGTACGCTATTTTTCTATGAGAGATAGAAAAACTAGGGTTTAGCCAACCACCCTTCTTCTTGAATATTTCTTCTTCCTTGGTGTATCACCTCTAGAGGCCAAACAGTTGTGTGGCTACGTTGATCAAAGGAAGGAACCAAACCCGGTGGATTCAAGATGAACGCGAAAAAATTTGGAAGTGAACTTGTACCTAAGGAAGCTCAAATCTTCAAGGGTATGATTCTTGTTCTTTATCTTTTCGTTTGATTAATAATTGTGCATAAAGGATGATCCGAGTATATGGTTTGTAAAATTTTAAAACTCTGATTTTCCACGTTTCTGCTTATTTTGTGCAATTTAATTGCGTCCAAGAATATTACAAACCTAACAGTGGCATCAGAGCCAAACCTTTATGTGAATTATTAATTGTCAAATTTGATATGTATATTGATATGTGTTTAGAATAATTTAAATGGGCATAATTTTATTGTATAAAATTAAAAAAAAAAAAAAAAACGTTATTCTTCATTCCGTTTTTTTTCTTCTATCATCTGGTAAATCCTATTCACGTGGTTTAGCATGTTCACTTGGTTAGCAAGGTTGCTAGTCCTGAAGCATGTTAACTTAATTTCATTAAAAAAAAAAAAAAACCGTGGGGGTAGGTGCAAAATCAAGGTGGTTATTCAAGGTGGTTTTTCTTCCTGGAAAGTTACCAAGCACGTGATTCATATATTTATATTAGTATAATCTGATTATAATCAGGTTGATATATATATATATATATATATATATATATATATATATATATATATTATTTAATAATTTTATAATTAAAATAAAAGTTTATTTTAATCTTAAAATAAAAGTTTATTTTAATATTAAAATATAAGATTTATTTTAATTTTAAAATTAGAATTTCATGCTAACTAATTAGAGTTGGAATTGGAATATTCCATGATAACTAATTGGAGTTGAAATTGGATTCAATGTTTCTTTAAATAAAAGAGTTTATTAGATATGAAATAAGATTTCATATTATTCAAAATAAAAGAGTTTATTTGTGAATAGAAAAGAGAATCCGTATTTCCTTCAATAAAGGAGTTTATTTAGATATGAAATAAGATTTCATAATTATTCAAAATAAATGAGTTTATTTGTGAATAGGAAAGAGAATCCGTGTATCCTTGAATAAAGGATTTTTTTTTACTTGGAATTGGATTCCATAATTAATTAAAATAAAGGAGTTTATTTTGATTAAAGATTTTGATTAAAATAAAATAGTTTATTTTATTCAAAATCGGATAAATTAAAATAAAAGGGGTTTATTTTGATTTAAATTTGGATTAAAATAAAGGTGTTTATTTTGATTCAAAATTAGATTTTATGCTAACTAATTTTGCCCATTAAATGATATCAATATATATATTGAATGTTTATTATTCATGAGATGAATGTTATTTATTGATGCATATGGTGATGTGTATGATAATAAATGAGATTAATTATGGACTATTGACCAATGTGATTGGATTTTATTTTAGTTGGATGCATGAATGTATGAGTTTTATTAAATGGGGTCTACGTACCTCGTCTTCTCTAATTTTTTCTTAATGTAAATTCTAACTCCCTCCTATGTACTTCCCCTTGACTGCTGATCAAGGTTTCTATTTATTTTAAATAATTTTGTAATAGGAATAGTTAGAATTAATTTTAAAAAATTGGAGATCAAAGAGCAAGGAGCGCTTGAAGACCCGTTTATAATGGAGCCCGGGTTTAAATATAATAATTATATTTAAATATTAATTCTTGCACCCCTAGGGTTTGTCCTTTTAGTTCACTTGGTGGCTCCAGTGAACTAAACTAGAATAAGAGTCCATAATCAATCTGGGTAGAATATAGTATTCTATATGTGCATGCTTATACTATATATATTATATATTATACAAACATGCTTAGCATGTTAATTAATATAATGGCATTATATATATATATATATATATATATATATATATATATATATATATATATGTGTGTGTGTGTGTGTGTGTGTGTGTGTGTGTGTGCATGCATGCAAAACAAGATGAGACAAATTAATAACAAACCCCTCAAATATGTTATATGAAGTCCTAAGCGTTCAAGGATATTTGGAATATCGAACGTCGCCTTCTAGCATGATAAAATTAATAGAGTATTAAAAATTTAATATGAGTTTGTTGTGTCACCACAAGGAAAATATTAAGTATTTAAGATGTTAATTTATCACATTTGATGCTTATAAAGAAAATTGAATACTATTGTTTTGTTGTGTCACCAAAAGGACAATATTTTTCTTTTTTGAATATATAGAGTGCTAGGTTGGACTTAACTTGGATCATTTTAGTTCGGATGTGCACACACTTGACCATTATGATATAAAAGGTAAAATACAAGGAGTTGCATAGTTGATGTAATTGATAAGAGTTGTCTACCTATTTATTTATATATAGTTTGTTGTGTCACCACAAGGCTATATATATTTGAAATGGGATCCTTATTCTCACTAGCATATCTTTAATTAGATATTGCCGAAATATATATATTGAGGGTAATATAGTTTGAAGAAAATAGTGGGATACACCAATTTAAAACAAGACCTAATTTATTTTGGTAATTAATAAAAGAATGTATGCTAATATGTTGTTAATTACAAATTCATTTACAAAATTTTACAATGTCTATAATTACTATCACCGCGTAGCATATTAGATCCTAAATTAATCGGACCGAATTAAATGGACTGGTTAAGGAATTTGAGAATAGTTCTCATGGCTGAAAAACTATCTTATGTCCTTATTACGCCTATCCCTGCAATGGTTGCAGATAATGCCTCTGAGGAAGAGATTGCTACTTTTAGAAAGTGGCAAGATGATGCACAGTTGGCTCAATGCATCATGCTTGCATCTATGAGTAACGAGCTTCAGCGTCAGCATGAAACTATGTATGCTCCTACTATAATCCTGCACATCAAGTAGTTGATGGTGAGGAAAGTAGGACTGATAGATATCAGATATCTAAGGAGCTCTTCCGATTTAGAATGACCAACGACACTATAGTACATACACAAGTCCTTAACATTATCAATTTGATTGATCAATTAGGACAACGGGTTTTGTCATGGATAGAGAGTCGAGCCAAGATTTGATCTTGCACTCACTCCCGGACTCCTTTCACAATTATTGTGAATTTTTCATATGAATAAGCTAGATATCGACCTCATTGATTTGCTTAACATGTTGAAAATGTTGAGAGTCACTTTCAACCAAGAAAGACCATGTCTTACTGTAGGGGCCAAATGATTTTCTACGAAAGAAGAAACGATTCAAAGAAGGTAAATAGAAAGGCAAAAACAAGGGATAATAAGAACAAAAGCGATCTGAATAGCAAAGGAGTTTGCTTCCACCGCAATAAGCACGGACAACGGAAAGAAACGCAAAGAAGCATCTTGTAGAGGCTAACCAAAAGAAGCTTAGTGAAGTTTCGGTTACAAATACAATTTTGTTCAAGATTTAAAATAAATTTTTCTTTAAGTCAAGGTTATACTTGGGTATTGGATACCAGCTTTGGTTATCATAAACGTAGATTTATGATGGGACCAAGCAGAAGTAGAAAGCTAAACAAAGATAACTAATCCTATATGTGGAAAATGAAGCAAAGGTTGCTGCATTAGCCATAGAAACTTATAGTTTAGCATTGCCTACGGGAAAAATCTATTAAGTCAATAAGTTGTTATTGTATTCTAGTTCTCGTCAGAAACATTATTTCCATTTTGTTCTTGGACAATGAAAACTTTGGTATTATATTTAGAACAATTGTTGTTCTATTTATAATAATAATGTTTTGTATAGAACTAGAATATTACTAAATCTATTAAGTCAATAAGTTGTTATTGTATTCTAGTTCTCGTCAGAAACATTATTTCCATTTTGTTCTTGGACAATGAAAACTTTGGTATTATATTTAGAACAATTGTTGTTCTATTTATAATAATAATGTTTTGTATAGAACTAGAATATTACTTAATGGATTTTATATACTTGACTTACGTGAAAAATTATTTTGCAAATTGAACAAACTAATATAAGAAAAGGAGATGATCATTCAAAGAGTTGAATGTTTGTATTTGATGAAATACAAGTATGAATTATTTGAAAGGTTCAAAGAATTCAGAAGTGAAACAAATTGGCTAAGTATTAGGATTCTTTGATCTGATCAAGGAATAAATACTTGTGCAATAAGTTTCTAGATCATCTCAAATGGTTTTCTTACAATGGACACCTCCGGATACGCAATAATTGATTGATGTATCTGAATTGAAAAATCGTACCTTGTTGGACATGGTGCTGTCCATAATGATTTTACTAATATTTCAGTGTCCTTCTAGGGTCATGCCCTATAAATGGCTGCATATCTATGAAAAGGTAACCTCAAAATCTGGCCCCAAGACTCCATAAAAGTTATGGACAAGGAGGAATCTTAATCTTAAGTATATTAAGATAAGGGGTTGTCCAACTTATGTGAAAAAGGTTTCAAAGGATAAGCTTGGGACAAGATTTGAAAAGTGTAGATTTGTGGGACCTCCTAAAGTAAGTTTAGGGTATATGTTCTATAATCCTACTTAGCAAAAAGGTGTTTGTTGTGAAACACGCTGCCTACTTATCATTGAAGGGGCTAGTGGGAGGATAATACATCTTTAAGAGTTCAAGAACCACAAAACACTATAAGTCAAATAAGAGGAACCTGTAGATAGACCTATTGTACCACAACCGAATCGTAAATCTGGAATAGTACCGAAGATACCTAGGAGGTATGGACTCATCATAGATGATGATGACGAGGTACACATCATAGAAGATGATGATCCAGTTACATACGATGAGGTAGGAGTTATAGACACTCAGAGAATTGGATTGAAGGAAGCTTCTCAAGTATGGAACATTCGTTTTGATGAGAAAATCAAAAGAGTTTGATTTTATCACAAATAAGAATGAACCTAGTGTGTACAAAAGGATCAGTGGGAGCGTCATGACATTCCTAGTATTATATGTTGATATACTACGGATAAGGAATGACATACCAATGCTACAATCAGTAATGATAAAGTTTTCTAAACATCCCTCCATGAATAATTTAGTAAGAGTATCTTAATTGGAGATACAAATCTATATAGATAAATTCAAGAAGATACTCGACTTAACCCAAGGAACGTATATTCATTTGATGCTAAAGTCGTTTAGCATGGCAAACTCCAAGAGATGTTTCATGTTGATGAGACATGGAGTGTATCTCTCTTAATAGTCCCCAAAGACTCCTGAAAAGAGAGATCGCATTAGTGACAATCATGTATACAATGAAATATACGAGACTTGATGATGATTGGTCATATTCTGGAGAAGATCACTGTAAGACAGTGAAAAACATCTTAAAGTACTTTACCGGCACTAAGGATGTGATTATATTTATGGTGGGTCTGAATTAAAACTAGAGGGCTTAATAGACTCAAGTTTTTTCAGACAGACCAAGACTACAGAAAATCCATTTTAAGGTAAAGCGTTACTTTGAACAGTGGTGCAGTGAATTGGAAAGGTTCCAAACAGCAAAGAGTTGCTGGTTTAGTGATAAAGATAGTATATAGCTGTAAATGAAGCTGCAAGTTGATTGTTTGGATGAAAAGTTCATTACAGAACTAGGAATAGTTCCTAAGTCTCATCTCTCAAGAACAACATTACATATCCATTAACTAAAGCTTATCCAACAACAGGATAATCGTCACTTAGAGAAGAAGGGTATGAGATACCATGGCGATTGACTTTAGTGCAAGTGGAAGATTGAAAGTAGTATGCATACAAGCCAATCATGTTTGATGATAAAGCATATATTTTGTAACAAATTTATTCATTTATTAATAAAAAGTATTAATTTATTAAAGGCTTTTAATTATCTACATGATGATGTTTTATAATATGTGATAAACCCATAGTTTTAAGTAATGCTTTTAGAATAATGATGATGATCATTCTAATGAGATCTAAATTCTTAGAAAGCTTAAAACTAAAATAGTTCCCAATCATTGGATTACTAAATTGGGGATTAGTGAATCCAGTTAGATTGGTACATACGTTGCTTGCTCATTGGATAAGGATGATTGATCTCATGATCATTTGTGTGGAGACACTAAAGCAAGTATATAGGTGTTTATTAGAGAATAAGTTCACTGAACGTGGCTCGCTAAGGAATACCTAATGGAGTTTTACTTGTCTGTCAATAAGAATTCCTGTAGTGATAGTAGTACAAGTGATCCTTGGATTTGAGATCATCATAGTATCTTGTGTATGATGAATTATACTTTGACTTATTCCTTAAGACCCTCAGGGTATATCAAAGGGTATGCTTGGGTATAATAAGTTGTACATGGAGATAATGTATGATCAATAAATAATCTACCACTTCTAATAAAAGAAGAGAAATGTCTTATGTGATTTGATAAATGACAACCCAGTAGTCCTTGGCCAAGGCAGAATGAAATTAGAAAGGAGTTTTTAATTTGCATTATTTGGAGTTGTGCATTTAAGAGTCGAAATACATATAATTAAATAAAATAAGACTTGAAAGTAATTCCATGTCTTATATTTAATTGGGACATTGTATGGTGGAAGGATTAAATTGTACGGTAACTATTTACTCAAAGATTCTTTTATGATTAATGTTGAAATCTATATTATCTGAAAAGTCGTTGATCGCTAGGGAGGCTTATCCCTATTGTAGAATAAATATTATTTATTTAAATAAATTAATCATTTAATTTATTTATTTAAATAAGATTAGAATTGTTCTAATTGATTTATTCACAACCGGATTAATATGGAGAACCTAAAGGGTCACACTATAAAAGGAAGAATAATTATTTAAGAAGTTAATGACATAATCGTAATAATAAGTTAAGTATATTTAATTTAATCTATGGTGATAGAATAAATTAAATACCTTAATATTATTATTTAATATTTTGGAAATATTAAATATAAATTAATAAGAGGAGTCTTATTGTTATTATTACTATTATTATTATTTAATTCATAAAGGAGTTTGAGAATTAATTAATAAAAGTACTCTAATTTATTCCTAATAAGATTAGGAGGCTAATTAATTAAAAGTTTAATTAAATATTCCTAATAAGATTATGAGCCTAATTAATTAAAGGAGTTTAATTAATTAAAATAAAGCTCAATTCCTTAATTGTTAAGGAGGGTTGCCTACATCTATAAATAAGAAGAGTCTTATTATGGGTGTAGAGTCATTGTTGACTTTTTCACAATATACCCAATTCCAATAGTTGGAGAGTACGCTCTTTTTCTATGAGAGATAGAAAAACTAAGGTTTAGCCAACCACCCTTTTTCTTGAATATTTCTTCTTCCTTGGTGGATTACCTCTAGAGGCCAAACACTTGGGTGGCTAACGTTGATCAAAGGAAGGAACCAAACCCGGTGGATTCAAGATGAATGCGAAAAGATTTGGAGGTGAACTTGTACCTAAGGAAGCTCGAATCTTCAAGGGTATGATTCTTGTTCTTTATCTTTTCGTTTAATTAATAACTGTGCATAAAGGATGATTCAGGTATATGGTTTGTAAAATTTTAAAACTCTGATTTTCCACGTTTTTGCTTATTTTGTGCAATTTGATTGCATCCAAGAATATTACCAACCTAACACTACCATGCAATTATGTAATTATATGAATGCAAAATCACAATTCCTAAATTAATATGAAAAACTAAATTGCAATGACAAATGCAAGCCTAACTAATGACATAATGCATGCAAACATGTAATTAAATCCCCCAAACTTAAGAATTACAAAGCCCTCATTGTATGGATAATTGCAATAAAATGTATAAGGACTTCCCTGTAATCGCCTAAGTCTGGGGTGGTGGTGGTGGTTGATCTTCTTCCTCGTAGTCACTCGGTGGGAACCTTGGCATTGGGGTCGGCTACTGGTATGAAAATTGAGCATTAGGATTGAAACTTTGTAATGTTGTATTCAAGGATGCAAATGATAGATTCATAGCCTCGAACATGTGGTTATGTCTTGTTGCGAGTCTCCTCAGCTCTCGTCTTGTCTGCTTGGTTTGTGCATCCACATTTTGCTGAAAGTTAAGAAATTGAGTGGTCGATATAGCCTCGGACTATGGGACCTCCTCTGCTCCTTGTTCGCCCAATGTTGCATCCACCTAAAACTCATCGTCAGCCGAAGTATCTTCATCGACAACCTCATCCTCGGAAGCTGAGGGAAATATAAAGCCTAATCCCCTCGGATGTGATTCACCTCCGGCCCACACCAAGTACCGCGCGATCATTCTGTTGTCTAGTAGCTGCAGCGGCATCTGAGTGGGCTCATCATCTGACCATCGAACACCTGCTTTGTGACACAACCCACAAATGAGTGATGGGTATGGCAGGCCGCCCAAAAACTTGCCTCACAAGCATCGGCAGATAGAAAAAGTGATTATGGCCCTGACGTCGATGATAAAGTCTTGCACAATTGCATATAGAAGTAGTGCCTTCTACTTGGTGATGTCTGAGGTGTGCATGGATGGCAGCAATTTCGCACATAAGAAGGCATACCAAATCTTACCATATCGGCTGAGATCCTTACTGTGAAACACCATGCCTTCTTTCCGACCCTTTATCCACGTTGTTCCCGGCTTGGTCATTTCTTTGAGAACCTCCTCAAAGTCAGGGTCGAAATCCCTCAAATGAGCATATTAACACTGTCTAGGCACCCACAACTGATAATACATGTTGATGGCATCGGCACTGAGCGGGACCATTCGACCCCGCACAAAAGCGTTGAAAGGTGCCTTATCCTCGGTGTTAACATAGAACTCTTTGACCATGTTAACAGCGGCGACCTTGGGCTCCTCAGTGAACTTGACCCACCCTTTCTGATAAATCTATTGCATCATTTCACCGTTGTGAGCATCCGGTGCCAACCCCCGCTCCGGTGTAAGAGCCTTTGTGACCATGTAGTCGTACCGATCGGCTGCGATGACACTTTTGAACTTGCGATGGTCGAAGGTTCGTGATGGTGGTGTTGGCCTTGAACTCTCTCCGCGTTGTTGTTTGGATGTAGGTTGAGATGCCATTGATTCTCTGATTCCTTAGTAACAAAATTCCCTCCCAAACTGTACCCACACAATCTGACAAACACTTGGTGTGTACACTATTTTCTCCCCCCCAAACTTGGTGATTTCTATGGCAATTATGGTGAGAGAAGATGAAGAACATGTAGAATTGTGAAGTACTGTGACGCCCCCAAAATAGGTATACATCACCTATTTTGAGTTTCCAAATACATGGTACAGAATACAAATACAACCTTAAATATACAACATGAGCTGTGAGTTTTAATACAAATATTGTCTTCTAGACAGTATTCAAACTCAAAATAAGTCCTCAATACATTTATTATCACACTATTTCATAGAATAGTGAGGACTACTAATGCTATCATCTAGACCGTCACTCCATTCCCCGACTAGTCCCTGCTATGTTCTCATTTCCTGAAGAGAACAATGAAAGCAAAAGGGTGAGCTTAACTAGCCCACTAAGAAATATTATAACTAAGATAATGCAGAATAAATTATCATTAGCCTTCAACAGTGTTAAACTGAAAAAATATAACAAACATCAAGTTTAACTGCAGCGGAACAAGCAATCCATTAAAAGAGTCAAGTAGAGAATAAAATCTACTATCTCCTATGATTTAAAAGGTTTTTCATTACTTTTATCGCTGAGACTCAACAATAAATAATCCACATCATCAAATCATCCACACTTTACTGTGCCAAGGATATTCTTTAGTATCACGACCACGAATTATTCATGCACTACGGGCCAAAGATAATCGTGTTTTCATCAACGGTCCTGATCATGCCATAAAACAATTCATCTTTGCACCCTTGGCCGAAGAGAATCCATAGCCATAATCATACCAAAAGCATCCCATCAATGCACTACGGGCGAATGAGGAATTTTTCCACATCATTTGTAACATTATTTGTCATGATTATACCAAATAATCCACGGTCATAATCATACCAAGTCCATCTATGCACTACGGTGCCACGTATGACTTTCAACATAATATAAACATGAGGATGATGACAATGATATAAGAATTCAATATAACAAGTTCAAGAATTAATTTATCCAGGAACTAATAACGTCCAAATTGTCAACATGATACTTCTTTGTGGAGTAAAAATTCAAGAATGCTCAGAAGAATATTTCCATGAAAAGAGTATAGAAGCCAAAACTTTAACCAAAAGAGTATCATAGAATATATGAAACTGCAATGGATTTTCACCCGCCATGCGGTAATCCACACAGACAGTTTATTTCCACAATTTAATAAGAAATAAATACGAAGGGTCATTCACCATGCATGTGGTAATCCACATAGACAGGTTATTCCAACAAAATAATAAATAATGGAATAACAGAAGAAATCACCATGCATGCGATAGACCGCACAGACAGGTTATTCCCACAGAATAATAAATAATAGAACTAGGTCATGCGTAAACGCATAGACAAGATATTCTAACAGAATAATAAATAACGGAACCAGGTCATGCGTAAAGCACAGACAAGATGTTCCAATAGAATGACAAATAATGGAACCAGGTCCGGTGTAAACGCATAGACAGGATATTCCGATAAAATAATAAATAATGGAACGGTCCCACAGAACGCGCATAGCAGATGGATATATTCGATGAATAATAAAGAATGAAATATTAGAAGAATTTCACCATGTATGCGGTACTTCGCATAAACAGGTTATTCCAACATAATAATAAAGAATGGAATAACAGAAAAATTTCACCATGTATGCAGTACTTTGCATAGACAGGTTATTCCAACATAATAATAAAGAATAGAATAACAGAAGAATTTCACCAAGTATAGGGTATCCCGCGTATACAGGTTATTCCAACAAAATAATAAATAATGGAATAATAGAAGTTATCTTCACGAATAAGAAAGAAATAATAACCCTTACGAGTACAACCAATAATATCCCTTACGAGTATTGAAAGAAAATAACTCTCTTCATGAATACGAAAGAATAATACCCCTTACGAGTACAACAAATAATATCCCTTATATTTGAAAGAAGAGTACTCCGACTGGTAGGGAGAGGATATACTCGAAGAAAACTTGCAATATGCTCAAAGCTTTCTTAAACTCTAAAGAAATACGCTCAAGATTATAGAAGAAGAATTCTCTCTCTAGAGTTTCAGTGAATTCGTAAGAAATAATGAAGGAATGAGCTTCTATTTATAGGAAAATGGACTGAATAGTAACTAATTCATGAACGGTCCAGATTGATTTACTTTTAATCGGACGGTCCATATTTAATGCAAAATTTTTTAAATAAAATATAATATATTCTATTTATAATCTAATAAAATGAATAACTTTATAAAAGTATTTAGTTTTATATAAAAAGATTTTACTATACAAAACACTATGCAGGTACTATGCAATACTATGCATAATAAAATATAATATATTCTATTTATAGAATAACTTTATAAAAGTATTTTGTTTTATATAAAAAGATTTTACTATGCAAAATATTATGCATAATAGAATATAATATATTCTATTTATAGAATAACTTTATAAAAGTATTCTGTTTTATATAAAAAGCTTTTTTGTTTTATTACATTAATAATACTAATAAAACCAAACTGAGTGACTTATCACGTAAACATCAATAATCAATACTGTGTGCTACTATGCCACCACACGTATTACTGTACTTTTACTACCGAGTAGTTCAACAGTTTTAACGGTAAAATTTCCGCCGTTATTCTCATAAAAATATTTTTATTTTTTTCTCCATCCGACAATAATTCCGTTGTGGGGTCCACCAATGATTGTACCGTCATACGGATATTCCCCAACCAAAAGAATGTGACGAACGAGAATTTTGTAATTTATTTTAATATTTATTGAATTAAATAAATATTTTTCGATGAGTTAATTATTAAATTAAATAATTAATTGATGCAATTGTGATAGATTAATTTAATTATATTTGTTACATTTATTAAATTAATGTAGAAATTTTATTATCAAAGTATGTGATTATGTGAGCTTATTGTATTAAAAGAAATATTTAATAATCATATTGGTATTTTAATTAATTTAATTATTAATTAGAGATTTAATAAGTTGACATTATCTATTAATGAGAAATTAATTATATGACTATATGAATTTATGAGAAATTATTATATTTTAGTTATATTAAATTAAATAAAATAATTGAGTTATTTTATAAAGGGTGTGACATTATTTAAACTATATGATAAAAGAGTTTATTAAATTAATTGAGTTTAAGCCTTTAAGGCTAGCCAAACATGGCACTAATAGAGGTTGAGGCGATTAACCCATGATGGGTAAATCGACCTCCACAATCGTCCGATTTATTGATGCGACGTCTTCTTTATTTCATTTTTTCTTAAGTCCGATAAAAACTAGTTAGAGAAATTAGAAAATTTTGAGAGAGAATTGAGAGGATTTGTGAGAATCTACGTGTTGAAAAAGCTTTTGAAAAGAGTTTTATCTCTTCTAAATCTATACTCGGGTAATCTCTCCTCCCAAATTCTATATTTCACGTATTCAAGTTTTGATAAAAAAAAGTGGCTTTCACGATTTTCTGTAAAAGCCTCATGATTGAGAAAGGAGTAATATTTATGAGATATTTATGGGTTAAGATGTATCAAATCGTATATATATATATATATATATATATATATATATATATATATATATATATATATATATATTGCATGATTCCATATCATCAGTTTCATAATATTACATCGTATATGATTTCTATAAAATTACAGAGTATGGGTTTGGCCTTATGGCCTTATACGTGATATTTTATGTATTGATCGTATATTATCCCTAAATTTTACACTCGTATATTATTATACATGTTGATACGAAGAGACCAAACTTTAAACGAACGGATTCGGTGTTATAACGAATCCGTAATATCAATTTCCATGTTTTATTTTCAAAACCTTCAAGAACTTAAAAGTCAGAGAAATTATAGATTTTAACTCTGTGATTATGTGTTTTAATGGGTTAAAACCATTCTATAAATGTTGGGTTATGTTTATGCATGAATTATAACATGTGTATATGATTAATTTAGTGTAGTAGTAATTTAATTGAAATTTTGGGGTGTGTTACGCAATTTTCGCAATGCAGAGCAGTTTTCTACTTCATGCATGTGCATGCAGCGCCATCCAAGACTCCTTAAGTCTGTAGCATGAAGTGCCACTGCACCCACAACATAAAGCGTCCAAGCGTCCATGAGAGCCACAGTACAGTATGCAATGCCCAAGACCTAGTATAAATGTGGCGCCGTAGCGCCACTCTGCAGAATGGTCCAGAAATGTAATTTTTAAAGTGTTAAGTCTAGCAATGTATTGTTAACTTAATGTAATGAGCATAAAAATATGTTATAAGTATAATGAGATGTTAAAATAAATACTTAACATGTAAATAACATAATTACATGTGAATTGAATTATTGATTTCATAAGTAGCTTATTATTCATGAAGTGTTATTATGTGACAATAAGTGTGATATTTGACTAAGTATAGTCATAACCAAAGTTTAGATAAAAGAATGGGTTTATGATGATTAGTTAAAGTTATAATTAACAGGTATTGTGAATGTGAATGGTATGTAGGATTAAATTCAAATAACGTGCTTAGTTAAAGTGTAATCTACACACGAGGCAAGTTTCCTAACCCTACTTGTCATTATTGTTCAAGTTTATTATTTACCTCGAGTAAATTATCATTACTATTATTCATGTTCAAACGTTATATTAAAGATTGATTATCTTTTCAAAGCATGATTTAGTTATACAATAATTGTCCTATTGTATACTTCCTGAGATTATTATTCAATTTGAATATCATTATTATTGAACCTTATTAGACTAGCGAACCCTTATTGATTCGACTACTCCATAGTTGATGAGCGTTCTAAATTTCAGAACCCTTGATGAATTATTCAAACCAAACTTCCTTTGGTGCGGACTCGAATGTCAAACTAAGATGAACAACCCTGCAAAGGGATTTACTTATGCGTTTGCATTAAGATATTGTACATGATGATGGTACTAAGGGTGATCCCCCTAAGTCACAGTAGAAAGGTCCATAGTCTTATAGATCATAAAGGTTTCAAGTATAACCCTTGATAACCTAGGACATAGTTCAAGGTCTTATGACCCTCAGAAATCTTTTGATTCTTGTTATTCATTCTTGATTCAAAAGTTGAACTTTTATTCAGATGTCTTTGATTTACTCGCATGTTATTATACTGTTATTTCATCGTTATACTTGTGGGAAATAATGCTCACTCTTGCTTAATAATAACATTGCGATTAAGAACGAAAAGAACCAATGAACCTTCCACTAGTAAAGGCAAGCGGCAAAGTTAGCAAGTGATGAAGACTTGTTATTTTATTAGATGATGTATTTATGTTTAAGACTTGAGCTAATGATGTTGTTAAGACTTATTTGTTTATGATTCAAGACGATGTTTAAGGTTAGTTTAACTTTGGGATTGTATTATTATTATTCAGATGTTGTAACCCTTAAGGGGAAGATTTTTATTCTATCTATTGCATCGCTTGCATTTATTATGGGTAGATAGATAGATGATATTTGTACAGTGAACACCAAATCCCGTGGAATTAAAGTACCCGGATTTGGGGGTGTCACAAGTTGGTATCAAAGATGTAGGTTATGAACCTTAGGTGGGGGAACAACCTTAGGTAGTAGCCTTATAGAAAGAAGATAGTGATGGAAAACTCTTATCGAGTTATAAGAAATGAATTTCTGTAATTCATTGAAGATAATAAAAGACCTTATGTGTTTATGTGTTAAAGTATGCGTTAGATGATACGACTTTAACACATTCCTGATCCATTCCTCACATTCCTGATCCATGATTTGAATCATTACTCTCCGATCCATATCAAATTGGGGTTGATCGCTATGCACATGGTAATTCCGAATTCGATGTTGGATTCTCCCAATTGTTGTCCAAAAAGTAAAATCCATTTCATCTATTTTGGCTTTATTGGATCGGACGTCTTTTTCTACAATATCTACACGTCGTGCGGATTTTACCCATGCGTCATCTATTCTCCTTCGTTCAATTGTTTCTTCTTTCATCAGAACTTTGACCATAGCATTCTCAGATTCCAGTTCTAATATCTTATACTCTGCCAAAGAGTGCTTCTCTTCAAGCGTCGTACATCGGGTAACACAATTTTGAATTGTTACATCTGTTTGCTCCACGACCGCCTGCCGTTCTTGAGCATGCTCTTCTAACTCATGAATACGATTTTGTAATTCTAAATTTTAATCATAAAATTCTTATAATAAATTATCCTCTTCTTCCTCTTCTTCCTCGTCTTCCTTGCTCTCAGCTGCTACCTCTGCAACTAGCTCGGGTGCAACTATTAGTTCTTCACTCACCACGTAGATTTCTCTAATTTCTTCTTCGTCTGACATCACATTAACCTGATTAGTAATTAAAGGTGTCTCAACAGTCTCATTCACTCCATTGTTAACATTTTCAGCTGCCATTTTCAAACACTACCACAAAACAAGGGTTAATTAATATATCACATATTATCTATATACTCTGACCGACCAATTAAATAACAAGTAAACTTAGGTAGGTCATACTAGCGAAGGAATTCCTCGTCTCTCCCCTCCTAGTTCTTGTCTCACATCTTAGCCATGGATCATATCCCTAAGCTTTGATACCAAATGTGACGCCCCCAAAATAGGTATACATCACCTATTCTGAGTCGCCAAATACATGGTACAGAATACAAATACAACCTTAAATATACAACATGAGCTATGAGTTTTAATACAAATATTGTCTTCTAGACAGTATTCAAACTCAAAATAAGTCCTCAATACATTTATTATCACACTATTTTATAGAATAGTGAGGACTACTAATGTTATCATCTGGACCATCTCTCCGTTCCTCGACTAGTCCCTGCTACGTTCTCATTTTCTGAAGAGAACAATGAAAACAAAAGGGTGAGCTTTTAACTAGCCCAGTAAGAAATATTATGACTAAGATAATGCAGAATAAATTATCATTAGCCTTCAACAATGTTAAACTGATAAAATATAACAAACATCAACTTTAACTGCAGCGGAACAAGCAATCCATTAGAAGAGTCAAGTAGAGAATAAAATCTACTATCTCCTATGATTTAAAAGGGTTTTCATTACTTTTATCATTGAGACTCAGCTTAATAAATAATCCACATCATCAAATTATCCCTGCACTACAGGCCAAGGATATTCTTTAGTATCACGACCACGAATTATTCATGCACTACGGGCCAAAGATAATCGTGTTTTCATCAACGGTCCTGATCATGCCATAAAATAATTCATCTTTGCACCCTTGGCTGAAGAGATTCCATAGCCATAATCATACCAAAAACAATCCATCAATGCACTACGGGACAATGAGGACTTTTTCCACATCATTTGTAACATTACGGTCATGATTATACCCGAATAATCCACGTCATAATCATACCAAGTCCATCTATGCACTACAGGCCACAGATGACTTTCAACATAATATAAACATGAGGATGATGACAATGATATAAGAATTCAATAAAACAAGTTCAAGAATTAATTTATACAGGAATTAGTAATGTCCAAATTGTCAACATGATACTTCTTTGTGGAGTAAAAATTCAAGAATGCTCAGAAGAATATTTCCATGAAAAGAGTATAGAAGCCAAAACTTTAACCAAAAGAGTATCATAGAATATATGAAACTGCAACGGATTTTCACCCGCTATGCGGTAATCCACGTAGACAGTTTATTTCCATAATTTAATAAGAAATGAATACGAAGGGTCATTCACCATGCATGTGTCAATCAACATAGACAGGTTATTCCAACAGAATAATAAATAATGGAATAACAGAAGAAATCACCATGCATGCGATAGACCGCACAGAAAGGTTATTCCAACAGAATAATAAATAATGGAACCAGGTCATGCGTAAACGCACATACAAGATATTCCAACAAAATAATAAATAATGGAACCAGGTCATGCGTAAAGCACAGACAGGATGTTCCAACAGAATGATAAATAGTGGAACCAGGTCAGGTGTAAACGCACAGACAGGATATTCTTATAGAATAATAAATAATAGAACCAGTTCCGGCGTAAACGCACAGACAGGATATTCCGACAGAATAATAAAGAACAAAATATTAGAAGAATTTCACCATGTATGCTGTACTTCGCATAAACAGGTTATTCCAACATAATAATAAAGAATGGAATAATAGAGGAATTTCACCATGTATGCAGTTCTTTGCATAGACAAGTTATTCCAACATAATAATAAAGAATGGAATAATAGAAGAATTTCACCAAGTATAGGGTATCCCGCGTATACATGATATTCCAACAGAATAATAAAGAATGGAATAACAAAAGTTCTCTTCACGAATAAGAAAGAAAGAATACCCTTTACGAGTACAACCAATAATATCCCTTACGAGTATTGAAAGAAAATAACTCTCTTCATGAATACGAAAGAATAATACCCCTTACGAGTACAACAAATAATATCCCTTACATTTGAAGGAAGAGTACCCCGACTGGTAGGGAGAGGATATGCTCGAAGAAAACTTGCACTATGCTCAAAGCTTTCTTAAACTCTAAATAAATACGCTCAAGATTATAGAAGAAGAATTATCTCTCTAGAGTTTCAGTGAATTCGTAAGAAATAATGAAGGAATGAGCTTCTTTTTATAGGAAAATGGACTGAATAGTAACTAATTCATGAACGGTCCAGATTAATTTACTTTTAATCGGACGGTCCATATTTAAAGCAAAATCTTTTAAATAAAATATAATATATTCTATTTATAGAAAAACTTTATAAAAGTATTCTGTTTTATATAAAAAGATTTTACTATGCAAAATACTATGCATAATAGAATATAATATATTTTATTTATAGAATAACTTTATAAAAGTATTCTGTTTTATATAAAAAGCTTTTTTGTTTTATTACATTAATAATAGTAATAAAACAAAACTGAGTGACTTATCACGTAAACATCAATAATCAATACCGTGTGCTACTATGCAACCACGCGTATTACTGTACTTTTAATACCGAGTAGTTCAACAGTTTTAACGGTAAAACTTCCGCCGTTATTCTCATAAAAATATTTTTGTCATTTTCTCCATCCGACAATAATTCCATTGCGGGGTCCACCAATGATTGTACCGTCATACGGATATTCCCCGACAAAAAGAATATTCCCCGACCAATCGAATATTATACAACAACTTGCATACTTTTCAAAATTTATAAATACTACCCACAACTATAATATTATCTCAAATCCACACCATAATATTCAAAAAAATATTTTGATAAAATTAAATCTTTATTCATAAAATCTGGGGTCTCACACGTACACTCAATTGCTATACACATGCCTCAGTAATTTGTGTAATTCGTAGCTTTTGGAGATGGAGTTGGAAGGATGTGGTGAACTTGGGTTGAGCGGTTGTGTTTATATAGAAGTGGTGTGATGAAGAGGGATAGAAGTAATGGATTAATGGAGTGAAGTAGTGGTTAATGGAATGGGAAGATGGAGTGTGAGTTGTGAAATCATGGGTATGTAGTGGGGGTTATGTATGGGTAGTTTATGTGAGGGAGAAGTGTGGTTTAATGGATGGAGGTTGTAGTTGTAATGGAGGAATAAAGAGAGTAGAATAAGGCAGTGGGGTTGTGGTGTGTAGTTGGGAAGAAAAAGAAGACATCGTGTGTAACTATCGAGCCTGTTGGGTTTCAGGACCCCCGCCCCGACGGGCTTGCTCACTGCTAACTGACCTCTTTTTCTCTTCTTTTCTTCATGCTATGCCACTTAATGATTATTTTATCATCCTGCAAGCCATAAAACATCAAAATTAGTAGATTGTTGATCAAGTGGGGCATGGTTGAGAGATTAACAAGACTTATAAACTATAATAACTATTTAATGAACTTATTATACATTACTAATTATGCTAAACTATAACCTAATAGTTATGAATAAAAATACCAAAAATAAAAGTATGATTGGGTTGCCTCCCAATTAGCGCTTGATTTTAAGTCGATCAACCTAACTACTTGTTGTTTCATCCCGGATTAGTTAGGTTAACTGTAGCATGATGATTATTCATTGCGCAACACCAACATTTTTGTATTGCATGCCCGTTCACTTGCATGTTGGATAATGAATTTGACTTTTTATCCTTAACTAATGCCTTAAGACCACTATCCACTTTGCAATCCCTGAACTTGACACGTGTAGATTCCTCGAGCAACTCGCACTCTTCCTTGTCAGTTGGGATTGGGATTTCCTTGAACACCTTTACCATTACTACCTGATCAAACACTTTCATAATCAATTCTCCATTAGGCACGTCAATCAGTGTTAGTCTAGTCGCCAGGAATGGTCATCCCAAGATGATATTGATGTTCTTATCTTCTTCAAAATCTTGTACCACAAAATCAGTTGGAAAGATCAGTGAATCAACTTTGACCAATACGTCTTCAACTATTCCTAAAGGGTATGCAATTGATCTAACGGCGAGTTATTGACTAATATTGGTTGGTTTTGCTTCCTTTAATTCCAGCTTTTGGTAAATGGATAGTGGCATAAGATTTTTACTAGCTCCTAGATCGCATAGAGCTATTCCCACATCTTGATTGCCAATTGCACAAGGAATTATAAAACTTCCTGGATCTTTCAATTTAGGAGGAAGCTTTTTCTGTAGTATTGCACTACATTCCTCGGTTAACGCCACTATTTCGAAATCCTGGAGCTTACGTTTTTTCGAAAGTATGTCCTTCATGAATTTAATGTAACGCGGCATCTTCTCAAGTGCTTCGGCAAATGGAATATTAATGTGTAATTATTTGAATATATCCATAAACCTCGAAAACTGGTTCTTTAATTTGTTATTTTCTAACCTTGAAGGAAAGGGTGCAGGTGGTGTAACTTTAAGTTGTTTCTCTTCCTTTTCTTTTTGCACCACTTTTTCTATACATTTCTTTTCTAATTCCTTCCCTTCGTCCTCGCATTCATCTCCTGTACTAGCTTTCTTATTCCAGTTAGAAACCAACTCCTTACTACTTCTAAGCATAATAGCATTACATTGCTTGTGAGTTCCCTTTGGATTTCTTTTGGTATCACTCGGTAGAGTCCCTAGTGGTCTATTGTTCAATGCTAGGGCAATTTGTCCCATCTGATTTTCCAAATTCTTGATGGCCATTGCTTGGTTTTTCATTGCTGCCTCATTGCTTGTTTTGTATTTTGACAATAACTCCTCTAAATCTGATTTTCTTTCTTGATGTTGAGCTGGTTGCTGATGATTCTGAAAACCTGGGGGATATGATGGTCGTGGAGCTTAATGTTGCTGATTAATACTCTACAAGAAATTTGGGTAATTCCTATTCCCCTGGTTGAAAGTGTTTTGGTACATATTCTGTGGAACCCTGTTGTAGCTACCCACGAATTGCACGGACGCTGGGTTGATTGCGTATTGATCTGTTGGATGGTCACCCACGCACAATTCACACACAACCGCAACTTGTTATACCTATGCCCCTGTCATAGCATCCAACTTCTGGAAAGTGCTGAAATTTGCACTTGTATTGCCATCACACCATCTACTTCTAACACTCCAGTTGCCTTTGCTTGTGTCATTCTTGTCATGGGACACTGGTAGTTATTAGCCGCAATTGTCTTAATCAAATTGTAGGCCTCCTCATAACTCTTAGCCATGAACATTCCACCCGACGTTGCATCAATACTGGTCCTGAGATTCCCATGTAGTTCGTTATAGAAAGTATTCATTTGCAACCACTTCGGCAACCCATGATGCAGGCATTTAAAGAGCAATTTTGTGTATCTCTCCCATGCCTCGTACAATGACTCCCCATGTTGCTGCTCAAACATCGTTATCTCATTCCTCATTTTTGCAGTTTTTGTTTGTGGGGAAGATTTTGCAAGGGATTTTTGAGCTAAGTCTTCCCACGTAGTTATCGATCCCAGTGGTAGAGAGTGTAACCAGCTCTTCGCCTTGTCCCGTAAGCTGACTAGCTGTTCGTTCGGATCATCATTTGCCAATCCCCAAACCGGATCAATTTCGGATCATCCGAATCATCCTGTGCTTGATTTTGAATGTGTTTTGCGCCTATTGCGAGCTCTGGTGATGCTCATTTGCAGCTTCACCACCTTGGGTATGGTGAAGTCCCTCAACGCTTTCTGATCTTCGGCTGCCATTACCTCTTTTTCTTCAGATTTTCCAAAGTCTTCCCTTGTTTCCTTGATCCACTTACTTAACCTCTGAAACTGTTTCTCAATGTCGTCCTCAAAAGGGAGCAAATCTGGATTTTTAGACCGAGTTTGCATAAACCAACTTCAAAAATCTGAAATAAGAGGAACAAAACAAAAAAATAAAAAATGTTTAAGTAAAATTGGACTGATTAAACTAATATCGTAAAATATTAAAATCTAAACTAAATTTGTCCCCGACAACGGTACCAAAAACTTGTTGGGTAAAATCTAATTACGCACAACATACAAGTATATGTGGTCAACAAGTAATACAGTAATGAGTAGAGTATCATTCCCACAGAGACAATTTAGTAAGAAATTTAATCTCACAATTATCAATTTCATATTAATCCTAATTTTATCAAACTATCAAATTCAATGATTAAAATTATAAAAACTAAATTATTAATAAATATACTATCACAAAACAAACGCAAATATCAAAACTAAAATTTAAACAATTAATTGGGAATTAGACTTATGATTTCACCCTAAATTTCAATCTGATTTTTACACCTTTATTCCAATTCAGCTCATTATCCCAGTTTATTAATCAAGAACACGAATGTAGTACTAGCCACCTCTCGATGCACTAATATCGTATTAACTTAAATCCACAATTTAGATAGAAACAAGTTAAACACCTTAATCAACTAACTCACTATATCTCTATATGAATTAAAATTAAAGAAGGTTTAAGATTAAGTTCTCTATCCGATTAAATGTGATGTCAAGCATATCTCTACCTTAACATTCATCAAGAGTCTGTCATTCATAAAATTCAAGAACACATGCTTTATTAACTAAGTCTAGATTCGTATATCCTCTCTCGAATCCATACAAATCCAAAAAGAATTGTTGATCAGGCAATTCATAAATTCAAGCTCAAATTAATATAGATAAACTAGATATTAACTTATTGAACTGGAAATCAAAGTTACAAAATCATCGTTTCACTTAAGGATCCATCATAAGCCTAAAAAATGAATTAGTTCCTCATGAATGAAATAATAACTGAATAATTTAAAGGAAACATCCTTTCAATTACAAATATAGAACTAAGATGAAGAATAATGCAAAACACCCTTCACGTAGCCTTAATCTGCAATCGTCACAAAAATCTCTTCAAAATCTTCCTCCAAAGCTTGCTATGAAAAACTAGAAATAATTTCTGTAATTTTCCTTGTGTGTCTCTTTAATTTGTTGTTAGTTGCTCCATATACATCCAACACACACATTTTTGGTCGAATCCTATGTACAATAGAGTTCAATTGCCATCCAAATGCTAACAAACCATGTTCCAGTAGAGTTGTAAGCAAAACAGGACTATCGACAATCGAGACCCCCTGTCCCGACGGGGGTGTATAGGTGTTGCCTCTTTTTTAGTCTTAACAAAAGAGCTCTAACTCATGCAAGCATACATGCGTCAACAAGTAATACATAGCAAGTAAAGTATCGATCCCACAGAGAAAGTTGTTTAACTTAAACTACTATTCATTAATTAATTCACTATATTTATATGCTCAAACTAATGATAAAACTTGGTTTGTTCTCGAATTGAAAATAATAACTAAAACAATAATAACAGTGGAATAAATGATATTGGAACTAATGGGATCCTAACTTCATTTAATACTTCATTTAATCGCCACTATCATGCATGACTTGTTCACATATCACAAGAAAGTAGCCAAGAGCACTAAAAGAGTATTAGCCATTTTTCAATGCACTAAGACCTACTTACACAGCATCCACAGATGATAGACTCTATGTAATCATCAATATAACCAAAATCACTATATGTCTATGTGAAATTGCAACTATATTGATTTTAAGTTCAAGCCCTTATTCTAACTTATACGGTGAAACAATATATGTCTATCTGGTTCACGAAATACATAAGCCATATAACACAACCCTATATATGTATACTATCATGATTACAATCCATATTTTCATGTTCATTGTCAATTCCATACAAATACTGAAACGAATGATGATCAAGCATTCATATATGCAAAATAATCATGACAGACATCCCATATGATATGCAAAACAAACCAGCATTTAAGTATGCAATCAAACTACATATTAAAATTCGTTAGAATCCCATAATGGAGTTTAGTTCATGGCTGAACCAAAAGCCATTATGGGATCAAATCTAAACATGGTTAATAAACGACAATTGAAAGATGAAAGTTAAAACTATCAAACCCAATTGCTGAATATAAATCAATATTCAGATCCTCATAAGAATCCAACAAAACTAATATTAATAATCCACTCTGGTAGAAAATCCCAAGAAGGAGTAGAAAAGTAGAGTTGTGGCCTCCTTCTACGTTGGAATCTCTCCTAGAGAGTAAACCCTAATTCCAAAATAAAGATACGTGAAAAACTTAATAAAATATCAAGTGATACCCCTGAAACCACTCAGGAATCATTTTAAATCAATTACAACCCTTAAAATTTGGAAATAAAATAAAACAAGTCAAAGAGACTTGAGGCCTCATGCAGCCAAACTCCCCTCCGGTTGATATGCTCATGGCATGAGACTTCTTGAGAAGTTTGTATGTTTGGCCGGTCTCGCGCGCGGTCCCTAGGCTTGTCTTTCTCATGGCCACAAGAATCTTGCGATGAGGTTCCAAGGTCCGGTGGATAATCGCAAGCGCACGCTCAAGGCTATTCCGCCGCGCGGCTTGCAGATCCTGGTTCTTGTTCTGATTCTATCATGCTACTGCTGCTGCTACTTGTTCAGTCATGCTTAATCTCCTTGCTCCATTGCACCTTCATGCCATGCATATCCCATCTTTTGCCTCGTCCCAAGCATCCATTAGCCTTGTGCTCAATAACACCACCAAAATAGGCCGATTCCTGCACTTATTCACCAAAAGGAGTTTTAAGTATACGAAATGCAAATTATCATGAAATAAAGCTAAAACTTACTAAAATGTACTTGAGATGGGCATAGTTCGCATGAATTGGTTCTCCATAAGTAGGTGTAAATCCTACTTATCAAATACCCCCAAACTTGAACCATTGCTTGCCCTCAAGCAATGCATACTAATAAACAATAAAAATGCAACTATATGACTATGCAACTAATTCTCAGATTGTCCCAACTATCATAGAAATTCAGTCCAATTTGCCTCAGCGAATTCTTTCTAGATTCGAGAATACAGATTAAAATCAAACTGCATGCATAATGTCATATACGCATATAATTAAAAAATGCTATACAGATGCTGTGTGTGTGTGTGGTGTTCGCCCAATACTTGATTTAGGTGTAGAATGCTCATGCTATCTTGCTCAAACCAGAAAAATTATAGCTTAAATCAAGACTTATGTATATATATGTGACTCGGACTATTCAAACATCTTAAAATAAACTAAGGTTCAACAATGGGCTTAACTGCTTTATTCTACTCACAAGGGCGACTTTCGTACTTTCCCGCGGTGTTTATTGCTATTTTTTTTCTTTTCTTTTCTTTCTTTATGACTGTGCAATGTCTTACTCCATTAGGCACACTGATACCCCTTAGCGAGCTTTCGACCAACAACTCCCAGACCATGAAAGACCTTAGGGCGCTAGGTGTAGAGACAATCCCCTCAGGCGTACTTACTCAAGTAGCCAGGGCCCCGAAATAAGACTAGCCATGTTATTTCTACTTTTCTTTCTTTTCTTTTTTTCTTTTTCTTTTTTTTATACACAGATACCCATGTTTTCCCAAAGTTTAAAAATTGATGTTTTATACAGTCTAAAAGTCACTTTTCACATATTTCTCTTTTTAACACTACATTTTTCTATCGAGCAATGCACAACGTACTTCTTATACCTTGTGAACACATTTATGCAAACCGAGAGCATTTAGATAGCATTCTGAATTTCATTGTATAAAACGTTATATCTCAGCTCATGTTATCCACAATATTCAGAAATCATTTAAAAACTTCACTCTCATCATTGGCTAGACAAAAATTTCTATACGGTAAGAACTGTGAGGTATGCAATTATAACATGCAACGATATGCTAAAATGTAATCTAAACATGCAATAAAAATTAACTAATCATGCAAAACTATATGCAAAACTAAAAATATTAACTACTACCCAATACCCCCAAACTTAAAATATTCAATGTCCCAATTGAATGAAGGTAAAGGGTACGAAAACTCCCCTAAGTATCGGTGGTGCCACCCTCCTCGGGTGGTGAATCCGGTGGTGGATATGGTGCTGTAGTTCCAAACTGAAGCCATTATTGTGTTGTTCCTTGTTATGAAAACGCTTCAGCTAAAGCCCTTGTGAGTCCTGTCGCAAATGTGCCCAAATTATCGTATATGGCATCGACCTTGCGCTCCAACCTTCGGAGCTGGCGATCGCTATGGGTGGATGGGCCCGCCTCGTCTGTTGCGGGGGTTGTTGTGGTGGCTCTGGAAAAATGGGCTGAAGGATGAATCCTAGTCCGCGTGGGTGCGGTACATCCCCTGTCCACTCCTTAAAATTTGCAATAGCTGCATGAGTAATTACATGGTTTGGGTACTGCAGATGCTCATTACGCCATTGGACTCCTTGTTGAGTACAAAGCATGGCTACCACCGATGTGACGCCCCCAAAACAGGTATACATCACCAATCATGAGTCGCCAGATACAAGGTACTGAATACAAATACAACTTAATTATACAACATTCGTGTAAAATACGACAAAACATAGGCTTTGAGTTTTAATACAAATATTGTCATCTAGAAAATATCCACACTCAATGGAGTCCTCATTACATTTATTATCACACTATTTCACAGAATATTGAGGACTACTAATGCACCATCTAGGACCATCACTCTGTTCCCAGACTAGTCCCAAATTCGTTCTCATTTCCACAAGAGAACAAAGGGTGAAAGAAAGGGTGAGCTCAACTAGCTCAGTAAGAAATATTATGACTAAGATAATGCAGAATAAATTATCATTAGCCTTCAACGGTGTTAAACTGATAAAATATAATAAACATCAAATTTAACTGCAGCAGAATAAACAATCCATTAGAAGAGTCAATTAGAGAATAAAATCTACTATCTTCTATGATTTAAAAGGTTTTTCATCACTTTTATCGCTGAGAGTCATCTTAATAAATAAAATCGAATCATCCCTGCTCCACGGCAAAGGATATTCATGTAATCATCAATGGTCATAACTATACCGAATAATCCCTGGTCATAATCATACCAACAACTGTCCACCAATGAACTACAGGCCAATGAGGACTTTTACCACATCATTCATCACATTACGGTCATGATTATACCGAATAATCCCTGGTCATAATCATACCAAGTCCATATATGCACGTAAGCAAAAGATGACTTTCAATATAATATAAGCATGAGGATAATGACAATTCAATAAAACAAGTTCAAGAATAAATTTTAAAGATTAATAAATTAATTTATCCTGAACTCAATAACGTCCAAATTGTCAACATGATACTGCTTTGTGCAGTAAAATTCAAGAATGCTCAGAAGAATATTTTCATGAAAACTTATTGGATGAAGCGCAAATATCAAGGATATTCCACTAATTTCATGGAGTATAGAAGCCAAATCTATAACCAACTGAGTATAATATAATATATGAAACTACAAATGGATTTTCACCCGCCATGCTATAATCCACGTATATAGATCATCTCCACAATTCAATAAGGAATGAATACACAGGATCATTCACCATGCATGTGGTAATCCATTTAGATAGGTTATTCCAATAGAATAATAAAGAATGGAATAACAGAAGGATTCACCATGCGTGCAATAGACTGCACCGACAGGTTATTCCCAACAGAATAATAAATAATGGAATCAGTCCCCTGAGATAAAGCACAAAACATGATAT
Organism: Panax ginseng; assembly: GCA_020205605.1. Lineage (NCBI taxonomy): Eukaryota > Viridiplantae > Streptophyta > Magnoliopsida > Apiales > Araliaceae > Panax > Panax ginseng. The sequence goes on from CM035143.1 coordinate 102,824,638, forward strand.
TTCGACGTAATAATAAATAATGGAACCAAACCGGTTAAAAGCACGAGATAGGATATTCCGACAAAATAATAAATAATGGAACCAGGTCTGGCGTAAAAGCACAGACATGATGTTCTAACAGAATAATAAAGAATGAAATGACAGAAGAATTTCACCATGTATGCGGTACTTCGCATAGACAGGTTATTCCAACATAATGATAAAGAATGGAATAATGTAAGAATTTCACAAAGTATAGGGTAGCAGTATATACAAAGTTATTCCAACAGTAATAATAAAGAATGGAATAATGTAAGTTCTCTTCACGAATAAGAAAGAAAGAATACCAATTATTTAGTACAACAAATAATATCCCTACCTTAGAAGAAACTGGATATTGGAGTAGTGAAGTAGCAGAATAATTTTCTTCTTTCTCTCTAGTTTCTCTCTCTAGAGTTTCAGTGAATTCGTAAGAAATAATGAAGAAATGAGCTTCTATTTATAGGAGAATGAACTGAATAATAACTGATTCATGAACGGTCCATATTTATTTACTTTTAAAAGGACGGTCCATATTGGTTTACTATTAAAACTTAAAGCAACGGTCTATACTGATTTACTATTAAAACTTTAAACCAACGATCCATATTGATTTACTATTATAACTTTCCACCAGCGGTCCATATTGATTTACTATTATATCTTCAACCAACGGTCTGAAAAATTAGCACATCTTCTCATGGAATAATATTGTACCCAAAAATGATTTGGACCGAAAAGAAATATATCTTACGGGTGAATAGTACCCCGTGAATAGTAATTCGTGAATAGTAACTCATGAATAGTAACTCATTAATAGCAACTCGTGAATAGTAACTCGTGAATAGTAACTCATGAATAGTAACTCATGAATAGTAACTCGTGAATAGTACTCTGACACAAAAAGTGCCCCAATTACTCGAGTGGACGATACTAGAGTGAATAGTAACCGGGTATTTTCTGACAACTTGTCTACTTTGAAAAATTTTCACATATCACCCTTAACTTTAAACTTTTATCAATTTAATTATTTACCAAAATAGAAAAATTGAATACTTTTATTTTTTAAAATTCGGGGTCTCACAATCTCCCCTCCTTATGAAATTTCGCCCTCGAAATTTACGTACGTACCTGATATTCGAAGAGATGAGAATACCTTGCTTTCTTTTTAGATTGTACCTTCCTTTATTTCCTCTCTATCATGATTTTCCATTTCTCAACTCCCAATTAGATTTCAAATATCATTCTAGAATATAGTTTCAAAATAAGGGTTAATTGACATACCACATAATACCCCTATATTCTGACCGACCAATTAAATAATAAATAAACTTAGGTAGGTCATACTAGCGAAGGAATTCCACGTCTCTCCCCTCCTAGTTCTTGTCTCACATCTCAGCTAGGGATCATATCCCTAAGCTTTGATACCAACTGTGACGCCCCCAAAACAGGTATACATCACCCATCTTGAGTCGCAAGATACAAGGTACTGAATACAAATACAACTTAATTATATAACATTCGTGTAAAATATGACAAAACATAGGATGTGAGTTTTAATACAAATATTGTCATCTAGACAATATCCACACTCAATGGAGTCCTCATTAAATTTATTATCACACTATTTCACAGAATAGTGAGGACTACTAATGCACCATCTAGACCATCACTGCTCCCCGACTAGTCCCGGCCCACGTTCTCATTTCCTGAAGAGAACAGTGAAAGAAAGGGTGAGCTTAACTAGCTCAGTAAGAAATATTATGACTAAGCTAATGCAGAATAAATTATCATTAGCCTTCAACGGTGTTAAACTGATAAAATATAATAAACATCAAATTTAACTGCAACAGAATAAACAATCCATTAGAAGAGTCAATTAGAGAATAAAATCTACTATCTTCTATGATTTAAAAGGTTTTTCATCACTTTTATCGCTGAGAGTCAGCTTAATAAATAAAATCAATTCATCCTCGCCCACAATGCAAAGGATATTCATGTAATCATTAATGGTCATGACTATACCGAATAATCCTCGGTCATAATCATACCAATAACTCATCCACCAATGAACTACAGAAAGCCAATGAGGACTTTTACCACATCATTCGTCACATTACTACCATGATTATACCGAATAGTCCCCTCGGTCATAATCATACCAAGTCAATCTATGCACGTAAGCCAAAGATGACTTTCAACATAATATAAGCATGAAGATAATGACAATTCAATAAAACAAGTTTAAGAATAAATTTTAAAGATTAATAAATTAATTTATCCTGAACTCAATAACGTCCAAATTGTCAACATGATATCGCTTTAAAGAAAAATTCAAGAATGCTCAGAAGAATATTTTCATGAAAAGATACTGGATGAACCGCAAATATCAAGGATATTCCACTAATTTCATGGAGTACAGAAGCCAAATCTTTAACCAACTGAGTATAATATAATATATGAAACTACAAATGGATTTTCACCCGCCATGTGGTAATCCACATATACAGATCATCTCCACAATTTAATAAGGAATGAATACACAGGATCATTCACCATGCATGTGGTAATCCACAAAGACAGGTTATTCCAACAGAATAATAAAGAATAGAATAACAGAAGGACTCACCATGCATGCGATAGACTGCACCGATAGGTTATTCCCAAATGTAATAATAAATAATGGAACCAGTGTCCCAGATAAAGCACAAACAGGATATTTTACGTATTAATAAATAATGGAACAGTCCCATAAATAACGCACGTATAGGATATTTCGACGTAATAATAAATAATGGAACTAGGTCCCAAGTAAAAAGCACGACGACATGTGATGTTCCAAATGTAATAATAAAGAATGAAATGATGTAAGAATTTCTCCATGTATGCGGTACTTAGATAAACAAAGTTATTCAACATAATGATAAAGAATGGAATAATGTAAGAATTTCACAAAGTATAGGGTAGCCCAGATATACAAAGTTATTCCAATAGAATAATAAAGAATGGAATAATGTAAGTTCTCTTCACGAATAAGAAAGAAAGAATACCCCTTACTGAGTACAACAAATAATATCCCCTACCTTAGAAGAAACCGGATATTGGAATAGTGAAGTAGCGAGAATAATTTTCTTCTTTCTCTCTATAGTTTCTCTCTCTAGTTTCGGTGAATTCAGTAAGAAATAATGAAGAAATGAGCTTCTATGTATAGGAGAATGGATCTAATAATAACTAATTCATGAACGTTCGCATTTATTTACTTTTAAACGACGGTCCATATTGGTTTACTATTAAAACTTAAAGCAACGGTCCATACCGATTTACTATTAAAACTTTAAACCAACGATCCATATTGATTTACTATTATAACTTTCCACACGGTATTCCATATTGATTTACTATTATATCTTCAACCAACTATTCTAAAAATTAGCACATCTTCTCATGGAATAATATTGTACCCAAAAATGATTTGGACCGAAAAAAGAAATATATCTTACGGTGAATAGTACCTCATGAATAGTAACTCGTGAATAGTAACTCATGAATAGTAACTCATGAATAACAACTCGTGAATAGTAACTCGTGAATAGTAACTCGTGAATAGTAACTCGTGAATAGTAACTCATGAATAGTAACTCGTGAATATTAACTCATGAATAGTAACTCATGAATAGTAACTCGTGAATAGTACTCTGACACAAAAAGTGCCCCAATTACTCGAAAGTGAACGATACTAGATTGAATAATGTAATCGCATTTTCTTAATGAACTTGTCTACTTTGAAAAATTTTCACATATCACCCTTAACTTTAAACATTTATCAATTTAACTATTTACCAAAATAGAAAAATTGAATACTTTTATTTTATAAAATTCGGTCTCACAATCTCCCTCCTTATGAAATTTAGCCCTCGAAATTTACGTGACGTACTGATATTCAAGAGATGAGAATACCTTGCTTTCTTTTTTTAGATTGTACCTTCCTTGCTATTTCCTCTCTATCATGATTTTCCATTTCTCAACTCCTCGTATTTCAAATATCATTCTAGAATATAGTTTCAAAATAATGGTTAATTGACATACCACATAATACCCCTATATTCCAATGAGCCAATTAAATAATAAATAAACTTAGGTAGGTCATACTAGCGAAGGAATTCCACGTCTCTCCCTCCTAGTTCTTGTCTCACATCTCACCAACTGGATCATATCCCTAAGCTTTGATACCAACCGTGGCGCCCCAAAACAAAGTCCGTATACATCACCCATCTTGAGTCGCAAGATACAAGGTAATCAATACAAATACAACTTAATTATATAACATTCGTAAAATATGACAAAACATAGGATGTGAGTTTTAATACAAATATTGTCATCTAGACAATATCCACACTCAATGGAGTCCTCATTAAATTTATTATCACACTATTTCACAGAATAGTGAGGACTACTAATGCACCATCTAGGACCATCACTCTCTGCTTCCCAGACTAGTCCCAATACGTTCTCATTTCACAAGAGAACAGTGAAAGAAAGGGTGAGCTTAACTAGCTCAGTAAGAAATATTATGACTAAGATAATGCAGAATAAATTATCATTAGCCTTCAACGGTGTTAAACTGATAAAATATAATAAACATCAAATTTAACTGCAACAGAATAAACAATCCATTAGAAGAGTCAATTAGAGAATAAAATCTACTATCTTCTATGATTTAAAAGGTTTTTCATCACTTTTATCGCTGAGAGTCAGCTTAATAAATAAAATCAATTCATCCCTGCTCCACGGCAAAGGATATTCATGTAATCATTAATGGTCATGACTATACCGAATAATCCCTGGTCATAATCATACCAATAATCGCCCACCGATGAACTACACAGCCAATGAGGACTTTTACCACATCATTCGTCACATTACGGTCATGATTATACCGAATAGTCCTCGTCATAATCATACCAAGTCAATCTATGCACGTAAGCCAAAGATGACTTTCAACATAATATAAGCATGAAGATAATGACAATTCAATAAAACAAGTTTAAGAATAAATTTTAAAGATTAATAAATTAATTTATCCCGAACTCAATAACGTCCAAATTGTCAACATGATACCGCTTTGTGCGAGAAAATTCAAGAATGCTCGTAAGAATATTTTCATGAAAAGATATTGGATGAACCGCAAATATCAAGGATATTCCACTAATTTCATGGAGCATGAAGCCAAATCTTTAACCAACCGAGTATAATATAATATATGAAACTACAAATGGATTTTCACCGCCATGTGGTAATCCACATATCTGAGATCATCTCCACAATTTAATAAGGAATGAATACAGGATCATTCACCATGCATGTGGTAATCCACAAAGACAAAGTTATTCCAATGTAATAATAAAGAATAGAATAATGAAGGACTCACCATGCATGCGATAGATCGCACCGATAGGTTATTCCCAACAAAAATAATAAATAATGGAACCAGTCCCAGATAAAGCACAAACATGTGATATTTAAACGTAATAATAAATAATGGAACCAGTCCCACAGTGAAACGCATACAGAGATAGGATATTTCGATGAATAATAAATAATGGAACTAGGTCCCAAGTAAAAAACACGCATGTGATGTTCCAATGAATAATAAAGAATGAAATGACAGAAGAATTTCTCCATGTATGCGGTACTTCGATAAACAAGGTTATTCCAACATAATGATAAAGAATGGAATAACAGAAGAATTTCACAAAGTATAGGGTAGCCCGTATATACAGGTTATTCCAATAGAATAATAAAGAATGGAATAACAGAAGTTCTCTTCACGAATAAGAAAGAAAGAATACCCGTTACGAGTACAACAAATAATATCCCCTACCTTAGAAGAAACTGGATATTGGAATAGTGAAGTAGCAGAATAATTTTCTTCTTTCTCTCTATAGTTTCTCTCTCTAGAGTTTCAGTGAATTCGTAAGAAATAATGAAGAAATGAGCTTCTATGTATAGGAGAATGGACTGAATAATAACTAATTCATGAACGTTCCAGATTTATTTACTTTTAAACGGACGGTCCATATTGGTTTACTATTAAAACTTAAAGCAACGGTCCATACTGATTTACTATTAAAACTTTAAACCAACGATCCATATTGATTTACTATTATAACTTTCCACCAGCGGTCCATATTGATTTACTATTATATCTTCAACCAACGGTCTGAAAAATTAGCACATCTTCTCATGGAATAATATTGTACCCAAAAATGATTTGGACCGAAAAGAAATATATCTTACGGGTGAATAGTACCTCATGAATAGTAACTCGTGAATAGTAACTCATGAATAGTAACTCATGAATAACAACTCGTGAATAGTAACTCGTGAATAGTAACTCGTGAATAGTAACTCGTGAATAGTAACTCATGAATAGTAACTCGTGAATATTAACTCATGAATAGTAACTCATGAATAGTAACTCGTGAATAGTACTCTGACACAAAAAGTGCCCCAATTACTCGAGTGAACGATACTAGATTGAATAGTAACAAGGGTATTTTATTAACTTGTCTACTTTGAAAAATTTTCACATATCACCCTTAACTTTAAACATTTATCAATTTAACTATTTACCAAAATAGAAAAATTGAATACTTTTATTTTATAAAATTCGGGGTCTCACAATCTCCCCTCCTTATGAAATTTCGCCCTCAAAATTTACGTGCGCACTACTGATATTCGAAGAGATGAGAATACCTTGCTTTCTTTTTAGATTGTACCTTCCCGGTTATTTCCTCTCTATCATGATTTTCCATTTCTCAACTCCTGTATTTCAAATATCATTCTAGAATATAGTTTCAAAATAATGGTTAATTGACATACCACATAATACCCCTATATTCTGACCGACCAATTAAATAATAAATAAACTTAGGTAGGTCATACTAGCGAAGGAATTCCACGTCTCTCCCCTCCTAGTTCTTGTCTCACATCTCAGCTAGGGATCATATCCCTAAGCTTTGATACCAACTGTGACGCCCCCAAAACAGGTATACATCACCCATCTTGAGTCGCAAGATACAAGGTACTGAATACAAATACAACTTAATTATATTACCTTTCGTGTAAAATATGACAAAACATAGGATGTGAGTTTTAATACAAATATTGTCATCTAGACAATATCCACACTCAATGGAGTCCTCATTAAATTTATTATCACACTATTTCACGTAATAGTGAGGACTACTAATGCACCATCTAGGACCATCACTCGTTCCCCGACTAGTCCCAAATTCGTTCTCTCATTTCCTCAAGAGAACAAAGAAAGAAAGGTGAGCTTAACTAGCTCAAGAAGAAATATTATGACTAAGATAATGCGTAATAAATTATCATTAGCCTTCAACCGGTGTTAAACCGATAAAATATAATAAACATCAAATTTAATCGCAATGAATAAACAATCCATTAGAAGAGTCAATTAGAGAATAAAATCTACTATCTTCTATGATTTAAAAGGTTTTTCATCACTTTTATCACGAGAGTCGACTTTAATAAATAAAATCAATTCATCCTCCTCTCCCACTAAGCAAAGGATATTCATGTAATCATTAATGGTCATGACTATACCGAATAATCCTCGGGTCATAATCATACCAATAATCATCCACCAATGAACTACAAAGCCAATGAGGACTTTTACCACATCATTCGTCACATTACTACCATGATTATACCGAATAGTCCTGGTCATAATCATACCAAGTCAATCTATGCATGACGTAAGCCAAAGATGACTTTCAACATAATATAAGCATGAAGATAATGACAATTCAATAAAACAAGTTTAAGAATAAATTTTAAAGATTAATAAATTAATTTATCCCGAACTCAATAACGCCCAAATTGTCAACATGATCTTTGCAGGCAAGAAAATTCAAGAATGCTCGTAAGAATATTTTCATGAAAAGATATTTGGATGAACCGCAAATATCAAGGATATTCCACTAATTTCATGGAGTCTAGAAGCCAAATCTTTAACCAACCGAGTATAATATAATATATGAAACTACAAATGGATTTTCACCCATGCATGTGGTAATCCACATATCTGAGATCATCTCCACAATTTAATAAGGAATGAATACAAAGGATCATTCACCATGCATGTGGTAATCCACAAAGACAAAGTTATTCCAACGTAATAATAAAGAATAGAATAACAGAAGGACTCACCATGCATGCGATAGACTGCACCGATAGGTTATTCCCAACAGAATAATAAATAATGGAACCAGTCCCAGATAAAGCACAAGCAGGATATTTCGGCGTAATAATAAATAATGGAACCCGAGTCCCAAAGCGCTACGTACGGATATTTAAATATTTCGGCCGAATAATAAATAATGGAACTAGTCCCGCGTAAAAAGCACGCATGTGATGTTCCAATGTAATAATAAAGAATAAAATGACAGAAGAATTCTCCATGTATGCGGTATTTGCATAAAAACAGGTTATTCCAACATAATGATAAAGAATGGAATAACAGAAGAATTTCACAAAGTATAGGGTAGCCCGTATATACAGGTTATTCCAATAGAATAATAAAGAATGGAATAATAGAAGTTCTCTTCACGAATAAGAAAGAAAGAATACCCGTTACGAGTACAACAAATAATATCCCCTACCTTAGAAGAAACTGGATATTGGAATAGTGAAGTAGCAGAATAATTTTCTTCTTTCTCTCTATAGTTTCTCTCTCTAGAGTTTCAGTGAATTCGTAAGAAATAATGAAGAAATGAGCTTCTATGTATAGGAGAATGGACTGAATAATAACTAATTCATGAACGTTCCAGTTTTATTTACTTTTAAGCGGACGGTCCATATTGGTTTACTATTAAAACTTAAAAGCAACGGTCCATACCGATTTACTATTAAAACTTTAAACCAACGATCCATATTGATTTACTATTATAACTTTCCACCAATGGTCCATATTGATTTACTATTATATCTTCAACCAACTATTCGAAAAATTAAAGACATCTTCTCATGGAATAATATTGTACCCAAAAATGATTTGGACCTAAAAGAAATATATCTTACGAATGAATAGTACCTCATGAATAGTAACTCGTGAATAGTAACTCATGAATAGTAACTCATGAATAACAACTTCGTGAATAGTAACTCGTGAATAGTAACTCGTGAATAAGAACTCGTGAATAGTAACTCATGAATAGTAACTCGTGAATATTAACTCATGAATAGTAACTCATGAATAGTAACTCGTGAATAGTACTCGACACAAAAAAGTGCCCCAATTACTCGAGTGAACGATACTAGATTGAATAATAACAAGGTATTTTACGACAACTTGTCTACTTTGAAAAATTTTCACATATCACCCTTAACTTTAAACATTTATCAATTTAACTATTTACCAAAATAGAAAATTGAATACTTTTATTTTATAAAATTCGGGGTCTCACAATCTCCTCCTTATGAAATTTACTTCCTCGAAATTTACGTGCGTCGCACCTGATATTCAAGAGATGAGAATACCTTGCTTTCTTTTAGATTGTACCTTCCTGTTATTTCCTCTCTATCATGATTTTCCATTTCTCAACTCCTCGTATTTCAAATATCATTCTAGAATATAGTTTCAAAATAATGGTTAATTGACATACCACATAATACCCCTATATTCTGACCGACCAATTAAATAATAAATAAACTTAGGTAGGTCATACTAGCGAAGGAATTCCACGTCTCTCCCTCCTAGTTCTTGTCTCACATCTCAACCTAGGATCATATCCCTAAGCTTTGATACCAACCGTGACGCTATCCCCCCCAAAAGCAGTATACATCACCCATCTTGAAATCGCAAGATACAAGGTCTTCTTTTCTATACAAATACAACTTAATTATATAACATTAGTGTAAAATGACAAAACATAGGATGTGAGTTTTAATACAAATATTGTCATCTAGACAATATCCACACTCAATGGAGTCCTCATTAAATTTATTATCACACTATTTCACGTAATAGTGAGGACTACTAATGCACCATCTAGGACCATCACTCTGCTCCCCACTAGTCCCAAATTACGTTCTCATTTCACAAGAGAATAAAGGAAAGAAAGGGTGAGCTTAACTAGCTCAAAGAAGAAATATTATGACTAAGATAATGCGTAATAAATTATCATTAGCCTTCAATAATGTTTAAACCGATAAAATATAATAAACATCAAATTTAATCGCAATGAGAATAAACAATCCATTAGAAGAGTCAATTAGAGAATAAAATCTACTATCTTCTATGATTTAAAAGGTTTTTCATCACTTTTATCGCTGAGAGTCAGCTTAATAAATAAAATCAATTCATCCCTGCTCCACGGCAAAGGATATTCATGTAATCATTAATGGTCATGACTATACCGAATAATCCCTGGTCATAATCATACCAATAACTGTCCACCAATGAACTACAGGCCAATGAGGACTTTTACCACATCATTCGTCACATTACGGTCATGATTATACCGAATAGTCCCTGGTCATAATCATACCAAGTCAATCTATGCACGTAAGCCAAAGATGACTTTCAACATAATATAAGCATGAAGATAATGACAATTCAATAAAACAAGTTTAAGAATAAATTTTAAAGATTAATAAATTAATTTATCCTGAACTCAATAACGTCCAAATTGTCAACATGATACTGCTTTGTGCAGTAAAATTCAAGAATGCTCAGAAGAATATTTTCATGAAAAGATACTGGATGAACCGCAAATATCAAGGATATTCCACTAATTTCATGGAGTACAGAAGCCAAATCTTTAACCAACTGAGTATAATATAATATATGAAACTACAAATGGATTTTCACCCGCCATGTGGTAATCCACATATACAGATCATCTCCACAATTTAATAAGGAATGAATACACAGGATCATTCACCATGCATGTGGTAATCCACAAAGACAAAGTTATTCAAATGAATAATAAAGAATAGAATAATGTAAGGACTCACCATGCATGCGATGCGATAGATCGCAAATAGGTTATTCCCAACAAAATAATAAATAATGGAACCAGTCCTAAGATAAAGCACAAAGCAGGATATTTCGGCGTAATAATAAATAATGGAACCGTGTCCCAAGTAAACGCACTTACGAGATAGGATATTTCGACAGAATAATAAATAATGGAACTAGGTCCGGCGTAAAAGCACAGACAGGATGTTCCAACAGAATAATAAAGAATGAAATGACAGAAGAATTTCTCCATGTATGCGGTACTTCGCATAAACAGGTTATTCCAACATAATGATAAAGAATGGAATAACAGAAGAATTTCACAAAGTATAGGGTAGCCCGTATATACAGGTTATTCCAATAGAATAATAAAGAATGGAATAACAGAAGTTCTCTTCACGAATAAGAAAGAAAGAATACCCGTTACGAGTACAACAAATAATATCCCCTACCTTAGAAGAAACTGGATATTGGAATAGTGAAGTAGCAGAATAATTTTCTTCTTTCTCTCTATAGTTTCTCTCTCTAGAGTTTCAGTGAATTCGTAAGAAATAATGAAGAAATGAGCTTCTATGTATAGGAGAATGGACTGAATAATAACTAATTCATGAACGTTCCAGATTTATTTACTTTTAAACGGACGGTCCATATTGGTTTACTATTAAAACTTAAAGCAACGGTCCATACTGATTTACTATTAAAACTTTAAACCAACGATCCATATTGATTTACTATTATAACTTTCCACCAGCGGTCCATATTGATTTACTATTATATCTTCAACCAACGGTCTGAAAAATTAGCACATCTTCTCATGGAATAATATTGTACCCAAAAATGATTTGGACCGAAAAGAAATATATCTTACGGGTGAATAGTACCTCATGAATAGTAACTCGTGAATAGTAACTCATGAATAGTAACTCATGAATAACAACTCGTGAATAGTAACTCGTGAATAGTAACTCGTGAATAGTAACTCGTGAATAGTAACTCATGAATAGTAACTCGTGAATATTAACTCATGAATAGTAACTCATGAATAGTAACTCGTGAATAGTACTCTGACACAAAAAGTGCCCCAATTACTCGAGTGAACGATACTAGATTGAATAGTAACCGGGTATTTTCTGACAACTTGTCTACTTTGAAAAATTTTCACATATCACCCTTAACTTTAAACATTTATCAATTTAACTATTTACCAAAATAGAAAAATTGAATACTTTTATTTTATAAAATTCGGGGTCTCACAATCTCCCCTCCTTATGAAATTTCGCCCTCGAAATTTACGTACGTACCTGATATTCGAAGAGATGAGAATACCTTGCTTTCTTTTTAGATTGTACCTTCCCGGTTATTTCCTCTCTATCATGATTTTCCATTTCTCAACTCCTGTATTTCAAATATCATTCTAGAATATAGTTTCAAAATAATGGTTAATTGACATACCACATAATACCCCTATATTCTGACCGACCAATTAAATAATAAATAAACTTAGGTAGGTCATACTAGCGAAGGAATTCCACGTCTCTCCCCTCCTAGTTCTTGTCTCACATCTCAGCTAGGGATCATATCCCTAAGCTTTGATACCAACTGTGACGCCCCCAAAACAGGTATACATCACCCATCTTGAGTCATTGAGATACAAGGTCTTGAATACAAATACAACTTAATTATATAACATTAAGTGTAAAATATGATAAAACATAGGATGTGAGTTTTAATACAAATATTGTCATCTAGACAATATCCACACTCAATGGAGTCCTCATTAAATTTATTATCACACTATTTCACGTAATAATAGTGAGGACTACTAATGCACCATCTAGGACCATCACTCATCTAGTTCCCCGACTAGTCCCACTAGTTCTCATTTCACAAGAGAACGGTTGAAAAGAAAGGTGAGCTTAACTAGCTCGAAGAAATATTATGACTAAGATAATGCGAGAATAAATTATCATTAGCCTTCAATAATGTTAAACCGATAAAATATAATAAACATCAAATTTAATCGCAGCGAATAAACAATCCATTAGAAGAGTCAATTAGAGAATAAAATCTACTATCTTCTATGATTTAAAAGGTTTTTTCATCACTTTTTATCGCGAGAGTCGACAATAAATAAAATCAATTCATCCTGCTCCACGGCAAGGATATTCATGTAATCATTAATGGTCATGACTATACCGAATAATCCTCGGTCATAATCATACCAATAACCGTCCACCAATGAACTACGAGCCAATGAGGACTTTTACCACATCATTCGTCACATTACGGTCATGATTATACCGAATAGTCCCCAGGTCATAATCATACCAAGTCAATCTATGCACGTAAGCCAAAGATGACTTTCAACATAATATAAGCATGAAGATAATGACAATTCAATAAAACAAGTTTAAGAATAAATTTTAAAGATTAATAAATTAATTTATCCCCAGAACTCAATAACGTCCAAATTGTCAACATGATCTTCGCTTTGTGCAATAAAATTCAAGAATGCTCAGAAGAATATTTTCATGAAAAGATACTGGATGAACCGCAAATATCAAGGATATTCCACTAATTTCATGGAGTACAGAAGCCAAATCTTTAACCAACTGAGTATAATATAATATATGAAACTACAAATGGATTTTCACCCATGCATGTGGTAATCCACATATCTGAGATCATCTCCACAATTTAATAAGGAATGAATACACAGGATCATTCACCATGCATGTGGTAATCCACAAAGACAGGTTATTCCAACAGAATAATAAAGAATAGAATAACAGAAGGACTCACCATGCATGCGATAGACTGCACCGATAGGTTATTCCCAACAAGAATAATAAATAATGGAACCAGTCCCATTATAAAGCACAAAATGTGATATTTCGACGTAATAATAAATAATGGAACCGGTCCCAGTGTACGCATTGAGATAGGATATTTCGACGGAATAATAAATAATGGAACTAGGTCCCAGGCGTAAAAGCACATGACGGGGATGTTCCAATGAAATAATAAAGAATGAAATGACGTAAGAATTTCTCCATGTATGCGGTATTATATAAACAAAGTTATTCCAACATAATGATAAAGAATGGAATAATGTAAGAATTTCACAAAGTATAGGGTAGCTCAGATATACAAAAGTTATTCCAATAGAATAATAAAGAATGGAATAACGAAAGTTCTCTTCACGAATAAGAAAGAAAGAATACCCGATTCTGAGTACAACAAATAATATCCCCTACCTTAGAAAAACCTGGATATTGGAATAGTGAAGTAGCGATAATAATTTTCTTCTTTCTCTCTATAGTTTCTCTCTCTAGAGTTTCAAAGAATTAAAGAATAATGAAGAAATGAGCTTCTATGTATAGGAGAATGGATGAATAATAACTAATTCATGAACGTTCGATTTATTTACTTTTAAACTGACGGTCCATATTGGTTTACTATTAAAACTTAAAGCAACATTCCATAATTGATTTACTATTAAAACTTTAAACCAACGATCCATATTGATTTACTATTATAACTTTCCACCAGCGGTCCATATTGATTTACTATTATATCTTCAACCAACGGTCTGAAAAATTAGCACATCTTCTCATGGAATAATATTGTACCCAAAAATGATTTGGACCGAAAAGAAATATATCTTACGGGTGAATAGTACCTCATGAATAGTAACTCGTGAATAGTAACTCATGAATAGTAACTTATGAATAACAACTCGTGAATAGTAACTCGTGAATAGTAACTCGTGAATAGTAACTCATGAATAGTAACTCGTGAATATTAACTCATGAATAGTAACTCATGAATAGTAACTCGTGAATAGTACTCTGACACAAAAAGTGCCCCAATTACTCGAGTGAACGATACTAGATTGAATAGTAACCGGGTATTTTCTGACAACTTGTCTACTTTGAAAAATTTTCACATATCACCCTTAACTTTAAACATTTATCAATTTAACTATTTACCAAAATAGAAAAATTGAATACTTTTATTTTATAAAATTCGGTCTCACAATCTCCCTCCTTATGAAATTTAGCCCTCTCGAAATTTACGTACGTACTCGATATTCAAGAGATGAGAATACCTTGCTTTCTTTTAGATTGTACCTTCCTATTATTTCCTCTCTATCATGATTTTCCATTTCTCAACTCCTGTATTTCAAATATCATTCTAGAATATAGTTTCAAAATAATGGTTAATTGACATACCACATAATACCCCTATATTCTGACCGACCAATTAAATAATAAATAAACTTAGGTAGGTCATACTAGCGAAGGAATTCCACGTCTCTCCCCTCCTAGTTCTTGTCTCACATCTCATTAGGATCATATCCCTAAGCTTTGATACCAACCGTGACGCCCCCAAAAAAAAGGCTCGGGCTCTTTTTTCTAGTATACATCACCCATCTTGAGTCGCAAGATACAAGGTACTGAATACAAATACAACTTAATTATATAACATTCGTGTAAAATATGACAAAACATAGGATGTGAGTTTTAATACAAATATTGTCATCTAGACAATATCCACACTCAATGGAGTCCTCATTAAATTTATTATCACACTATTTCACAGAATAGTGAGGACTACTAATGCACCATCTAGGACCATCACTCGTTCCCCATTAGTCCCGACTCGTTCTCATTTCCTCAAGAGAACAAAGAAAGAAAGGGTGAGCTTAACTAGCTCGAAGAAATATTATGACTAAGATAATGCAGAATAAATTATCATTAGCCTTCAACGGTGTTAAACTGATAAAATATAATAAACATCAAATTTAACTGCAACAGAATAAACAATCCATTAGAAGAGTCAATTAGAGAATAAAATCTACTATCTTCTATGATTTAAAAGGTTTTTCATCACTTTTATCGCTGAGAGTCAGCTTAATAAATAAAATCAATTCATCCCTGCTCCACGGCAAAGGATATTCATGTAATCATTAATGGTCATGACTATACCGAATAATCCCTGGTCATAATCATACCAATAACTGTCCACCAATGAACTACAGGCCAATGAGGACTTTTACCACATCATTCGTCACATTACGGTCATGATTATACCGAATAGTCCCTGGTCATAATCATACCAAGTCAATCTATGCACGTAAGCCAAAGATGACTTTCAACATAATATAAGCATGAAGATAATGACAATTCAATAAAACAAGTTTAAGAATAAATTTTAAAGATTAATAAATTAATTTATCCTGAACTCAATAACGTCCAAATTGTCAACATGATACTTTGCTTTATGCGAGAAAATTCAAGAATGCTCGGAAGAATATTTTCATGAAAAGATATTGGATGAACCGCAAAAATATCAAGGATATTCCACTAATTTCATGGAGTATGAAGCCAAATCTTTAACCAATTTGAGTATAATATAATATATGAAACTACAAATGGATTTTCACCCGCCATGTGGTAATCCACATATCTGAGATCATCTCCACAATTTAATAAGGAATGAATACAAAGGATCATTCACCATGCGTGTGGTAATCCACAAAGACAAAGTTATTCCAACGTAATAATAAAGAATAGAATAATGAGAAGGACTCACCATGCATGCGATGCGATCGCGCATGGAATAGGTTATTCCCAATGAATAATAAATAATGGAACCGGTCCTAGATAAAGCACAAACAGGATATTTCGGCGAATAATAAATAATGGAACCGGTCCCACAGTAACGCATACGGATAGGATATTTCGACGAATAATAAATAATGGAACTAGGTCCTACAGTAAAAAAGCACGCATGGATGTTCCAATGAATAATAAAGAATGAAATGATGTAAGAATTTCTCCATGTATGCGGTATCTTGATAAAGCAAAAGTTATTCCAACATAATGATAAAGAATGGAATAACAGAAGAATTTCACAAAGTATAGGGTAGCCCGTATATACAGGTTATTCCAATAGAATAATAAAGAATGGAATAATAGAAGTTCTCTTCACGAATAAGAAAGAAAGAATACCCGTTACGAGTACAACAAATAATATCCCCTACCTTAGAAGAAAACTGGATATTGGAATAGTGAAGTAGCGAATAATTTTCTTCTTTCTCTATAGTTTCTCTCTCTAGAGTTTCAATGAATTAAATAAGAAATAATGAAGAAATGAGCTTCTATGTATAGGAGAATGGACCTAATAATAACTAATTCATGAACGTTCCAGTTTATTTACTTTTAAGCGAACGGTCCATATTGGTTTACTATTAAAACTTAAAGCAACGGTCCATACCGATTTACTATTAAAACTTTAAACCAACGATCCATATTGATTTACTATTATAACTTTCCACCAAATGGTCCATATTGATTTACTTTATTATATCTTCAACCAACTATTCAAAAAAAATTAGCATCTTCTCATGGAATAATATTGTACCCAAAAATGATTTGGACCGAAAAGAAATATATCTTACGGGTGAATAGTACCTCATGAATAGTAACTCGTGAATAGTAACTCATGAATAGTAACTTATGAATAACAACTCGTGAATAGTAACTCGTGAATAGTAACTTTCGTGAATAGTAACTCATGAATAGTAACTTCGTGAATATTAACTCATGAATAGTAACTCATGAATAGTAACTCGTGAATAGTACTCACGACACAAAAAGTGCCCCAATTACTCGAGTGAACGATACTAGATTGAATAATGGCGGGTATTTTCCGACAACTTGTCTACTTTGAAAAATTTTCACATATCACCCTTAACTTTAAACATTTATCAATTTAACTATTTACCAAAATAGAAAATTGAATACTTTTATTTTATAAAATTCGGGTCTCACAATCTCCCTCCTTATGAAATTTAGCCCTCGAAATTTACGTATATCGATACTGATATTCAAGAGATGAGAATACCTTTGCTTTCTTTTTAGATTGTACCTTCCTGTTATTTCCTCTCTATCATGATTTTCCATTTCTCAACTCCTCATATTTCAAATATCATTCTAGAATATAGTTTCAAAATAATGGTTAATTGACATACCACATAATACCCCTATATTCTCTAATGAGCCAATTAAATAATAAATAAACTTAGGTAGGTCATACTAGCGAAGGAATTCCACGTCTCTCCCTCCTAGTTCTTGTCTCACATCTCATATAACTAGGATCATATCCTAAGCTTTGATACCAACCGTGGCGCCCCAAAACAGGTATACATCACCCATCTTGAGTCGCAAGATACAAGGTCTTGAATACAAATACAACTTAATTATATAACATTAACTTAATGTAAAATATGACAAAACATAGGATGTGAGTTTTAATACAAATATTGTCATCTAGACAATATCCACACTCAATGGAGTCCTCATTAAATTTATTATCACACTATTTCACGCGGAATAGTGAGGACTACTAATGCACCATCTAGGACCATCACTCTGTTCCCCGACTAGTCCCAAACGTTCTCATTTCACTCAAGAGAACAAAGGAAAGAAAGGGTGAGCTTAACTAGCTCAAGAAGAAATATTATGACTAAGATAATGCGAAATAAATTATCATTAGCCTTCAACTAATTAAAGCGATAAAATATAATAAACATCAAATTTAAGCGCAATGAATAAACAATCCATTAGAAGAGTCAATTAGAGAATAAAATCTACTATCTTCTATGATTTAAAAGGTTTTCATCACTTTTATCATTTGAAGTCGACTTAATAAATAAAATCAATTCATCCTGCTCCACTAAGAAAGGATATTCATGTAATCATTAATGGTCATGACTATACCGAATAATCCTGGTCATAATCATACCAATAATCATCCCACCAATGAACTACAGGCCAATGAGGACTTTTACCACATCATTACGTCACATTACGGTCATGATTATACCGAATAGTCCTGGTCATAATCATACCAAGTCAATCTATACATGCACGTAAGCCAAAGATGACTTTCAACATAATATAAGCATGAAGATAATGACAATTCAATAAAACAAGTTTAAGAATAAATTTTAAAGATTAATAAATTAATTTATCCTGAACTCAATAACGTCCAAATTGTCAACATGATACTGCTTTGTGCAGTAAAATTCAAGAATGCTCAGAAGAATATTTTCATGAAAAGATCTTGGATTGAACCGCAAATATCAAGGATATTCCACTAATTTCATGGAGTACAGAAGCCAAATCTTTAACCAACTGAGTATAATATAATATATGAAACTACAAATGGATTTTCACCCGCCATGTGGTAATCCACATATACAGATCATCTCCACAATTTAATAAGGAATGAATACACAGGATCATTCACCATGCATGTGGTAATCCACAAAGACAGGTTATTCCAACAGAATAATAAAGAATAGAATAACAGAAGGACTCACCATGCATGCGATAGACTGCACCGATAGGTTATTCCCAACAGAATAATAAATAATGGAACCAGGTCCGGTATAAAGCACAAACAGGATATTTCGACAGAATAATAAATAATGGAACCAGGTCCGGCGTAAACGCACAGATAGGATATTTCGACAGAATAATAAATAATGGAACTAGGTCCGGCGTAAAAGCACAGACAGGATGTTCCAACAGAATAATAAAGAATAAAATGACAGAAGAATTTCTCCATGTATGCGGTACTTCGCATAAACAGGTTATTCCAACATAATGATAAAGAATGGAATAACAGAAGAATTTCACAAAGTATAGGGTAGCCCGTATATACAGGTTATTCCAATAGAATAATAAAGAATGGAATAACAGAAGTTCTCTTCACGAATAAGAAAGAAAGAATACCCAAGCATTTAGTACAACAAATAATATCCCCTACCTTAGAAGAAACCGGATATTGGAATAGTGAAGTAGCGAATAATTTTCTTCTTTCTCTCTATAGTTTCTCTCTCTAGAGTTTCAAAGGAATTAAGTAAGAAATAATGAAGAAATGAGCTTCTATGTATAGGAGAATGGACCTAATAATAACTAATTCATGAACGCTCCAGTTTTATTTACTTTTAAACGGATTTATCCATATTGGTTTACTATTAAAACTTAAAGCAACGGTCCATACTGATTTACTATTAAAACTTTAAACCAACGATCCATATTGATTTACTATTATAACTTTCCACCAGCGGTCCATATTGATTTACTATTATATCTTCAACCAACGGTCTGAAAAATTAGCACATCTTCTCATGGAATAATATTGTACCCAAAAATGATTTGGACCGAAAAGAAATATATCTTACGGGTGAATAGTACCTCATGAATAGTAACTCGTGAATAGTAACTCATGAATAGTAACTTATGAATAACAACTCGTGAATAGTAACTCGTGAATAGTAACTCGTGAATAGTAACTCATGAATAGTAACTCGTGAATATTAACTCATGAATAGTAACTCATGAATAGTAACTCGTGAATAGTACTCTGACACAAAAAGTGCCCCAATTACTCGAGTGAACGATACTAGATTGAATAATAACAAGTATTTTTTTCGACAACTTGTCTACTTTGAAAAATTTTCACATATCACCCTTAACTTTAAACATTTATCAATTTAACTATTTACCAAAATAGAAAAATTGAATACTTTTATTTTATAAAATTCGGGGTCTCACAATCTCCCTCCTTATGAAATTTAAGCCCTCGAAATTTACGTCGTATACTGATATATTCAAGAGATGAGAATACCTTGCTTTCTTTTTAGATTGTACCTTCCCGGTTATTTCCTCTCTATCATGATTTTCCATTTCTCAACTCCTGTATTTCAAATATCATTCTAGAATATAATTTCAAAATAATGGTTAATTGACATACCACATAATACCCCTATATTCTGACCGACCAATTAAATAATAAATAAACTTAGGTAGGTCATACTAAATAAGGAATTCCACGTCTCTCCCCTCCTAGTTCTTGTCTCACATCTCAGCTAGGGATCATATCCCTAAGCTTTGATACCAACTGTGACGCCCCCAAAACAGGTATACATCACCCATCTTGAGTCGCTAGATACAAGGTACTGAATACAAATACAACTTAATTATATAACATTCGTGTAAAATATGACAAAACATAGGATGTGAGTTTTAATACAAATATTGTCATCTAGACAATATCCACACTCAATGGAGTCCTCATTAAATTTATTATCACACTATTTCACAGAATAGTGAGGACTACTAATGCACCATCTAGGACCATCACTCTGTTCCCCGACTAGTCCCAGCTACGTTCTCATTTCCTGAAGAGAACAGTGAAAGAAAGGGTGAGCTTAACTAGCTCAGTAAGAAATATTATGACTAAGATAATGCAGAATAAATTATCATTAGCCTTCAACGGTGTTAAACTGATAAAATATAATAAACATCAAATTTAACTGCAACAGAATAAACAATCCATTAGAAGAGTCAATTAGAGAATAAAATCTACTATCTTCTATGATTTAAAAGGTTTTTCATCACTTTTATCGCTGAGAGTTAGCTTAATAAATAAAATCGAATCATCCTGCTCCCACTAAGAAAGGATATTCATGTAATCATTAATGGTCATGACTATACCGAATAATCCTCGTCATAATCATACCAATAATCGTCCACCAATGAACTACAGGGCCAATGAGGACTTTTACCACATCATTCGTCACATTACTTGTCATGATTATACCGAATAGTCCCCTGGTCATAATCATACCAAGTCCATCTATACACGTAAGCCAAAAGATGACTTTCAACATAATATAAGCATGAAGATAATGACAATTCAATAAAACAAGTTTAAGAATAAATTTTAAAGATTAATAAATTAATTTATCCTGAACTCAATAACGTCCAAATTGTCAACATGATACTACTTTGTGCAGTAAAATTCAAGAATGCTCAGAAGAATATTTTCATGAAAAGATACTGGATGAACCGCAAATATCAAGGATATTCCACTAATTTCATGGAGTACAGAAGCCAAATCTTTAACCAACTGAGTATAATATAATATATGAAACTACAAATGGATTTTCACCCGCCATGTGGTAATCCACATATACAGATCATCTCCACAATTTAATAAGGAATGAATACACAGGATCATTCACCATGCATATGGTAATCCACAAAGACAAGTTATTCCAACAGAATAATAAAGAATAGAATAACAGAAGGACTCACCATGCGTGCGATAGACTGCACCGATAGGTTATTCCCAACAGAATAATAAATAATGGAACCCGTCCTATAAAAAAGCACAAACAGGATATTCGGCTGCGAATAATAAATAATGGAACCAGTCCCACAGAAAAGCGTCTGAGATAGGATATTTTGACAGAATAATAAATAATGGAACTAGGTCCGGCGTAAAAGCACAGACAGGATGTTCCAACAGAATAATAAAGAATGAAATGACAGAAGAATTTCTCCATGTATGCGGTACTTCGCATAAATAGGTTATTCCAACATAATGATAAAGAATGGAATAACAGAAGAATTTCACAAAGTATAGGGTAGCAGTATATATACGAGTTATTCAATAGAATAATAAAGAATGGAATAATGAAGTTCTCTTCACGAATAAGAAAAAGAAAGAATACCCGTTATTCTGAGTACAACAAATAATATCCCCTACCTTAGAAAAAGCGGATATTGGAATAGTGAAGTAGCAGAATAATTTTCTTCTTTCTCTCTATAGTTTCTCTCTCTAGAGTTTCAGTGAATTCGTAAGAAATAATGAAGAAATGAGCTTCTATGTATAGGAGAATGGACTGAATAATAACTAATTCATGAACGTTCCAGTTTATTTACTTTTAAACGGACGGTCCATATTGGTTTACTATTAAAACTTAAAGCAACGGTCCATACTGATTTACTATTAAAGCTTTAAACCAACGATCCATATTGATTTACTATTATAACTTTCCACCAGCGGTCCATATTGATTTACTATTATATCTTCAACCAACTATTGCTAAAAAAAATTAGCACATCTTCTCATGGAATAATATTGTACCCAAAATGATTTGGACCAAAAGAAATATATCTTACGGGTGAATAGTACCTCATGAATAGTAACTCGTGAATAGTAACTCATGAATAGTAACTCATGAATAACAACTCGTGAATAGTAACTCGTGAATAGTAACTCGTGAATAGTAACTCGTGAATAGTAACTCATGAATAGTAACTCGTGAATATTAACTCATGAATAGTAACTCATGAATAGTAACTCGTGAATAGTACTCTGACACAAAAAGTGCCCCAATTACTCGAGTGAACGATACTAGAGTGAATAGTAACCGGGTATTTTCTGACAACTTGTCTACTTTGAAAAATTTTCACATATCACCCTTAACTTTAAACATTTATCAATTTAACTATTTACCAAAATAGAAAAATTGAATACTTTTATTTTATAAAATTCGGGGTCTCACAATCTCCCCTCCTTATGAAATTTCGCCCTCGAAATTTACGTATGTACCTGATATTCGAAGAGATGAGAATACCTTGCTTTCTTTTCAGATTGTACCTTCCCGGTTATTCCTTCTCTATCATAATTTTCCATTTCTCAACTCCTGTATTTCAAATATCATTCTAGAATATAGTTTTAAAATAAGGGTTAATTGAGATACCACATAATACCCCTATATTCTGACCGACCAATTAAATAACAAATAAACTTAGGTAGGTTATACTAGCGAAGGAATTCCACGTCTCTCCCCTCCTAGTTCTTGTCTCACATCTCAGCTAGGGATCATATCACTAAGCTTTGATACCAAATGTGACGCCCCCAAAACAGGTATACATCACCCATCTTGAGTCGCCAGATACAACGTACTGAATACAAATACAACTTAATTATACAACATTCGTGTAAAATATGACAAAACATAGGCTGTGAGTTTTAATACAAATATTGTCATCTAGACAATATCCACACTCAATGGAGTCCTCATTAAATTTATTATCACACTATTTCACGAATAGTGAGGACTACTAATGCACCATCTAGGACCATCACTCTGTTCCCCGACTAGTCCCAAATCGTTCTCATTTCACAAGAGAACAAAGAAAAGAAAGGGTGAGCTTAACTAGCTCGATGAGAAATATTATGACTAAGATAATGCGAATAAATTATCATTAGCCTTCAACGGTGTTAAACTGATAAAATATAATAAACATCAAATTTAACTGCAACAGAATAAACAATCCATTAGAAGAGTCAATTAGAGAATAAAATCTACTATCTTCTATGATTTAAAAGGTTTTTCATCACTTTTATCGCTGAGACTCAGCTAAATAAATAAAATCGAATCATCCATGCTCCACGACCAAGGATATTCATGTAATCATCAATGGTCATGATTATACCGAATAATCCCTGGTCATAATCATACCAACAACTGTCTACCAATGAACTACAGGCCAATGACGACTTTTACCACATCATTCGTCACATTACGTTCATGATTATACCGAATAATTCTTGGTCATAATCATACCAAGTCCATCTATGCACGTAAGCCAAAGATGACTTTCAACATAATATAAGCATAAGGATAATGACAATTCAATAAGACAAGTTCAAGAATAAATTTTAAAGATTAATAAATTAATTTATCCTGAACTCAATAACGTCCAAATTGTCAATATGATACTGCTTTGTGTAGTAAAATTCAAGAATGCTCAGAAGAATATTTCCATGAAAAGATATTGGATGAAGCGCAAATATCAAGGATATTCCACTAATTTCATGGAGTATAGAAGCCAAATCTATAACCAACTGAGTATAATATAATATATGAAACTACAAATGGATTTTCACCCGCCATGCTATAATCCACGTATATAGATCATCTCCACAATTCAATAAGGAATGAATACACAGGATCATTCACCATGCATGTGGTAATCCACATAGATATGTTATTCCAATAGAATAATAAAGAATGGAATAACAGAAGGATTCACCATGCGTGCAATAGACTGCACCGACAGGTTATTCCCAACAGAATAATAAATAATGGAATCAGGTCCGGCATAAAGCACATACAGGATATTCTGACAGAATAATAAATAATGGAACCAGGTCCGGCATAAACGCACAGACAGGATATTCCGATAGAATAATCAATAATGGAATTAGGTCCCACAGATACGCACGAGACGTGATGTTCCAATGAATAATAAAGAATGAAATCACGTAAGAATTTCACCATGTATCCCAGATTGCTTGGCATAGAGCGGAGTTATTCCAACATAATGATAAAGAATGGAATAACAGAAGAATTTCACCAAGTATAGGGTAGCCCACGTATACATGTTATTCCAACAGAATAATAAAGAATGGAATAACAGAAGTTCTCTTCACGAATAAGAACTTTGGCGTCCATTCGCTGAGGGGTTCATAAACGTTTCATATAACTATGAATCAAGAATGTCAAATAAGTATGAGTTTTAAGAACTCGTACTTAACCTTATACCCTTTACCTATGACCTATCTATCTGTTATACACATAAGAAAGGAATCACCCTCTTAACATGCATATAACAAATAGCGCGACACAAACATTTCAATGATTATCATTGTCAGAACTAAGTAGTTGTTACACCAAGTATAATTCCCCGCCCACACAAGGAATCATACCACTCAACTGCCGACATGAATCCTCAATTAAATCCCCACCTAACACTAATTCCCTCAATACGAATTTCATTTAATCCGTATTCATAATCCTTTCCCGAATCTGTACCAATTCACACAACAATCTTGCTGTAAACTTTCCAATCATCAGATTGATTCTTCTCCCTACTATCAATTAATCAAATCACGGGGTGATCTCATCGTATATATTACGATTCATTTTTATATCTTGATCGTTTTGTTTTACGATCTCCTATTACTATACTTTTAGTCTTTTAGACTCTATCTATTCACCACTACTGTTCAACTTTATTATCAGAGTTAGGGAACTCTGTATCTTTATAACTCGCCGAGATTCGTCTTTGAATCTTACCGACCGACTAACTCTATGTGAGTTAGATCTTATCCTAATCACTGCGGTTATTAGTCTAAGGTATTCCTACATAAGGTTCATAACCTACAACTTTGATACCAACTGTGAGGGCCCCGAATCTGAGGTCCTAAATCACCGCGGATCTGGTTCGATCATTCTATACAACTATTACTATTTTGCGGAAGATATAAACATAAATTGTTTATACAATAACTTTACACACTATCCCTAAGGTCGAGTAACCTTAACTTATACACAATATATAACTTATTTAACTTATAATAACATTAATATACTATACTATTACAAATCTAATCGCACACAATAACTTTAAGCTGGAATTGTCTTTAACCTTTCCTTGTATCCGACACATTCATCTTAATCTGCAATGTTTATCATGATATAGCAAGGGTGAGCATGAAAGTTGCCCAGCAAGTTTAAGTTCAATAATTTAACAATATATCATGATTGAAAGAGTCTGAATAATAAGCTGGCCATAATTCAACAATATAATTATGAACTAGCAGGAACAAACTTTTGACTGAACAAGTATTGAACATGAACAAATATATCTGAACCGAAGGGTAATGAAGGTGATCAGTCTTTCATACCTGACTTATACATGCAATATGTACAGAGTAAAATTCTACAATGGAAATCAACAATGATTATCCATAAGCATACCTGAATGAAACAACTCCTAGTAGAGTTAAGTAAAAACAAACTTGCATGTACCGTTGATTCGAAGACCTAATATTAGTAATATAGATCTCCAATATTAGAATAGTATCATCACAATATAATACTATTATATATATAGATATACATAGAATAACCTAAACACATAACACATAACCCTATCAGTCTATTAAACACATAAAACTTAGTATCAGGTCAAACTATTTCAGTCTGACTTGAAACCGACACAAATCTGACATCCCGACGGTCTAGTCGGACAAAACTCGAGTTTAAGTTCAATTAAACTCGGTATAAACGCTTAACAATTAATTTAAATTATTTATTAACAGTCGAAATATTTTTTTCGTAAGCTCCTAATATTTTTTAAATAATTATTACTATTTATCATGAATTTTCAATCATTAATAACGTATTTAAATGAATTAAATACCACATAATTCTTTTATCATTAATATTTATTTAATATCCAATATTAATGAAATACATGTTATAATATTATAATAGATTTATAATATCATTAAGTATTTTTAATATTTTAAAATCACCTTTATATGATTTTAAACACTTAAATCCATTATCCAATAATTACTTTTAATATGAAAATATTAATATTTTCATGACAAAATATCAAAAGTTATATTTTATAATTTAAAATATTTTATAACACTTAAATCATTCTTATATGATTTATAAATCATTAATTCTATTTTTCTATAATTTATTTAATATAGTTATTAAATAAAATAATTATCATTAATTAATCATGATTATTTTTCTTATACCATAATATTATTTTTCATGATTTTTTATGTATTAAAATTATTTTTAAATAACTTATTTAATATTATAATTAAATAAATTAAATACCATTTATATTCCAAAATATAAATATTTATGAAATATACTCAAAATAATTAAAACTATTTTTCAAGCTTTAAAATAATTTTTCATAATTTATTATATATTTTTAATAATTAAAAACCATTTAATTCGATTTATTTAATTAATTAATCTATTTTCTGAAAATAATTGTCACTAAAGGGCCTATAGCGACAGGACTGTATCTATAGGTGTTCTTAACTTGTTCTTGAGCACGCTTGAGAAATGCATGTCGAGAGACAACTTGGTAGGTTTGACCAACATTTGATTCAAAGTTATATGGTTTCTGGGCTGGTAATTACTTTGATGGTGTAGACCAAATGTAATAATACAAATATAAGCAAAGATCATGACCAAAACATATAATCACAGAGATATCTAAGCAACCAAAATTTATGACAACGCTGTTCTTCATTTCTGGGTTTTCCAGAAAATGAAGAACAGACGATGGTACTATATCTCGATCCTTACAACTTGAGTTCTGGGTTTTGTTTGTGTAAAGTAATGGATACATCTTGTAGTGGAGATGTCAGGCTTCATTTATATAACAACAGATCATCATAACAACAACACAAATGTCATATCAAGGCTAGTCAAAGTGCATGGCAAGAAATGCCTTTGAAGATTTCTGGGTTGCCCAGAATCTTCATCCGGTGTGATGGTCAATGCTTGTTTGACCAAGAATTGCTATGATTCTGTTACTGATCTGGGCTATCTAAAGGTTTAAGTATGTACTCCTCATGTCAGGCTACAAGGGTCAAACAACAACATAGCTAAAACACTAACATACAGCAAGATCATAGGTTTGCAAAATCGTGTCAGACCGGTTCGGGGTTTCTGGGCTGCCTAGAACCCAATTTTCGTGAACGGTCAACGTAGTTTGACTACCTATATCCAGCGATGTAGAAATGATATGTCCATGATTCCAGTTCCAGATGGTAGTCCACATGGCATAAAATAGATCCAAAACATAAAACACAGAAAACGACTAACACGCACGGATCTAGAGGCCCTAACATTTAACTGTCAGGCCTTAAAATTAGGGTTCTTGGTTTGTTTTGAAAACTTGATTTTCGTGCCTCTAGATGTTATGGATCCATGATCCAACAACCCAGATCACTTATAGACACCTTCTAACACATATCTAAACAACAAAACATATCATCTAACATAAAATCTTAAGATTTCGAATTTTGAAGGTTTATACCTTTCTAGCTTGGATCTTGGCATCTGACCATTGTGATCTGTTCTAGGCTAGCAATGAAGTGTTCTTGGCTTATCTTAACACTCTCTCACATTCCCCATTCCCGAATTTTTAGAGAGAGAAAGGGTTGGAGAGAATGAAAAATAAAAGTGGCTTTTCTCTTACTTTTAATCTATATAATTATTGTATGTAATGTATCTAGCAATTCTAGATGGCTGATGTGTTTGATATAAGTCACATGGCTGATCTAGGTTGCTCAACCACTCCATATATTGGCAAGATTGCAAGTTACCCTCAATTATTCAATAAGGGTATTATGGACATTTTGATTTTAATTTTAATGGCAATTTTGTCAATTAGTAACCCTTAGGGTTTAGGGTTTGGGTTAGGGTTTAGGATTTGAACCTTTTAGGGTTTGAACCGTTTAGGGTTTGCAATTAATTTCTAATATTTCGGAATTTCAGTTTTCAAAATAGAAAATTAATATTTCTAAATTATAATTAGAATTTTCTAATTATATTAAAATTTGCTAATCATAATTTAAATCTTGCTAATTAGGATTAATAATTCCTAATTAAAATTGTTAATTTAGCAATTAGGGCCAAAATTGGTTATTAGGGTTTATAACCCAAAAATTAGGGTTTATAATAGAAAAATAATTTTCTAATTTAAAAATTAGATTTCGTAATTAGATTAGGGTTTTTTAATTACTTATAACTTTAGGATTAATATTTCCTAATTAATATTAAAATTATTAAATTAACACTTAGGTTTTTCCCGAATTATAAATTAGGGTTCCTAAACTAGAAATTAAGGTTTAAAATTTTGAAATTTGGGTTTGCTAACTAATTAAGCTTTACCCTAATTAATATTATAATTAATAGCACTTAAGAATTATAATAATCTTTTAAGTTCCCAGATTAGGGTTTTAACTTCTGAATTAGGGTTTCAGATTCCCGGAACTAAAATTAGGGTTTCTAGAACCGGTTTCTAAGGTTTGTTATAATTAGTAAGAATTTTTTAACTGAACGTTGATGTTCTGAATATATACTTAGGGTTTGTTATAGATATCGTTTATCTGGTCAACCCTTGACCCTTAACCACATACTGTACACATATACGACCATATACACAGAACATATTCACGTATTCCTTAATCCTGAATAATTCACCTAAATCCTTCATAGAATTTTGAAATCCTCAAAATTCCTTCTTAAAAATATCAAACGCATACACTTATTTTCTGTCTAGGTTCTAATGTTGAACCTTAAATCAATTAATAAAAATTTTAAAAATATTCAAAATTCTCGGGTTGTCACAGTTGTATTTTGCACGACAATTGTAGTAATAAAATTATAGTTGTTTTCTGTACCATGTATTTGGCGACTCAGAATAGGTTGGATGGATTGTACCTATTTTGGGGGTG
This sequence comes from Panax ginseng, assembly GCA_020205605.1. NCBI lineage: Eukaryota > Viridiplantae > Streptophyta > Magnoliopsida > Apiales > Araliaceae > Panax > Panax ginseng. Next base: position 102,854,927 of record CM035143.1, read on the forward strand.
TCACACACTATATCTACTTGTGATATTAGTGCTTCGCACATGTCATCATTTTAATAAACGGTGAGACACGTTGTATGTGAATGTATGTTGTGTGGTTCCTCCATCAGGGGGCTATCCTGTCAGTGTTTGATTACTAGACTCGTAGGAAGACTAATTCCAACGATGCTCAGGAAAGGCACCACCCAAATTCTCTCTAGTTGAAAGACCAGATTAACTTCTCGTCGAGTAAATTGCGATGATTTAGGAACCTTCATGCCAAAAAGTCGCGAGAGTAACCTAAGATAGGTCAGCCTCTGATAAATCGAATTCGGAGGAAAGTCTCTTCATGCTTTCTCATTTCAAATTACTCGTAAAATCAATTACTTTTAATTTCATTCCATATTCATCTCCATGTAATGAGAAATATGAAGAAACATGTGTACATACATATTTAAATTAAACATGTTATCATGGATTACAAACAGCTAACATCCTCCTTGCAGGATAATATTCCTAGAACGGATACATAGCATGTAGACATTTACACATTCCCTAAAGACTAAACTACGCAAGTCTTTTGCAGGGAAGCAATCAGACCTATCACCCGATCAAAATCCAAAAAGGCCACAAGCCTACAGTCAATCATGTCGTCATCGGACGGCATGACCTTAATCCGATTTCACATGAAAGAATTTGATTTGATTAAGTAAACAAATCACAGATTTGGTTGTTCTGCTTAAAGAAATACACCAATCTACTTAGGGTACGAGGATACCCATACATGCTGAATCTTCTACACAAGGAGGAGCCCAAGGTCCTGATAAATCCATTACAAAACCTGAACTTCAGTCGGATACGACCAACAAGATTCATGATCTCACCAATCTCAAAGGAGATCTAGACACCGATGACATCAGGAAGAAAGTTCTTCAAATGGAAGAAACCCTTCGTGCGATCAAAGGAATTTGAGCACACGGAAGTGTCTCATATGCTGACCTTTTTATATTCCCTGATGTTCATTATCTAACGGTATACCAGATTAGAAAACTCAAAGATCCATAGTTGGGAGGAGCTAGCTCACTCCTTCCTCACTTAATACAACTTTTCGGTCTCGGATGGCTCTGGACCGTACCCAGATTACCAAGGTCAAGAAACAGATCGATGAGTCTTTGGAGAGAGTATGCTCAAAGGTGGAGGCGCCTTGCTGCTCAAGTTATTCCTTCCATGACGGAGTCAGAAATGGTCATGACCTTAATAGACATACATGAAGCTCCTTTCTATGAAAGAGTCTTAGCTGGCATTGGTAAACCATTTTCTGAAATGATTTAACATGGGGAGATAGCTGAGATGGGATTGAAGTCCGAGAAAATTCAAGACCTAGCTGCCCTTAAAGCTGTTGCTGAGCACATCCAATCTGAAAATTATGGAAACAACCCCTGAAGGGTCCATAAAAAGAAAGAGGAAGATGTTTCCTTGATACTACAGGGTCAAAAAGGCAATCAGAACATGCCTATCCAGAGGAGAAATTACACTCCCTTTCAAGCACAATCTTCAAACCCTCCATTTCCAAGAGGTGGAGAAGTCAAACTCCCTCGAGTGTTCACACCCTTAGGGGACTCGCTCGAGAACATTCTCACTTTTCTGACGACTCAGAAGAAAATTACACATCTTCTTCCACCAGCCAACCCTAATTGGAGGGGTTTCAATGCTGCTCGGAAATGTGCTTATCATGTCGGAGCACCTGGATATGATACTCAAGATTGTTGGGCCTTGAAACACAAGATCTAGGATTTAATAGACAACGGTGAGATCGTGGTCACTGTAATAACCCGATATTTTCTATATAATTAAATTAAAAAATTTGCGTATAATTTTTTTTTAATTTAAAGGTGAGAATGCGTGCAAGTTAATGTGTATGTATTTTTGTGATAAAAATAAGATTTATTTATTACATGAATAATTACAAATAATTTTATTTTAGAATTATTTCTCATTATAAAGTATATTCTTATAATAATTAATTTATAGTAGAAATGTTTTATTAATTATTTTCTAACAAAATATGATTATTACATTACTTAAATAATATATGAAATGATTATAGAATTATTATAATAATTATTTTGTTATATGAATTTATTTCGAGTAATTAAGCTAATTATTATAATTTAATTAATAATAGTATGTATATGAAAGATAAATGGATATAGAATCCAAACCCTAACTCTGAATTTGGAATAAGGAAAGAGAATATTAATATAATATTAATTATATTTCAGTGCTATAAATATGTACTGTATGTGTGTAATGTTAATGTGTAGAACAATTTTAATGTAACATGACAAAAACTCTAATATTACTGGGACAAACCCTAATTTAAAACTCAAATCGGAGTTTACGATTGATAAGAAATTGTGTTAAGGTGATTAATAACAAATGTTAGAATTATAATTGTTAATTAGGGAAACCTAATTTTTGAAAACCCTAATTAATATTTATAAAACCTAATTTCTAAATTTGGAACCCTAACTTTGAAATTATAAACCCTAGTTTCGAAGTCAAATGAGACTTTAAAATATGATAAGTTACTGTGTTATATGAATAATGACATGTATTGTAGAATTTAATTTTAATTAGAGAAACCCCTAATTATTATAAACCCTAATTAATATTTGTGGACCCTAATTGATTAGAAATCCTAATTAGCTAATTAAGAAACCCTAATTTGCTAAACATGAACCCTAATCGCTAATTAAGCAAGCTTAATGTTAATTAGTGAATACTTAAACCTAAGTTTCAAGTCTAAGTAATTAGAAACCAAAACTATTTTAGAAAACCCTAATTTTGAATTTTTGAACCTAATTTTTTTTTAAACCCTAAATAAAAATCCTAGAGAAATTTTAAATTTGTGGACCCTAAGGGTTAAACCCTAAGGGTTTACCAAGTTTACCAATGTGCCATTAAATTTATAATTCAAATGACCAAAATGACCTTATGCACATTATGTAATTGTTGCTTGCAAATCTATCCATATTTGTGGTTGGTAAACTACCATTAACTTGCCATGTGTCTAATATATCAACATGTCAGCCATCCAAAGCACATATAAGCCCAATACATTGCATCTAACCTAATATATATAGATTATGAGAGAGAAATTCTCATTATTTTCCTCATTTATTCACAATACTCATCCAAGACCTCTCTCTCTCTAACCCTACGAAATACATTAGTATTTCAGTCTCAAATTCAGTCCCTAGTTCATCCATTAACAAATCAAAAGCCTTAGATTCAAGATTTGTTCATAGAAGGTATAAACCCTAATTGCAAATCTGATCTTGATCTGTATATTAGATGTTATGATTTATTGTTAAAACATGTTATATGTAGTGTATATAAATGATCTGGGTTGCTAGATGTTAGATCCATAACATCTAGAGGCTCGGATTTGATGTTTTACAAAATCTGGAAAAAATTTATTCTGTGTTCTGACAACGAATATCAGTGGCCTTAGATCTCTACATGTTCATGATTTTTGTTGTTTTATGTTCTGGATCGGTAGTCTGGTATGAGGTCTTTGATCTGGAAGTGGAATCACAGCCATTCCATGTCCAGATTTCGAGTTATTCTTGGTTAAAACTCGTTGACCGGGCATGACCAGTCGATTTCTGGGTAACCTAGAAATCATAAACCGACGTCTGACAAGACTTTGCAAGGCCTTGATCTGTCAGCTGTTAAGTGTTATGATGAAGCTGTTGTAACCAGTTTGTAGTATGTCATGTATACTTTATATTTCTTGCTTTAGATCGTGTAAATAATTAAAAGATCGAATGTAGCATGTGGTCAAAGTAGGTCATTCGACCATGACTTGAATTTCTGGAATTTCCAGAAACTATTAGCATGAACCTTCTGACAAGGTTTGACCAGATTAAATCTGGTGATTGTTTTGTACTCGGACTGAAATAATGTTACATATGTGTTACCTAACATACGAACTACAGACTTGAACCTTAATAACAACATATTGATGATCAGAACCTAGAAGAAATCGACCTTCAACCTAGTACCATGAAACTGTCTGGGCTTCTGGGTTAACCAGAAAACCCAAAACAGCCATGACAATGATTTTTAAGACTCATATCTTGCATTTTAGTTGTTGTATGACCAATATGATGGTGGATAATTGTAGTACTACATATACACTACAAGATCAATGCTTGGGATTGACCAGATAATGCAAGAACATAAAATTATAAGCGATCAAACGTTGACCCTTGCTAAGCCGTCTGTCAGTGTTCTTAAGCTCAAGAACACCAACAGCGACAGAAAGTGTCGCTATAGCCTATAGCGACGGTTTCTAAAATATTTATTTTTTGAATTTTTTGAATTTCCAAAAAATGATTAAAAATAGAAAATAAATTCTAAAATTATAAAAATGGTTTTAAAAATTATTTTAAATTATGAAAATTAACTTTTGACTATTTGGAATAATTTTCATTAATATTTTTAATTATTTGAATATTAATGATATTTAATTTATTTAATTAGTGTATTAAATAAATTAGAGAAATGATTTTAATATTATAAAAATCATTTTAAATAAGAATAAAGTGTTTAAAAATATTTTGATTTATAAAATGTAACTTTTAATATTTTTGGAGAATTTTTATTAATTATTTAATATTAATGATATTAGATTTATTTAATAATTATATTAAATAAATAAGTTTAAAAATGATACTAATACTAGTAAAATCATTTTAAATGAAAATAAAGAGTTTAAAAATATTTGAAGTTATTAAATTTAAATTTTAATATGTAAAGGTAAATTTCATTAATAAGTTAATACTAATGATATTAGTTTTATTTAATATTATATTAAATAAATAGTTTAAAAATGGTTTTATTGAATTAAAATCATATAAAAATGAAATAAATGAATTAATAATATTTTAAGTTATAATTAATAACTTTTAATATTTTGATGAATACTACATTAATATTTAAATATTAATATTAATTATTTAAAAATGATTTTAATTGTTTTAAAAATTATTTAAGGGTAATAAAATATTTTAAAAATATTTTGAGTTATTATAAATAACTTTAATATTTTGGCAATGGTTTCATTAATAATTTAGTATTAATTAAATATCAATGATAATTGAATTATTTAATATTTAAATCATTTAATAATGATTCTAGTGTTTGAAAAATCATGATAAATTATAATAATTATTTAAAAATTATTATAAGGCTATGAAAAAAATATTATGACTGATATTTACAGTTATTAAACTACGGGATAGAGTCTTAGACTTGATAATTACACGATAAAGTCGTCAGTACACCGACATGTTTCGAAAATTGATCTAGACTTAGATAACTTAACTAGATATGTGTTTGTTTGTGATTCAATGACTGTTAAACATGTGTGACATTGTGATTAGGTTATGTGCTGACTACAATAAGCGGTACTATGTGTTACGATATGTTATTCTAATCGATAAAATGATCTTATTAATGATAGGTTGCTAATAAAAGATAAAACTAAGTTGCGTATTATAAGCAGCAGACCATGCAAGTATCCTAACTTTGCATTTCCTTTATGCAATGGACATGAGTAAGAAAGTTTCAGAATTATATTTATTGTGCCAGATTATTAACTCCATTATTATCGATTATATATCCAATAAATTATATTCATACAAGTTCTTAAATTATCTGATCATTGTTTATTAACATAGTATTATATTATAATTCAGATATTTATTTTGTTCGTTAATTTCTAAACATGGTTATACAAATGTCCTCACTTGGATAATCAATGTATTTAATCACATGTTGATACATACTTATTAAATTTCAGTATGCATATGTTGACTTCAAAGCTGTCTAAGCTATTTGACCTAGCTAGACACAGATTTAGAAATATCGTTGAACATGATAAAACTTTATTGTATCCAATCAAATTGCTTTGGTTCGGATTCCCGACTAAGTATGAACATCCCTAATCTAGGAAAACTTTTGTGCGCCAAAGGCGGATAAGATGAACGATAATACCGTTCTTGCATGTAGTATTGATCAATACAAGGCACATTGGCAGATCTCCCTCGCGCCCGTAAGTTATGACGGTTTGCGAATGAAGTTCTGCTAAACCTTATCGAAAATTAAAAACAAAGTTCATAGTCTGTCGACTACTCTCCATTTATAGTCAATATGTAGTTTCAAAGATTTGATATAGAATTGTTATGTTATTATTATTGGTTCAGTTTACTTCACAACTGTTGATTTGTTGTAGAAGTGCCATTCAAAGAAAACATTTAATCTTTTCAGTTAATATTTATTGTTGTTATTACTTGCTGGGCACTCAAATGGTCATCCTTGCTTAATTTAAATGTTTTTTGCTAAGTGTGAACAACCAGAAGGTTCGGCCAAGAAAAAGACAAAATGGAAAGCAAACAAAATAAGTGTTATTGTATTCTATGTAATAGTATGACTTTATTAAGTTAATGATATTTATTATTATCATGAATTGTAATGAATGTAGTAATGGTTGCGTACTTGGGTTTAGACTCTAATATTTATGTAAATTAAGTTTGGTATTTATATTATTGTTATTATTAGTATTATTCTGCTCATAGAAATGGTATCGTAAAGCACCGAGTTCGTGTTTTAAGTACCTAAATTTGGGGGCGTTACAGTCACCAAACCAAAGCAACCTCACGTACAAGAAAACCCTCTTCCTCAACATAAACAGGAAGAGGTCAACATGATTAATTGGAGCAGTGGATAGAGTTCCAATTTTAACAGTGAATCATCCCAGATCATCAAAGATGGTGTTGATAAATGGTAATAATATACGCCCAACCGATTAGTAATGGAACGAAGATAAAAGCTCTGTAATAAGCAGTTGAGCAATTAAGCGTAATCGGTGACCTATCAACATCAAGTCACACGCCAATTAGTCAGCCAGGAGCATGCTAGTATGCTCTCTTTTGTTGCGGACACTCCCCTGTCACCTTCAGAGAAAGAAACACTGGAAGGCAAAGTGACGAAGAGAGCAAGTGGCAAAGACCGTAGTGATTTTGCTAATAGAAGGGAATTTACATACCTGGGCCAACCTATGGAGGAGATACTTCAGATGCTGATCAATGAAGGAAGGATCACTTCCCTTCTGCCTCCAATTAATTACCGTTCAGGATGGTTTAATTCTGATGAAGTGTGCCAATATCACTCCCATTCTCGCGGTCACATCACGGAAGAATGTTGGGCACTCCGCCACCTTATTTAGAACTTAATTGACAACGGTGTCTTGTAGCTAACAGAAGACAATACTGTGATATTTGAGAGTGAGAATACTTGTCCTACTAAATAAAAGGGATTGGTAAAAGTTATATCTGCTGAGGCTGATGGGACTGTCAAACCTTTCATTGTACAATCATTTCAACTCAACGGAATTGACAATCCTTTGAAAGTGGCTGCTCCCGAGCCAATCAACTTGCCATTCAGACCACAATATCCTGTTCTCAACTTACAAAAAGTCCAATGGAATTATGGAAAAGCTGAAGGATCCACCTCTCATACAACTGCGGTAGTGTTGAAGGAAAATCCACTATATCTTCCCCAACGGGTGATGAAGTCTACCATCAAATCAAAGGGGAAAATACCCATGGAGAAGATTGAAAAATTCCTCCACACTATGGGTCATAGAAAAGCCAAGGTGGTTTTAAGCTTAAGAGAAGCTCCACACCAAATTTCAATCATGGACTTTGTTTTAACTTCCGAGGATCACAGGAAGATCTTGATGAAGGTTTTGGAAGAAGCCTACTTACCAACATCAGTGGATGTGGAAAAATTTCAACATTTGGTTGATCACATTTTTAATAACAATGTGATATCTTTCACTGATGATGATATACCGTCTGAAGGGAGCGGTCATTGCAAGCTGTTACACATTGCAGTTTTGTCCTCCGGGTACATACTAGCTGCAGTATTGATAGATGGAGGTTCATCTCTGAATATCTGTCCTTACACTATTTTGTTGAAGATGAATGTCAATCTCAAATGGATTCGAAGTAGCCATACGATCATCAAAGCTTTCGACGGATCTCGCCGAAATTCAGTCGGAGAGATTGAGCTACCAATCGAGATTGGTCCCCATACATTCTGCGTATCTTTTCACGTGCCCAAAATAGATTCAGGATACAACATGTTATTGGGAAGACCGTGGATTCATATGATTGGGGTCATCCCATCCATTCTTCATCAGCAAATGAAATACATCATTAATGACAGCCTACTCACAGTCAACGATGAACTGTACTGTCCTAAATAAAGTGACATACCCCTCATTAGTTGCAATTCAGAAGTTGAGATGGTGAGTTTTCATGCCCTGGAGGTGAGCAACACTCACTACCACCCTATTGGGGCGCCACCTCTCACACCCAAGATTTCTGTCGAAGTAATGTCGGCTACTCAAGAAAAGATATCTTTTGGTCATCAATCGAGACAAGGGCTGGGTAAAAGTCGTCAGGGTATTAAGCATCCGATTCAAGTGATCAGTCAAAATGGGACAGCTGGACTGGGCTATTCTGCTAGTTCTAGTTATAGGAATCCTCATAAGCATCATCAGATTCCTCCAGCTTCAGTTACACGACGATTGTCTCCACCTACAAATCCTGAGTCCACACAACCTCCGGTAAAGGTGCCAGCCAGTGTAATGGCTATGTTATTTCCCAAGCTAATACCGATAAAGGAGAAAGAAGTCTTTGTTCCAGACCCCAGAATGGAAGAGGAAGAACGAAGAATTAAGCAAGACATCGTTAGAATGATGTCAGGCATACACATCATTTTCCATGATGAACATACAAATAGATACACCACAGATGATGATTACCAAGACGTAATGGTCATCATTCGGGAGAAGGAGGACAATGACAAGCATATTTTGTCAGTACATGCTAACACTGTGTATGATCAAACCATTTTATATATACTAAGTGAAAGCATATTTTTTTCCAGGACCCTGAATTTAGATGTGATTGCACTTGCTAATAAGATGCCTCTTCTCCACAAGGATTGTAACTTTGATGTAGAGTTGGATTCAGCCTTGATGGAAATATATAAGGACATTGAGGTGGGTCGAAGATAAAACTAAACCCAACCTTGATCAAACCACTTCCTTCAATCTCAGAACCTTAGAAAGCCCTAAGTTAATCCAGATTGGTTCAGACCTTACACCAAACCAAAGGAATGACATGGTTACGCTACTAACCCAATTCCAGGATGTGTTTGCATGGTATCACGAAGACATGGTGGGTTTGTCCACTGACATTGTTCTTCATCACCTTCCCATTAAAGAGGGATTCAAGCCAGTCAAGCAAAAGCTCAGGCAATTGAAACCTGAGTGGAGTTTAAAGGTGAGAGAAGAAATTATGAAACAATTTCAAGCTGGTATTATCATGGTGTCCACATACCCTGAATGGATATCCAACATAGTTCTCGTGCCTAAACTTGAAGGAAAGGTATGGGTTTGCATGGATTACCAGGATCTAAATAAAGTGTGCCTTAAAGATAGCTTTCCCGTGCCATTTATCCACATTCTCATTGACAATACTACTAAATACAGCATGTAATCCTTTGCAGATTGCTTTGCAGGATACCACCAGATTATGGTTGTTGAGGAGGATCATGAGAAAACTGCTTTCATCATGCCTTAGGGAACTTTTTTCTATAGAAGTTTGTCATTCAGCCTCATCAATGCTAGAGCCACCTATCAACAAGCTATGATGGCTCTTTTCCACAACTTAATGCACAAAGAGATAGAGATCTACGTGGATGACATCACTGTCAAGTCCCAAAGGGAAGGAGACCACTTAGACCATCTCAGAAAGCTTTTTAATAGGTTGCGTAAGTATAACTTGAAGTTGAATTCAGCCAAGTGCGCCTTTGGTGTTAAATCTGGCAAGTTGCTAGGATTCTTAGTCAGCCACAAATGGATTGAGCTGGATCCCACCAAAATCCAGGCCATCACAGAAATGCCCATTCCTCAAATAGAGAAGGAAATACAGGGATTTTTGGGAAGAATCAACCTCATTAGCAGGTTTATTTCTCAACTCACAGCAACTTGTGAGCCTATCCTCAAGTTGTTAAGGAAGAATTCCTCCATGAAATGGAATGACGAATGCCAGAAATCCTTCCTTATAATCAAAAAGCAGCTAGTTAAAGCTCCTATTTTGGTACCACCCAGGGATGATGTTCCCCTGTTCATGTACATGTCCATAAGTGACAATGACATGGGTTGTATGCTGGGATAGAAAGATGATAGAGGCCAAGAACGAGCTATTTATTACCTCAGCAAAAGATTTAGTAGCAGTGAACACAAGTACACTCTGATTGAGAAGACTTGTTGTGCTTTAGCATGGGCTTCTATGAGGTTACAACATTATCTCCATGGTCACACAACCCATCTCATATCCCGCGTGGATCCTCTCAAGTACGTGTTAGATAAACCCATGTTAAATTGTTGGCTGTTCAGATGGCAGTTGATCCTACAACAATTTGATATCGTCTACGTGACGCAAAAGTCCATCAAAGGTCAAGGAATTATGGATCAACTGACTGCCGCACCTGTAGGGGATTTCAAACCCTTGGAAACCTACTTCCCAGATGAAGGGGTAATGACAGTTCAGCAGCATCATCGGTACGATACATGCCGTACATAGAAAATGTATTTCGATGGAGTTGTTAATATGGAATGTTCTGGAGCTGGAGCAGTTCTAGTGTCCGGTATAGGGGAGCAGTATCCCGTCTCCGTTAAATTACAGTTTGTCAGCACCAACAACATAACTGAGTATGAAGGCTATCTCATGGGGCTAAAACTTGCCCGTTCAATGGGCATCAGGTGATTAACTGTCTTTGGGGATTCGGAGTTGGTAATCAGATAATCCACATGAATCTATCAAACCAAGAGCTATATTTTCTGCCTTACCATCGGCAAGTTTTATAGATGGCTACGGAGTTCTAAGAGATCTCCTTTCTACACATTCCTCGTAATAGGAATGACTTTGCTGACACGCTAGCAACTTTGGCCTCCTTGATTCACATGCTAGACAAGGAACACATGCCAAGCCTCACATTTTCCCTGCACAAGGCACCAGCCTATGGGAACTATGTTGGAGAAGTATCGGATGAGCTACCTCCCATCCATCACCCTTGGTATCAACATATCAAGGAGTACCTACGAGATGGATCTACACCCGCTGAGGCGAGCCCGACTGAGAAAAGGCTGATCCATCGACTTGCTATGAAATTCTACCTGAGTGGAGATGCAATCTACAAAAGAGATGCAGGACTAGGTCTCCTCAGATGTCTGGACCAGGACCAAGCTCAGAGGCTCATGGATGAGGTCCATGGTGGTGTATGTGGCCCACACATGAGCGGCCCCTTGCTTGTTAAGAAGATCCTCAGAATAGGACATTACTGGCTTACCCTCAAAGCTGACTGTGATGATCACGTCAAGAGGTGTTATCAATGCTAAATTCATGGAAATGCCATCCACACCCCTCCGAGGGAGCTCCACAATATGAGGTCACCTTGGCCCTTCTAAATATGGGGAATGGACGTGATCGGGCCCATCGATCCCAAAGCCAGTAATGGGCATCGCTTTATATTCACCATGATCGACTACTTCACCCAGTGGGTAGAAGCAACCTCCTTCCCTAGGGTTACCAAAGAAGTCATCATTGCTTTCATCAGAAATAATGTCATTTGTCGATATGGACAACCAGAGGTAATTGTGTCAGACAATGCTAAGAACCTCAACAACAAAATGATGAAGGATTTATGCAGTAAATTCCATATCAAACATCTTAACTCCGTCATCTACCGTCCAAAGATGAATGGTGTTGTTGAAGCGGCTAACAAAAATATCAAGAAGATTATGCAAAAGATGTCCGCCAACCATAAAGAATGTCCTAACTTATTGCTTCTTACTCTATTAGCCTACATAACATCAATGCGTACTTCCACTAGGGAAACCCCCTACGCATTAACCTATGGGATGGAAGCAGTGCTCCCCATAGAAGTGGAAATGGGATCCCTCAGAGTGTTGATAGACACTCAGCTGGATGAAGACCAATGGGTACAAGACATATATCACTAATTGTCTCTAATAGACGAAAGGCAAACTGCGGCTATCTTCCATGGTCTGTTATATCAACAAAGGATCGCCAGATCCTACAACAGAAAAGTTCGGCTACGGCAGTTTAAGCAACATGACTTGGTTTTAAAGAAGATCCTTGACAACCAAGATCAATCCAAAGGAAAATTCGCCCCTAACTGGGAAGGCCTGTTTGTTGTCAAGGAGGTATTGATAGGAGGCGCTCTCAGATTGCAGGAAATGGACGGCGATGAATTTCCACAACTCATCAACTCGGACACCGTGAAATGGTACTATGTTCGAAGTTACCATCAAGCAAACATCCTGGTGTTGGATAATTAGATCACCAGTCATTCCGGTTCATTAACCCTTCACTACATACAACCCTTTTTCATACTTTGCCCCTCAGGGAAACATACTCTTTAAGCTAGCATCCTGACTTCATTCCGTTCATACAACTTCGGTTATCCCCCCAGGGATTGAACCTTTCACACCTGCAGTTTATCCTGAAGACGGGATTAAACTTTTCTACGCTTGCAGTGTGTCCTGAAGACGGGATCAAACTTTTTCACACCTGCAGTTTATCCCAATCATGGGATCAAACTTTCTTCTCCCCGCAGTATAGCCTGCACAAGGGATTCATACTTCTCTTCGGCTGAAAATTGTCTTGAGGGGCGAACTACGTCGACCTGATCTCCTCTTCAATAGGAGTATGTAGGCAACCATTTTACATGTCCCGGTCGCAATAAAATAAAAATAGCTAAAACATTTCTTACACCCTTCTCCTTGCAAAAACAAAAACAACAAAAACATTCATACACCATTTCTGCCACATACATCGTTGAACCTCTTACACCAGGTTCGAACTACGCAGACTTGATCTCCTCTTCAATAGGAGTACGTAGGTAGACATTTATGGTTCGATCTCACCCCTTACCAAAACAACAACACTTGTCAGCGGTATTGGGATCATTCTTCAATCCATCACATTTCATCGGCTTCAGACCAAAGGGATGGAATTTCCTGAACTCTTCCTAAATAGGAGATTCGGCGACCATCTAAGTTGCGGTTGTACCTCAAAGAGCAACACCAATCCATAAGAGATGGAATTAACTAGGCTTCTCACAAATAGGAGTACTGGCGACCATCTGTGGTGCGGTCTATCTCAGAGAGGAAAGCCACACTCCTATCCATATTTCCATACAGAAACCAGTCCCAAGACACCAAATATGGTAGGGATCCACACAGATCAATGATCCATTCTGAACTATCTAGTGATAACTCAGTGTCCATCCATCAAGGATGAATTCAGAACACATCACGATCACAAGCCCTGAAAAAGTAGGCAAAATATCAAGTAAGTATCCAGACATATCTAAAAGGGAAGTGATCAAAAATATATTTCCCTGCTATATATATAATGTTATTTGATATACACAATGTAAACTGTACATGAAAAAATGGCTAAGCTAGTCTATGCAGGAAAATACAAGCCCATCTACAAATCGGTGTATATGCGAGCTATCAAGCCCAACATTGCATCCCTCTCAGCAGAAGGAGGTAACATTGTGGTCTCCTATACAAGGTTATCCACACGAGCTAACAGATCTACAGCCATCTACATGGTGACTCTATGCTCATCAATATACGTGTTCATCTTTGCAATCATGCCAATGGTAAGGGACCTCACTGTCGTACCATCTGTAACGGCTACGTCCCAGGAAAATATGGCGCTATCCCTCTTAACTATCACAACATCTCTAGCTGATCTGGCCTCATCCCGCTCAACAACAATGGCATCTCTATGAGATAATGCCTCATCTCTCTCTAATAGAGCTGCGTCTCTCCCATCAATGGTTGTTAACATCAAGGCTCTAGCCTGATCTCTCTCGAAGGTCATCAGATGAAGACTCTGCTCAAAGTACTGTGATGAGTGTTGGATCACAACAGTGCTAGTACTGGGAGAATCTAAAGGAGATGATGGCAACCCAGTAAGTGGCTCCTCATCGATGTGAGAATCAATGTCCTCCATGGGCTCTCCATCATCTGAATTACTACCCGACACTGTGGATACTACCGCAACTAATGAAGTCTTTGTCTCCATCCACGCAGAATACTCTGGCGAACAGCCCGGATGGCTAATAGAGAAAGCATCTATCTCATGCTGATTCCAACATGCATACACCAGGGATCTTTCCTCTGCTGATAGATGGCGAGAAGCTAAACGCTGACCTAGCACCCCCTCAAAAGGATGGAAGTCCTAGAACTGGTCAAACTGCGGCATCACGATCAGTGGGTGATAGGTAGTCATGCCTCTCAAACCAGCCAGAGGGAGATAGTCCATGCCTAGAGCATGAGTAATGAAGCAGTAGGGAGAGTTAATCCTTGTGCACGACAGAATCCCAAACGGATCTCTGATATCCGCCAAGAAATCGACCAAGACATAGCGTATGTACACTCCGATGGCTGAAAGGAGTAAGACATAGCTATATCATGGATGAAGCAATACCCGTGTTGGCGGAAGGTCCCAATAGGTCCCAAGTGTGACATAAACCACATGTACAACATGACTAAACTGCCTGTGTACACCCCTGCAGGGTAAGTGCTGCAAAACGTGACCGACCTCAGCGTCTCCGCTACAATCATCGAGATAATGGTGTGACCCTCCCTGAGAGCGCTCACTGCCATAATAACACCGATATCTAGCTCATTCATATATCGTGGCATGTACACATACACCACTATGCACATCAAGAATGCATCCACTATGGCCAAATGCCACTGGTCCACTGGTATGGTGAAATCTCTAGAATGTCGAGCATAGCTGTCCTCAGAGCCAAATCTGTCAAACAGAAAACGCTGGGATATCACGTGGCTGGATGTGATCTCATTCTGCAGAATAATACGCCTCAATCCAATGAGGGTCATGAACTGTCGACTCATGTCCCCGATAGCTATATGCACGCAATGTCTGTCAAGTGGCAGCATCGTCAAACGTGCATACTCCTCCAGAGTCGAAGTCAACTCCTGGGTCCCAAACCGGAAAACCTGCCTCTCCGGTACCCAGTGATCCAGCATGCCCTCCACAAATCCTACGGGAACCTGAAATATCAAGAGGGTCATAGTATGCTGCAACATCTGATCTACAATCACCCTGTCTAATGGTGACACACTATCATACCACGATCTAAGGCGTGATGCCATTAATAATGGTAGGGTATGATCTATGCGGCTGACTGTCGAAGAAGACATCTGTGTGGGCCGTATCCTAAGACCATTCAGGGGTTAATGCTGAATATCTCTGGACATACATACATACATACGTATAACATGATACATGCACTACAGATAATAGATGGAAATATGATATAGGGAATGGAAAACTGTACATACATTCCTAAGTATATCATCATCTAATACATCATCTCTGTACAGCTAAAAATACAAGGAAATGGGGCACAGACGCCCTACTACTAACAGAGGCCTATCAAAAGATATAGCGAGAATGGGGCACAACCACCCAATATCTAACAGAGGCCTATCAAAAGAGATAACGAGAATACACGTGACGCCCCCAAAATAGGTATACATCACCCATTCTGAGTCGCCAAATATATGGTACAGAAACAAATACAACTTCAGTAATACAATTATCGTACAAAATACGACAACACATATACTGTGAGTTTGAATACAAATATTGTCTAATAGACAGTATACAAACTCAAAAGGAGTCCTCATTACAATTATTGATACACTATTTTACAAAATAATGAGGACTACTAAAACAACTATCCTGAACCATCACTCTATACCCCAGCTAGTTCCTGCTATGTTCTCACCTCCTGAGAAGAAAAATGGAACAAAAAGGAAAAGAGTGAGCTCAACTAGCCCAGTAAAGAATATTATGACTAAGATAATATACAACAAATTATCATTAGTCTTCAACAAGGAAAAATCTGATAGAATATAATAGATAACAAGTTTTAGATCAACAACTGCAGCAGAAATAGCAATCCATTAGAAGAGTCAAGTAGAGAATGAATTCTACTATATTCTAAGATTTAAAAGTTCATCATCAATATTTTATCCCTGTAACATCAATCAATATACATCTTGAATCAAATATTCATCTTTGCTCTACCTAGGCCAAAGATATTCATTTGTATCACCAGATTAGTCATGTTCATCTCAACACTGCTCATCTTTTTGCTACGGCCCAAAGATATTCATCAGTTAATCATTCATCTTTGCACTACAGGCCAAAGATATTCAGTAATATCATCATTTAGGACTGGATGATGAAAAATATCTTAAAGAAAATGAATCTAGTGAGACAAAAGAACAAAGATTAGGGATTCGTACTTTAGACAATCCAAGTTCAAAAATACTCCATAATAAACCATAGTGGAGTAAAATTTAAGAATAAAGATCAAAACATGGATACAATCAAAGATAGTAACCATAATAGACATCTTAGACAAAAAGGAAAAAAAATTATTTTTCGGTGAATAGTGTCGTATTCGTGAATAGTGTCGTATACGTGAATAGTAACCCCGACACAAAAAGGTAGAAATTTCATAAGAAAAATCATCATACTTCTTGAATAGTATTCGTGAATAGTATTCGTTAATAGTAACTCGTGAATAGTAACTCATTAATAGTAACTCGTGAATAGTAACTCCGACATGAAAAGGTAAAATTTGCATAATAAAATTCATACCAATATTCCGGTATAATGATATTGAAAGAAATAACGAAGAAAATAACATCCCTTACCTCAAAAGAATAGTACTTCTGGCTGGAATATTAGATATAACGCTGAAAGGAACTTGCACCATATAGCAACACTCAAATTATCAAAATACTCACAAAAATACGCTTGATAATATAGAGAGAGAAAACTTCAGTTTCTGGTGTGATTTTCAATTCTAAGCTAAGCACCCTATTTATAGGAAATTGCTTAGAACACCAAAGCAGAAAATTTAATAAAATAATATTATTTATAAAAAATTTCTTACGCACACTTGAAATCTGATTTCAGCATCTTACACATGCAAGTAGGGCCCACCAAAATAAAAAATCATGTTTTAAATATTTTTTGTAACAAAATAAATTCAGACCCAATATTCCGGAACTTCAATAATTCATAATAAATAGCCCTTTTATAAGAAAAATTCAAATTGTATGTCCATTCCATAGGAAATTCAATTCTCTAAAACTTTGTAGCTTTTAGTTTTTCCAAATTCCAAATAGAAATTGACCGAAATCCACATACAGACGATTTTACAGGCTATAATCAAATTTCAGTCAAAAATGGGGTCCACCAACATGTTTTTAACATTTATTGTAACAAAAATACTCTTCCTCCTCATTTATTCATATATCACACATTCATTGTAAAAATATCATCATTATTATATTACTGTAATATAATAATATATTTAAATGAATCATTTTATCAGAAAAGATAAAATATCAATTTTTAACAATAGTCACTTTTCTAAAAAAAACCTCCATTTAGATCCACATAAATAAATATTTTCCTTATCATATAAATCAATAATTAATTATTCACAAATAATATTACAGAATCACAATACTGACAAACAGGCTGTTCCTAGGAAAGAGGGGGCTTTCCAATAAGGATTTCTCCTTACTGACGCGCAATTAGGTGACCAAACATCTCTTTAGGCAGAACTTTCTAGACATTGCCAATAATGTTATCTATTAATATTATTAAAATAATATGAATTATTGATCTGATAATGGGAAATACTGTGTAGTGATAATTATTGAAACAACAATAATATAAAATATCAACGTAGCAATTATTGAATCAATAAAATAAAATATTGAACAGTAATTATTGAGTAGTGACTTCTTACGTAAGAATCAATAATTGGTGCAATACCGTGTGCGTATTACTGTGTTTTAACCACCGGGTATTCCAACAGTGTTAACGGTAAAAACTACGTCGTTATTTATAAAAACTCATACTTGTCATTTTCTTCATATAATCGCTCTCTGTTATGGGGCCCACAAAAGGTTGCGCCGTCGTACGAATATTTCCCGACAGCAAGAATATTCCATGACCAAACGAATATTCCCCGACAAAAATGAATAATTTATAACCTCTTGCTTATTTAAAATATTTGCGCATTTTACCCATAACTAACCACATTAATCAAATCAACCCCTTACTATTTCAAAATAATAATTAGAGAAAATTAAATCTTTATTTATAAAAAGTTGGGGTCTTACAATACACATCAGAAGAAGACAATGGTGTCAATATCTACATCATCAATCCTGTCCACCTGATGTAACTCTTCCTGAGTCACTGGATCTCTATCAACAGGGATGTCAGGCCTATACAGAGGAGGATCTGCGCCGGCAAAGCCAAATAGGTCATCTGAGGGGCCAGCACCTGAGCTGGAAGGATCAAACAAATCTACATCTGCCGGATCTCTACCCTAATGTCGAATAAAGAAATGTGCCCAGTCCAGTCGCTGGGTCAAACTGTCAATCTGTGTCAAATGAGTCAGATCTCGGACACAGGCTAGCCAATCCATCATCATCACGGATCTTGGAACCATATCCCCCATAAACTGAGTGGCGCGGGTCTGAGCTCCAATAGTACGAGGGGACCACCAACGTTGGAACATCTCTTGAGTGCAAGGACCCTCTGACAGTGCAAAACCGTCTACCCCCAACAATGGGATATCAATGACGGGTGACTGCAACACAGGCCAATAACGCCTGACAGGAGGCATGATCGGCATACAAATCTCTCCTGTAGTGCTCCTAATAGCACGCTCTCCTAAATAGAGCTCCCATCCTCCATCAATAAAGAGAGGAACCCTATGGGTGGAAATCACGTACTCAACACCAGTCGGGTACCCATCCTCAAAACCCATAGATAAGTGCTCCCCAGAATAGGGAATCCATGTGATAATGTTAGCTGTCAACAACTCCAGTTGTAGGCAGCAATGAGTAAAACCCCCAGCTACAAGGACCTCCGACAGTATGGAATGATGCCATCGCCGTCCTCGTGGATAGGTATCTAAACCAAATACACTCACAGGACGCAAACATGGAAGCCTTTCATTGGCCCAAAACTGCCAACACAAAGGAAAACATTTGCGGTCAGTAAACACTCTTAACCGACATATGGGAAACTACAAGGGAAATATTCACAAGAAGAAATGGCTAGAATCCTAACCAAGCCTCGGTTAAGCCATGCGAACGCATACGCATGCCCCTGAGGAAATAGGCAAAGTTGTAGGAACCCCAATTATACTCTCATATACGGTCCACATGTCACGTGGCGTTGATCAAAGAGAATGACACCGTAGAAGAGTTATCTGCTATGAAGCAGCCTCTAATGATCATCAGGAACAATCACCAAAGAATGAAATCACTAACTCTGACATCATCTGGCATGGGCTCGCTCAACAGCCCACTTATAACATCCACGCTCAAAGGACCCGCACGCACAGTCCTACCCTTGAGCTCCCCGTCTGGAACTCCTAGCAAGGATTTGACAGTAGTAGGGGTGATATCTTCCATGCAAGGTACTGGTGCCCCTCTAAACTCCATACCTGTGATAAACCGCCAATCCATCGGCGTCATCATCACCTCACAGTCCAACAAATGGAGTGACTGAGTCTGGTGAAACTAGAGCTCAGACAATGCCCTGAGGTAACCCCAGGGACATCGACAGGGAAGGATGGAGAAGAACGCCCCAAATCCCCAGTTATGCACAATCGCTCTATAGTCAGGATGCAGAGCCTGGTACATGGAGTGAATACTGAACCAGTTCCCTCGAGGCTATGTAAAGTCGGGAACCTACATGAAATGCAGATCAACATCAAAATCCTTTATTCCTCATCAATAGGAAAGAAGGAAGATAAAGATCTAACGTTATATCTCATTGGCATGTAAATACATCGAGGGATGTCGACTCAAATCACCAAGGAGCTCTGGGTTTTCCACCTGAATACTCGGGAGGTCCCTACGGGGAACATGTGCAGCAGGAGCGGGGTTAGCAACCGGAACATCCTCCTCTTCGACCTCGACGTCCAGCACATCAACCTGGACTTGATGTATCACCGCATCCACTAACTGACGAGGTTGTCTAACAGAACGGGGTCGAGGTACTTCATAAGCCCTCCTTCGTACACCAGAAGTGGTCCTGCGGGAACTACTTGGCTGATCCAGATCCATAATATCTAGACAAAAGTCTCCGAATCACCTCAGAAAGGTTGTGGTAATTTCTAACCTGTAGCTTTCTTTTCAAAATGCATTTTATGACTACATGCATGCATGCATTACTTTAACATACATCTATAGTAGAGTTAAAATGCATGACTATTCAATGCCTACATTTTGGAAAATTTTGCCATAGTCCCCTTTGTAAATAGGACTATCCACATGCACATAGGCATGACTAGGTGGCCATTCAGTAGCACACCTGCCCATAATTATATACATATTATATGCATTAAAAAGTCAAAGTCATTAATCCATAAGGGTAGTTTAATTACCAGGATTATTTTGCATTTTTACCTTTTTCTCATTTGTCCTCAAATAGGATAAGAAATAGCAAAAAAATTGCCAATTTGACTATCTCAAAAGTCAAATTTTTTCACATCATTATGTTCAACATGGTTTAATACTAACATTTACTATGTTGAATATTTTTTATCAAGTCATTTGAGCATGCATATTCACTACTATGTGTTTATATGCATTTTATGAGATAAGTCATTTTCCAACGGATAAAAACAGGAAAAGAAGACATGCATATGTTACCAGGACAATGTAGAACACTTGTACAGTGACAGAATTTAAAGAAAGACGTTCGAACTCAGCAAATCTGAAGAAGAGCTCTTAGATTTCTTTCGCGGCGCAACATGAAATGACTTGAGAAAGCAACCTGCAACATTAATAGCCATCCAAGGCTGGCCGCAGGTCCATCTATGGCTGCTGAAGGTGTACCTGTGACACCCTTACGTGGGTCCCACCCCTCCATCTTGGTCCAGTTCGAGTTGCAACCGAGTTCTCATAAGCTGAAAAAGCTAAATCAGGAAAAAAATGCTACGCGATTGAGCGGAAAAGCTTATAATCCTGGTTTTTCACAAATCAAGCCATGGGTCTGCACATCACTCATTGGTATTCACCCGAGCACAGGGAACACTATGCCGATGATCTCAGCTATTACAAATCACACTCGGCAATACCTTACGCAGGTCCAATGCCGCCAATTCATGGTCGTCGCCCTAATTTTCAATCAAATCCCCGGCTGGGGTATCATGCCGACTCAAGAAGAGATCCCCGGTGGGGCATCACGCATTCTATAGAATATAACCTCGGTAAGGGCATCACGCGATTGCATATGTCAAAGTACATATCCTCGGCGGGGGTATCACGCAATGTTATCCATTAACACGCATATCAATGAAGGTCAAGCAGCCTTAACATCATTGTAACCGTTGGCAAGTAAATCTAACGAAGCATCGGAAGCCGTCCGATGATTTCAACCGTTGATACACACGTCAAGGAGGATCTAGCAGATCCCCGACGGGGGTTACAATGCATGTTTCATTGATTTACACGTCAGCGAGGATTAAACAAACCCCAGCGGGGGTTACATCGCGTGTTTATCCATTGATTCACACGTCAAAGAAGGTCAAGCATCCTTGACAGCATGCCCAACAGGGGTTTTTATCCAGTGACGTACATGTCAGCGAAGGTCAGGTAGCCCTGACAACACATACTGTTAGCAGTAAATCTAACAGAACATTGATATGTCCTGGTGATACAAACCAGGGAAGATTAGAATCATCGAGGAGGATCGATGATGGAATATGTTATACACATCCTCAAATAGACAAAACTTTATCCCCACAGATCTCTTGTACGCGAGAGGCACATCTTCGGAATCAAGTCTGTATCAAGGATTAAGGACTTTGGTGATAACCCCAACGTCAACATCCTAAAATGTTCAGATCACATATCCAATCTGGTCATCGTTGCCAATCCTCGGTAGAAGCAACAAGGATCCGGCAATCATCCACAACATGTTGGACAACAACCCAACACACATGCATCATACATTTGCATCATGTTGCTGCACTTTGCATCATGTTTAATCTTGTTGAATTTCAAGTGTCTAGGATTCTTTATCATATCCATGCATTGCATTGCATGAATATGATAAAGAGGGGCATTTGTAGACATTGGAAATTTTTTGCACACCTGTCACTGACATTGCAGGAGGGCAAATTTGTCTTTCAGAGATAACCCTAGAAGACAGCTCACATCCAGTCCAGATACTACCTGAAGTTTAGCCTCAACTCTGGAACACACACCGGGAGAATTAGTTCCAACCTCAGAGATAACCCCGAGGCATACAGTTCTAATACCGAAAATCCCATCGGAGAAGGCCGATTCCTCTCGGAGATTGTAATACCCCGAAATTGGGTTTATTTTCACATCCGGATTCTGTACGTCACGATCCCATCTTCTTCCAAACATACATCATTATATAGCTAAATATAACGACATACATTCTCAAATCCCAGGTTCTATAACCATAAAACCTCTTTCATTACAAATAATGATAATTGCATTATTCTTTACATCTTGTACAAGTGACTTTTATCCGCCACCAAGGATACATAATCGTTCATTAAACTATTCTATAGATTAATTCTATCATTCTATATTACAAGTCTTCGCTTGATCTTCATGCTCATTCATATAATGAATGGCACATCGTCTGGATACCGATCAACTTGATCTTTACGGGATCCTTAAGTTCTTTCTAACATCGTTCGCTGAAAATATTTTTATTTAAAGCAAGTGTGAGCATTCAATTGCCCAGCAAGTTATACAGTTGAACAAACAACTTTAAGGATTCAACCATTCTTTTAAGACCTCAATAACCGAACAAAGGTTATGAAGCAGCTTGAATAATATGAATAGTCTTGATTCCTATCTTCTTAAAACATCAGTGACATGCACTTTGAAATACATTCATTCTCTACTCTCTTTCATGCACATTCTGTCTGGCTAGAATCAATAGCACAAACTTATCAGTAATGGTTCATGTATAAACAGAACATGCTCATATTGAAAAGTTCAATCACACAACAGTTCATATCATAGAAACACCGAAGTGTTCAAATTTTGGCACAAGGCCTCATACATTCTACCACCTGCACAAATATCATACATTTGTACATAGACAGAACTTCTCAAGTTCAACATCTGAGAAGTTTTAGAAACTAGCATTCATTTACAACATGAATGAAGTTAAGAAACTTGCCTTACGCACAGCTACAGCTTATAGTTTACGCTTAACTGCTCATTCCAAATCCCTATATAACACATATGGAAATAACACGTACACCAATTAGTCATATACTTGACTTACTCATTGGTTTACTTAACTTTACTTCTTAGGGTTCGTGTTCTTGCAATATAAGTTTACGCGAATAACTTCCTTTATCGGTTAATGGCTTCTTGACATACGGAGATGTCTTACTCATTACGTTCATCATCTTTGATGATTTACATTCTTATCTTCTTCTTATAACTTTTCTAGGACTCAGCACACATCGCGTCTCTACTAGTAGTCCTATGGTACGCTGAGTGGTTTCTCACAAACAACCAACAAACAAGTTCCCGTCTCATCTACACTGCCCACACAGTGAGTTAGATCGGTTGCCAGTTTTGTATATACCTTCGCTCTCTGAAGGAATTGTTTAGCCCAGCTCCCATATGTCAACCATCAAAGGTTACGATTGTACTACAACCTAACTTACCTTAACTTATTCAAACTATTAAACTATAATGTTCGTTAAGTCAAATTCATATTCCTTATGGCTTTCTGGCAACTAAAAGCCATACCTCAGGATTTATTCATCATCGTCTAAGTCATATAGTCTTTTGTATACTCAGAAAAATTATTCCATAATCATTATACGCATTTATAGCGTTAAGCATTTTACGTTACCTTATTCTTATCTTACAACATTCGGTTCATTCGACTCGGAGCGTCATCCAAGTTATAAACATTAACTCGGATTCTTTTACGTTATACATACCTCTTTAATTCAGCTTCTTCACCGTTCACAGGTTTAATCAATAGTCTTCGTTATCCTACGGTTAAACCATACACGGGGTGTAGGTTCTACCCATTTAATATTTGCGTACACTCAACCTTCACGTCGATTAAAGTGTTCAACGCTTACATTTCATTCTAACATTCTCATCCGACTCACCATCGGCTTTCATTGATATTTTTATCGTTCGCTACGGCTTTCTTGATAATTCATATCTTACTTACTACCTTCATCAACGTCTAAATTATACAACTAGGGTATACTTAGAACGTTCGTCCAACGCGAATACGATTCACAAGGATCGTTTACGTATTCAACGTTCATGTTACTCGTCTCTTACTCTTTCATTCAACCTTTATTCAAGGTTTTAATCGCTTTCGATCATTATCCATCCCATGAATCACATGTTCATTATTCTTTCTTAATGTCAAAACCATACCGATCATTGTATGCTAAGACCGATCGTTCATCGCAATAAAGATTAAGCGCTCACAAAAGCCTAAACGCTTTTTCATTTATCTCTCATTACTATGTCATAACATCGTAATGTTATAAATTACCATCACAAACCAACGCCTAAGGAATTCACAATCATAGTAATCCTCACGTTCGCTTATCGCAACTACGGTCCCCGGACATCGATTTCGTAACTCGCGTCCACATTCTTTATCTTTTAATCTCATTTAAATCTTTTCGTTCAACCTTCATTACAGGTTTAAAACAGTTGATTAAGTGTTACATTAATTGAACTACATGTTCATATTTCTTTCTTTCACATCCCCCGAGAAATTGAGCAATTAAAATCTCATTTCTGGCTTTCTCTCTGCCGACCGGCTAATAAGTGCGCGCTTTCCTTCCCTTCACTACAAGCAAATAAGAAATTAGCAGTAGAATGGCCCGAGCTCACGCTGAGGAGCCTGCCTCCATGGCACAACTCGCGCTGCGGCGCCAAGCATGAAACCTAGAAAACTTTTTCTAAGTCTTTTATAAGCTTGAGACGCTGATTTCGAAATCTCATAACTTCTTCGTTATAACTCAGAACGAGGTCGTTCCAAAGCCATTTTCTTCCTTATCTTATGTACTTCAATTAGCCATGGACAGAATTTCATTCTGAATCTATTAACATGCCATTCAATTAGTTTAATCTTCGCTCTTCGTTCATGTTTACGTTATTAACGTTCTTCGTTCGTTCGTCCATAATTCTGTCATCCTAACTCGGAATTCGTTCGTTCTTGAGTCTACGACTCATGTTTTCAACATTCTCTTACATTCTTATGAAACCCTACACATTCGGGTTTATTTACTAACTTTCTAATTCTCGCCGTTTTTTACTTAAAATTTCGCCATAACTTCGTTAGTAGCTCAATTTTAATCCGTTCTTCATGAACGTTTCTAGCGTTCCTAACCAAGCAATAAGCAACTAACTTATATGCGATGGTTTTAAACTTGTCCATCAACAACAATTACACTACGATGGTTTTAAATTTGTCCATCAACAACATTCTTCGTGTTCTTCGCGTGTTCTTCGCGTTCTTCGTTCGTTCTTCATTTTAATCGATATTTTGGATTACGATTCTAATTTTTCTTGGAATTTGATGTTATAGAACATCATTCCTTACTTAATTCACCTACTCTTTCATAATATTCATTCGGATCGCTCAAAATCCTCATGAATCTTATACTTGCTTAAGAAATTTATAAACTAAATTTCTAACTCTTATTTCTTCATTTTCTCATGATTTCAACCATATGAAATAATTACTAATCTCTTTTACTTCTTATTCTCATTAAGCTATGTTTTTGACATAGAAAACTTAAAGAAAATATTAGAAAAAACTAGGGTTCGGATTACCGTTCTTCTTTAATCCTCTTCCGTTATACAAAGCCGGCGATTCGCTAGCTTTTCTATTTCACGATCACTTTTGATCCAAGCATTCATGCTCACGCTTTTCCTCTTCCTCTCCCAACCGAGCTCTCTCTCTCTCTCTCAAGTGTAGGATTTTCAAAATCCTAGAAAATGAAAATCTAGCTTTCTATTTATAAAAAACCAAAGCTAGGGCAATTTGGTCATTTCGCCCCTAACCTCCTTACTATTCCAAACTTAGCAACCAAGTTTACTTGGCCACCACCCTTAATTGGTGTCCAAGTGGCCGCCCCTTTTGCCCATGGTTCACCCCATGGGTTGCCCCATTGGTTTTACCCATCCGTTTACCCAACGGTTCGATCCGCGGTTTCTTTTCTTGGTTTGGGCCTTAACCCTAATTCTTATTGGGCCTAACTTGGGCTTCATTTCACAAATCATTGGGCTTGACATAATCTAAGTCCAATTGGATTCTACAAAGTCCATGAACACAAAGTCCATTTAGACTCATCGTATTCTACTCATTCCATTCTCGTATTCTCTTCAGATTTCGTATGCATTTATATTCGTATTATACGTCGTACTAATCTTCGTACTATACTCGTATAAAAACTCGTATTTCTCATGCATAATAACCCTAGTTTTTATACGTACTCATTACATTCTTGGGACTCACTTTCCTTAACCCTTAGGTTTTGAGTCCGCACGCCAAAACTTCGTTTTTGCCATAACTGAAATATTATTGAATACTCCATCACGTCTCAAGATTTTACGTAATCAATAACTTCTCGGAATTTCAAAATAAATCTACGAGCAGAAACGGATGAATAGTGCCTATTTTGTCTTTTTCCTCAAAAAATATTTTATTCCCGGAAAACTTTTATTTTCGTCTTGAAAATTCTTACTCGTTCAGTCTAGCTCGTAGTCAGAATCCTCCCGATTAATAATCATTCTACGTTATAGAACTATTAATAAACACATAGCACAGAATAGTATTAATAAAAATTCATTTTATTAATAACTAATTCTTTAAACTTAAATTCTTGACAATCCAATTTTCTGGGTTGTCATATTCTTCCCTCCTAACAAAAAATTCCGTCCTCAGAATTTCTTAAAACCAAACCCTTACCCGGGTCCTCACATTCTCCCCTTCTTCAAAGAATTTCGTCCTCGAAATTTTAGCTTACCCATCTTCTCAACTTCTCTTCAAAGAAGTTCTTATCTTTCATACATTCCTTACCCTTCATAACTTATCAAGAATCATGAAGCGAAAGGAATAACTAGGAATATAAGGATTCCTTTAAAACATTTCATTCTTTTGCTGAGGGGTCAAATCGACCATGAACTCTTACTAGGTTAAACAGCCTCTGCCGTAAACCTTTCTTACACGGTAAGTTTACAATCACAAAGAAGGTAAACTACCTCTTCCATACGTAGGTGATTAGCCTATCGTATAACCCCATTTCAGGGTATGTTAACCTCAGACTTAGATTCTGCACCAAAACAATTTGGTTCGGCATAGCTCTTCAAAGAAAGCTCGATTTTATTTTAATCATGACATACCATTCGTCTTAGCCAAATCAAGTAGCTTAGACCATATCAATAAATTGGATATCAACTTGAAACATTCGTCTAGTCAACTCACTTGACATCGACTACTTCTTTAAATTCTTTTGCAATACATCAAAACGATTCATGACGTCATGATACCGCACTCTTCACAGTACGTTGAGGACTTCGTCAGTTTATGACTTCGTCATTATACATCATACCATAGTAGGTTGTTGATCCTATGATCAAATTCCACACCAGGTTTAATTGCATTAATAACTCCATCCTTTTACCATCCTTGCATCAAATGCACTGATGATATAAAATTTATTTTGATATTTCAAATCAATTTCTGTCTAGCCGAAAAAATTAGCATAGACATACCAAGAATAGTTCTTTTAAAATCCATTAGTTCCAAAAGTCGAACCAATTCTTTCATTTTCCAAAACGCGCACATTAGCACGATTTCAAGAAATTTCAAAATCTAGCATAACTAGATGACTTGGAATATCTTATTCTCCATCTTTTGTTATTGTCTTACTGTGACAATACTTAATCTTCTCTAGCACCTTCAATGCTAAGTCTACTGAAAATAACTCTTTTTCAGTCTACACCTTCCTATACCTTAGTACAGTCCATCAACTTACCACACATTATGAGTTCAGGAACTTTCCATAATAATATGAGTTTAAGAACTATCCTGCATGCACCATAGGCGTCCCATTCACGAGAAGTTCAAAAACATACCATATAATTATGAGTCACGAACTTTCCATAAGTATGAGTTTCAAGAACTCACACCTAATCTTATCGTTCTCTACCTACCAAGTATATACATGAGAAAAGATTCACCTTCTCGTCATATATCTTGATAGCGTGACCAATTTCAATAATTATCACTGTAATAAACTGAGTGGTTGTTACACCAACCACAAACCTCTGCCCATATAAAGATTCATACAACTCAGCTATCACATTAGTTCTCAATTAAAATTTTACAACTTCTAACTCTCTCTATACTTAATACGAATTTTCTTTAATTTGTATTCTATCCTTCACAACTCCATCTGAGTTCTTCTTCCCGTACTACTTTGTGGTACCATTCATTCATAGCAGTAGCTATAAATCATTCATCATTTAACAGCTCATCTGTTACTATGATTTACTATGATCACGTGGTGATCTTCTTATCATTCTCTCTACGATTATAGTCTTAGGTACTCTTACCTAAGATTTATAACCTATCAGCTCTGATACCAACCTGTAACGCCCCAAAATCCGGTTTATTTTCTCATCCAGATTCTGTACGTCACGATCCCATCTTCTTCCAAACATACATCATTATATAGCTAAATATAACCACATACATTCTCAAATCCCAGGTTTTATAACCATAAAACCTCTTTCATTACAAATAATGATAATTATATTATTCTTTACATCTTGTACAAGTGACTTTTATCCGCCACCAAGGATACATAATCGTTCATTAAACTATTCTATAGATTAATTCTATCATTCTATATTACAAGTCTTCGCTTGATCTTCACGCTCATTCATATAATGAATGACACATCGTCTGGATACCGATCAGCTTGATCTTTACGGGATCCTTAAGTTCTTGCTAACATCGTTCGCTGAAAATATTTTTATTTAAAGCAAGTGTGAGCATTCAATTGCCCAGCAAGTCATACAGTTGAAAAAACAACTTTAAGGATTCAACCATTCTTTTAAGACCTCAATAACTGAATAAAGGTTATGAAGCAGCTTGAATAATAAGAATAGTCTTGATTCCTATCATCTTAAAATATCAGTTACATTCACTTTGAAATACATTTATTCTCTACTCTCTTTCATGCACATTCTATCTGGCTAGAATCAATAGCACAAACTTATCAATAAAAGTTCATGTATAAACAGAACATGCTCATATTGAAATAGCCAATCACGTAATGCAGCTTCATATCATAGAAACACCGAAGTGTTCACATTTTCGTACAAGGCCTCATACATTCTACCACCTTGCACAAATATCATACATTTGCACATAGACAGAACTTCTCAAGTTCAACATCTGAAAAGTTTTAGAAACTAGCATTCATTTACAATATGAATGAAGTTAGAATACTTGCCTTACGCACAGCTACAGCTTATAGTTTACGCTGAACTGCTCATTCCAAATCCCTATATAACACATAAGGAAATAACACGTACACCAATTAGTCATATACTTGACTTACACAATGGTTTACTTAACTTTACTTCATAGGGTTCGTGTTCTTGCAATATAAGTTTACGCGAATAACTTCCTTTATCGGTTAATGGCTTCTTGACATACGGAGATGTCTTACTAATTACGTTCATCATCTTTGATGATTTACATTCTTATCTTCTTCTTATAACTTTTCTAGGACTCAGCACACATCGCGTCTCTGCTAGTTGTCCATATGGTACTCTGAGTGGTTTCCCACAAACAACTAACAAACAAGTTCCCGTCTCATCTACACTATCCACACAGTGAGTTAGATCGGTTGTCAGTTTTGTATATACCTTTACTCTCTAAAGGAATTGTTTAGCCCAGCTCCCATATGTCAACCATCAAAGGTTATGATTGTATTAAAACCTAACTTACCTTAACTTATCCGAACTATTAAACTATAATGTTCGTTAAGTAAAATTCATATTCCTTATGGCTTTCTGGCAACTAAATGCCATACCTCAGGATTTATTCATCATCATCTAAGTCATACAGTCTTTTGTATACTTAGAACAATTATTCCATATTCATTCTACGCATTTATAGCGTTAAGCATTTTACGTTACCTTATTCTTATCTTACAACGTCCGGTTCATTCGACTCGGAGCGTCATCCAAGTTATAAACATTAACTCGGCTTCTTTTACGTTATACATGCCTCTTTAATTCAGCTTCTTCACCGTTCACAGGTTTAATCAATAGTCTTCGTTATCCTAAGGTCAAACCATACACGGGGTGTAGGTTCTACCCATTTAATATTTGGGTACACTCAACCTTCACGTCGGTTAAAGTGTTCAACGCTTACATTTCATTCTAACATTCTCATCCGACTCACCATCGGCTGTCATTAATCTTTTTACCGTTCGCTACGGCTTTCTTGATAATTCATATCTTACTTACTACCTTCATCAACGTCAAAATTATACAACTAGGGTATACTTAGAACGTTCGTCCAACGCGAATACGATTCACAAGGAACGTTTACATATTCAACGTTCACGTTTCTCGTCTCTTACTCTCTCATTCAACCTTTATTCAAGGTTTTAATCGCTTTCGATTGTTATCCATCCCATGAACCCCATGTTCATTATTCTTTCTTAATGTCGAAGCCATACCGATCATTGTATGCTAAGACCGATCGTTCATCGCAACAGCGTTGCATTCACAGCGTCTAAATGCTTTTCATTTATCTCTCATTACTATGTCATAAAATCATAATGTTATACATTACCATCGTCAACCAACGTCTAAGGAATTCACAATCATAGTAATCCCTCACGTTCGTTTGTCGCGACTACGGTCCCCGGACATCGGTTCCGTAACTCGTATCCACATTCTTTATCTTTTAATCTCATTTAAATCTTTTCGTTCAACCTTCATTACAGGTTTAAAACACTTGATTAAGTGTTAAATTAATTGAACTACATGTTCATATTTCTTTCTTGCACATCCCCCGAGAAATTGAGCAATTAAAATCTCAATTACACTTTCTCTCTTGCCGGTTTTCACAAGGTACGCGCGTGCCCTTCCCTTCCCATCATACATGCTGGGCGCTTTAATTAGCATAGAATGGCTCGAGCTTATGCGTTGCAGCCAGATCCTCCAAGGCACAACTCGCGCTGACCTAGAAAACTTTTTCTAAGTCTTTTACAAGCTTGAGACGCTGATTTCAAAATCTCATAACTTCTTCGTTATAACTCGGAATGAGGTTGTTCCAAAGCCATTTTCTTCTTTATCTTATGTACTTCGATTAGCCATGGACAAAATTTCATTCAGAATTCGTTAACATGCCATTCAATTGGCTTAATCTTTGCTCTTCGTTCATGTTTACGTTATTAACGTTCTTCGTTCGTTCGTCCGTAATTCGGTCATCCGAACTCGAAATTCGTTCGTTATTGAGTCTATGACTCACGTTTTCAACATTTTCTTACATTCTTATGAAACCCTACACGTTCGAGTTCATTTACTAACTTTCTAATTTTCGCTCATCTTTTACGAAAATTTTGCCATAACTTCGTTATAGCTCAATTTTAATCCGTTCTTCATGAACGTTTCTAGCGTTCCTAACCAAGCAATAAGCAACTAACTTATACGTGATGGTTTTAAACTTGTCCATCAACAACAATTACACTACAATGGTTTTAAATTTGTCTATCAACAACATTCTTCGTGTTCTTCGCGTGTTCTTCGTGTTCTTCGTTCGTTCTTCATTTTAATCGATATTTTGGATTACGATTCTAATTTTTCTTGGAATTTGATGTTATAGAACATCATTCCTTACTTAATTCACCTACTCGTTCATAATATTCATTCGGATCGCTTAAAATCCTCACGAATCTTATACTTGCTTAAGAAATTTATAAACTAAATTTCTAACTCTTATTTCTTCATTTTCTCATGATTTCAACAATATGAAATCATTACTAATCTCTTTTACTTCTTATTCTCATTAAGCTATGTTTTTGACATAGAAAACTTAAAGAAAATATTAGAAGAAACTAGGGTTCGGATTACCGTTCTACTTTAATCCTCTTCCGTTATACAAAGCCGGCGATTCGCTAGCTTTTCTATTTCATGATCACTTTTGATCCGAGCATTCATGCTCACGCTTTTCCTCTTCCTCTCCCAACCGAGCTCTCTCTCTCTCTCTCTCTCTCTCAAGTGTAGGATTTTCAAAATCCTAGAAAATGAAAATCTAGCTTTCTATTTATAAAAAACCAAAGCTAGGGCAATTTGGTCATTTCGCCCCTAACCTCCTTACTATTCCAAACTTAGCAACCAAGTTTACTTGTCCACCACCCTTACTTGGTGGACAAGTGGCCGCCCCTTTGGCCCATGGGTCACCCCATGGGTTGCCCCATTGATTTTACCCATCCGTTTACCCAACGGTTAGATCCGCAGTTTCTTTTCTGGGTTTGGGCCTTAACCCAAATTCTTATTGGGCCTAACTTGGGCTTGATTTCACAAATCATTGGGCTTGACATAATCCAAGTCCAATTGGATTCTACAAAGTCCATGAACACAAAGTCCATTTAGACTCATCGTATTCTACGCATTCCATTCTCGTATTTTGTTCGTACGATATTCGTATTATACGTCGTACTAATCTTCGTACTATACTCGTATCATACTCATATTTCTCATGCATAATAACCCTAGTTTTTATACGTACTCATTATATTCTCGGGACTCACTTTCCCTAACCCTTGGGCTTTGAGTCCGCATGCCAAAACTTCGTTTTTGCCATAACTGAAATATTATTGAATATTCCATCACGTCTCAAGATTTTACGTAATCAATAACTTCTCGGAATTTCAAAATAAATCTCCGAGCAGAAACGGATGAATAGTGCCTATTTCTCCAAAAAATATTTTATTCCCGAAAAACTTTTATTTTCGTCTTGAAAATTCTTACTCGTTCAGTCTAGCTCGTAGCCAGAATCCTCCCGATTAATAATCATTCTAGGTTATAGAATGATTAATAAACACATAGCACAGAATATTATTAATAAAAATTCATTTTATTAATAACTAATTCTTTAAACTTAAATTCTTGACAATCCAATTTTTCGGGTTGTCACAGAGATAACCCCGGGATATTCAATCTCAGTCCCAACACTGGGTGTAGAAAATACCAACCTTGGAGATAACCCCAAGGAGAGTAGTTCCGGAGATAATCCAGGAAATGCTTGTTTCAAATGCATGTAATTAGCTTCAACCTCGGCACTCAGTACAAGACCCAGAGATAACATCGGGAAGACAGGCACACCTCAAGGATGACACTGAGGAACTTCAACACTTGTAGAAGTCCAATCTTAGAGATAACCCTTAGCAACGTCTTCTTTATCAGCCCAAACCAGAGATAACCCCGGTGAGAGGAAAAGTCGTCATCTTACCACCTTGACGCCATATCGCACCGTCTCAACATTTTATACATACATTTCTACACAGCAATATCCCACAAGAACCAAGGAGGTCCAATCCCAAGTGACTATTACACAAGACAATGGATTGAATTTGAAGCTTGAAGACCAGAGGGCATGGTCCCATCTTCCTGACTTTGTACAACCTCTAATCCCATGTTATTGTGTAACTCTCGATAAAGGTGGTCCGAAATAGGTCTTACATACCTCAGTTGGATGCCCAAATTGCAATTCTGAAAGGTCGAGCGGACATTACAGTACATGCATGCACGCACTTTGAAACGACGTGACCCGCGAAGCCTAGGGAAACCCGGGCAGTCACAGGTACATCTGCGGCCTAGCCGTAGGTACACCTGAGGCTCCCACCTCTATTAATAGAGGGCTTGGGGTGGCCATTTTTTAAGAGAAAAGGGCGAGGAAGCCTTGTCAAATTTGCTCTGTACTCACCCTATACTGAGTGCATTCTCATTTAAAACACTTGTGAGCTCACATATAACTACTTTTTGTACCGGCAGGAGCCGAGTGTTCATACCTTTGAAGATATAGAAGTCTTCTTTGGCAGCCCACTGTAAGCCTTCTCACACACTTTGAAGCCTTTCTCTTTACCTTTGCACACACCATTCTTCACGTTGAGAGTCGTGTTGCATGTGTTTTCCCGGACTTCGGTCCGTGGTTTTATTTCAGTTTGTACATATATATATATTTTTATATATGGAATAACATTATCGAGTTATGCCTCGATTGAGCCTAGGCTTCGGTCTGGAGCGTTTATTTGCTTTCGTATATATATATATATACTTATATATATCAACTATATGTCGAACTCTGTTCGATGAGCCTGTATTTTACATCCGATGCATTTACCGATTATATATATATATATATGTATATATTTACATTTAGTCCCGCCTGGAGTTTACTTCGTGGTGGTTGATCGTCTTTACAACTTTCTTTATTTTTCATCACGCCTGGAGTTTACTTCGTAGCGGTTGATTGCTTTTATAGTTTTAATTACATTTCTGATCCCCCATGGAGGTGCTTTGTGGTGGCTGATCATGTCTGTATATATATATTTACAACTTTTATATATATACCTGTTTACTGCTTTATTATCAACTGCGGCATCATGTGAGCCTAGAAGTCATGTGATCACAGATTCAGTCTACTGGATCTAGATTCGGTTCCCATGATGGACATTTGCAGCTGTAAGTAGCTTGTAAATTTATTCACGGTGTTTTAATTTCCTCATATGGTTTTCATATCCACGAGGAGTTCGGCACTATTTTGTACATTATTTTCTTGGAGATGCTTCGCATCTCGAAAATTAAAAACAATCAAGCCAAACACGTAATAAAAATGGGAGTGTAAAAGGTCTCAATTACTATTGAGCACAAGGGTTTGAAAAACATCTTCTATAGAACATTACTACCATATCTTGTGTAAAACTGAATTTTTACACAAATTCAAACCCTGTGTATATAGGTGCGAACGAGGCCTCACACCACTTCAAAATAACAACACATTGACCCATACACACACACATTCATATAAAAGTTTCTTAAAAAGTGGTGGTCATCGTGGTAACACGAATGTTGGGGGGGGGGTGCCTAACACCTTCCCTCTGTATAATCAAGCCCCCGTACCCTAATGAGTCTCGGTTTCACTGACCCGTTTAGCATTGTCACATCACTAGGTCAATGTGCAAACCTTTTCTCGGTTATGTTGGTACAACCATATAAAAAACCAACTGGAGACTCTTAACCATCTATCGTCGACATGATACATGTCGGACCTTTTTCACTCACTTTTTTAAACAAATCTCACATAACATGAAAACACCAAAGAACAAGTAACAAAAAGGGACAAATAAAAATCCCGACGTCGATGACATGCTCAGCAAGTTTTGTATTTAGAACAATATATGATTTGAAGAAATACAACAATTCAAATTTCAACTGATAGTTGTTACCATTTTCTGGATTTTTATTTCTGTCAGTCACACAAACTTAGAAATTTTGTTTAGATATGAGATAGGGGATCAGCCTATTCAACATCCTAGGAGTATGCATCTCATTCTACCAGTGCTCAAATGCACCCAAATTAATGTCAATATATTATCGACTGAATTATGATCCCTTACGGGATACCCAACTTCAGAATAGGATGTCTTACCAAACAATTTGGTTTGACACAATAATTTATGCTTAACAATCAATATGAATAAACATTTTATTTCTTAGTTATGCTGAAGCTATAGCAATAACCTTACAATAAAAGGTAATTCAAATGTAGGTATAGTATATTATATCAATGGCATATCAAGATAAAAATCTTGTTCAACGAATAAACAGGGTTGAGAAATTTGCATAAGTAGTTTAAGGTTTAAGAAGAACTTGCCTGAGCGTAGATCAGTCAAGTTATGCTACTCAATTCGTTTAATAAATACCTACGATGTTTATATATATAAATCTAACACGTTAGTATTGATAACAATACTCAAATATAACATTTATATAAGATCGGGTTAGATTCGATAAGGTTTCCGTGTTCAATGTCTTTACTGAATGCTAAATAAGTTGATATATGGACTAAATTTTATTATATTTTTAGATAATTTATATATCCATTATAATAATTTTTAGAAGTTTTAAAGTATTTTTAAAACATTTATTTATCCTATAAATGATTTTTAAGTCATTTATTTCTATTTTTTGGTAATTAATATTTACTTAAAATTTTACAAAAACATTGTTTATTATTTTTAAATAATTTATAACCATTTATTATGATTTTTATATTATTAATATTATTTTTCAATAATTATTTACTATTTATAAATAATTATTCTAATTACTTTATTATTAAGTTAATTATTAATAATATCTAAATAAAATAAAATATTTATTGAATTTATGTAAAAATATCATAAATTAATTATAATTATTTAATATAATTTTTTTAAAACTGTTTTTGTATTTATTTATTAATTAATTCTAATTTTTATAAATTAATTTTTAGAAAAACATTTTTTGTCTGTCGCTAAAGCACTACAGTGACCGGAAGTGTCGCTATAGGTGTTCTTGAGCTTCTGGGCAAACAGTTGGTCATGGTCGAGGGATTAGTTTGACCACGATTAATCTAACTATGGTTTATGATTCTGGGTTTGGACAAGTATTGGTGTTATAGTACTCTTACAGTAGTACAACATCAAGCAAACTCCATGCTTTAACCTACATATAACAAGAAGTTGTAGAGGCTCAAAGTCACTGTTAGAGCTGTTCTTGAGTTTCTGGGCAACCCATAACAGTTGTCATCTCTGATTCTGTGTACTAGATGTGTAGTGTTTGTTATAACATGTAGTATATATGTCAGGGTACATATATATAACACTAACTTGAACAAAGCATAAATCTAAGGTCTGTATTTATGCTGGTCAAAGTACAACCAAAAGATGTTCTTCGTGTTCATCAGTTTTCTGGGTAACCCAAAAAACTCGGTCAAGCTCGGTCAACGACTTTTGACAATTAATTCTAGTAATCCTATGAGTTGTTTAAGCAATTGAAGATCATAGATATGTAGTATGGATATCAAGGTGTTAATCTAAAACAGAAAGTTACAAAAACAACAAACAGAAAGCGATCAAAAGGCTGGTCAAAGTAGCCGATTCAAACTGTTCTTGAGTTTTCTGGGTAACCCAGAAAACAGAACTTCGTGAATGGTCAACTTACTTTGACCACCTATAACTTGCAATATATAGTTCTAATGAACCTGTTTTCTTTTTCAGATTAAAGACCTACTATCAGGCTACCAATATCATACAAATAACAGACCTAAACATAAACACATACGAATCTACAAGCTCTGACATTCGATTGTCAGACTTGATTTTCAAAATTTTCAGAATTCTAAAAACACTTAATTAAGGCATCTAGATGTTATGAAAACATGTTCTATCAATCTAACATACTAATACATAATTCTAAACATTTAAACAACAAAATTAACAAAGGATCAAAGAGCTAGCTATGAATTAGGGTTTGCACCTTACTTACTTTGATTTTTGATTCTAGCTTCTGAATTGGTTGTTGCTATCACCCAGGCTTGATTTGGTATGTATATAAGTGTATAATGGCTTAAAGATTTCATGAGTTTGCTCTGATCTAGGGTTCCTATTTATAAAATTCTTCAACTTCGCTTTTTGGACATTTTCAAGCTACTTGCCTCCACAAATATCAGATCTGATGACTCTGCTCATTCTTGGGAGTTACAAGCATGTCATGTGTAGCCTAGGAACTTGCATTGGTGACTCTTAACCTACTTGTGAGCTAGTTAGGTTAGTTTAGTAGCCTAATTATGCCCTAATCTTCATTAATCTTGATTAGGGTTTTGTTTTTAAAGATTAGGATTGTTAAATGATGTTTATTAGCACCTAATTGAAGTTTAGTAATCATGATTGGGTGTTAAGATAATCTAATTATGGTTAAATTAGCTAATTAGGGTTAGGTTTACAAATTAGGGTTAGGGTTTTGCTAATTAGGGTTAGTGTTTGTTAATCTAGGGTTATTAACCTAAATTTCCCAATAATCCTAACAAGCACGACAAAGCATCTTGTCCAACAAATATACCGAAAAGTTCAATTTCGGAAGAAAAATTTTAAGCACGAGTTGTCAAGCACGGCGTTTCTTGGACAAATTTTTATTTTACCAAATTTGTTAAACATAGTATATATTAACACATAACACATTCAGAACGGAGAAATTTTATTGATATAACTAAATTTTACATAACCGAGTCTTATTAGGTTTTTGGGTTTTTAGATTGACCTTAGAGTATTACGGATATATCTTCTTCCTTTTTCTTATGGGTCCTCCTAGGGTTACTCCTGTAATTCTCGGTATGGATGTGCTCAACTACTACTTTTAAAGCAGTGAGGTCTTTGATCTTTTCCGATTTCAACACCATTTCATCCATTTCTCCATGTTTAATCATTTCAGAGAATGGTTTTCCTATTCCAGCTAGGACTCTTTTATAATGTGAAGCCTCTTGAATGTCGATGAAAGTCATTACCATTTCAGTCTCTGTCATAGGTGGGGTGACTTGTGCCATCATCTGTCTCCACCTTTGGGCATAATCACGGAAGGACTTAATGTTCTGTTTTTTTAACTTTAGTCACTTAATATATGTCTGAAACCATCTGAGACTGTAAACTCTATTGGTTGAGGAAAGTTGGGGCCAGCTCTTCCCAGTTGTGGATCTTGGAGTTGTCAAGTCGAGCAAACCATGCTCTGGCTTCTCCAGTTTGACTCTTTTGGAATAACTGCATTCAGAGCTTCTCATCCTTTACATAGGACCCTAGTTCTACGACATACACTTTCAAATGAGTATAAGGATATCCTAATCGATTGTACTTTTCAAAATTTGGGACTTGAAACTTGTCTAAATAATGAGCCCCTGGAAATATATAGAGATCTTAGTAATTTACACTCCCATAATTGCTAGTCCCTTTGATTGACCAGATGGTTTCTTCCATTTGTTAAACTTTGTTTCTAATGTCACCAGTTTCCCGATCATTTTTAAGATTGATGATTTTAAGGGTTTTATTGGTTCCTTCATTGGAATGCGGTTCAGGTATCTGAGTTTCTTTCTTGTTGTCAGTACCATGACTGCCACCTTGTGCGAAGGATCTAGTTGAGTGGGTACCTATTGACCTTGAGTGCCTTTATTCTGTTCTTTCAATAGAATAGCCAACTCTACTATCTGATTTCTAAGTCACTCAAACTATTCTCTAGATACAGGCGTAGATTCAGGTTGGGCACTTGAAGCCATGTCTAAAAATGGGCTTAGTTCCTTTTTGAACTTTTATCTAGTAGTAGGACCAATTTTTTTCTACAAAAAGATTATGTATTTTAGTCATGACCAACACTAATACTATGCATTCCATGCAATGTGTCAGTTTTAGGGTTTTTTTTAATGTTTTCCTGCGAAACAAACGTCAGTTATTTTGATGACAGGATTTGATCTGTATAATAATGGAATTGACAAGGAATGGAAATGATGTTTATATTTAATAGACATTTACATGGAATTAAAATTTATATTGAATTGAAAGGGAAAGGCATGAGACTTTCCTTCACGTTTGGTTTTTCAGAGGCTGGCCTATCTTAGGGTTACTCTCACGGGTAATTTTCCTTATTTTTGTTCTCTACCCTTTATATGTTCTATGTTGATTTGATCTTGCTTAAAGGATGAGATTTTTAGAAAAGACCGACATATAATGTCGACGATTTGAAAAGTTTGATTTTTATGATTGGGCCGAATTAGACAGAGTCTCCAGTTAATATGAGTTTAGATGGATGTATCAACTCATCTGAGTTTTGAAAATGTTTTTTCAATATGGCCCAATATATGACTCTATTTAATTGGTCAGGAACCCAAGATTCATGGAGTTCGAGGGCATGCTTAAGTGAGGGAAACGTGTTAGGCATCCCCTGACTTTCGTAAAACACGATTAACGCTACTTTTTCATTCCCTAAGCATGTGATGTGTGTGTGTGGGTGTGTG
This sequence comes from Panax ginseng, assembly GCA_020205605.1. Lineage (NCBI taxonomy): Eukaryota > Viridiplantae > Streptophyta > Magnoliopsida > Apiales > Araliaceae > Panax > Panax ginseng. The sequence goes on from CM035143.1 coordinate 102,895,354, forward strand.
CAGAAGTGTTTAGAAAGTAGTGTTATGTCTTTTTTGGACCTATATACGAAAGGGTTTGACTTGTTGAAAAGTTCATTTTTAATAGGCATATGAAAGTGAAGTTTTGAAAAGCTGATTTCAAACTCTTTCGCTCACATAGGAATTGAGGCCTTTGATACTTCAATTTTTTATTCCATATTGGGCTTGATTTAATTTTATTTAAGATGTGAAGAATCTTTGTCAATATATATATATATATATATATATATATATATATACAAGTATCAGGCTTTTTATGGGCATGAGAGCCATCGAAATAAGCCCGAACACCCAAACCACAATTTTCACTATTTTCGGGCCTTAAATATGTATCCCCGTTTTAAGGCCCGAGGTTGCATATACAAAAGGATAACAAGCTGATTTTACAACTTAAACATGCCCATCATGGGAACCGAATTTAGATTCATTGATTGAATCATCAACCATGTGGTTCCTAGGCTCGCATAACATGATTTGAAAGCTTGCCAAACATATATTTAAACATAATATGTCCATTTAATTTAAAACTTCGCTAAACAAAGGATTTATTGATCAAATCCTTGTATGCGAGAAAATATGCTTCCCATTTTCTCAAGATACAGATCTCGGGTCACGTCATTGCCAAATATTTACAAACTAGAAAGTAAACTGGATTTAACTAAATCTTAGTCATTCTAGCTTAACGGTTCCAGATTTCCAACTTCGGAACCAGTGAAAAGTTAAAGTTGGCTAGATTTAGATAAATCTAGTCAACACACTTTAAATATCAACTATTACACAAAATGAACGGTTAAAAAGATATATTTATGCAATACTATCCAAAATATATATATATATATATATATATATATATAAACAGCACTTATATATATTAAAACAAGAAAAATACACAGATCTGAAGAGATATTACAGCCTTGCACGAGATGGGCTATCGAATAGCTTTTGGCTCCTTTAAACTTAATTTCCACCGGTTAAAATATGATATGACAAATTTTATATGTATATGAGGGTTCACAGGTGAGAGTTATAGGTTTAGAAGTGAGATTTGAGTTATTTGACACTGCATGGGTTGAATTTTTCTTTCATGGGCCCTTTACTCTATCTTCTATCTTATCAAATGGCTTGTGGGGGCTGATATTTATAGACCCGGCCTTCCACAGGTAGACCTACGGCTTCCACGGGTAGACCTGCGGAAAGGCTAGGTCGGCCCCACTGCCTCAAAGTTAGCGCACCTCGATCTACGCATAATCTGCTGAAACGTCCGTAACTTTCAATCCGGGAATCCTATGGAGATGTGCCATACCATTCCAAAAATCTCTTTTTGAGAGCTACGCAATGACATATGGCTTTCCCTTTTTCGAATCTAGAAAGATGGGTCCATGACCAAACTGGCATCTTTGGGTCTTCGCAAATAGTCCGTTGAGCTATTTTGTATATTTTGCGCTCGGAGGTGCTGCAATGGATCTTTGTGACCATATCTACAACTGTATTATGGTTGCTGATATTGTCTTGTCAAAATAACCTTTTTGCCCTCTCGGGGTTATCTCCAGGTTGGTGGGTTTTTTTGCTGTTTCTCAGGATTGTCCCCGGGGTTTGATTACAGCCGATTTTATTCTTCCTCATGGTTGTTTGAGGTTGATTTGATATCCCTCGGGGATGTTTCTGGGGTTTTATTTAGTTGTCTCCAGAGTGGGAAAAGACATTTTTGCCCTTAACAGAAATACAAAATTTTAAGTGTCTACAAGATGTGGTGCCAGGTATCATTCTGATCAATAATTCAGATGATTTTATATTATTTGATTTGGGTGCTATATGTTCATTCATATCTGATTATTTTGCTAAAAAGTTAGATTTGCCTCAAGAAGAACTAGATTACCCTTTAAACATAGAAATTGTGAATAAGGAAGTGATTCCCTTTAGGTTTATACACAAGAACTATTGCGTAGACATTTAGAGCCATTTAATGATAGTGAACTTAATCCCGATTAAACTTGGCGAATTTGACGTTATCTTAGGAATGGATTGGTTATTTAACCATAGTGAGATAATTAACTGCCAAAAGAAGTGTGTAAACCTTATGAATCCGTCAAAGGTAGTATTTTATGGCAGCAGGTCGCCTAGATAAGCTAGTTATCTGACAATGATGCAAGCCAGTAGGTTGTTAAGGCAAAGATGTGTAGGATATTTAGCTTACATAGTCGATTCCAGAAAGGTTGGTGCGAAGCTAGAAGAGATATTCGTTGTTAAAGATTTTATGGATGTGTTTTGGGACGATTTTCCAGGACTTACACCTGATTGTGAGATTGAGTTTGTGATCGATTTAGCACTAGGGACTGCTCCTATTTCGAAGGCCCCGTACCAAATGGCTCCGGTGGAGATGAAGGAATTAATGGTTTAATTGTAGGATTTATTAGACAAGAAGTATATTCAGTCTAGCGTATCGTCGTGGGGAGCGCCACTATTTTTATCAAGAAGAATGATGAGTAAATCCATCTTTACATTGATTATAGAGAAATAAATAAGGTCACAATTAAGAATAAATACCCATTGCCAATAATTGATGATTTGTTCGATCAGTAGAAAGAAGCTAAGTACTTTTCAAAAATAGATTTGAGAAGTGGATATCATCAATATAAGGTGAGGAAGGAAGATGTACCAAAGACGGCATTCAAAACTCGATACGATCATTACGAGTTTTTGGTAATGTCATTTAGTTTAATCAATGCACCTGTAGTGTTCATGGACTTGATGAACAAGGTGTTTAAGCTATTTTTGATAAGTTTGTGGTGGTGTTTATTGATGACATATTGGTGTATTCCAAAACTCAAGAAGATAATGTAGAACACTTGAGAGTAACACTAGAGACGCTAAGGAGAAAAAAGTTGTACGCGAAGTTTTCGAAATGTTAATTTTGGTTGGAGTGTGTTCAATTTTTGGGGCATGTAATCGACAAGGATGGAATTTCGGTGGATCCATCAAAGGTAGAAGTTGTGATTAATTAGGATCAATAGAAGACACCATCAGAAGTAAGGAGATTCTTGAGATTGGAATGTTATTATCATCATTTTATTCAGGATTTTTCCAAAATCACAACTTCGTTAATTAATTTAATAATAAAATCAGCGAAGTTCGTATCCAAGAGTTAAAGAAAAGGTTAAGTATGGAACCTATGTTATTTTTTCCAAAGAATACAAGGAATTTTGTGGTGTATAGCGACGCATCGCACAAGGGACTAGGTTGTATGCTTATATAAAACAACAAGGTCATTGTGTATGCATCGTAACAATTGAAAGATTATGAGAAAGGGTATCCGACCCATGATTTGGAGTTCGTTGCAGTAATGTTTTCTCTAAAAATATGGAGGCACTATCTCTATGGGGAGAAGTGTGATATTTACACGGACCATAAGAGTCTGACGTATAGTTTCACACAGAATGATCTAAATATGCGTCAAAGGCGATGGTTGGAGCTGATTAAGGATTATGATTGTGAAATTCTATACCATCCGGGTAAAGCTAATGTGGTTGCTGACGCCTTAAGCAGGAAAGGCCGAGAGAAATTATTATTGTTAACTACTCACTAGAAGATGGCTAAATTTGAGTTGGAAGTAAAATATCCAAAGGAGTCGGAAGGAAAATTATTTCAGATGGAGGCCCGTCTAACTTTTGAGGACAAAGTAAAAAAAGCATAACTCCAGGATGAGGGGTGTGAGAAAATCAGGAATGAGCTGTCTGAAGCCCAAGAGGTAAAATTTAAGGTTGATACCGAAGCATTATTGAGGTTCGAGGGAAGGATTTGGGTTCTGCCAGTACTAGAAATTAGAGAGGAAATTTTGAACGAGGCTCATAACTCAAGATATTTAATTCACCCCGGGAGTACAAAAATGTACTAGGATCTTCGATAACATTTCTGGTGGCCGAATATGAAGGGAGAGGTTGCTGACTGTGTTGCTAGATGTTTAACATATCAGAAAGTCAAAGAAGAGCATCAGAGGCCAAGTGGATTGTTATAACTGTTAGAGATACCAGAATAGAAGTGGGAGCATATCACGATGGATTTCGTGGTACGTCTTCGAATGACTCAGAAAGGGTATGACACAATATAGGTGTTTGTCGACCGACTGATGAAATCAACACATTTTTTGCTGATCAAGATTAGGTTTTATCTTGATTATTTGGCAAAGTTATATGTCAAGGAAATCATTTCAAGGCACGGAGTTTTGGTGTTAATTGTATCGGATCGAGATCCTCGTTTCACATCAAATTTTTGGAAGAGTTTGTAAGAATGCTTAGGAACACAGTTGAGAATGAGCACAGCGTACCATCCTCAAATCGATGGTCAGAGCGAAAGGACAATCCAGACATTGGAGGATATGCCAAGAGGTTATGTCATAGATTTTAAAGGAAATTGGGATGACCATCTACCACTGGTGGATTCACTTACAATAACAGTTACCACGCAAGTATTGGCATGCCGCCTTACGAAGCGTTGTACGACAGAAAGTGCAGAACTCCATTGTGCTGGGATGAAGTTGGTGAACGTCAACTACTAGGGCCAGAATTGGTGCAGCAAACTGCCAAGATCGTTAAGGTGATAAGAGCAAGACTGTTAGCCGCTCAAGACAGACAAAAGAAGTATGTGGATCAACATCGATAAAAACGGGAATTTGAAGAAGGAAGTTTTGTTTTCTGGAAAGTATATCCTTGGAAGGGGAAGATAAGATTTGGTAAAAAGGGTAAGTTGAGTCTGAGATTTATTGGGCCCTTTGAGGTGCTATAAAGAGTTGGTGAAGTGGCATATGAGGTACCTTTTTCTCCAGAGTTAGATCATATTTATAACATTTTTCATGTATCAAGACTGAGACCGTACAAGCCAGATTACAAGCATGTTATAGAATACGATTCCCTGCAGGTTGAGAAGGATTTGTCCTATGAAGAAGTTCATGTTCAAATATTTAACAAGGAAGAACAAGTTCTCAGGAATAAAGTAATACCTTCTGTTAAGGTAATATTGAGGAACCACAACGCTGAATAAGCTACGTGGGAACTCGAAGATAAGATGATAAAAAATTATCCTGAGCTATTTTTTTAATCTATGTATTGCGATTCTGGGGATAAAATCCTTGTAAGAAGGGGAGAATGTAATAGATGTGATAGATATGTATATAGATATGTATGCTTGTGTCGCGATTCTGTGGATAGAATCATTTTAAGGAGGAAAGGATGTAACAAATGTGATTTTTGTAACAATTAAAAATATTTATCGAGTTAAATAAATATTTTAGTTTGTTTATTTATTGAATAAAATAAATATTTAATGGAAGTCATTGTTGTAAGACCCCAACTTTTATGAATAAAGATTTAATTTTTTGAAATATATTTTTGAATATTATGGTGTGGATTTGATATAATGTTATAGTTGTTATAAAATATTTGATTGGTCGAGGAATATTCATTTTAACAGGGAATATTCGTACGACGGCACAATCATTGGTGGACCCCACAACGGAATTATTGTCGGAGTTAGAAAATGACAGAAAAATATCTTTTTATAAAAATAATGGCGAGAGTTTTACCGTTAACTGTTCAAATACCCGGTGATAAAAGTATAGTAATACGTGTAGTTGCATAGTCGCACACGATATTGTACAATATTTTTTATTATTGATGCTTACGTGAGAAGTCACTCAGTTTTATTCAATTGTTGCCACAGTAATTGCTGCATAGTATCTCACTTTATTGATTCAATTATTGTCACAATGTTTTATATTATTAAAATAATAATTAAGACGACAAAGTTATTCATATTTTTATTTGTATTATTGACGATGTCTAGAAAGTTCTGTCGAGGAAAGGGGTTTGGTCACCTAATAGCGCGCCAATAGGGAGAAATCTTTATCGGAAAGCCCCCTCTTTCCTGAGAATGATCTGATTTTTAATATTATGAGTTATAATATTAAAGATGAATATTATTAAAAATGTGTTTTGTGAAGCCAAGTGAATTGAGATAAATAGAGGGGATTTTTATGAAGTATTTGTTGTAAGTTTGGCGTATTATTTGGACACCCACTTACACATTTTTTAAAATAATTGGTAGAAAGTTATTAGAAGATATATATATATATATATATATATATATATATATATATATATATATATATATATATATATATATTAGAAGCTTTGTTTTTTATGAAAATAGAATATATTATATTTTATTATGCATAGTATTTGCATAGTGCCTGTAAGACCCCAACTTATTATAAATAAAATTGAATTTCCTATATTCATTATTTTGAATTAATAAGGTGTTAATTTGATATAATGCTTTGGTTATGAGTGAAATGTGCAAAATTTTCAAAATAAGTAAGTGGTTATAAAATATTCATTTTGTCGGGGAATATTCATTTGGTCGTGGATTATTCTTGTTGTCGAGGAATATTTTTTTTTTAGGCAGTATGACCATTTGTTGGCCCATAACGAAATAACTCAGTTTGATGAAGAAAACGACAAGTTTGAGTTTTTATAAATAATTGGCGTAATTGTTACTAATTAACAACATTTGGAATACACGTGGTTAAAATACGATGTCTGGCGTGGTTGCACAATAGCACACGGTATTGCACAATATTTTTGAAATTATTGATTCTTACGTAAGAAGGCACTACTCAATAATTGTTACAGTAATTACTGTTCAATATTTTATATTATTAGTTCAATAATTGCTGCATTTATATTTTATATTATTGTTGTTTCAATAATTGTCACTACACAGTATTTCCCATTATCAGATCAATAATTTATATTATTTGAATAATATTATTAGATAACATTATTGAAAATGTCTAGAAAGTTCTGTCAATGAGAGGTTTGGTCACCTAATTGCACGCCAGTAAGGAGAAATCCTTATCAGAAAGCCCCCTTTCCTGGGAACGACCTGGTTGTCATTATTGTGATTCTGTAATATTATTTATGAATAATCATTTATTGATTTTTATGATAAGGAAATATTTATTTTATGTGGATATAAATGAAGGAAATATTTATTTTTATGTGGATATAATTGAAGGAATTAATGTTGAGGTGTTTTATCCGTAATTTTTCGGAATGGACACTACTAGAAATTTGACATATAGCGACGGTCGGCACCGAACCGTCACTATAGGGTATATATAGCGACGGTCGACACGGAACCGTCGATATAGAGGTTTTATAAAGAAAAAACCCTCCCATCTTGCCCCAGATCATTTCAGTATTTCACTCCAATTTTTCCCCCAAATTATCTTCGTCCTCTCAAGTCATCTCCCTCCTTTCTAACCCTTTCTCTCTCTTTACTCTTCCTCTACAGTCCTCTCTAACCAGATCGTATACTTACCTTCTCGCGCTTTCTTTGAAATTGAAACTAAGGAACGGTATGCGATGGGTCAGATCCAGTATTCCGAAAAGTACTTTGATGAGACCTATGAGTACAAGTATTCAAATGTTTTTCTTCTTCTATTTTTATTGAATTGCTTAATTATTCTTTGTTCTTTTCTTTTTTTTGAATTTCTTTTTTATATTAAGGAATTGTTTGACTGATGAATACAAGCATGTAATTCTTCCTCCTGAAGTTGCCAAGTTACTCCCTAAGAATCGGCTTCTTTCAGAGGTGAGTAGTATATTTGGCTTCTAATTAGGGTTTTAGTAATTTTCCCTCATGATTTATTGGTTTGGTTGTTGACAGAATCGATCAATTGATTAAAAACAGGAGCCCAGATTATAACTATTTTCATCTCAATTTGTTGATTTTAATTATTTCAAAGTTAAACTCACAGTTTGCCTGATTACGAGTTTTTAATAATTTTGTTTTTCTCTGAGACTTGGGCATAACAATATGTGTAAGGCCGATTTAGGGTCTTTGAGATGGAGTTGTTTTCATCTGCTGGATCGTCAAAGAGGGCTAAGGCACCTGGTAATATGACCCAAGTTGTTTCATGCTTGGTTGATGGGTGTAATTCAGATCTTGGTCAATGCCAGGAGTACCACCTAAGACATAAAGTATGTGAACATCACTCAAAGACCCAAAGGTTACAATTGGGGGTCAAAAGCGGCAGTTTTGTCAGCAGTGCAGCAGGTTAAGCACTAAATGCTTTCATGTTGTCACTCCGGCCCTTGCTATGTTAAATTTATGTATACTAATGCTCTACATCCCACTGAATTTGTTTCGACACTAGATTTTCTGTCTGAAAGTTTGTTATGAAAGTTTGAGTTTGCTTAAGGTTTCCTTTTGTCAACACAATGGCTAGCTAGACTTGTTATTGATTTTATTACAAAAGACCATTTCACATGATAAATGAAACATCCCATCATGTTTTTCATGGCATTTGGAGGAGCTAAGTGGTGCATTTCGTGGAAATCCATGAGTATGTTTCACTTTTTCAATTTCCTTATTGTGGAATAATAAATTAATTTATGATACTTCATGTGAATTCATTCACTCCTGCAGATTCTGATACGTCTTTGTTGTATTATTTCCAATATGAAAACTTGTCCAACTTGATAGTTTCTAGCACGTTTAGTTAGGTTATTTATGTGACGAACGAGATTTTTGTAAATTAATTTTAATATTTATAGAATTAAATAAATATTTTTCGATGATTTAATTATTAGATTAAATAATTAATTGATGCAGTTGTGGTAGATTAATTTAATTATATGTGTTACATTTATTAAATAAATGTGGAGAATTTTTATTATCGAAGTATGTCATTATACGAGCTTATTGTATTAAAAAAAATATTTAATAAGCCTAATGTTATTTTAATTAATTTAATTATTAATTAGAGAATTAATAATTTGACATTATTTATTAATGTGAAAATTAATTATATGATTATGTGAATTTATAATAGATTATTATAAGTTATTTAATTAATTTAAATAAGATATTTGAATTGGGTGTGACATGAATTAAACTATATGATAAAGCTTTATTAAATTAAATGGTTTTTGAAATCTATTCTAGCTAGCCAAACGGAGCCCTAATAGGAGTTAGGAACAGTTAACCCATGATGGGTAACTGACCTCTATAATGCGCGTCAGTTTTCTCCTTTATTATCATACGTTTTTTTATTTTCTTTCATTCTTCTAAGTCTAGCAAAGGAAATCACAGAGAGAGTTTGAGAACTTTGAGAGAGATTGTGAATACTGTGATTAAAGGAGAAGAAGTGTGAGAAATTGGGAATTGTTGTCACCTGTAATCTAAGCGAGTATTCAAGGGTAATCCTTCTTCCCAAATTTTAAAGTTATGTCATTTAGTTTTTATAAAAATGGCTTTCATATATTCTGTAAATCTCTGTGAATTGGGAAATGATGATTGTTATAAGAATATGTGTAATAATTCGAGTAGTATAACATGTTTACTATATGTAGACCATATCATCAATATCATAAAACATGTCGTTATAATGATGACTTGTTATTTCAAAATTTCAGAGTATGGGTTTTGGCCTTATGGCCCTATAAGTGGTATTTAATGCGTTGATCATATATTATCCTAAATTTTACACTCGTATATTATTATACATGTTGATACGAAGAGACCAAACTTTAAAACGAATCGGATTAGATTGTTATAACTTGAATCCGTAGTGTCAATTTTCATGTTTTATTTTCAAAACCTTCAAGAACATCAAAGTCAGTGAAATTATAGATTTTTAACTCTGTGATTATGAGTTTTAATGGGTTAAAATCACTTTATAGATGTTGGGTAATGATTATATACGAATTTTAACATGTGGGTATGATTAAATTCGTGTAGTGATAATTTAATTGGAAATTTTGGTACGTGTTTCGCAATTTTCGCAATTGCGATACTACTAAAAAGTGAAATACATGCCACTCTGCAAATATCCGAAATAATATTTTTTTTTATATTATATTCAAGTCTAGCAACGTGATAGCAACTTGATTTAATGAACATTAAATTATGTTATAAGTATAATGAGATGTTAAAATAGATACTTAGCATGTAAATAACATAATTACATTTGGATTGAATTATTGAATACATAATTAGCTTGTTATTCATGATGTGTAAATTATGTGAAAAAGTGGTAAATTAACTAAGTATAGTTAATAATCAAAGTAGACAAAGAGAATGAGTTTTGATGATTAGTTAAGTTATAATTAACTGGTATTGTGAATATGAATGGTATGTAGGATTAAATTCAAAGAACGTGCTTAGTTAAAGTGTAATCTACGTACGAGGCAAGTTTCCTAACCCTACTTGTCATTATTGTTCAAGTTTATTAATTACCTCGAGTAAATTATCATTATTATTATTCAAGTTAAAATGTTATATTAAAGATTGATTACCTTTTTAAAGCATGATTTAGTTATACAATAATTATCCTATTGTATACATCTCGAGATTATTATTCAAATCGAATATCATTATTGTTGAACCTTATTAGACTAGTGAACTTTATTAATTCAACTATTCCTTAGTTGATGAACGTTCTTAATTTCAGAACCCTTATTGAATTATCCAAACCAAACTTCCTTTGGTGCGGACTCGAATGTCAAACTGAGATGAACAATCCTGCAAAGGGATTTACTTATGCGTTAGCGTTAAGATATTGTGCACAGTATGGTACTAATGGTTGATCCCCCTAAGTACGAGTAGAAAGGTCCATAGTCTTATGACTGTTAAAGGTTTCAAGTATAACCCTTGATAACCTAGGACATAGTTCAAGGTCTTATGACCCTCAAAATTCTTTTGATTCTTGTTATTCATTCTTGATTCAAAAGTTGAGCTTTTATTCAGATGTCTTTGATTTACTCGCATGTTATTATACTGTTATTTCATTATTATACTTGTGGGCAATAGTGCTCACTCTTTCTTAATAATAACATTGCAGTTAAGAATGAAAGAACCAGTGAACCTTCCACTAGTAAAGGCAAGGGCAAGATTAACAAGTGATGAAGACTTATTGTTTTATATGATGATGTATTTTATTTAAGACTTAAGTTAATGATGTTGTTTAAGACTTATTTGTTTAAAATTCCGCACATATATTTAAGGTTAGTATTGACCTAGGATTATGTTTATTATTCAGATATTGTAACCCTATAAAGGGAAGATTTTATTTCTATCTATTGCATGGTTTGCATTTATTATGGGTAGATAGATAGATGATATTTGTACAGTGAACACCAAATCCCGTGGAATTGAATTACCCGAATTTGGGGGTGTCATAATTTACATTTGATTGGCTGTTATATCTGACTTATAAGTCTTTGATAGTTTTATTTTCTTCCCTATAGCTACTAGCCTCTTAGTTTAACTGATTTCTTCATATCACAAGCAAAAAGATTTTTTTATTTAATACACTTAAAGTGTTTTTGAGCAATGTCCAATACATTACATATTGATATTATGAATTAGGAACCAAGCAGTCATCACCAGACAAATGCAACAAACAATGATTTGATGGGGTTGAGTGAATGGATACACGAATGGAGCTATTTCAAAGATTTCATAATGCTTAAATGTGTAGGCATTAATAGGTGAATCTGTTACTGTCCTCTATTTTCTTTGCAAAGTGTCCTTAAATATCATCCCATTCATTACCTTGAAAGGGTTCTTGCGATTATATCATTCCTAAACCATATCATTCCTAAACCAGGGTCCATGAATAAAAACTGCCTATTTGATCCCCCCCTTACTCCCTTTTTTAGGATTCATTCATTGATAGAGTTTGATGAGGGTAAGCGAAGCTGTAGGAAACACCTAGATGGACACAATAGGCGGCGGAGGAAGCCTTAGTCAGAGTCATTCCACAGAACTCCTGGAATTTTTCATTCTAGTCAACAAGGTCCAAGCCTTTCAAAAAGAATTGTGCTCTATTTACTATCAGTAAAATCGATAAATGCAAAGGTATGGGGTTCAATTCCCACAGATTATTGATGAATATGTTTTTTAAACTATTAATCAGTAGCTAGATTCATGTGCATAATGTTGTTGGAATTAAATTAAATGAAATTTTTTGCTCAATGATAGGCTCAAGACTTTTGTCATTCAGTAATCCCCAAATAATTCCAGGTGCTGTGAGCTCTGCTAGGGCTGGGGATGTCAAATGTGAGGATGATACGATGGAATTTAACTCACCATCAAACTACACTGACAAACACAATCTCTCGACTAGATCTTCATCTCACAGCTACAAGGCCATACTAAATCAATTTCAGTTTTTACAAGGCACTGATCATAATCTCCTTGAAGCATCTTCTGTCTGTCAACCACTTTTTGATCCCATTTCTGCATCACCGGGGAATTGTGGAAATAACCAGAAAATGAGACTAGATAGGTTAAATCGAGTTGGCAACAACTATGGAGCTCTCTCTCTTCTGTCATCAGCACCAACTAACCTTATTCCCATGTCACAATCTGCAATAATTATTGTTTGCTTTTGATTTGTCTTAATTTATAAACATTGTTGGAACTAAATTATTGTAACTTAATGTTTGATACAGTAGTTAGCCTTCTCTGAAGAAGATTGTAATTATTGTAATTGTAATGTGAATGATTTTAAATCATGTATACAATATTTTTTTTATGTTTTTATTTTATATTGTATTTTTGTTTGTTGGATAAATGTACACAATTAATTTTCTTTAAAATTTAAAAAGTCTATAACGACAGTTATCGATCGTAGCTATAGTGTTTTATAGCGACAGTCGCCGAGCGTGGCTAAAGACATCTATAGCTACGGTTATGACCGTAGCAATAACTCTCAGCGGCCATTGGTAGAGGGCAAATACACAATTTTGCCATGACCTATAGCTAGGGTCGGTGACCGTCGCTATAGGCCAAAAGACCGTCGCTATAGGCTTTACCGACGGGTTCTATGGCGACGGTCGGTGACCGTCACTAAAACCTTTAGCTTCGGTCTTTTGTCCTATAGTGACGGTCTGCGACCATCGCTATAGGCTGATTTTCTAGTAGCAGGATGTATTAAAAATCATTCGTATGTGGATTTCGGATATTTTCTGTTTAGAATTTGGAAAAACTTTCTTCTGCAAAGTTGTAGAGAATAAGATTTCCTATGGAATGGACATAAAGTTCATATTTTTTTGATAAAGGGGCTATTTATTGTGAATTATTGAAGTTTCGGAAATTAAATATTTTTATTTAAATTATGGGTGGGACCCACTTTTGTTTTAAACATGTGGGCTGCAAATTTTTTTCAGAATTGGCATGCTGGTGGCTGGTCTTGGTAGGTGGAGTAGAAGGAAAAATATATATATATTATTTTATTAATTTAGTCTCCTTTGGCGTTCTAGCATTTTCTTATAAATAGGGTGCTTAGTTAAAATTGAAAATCAGACCAGAAACAAGTTTTCTCTCTCTCTCTCTCTCTCTATATATATATATATATATATATATATATATATATTATCGAGCGTATTTTGTGAGTATTTATATACTTTGAGAGTTGCTATTCAGTGCAAGTTTCTTTCGACTTTACATCTGATATTCCGATCAGAAGTACTGTTATTTTGAGGTAAGGGATGTGTTTTTTCTTCATAATGATGTTATTCTTTCAATATCATTATACCAAAATATTGGTATGGATTTTATTGTGGAATTACTACCTTTTTCATGTCGGGGTTACTATTCACGTATACGACACTATTCACGAATACGGTACTATTCACAGAAAAATAAATTTTTTCTTTCTTTGTCCAAGTTGTTTATTGTGGTTACTATCTTTGATTGTATCCATATTTTTATCTTTATTTTTGAATTCTTCTTCACAATTTGTTATTATGGAGTATTATTGAACTTGGATAAAGTGTAATGCGAATCCCTAATATTTGTCCTTTTGTCTCACTGGATTCATTTTTTTAAAGATATTTTTCATCATCCTCAGTACTAAATGATGGTCTTACTGAATATCTTTGGCCTGTAGTGTAATAACTCGAGATTTTCTATATAAAATAAATAAGAAATTTTGCGTATAAATTTTTTTTTTTTTATTTAATGACGAGACTAAGTGTCAAGTAAAGTGAACGATAAATGCGAATACATTTATTACTTGAAAAATTAGAAATAATTTTGGAATTATTAATTATCACAAATTATATGATAATAAATTTACATAGTTTAAATGTTTTTATTAATTATTTTCCATGAAAACATGATTGAAAATAATATATGAAGTGATAATTAGATTTATATAATAAATATTTTATTATATGAATTGTTCGAGAATATTTAAGTTAATTATTTTAACTTGATTATTGATCTTTGTGTACGAAGAATAAGTCGGACATGAGATCCAAACCTGGATTGGGATTGTGATCAAGAGATGAGAATAATAATATTATATTATTTATATAATGATTTTACAAGACCATAATTATGTCTTTGGTATGTGCGAGACGATAATATTGAGCAATGACGATCAATTAGGTCATATAGCATATTATCGTCTTTGTGAAACCCTAATTATTAAACTCGGTTATGGGATATTTACGAGTAGTATTTATGTATATGAAGTTCTTGTGAATAAGAATATATCGGTAATTAGAAGAAACCCTAATTATTTTGTTGTGACGTCGATAATTAGGACAAACCCTAATTATTATAACCCTAACCGGTTGAAATTAGAAATCTAACGACCGTGTGTGTTAGTAACATACATGTATAATTAAAGAACCACTAATGGTCAATTAGAAACCCTAATTGATGACGTTGAGAAACCCTAACTTTAATTACCGGGTTTAATTTCGATGTTATTGTATAAGTGTTTTAATTTATCAAAGGATAGAAGTTAATTGGTAAATTATAAGAATTAAATCTAGTGATTAAATATTACATTTAATTGCCTTGTACAAGATTGCCCATACACTCTTAAACAACGCCCAACCATCACCCATAACAAATCAGAAGCAAGAATCAAGAATTTTTGGCAAAAAGGGTATAAGAACACTAAACCTAGAAATCCTTTGATTCGATGTTATTTGATACAATTGATTATTTAAAGTTGTGTAATAGAATGTTAATTGATGATATGGGTTGATAAATCAAAGACCCATAACATCAAAGTGCACGAATTTGAAGATTTAAGCAAGTTGGAAAAACCGAATTCTGTTATTTTTTCACCAAATGTCAGAGGCCATAACTCTTTGCTCGATCATGAGTTTTGTTCTTCAAAAGTTGTTATGTGTAGCCTGATATGTGGTCTTTAATCTGCAAAAAGAATCAAGTCCATATCATGTATAGATTAGAAGTTATAGATGGTCAAACATGGTTGACCGATCATGATAAACTGTTTTTGGGCAGTCTGTAATGGGGGCATTCTCGTCCACTTTTATGCTTTAAAAGGTCTGGACTTTTGATATGTTGTAGTGCACTGAGTTAGGAAGCCATAGGCTTTGGAATGACCTCATTCCGACCTCGGATGAGGGAATTACGGTGATTGGAAGGAAATGTGTCAAAACTGAAAGTAAGCAGCGGGATGTGCTATTCGGGACACTGTTTCGATCAGTTAATGTTTTCAAAACCTTCTGGGCTTTTGGTATGTTATAGTACACCGAATAAGCTTTCCATAGACTCCGAAACGGACTAAATCCGGTATCGGAGGAGAGAGTTATGACATTTCAAAGTAGTAGTGTCAAAACTTCCCAACAAGTGCGGTGCAGTCCATTTGAACGGAATTTCTGGACTGATGTGTTTGGAATTTGGAAATGGTCAAAGAATAAAAGTTGTAGCCCCAGAAGTTAGCTTCGCGTGGGCTCAAGAATCGCTCAAAAATGTTTTAAAATGAAAGAGTTATGACTTTTTTAGCGGAAGAGGGTAAAGCTGAAACGAGATTGAAAACTGTTATGAACGTCCACTTTTGACGCACTATTTGGGCTACCTAATGAACCCGAATTGGGTAATTCGTATTTTTTAAAAATAGTCTTACATACCATGTATAACATATCCAAAAATCAGATTAATCGGAGTTATGAGCAATGCGTTAGAAAATGCAAAAGTGAGCTATTGAAAATTAGTATAAACCAAGTCCCACATCGACTAAGTTGAGAACTTCACCATTTTCTAAACCTATAAATAGAAGGGCTTGGCCTTTGTTTCATTCACCAACAATAAGGCCTCCAATTTTTTTGAGAAAGGCTTTGTTGTGGGAGAACTTTTATAAAGATCTCCTTAGTTAAATTTTGGCGTGGAAGTGCGTATTCAGTCTGTGGAATTCGTATTTACGGGTATGTTTCTTATTTAATTTTGTAATGTTATTATTTTTAATTGTTAGTTAAAGTTTGAATTTTTGAAGTTTAGTTAGTGTTGTTAATAAACTAGTTAGTTTACTATGTTTATTTTGGCTTAGAATTGGTTATGTAAATGAGTTATTTGTGATGACTTTTAATATTTTGTGATGAATTTCATTAATTAATTATTATTAATGATATCAAAGTTATTTAATGATTATATTAAATAATTTAGTTTAAAAATGATTTTAATATTATAAAAATCATTTTAAATGAAAATAAGGTATTTAAAAATATTTTAAGTTATAAAATATAACTTTTAATATTTAAATGATAATTTCATTAATAATTAAATATTAATGATATTAAGATAATATTAATGATATTTAGTTTATTTAATGATTAATATTAAATAAATAGTTTAAAAATGGTTTTACTTATTTAAAAACCATTTAAAGAGGATATTAAGGATTTAAAAATATTTTAAGTTATAATTAATGACTTTTAATATTTGGATAAATAGTACATTAATATTTAAATATTAATGGTAATTATTTGGGTAATATAAATGTTTTAAAAATAGTTTGAGTTATTATAAATAACTTTTATATTTTAGCGATGGTTTCATTAATAGTTTAGTATTAATTAAACTATTAATAATAATGGAATTGTTTAATGTTTAAATCATTTAATTATGATTCCGATATTTGAAAGTTATAATAGGCCAAACTAGTGACTTGAGAACCGATTATGAAGTTACGAATTTGAAGAAGAACACCTATAGTAATGAGATTATATCACTATAGGCCCTTTAGTGATGATTTGAATTATTTTAAATTTTTCAATTTCGGAAATTGCGAAAAATGATTAAAAATAAGATGTCGATATTTACAGATGTTGAGGTATAGAATAAGAGTCTTAGACTCGATTATTTACCGATAAAAAAAGTTTCGATGCAAAAACAAATGTCGAACCTTATAAAAAGAAAGAAAAGGCTCTTTGTAAGAGCATGGATGAGATATTTGAAAAATGTATAAAAATATTTCAAGTATAGAATAGGAACTAAAAGTATGATCACTTTGATTATGTGATTAGACTATGTCTTCAATCAGTAATAGATAGTGCTATATGTTAAGATATATTGTTCTAATCGAACGAATGATCCGATTATTGATAGGTTGTGATAAAGAGATAAAACCTAAGTTGAGATTTGTAATCAAATGAATCAAAAAGTATCCTACCTTTGCATTTTCTTTATGCAATGGACATGAGTAAGAAGTTTGAAATTATTCTATTCTGTCTGATTATATGCGCTTTGATTATCAACATGTTAGCTCGGATATATATTTTGTTAAGTTGATTTCTAAATGGTTATACAAGTGTCCCCACTTGGATAACCATGGCATTATTCACATGTTGATATACCTCATGTCGATTACCCGTATACATATATGTTGAATTACATATTATTGTTGAAAGCAAGATTAAAAACCTTGGGTTTGGAATCGGTATGTATGAACATCCCTATATGGGAAGATTTTTGCGCCCAAAGGCGGATAGAGTGAGCGATGAATTTCGTTCGAAGTTATGTAGTATTGATCAATCTGAGTCTGGCCAATGAAATTTGATCACCCTCCGTGCTAGTAAAGCTAGAGCGGTTTCTTGGATGGATTTACGCCAAACCTTTTCGAAAATGAAAAGAATGTTCATAGTATGATTCTTAAACCCTATTCATGGGTAGAGCGAGCCAAATTTAAATAATTTGGAAGAGATTTGTTATGTGAATTTTTTATCGATCTGATTACTTCACAACTTTCGATTCGTTGTAGAAGTGTTATGTAAAGAGAATACTTATATTCGTTCAAACATATATATAATTGATATTACTTCTTTGGGCACTCAAATGCTCATCCTTGCTTAAATTAAATATTTTCGGTTATGTATGAACAACTTTGAAAGGCTCGAGCACGAACAAAGGAAAAGGAAAGGCGATCGAATAAGTGTGTATCATGAGTTAATGGTTATAGTTGTATTGGTATCTATTCAAGTATTATAAGGAATGTATTTGAAGGTCATGTATGCACAGGGAAGTAAACTTTGATGTATGTAAATTAAGTTCGAATGTATTATTATTTAGTATTATTCACTTTTTAAAGAAATGGTATCGTGGGGAACCGAAGTTAGGTTTCAAGTACCTGGATTTGGGGTCGTCACAGGTTGGTATCAAAGCTGTTGGTTATGAAGCTTAGGTAGGAATACCTGAGACTAATAACCGCAATGATTAGGATAAATATTAACTCATATAGAGTTAGTTGGTCGATAAGATTCAAAGATGAATCTCGGCGAGTGTAAAGACATAGAGTTCCCTAACTCTGATTATAAAGTTAAATAGTAGTGGGGAATAGATTGAGTCTAAAAGACTGAAAGTGCAGTTATGAGAGATCGTAAAATAAAACGATCAAGATATAGAACTAAATCGTAATATATACGATGAGATCACCCCGTGATCTGATAAGGCTATGACAGCCAGAAGGAATCAATCTGATGATTGGAAAGTTTACAACAAGATTGCTGTGTATGAATTGTACTATCAATTGGTACAGATCCAGAAGAGAATTATAAATACGAATTAAATTTGTATGGAGAATGGGGTTAGTGTTAGATGGGGATTCAATTGAGGACTCATGTCAAGGAGGTTGAGTTGTATGATTCTTCAGTATGGGAGCCGAATTGTACTTGGTGTAAAAACCACTTAGTTTACGATGCGATAATCATTGAAATGTCTGTATGTACGCTTATTTGTTATATGCACATTAAGAGGATGACTCCATTCTCGTGTGTATAACAGTGAATAGGTCATAGATAGAGAATATAAGATTAAGTTCGAGTTCTTAAAACTCATACCTATGAAACATTCTTGACTCATAATTATTATATGAAATATTTATGAACCCCTCGTGAATGGGCGCCAAAGGTCCGACTAGGATAAGTTCTTAAACTCATATGATTGTGGCAATTTATGAACTCATAAGTGTGGTTTGATGAATCGGGTATAGTTTTTGTGTGAATGGAGTGTTATGGATTACGAGGAACAGATAGATTGTTAAGTAAATGATTTTTAGTGAAGGTGTTAGGTTTTCCTAAACTCCTAGCTATCTTAAACTTCAAAATTTTTGACATCAAGCTAAATCGCACTATGTGCTTTTGAAAACAAAAATGTAGACTCGTAATCATTTTTGAAACGGTTTAAAATACTGGTCTATGCTACTTATTTTGGCTAGACGCAAAATGATTTGAAATATCAAAATTTGTTTTAATTATCACTCATGTACCATGTAACTTTGAGTGCGAGAGATGATAAAATGTGATGGAGTAATAAATCTGAGGAATACTTAGTGTGAATTTGACACAAGTCGTCGTTCCACTATTGTATGATGTGTTATGACAAAGTCATACAATGGCGGCATCCTCAACGGATTGTTAATGATGACGACATCATGCGTCATTCTAGAAAATGTTTTCAAAAGTTTAATTTGCCAATCGGGGTTTGGCTACATCTAAATAATTGATTGAATTGAATTATTGATATGAGTCTATGCTATTTGAATCAACTAGACTAATGTTTATGAAAACTCTAAGTGTTCATTGAAAGAAATTTCCCGAACCAAATTGTTTTGATGCGGAATCCTATGATAAGACCGAGGTGAACGATGTTGTTTGGATAAAATAATCCAATCTAATAGCGTAAATATTAGCTAAGCATGATTAATCGTTATGCATGGCGTAGGGGTACAATAGGCTAATCACCTAAAGTAATACTATTAATGGTAGTTTACCTTCTTTGTGATTGTAAACATACCGGGTAATGTTTTCTTGCGGTATGAATACTGTTAAAACTATGTGTTCATAGTCTATATGACCCTCGGACAATTTGAAAACTTTTACTCTTGTGAGAGGTGTATTGGGTAGCATGTGATGATATGTGTGAATGTTGTAAGTTACAGAGATAGAGTTAAGCCGAAGTTATGAGGGAGGTTGGAGCGGAGGGAGATATTCAGATAAGACAGTTGAAGGTTGAAATAGAAGTCAAAGACACCGGATACATACCTTAGACCGGGGCTTTAGTCATCACCTTCATGCGATTCGATGCACGAGTGGATGGAGTGCCTTTCTATGAGAGATAGGTGTTGATGAGAATTGAATAAATTTATCATCAATCAAAATAAGATATATAGAACTCTTGATTCTTTGTGTATATATACTATATGTTAATCGGGGTAACTTATGTATGTAGATGTACGGTGAGAAAGATATGTGGAATAAGAAGGATCGGATCTATACCCCAGAGCTAATATCAAGGCCAACAAATTTGAAATAGAAGCTCACCAGAACCCAAATCGACGAGGTGGCTATAGTGGAAAACGTAGCATCGGATCCAAAAATGGTGGATTTGACGGATAGTGATTCGAGACACTAAAGTTGAAGCTGCTCAAGCATCAGCGGAGATCTGAGATCTGGAGAACAAGGTTTCTACTGTTGGAAAGGTCATGGGAGATTGAGATGTTGCTTAATATCCAACAAGGCGTCAAGCATTGCTAGCAACAATGGAAGAAGCGGGATAAGCTCAAAATCTGAATTGACCGATGGGAGCCTCAAGCAACACCTCGTGTGCAACTCAGGAGGTAAGGGAAAAAGAAAGGTAGAAGATCCTCGACTTAGGAAAACTGATAAGAAGAAAGGGAAAAAGATATGTTATATTTGTGGTAGTGAGGGACATACCTCTCCCGTTACCCCAACTATAAGCAAGGTGGATGTTTTAATTGTGGAATGGAAGGACATCGAGCGAATGAATGTCCGAGAAAAGGTTTGGTAAATAAGTAGTATGGGTTATGTTGTGTTTATGTAATGTGTGTGATAAGTAATGAACTATTTTCAACTTTTATGTTGGTCAAGATTTTAAATCCAGACTTTAAGTAGTCACAAAGGGATAGGCTGTTGATTAAAGCGAGATGTCTTTGTGTAAATATTCGATAAATGAATATGAATCTAAGTTTGAGAAATGAAACGAGTTTAATACATTAATCTTATGCAATAAGGTTTAAAATGTAAGGTATAATTTATGGTTTTATTTAACCGATAATGCCACCAAGATGTCAAACTCGAAACCAAAGGGTAGAAGAATCTACTAATCTTTGGAGAACGATGACCAGAATCGATGCAAAATTTTGCAAACATGGTAGCTCAAAGCTATGCATCGTGGAATACCACCGTGCGAGAACCAAATGGACAATTGCTTGGCAAAATTCAAAGACTTCAAAAGTCAGTAGGACCACGAATTGAGAGGATCACCGTGACCTATAGAAGCCCGGACTTGGGTGAGCGAGATAGAGAAGGCGTTCAGTAATCGCTAAAAGTAGATGAGGAGGGCAAAAGACCGCTTTTGCCACTTATATGATGAAAGGGGAAGCTAACTTTTGGTGGGAGGCAAATAAGACTCGGAGCGGAAAAGAAGAAATTACTTGGGATAGGTTTAAGGATTTATTTTTCAAAACTATCTCTCTCATGTTAGTATCTGATCTAGAATGGAGGTGAGATTCACGGAGTTAAAGCGGGATAACATGGTATTCTTGAGTATCCGCAAAATTTAATGAGTTGGCTAGGTTTGCTCCACATCAAGTGGATCAGAGGCTAGGAAGGCAAGGAGATTTGAGTTTGGGCTTAAAACCACGGCTCTACATAAGGTGTCAAGATCTTTGCAAATCAATACTTTTGCGGCACTCTCATGGAGAAGGCTATCATTCTTTGAGCAGGGAAGTGAGGCCATGAGCCTCTACCATAAGGAGAAGAAGAACAAAAGCAAGTCGGGAGGAACAAAGAAAGATAGAAAGTAGTAGTGGGAATAGGGGTGAGAAAAGAATGAGGAATTTTTACGAGAAAATGCAAGTAAAGGGGAAGGTATAAAGAAGCGGTAGTGCGATTGCAAGAATGCAGAAGAATCACTCTGGCGAAAGTGTCTCAAGGGCAAGTTTGTATGCTACAAGTGCGAGCAAGAGGTTCATATCTCTCCCAACCGCCTGACTCAAGGATGATCGGTGGATGCTTCATATGTGGATCGACCGAGAGCATAAGGTGAGAACTTTCCACAGAGGGAATGGAGGCGGGGAACGTAACCACTGGGAAGCGGTGGGGCGTTAGCAATTTCGAGACCAAACTCAACCAAGAACTCCAACAAAAGCAACTCCGAGGGTTTACAACATGACGGTCCAGGATACGGTGGCAGCTGGAAACAGAACTCCAGGTGCTATTTGAATAACTTATATATCTTATATTTCTGCTTAATCGGATAGACAAGTGTTATGATGAATAACTAAAGATCAGTTCGATCAAGTATGATCGAGATCTACGTACAATGATTATATGCTATGTACCCTTACGCATATGAGTTTTTAAAGCGGTGATTAGGGACGGAATCCTTATAAGGGAGGGTGAATGTAATAACTCGAGATTTTCTATATATAAAATAAATAAGAAATTTTATGTATAAATTTTTTTTTTTTTTTAATGATGAGACTAAGTGTCAAGTAAAGTGAACGATAAATGCGAAATACATTTATTACTTGAAAAATTAGAAATAATTTTGGAATTATTAATTACCACAAATTATATGATAATAAATTTACATAGTAGAAATGTTTTTATTAATTATTTTCCATGAAAACATGATTGGAAATAATATATGAAGTGATAATTAGATTTATATAATAAATATTTTATTATATGAATTGTTCGTAATATTTAAGTTAATTATTTTAACTTGATTATTGATCTTTGTGTCTGAAGAATAAGTCGGACATGAGATCCAAACCTGGATTGGGATTGTGATCAAGAGATGAGAATAATAATATTATATTATTTATATAATGATTTTACAAAGATTACCATAATTATGTACTTGGGTATGTGAGGACATATAATATTGAAAGCAATGACGATCAATTAGGTCATAGCATATTACCGTCTTTGTGAAACCCTAATTATTAAACTCGATTATGGGATATTTACGAGTAGTATTTGTGTATATGAAGTTCTTGTGAATAAGAATATCGGTAATTAGAAGAAACCCTAATTATCATTGTGCGTCGATAATTAGGACAAACCCTAATTATTATAACCCTAACCGGTTGAAATTAGAAAGCATATGATTTGTGTTAGTAACATACACGAGATAATTAAAGAACCACTAATGGTCAATTAGAAACCCTAATTGATGACGTTGAGAAACCCTAATTTTAATTACCGGTTTAATTTCGATGTTATTGTATAAGTGTTTTAATTTATCAAAGGATAGAAGTTAATTGGTAAATTATAAGAATTAAATCTAGTGATTAAATATTACATTTAATTGCCTTGTACAAGATTGCCCATACACTCTTAAACAACGCCCAATCATCACCCATAACAAATCGTAAGCAAGAATCAAGAATTTTTTGGCAAAAAGGGTATAAGAACACTAAACCTAGAAATCCTTTGATTCGATGTTATTTGATACAATTGATTGTTTAAAGTTGTGTAATAGAATGTTAATTGATGATATGGGTTGATAAATCAAAGACCCATAACATCAAAGTGCAACGAATTTGAAGATTTAAGTAAGTTGGAAAAACCGAATTACATTATTTTTTTCACCAAATGTCGAGGCCATAACTCTTTGCTCGATCATGAGTTTTGTTCTTCAAAAGTTGTTATGTGTAGCCCGATATGTGGTCTTTAATCTGCAAAAAGAATCAAGTCCATATCATGTATAGATTAGAAGTTATAGATGGTCAAACATGGTTGTGATCATGATAAACCTGTTTTTAGGCGATCATAATAGGGGCATTCTCGTCCACTTTTATGCTTTAAAAGGTCTGGACTTTTGATATGTTGTAGTGAACTGAGTTAGGAAGCCATAGGCTTTGGAATGACCTCATTCCGACCTCGGATGAGGGAATTACGGTGATTGGAAGGAAATGTGTCAAAACTGAAAGTAAGCAGCGGGATGTGCTATTCGGGACACTTTTCGATTAGTTAATGTTTTCAAAACCTTCTGGGCTTTTGGTATGTTATAGTACACCGAATAAGCTTTCCATAGACTCTGAAACGGACTAAATCCGATATCGGAGGAGAGAGTTATGACATTTCAAAGTAGTAGTGTCAAAACTTCCCAACAAGTGCGGTGCAGTCCATTTGAACGGAATTTCTGGACTGATATGTTTGGAATTTGGAAATGGTCAAAGAATAAAAGTTGTAGCCCCAGAAGTTAGCTTCGCGTGGGCTCAAGAATCGCTCAAAAATGTTTGAAAATGAAAGAGTTATGACTGTTTTAGCGGAAGAGTGTAAAGCTGAAGCGAGATTGAAAACTGTTATGAACGTCCACTTTTGACGCACTATTTGGGCTACCTAATGAACCCGAATTGGGTAATTCGTATTTTTTAAAAATAGTCTTACATACCATGTATAACATATCCAAAAATCAGATTAATCGGAGTTATGAGCAATGCGTTAGAAAATCGCAAAGTGAGCTATTGAAAAATTAGTATAAACCAAGTCCCACATCGACTAAGTTGAGAACTTCACCATTTTCTAAACCTATAAATAGAAGGGCTTGGCCTTTGTTTCATTCACCAACAATAAGACCTCCAATTTTTTGAGAAAGGCTTT
This sequence comes from Panax ginseng, assembly GCA_020205605.1. Lineage (NCBI taxonomy): Eukaryota > Viridiplantae > Streptophyta > Magnoliopsida > Apiales > Araliaceae > Panax > Panax ginseng. The sequence continues at coordinate 102,920,328 of CM035143.1, forward strand.
TGTTGTGGGAGAACTTTTTATAAAGATCTCCTTAGTTAAATTTTAGGCGTGGAAGTGCGTTATTCAATTGCGTGGAATTAAGTATTTAGGGTATGTTTCTTATTTAATTTTTGTAATGTTATTATTTTTAATTGTTAGTTAAAGTTTGAATTTTTGAAGTTTAGTTAGTGTTGTTAATAAACTAGTTAGTTTACTATGTTTATTTTGGCTTAGAATTAGTTATGTAAATGAGTTATTTGTGATGACTTTTAATATTTTGTGATGAATTTCAATAATTAATTATTATTAATGATATCAAAGTTATTTAATGATTATATTAAATAATTTAGTTTAAAAATAATTTTAATATTATAAAAATCATTTTAAATGAAAATAAGGTATTTAAAAATATTTTAAGTTATAAAATATAACTTTTAATATTTAAATGATAATTTCATTAATAATTAAATATTAATGATATTAAGATACTATTAATGATATTTAGTTTATTTAATGATTAATATTAAATAAATAGTTTAAAAATGGTTTTACTTATTTAAAACCATTTAAAGAGGATATTAAGGATTTAAAAATATTTTAAGTTATAATTAATGACTTTTAATATTTGGATAAATAGTACATTAATATTTAAATATTAATGGTAATTATTTGGGTAATATAAATGTTTTAAAAATAGTTTGAGTTATTATAAATAACTTTTATTTTTTTAGCAATGGTTTCATTAATAGTTTAGTATTAATTAAACTATTAATAATAATGGAATTGTTTAATGTTTAAATCATTTAATTATGATTCCGATATTTGAAAGTTATAAATTTCCACCGAACTAGTGACTTGAGAACCGATTATGAAGTTACGAATTTGAAGAAGAACACCTATAGTAACAGATTATATCACTATAGGCCCTTTAGTGATGATTTGAATTATTTTAAATTTTTCAATTTAAAAAATTGCGAAAATGATTAAAAATAAGATGTCCGATATTTACAGATGTTGAGGTATAGAATAAGAGTCTTAGACTCGGTTTTTACCCGATAAAAGTCAGTGTCGATCTGGCAAACAAATGTCGAACCTTATAAAAGAAAGAAAAAAAATACTTGTAAAGAGCATGGATGAGATATTTGAAAAATGTATAAAAATATTTCAAGTATAGAATAGGAACTAAAAGTATGATCACTTTGATTATGTGATTAGACTATGTGCTGACTGTAATAGACAGTGCTATATGTTAAGATATATTGTTCTAATCGAACGAATGATCTGATTATTGATAGGTTGTGATAAAGAGATAAAACCTAAGTTGAGATTTGTAATCAGCGAATCAGGCAAGTATCCTACCTTTGCATTTTCTTTATGCAATGGACATGAGTAAGAAGTTTGAATTATTCTATTCCCACATGCATTATATACGCTTTGATTATCAACATGTTAGCTCGGATATATATTACATTAAGTTGATTTCTAAATGGTTATACAAGTGTCCCCACTTGGATAACCATGGCATTATTCACATGTTGATATACCTCTCATCGATTACCCGTATACATATATGTTGAATTACATATTATTGTTGAAAGCAAGATTAAAACCTTCTGGTTTGGAATCGAGCATGTATGAACATCCCTATATGGGAAGATTTTTTGCATGGCGGATAGAGTGAGCGATGAATTTCGTTCAAGTTATGTAGTATTGATCAATGAGTAGGTACAACTGGCCGATCACCCTCCGTGCTAAGTAAGCTAGAGCGGTTTGCGGATGGATTTCTGCCAAACCTTTTCGAAAATGAAAAGAATGTTCATAGTATGATTCTTAAACCCTATTCATGGGTAGAGCCAGAGCCAAATTTAAATAATTTGGAAGAGATTTGTTATGTGAATTTTTTTATCAAGATGATTACTTCACAACTTTGATTTATTGTAGAAGTGTTATGTAAAGAGAATACTTATATTCTTTCAAATTTATATATATATATTTGCTATTACTTATTTGGCACTCAAATGCTCATCCTTGCTTAAATTAAATGTTTTCAGTTATGTATGAGCAACCTGAAGGCTCAGGCACGAACAAAGGAAAAGGAAAGCTGATCGAATAAGTGTGTATCATGAGTTAATGGTTATAGTTGTATTGGTATCTATTCAAGTATTATAAGGAATGTATTTGAAGGTCACGTGCACAGGAAGTAAACTTTGATGTATGTAAATTAAGTTCGAATGTATTATTATTTAGTATTATTCAGCTTAAAGAAATGGTATCGTGGGGAACCGAGTTCGGGTTTCAAGTACCTGGATTTGGGGTCGTCACATGTAGTGCAAAGATGAATGATTAACTGATGAATATCTTTGGCCCGTAGTGCAAAGATGAACAGGTGTTGAGATGAACATGACCAACTGGTGATACAAATAAATATATTTGGCCTGTAGTGCAAAGATGAATATTAGATTCAAGATGTATATTGATTGATGTTACAGGGATAAAATATTGACGATGGACTTTTAAATCTTAGAAGATAGTATAATTTATTCTCTACTTGACTCTTCTAATGGATTGTTATTTCCACTACAGTTGTTGATCTAAAACTTGTTGTCTATTATGTTCTATCAGATTTTTTTCTGTTGAAGACTAATGAAAATTTGTTGTATATTATCTTAGTCATAATATTCTTTACTGGGCTAGTTGAGCTCACCCTTTTCCTTTTTGTTCCATTTTTCTTCTCAGGAAGTGAGAACATTAGCAGAACTAGTCGGGGTATGGAGTGATGGTTCAGGATAGTTGTTTTAGTAGTCCTCACTATTTTGTAAAATAGTGTATCAATAATTGTAATGAGGATTCTTTTTGAGTTTGTATACTGTCTATTAGACAATATTTGTATTCAAACTCACAGTATATGTGTTGTCATATTTTGCACGACAATTGTATTACTGAAGTTGTAGTTTTCTTTCTGTACCATGTATTTGGCGACTCAGAATGGGTGTTGTATACCTATTTTGGGGGCGTCACAGTGCCGCATAGTGTCTACATAGTAAAAATCAAGAAAATCGACTGCGAACGCCCGTGAATTTTTTTCCCACTGTGCGTCCGTGATTATTTTCTAAATAGTATCCTTCCATTCTCCTATAAATAGGATGCTTAGTTTAGAATTGAAAATCACACCAGAATAAAAGAATTCTTCTTCTATAATATTTAGTGTATTTCTTTTGAGATTAAAGAAGCTTTAAGCGTAGAAAACAGTATAAGTTTTCTTCAAGAATATCTCCGTCCTACCAGTCAGAAATACTCTCCTTTTAAGGTAAGGGATATTATTTTTGTTCAATATTCGTAAGAAATAATATTTTCTTCCATACTCTGTAGTATGTAAGTAATATTAATTCGTTTTAGATTCCAAATCCTACACTCATTTTGTTAAGTATTTCTTCTATAATCCTTGAAATTAGTAGAAAATCATTGAAGTTTGTGTTTCATCTAGTATCTTTTCATAGAAATATTATTCTGAGCATTCTTGATAATTTTTAATCTTTTCATGTCGGGGTACTATTCCCGAAGTACTATTCACAGGGTACTATTCACTCGGGTACTATTCACCCGGGGTACTAATGATGACAAAAATTGATTTCTTTTCCATCCAAATCATTTTTATTACAATATTATTCTTGAATTTTACTCCACAAAGTAGTATCATGTTGACAATTTGGAGATTATTGAATTCTGGATATATTGAATTATAAATCTTTAAAATTTATCCTTTCTCTCATTTAATTGAATTCTTATATCATTGTCATCATCCTCATACTTATATAGTGATGAAAGTCATCTTTGGCCCGTAGTGCATAGATGGACTGTTGATTTGTATGATTATGACCAGGGATTATTCGGTATAATCATGACCTGTAATATTACAAATGATGTGGTAAAAGTCCTCATTGGCCCGTAATGCATTGATGGATAGTTGTTGGCATGATCATGCTCATTAGTGATAACACGAATATCATTGGCTCGTAGTGCATGGATAATTCATGGATGTGATACTAAAGAATATCCTTGGCCCGTAGTGCATGGATAATTCAGTGATGTGAATTATTTATTAAGCTGAGTCTCAGCGATAAAATTGATGATAAACTTTTAAATCATAGAAGATAGTAGATATCATGCTCTACTTGACTCTTCTAATAGATTTTTGTTCCACTGTAGTTAAACTTGTTGTCTATTGTATTTTATCAGTTTAACACTATTGAAGGCTAACGATAAATTATTCTACATTATCTTAGTCATAATATTCTTTACTAAGCTAGTTTAGCTCACCCTTTGCTTTCATTGTTCTCTTCAGGAAATCAGAATATAGCTGGGACGAGTCAGTGAATGGAGTGATGGTCTAGGAGAGGTGGCTATAGTAGTCTTCACTATTCTATGAAATAGTGTGATAATAAATGTAATGAGGACTCCATTTGAGTTTGGATATTGTCTGTGAGACAATATTCATTTAAAAACTATCAGCTACGTTTTTGTCGTATTGTATAAAAGAAGTTTGTATTTAAATTTTGTACCATGTCTTTGGCGACTCAGAATGGATGATGTATACCTATTTTGGGGGCATCACAATTGGCATCAAAGCTTAGAGATATGATCCCTGACTGAGATGTGAGATTAGAACTAGGAGGGGAGAGACATGTAAATCCTTCGATAGTATGACCTACCTAAGCTTATTTGTTATTTAATTGGTCGGTCAGAATATAGGGGTATTATATGGCATGTTAATTAACCCTTGTTTTGTGGCAGTTTTTGAAAATGACATCTAAAAATGTTGAGATAAGCAATGGAACACATGAGACCGTTGAGTCACCGATGATCAATAACCAGGATAATGTGCATCAGGAAGGCAATAATCTTCAGGTAAACAATAACACCAACCAAATGATGAACGACCGAATGTTCAGAGGCTTTCTGCAAATAATGCAACATCAGGCGAGAGAGACTCCTGTGAAAAATATAGGTGGAAACACTGGCAACTCTCGGATGGTCACTGCTAAGCAGTTCAACGAGCTGGGACCACCGGAGTTTATGGGAAAGCCAAAACCACTTAAGGTATTAACGTGGATAAATTAGATCACCAAGATATTTTATATCTTGGGATGCTTTGAAGAGAAAAAGGATCCCTTTGCCACCTTCATGTTGAGAGGAGAGGCAGATTACTGGTGGGAATTTGTAAAACGTACTCAACCTGCCGCACTAAAGATGTCTTGGGAGAAGTTCCACGAACTGTTCAACGACAAGTACTTTCCCGAAAATATTTGTCAATGAAGGAGGTGGAGTTCATCAAGATGGAGCAAAATAATATGACCATATCGCAGTACGAGACTAAATTTACGGAGTTATCCCGGTTTGTATCCCATTTGGTAGATAATGAGGAGAGAATGACGTAAATGTTTCTGTGAGGTTTGAAACCCAAAATACATCAATACCTCATTTCTCACAAACTTTGCTTGTATTCAGATGTTGTGAATAGGGCTCAGTTATTGGAGTGCGATAATGAGTCAACCCAACCAAGAGAGAGCAGTCGGAAAAACGATAATACCAGTGGTAACAGTTATCGAAGCGATGATAACAAACGTGGAGGGAATTAACATGCCAGAAATGGTAATCACTTCGGTGGTAATTATGGCCAAGACAATAGAAGTGGAAATTTCAAGAAGAGAAGGCTTAACAATGATGGAAAGACAGCAGCACCAGCACCCGTTTTCAAGGAAGGAGAACGACCACCGATCGTATGCTTCAAATGTGGAGGGAGGGACACATCAGTCCAAACTGCACGATACAGTCCAAAGCATGTTATAATTGCAAAAGAGAAGGTCACCTAGCCTGATTTTGTCATGCAGTAAAGTCAAGTCCATCTGGGATGGAGACACCAAAAACCGTCCCAAACAAGTCAAAGCCGGTAGTTCAAGGGAAAGCATTTTTTGTGACCTCCCAAAAAGCGAGGAACCCAAATAAAGTTATCACGGGTAAGCTAATCATAAACTCTTTCGAAGTCTATACCTTATTTGATATCGGTTCTACTCATTCTTTTATTTCTCCTACATGCACTCTGTTGGGTAAAATCTAATTACGCACAACACGCAAGTATACGTGGTCAACAAGTAATAAAGTGAAAGTAGAGTATCGTTCCCACGAGAAATTATTTTATAAAAATCACCAAGTACTAACTTAGTAACTTGACTCAATCTTATTTAAATGAATGAATTTCAATTAATAAATAAACTAATTCTAATTACCACTAGTTAAATTAAGATTACGGAGATTTAAGATCACAACTTCACTTATTGCTTCATTTAAGTTAACACACTTCTCATTAATTATTTTCTATCCTGAATTGTTAATCAAGAACACTAAAGCAGATAAAACCACCTCTCGATGCATAATACACATACTCACTTAAATCCACAGATGATAGAATTAAGCAAGACACCCTAATTAACTAATCCACTATATCTCTATGTGAATTACAATTAAAAAGGATTTAAAGCACAAGTTCTCTATAAGATTACATACGATGTTAGGTTCTCTTTAAGTCCTCTTAGAAGTCCTCTTGGAAGTCCTTGTGTCAATCGGATCGAAACAATCCTTTCCGGACTCAAATTGGACCAAAATTCGCATTTTACAAGATTTTTCATACATACCCATACAGCGAAGGGTCTAAACTTATTTTGGGCCCGCCCGGTGGCTAGGGGCCTGTCTTGTGAATTGCATCCCACCCCGGTGGCGGTTTTGTGAAGGAAAATTTTCTGCTCTGATGTCCTTTGGGAAAACGGCCATAACTTTTGATCCGGGAAGAGTTACGAGGCCTGCCACCTATCAAATCGAAGATATCGACGAGATCTACAACTTTATTTTTTATGATTTTAGAAATAACAGACGGATGAAGGTCGAAATTGGGCTTGAAGTGACTGCTATGCAAATGGCCACCCAAAAGCGAAGGCGTTCGACGTCTGATTAATACAAATGTCATAACTCTTGCATCCGAACTCCGATTGGAATGATTCAAGATGTTCCAAAAAGCTAAGAAGAAGCTCTAAAATTTAATCCAAGTTCCAAACCAAGAACATAAAATAAACATAAAAGCCCAAACGATGTCCGGATTGCTTTTCTTTGCGTTTTCATAGAAATTCTTTGCGATTTCAACTCCCAAGCATATAATCTACAAAACGAAGACAAAATGCATGAAAAGTAAGTAAGAAACATGAGATTAAGCAAATATTTCAGGTAACAGATACCGGATAAGTAGGTATGAAACCTACTTATCAAATACCCCAAACTTAAACCTTTGTTTGTCCTCAAACAAAAACACAAAATAATAATGCAATGCAATGCAACCAATCTATATGTCTACGAATCCAGCAGTAATGACAGAAACAAGTCTATTCAACCGGCCTTAGAAAAATCAAGTAAACATGATAATACATCATATCAAAACAAATTAATAATTTCTCAATCAATCATCAAATTTTAGACTGTTATCACTAATATAGTGTGTGTGTGTGCTCCACAACAATGTTAACTGATATAAAATCAAATTTAACACATAACAAGTCTTTTTGAAGGCATCATACAGTGTAAACTCAAGAAATCCAAAAATAAGCTAGATCCAACTAAAATCAAATAATTACCAATATCGAGGGTCAACATGGGATACTTATGCTTTATTTTTCATCTACAGGGGCTTTTTGCTCTTATTTCCCATTTTATTCATTTTTTTTGGTTTACATACACATAGCTATGCAATGTCTTATTCCCTTAGGCTTTTCAATGCTACCTTAACGAGCTTTCGACCAACGACTCCCAGACCATTAAGACCTTAGGGCGCTAGGTGTAAAGACAATCCCCTCGGGCTTACTTACTCAAGTAACAAAGGCCACAAAACTAGACAAGCACGCCATGGTGTTTATTCATAATTTTATTTTTCTTTTTTCTTTTTTCTTTTTTCTCTTTTTTTTATAGCTTATATACCCAAAATATTCCCCCAAACTTAGGTTTTTGTCTAAATTTCGCCATCACTACTTGTTCTTGTCATTCTTTCATTCAAACTAGCATTATCCTTTAGAATCCCATTATGTATCAATTTACTCAATCAATCAACAAGTTGTTTTTATTGTGATAACCTTATTATACCAGTTTCAAACAGAAAAAGACTCAATTCATAACAAGAAATCACATCAAAGCTCTAATAATCAGTACTATACTTGTCTACCCAATTCTAATCTCATCATTGGCCAAAATAAACTGTAACTATCTAACAGCTGGAATCATGCAAGATGAACATAGTAACTAACTATTATTTTTGATTTTTTTTTAGTTATAAATAAAAACTATTATGCAACTACTCTACTATGCAAACTATTATGCAATTACACTACATGAATGCAAACATAAATAAACCTAAATTATTTAACTCTCCCAAACTTAACAATTACAATGTCCTCATTGTAAAATAAAGCATGAAGTGGACGAGGACTTCCTTGTAATCATTTAAGCTTGTGGTGATGGTGGTATTTGGCGGCAATGTACAATCATTTTCCTATACATTGAACCTCCAATACCTGCAATGAAGAGAGACAACATGGATTAGAATAACACTTGGATTCCTATCTACTAAATAAACTAGGAAAACATATAAATAAATAAAAAAAATTCATGGGTTGCCTCCTAGTTAGCGCTTGAATTATAGTCTTTCAGTCTGACTTTGTCTTGTCAATGCTATCCAATTCCTCTTCGATAATTGAGGAACCCTCCATCCATCGAAAATAATGTAGCTTTTGGTAGGTTCCCATTTGTGATAGCCATTGCATTAAAGTCACCTAGCATGCTCTGATTTAGTATGCTCTCAATCGAGAACGTCCCACAGCTAGGTGTTTTCTCCATTGTGTATGTGATCACTTTGGGGCATGGAAGCTTGTCACACACAATGGGCTCTTTGTCTATCTTCTCTTTCTCATCCCACCATGGATTCAAAATTGTACTCGCTCTTATGTCATCAAGAGCTTCGCCGACGACATGACTACCAAGTGGGCATGATTTTGCAAATCTGACAGACTCTTTGATCTTTGGTGGAGACCCATTTAGATCTTCGTGGACCTCTATTTCATTATCCCCAATTGTCTCCACACTTCCTATATCTTGTGGCTCATCAAGTTACAGATTTGGTTCGGGCAATTCATCAATCTCGGAATCCTCATCATAACACCAATTGTTTTGAGGAAGGTTGCTTACGGCTTTGGTCAATTGATCTATCTTATTTTGAAGATTTTGAATTGCTATCTCTTGATTCTGAATTAACCACTCTTGATTAATCATCCTCTCCTCAGTTGATGCTACAAGTTTGAACCACAAATCCTTCAAACTTGAATTATCTGTCTCAGTTTTGGAATCCATGTATTGAGGACCATGAGTTGAAGTGGTGATGAGTTGTTCCATCTGGTGCTGAAAATTATGGCTCGATATTTCTTGACTCATCATCCTCTCCTCTTGGTTTGCTATAATCCTTAACATGAATTCCTTCAACTCTAAATTGTCTTCTTGTCGCATTGGAGGTGGATATGAGAATTCCGGCGTGTATATTGGATTTGGAGCGTAGTATTGGTCTTTATAAGTATCGCTCCATGACGAATCCAGGTAATACCGCCAAACTTGATGATAATTAGCATATGTATAATCGTTGAGGTATTCACCACCGTGGTGTCCCGGCCCAAAACTAACGATGCATTGATGACTCGGGTGATTACCAGCACAATAGTCACAAATAACTGCAATCCTTCGACTCCTTTGGGCTGCAAAAACGTCCAACTTCCTCAAAAGTTCTTCAATCTGTGCTGACATTGCGAAAAGTGTCCCGAGTCTGTTAATCTCTGCTCCCCTTGGCTGAGTCATTCTTTCCATCCTTCGACTCCATTAGGCTGCGATAACCTCCAACGTCTTCGAAGTTTCCTCAATTTGTATTGGCTCTATAGAAGATGTATTAAGTCCATCAATCCATGTTTCCCTTGGTTGAGTCATGTTCGTGTATGGCCATTGATACACAAAGTCATCCATAGTACCTGAAAAGAGAGAAATATAGGAAGAGAATTAAAATAAAAATAAAAATGTTTAAATTAAGACTAATTTGATTGAAATTAATATTGGCAAAGAGATATTAAACTAATTCCCCGGCAACGACACCAAAAACTTGTTGGGTAAAATCTAATTACGCACAACACGCAAGTATACGTGGTCAACAAGTAATAAAGTGAAAGTAGAGTGTCATTCCCACGAGGAATTATTTTATAAAAATCACCAAGTACTAACCCGTAACCAACTCAATCTTATTTAAACGAATGAATTTCAATATATAAATAAACTAATTCTAATTACCACTAGTTAAATTAAGATTACGGAGATTTAAGATAACAACTTCACTTATTGCTTCATTTAAGTTAACACACTTCTCATCAATTATTTTCTATCCTGAATTGTTAATCAAGAACACTAAAGCAGATAAAACCACCTCTCGATGCATAATACCCATACTCATTTAAATCCACAGATGATAGAATTAAGCAAGACACTCTAATTAACTAATCCTCTATATCTCTATGTGAATTACAATTAAAAAGGATTTAAAGCACAAGTTCTCTATAAGATTACATGCGATGTTAGGTATATCTCTATCCTAGACACAAATTATGTATTCCAACGCCATGCAGAAAACACAATCACATGCTACTATGATCAGATTTAAATCTATACTTCATCTCTCAAGTTCATATAGATTATCACGGTAATTGATGGCCAATCAATTAAACAATTAAGTCCAAATCAAAATAGACAATCCTCACAATAGAATATATTATTTAATACATATTAAAATAAACTACACAATAAGATCCATTGTAATCTCAAACAAAGAATTAGTTCATGATTATTAAATTAAAACTAAGAATCCACAATTGAATAAACAATAAAAGACAAAGATAGAAGAAGATGAGAAGATAGAATCTATTGTTTTTAGATTTGATGCTCCCTCCTTGCTCCTACTTTGAATCTTCAATGGTCTCTAAGTTGCTTCATTCTCCAAAACTCATTAGAACTATGATTTTGTTCTAATTTACTATAATCTAATCTAATAGAATCCTCTCTCTAGTCTAATCTCCCCTAATCCTTGTGGTTATCCTCCTTTTATAAGTCTCTTTATATGTCTTTAAGTCCTCTTGGAAGTCCTTGTGTCAATCGGATCGAAACAATTCTTTTCGGATTCAAATTGGACCAAAATTTGCATTTTTGCGCATTTTCTGGGCATAACCCCACCCCGGCGGGGGTCTAGGCTTGTTTTGGGCCTGCCTCGGCGGGCTAGGGGCCTGTCTTGTGACTTGCATGCCCACCCTGGCGGCGGTATTGTGAAGGAAAATTTTCTACTCTGACGTCCTTTGGGAAAACGGCCATAACGTTTAATCCGGGAAGAGTTACGAGGCTTGCCACTTATTAAATCAAAGATATCGACGAGATCTACAACTTAGATTCTTTAAGATTTTAGAAATAATGGACGGATCAAGGTCAAAATTGGGCTGGAAGTGACTGCTATGCAAATGGCCACCCAAAACAGTGACGCTCGACGTCCGTTGATACAAATGCCATAACTCTTGCATCCGAACTCCGATTGGAATGATTCAAGATGTTCCAGAAAGCTAAGAAGAAGCTTTACAATGTAATCCAAGTTCCAAACTAAGAACATGAAATAAACATAAAAGCCCAAACGATGTCCGGATTACTTTTCTTTGCGTTTTTATACCAATTCTTTGCGATTTCAACTCCCAAGCATATAATCTACGAAACGAACACAAAATGCATGAAAAGTAACTAAGAAACATGAGATAAAGCAAATAATTCAAGTAACAGATACCGGATAAGTAGGTATAAAACCTACTTATCACACTCAACATTTAAATTTAACTCCGAAGAAATTAGAATTTGACTTATCTGTTGAAACTTCGTTGGGAGAAACCTTCATTACATCAACTATTTATAAATCTTGTATGATTCAAATAGGCAACCTCACATTACCTGTCGATCTTATATCTTTGAAAATACTTGCATTTGATGTGATTTTAGGGATTGATTGGTTAACTACTCATCATGCTAAAATTGATTATTTTTGTAAGTTTGTTAGCTTTTATATTCCTAACCAACCTATTCTACGAATTCAAGCAACCAAACCACTAAAGTTAATCATGGTCATATCATGCCATAAAGCCATTCGTTTATTAAAAAATGGATGTCAAGCTTTCTTAGCCCATGTCACGGATTTAAACAAAAATATGTCAGATTTGAATGATATTTCTATTGTTAATAAATTTCTTAACGTATTCCCTGAAGAACTTCCTGGCCTACCCCCAGAGCTTGAAATTAAATTTTGTATCGACCTTGAACCCAGTACAAAACCCATTTCCAAAGCCCCATATCGAATGGCTTCTATTGAACTTCGGGAGTTAAAAACCCAACTGCATGAATTGTTAGACATCAGTTTCATTCGTCCTACTACGTCTCCTTGGGGTGCTCATGTTCTATTCGTAAAGAAGAAAGATGGAAGTATGCGACTTTATATTGATTATCGGGAGTTGAATCATGTCACCATCAAAAATAGGTACCCGTTGCCTCGAATTGATAACCTGTTTGACCAGTTGCAAGGCGCCAAATTCTTTTCAAAGATCGATCTTCATTCTGGATATCATCAGATGAAGATTAAAAATGATGACATTCCAAAGACTGCTTTTAGAACTCGGTACGGGCATTACGAATTCCTAGTCATGTCTTTTGGATTAACTAATGTTCCTGCTGCCTTCATGGATATGATGAACCGAGTATTCAAGGATTATTTGGATCACTTTGTGGTCATCTTTATTGATGACATCCTCATATATTCCAAAAGCCATGAAGATCATGAACAACACTTGAGGCTGATACTCCAAAAGCTTCGTGAAAACAAACTTTATGCCAAGTTGAAGAAATGTGAGTTCTGGCTTGTGGAAGTAGTATTCCTTGGACACGTGATATCAAATCATGGAATATCTGTTGACCCAACAAAGATTGAAGCAATACAAAGCTGGGAGCAACCTAAGTCTGTAACTGAAGTATGTAGCTTTCTGGGCTTAGCTAGTTATTATCGGAGATTCATGGAAGGAGTTTCTCGAATTGCTACTCCATTAACTTAGCTGACTCGAAAAGATAAACAATTCGGTTGGAGCGAGGAATGTGAGAAGAGTTTTCAAGAACTCAAGAGGAGACTCATTTCAGCACATGTTCTCATAATACCATCTAGTTCGGAAGGATTTATTATCTACACCGATGTTTTAGGTAGAAGGTTAGGATGTGTTCTCATGCAACATGGAAAATTCATAGCCCATGCATCACGATAACTCAAAGAATATGAGAGGAATTATCCTACTCATGATCTAGAGTTGGCAACAGTCATTTTTGCGCTTAAAATCTTGAGATATTACCTGTATAGGGAGAAAGTGGAGATCTATACAAATCATAAAAGCTTCAAATATTTATTCACCTAAAAGGTACTCAACATGCGGCAACGACGTTGGCTCGAGCTGTTGAAAGATTACGATCATACCATTCAATACCATCCTGGAAAAGCGAACGTGGTAGCAAACACGTTGAGTAGAAGATCATATGCGGGTACAAGTGCAATATTGTCAACGCAAAAGCCCATTTTATATGACTTGCAAAGGATAGAGATAGAGTTAAAGACTCCAGGGACCCACGTGATGATTGCAAATATACGAGTAGAACCGACTTTAATCAATAAAGTTAAAGCTGCTCAAGCTACAGACCTGGAGCTGATGCGTATGAGGAAGAAAGTACAAGAAGGTGCTATTCTAAAAGCAAGAATCGATGAAAAAGGAATACTTTGAGTCAACTCAAGACTTTCTATTCCTAACGACTGACTTGAAGTATAAAATCATGATGAAGGCGCACAACACACCGTTTGAAATCCATCCTGGAAGTACCAAAATGTATCGTGATCTTCGACATACATTTTGGTGGAGCAATATGAAGAGAGAGATCGCGAAGTTTATCTCAAGGTGTTTAACTTTTCAACATGTCAAGGCAGAGCATCAAGTGCCAAAAGGTCCATTGCAACCACTTAAAATTTTAGAATGGAAGTGGGAGCACATTACAATGGATTTCATTACTGGTCTTCCCAAGGTTTGTCAAGGTATCGATGCAATTTGGGTCATTATTGATAGATTGACCAAGTCTACTCATTTCTTACCTATACGTGAAACTTATTCACTTGAACGTCTTGCTCGTATATACAGAAATGAGTTTGTAAGACTGCACGGTATGGCAATATCCATAGTTTTTGATCAAGACCCAATATTCACTTCACGATTTTGGGTTAGTTTGCAAAAAGCTATGAGCACGGATTTACGATTCAGTTCAGCATATCATCCTCAAACAGACGGCCAATCGGATAGGACTATTCAAACTCTTGAAGTTATATTAAGACTATGTGTCCTAGACTACAAAGGAAGTTGGGACAAGTTCTTGCCATTAGTGGAATTCTCCTACAACAATAGTTATCATGCAATTATAGGCATGGCTCCATTCGAGGCATTGTATGGACGCAAGTGTCGTTCTCTAGTATGTTGGGACGAGGTGGGTGAAGCAACATTTTTTGGATCAGAATTGGTACGCATGATAACAAAAAATATTCAAATGATCTGGCAATGAATAAAAAGCTCACAAGATCGACAAAAGAGTTATGCTAATTTTCATCGAAGGGACGTGGAATTTAATGTGGGAGATCATGTGTTGTTATGTGTTGCTCTATGGAAGGGAGTTACAAGATTTGGAAAGAGAGGAAAACTCAATCCTCGATTCATTGGGTCCTTCAAAATCCTCGATCGAGTATGAAATGTGGCCTATAGACTCGCCTTACCGCCAAGTATGTCTCGTGTTCAATACGTTTTTCAAATATCTATGTTACGTAAATATGTGGAAGACCCAAACCACATTATTGATTTAGAACCAGACGAAATAGCAAAAGATTTAACGTATGAAGAGGTACTTGTTAAAATCTTGGATAAGAAGGAACATATTCTATGCTCCAAGGTTATACCTAACGTCAAGGTTTTATGGAGAAACCACGATGTTGAGGAAATGACCTAGGAGTTAGAATCCGAAATGAAATTAAGGTATCCTCACCTCTTCGATATACCAGGTACGTACACCAATTTCGAGGATAAAATTTCATAAGAAAGGGAGGTTGTAAGACCCCAACTTTTATGAATAAAGATTTAATTTCTCGAAGTATATTTTTGAATATTATGGTGTAGATTTGATATAATGTTATAGTTGTGGGTAATATTTATAAATTTTTTAAAGTAAGCAAGTTGTTATAAAATATTCGATTGGTCGGGGAATATTCGTTTCAATAAGGAATATTCGTACGACGACATAATCCTTGGTGGACCCCACAACGAAATTATTGTTGGAGTTAGAAAATGAAAAAAAAATATCTTTTTATAAAAATAACGGCAAGACTTTTATCGTTAACTGTTCAAATACCCGGTGATAAAAGTACAGTAATACTTGTGGTTGCATAGTAGCACATGGTATTGTATAGTATTTTTGATTATTGATGCTTACGTGAGAAGTCACTGAGTTTTATTCAATTATTGTCATAGTAATTACTACATAGTATCTCACGTTATTGATTAAATTATTGTCACAATATTTTATATTATTAAATCAATAATTGAGACGACAAAGTTATTCATATTATTATTTGCATTATTTATGATCTCTAGAAAGTTCTGTCGAGGAAAGGGGTTTGGTCACCTTATTACGCACCAATAGGGAGAAATCCTTATGAGAAAGCCCCCTCTTTCTTAAGAATGATCTGGTTGTTAATATTGTGAGATATAAAATTAATGATGATTGTTATTAAAAATGTGTTTTATGAAGCCAAGTGAATTGAGATAAATAGAGGGGATTTTTATGAAGTATTTGTTGTAAGTTTGGTGTATTATTTGGACCCCCACTTACTCATTTTTCAAAATAATTGTTAGAAAGTTATTCAATATATATATATATATATATATATATATATATATATATATATATATATATATATAATATAGGTGTGTGTGTGTGTGTGATGGTGGTGGAAAAGTGATGGTGATATATATATATATATATATATATATATATATATATATATATAAAAATAAAAATCGGAAAATCGTATTTAAGCGCATGTGAAATTTTTTTCCCACCGTGCGTTAAATGATTTTTTTTTTAAAATAGTATAATTTCATTCTTCTATAAATAGATACTTAGTTTAGAATTGAAAATCAGACCAGAATTAGAGTTCTTATTCTATAATATCGAGCGTATTTCTTTTGAGTTTAAGGAAGCTTTGAGCGTAGAAAACAGTATAAGTTTTCTTCAACAATATGTCCGCCCTACCAGTCAGAAATACTCTCCTTTTAAGGTAAGGGGTATTATTTTTGTTCAATATTCGTAAGAAATAATATTTTCTTCCATACTCTGTAGTATTTAAGTAATATTATTTCGTTTCAGATTCCGAATTCTACACTCATTTTGTTAAGTATTGCTTCTATACTCCTTGAAATTAGTAGAATATCCTTGAAATTTGCGCTTCATCTAGTATCTTTTCATGGAAATATTATTCTGAGCATTCTTAATAATTTTTAATCTTTTCATGTCATGGTACTATTCCTAAAGTACTATTCATGGGGTACTATTCATTCGGGTACTATTCACCTAGGGTACTATTCATGACAAAAATTGATTTCTTTTCCATCCAAATCATTTTTATACAATATTATTCTTGAATTTTTCTCCACAAAGCAGTACCATGTTAACAATTTGGAGATTATTGAATTCTGGATAAATTGAATTATAAATCTTTAAAATTTATCCTTGTTCTCACTTAATTGAATTCTTATATAATTGTCATCATCTTCATACTTATATTGTGATGAAAGTCATCTTTGGCCCGTAGTGCATAGATAGACTATTGATTGGTATGATTATGAACAGAGATTATTCTGTATAATCATGACCTATAATGTTACAAATGATGTGGTAAAAGTCCTCATTGGCCCGTAGTGTATTGATGGACAATTGTTGGCATGATCATGATTATTAGTGATAACACGAATATCCTTGGCCCGTAGTGCATGGATAATTCGTGGATGTGATACTAATGAATACCCTTGGCCCGTAGTGCATGGATAATTCAGTGATGTGGATTATTTATTAAGCTGAGTCTCGGTGATAAAATTGATGATAACCTTTTAAATCATAGAAGATAGTATATATCATGCTCTACATGACTCTTCTAATGGATTGTTTATTCCGATGTAGTTAAACTTATTGTCTATTGTATTCTATCAGTTTAACACTGTTGAAGGCTAATGATAATTTATTATGCATTATCTTAGTCATAATATGTTAGTTCCCAGTAGGCACAATATAGATCTAGAAGGGGGGTAGAATAGATCCTTTTTACTTTCAAATACTTTTCGGGTTTATTTTGTATGGCTAATAATTTAGCATATGACAAACATAAGAATCTTTTAAAGCACAGCGGAATAAGTAAAAGATCCCCTTCATTGATATATTCATAATCATACATACATTGTTCGTAGAGTTAGTTCAGTGGTAAACAGTTAAAACATACATAGCAGTTATAGCAGTTAATGTACATAATGTAAATGACATAAGGTAAATGACACAAGGGGTTTTAAGTGGTTCAGAGACTCAAGCTCTTCTGCTTTCAACTAGCAGGATTTCCACTAAGGAAGGGCAGCACCCCGAATCACAAAGATTCCTTCAAGGCCAGTAGCCTTGAGACTCCAGTTCACTAAGAACTCTTCAAGGCCAGTAGCCTTGGAACGTCTCTAGTTCCCTAGGAACTCTTCAAGCCCAGCAGGCTTGGAACTTCATTTAGTCCCTCCGGACAAGGACCCCTCAGGCCTTGGCTTGTTGTTGGTGGTGGTGGTGGTGGTGTTGAGCTGCTAAGATGTCTTTAAGCTTGATCATCTTTTGTACTTAGCAGCTTGGTGTGGTCCTCTTTGCATTCTGCTTTGAGACTGGACCACATCATCTTTGGTGCAGCTGATTTTCTTCCGTTCTACTCATCTTTGTAAATTATCAATTGTGCACCATCACCATTTCTTGAACCGTTCTCAACATGTTGGAAGACATGGTTCTGCACTTGCTCTACTTTAGCTTTGGGTTCATGGTGAATCATAGAGTGGCTCTTAGGATCTGCCTTATGCTTTGCCACTCTTCTGAATGCTATCTTCTTGTCCTTCTCGGCTCTCAGCATATATGCCAATTCAGTGGACATTCTTATCTTTGTTGAGTAAAGCTTTGATCTGTTCAAGTCCATCTTCAAAGTTGCTTCACTTCCACCTTCGTATTCTCACTGTCACTAAGACTTGTTCTATTTAAGCTCAGGTGGAACTCGTAGAGACAACGTTAGCATTTTAACCAACTCAATGATTCTGCAATATTGCAATCATCAGCAACTCTTGATCGTTGAAGCTCTGGCTTTTTTATACTCCTTCCCAATCTTCCCGTTGAGAAGTAATCGTTAGAAGCTCTTTGAAATGCTTCGCAGATCTCGAGTTATTTGGTGTAGATTGCAGATGTGACATGTCATACTTTTCTGACACTGCAGTCTACTGTTTCACCCACCCTGTCAGAGATGTCACTTTAATGTCTTGGGCAGGTTGAAGACTTTATTTTGTCCTTCTGATTTCTCGATCAGAGGTTGTCCTTTTGCATCGATGCTCTCAATAAGCACTTGTCCGAATATTACCCTTCAGTTTGAACCATTGCAAATGCTTCAGTCTTCTGCTATTTTAACTCTACAATTCTAATGCATGTCTTCATGGACCTGATCGTAGTGTCATGTTGACTGGTAGAGACAACACTACGATCTTGAAGAGTGTTGATTGGATCTTCAATGTAGAACACCTCTTCATTTTCTTGTGCAGTGCTTCAACACTTCTATTTTGCTTCAACAGCTCTCAGATACCGATGACTTGACTTCTTTGTTCTGGCCCATTCTGAATAGCAAGAGACTTCAGATTTGTGGCGTGTCCAGCTCGCTTTCTCCTTATGATCTCCCGTTCACTTATCATCAATGGACTGACCCAGTGCTTAATCAAATTAGCCTTATTCTTCAGAGGCTGGCCAGTATCTCTGTGTATACTCCATCAGTTCTTTCTTATTTGGCAAACACTACTATCCTGGTAGCTTTCCAGATCGTTGTCTTCTGTCTGCTTAACAGCTACTACACTTGTTGACTTTCCTTAGTCAGTTACTGAAGTCTTCTTCTGATCTCCTTGTGGAAGACTTCATCTCGAATGGCTTCACAACTCAATCTTGATACTGATTAGATTGGTGCTTGGATCTTCTATTAGCTTGCATGCCATTCGTTGAGTGCTCTCTAGTTTCCTTCATGATGGGATGTATCTTTGTAGTGCCAACCGGAGGCTTCATTCCTTTGGATATTCTAGGAATGCTCATTTATTGATAATCGTATTTGTTCTACGATTCTGCTTTGGCATTATGAGCACATCTGTTGAAGTCTCAGTTCTACACTCTACGATTCAGCTTCGGCTGTGTAGACACTACAACTCCGAGATCAGATCTTGACACTCTACGATTTCTTCCTTTGTGCTCGAGGTCTTTATTTGATCTTACTCGACTACGATCTCTGCCTTTGTTATGATCAGTAGACTCCACGATCCTGAGTGTAGTCTACGATCTCTGACTTAGCTTCGGCAGATACTCGTTCGGCTCGTAGGCAGGCTGTCTCTATAATTCTGAACATGACTTCCTCAGCAGACTACGGCCCTGAGGAAGTTCTCCTCGACACACTGTGATCCTCTCCTAGTCTCTCCTGGCAGTCAACGAACTCCAAGACTACTATCTTGCATACTACAATTCTGCCTTGATAGCTCTCGAGTTTCCTTGACTCTCCTGGCAGACTACAATTTCTGGTGCAGTGCTCGACGATCAAACAAGCATATCTATTACATCATAAGATCAACCTAACATGCTTGATCTTTCTATGTTTATAGTCCTTGTACATCATTTCTTTTTAAGGACTTTACAAAGCTGTTTTGCTTATGTAGGATCAACCTAACATATTTGATCAATTCATACTAAGTCCTTGTACATATGTTTCTATTATCTATCAAAGGACTTTACAACTTTTCTTAATGCAAGCATACTTGCATATTCATTCATATATCATAATCAAATCATATGTAAATAGGAATAACATTCACATGCTTATTCCTGACAATCTCCCCCTATTTGATTATGACAAAAACAATAAGTGCATATGCATGTTATGAATGAATCTTATATACAGTGAGCTGCTGTATTTCTAAAACAGATAATCATGAATGTCATTTATAATGATGTGGAATTTTGATACACTGACATTTTACATCCTGGATCCAGAACATACCTAACTAGTTAGAGATGTACCTCTTTTGGCTCCATGTATGTTTCCAGGATGTCTGTTGATTAGCTATTCATCTGTTTGTCCTGCTCGCTCCTACTTCCCATCAGATGTATGTTATTCTTCTTCTTCTTGTTCCCCCTAAGCTTCGGCATACATAGGCTCATCATTCCTTGGCTCCCCCTCGGATGATGACTCTGCCTCTTCTTCTGTTATCTTCTTCTTTGACTTCTTCTCTCCTTTCTTTCTGCTCTTCTTTCCCTTCTTTGAATGCCTCTTGCTCTGCTTCTTTTTATCCCTCTTTTTTTCCCCCTTTTTATCATTAATCATTTGGGAGAGCTGCTACATGTTGGACATAAGTTGCTCCATCAGGTAGGAGGAGTTAGCAACTTCAAACTTGAGTTCATGTTGGCCTAGTTCATGTTGTCAATCTCGTCAGATAGGGCTTGGATCTGCTCTTCACTGGCCTTCTTCGCTTGTAGTGTATCTGCCGTTTGATCATTCATGACCTTCAGATAGATGTTATCTCTCTCTTTGAGTTTGAGAGATACATCAGCCATAGTAGCTTGAAGTCTGTTCTGGAATGAATTATCTCCTATTGCTGTCAGCTTCTTTCACTCTTCAGTGAATAAAGATATTTTCTCAATCAGTTCATCAGATTTTTTCATCAGCTCCTTCTCCACAGGTATTTGATCATCTGGTTGGGCAGCTCCTTGTTGAGCATCAGATTGGACTCTACGATCCTCTTCCTTAGACAGATTTTCGAAGGTGTTGAAAATGTGAAGAATCATTGAGCTCCAATCACTGGTTGAGGATGAAGGCATGTCTGTCAGTAGTGCTTGAGCAGATGGAGGCTTCTGTTATTGAACTTGAACACCATCAGTAGTAGAGTGAACAGACTCGACGATCATCTCCTTGGTCATGATCCTTCTTCCTTGAGAGTCCACTCTACGATTTTAGGGGATATAGTAAATGTCGGCATGAGTGTAGACCTTGTAGTGAGGCTGGTTTTGTGATCAATTTGGTGGCAAACTTCTTCACCCTTGGGAAGTTTTGTGCTACCAGCTCCATGCTTGGAAAGTGATAGTAGCACCAGCTGAAGTAACTTACATCCTTTTCAGTATGTTCTTTTAGCCACGGCATCCATTTGAAAGAACCATCTCATTAGCAGGTTATCAGGATTTTAGAGGATGGTCGTGCAGTCTAGCTCCATGTTGTTCCAATTTTTAACTATATCAAAGGTAGTCATCCTTACCACCTTGAGATGTTCATCTCCATAGTTCACCCATCTTTCTTGTGGTGTTTCTGGTGGTTCATTTGAGACTTCTACCACTATTCTCCTGGTGAATTTTGCTGGAGAGAGGATAGGATAGAATTTTGGTTCCTCTGATTCCTGATTTTCAGAATTGGAATCATTCTCCATTTCTTCTCTTTCAGAGCCTAAACCATCTTGATCATTTCCAACAGTGAATCCTTCTTGCTACATTTCATTTCCAGATCCTTCTTCAGCAAGATCTTCCTCTGATTCATCTCTTTCATTGCTAGATTCATCTTTAGCACTTACTTCCTATAATACAGACTCATCATCACTTAATTCAATGACAGCATTGGAGTGATAACTTCTCTTTTTGGAGGCAAATTTGGCTTGTAGTCTGTAGCTCTTCCTTCTTGTTGGAAGTTCAGCTATAGGGGTTTCAGACTCTTCTTCCTTTTCAAACTCTGAAGCCTTTGGATCATCAGATGAACTTCCTTGAGGTTCAGCACTGATAGGGGCAGACCCTTCTTCTTTGGACTCATCACCTTTTGAGCCGTTATGGGAGCTTTTAGGATTGGAAGGGACATGTTCTTCTTCTTTAGAAACAACATCATTTAACCCATCATCTGGGCTTGCTGGGGCATTTGCATTTGGGGATGGAGTTTGGTTATCTTGAATCTCTTCTTCGTCATCTGAGTGAATGCTCTGAGTGTTCGCCACAGGGCTTGAGCATTCTTCTTCATCAGCAGATGCTGCAATTTCATCCATTAATCCAGCTTCATCTTCATTGTTGGATTTGGCCTGTTGGGACTCAGCCTTGAGATTATCAATTGCCTTTTCTTCTTCTGATTCTACGACTTCTTCTTCATCATATGTACTATCTTGGGAAGCTGGGGCTGGCCTGTTTTCTACCTTAGCTTTCTTTTTTAATGGCTCTTGAAGAAACCTGTCGCTTCTTCGCTTTGTGGTTTCAGCAGTCAAGACTTTTTCTTCTTCATCCTTGTCTTTGGAGGAGAGACTTCTTGATGGGGCCTTGGTTTTCTTCACACCTCTAGATTTCTTTCTGGCTGGTGTGGTTGCTGCTGGTACAGAGTCATCAGACTCAGAGCTTTCTACCTCTTATGTCTTCCTCTTCTTTGCAGAGGCCTTGCTACTGCTCCCTGTTGTCAATCTTCTATTTTCCTTGGGGTTTTTCTTCCAATTTATAAATAGTTGTGGAGACATTACTTTGTGAACATTAAGAGGTTCTCCCTCATCATCCTTGATTCTTCCTCCTAGCTTCTTCTTCATTACAATGCTCAGTAGTCTTCTATGAAAAACCTTAGTCAGAGGTTTATCTGTAGATTTCTTCATCTCAGCCTTTTCCAGCCATTTGGAAATTTGATCTAGCAAGATAACCCCAAAGTTGATTCGTCTTCTTTGAACTATTATAGACATAATCTTTAGTTATTGATCAAGCACCGTGTTGTGTACAGTGTCCTTGCATAGTATGCATTTTCCTACTATTTCAGCAAGGAACTCGAATTCCTCAAGGAACTCCTTTTTCTTTATATCCTTTAGATTGGGGTTTCTTTAGTACCCCATAATCTCCTTTGCTTGATCAGTGTTGATCTCATCAAGGTTTCTCAGTCCTAGGTCAGGGAAACCTAAGCATTGATTTATATCAGATGATTTTAGCTTAAGAGACTGACCTTTAACTTTGGTTGAAAGGGTTCCGGCATTTATGGATGCATTTGAGTAGAATTCCTTGACTAATTCAGTATATACTCGAGTGCTAGCCTCAACACATTCTGAGAATCCATCTTTCTTCACAAGTTCGAGAATGTCTCTGAACTTCTTTTCAAAATTTTTAAATGTCTTGGTTCCGAGCTGAATGCCAGTGATTACTCGCCAGTTTTCCATTTAAGTAGTTCGAGGAATATGGGTATTTGATTCAGAGGGGTTTTTAAGAGATGGCTGATTGTGATTTAGGCAAGACCCTGGAAGGTTAATTGATTTTGGCTTTTGAGAGGATTCTAGGGTTTAAAAATGGGAGGGAGAAAGGTTCAATTGTTTCTGATAACTATTTACAGATTTCGAATTTGTCTTAATGATAGTTCCTTCTAACTCTGCATAATCCGTGATGTGTCAACTAACCACTGGTTGCACGAAGTCCAGTAATGAGATGTAACTCCCCATAACTTTTCAGTTAGATATTTCATTTAGGGGAGTAGACGTTTAATTGACGTGGATTTATAGTTGACCTTTTGGTTCGTAGAGTAGCATGGTAAGGCAGCTATAGACTCTACGTTTTCCTTTGTTGACTCAACGATCAACTTTTGAGAGATGTTGTAGTGGATGGTTTTGACATGAGTCCTCATTTTGAAACTGCATGGCTTTACCACTGATATACCCCAAGCTGGTTTGGGCACTTAAGACCTGATGTGTGTTTGTACAATATCTTTCCAACCTATATTTGAACATCTCTACTCTTCATCTGAAAGGTTGAGAAATTGTTCAGTTTTTCAGAGTTCCTTATGAGCTAGATTATCCTTTTGGTAGGGTTGTGATCGTCGAGTCTGCTTCTACGATCGCTGAGGTTGCACTACGATCGTGGAGTTCTCTTTTAACTTCGACTCTACGATCGTTGACTGACTTGGTCCTTGAGATGAACTTTACTTAGCATTTCTTCTGGGTCAAGGTAGCTCAGGAAGGGCCAACCTCTTAGAGTGAGCTAAGGGTCAGGTTTGTCCCTGAGGCGCTTTCAAGATGAAATACTTTAGAAGTGATTTACAATGATATCTCATTTGACCTTTTCTGGTGGGGAGGTCCTCTACCAACTTTGGACAATTGAATTTGCTATAATCATGGTGTCCTCATGTTCTTACACTACGATCAGATGTTTTATCGTGAACACTCCACGATTTTGAGTTGGGTGGCTGATAGGTTATCAGTAGTACGTTTTGAGACGTTCCTACTGACTATGGATCTTCATTTGGTTCATCAGACACAATGTTTTGGGACTCTGTAGCTGGTACATTACTTCATAGTATATCTCAGTGTTGTTGTTCCTCAATAGATCACTGTTCCCCATGGTTGATGTTGTCCTCCTAGATAGATGTGATTCCCTTTACTTTTGGTTCATTTGAAGGCAGCCTTGCATATCTCCTTCTGACTAGAATCACCATTATCACTTAGATCTCCTTGTATCATAGGCATGGATATTTTCAGGACTGATCACTCTACGATCATTTGACAGCACTACGAACGTAGTCTTCTTTGACAGTCTTGTGCATGTGAAGTTCTGCTCCCATAATGAGTTCCTCTTGACTGATGCTCGATGATCCTCTGATGTGAGCTTCTTTGAGGATTCTTTTTATATAGCATGCTTTGCCTGATTTGAGCATATAAGACCCTTTTCATCTTTGGTTGCATGGTCTACTTCCATATACAGATTAGCAGCCATGTGAGCTTCATTCAGGTTAGCTCAGCGGGTCTTCAAGGATAGGCTTGGACATATAGGAATTTTATTAGAATCATTTCTGAACAATCATTAGCCTTCTGCTGGTTGAGTCTTCTTGACTGAAGTCTTCTGCTTCAGCATTCCTTAGTGTGGCCAGACAGACCAAGTACCTGCAGGTTAAATACATTTCTATTTTTGTTACCCACAATTAAATGGGTCCTACTAGGTTAGTTTTCTAAACCCCTGTTCCTCATATTTAGATAATCATCATATTTATCACCAACAGTCATATTCATGCATGCAACTAGTTTTAGATAATACATTTTGAGATGCATGATGGTGAGTGTGTGTAAGATTCGTCATTTTAAGAAACACCCTCTTTTTCTTTGATGGTTTCATCATTTGCAGGGTTATGTTCACAAGGTTTAAGTGTTCACAGAGTGAGAATCAACTCTACGATTTAGGAGTATCTAGTTGATTCATGGAGGTGATTAGTTTCTGCACATCATCAAGATACTCTACTAGAACTGATCATACTCTGTGTGTTGTCAAACACTTAGAGCATAGGTTTGTACATACATACTAACCCATCAGCAAAGATTACTTCACGTAGAATTAATTTGGCATGTGATGCTCTTATGACCCATTTCAGATTTCCTTCAAGATGTCATCTTCAACCTAAAACTTGGATGGAGAGAAAGTTTATAGGCATTTGAGTTTCCATCCTCAGGGTACTTTCTCTCTTCACCTTTTTAGGTAGATTATGACTCCTTGACAAAATACTGTTATAGTTCATAAGAAGGTGCATTTATGATGTACACATTTATAATAGTGAGGAATCGTACCTTTTTACTGTCAGTTCCTTAACATTCATTTATCTTTAATAAACTGAGTTTAGGCATTGATGTGCATAGCTTCAGATTTGCTCCTGACAACTTATTGCTCTTGTTGGCCTTTAATCAATCAGTCGTAGTCTTGAAGATGCAGCCTGAGAATCTCAGCATCTTTAGTTCTTTGACATCCTTCAGTTCACAAAGTTTGCACCCAGCTGCTGGTTGGCTAGACACGTGTTTGAGAAGAACTTCTTTCTTCTTTGGATAAGCATTTCTTAGCATGTATGGCCTTTTCATCTTTCAGGCTGGTGGATGTTTGACTCTGTGTTGTTGATGTCTCTTGGGCTATCTCGTCTGGTCTTCAGACTACAAGATTAACTACAGGCAAGGATTGGTTTTGTTGGTATAATACTCGAGAATATGGACCAATCTGAGCAGCTTCAGGTGTACATACACATTTACCTGTACACAATATTTCCAACGCATGAGCTCATCTGCGTGTAACAAGTGACTTACTACTAAACTAAGTTAAGAACAATGTTAGTGCCTGGGATCAGACTCAAAGTGATTAGCCTTTGAATATAGCATGAGAACCTACTCTGATACCAATTGTTAGTTCCTAGTAGACAATATATAGATCTAGAAGGGGGGGTTGAATAGATCCTTTTTACTTTTAAATACTTTTCGGGTTTATTTTATATGGCTTATAATTTAGCATATGACAAATATAAGAATCATTTAAAGCACAACGGAATAAGTAAAAGATCCCCTTCATTGATATATTTATAATCATATATACATTGTTCGTAGAGTTAGTTCAGTGGTAAGCAGTTAAAACATACATAGCAGTTATATCAGTTAATGTACATAATATAAATGACATAAGGTAAATGACACAAGGGGTTTTAATTGGTTCAGAGACTCATGCTCCTAATCCACTCTTCTGCTTTCAACTAGCAGAATTTTACTGAGGAAGGGCAGCACCCTGAATCACAAAGATTCCTTCAAGGCCAGCAGCCTTGGGACTCCAGTTCACTAAGAACTCTTCAAAGCCAGTAGCCTTGGAACGTCTTTAGTTCCCTAGGAACTCTTCAAGCTCAACAGGCTTGGAACTTCATTTAGTCCCTCCAGACAAGGACCCCTCAGGCCCTGGCTTCTTGTTGTTGTTGTTGTTGGTGGTGCTGAGCTGCTAAGATATCTTTAAGCTTGATCATCTTTTGTACTTAGCAGCTTGGTGTGGTCCTCTTTGCATTCTACTTTGAGACTGGACCACATCATCTTTGGTGCAGCTGATCTTCTTCTGTTCTGCTCATCTTTGTATATTGTCAGCTGTGTACCATCACTATTTCCTGAACCCTTCTCAACATAATGGCAGACATGGTTCTGCACTTGCTCTGGTTTAGCTTTGGGTTTATGGTGAATCGTAGAGTGGCTCTTAGGATCTGCCTTATGCTTTGCCACTCTTCTGAATGCTATCTTCTTGTCCTTCTCGGCTCTCAGTTTAGATGCCAATTCAGTGGGCATTCTTATCTTTGTTGAGTGAAGCTTTGATCTGTTCAAGTCAATCTTTAAAGTTGCTTCACTTCCACCTTCGTAGTCTCATTGTCACTAAGACTTGTTCTATTTGAGCTCAGGTGAAACTCATAGAGTCAACGTTAGCATTTTAACCAACTCAACGATTCTGCAACATCGCAATAATCAGCAACTCTTGATCGTTGAAGCTCTGGCTTATTTATACTCCTTCTCAATCTTCCCGTTGAGAAGTAGACATTAGAAGCTCTTTGAAATGCTTTGTAGATCTTGAGTTATTTGGTATAGACTGCAGATGTGACATGTCATACTTTTCTGACACTGCAGTCTACTGTTTCACCTACCCCATCAGAGATGTCACTTTAATGTCTTGGGCAGGTTGAAGACTTTATTTCGTCATTCTAATTTCTCGATCAGAGGTTGTCCTTTTGCATCGATGCTCTCAATAAGCACTTGTCCGAATATTACCCTTCAGTTTGAATCGTTTCCAATGCTTCAGTCTTCAGCTATTCGAGCTCTACGATTCTGATGCATGTCTTTATGGACCTGATCTTAGTGTCATGTTGACTGGTAGAGACAACACTACGATCTTGAAGAGTGTTTATTGGATCTTCAATGTAAAACACATCTTCCTTTTCTTGTGCAGTTGTTCAACACTTATGTTTTGCTTCAACAACTCTCATATACTGATGACTTGACTTCTTTGTTCTGGCCCCTTCTGAATATCAAGACACTTCAGATTTGTGGCATGTCCAGCTCACTTTCTCCTTGTGATCTCACGTTCACTTATCATCAATGGACTGACCCAATGCTTAATCACTTTAGCCTTGTTCTTCAGAGGTTGGCCAGTATCTCTGTGTATACTCCATCAGTTCTTTATTGTTTGGCAAACACTACGATCCTGGTAGCTTCCAAGATCGTTGTCTTCTGTCTGCTTGACAGCTACTGCACTTGCTGACTTTCCTTAGTTAGTTACTGAAGTCTTCTTCTGATCTCGTTGTGGAAGACTTCATCTCGAATGGCTTCACAACTCAATCTTGATGCTGATTGGTTTGGTGCTTAGATCTTCTATTAGCTTGCATGTCATTCATTGAGTGCTCTCTGATTTCCTTCATGATGGGATGTATCATTGCAGTGCAAACAAGAGGCTTTATTCCTTTGGATATTCTGCGAGTGCTCATTTATTGAGAATCGTATTTGCTCTACGATTTTGCCTTAGCATTGTGAGAACATCTGTTGAAGTCTCAGTTCTACACTCTACGATTCACTTTCTACATGCGGACACTCGACTCGAGATCGAGATCTTGACACTCTACGATTTCTGCCTTTGTGCTCGAGGTCTTTATCGGATCTTGCTCGACTACGATCTCTTCCTTTGATATGATAAATAGACTCCACGATTCTGAGTGTAGTCTACGATCTCTGACTTGGCTTCGGCAGATACTCATTTGGCTCGTGGCGGGTATTTCTCTCACGATTCTCGAACATGACTTCCTCGATGAGACTACTACTCAAGAAGTTCTCCTCGACGACCTGCTGCGATCCTCTACTCGTCTCTCCTGGCAGTCTACGAACTCCAAGACTACTATCTTGTAGACTACGATTCTGTCTTGATAGCTCTCGAGTTTCCTTGACTCTCCTGGTAGACTACAATTTTTGGTGCAGTGCTCGACGATCAGACAAGCCTATCTATTACCTCATAAATCAACCTAACATGCTTGATCTTTCTATGTTTATAGTCCTTGTACATCATTTCTTTTTAAAGACTTTACAAAGTTGTTTTGCTTATGTAGGATCAACCTAACATATTTTATCAATTCATTCTAAGTCCTTTTACATATGTTTCTATTATCTATCAAAGGACTTTATAGCTTTTCTTAATGCAAGCATACTTGCATATTCATTCATATATATCATAATCAAATCATATGTAAATAGGAATAACATTCACATGTTTATTCCTGACATAATATTCTTTACTAGGCTAGTTGAGCTCACCTTTTGCTTTCATTGTTATCTTCAAGAAATGAGAATATAGTTGGGACGAGTCAGTGATTGGAGTGATGGTCCAGGATAGGTGGCTATAGTAGTCCTCACTATTCTATGAAATAGTGTGATAATAAATGTAATGAGAACTCTATTTGAGTTTGGATATTGTCTATGAGACAATATTAATGTAAAAACTCTCAGCTACGCTTTTGTCGTATTGTATAAATGAAGTTTGTATTTAAATTTTGTACCATGTATTTGGTGACTCATAATAGGTGATGTATACCTATTTTGGGGGCGTCACAATTGTGCAATAATTTAATTAAGTATGATAATATTAATTAAATGGATGTTAGATAATTTTATAATGGATGCGTGTTTTATTACGTTGGTGTGATGGTAATATTTTAATTTAATGAAATAATTAAATTAAAGGATAAGTGAATTGTTAAATAATTGGAATATTGTGTAATGGTGATGTTCTAATAAATTAGAGATTTAGTGATTTATGAAATAAAATTTAATTATATGACAAGAATTAATTTGATTTAAGAATTAAATTAATTTAATTGGCTATTGGATGTGACAAATGAACTATATAATAGGGAAATTATAAAAATAAATTAAAAAGAGATTTTTAGAGAGCTAGCCAAACATGGCCTTATGACTTTTGGTTAATTTAACTGATGAAAACCTTTTTGTTTGTATAACTGATATGTGGGTTAAATTACACGTATTACATATATGTCAGTTTATTTGTTATACGCTTAGTTAATTTGGCTAAGTCTGAGATAGAGAAAGAGATCGAGTCTTGGTCAGAGCAGGAGAAAAGAGATAAATTGAGAGCAGAGAATTAAAGAATCAAGGAAGAGGAGGATTGCCAAAGCTTCCTAATCATCTAACTAAGCATAAACAATAATTAAAGGTAATTCTAAAGTTCTAGTTATTCGTTTTATTTTTCTCAAAACTTCTTCGTTGTTGTGACGCCCCCAAAATAGGTGTACATCACCCATCTTGAGTCTTCAAATACATGGTACAAAATTCAAATACAACTTAATTATACAACAGTCGTGTAAAATACGACTAAACATATGCTGTGAGTTTTAATACAAATATTGCCATCTAGATAATATACAAACTTAATGGGGTCCTCATTACATTTATTGTCACACTATTTAACAGAATAGTGAGGACTACTAATACTATCATCTGGTCCATCACTCCGTTCCCCGACTCATTCCAGCTATATTCTCATTTCCTGAAGAGAACAGTGAAAGAAAGGGTGAGCTCAACTAGCCTACTAAGAAATATTATGACTAAGATAATGCAGAATAAATTATCATTAGCCTTAAACAGTGTAAAATTGATACAATATAACAAACATCAAGTTTAACTACAGCGGAACAAGCAATCCATTAAAAAAGTCAAGTAGAGAATAAAATCTACTATCTTCTATGATTTAAAAGGTTTTTCATCACTTTTATCGTTGGGACTCAGCTTAATAAATAATCCACATCATCGAATCACCCCTACACTACTGCCAAGGATATTCTTTAGTATCACGACCACAACTATCCATGCACTACAGGCCAAGAATATTTGTGTATTCATTAATGGTCATGATCATGCCAACAACTGTCCATCAATGCACTACGGCCAATGAGGACTTTTACCACATCATTTGTAACATTACGGTCATGATTATACCGAGATAATCCTGGTCATAATCATACCAAGTCCATCTATGCACTACTGAATACGAGATGACTTTCAACAAAATATAAACATGAGGATGATGACAATGATATAAGAATTCAATAAAACAAGTTCAAGAATTAATTTATCTAGGAACCGATAACGTCCAAATTGTCAACATGATCTCTTTGCTTTGTAGAGTAAAATTCAAGAATGCTCGGAAGAATATTTCCATGAAAAGATCTTTGAATGAAGTGCAAATATCCGAGATATTCCACTAATTTCATGGAGTATAGAAGTCAAAGTTTTAATCAACTGAGTATAAAAAAGAATGGAATAACAAAAGAAATCACCACGTATGCGGTGCCGCGCATAAGCAGGTTATTCAACGAGAATAATAATAATAACGAAACTAGGTCGGTAATGAAATTTGCAAGCGGGATGTTCCAACAGAATAATAAAGAATAGAATAACAACAGAAATCACCATGCATGCGGTACTTCACATAGACAAGTTATTCCAACAGAACACTAAATAACGGAACCAGGTCAGGTGAAATTCGTACCGACATGATGTTCCAACAAAATAGTAAAGACGAAACCAGGTCTGGCGTAAAACACACAGACAAGATATTCCAACAGAATAATAAAGAATAGAATAACAGGAGAATTTCACCAAGTATAGGGAAGTCCACGTATACAGGTTATTCCAACAGGATAATAAAGAATGGAATAACAGAAGTTCTCTTCATGAATACAAAAGAAATAATACCCCCTACCTTAAGAAGAAGAAGAGTACTAGATATATAAGTAGTGAAGTAGCAGAATAATTTTCTTCTTTCTCTCTATAGTTTATCTCTCTAGAGTTTTATTGAATTCGTAAGAAATAATGAAGGAATGAGCTTCTATTTATAGAAAAATGGACTGTATAGTAACTAACTCATGAACGGTCCAGATTGATTTACTTTAATCTGACGGTCCATATTTAAAGCAAAATCTTTTAAATAAAATATAATATATTATATTTATAATCTAATAAAATGAATAATTTTATAAAAAATTTACTATGCACACACTATGCAGGCACTATGCAAATACTATGCATAATAAAATATAATATATCCTAATTATTGTCTAATAAAACAGATAACTTTATAAAAGTATTCTATTTTATATAAAAAGATTTTACTATTAGCCTAATAAAACGAATAACTTTATAAAAGTATTACATTTTTATATAAAAAACTTTTTCATTTTTATTACATTAATAATACCAATAAAAACAAAAGCTGAAGTGACTTATGACATAAGCATCGATAATCAATATCGTGTGCTACTTATGCAACCACGCGTATTCTTTATACTTTTACTACCGATTACTTCAACAAAGATTAATGGTAAAACTTACATAGTTATTTTCAATAAAATATATTTGTCGTTTTCTCAATCTGACAATAATTTTGTTATGGGGTCCACCAATGATTGTGCAATTGTACTAATATTCCATGTTAAAATGAATATTCCCCGATCAATCGAATATTATATACAACTTGCGTACTTTGCAAAATTTATAAATATTACCCACAACTATAACATTATATCAAATTTACTCCATAATATTCAAAAATGATATTTATAGAAAATTCATCTTTATTCAAAAAGTTGGGGTCTTACAACCTCCCCTTCTTATGAAATTTTACCCTCGAAATTAGGGTACGTACCTGGTATGTCGAAGAGGTAAGGATACCTTGATTTCATTTCAGATTCTAACTCCCAAGTCATTTCGTCAACATCGTGGTTTCTCCACAAACTTTGACTTGAGGTATAACCTTGGAGCGTAGAATATGTTCCTTCTTATCCAAGATTTGAACAGGAACCTCTTCATACGTCAAATCTTCCGCTATTTCGTCAGGTTCTAACTCAATAATGTGCATCGGGTCTTTCACATTTTTACGTAACATGGATATGTGAAAAACGTTATGAACACGAGACATACTTGGCGGTAAAGTGAGTCTATAGGCCACAGTTCCTACTCAATCGAGGATTAATAAAGGGTCGATGAATTGAGGATTGAGTTTTCCTCTCTTTCCAAATCTCGTAACTCCTTTCCATGGAGCAACATGTAACAACACATGATCTCCTATATCGAATTCCACGTCCTTTCGATGAAGATCAGCATAACTCTTTTGTCGATCTTGTGAGATTTTTATACGTTGTCGGATCGTTTGAATCTTTTCCATAGTCATACGTACCAACTCTGATCCCAACAACGTTGCTTCACCCACCTCATCCCAGTATACTGGAGAACGACACTTTCTTCCATACAACGCTTCGAATGGAGCCATGCCAATACTTGCTTTGTAAGAACTTGTCCCAACTTCCCTTGAAATCAAGGATACAGAGTCTTAATAGATCTTCAAGAGTTTGAATAGTCCTCTCTGACTGTCCGTCCGTCTGAGGATGATATGCCGAGCTAAATCGTAAGTCTGTGTCCATAGCTTTTTGCAAACTAACCCAAAATCGTGAAGTGAATCTTAGGTCTCGATCAGAAACTATGGATACCGGTATATCATGCAGTCTTACAATCTCATTTATGTACATACGAGAAAGACGTTCAAGTGTATAAGTTTCTCGTATCGATAAGAAATTAGCAGACTTGGTCAATCTATCAACAATGACCCAAATCGCATCTATGCCTTGAGAAACCTTAGGAAGACCAGTAACGAAATCCATGGTAATGTCCTCCCACTTCCATTCAGGAATTTCAAGTGGTTGCAATGGATCTTTTGGTACTTGATGCTCCGCTTTAACTCGTTGACAAGTTAAACACCTTGAGATAAACAGCGTTATCTCTCTCTTCATATTGCTCCACCAAAATGTATGACGAAGATCATGATACATTTTGGTACTCCCGAGATGGATTACAAAGCGGTGTGTTGTGCGCCTCCATCATAATTTTATACTTTAAATCGAGTCGTTAAGAACACAAAAATGCGGAGTTGACTTCAAAGTATTCCTTCTTCATCGATTCTTGTTTCCGGCATAGCACCTTCTTGCACTTTCTTCCTCATACGCATCAGCTCCAGGTCTGTAGCTTGGGAAGCTTTAACTTTATCAATTAAAGTCGGTTCTACTCGTATATTCACCATCATCACATGGGTCCCTGGAGTCTTTAACTCTATCTCCATCCTTTGCAAGTCACACAAAATGGGCCTTTGCGTTGACAATATCGCATTCACACTTGTATATGATCTTCTACTCAATGCGTCAGCTACCACGTTCACTTTTCCAGGATGGTATTGGATGGTATGATCATAATTTTTCAACAATTCAAGCTAACGTCAATGTCGCATATTGAGTTCCTTTTGAGTGAAGAAATATTTGAGGCTTTTATGATCCGTAAAGATCTCCACTTTCTCCCCATACAAGTAATGCCTCCAAATCTTTAGTGCGAAGACAACAGCTGCCAACTCTAGATCATGAGTAGGATAATTCCTCTCATATTCTTTGAGTTGTCTTGAGGCATAGGCTATGACTTTCCCATGTTGCATGAGAACACATCCCAACCCTTTGCTAGAAGCATCACTTTATGAATGACAAATCCCTCCGAGCGGATGGTATTGTCCGAGCAGTCTTTGAAATGAGTCTCCTCTTGAGTTCTTGAAAACTCTTCTCACATTCTTCGCTCCAACCGAACTTTGTATCTTTTCGAGTCAGCTGAGTTAATGGAGTAGCGATTCGAGAAAATCCTTCCACAAATCTCCGATAATAACCAGCTAAACCGAAAAAGCTACGTACTTTGGTCACTGATTTAGGTTGCTCCCAGCTTTGAATAGCTTCAATCTTTACTGAGTCAACAGATATTCCATGACTTGATACCACATGCCCAAAGAATGTTACTTCCTCAAACCAGAACTCGCATTTCTTCAACTTGGCATAAATCTTATATTCACGAAGCTTTTGGAGTGTCAGCCTCAAGTGTTGCTCATGATCTTCACGACTTTTGGAATAAATAAGGGTGTCATCAATAAAGACGACCACAAAGTGATCCAAATATTCCTTGAATACTCGGTTCATCATATCCATGAAGGCAGCAGGAGCATTAGGCAATCCAAAGGACATGACTAGGAATTCATAATGCCCGTACCGAGTTCTGAAAGTCGTCTTTGGAATGTCATCGGTTCTAATCTTCAATTGGTGATATCCGAAATGAAGATCAATCTTTGAAAAGAATTTGGCTCCTTGCAACTGGTCAAACATGTCATCAATACGTGGCAATGGGTACCTATTTTTGATGGTGACATGATTCAACTCCCGATAATCAATACAAAGTCGCATACTCCCATCTTTCTTCTTCACGAATAGAACAGGAGAACCCCAAGGACAAGTACTAGGACGAATAAAGTCAATGTCTAACAATTCCTACAGTTGGGTCTTTAACTCCTGAAGTTCAATAGGAGCCATTCGATATGGGGCTTTGGAAATAGGTTTTGTACCAGGTTCAAGGTCGATCCAAAATTCAATTTCACACTCTGGGGGTAGGCCAGGAAGTTCTTCAGGAAATACATCAGGAAATTCATTAACAATAGAAATATCATTCAAAATTGACGTATTTTTATTTAGATCCGTGACATGAGCTAAGAAAGCTTGACATCCGTTTTTCAATAAACGAATAGCTTTATGGCTTAAGATGACCGTGATTGACTTTAATGGTTTTGTCGCTTAAATTCACATAATAGGTTGATTAGGAATATGAAAGCTAACAACCTTACAAAAATAATCAATTTTTTCATGATGAGTAGTTAACCAATCAGTCCCTAGAATCACGTCAAATGCAAGTATTTTTAATAAAATAAGATCGACATGTAATGTGAGGGTACCGATTTGAACCAAACAAGACTTATAAACAGTGGATTTAATCGTTGAGCGCAAGTAGGAGAAATAAAAGAATGGGTAGAACCGGTATCAAATAAAGTATAGACTTCGCTAGAGTTTATGATAAGCTTACACGTGATGATCTCATGTGGGTTCCTTGCTTTCTGGGAGATCACAACAAACGCTCTCCCTTGCACTACCTGCTTTGACTTTTCTGGGACGGCTTTTGGTGCCTCCATCCTAGCTGAACTTGTCTTCAGTGAACGACAAAATTGGGCTAGGTGACCTTCTATTCCACAATTATAACATGCTTTGGACGACATCGCGCAGTTTGGACTGATGTGTCCCTCCCCTCCGCATTTGAAGCATATGATAGGTGGTCATTCTCCTTCCTTAACAACGGGTATTGGTGCTGACGCCTTTCCATCATTATTGAATCTCCTCTACTTGTAATGTCCATTCTTATTGCTTTGGCCCTGATTACCACCGAAGTGGTTACCATTTCTGGCCTGTTGATTCCCTCCACGCTTGTTGTCACCGCTTCGATGACTGCTCTCACTGGTATTATCATTTTGTCGGCAGCTCTCTTTTGGTTGCGTTAACTCATTATCGCGCTCCACTAACTGAGCCCTATTTACAACATCCGAATACAAACACAGTTTATGAGAAATAAGATGTTGACGTATCTCAGGCTTCAAACCTCTTAAAAACATACGCGTCATTCTCTCTTTATTATACACCAAGTGGGACGTAAACCGGGACAACTCGGTAAACTTGGCTTCGTACTGCGACACGGTCATGTTATTCTGCTCCAACTTGATGAACTCCACCTCCTTCATGTGACGAATACTTTCAGGAAAGTACATGTCGTTGAATAGTTCTTGGAACTTCTCCCAAGATATTTTCAGTGTGGCAGGTTGAGTACGCTTTACCAATTCCCACCAGTAATCTGCCTCTCCTCGCAACATAAAGGCGGCAAAGGGAACCTTTTGCTCCTCGGAGCATCCCAAGACATCAAATATCTTGGTGATCTGCTTTATCCATGCTTCCGCCTTAAGTGGTTTTGGATCTCCAATAAACTCCGATAGTCCCAGCTCCTTGAACTGTTTAGCGGTGACCGTCCGAGAGTTTCCAGTGTTTTCACCTACATTTTGGATAGGAGCCACTCTCGCCTGTTGTTGCATGAATTGTATAAAGCCTCTGAACATTCCATCATTCATCATTTGGTCAGTGTTGTTGTTTGCATGAGGATTGTCGCCTTCCTGATGCACATTATCCTGATTATTGATATGTGGTGAATCAACGGTCGCTTGTGCTCCATTGTTATTCTCAACATTCTCGGATGTCATTTTCAGATACTGCCACAAAACAAAATTTAATTGACATGTAACATATTATCCCTATATTCTGACCGACCAATTAAATACAAAAAAAAAAACTTAGGTAGGTCATACTAGCGAAAGAATTCCCCGTCTCTCCCCTCCTAGTTCTATTCTCACATCTTAGCCAGGGATCATATCCCTAAGCTTTGATACCAACTGTGACGCCCCCAAAATAGGTATACATCACCCATCTTGAGTCGCCAAATACATGATACAAAAATCAAATACAATTTAATTATACAACAGTAGTGTAAAATACGACTAAACATATGCTGTGAGTTTTAATACAAATATTGTCATCTAGACAATATACAAACTCAATGGGGTCCTCATTACATTTATTGTCATACTATTTAACAGAATAGTGAAGACTACTAATACTATCATCTGGTCCATCACTCCGCTCCCAGAGCTAGTCCCGGCTATATTCTCATTTCAAGAGAACGCAGAAAGAAAGAAAGGAGAGCTCAACTAGCCTAGTAAGAAATATTATGACTAAGATAATGCGCGAATAAATTATCATTAGCCTTAAAAGTGTTAAACCGATACAATATAACAAGCATCAAGTTTAAGCTGCGGTGAACAAGCGATCCATTAAAAAAGTCAAGTAGAGAATAAAATCTACTATCTTCTATGATTTAAAAGGTTTTCATCACTTTTATCATTTGGGACTCGACAATAAATAATCCACATCATCGAATCACCCCGCACTTCTGACGAGGATATTCTTTAGTATCACGACCACAACTATCCATGCACTACGGGCAAGAATATTTGTGTATTCATTAATGGTCATGATCATGCCAACAAGCATCCATCAATGCACTACGACCAATGAGGACTTTTACCACATCATTTGTAACATTACGGTCATGATTATACCGAATAATCCTCGGTCATAATCATACCAAGTCCATCTATGCACTACAAGGCCACGATGACTTTCAACAAAATATAAACATGAGGATGATGACAATGATATAAAATTCAATAAAACAAGTTCAAGAATTAATTTATCTAGGAACCGATAACGTCCAAATTGTCAACATGATCTTTGCTTTGTAGAGTAAAATTCAAGAATGCTCGGGAAGAATATTTCCATGAAAAGATCTGGATGAAGCGCAAATTTTCAGGATATTCCACTAATTTCATGGAGTATAGAAGTCAAAGTTTTAATCAACTGAGTATAAAAAAGAATGGAATACCAAAAGAAATCACCACGTATGCGGTACTTCGCATAAACAGGTTATTCCAACAGAATAATAATAACGAAACTAGGTCAGGCAAAATTTGCACCGGCAGGATGTTCAAACAGAATAATAAAGAATAGAATAACAACAGAAATCACCATTGTGACAACCCCAAAATAGGTCCAATCCATCCAACCTATTCTGAGTCGTCAAATACATGGTACAGAAAACAACTACAACTTTATTACAACAATAGTCATGAAAAATACAACAACACATATGCTGTGAGTTTGGATACAAATATATACCAACTGTGACTCTCATCCCAACCTTGGATAGCACGTCACAATGACATCTTACATAAAGGTATAGTCAATAACTGTTTTAGAAATTAAAATCTTTGGGAAGTGATCAAGAAAACCTTCGTACATGGGAGGCCATGCATCTAGGTTATGATAGATATCATATGGCCACAGAATTATCCTTGGTTGACCCAATAGACCCCAAAGAAAAATGAGAAGATTACTATCATATTCTTTCTAATGGTGAGTCTTCTCTTGACATATCATTATCTCCACTGTCTCTAATTGAGAGTTATACTTCAACCAAACACCAAGATTATATAGGTAGTGCTCATAAATATACTCAGCAAGTGGATAAGCACAACCCTGTCTTATGATGACACGAGGTGGTATGTCATTAGACATCTTGTATGATAGTGGCAAAACACCCTTCCAAGTTAAATTCACCTCACCCTCAACATCTATAGACCACCGTTCTATTCTCCTGTTATTCCCCGCTTGTCCCAGCTACACTTTTATTACCTGAAAGGAATTGTGAAACAAAAGGGTGAGCAAAACTAGCTCAATAAAGAATATCATGACTAAAGATAAATAAATTATCAATAGCCTTCAACAGTAATAAATCAGAGATTTTGAACATATGGTAGATGATAAAACTTTTCAACCATAGTTGCAGCGGAACGAGAAATCCATTAGAAGAGTCAAATAGACCATAAAGTCTATTATCTTCTCCATGTTAAAAGTCCACCAACATTGTTTTATCCCTGTAACATCAATCAACAGTTCTGGTCCACAATCATATGAATAACTCATAATCATAATTGTGATTCTAAATTTCTCTTCGCATTCAGGACGAAGATAATTTTCATTACCTGTCTTTACCTGAAACATCAAAGATCATGGTTATACCAAATCACAGTTCCTATTCATAATCATACTAATAAATTCATCTTTGCACCACGGGCGAAAGATATTCATCAACAGTTCATCTTTGCACTACATGCCAAT
Source organism: Panax ginseng (assembly GCA_020205605.1). NCBI lineage: Eukaryota > Viridiplantae > Streptophyta > Magnoliopsida > Apiales > Araliaceae > Panax > Panax ginseng. The sequence goes on from CM035143.1 coordinate 102,960,373, forward strand.
GATATTCAACAACGGGTCATCTTTGCACTACAGGCCAAAGATATTCATATCTCAAAGAAATACATAATCATTTCATCCTTGCACTACAGGCCAAAGATATTCAACAACAGGTCATCTTTGTACTGCGGGCCAAAGCTATTCAACAATAATTGATCTTTGCACTATAGGCCAAAGATATTCATATCTCAAAGAAAAACATAATCATTTCAGAATTTATATAAACCATAATTATAACCATATATGTTGATCAATTCACCTTTGCACTTAAGCTAAAGATATTCAATTATAAATTCAATGGTCATGATCATACCAGTCACAATTCAACTTTTCACTACTGGCCAAAGAGAACCCTAGTCATGATCATACCAATAATCCACCCATCTTTACACTCCAATGAAAGAGAATTTCAACATCAGGGTTATAAAAATGTTATATATGATAATAAAATCAATATAATCAATACATAGTTTTAATCTCCAGAGTAATATTCATAAATCAACTATAATTTGGTTAGAAAAAGAAACCAATTTTGTAGTGAATAGTACCCGTGAATAGTAACTTGTGAATAGTAACTCATGAATAGTAACCCGTCATGAATAGTAACTCATGAATAGTAAATCGTGAATAGTAACTCGTAAATAGTAACTCATGAATAGTAACCCCAACATGAAAAAATTCCAAATTTTATAAAAAGTTCAAACTAATATTTTGGCATACTGATATTAAAGAAATAATATCATTTATAAAGAAAATAATCTCCCTTACTATCCCTTACTATCCCTTACCTCAAAAGAAGCGTACTTACATTAGAATAACGGATTTGAATCGAACTTGAACCGTATAGCAACACTCAAGATATCAAAATACTCACAAGAATACACTCGATAATATAGAGAGAGAAATAGAAAGAAAACTTCAGTTTCTGGTGTGATTTTCAATTCTAATCTAAACACCCTATTTATAGGAAATTGCTTAGAACACCAAAGCAGAAAATTGAATATAATAATATTATATTTATAAAATTTTCTTATGCACACTTTTAACAACTGATTTCAGCTAATCTCAACCACCAGTGGGCCCCCCAAACATAACAAAAACGTTTTAGTTATTAAAATTAATTAAAACTTTAAAAAATTAATTATTTCGGAACCACGGAACTTCAATAATTCATAATAAATTGCCCTTTTATCAGAAAATTCAAATCTCGCAATTTTTTATAGGAAATTAAATTCTCTACAACTTTGCAGAAGAAAGTTTTTCCAAATTCCAAACCGAAATTGACCGAAATCCACATACGGGCGATTTTACAGGCTATAATCAAATTTCAGTCAAGAAATGGGTCCACCAACATGTTTAACATGTTTTAAACAACTTTTGCAACAAAAATACTCTTCCTCCTCATATACTCATATATCCCACATTCATTGTAAAAATATCATTATAATATTATAATAATATAATAAAATAGTATTTTATCAGAAAAGATAAAATATCGATTTTTTAACAATTGTCACTTTAAAAATTTTCTTCATCTATATCCACATAAAATGAATATTTTCCTTATCATATAAGTCAATAATTAATTATTCATAAATAATATTACAGAATCGCATATTGATGACCAGTGCGGGTTCCCAAAAAGAGGGGTTTTCCAATAAGAATTTCTCTTTCTTTGGCAAGATTAGGTGACCAAACCTCTCCTTAGAGCGAACTTTCTAGACATTGGCAATAATGTTATCTAATAATATTATTCAAATAATATGAATTATTGATCCGATAATGGGAAATCTTGTGTAAATGACAATTATTAAAACAACAATAATATAAAATATCAACGCAAAGAATTATTGAATCAAAATAAAATATTGAGCAAGAATTACATGTAACAATTATTGAGTAGTGCCTTCTTACGTAAGAATCAATAATTGGTGCAATACCGTGTCATCTTCGTGCAACAACGCCAGACATTCGCGTGTTTTAACCACGAAGGTATTCCAACAAGATATTAACGCAGTATAACTACGTCGTTATTTGTAAACAACTTATATTTGTCGTTTTCTTTATCCAATCGCTTTCCGTTATGGGGCCAACAAAAGCTGCGCCGTCGTATGAATATTCCCCAACAGAAAGAATATTCCACGACCAAACGAATATTCCCCGACAACAATGAATATTTTATAACCACTTGCGTATTTTTGAAAAAATTCATATATCACCCTTAACTTTAACATTTTATCAATTTAACCATTTACTGAATAGTAATTATAAGAAAAATTGAATACTTTTATTTCATAAAATTCGGGGTCTTACAACCATGCATGCGGTACTTCACATAGACAAGTTATTCCAACAGAATACTAAATAACGGAACCGGTCGGTGTAAATTACACCGAAGCAGAATGTTCCAATGAGAATAGTAAAAAGATTTTAACCCGGTCCCATGTAAAACGCCTGATGTGGGATATTCCAACGAATAATAAAGAATAGAATAACGGGAGAATTTCACCAAGTATAGGGAAGTCCACGTATCTGAGGTTATTCCAACAGATAATAAAGAATGGAATAATAGAAGTTCTCTTCATGAATACAAAAAGAAATAATACCCCTACCTTAAGAAGAAGAAGAAGAGTACTAGATATATAAGTAGTGAAGTAGCAGAATAATTTTCTTCTTTCTCTCTATAGTTTATCTCTCTAGAGTTTTATTGAATTCGTAAGAAATAATGAAGGAATGAGCTTCTATTTATAGAAAATGGGTATCATATAAAATTAACTCATGAACGGTCCAGTTGATTTACTTTAATCGGACGGTCCATATTTAAAGCAAAATCTTTTAAATAAAATATAATATATTATATTTATAATCTAATAAAATGAATAACTTTATAAAAAAATTTACTATACACACCTTATTATGCAGTACTTTATGCAAATACTATGCATAATAAAATATAATATATCCTAATTATTGTCTAATAAAATAGATAACTTTATAAAAGTATTCTATTTTATATAAAAAAGATTTTACTATTAGCCTAATAAAACGAATAACTTTATAAAAGTATTTCATTTTTTATATAAAAAACTTTTCCTGCTTTATTACATTAATAATACCAATAAAACAAAACTGAGTGACTTATGACATAAGCATCAATAATCAATATCGTGTGCTACTATGCAACCACGCCAGATTCTTATTACTTTTACTACCGAGTAATTACTTCAAATATTAATGGTAAAACTTAAACGTTATTTTCAATAAAATATTTTTGTCGTTTTCTCAATCCGACAATAATTTTTTTATGGGGTCCACCAATGATTGTGCCATTGTACGAATATTCCCTGTTAAAATGAATATTCCCCGACCAATCGAATATTATATACAACTTGCGTACTTTGCAAAATTTATAAATATTACCCACAACTATAACATTATATCAAATTTACTCCATAATATTCAAAAATGATATTTATAGAAAATTCATCTTTATTCAAAAAGTTTGGGTCTTACAGTTGTAATTGGTTTTGATGCATGATTAGATTGTATATGTTCTTGAGCATGTATAAATCATTCTATGTTGTTATAATTGAGTTTCAAAAATCAATTTCATGTATACATGTTAATAAGAAGAAACTAAGTTCTTAATTCTAGTTTGATTTCTATGAGTAATTTGTTAAAGAGTTGGTTATATATGTTATTGGTTAGTAATAATCTGTTAATTATCATCTAGAAACAATTTTGAGTGATCAAATCCATGAAAAATATTCTTAAGATGAAGAAATTAGTTTTTGGTTGAATATGTACATTATAACTTATTTTGGAGTCTAAACTGATGTATAATTCATATAATAATTTGTAAACTGGTAGTTGTTTATGTTAGTACATTAAGAAACGAAAAAGAATGCAAGTGGAATGAACTAATTTGGTTAAGAAACGAGTATGTAGTGGTTGGATTCGCTAAATATGTTGGTTTTGGAAAACTAGTAAGAACTTGGTTTTAAATCCTTTAAATTTGGTTGTTTTAGTTGTTTTTATTGTTGGAATCAGTATATGTATGCTTGGTGTTAATTCTATGAACTTTATATCATCTGGATATGTTTAATTTACTATTTGAATGAGAAAATTGAAAATATTGGGTTGAGGAAGTGTGCAGTTGCGAACTGCAGAATCCGAGTCTGGGTAACCCCACCTCGGCGGGATTTCCCAGTTCAAGGATTCCGCCCCGGAGGGTAGTCCGCCCCTTCAGGCTTTTCTTAAGTTCAAAACCCCGCCCCAGCGGGGTGGACAGAGTGTTAAAGAATTGGGTTTTTAAATGTGCAGTCTTGTAAATGTTATATAATCTCTTTAGATGATTATAGTTAAACTTAAAGTAGGTAATAAGATGAATTTCAGAGTGTGATCATATAGATGGTAATTTGTAATGAAAACTTGTATTCAACGGATGTAAGAATTTGGAATGCTAAATTTGTGTTATGTGTTAGTGAGTCTATTGAATTCTTAGTATATTAGAAAGTTTAGATCATGAACTAAGATGTTAAGTTGAACTAATGTGGAAAGTTAAACCAATAAACATAGTAGTATTGTAACTAATTGGTATTATGAACTTAAATGGTGTATGTAGGATATCTACCGAGCGTGAGTTATAGTTGTGTAGCAAGCATACACGACAAGTTTCTAAACCCTACTTTTTGTTGAGCAGGTTTCCTATCCATAACTTGTTTACAATTATGCAAGTTCATAATCTTTTATTGAGCTAATTCCTTACTTTACTTTTTATGGAGGAAATGTTCTAACCTTAGCTTATTATTATTCAAGCAAGGTTCTTATAATATCCAATGTCTATGTTTTGTTAAAGCTTTCTATTCTTTCGAAAGCAATACTTCAATGTATGAGACTTATTGATTTACAATTATTGTCTTCTATTATTATTGAAATATCATCTTGAAAAGAATAAGTTGTTGTTGATATCGAATTATTATGTGACAAGCGATCCTTTATTGATTCAACTAATCCTTAGTTGATGAACGTTCTAAGATCCAAATTACCCTTGAAGCTAATCCAAACAAAACTTTCTTTGGTGCGGACTCTAATGTCAAAGCTGAGATGAACAACCCTAACATAGGGGATTATACTATGCAATAGCGTTAAAATGTTTGTGCACAATACATTGTACGAAGGGCTGATTTCCCAAAATACGAGATGGATGGTCCACATATTCTATAAGACTATTAAAGGTTACAGTAGAGATACTTGCTAACCCAGGACATAGTTCGTGATCTTGTGACCCTCAGATATACTTTTAGTCTTGCTTTCTAGTCTTGATTCAAAAGTAAGTTTCCTATAATTAAGCTTTCAGTTCTTAATTATGATTGACTGTTTTCAGAGAAGGTTATACATTTAGTTAAAACCTTATTCATTGATGAATCATATTTTGTTATTGCTTATCATTATTCTAGTGAGCAATTGTTTTCTCACTCTTGCATAACAATATTGCAGTTAAGGTTGAAAAGTCTGACGAGCCGTCCACAAGTAAGGGCAAGGGCTAGATGAACAAGTGATGAAGATCAGTTTACTTTTATTTGATTAAGTTCATGTAATAAGACTTATTTAAATTGTTTTATGTTTTTCCGCAAATGATGTTATAAAAGTTAGATGACCTGGGATTTATCTTGATACTTTGTAACCATTTAATGGGAGGACTTTTTGTTAAGCTTGTGAGTTTTATTTATATCTTGTGTTTATATGTAGATAGATGTAATTTTTGTAACGACCCCAAAATTCATACAATTTAATTTTCGACTTCGGTCGTTAGCCATACATTCAACCTCTAATTTTACATCATTAAATGATAATACAACCAACGTAATTTGCGGAATAATTAAAATTTTCTATTACAAACTATTCTCATTCCCAAAACCTTCAACCTTTAAATCTAAACATCTCAGAATCAATTTAATACTACTATAGTTTACATTGCGAAACGATATTACAATTCAACATTAATACATCATTCAGAACCTTAAACATGGTTCAAATAATAATAACACAACCAAAGTGTATAAATCCTCGAGTACCGCATCGGATTCCTGTCTTTCAGGTAACACATAACTTTACCTTGAAATCTTGACCTGCAAAAATGGTTATTTGCAAGGTTGAGCTCAACATCCCAACAAAATCTAACAGTTTTCATGCATCACGTAGCACATAATAGCATGCTCAACCTATTTCTCATAAACATTGGACTAACATAACATACATGTTACAGTTCATATAACAAGTAAAAAGATGTATAAAGATTGAGTTCCTTTACTCAATCATCATGCTTTACTCAATCAACGTAGTCATAAGTTGACTTTAACATTTCATAGATTCAACACATCATGTTATTTGCAATAAAGATTTAAAACAGTTAATCATTAAATTCACGTAGCAAATAGGAACTGAAAGACTTGCCTTGATCGTTGTTTACCAATAACAGTTTAACAGCTTACAGTTATCTGCACTTCATGTGCCCTGCACAATTATATAATCATGCACATCAACTATTAGTCATATAGCAATGCATAATACTTGTAATGTAAACTTTACTCTACCTCCCATAACCCTTCTTATTAATTAATACACAATGTTCAATTTGATTATGTTAACTTTCAACTTATATCTCACTGTATTTCATATTCGAAGTTCATTCAAGTGTTTAAGTCTTGCTAGGTAGGACTACTTATTGGTTTTATATTAACACTATTCAATATCTTATAATATTCATTTCATTTGATTTAGAACACTTTTTACGCTCATTATCACTTATCACGGCGTTTCGACGTTTATTCGTCACACGCCTGATTTGTCTCTCTTGTGTGTGCTTAGTATGCGTATACAACTTATCTAATATATCATTTATTAATGTTAAGCATCATTATACTTCACAATATTCATGTTATATAACTTAGAACAACATCTATTATCGTCGACATCACTATACTTGTGTATGTGCATGTCCGACGCCCTCTGATTGCCTCCGAATACGCATTAGTCACAAAGATGACCATTTTGACTACTGCTCCTGATCTCAAATTGAAGAATGTAAAGCATAAAGTTGTAGGCCTATTCGTTCTCATTCCGGATCATCTTGAATCGCCTTAATCGGAGTTCGTATGAAAACGTTATGCCTATTTTACTAAAACAGGTCAAAACAATAGTCACACGACATAGTTGGTAATTGCTGCGTAATTAAACCTTGGGCATAGTGCGATTGTGCCCTACAAGTGCATTTGCACCCAAATGACTTAGGGCAAAGTGCATTTGCTAGTTAGCGTAAACAGGACTGAAGCTACTGTTCTCGCGATTTTTGACCCTTTTTCTTCTACTAATCTTCATAACTTGAGTTATATACATCCAAATTAGTCCATTTTTGATTCTATGGATTCGTAATTCATAGAACTACAACATACTCGAATTCTAACAATTTATAAAAACATTAACCAACCTAAAATTTGACCCAAAACACATGTTCATACTCTATTTTCATGTTTTAAACACATTTAGCGAATTCAATCGCCACGACTTTGTTTCCTAACCAAATTGATTCATTCAACTTGCGTTATATTAAACAAATACATATATTAAATAAAACTCATATTATTCATCTTATTAACACAATCAATCACCAATTTTACAATTATAACATAGACTCCTAACCAATTTTAGTCTCAAAACAAACCCAAAATACATATATTAAACAAAACTCATATTATTCATCTTTAACATGTTCTCATGAGTTTGATTACTCTAAAACTACTTTTAGATGATATAGAATGGATTATACAAACCCATTAACATCTACAACCAATTCCTTAAAAATCCAATTTATCAATAAAGAACTCAAGAAATAAAACTTAAGGGTTTAGAATTGATTCTTACCTCTTGATTCTTCCTAATTTTAATTTGGTGATGAAGAACAATTGCTTAATCTCTTCCTTACTTCTCCTTGACTCTTCATCCTTCTTCTCCTATTCTCTCTAAACTCTCTCTTTCCCTCTATATTTTCACTGATATCTAACTTTAGGGAAAGAAATAATATGCGTAGAAATAAACTGATATGGCTTTTACGTCTGCATCAGTTACAATAAGCCAAAGGCCACAAGGCCTTGTTTGGCAACAAACAATTCCCCTCATTCCAATTTATTTTGATAAGATTATATTATATAGTTTTTATTTGTCACACCTGTAACTATTTTACATAACTTACAATAATAATTATAATTTTTATTATAATTCTTCTGATGATTAATAAATAATCATATATCTAACTTAATTAATAAATTAGATTTAAACAATGCTTTATTTAATTTACTTATTTTCTTTAATATTAAACAACTCATTTAATTTAATTAATTCATTAAATTAAATCTTCAAAGAATAAAATTTACATTTGCTTTAATTTAATTATCATACACACGTAACTAAATTATTATACCACAATTTCATAAATTATTTATTTTTTATCAATAAATACATTATTTAAAATATTTATTTACTTCAATAAATATTTAAAATTAATTACCAAATTCATTTAATTTCTTCAATAGTTAACTTAACTATTGAACCTCACTTTCCAATATATGAATATATATTTCTCTTCACACCAGATCACATATTTCAAAATATAGCACGTATATATATACTCAAACTCAAAACATCTCATAATAAGAATTTTAATAATAAATTCTTATTTTAATAACTTATAAAAATTCGTGTTGTCACAATTTTATTGGACAGTGAGCACCAAATTTATGGGATTTAAGCACCCGAATTTGGGGGTGTCACAAGTTGGTATCAAAGCCTTAGGTTATGAACCTCAAGTGAGGAAACCTTAGGAAATAGCCTTTTAGGGGACCGAAAAACATAGTGGTTACAAACTCTATAACAATCCAGAATTTTATTAATAATTTCAAATATTTATTGAATTAAATAAATATTTTTAATTGATGTGTTTGTTGTTTAGTAGATATTTGTTGGATTATTTATTAGTAAGTAAATAATTCATGAGTTATAGAAATTAATTTAATAAAGATAAAAGAGTTATGAATTAAATTTATGAGATAATACTCTAATTTAACTTAATAACTAAATTAGAGAGTTGTTAAGGATTATATACTTTGCTAGAATATTGTTTTAATTTAATTTAGTAATTAAAGTGATATGTTAATTTATTAAGTAAAATTATAATGAAAACTATAATTTTGTGGTAATTAGTTTTGTTTATTTAATTAAGATTGGATATGGAAATCCATAAAAACAATGTGGGACAATAAACTATAGTATAAATGATTTATTGAAGTAAATTAAAGTAGTTTTAAATGGATTTACCAAACAAGGCTTAAAGATATTAAGTCTTTATTTTTAAAAGTGTTTTTCCAAACAAAGCCTTATAGCTTTTGAATTTGAATTTGATTTTAAAAAATAAAAATAAAATAAATAAAATATATTAAATTTTTATAACTGATATATAATTATTATATTTAATAAAACGTCAATTTTAGACGTTTGGGTTTTGTGCGTTGGCTTTATTCTATGTTAAGTAAAAGAGTTGGCCTAAGCCTGAGAGAAGAGAAGAAGGGAGAGTTTATAGAGAAGAATTTGAGAGAAATAGAGAGCTTGAGAAAGGAGAGAAAGATTTCTGTGATTCTAAGCAATTCTCTATGTTTTAGCAAGGATTACCAAGCAATTGAAGGTATACTTCCAAAACCTTAATATTATGTTCTATGTTCACAAGTTTCAAATTTTCTGTAAATTCAAATTAGATGATTTGTTGAAATACCAACTGATTAATGGTGTTTATTAGTAAATTTGTGATGTTAGAATTAGCATCTAGATAAGAAATTAGTGTGCTAATTATGTTCAAAAAGAAAAAAAATCGTTTATAGTGTATATAGTTATGTATATGGCTTGTGAAAGTACAAAAATTGGTAGTTAGTTTCTGAACTAAACTGTAAATTGTGTCTAGAATATGTTAATACGTTAAGAAACGAAAAGTACGCAACTTGAATGAATAAATTTGGTTAAGAAACGAATCAGTAGTGAATGAATTCGCTAAACATGTTAAAACATGAAAGTTTAGTATGAACATGAGTTTTGGGTCAAGATTTAGGCTAGTTAGTGTTTTTGTAAATTTTTATATTTCTATTATATTGTAGTTCTATGAATAAAGAATCCATAGAATCGAAAATGGACTAATTTGGATGTGTATAACCCAAGTTATGAAGATTAGAAGGAGAAAAGGTAAATTGCGAGAACAGTGAACTTCAGAGTTTCGTTTCTACTAACGAGCGCAGCTACACTGTGTCCTAAGTCATTTGGGGAGCAGCTGCTCTATGCCCAAGGCTTAATTGGGTGCAGCTGCGCCCAAAGTGTGCCAGGTGTGACTATTTTGACTGATTTTAGTAAAATAGGCATAACGTTTTCATACAAACTCTGATTAAGGCGATTCAAGCTGATCCGAAGCGAGGACGAATAGACCTACAACTTTTATTCTTTAAGTATTTCAATTTGAGGCCGGTAATAGGGGTCAAAATTGCCATCTTTAGGACTACTGTGTTTTCGGGGATAATCGAAGGGCGTCGGGCATTCACGTATTCAAGTGTAGTGCTTCTGACAATAAAAGATGTTGTTCTAAGTTATAAAACATGAATGTTAGTAAACATAATGATGCTTAACATTAATAATTGATGTATTAGATAAGTTATATAGCATACTAAGCATACACAAGAGAGGCAAATCTGGCATGTGGCGAATGAACGTCGAAACGTCGTAACAAATGTTAATGAACGTAAAAAGTGTTTTAAGTAAAATGAAATGAATATTATAAGATATGAAATGGGTTTAATATAAAACCAATAATGATTCCTAGCAAGACTTAAACACTGAACTTCGAGTACGACCTAAGACGTAATACAGTGAGATGTAAGTCAAAAGTTATCACAATCAAATTAAACATTGTGTATTGATTAATAAGAAGAGTTATCAGATATAGAGTAAAGTTTACATTACAACTACTATGCATTGTTATGTGACTAATAGTTGATGTGTATGATTATATAATTGTGTAGGGCTCGTGAAGTGCAGATAACTGTAAGTTGTTAAACTGTTATTGGTAAACAATTAACGATCAAGGCAAGCCTTTAAGTTCCTATTTGCTATGTGAACTTGATGATGAACTGTTTTAAATATTTGTTGAAAAGAACATGATGTGTTAAAGTCAAGTTATGACTATGTTCATTTCATAATGAATGTTGATTGAGTAAGGAACTCAATCTTTATACTTGTTATGTGAACTGCAGCATGTATGTTATATTAGTCCAATGTTTATGAGATGTAGGTTGAGCATGTTATTATGTGTTATGTGATGCATGTAAACTGTTAGATTTTGTTGGGCTGTCGAGCTCAACCTTGCAAATAACCACTTTTACAAGTTAAAGATCCAAGGTAAAGTTATATGCTACTTGAAAGACATGAATCGGATGTGTTACTTGAAGATTTATACACTTTGGCTGAATTATTATTATTTGAACCATGTTTAAGGTTCCGAATAATGTATAATATTTAGTAGATGTTTAGTTATAAAGTTTAAGTTTTTTTTGTTGTATGAAAGGGTATTGAACCTGGATGTATGTTTTATTTATTAACTTTGATAAGATGAGTAATAAGCTAAGTATGGTTCAAAGGTAGGTAAAGATAAATGTTTTGAGCAATGTACTTGATAAATCACAATAATTATGTATTAATAAACTGTAAAGTTTGAGTTATCAGATATGTAAAAGTTATCAGATTGAAATGTAAGATTCTATATAATAACTTTAATGAAGCGAATCATAAAATAACTTGATTCAGAGATGTGTATACGATAAAGGTTTGGATTTAGGGAATTGAAGTAAGGAGACAGAAAAGTTTAAATTTTTTCGCATTTTATTAATTTTAACATCAAACAATAATGTAAAATCAGAAGTAAGATGTATTATTAACTACCGAAGTCGATAGTTGAATTGTATGAATTTTGAGGTCATTACAAACTCCTATCGAGTTCTAAGGAATGAATTAAGGAAATTCATTAAAGATAATAAAATAAAAGACTTTATGTGCTTATTTATTAATAATCTATGTGCTCGCGAGTAGTATCGAGTAGTAATTAAAACTTGAAATATTTTGTTATCAAGATAACTAAGGTTAGAGAACCCAGCCAGACTAGGGAAGAAGAACCCCGAGTGCCTAAGGAAGAGGAGCCTAAAGACATCCACACAAATTGGGAGAAGCTAGTGCCAAGGGAGCCATCCCCGTTGGTTACTATGGTAGGACCGGGCCAGACGCCTAAGTTCGATCTAGAATCTGAGGAAGAAATTGAAGAGGAAGAGGAAAAGGATCTTGAAGAGGTACCACTCAACTCGATTGGAGCTGAGATGTTTGAGGAGGTATATGATTGTAATATAAAGTTGCATGATAGGGTAGAGGTGTTAAAGAGGCAAGCTAAAGAGCACCATATTGCGTTAGAGCAAAAAGATGTGATGATTAGGGACCTCACTACACGTCTCACAAAGGTAGAATAGAAGTTAGCTCAGACAGATAATCATAGAGGTCAGCTATTGGCTGAGATTGAGAATATACATGACGATTTGAAGGAGGAGTCAGCTAAGCGGGCTAGAGCTGAAGATGCTTGGATGATGGCTTCTTAGTGTGCAAATTTAGTTGAAGGTGAGGTTCAGTCAAAGAAGGGCAAAATTGATGTGATGGACTATGCTTTCCATACAACTATTAATAGGGCTCAGGACCGAGTCTTTTATTATCCAGTTCAGTTTGAAGAGTTTTTGTGGTACATGATGGATAAAATGATGATTCATATCATGGAGCAAGAACACGGTGAAGCTGTGCGACGGGGAATGTCTTAGTAGGATAAAAGGAAAGCAATAGTATAATATATAAATAGCTTTGAAAGTTAATAAGATGTTAATCCCAAATGTTGATATAAATAATGGGATATGATGATGTAATCCTAGAATTTTATTATGATAGGAAAGATGATGTAAATAGTAATTATGATATCTTAATTATTTTATATTTTAAGCAGAAATGAATAAAATATAAGAGTTTGTTAAAAATTCTATGTGTTGGTTAAAAATGTTTTAAGTAATAGAATAATAATCTAATGTCGAATACTTTAAACAGAAAGATGCCGCCTAGGAGAAGACAGACACATAAGCAGACCCTTGAGGGATCAACGAATAATAATGAGGCAAACGCCAATCCAGTTCAGCAATTAGTATACTTGCTAGCGGGAGCTTTTAAAAATCAACCCTAGTCTCAAGCCCCAACTTTCAAGGATTTCAAAGTTGTACGCCCCCGCAGTTTTTAGGGTCTATGAATCCGGTTAAAGCCCAAACCTTGATTATGGAGATGGAAAAAGTTTTTGATGTCGCTATGGTTAGTGAAGATCAAAAGACTTCCTTCGTGACGTTCATGCTGAAGTCATAAGCTAGCTACTGGTGGCAGGTAAATAAGTGTTGAGGTGGTTAGGGAGTTATTCTGTGGGATAGATTTAAAGAGATGTTCTTCAAGACGTATTTTCCGTCGAGTTCGCAGAACCAGATGGAGGTCCAATTTTTAGAGCTGAAACAAGGAACGATGTCAATACCTGAATATGTTGCGAAGTGCAACGAGTTGGCGAGGTTTACGTTGTAACAATTGAGAAATTTGTAATTTAATTTAAATATTTATTGAATTAAATAAATATTTTAAATAATTTATTTATTGAGATATATAAATATTTGGTGAATTGTAATGTAATAATTTAGTTGAGTATGTGTGCTAACTAAATTAATTAATGGTAATTTTATTATTTGAAGATATAATTTTATAAAAATAATTAAATTAAATGAATTGTTTAATATTTAAGAAAATAAGTAAATTAAATAAAGTTATGTTTAAGTCTAATTTATTACTTTAAATTAGATATATAATTATTTATTATTCATAAATATAATTATAATAGAAATTATTATAATTACCATTATAAGTTATTTAAATTAATTAAGCTAAAGTCATTTAAATTAACTAAAATCAAGTGTTACAAAAGTAACTATATAATATAATATTATAAAAATAAACTAGTATGGGATTTATGTGTAGCCAAACGTAGCCTTATGGCTTTTGGTCTAACATAACTGATAGACGTATTTTTTTTAACTGATGATCGTGGGGAGCTTCAGTTTATTCTACGCATCATATTTCCCTAAGGCTAGATAATAGAACTACAAGAGAGAAACACAGAGATTAGAGAGAGAGCTTGGTGAGAAGAATTACAGAGGTTTTGGAGAAGAAAGTAAACACAGTGATTTTGAAAGAAGGGTTTGCTAAATCAAGGTATAACATACTCTAATCTTAACTTTTATTGTTGAAATTTCTATTGGTAGTTATGTTTGATTGTTATATATACATGTATGAATGGTTTATAATCTGTTAATCAACTTATGTGAGTGCTATTTGATGATTAGAATACATGAAATTTGGGTTTGTAGGGAGAAAAGTAAATAACAATGTATGTTTATGAAAATGGCTTAAGAAAGTATAAAATTTCATGTTTAATATGTATGATAATCTGAAAATTTATGTTGGATTATGTTAGTATGTTAAGAAACGAAAGCGGCATAGTTTGAATCATGTCAATTGGTTAAGAAACGAAGTCGTGGCGATCGAATTCGCTAAAAGTATTAAAATTGAAGAAATTGAGAAAATGATGGTTTTAATTCTTCAAAACTGAATATATATAATGTTTATGTAGTTGGAATGGCGAATAGCATGTTTAGTGATGTTATTACAAAGTTTTAGTTGCTAGGTTTCATGAATTTCTTTGGAATTTGGATTTTTAGCCTAGAGCAGAGTCTGATTTTGAGTTTCTGCAAAATTGTTTCGATCTGAAGCCTTGCGGCGGCGCCCTCTTAAGCGCGAAAGATCTTTGCCATACGCAATACTGTCTCTAAGCTAACCATGTCACTACGTGCAAGAGGTCGGTCGGACCCAAAAATTGAACAGTTAATGACATAGCTTGGAACTTGTTAACTTAACTTATTTTAATGATTGTAGAGGAACCTAAAACGTGTTATAAGACATAACAACATGTTGTAATCACAATGTTGAAACTATAGACTATGAATTAGTAAGTTATGTAATGAACCAAATGTGATGTTTTCAAAAGTTAAAGATAAATGATAAGGTTATGCCTTAAATGGTGGGTTAAATTCCTAAAGCTAATATTAATACAACTAATTGTTATTGCGATTTCAATGATATGTGTAGGGTAATTGGCGAATATTATTATACTTGTGTAGCTTACATAAAAGGCAAGTTCTCTAACTTCATTCTCTTTATAATGAATGCAAGTTCCATAATTCCGTACGCTAAGCAGGGTCCGTGAGTAGTATTCATTTTTACGGTACTATTCACAAAGTACTATTCACGGGGAACTATTCTCAAAGTACTATTCACGGGTACTATTTATAAAGTACTATTCACAAGTACTATTCACAAAGTACTATTCATGGGGTACTATTCTCGAAGTACTATTCACGAGGTACTATTCACTCAGGTACTATTCACCCGGGGAATTATTTATGATAAAAATTGATTTCTTTGCTGTCCATATCATTTTTGATACAATATTATTCTTGAATTTTACTCCACAAAACAGTATCATGTTGACAATTTGGGCATTATTGAATTCTGGATAAATTAAATTATAAATCTTTAAAAATTTATCCTTTGTTTTCTTTTAATTGAATTCTTATATCATTGTCATCATCCTCATGCTTATATTGTGATAAAAGTCATATGTGGCTTACGTGCATAGATGTACTATTGATTGGTATGATTATGACCAGGGATTATTCAGTCTAATCATGACCGTAATGTTACAAATGATGTGGTAAAAATCTTCATTGGTCTGTAGTGCATTGATGGACAATTGTTGGTATGATTATGACAAGAGATTATTCGGTATAATCATGATCATTGATGATTACATGAATATCCTTGGCCCATAGTGCAGGGATGATTCGATGATGTGGTTTATTTATTAAGCTAAGTCTCAGCGATAAAATTGATGATAAACTTTTTAAATCATAGAAGAGAGTAGATATCATACTCTACTTGACTCTTCTAATGGATTGCTTATTCCGCTGCAGTTGTTGATCTAAAACTTGTTGTCTATTGTATTGTATCAGTTGTTATACTGTTGAAGGCTAAGAATAATTTATTCTACATTATCTTAGTCATAATATTACTTACTGGGCTAGTTGAGCTCACCCTTTTCTTTCATTGTTCTCTTCAGGAAATGAGAATATAGCTGGGACGAGTCCGGGAATGGAGTGATGGTCCAGGATAAGTGGCTTTACTAGTCCTCACATTTCAGTGAAATAGTGTGATAATAAATGTAATAAGGACTCCATTTGAGTTTGAATACTGTCTAGAAGACAATATTTGTATTAAAACTCTCAGCTTATGTTTTGTCATATTTTACACGACAATTGTATAATTAAGTTGTATTTAAATTTTGTACCATGTATTTGGCGACACAATATGGATGATGTATACCTATTTTGGGGGCATCACAGTTGGTATCAAAACTTAGGGATATGATCCCTGGCTAAGATATGAGACAAGAACTAGGAGGGGAGAGACGAGGAATTCCTTTACTAGTATGACCTACCTAAGTTTATTTGGTATTTAATTGGTCGGTTAGAATATAGGGATAATATGTGACATGTCAATTAACCCTTGTTTTGTGGCAGTGTTTGAAAATGGCATCTGAAAATGTCGAGATAAGCAATGAAGCACATGAAATCGTTGAGTCACCAACGATCAATACCCAGGATAATGTACATCAGGAAGACAATAACCCTCAGGTAAATAACAACACCGATCAGATGATGAACGATGGGATGTTTAGAGGCTTTACGCAATTCATGAAACATCAGGCGAGAGAGACTCATGTTTAAAATACAGGTGGAAACACTGGCAACTCTCGGATGGTCACCGCTAAGCAGTTCAAGGAGTTGGGACCACCAAAGTTTTTGGGAGAGCTAAAACCACTTAAGGCGGAGACGTGGATATAGCAGATCACCAAGATATTTGATGTATTGGGATTCTCTGAGGAGCAAAAGATTCCCTTTGCCACCTTTATGTTGCGAGGATAGGCATATTACTGGTGGGAATTAGTAAAATGTACTCAGCGTGCCGCACTGAAGATGTCTTGGGAGAAGTTCCAAGAACTGTTCAACGACTAGTACTTTTTCGAAAGTATTCATCACATGAAGGAGGTAGAGTTCATCAAGCTAGAGTAAAACAATATGACCGTGTCGCAGTACAAAAATAAGTTTGTCGAGTTGTCCCGATTTGCGTCCCACTTGGTTGGTAATGAGGAGAGAATGACGCGGATGTTTCTAAGAGGTTTGAAACCTGAGATACGTCAATACCTCATTTCTCACAAACTTTGTTTATATTCAGATGTTGTGAATAGAGCTCAGTTATTGGAGCGCGATAATGAGCCAGCCCAACCAAAAGATAATGACCAACAACACGATAATAATAGTACCGGTGGCAATGACCATCGGAACAATGATAACCATCATGGGGGAAATTATCATGCCAGAAATGGTAACCACTTCGGTGGTAATCATGGCCAAGATAATAGAAGTGGAAATTTCAAGAAGATGAAATTCAATAATGATGGAAAAACGTCATCACCAACACCTATTGTTAAGGAAGGAGAACGACCGACGGTCGTATGTTACAAATGCAGAGGGGAGGGACACATCAGTCCAAACTGTACGCAGCAGTCCAAAGCATGTTACAATTATGGAAGATAAGGTCACCTAGCCAGATTTTGTTGTGCACCGAAGTCAAGTCCAGCTGGGATGGAGGCATCAAAGGCCGTCGCAAACAAGACAAAACCAGTAGTTCAAGAGAGATAATTTTTCGTAACTTCTCAAAAAGTGAGTAACCCGAACGAAGTTATCATGGATTAGTTAATCATAAACTCTAGCGAAGTCTATACCTTATTCGATACGGTTCTACCCATTCTTTTATTTCTCCTACTTGCGCTCAACGTTTAAATTTGACTCTAGAGAAATTAGACTTTGACTTATCTGTTGAAACTCTGTTAGGAGAAACCTTCTTTACATGCGATATCCAAGTCTTGGATGAGAGTCACAGTTTTTAAATGATATTTCTATCGTTAATAAATTTCCTGACGTATTCTCGAAGAACTTCCTGGCCTACCCCAGAGCGTGAAATCGAATTTTGTATTGACCCCAGTACAAAACCTATTTCTAAAACCCTCAAATATTTCTTCACCCAAAACGAATGTATCATGCGCCAAACATGTTGGCTCGAGCTGTTGAAGATTACGACCATACCATTCAATACTATCGTTGAAAAAGTGAACGTGGTAGCTGACGCGTTTAGTAGAAGATCGTATGCATTTACGATTGTAACGTTGTTAACACAAAGACCCATTTTATATGACTTACAAATGATATAGATAGAGTTAAAGACTCTAGGAACCCACGTGATGATGAATCAACATTAATCGATAAAGTTAAAGCCGCTCAAGCTACACACCCAGAGCTGATGAATGTGAAGAAGAAGGTTCAAGAGGGCGTTATTCTAGAAGTAAGAATCAACGAATAGAGTAAATCTCAACCCTCGATTTAATAGGGCCATTTGAAATTCTCGATCGAGTAGGAACTGTTGCTTATAGACTCGCTTTACTGCCAAGTATGTCTCGTGTTTATAATATTTTTCACATATCGATGTTACGTAAATATGTTGACGACCCGAACCACATTATTGAATTAGAACTAGACGAGATAGTAGAAGATTTAACGTATGAGGAGATACGTGTTAAAATCTTGGATAAGAACGAACATATTTGACACTCAAAGGTTATACCTCAAGAGTTAGAATCTAAACAAGGTATCCTCACCTCTTCGACATACCAGGTACGTACGTAAATTTTGAGGGCAAAATTTTATAATGAGGGGAGATTGTAATACCCCAACTTTTATGAATAAAGATTAATTTTTCTCGAAATATATTTTTGAATATTAAGGTGTGCATTTGATATAATGTTATAGTTGTGGGTAATATTTACAAATTTTTCAAAGTAAGCAAGTTGTTATAAAATATTCGATTGGTCCGGGAATATTTGTTTTAACAGGGAATATTCGTACGACGACACAATCATTGGTGGACCCCACAATGGAAGTATTGTCGTATTTAGAAAATGAAAGAATTATCTTTTTATAAAAATAACGGCGAAAGTTTTACCGTTAAACTATTGAACTACCCAGTAGTAAAAGTACAATAATACGCGTGGTTGCATAGTAGCACACGGTATTTATTATTGATGCTTACATGAGAAGTCACTCAGTTATACTCAATTATTGCTACAGTAATTGCTGTGTAATATCTCTCATATTATTGATTCAATTATTGTCATAGTATCATCGCATAATATTTATTATTATTAAATCAATAATTGAGACGACAAAGTTATTCATATTATTATTTGCACTATTGACGATGTCTAGAAAGTTTTGTCGAGGAGAGGTTTGGTCACCTAATTGCGCGCCAATAGGGAGAAATCCTTATCGAAAAGCCCCCTCTTTCCTGGGAATGATCTGGTTGTTAAATATTGTTAGTTATAATATTAATGATAAAAAAGTTCATGTTGATTAAAGATTAAATTGATATTTCCATTGTGTTGGGATTATTAGTGTTAGTGGAAAACGATATCTATTCTGATAATAATTGATGTATGGAGGTTATATTGACCAATCGAGTAATTAATAGGATAAATGAGCAATTAATTTCTATTAATTCACATGCTTATAACTGTTTGTTCACATGTGTGTACTATTGATTCACATGCATGTACTATTAGGGAAGGTGGTGCAAGATTGATAATACTTGCATGACTAAATATAAAATGGAGGTATAGATGAAGGTACTATATTATAATTATTTTTTTCACATGTATAGAAATATTGATTCACATGATTGTACTATTGATTCACATGATGTACTATTAGGGGAGGTGGTGCAAGTTTGATAATACTTGCAGGACTAAATTAAAAATGAAGGAAAAGATGACGGTATTAAACTGTAATATTTCGAGCCCCAAAATGTGCAATTATTGAAACTATGTTTTTCTATAAATAGGAGCTCATTCTTCTTTTATTCTCACCAATTCACTAAGACTCACAAGATCAATTATAGAGAGAGAAGCTATAGAGAGAAAGAAGCTTTAGAGAGAAAGTAGAAGAGAAGTCTGCTACCTCACTATTCTAGTATCTAGTCTTCTTCTGAGGTAAGGGATATTATTTTGTTCAGTATTCATAGGAATAATATTTTTTTTTCATACTCTGTAGTATGTGAGTAATATTATTTCGTATCGTATTCCGGATTATACCCTCATTTTGTTAAAGTATTGCTTCTATACTCCGTGAAATTAGTAGAATACCCTTAAAATTTGCGCTTCATCTAGTATCGTTTCACAAGGATATTTTCTGCACATTCTTGTTAAATTTTAAGTTTTTTATGTCGAAGTGTTGTCCATGAGTAGTATTCATTTTTATGGTATTATTCACAAAATACTATTCACGGGGTACTATTCATAAAGTACTATTCACAGGTACTATTCAAAAAGTACTATTCACAAAGTACTATTCACGGGGTACTATTCTTGAAGTACTATTCACAGGATACTATTCACTCGGGTACTTTTCATCCGGGGAATTATTCATGACAAAAATTGATTTCTTTGTTGTCCAAATCATTTTTGATACAATATTATTCTTGAATTTTACTCCACAAAGCAGTATCATGTTGACAATTTGGGCATTATTGAATTCTGGATAAATTAAATTATAAATCTTAAAAAATTTATAATTTGTTTTCTTTTGATTGAATTCTTATATCATTGTCATCATCCTCATGCTTATATTGTGATAAAAGTCATCTGTGGCTTACATTCATAGATGTACTATTGATTGGTATGATTATAACCAGGGATTATTCGGTATAATCATGATCGTAATGTTACAAATGATGTGGTAAAAATCCTAATTGGTCTATAGTGCATTGATGGACAATTGTTGGTATGATTATGACCAGGGATTATTCGGTATAATTATGACCATTGATGATTACATGAATATCCTTGGCCCGTAGTGCAGGGATGATTCGATGATGTGGTTTATTTATTAAGCTGAGTCTCATCGATAAAATTGATGATAAACTTTTTAAATCACAAAAGATAGTAGATATCATACTCCGCTTGACTCTTCTAATGGATTGCTTGTTTCGCTGTAGTTGTTGATATAAAACTTGTTGTCTATTGTATTCTATCAGTTGTTATACTGTTGAAGGCTAATGATAATTTATTATGCATTATGTTAGTCATAATATTTCTTACTATGCTAGTTGAGCTCACCCTTTTCTTTCATTGTTCTCTTCAGAAAATGAGAATATAGCTGGGACGATTCGGGGAATGGAGTGATGGTCCAGGATAAGTGGCTTTAGTAGTCCTCACTATTCAGTGAAATAGTGTGATAATAAATGTAATAAGGACTCCATTTGAGTTTGAATACTGTCTAGAAGACAATATTCGCATTAAAACTCTTAGCTTATGTTTTGTCGTATTTTACACGATAGTTGTATAATTAAGTTGTATTTAAATTTTGTACCATGTATTTGGCGACTCAAGATGGGTGATGTATACCTATTTTGGGGGCGTCACAATAACATACTCTAATCTTAAATTTTATTGTTGAAATTTCTATTGGTAGTTATGTTGGATTGTTATATATACATGTATGAAGGGTTTATAATCTGTTAATCAACTTATGTGAGTGCTATTTGATGATTAAAATACATGAAATTTGGTTTGTAGGGAGAAAAGTAAATAACAGTGTATGTTTATGAAAATGGCTTAAGAAAGTATAAAATTTCATGTTTAATATGTATGATAATCTAAAAATTTATGTTGGATTATGTTAGTATGTTAAGAAATGAGAGCGGCGTAGTTTGAATCATGTCAATTGGTTAAGAAACGAAGTTGTGGCGATCGAATTCGCTAAAAGTATTAAAAGTGAAGAAATTGAGAAAATGGTTGTTTTAATTCTTCAAAACTGAATATATATAATGTTTATGTAGTTGTAATGGTGAATATCATGTTTAGTGATGTTATTACAAAGTTTTAGTTGCTAGGTTTCATGAATTTCTGTGGAATTTAGATTTTTGGCCTAGAGCAGAGTCTGATTTCGAGTTTACGCAAAATCATGCTTTACGATGCTTGAGCGAACGCACGCTGCTTGTTGGCTTGGGCGCTACCTTGCTTTTTTTGATGGTACATTTATTCTTGGCGCGGGCACCACATCACATGGGCGCGGGACTTAAACTAACCATGGCGGCTACGCTGCCAAATGGTCGATCAGAATCAATTGAACTGTTAACCGCATAGCTTGGAAACTGTTAACCTAACTTGTTTTAATGATTGTATAGGAACCTAAAACGTGTTATAAGACCTAACAACATGTTGTAATCATAACGTTGAAACTATAGACTATGAATTAGTAAGTTATGTAATGAACCAAATGTGATATTTTTAAAAGTTAAAGATAAATGATAAGGTTATGCCTTAAATGGTGGGTTAAATCCCTAAAGCTAATATTAATAAAACTAATTGTTATTGCGATTTCAATGATATGTGTAGGGTAATTCGCGAACATTATTATACTTGTGTAGATTACATACAATGCAATTTCTCTAACTTCATTCTCTTTATAATGAATGCAAGTTCCATAATTTCGTACGCTAAGTAGGGTCTGTATAGTCTAATTGACTGTTAAGGTTGGGGTAGTAATACCTAATCACCGTGGACATAGTTCGTGGTCTTAAGACCCTCAGACATGAAAGTTCGAACTTGTTTTCTATTTTTGATTCGGAGAACAAGTTCATTATTGTTCAGCATTTGTTGTTCATTCTCATGTTATTAGCATTACTACTCTTTATATCAGTGAGAAAAATTGTTTGCTCACTCTTGCAGTTAACACTGCAGCTAAAGTTGAAAGAGCTGATGAGCCATCTACTAGCAAAGGAAAGGACAAGATGTCCAAGTGTTGAAGATTTATGAGAATTTATTTAAATGAATTATGTTATAAGACTTGTTTTATTTTATGATGTATTCCGCAAACTGATGTAATAATTTAAGGTTAGATTACCTGGGATTTTTTTTGAGATGATGTAACCCTTTAATTGGAAAGATTATTATTTAAGTTATTTAATGTCCTTTATTATAGGTAGTTAGATGTAATTAAATTGATAGTGAGCACCAAATTCTATGGGAATGAAGTACCCGGATTTGAGGGTGTCACATACGTCATATCAAGTGAACACTAACGAGAGGAAGGCGAGGAGGTTCGACTAGGGACTAAAGCCCTAGTTGTATAATCGAGTCTCTATGTTCCAGCTTAACTCGTTCGCAACGATTCTGGAAAAAGCGATTATCGCTAAGGAAGGAAATGATGCCCTGACAAAGTATAACCAGGAGCAGAAAAAGAAGAAGAGTGAAAATAAGAATAAAGCAGGTGGTAGCCATAGTGGTGGTAACCAGAAAAGGAAGTGGAATGACAACAATACTGTTCGGAATTAGCAAGGTAGTAAGAAGAAGAAGATTAAATCTTGTGCTACCTGTGGTAAAAATCATACGGGTGTTTGTTTAAAGAGTAAGAGAATATGTTTCAAATGTGGTCAAGAGGGTTACATTGCGCCAAATTATCCCAACCCAAAGAAGGGAGCATGTTTTACTTGCGGGTCAAAGGATCATTTGGGTCGTGACTGTTCAAAGAAGGCAGCTGGAGGTTCAAGTAGAGGTACAGGAAATAGCATTGGTGGCAAACTGACAATCACCGAACCAGCGCCATCAAATCGACCAACTGCCCAAACTTTCAATATGACTGTGCAGGATGTTGTGCAGTCAAAGGATGTGGTGTCTGGTATCATTCAAATCAATAATTTAGATGCTTTCGTATTATTTGATTCGAGTGCTACATGTTCATTCATTTTCGATGATTTTGCTAAGAAGTTAGATTTGCCTCAAGAAGAATTAGATTACCCTTTAAACATAGAAATCACGAATAGGGAAGTGATTCTTGTTAGGTTTATACACGGGAACTGTTGCATAGACATTAAGGGCCATTTAATGATAGTAGACTTAATCTGTATTAAACTTTGGGAATTTATGTTATCTTCGGAATGGATTGGTTGTTTAACCATGGTGCGATAATTGACTGCCAAAAGAAGTGTGTAAACCTTATGACTCTGTCAAAGGTAGTATTTTATGGCAGCAAGTCGTTTAGACAAGCGAGTTGTCTAACGATGATGCAGATCAGTAAGTTGTTAATACAAGGATGTGTAGGATATTTAGCCTACATAGTCGATACTCGAAAGGTGGGTGCGAAGCTGAAAGAGATACTAGTTGTTAGAGATTTTGCGGACGTGTTTTCAGACAATTTTCTAGGACTTCCGTATGATCGAGAGATTAAGTTTATGATTGATTTATCACCAGGGACTGCTCCTATTTTGAAAGGCCCCGTACCGAATGACTCCGGTGGAGATGAATGAATTAATAGTTCAATTGCAGGATTTATTAGATAAGAAGTATATTCAGTCGAGTGTATCGCTGTAGGGAGCATCGGTATTGTTTGTCAAGAAGAAGGATGAGTCAATGCATCTTTGCATTGATTATAGAGAATTAAATAAGGTCACAATTAAGAATAAATACATGTTGCCAAGGATTGATGATTTGTTCGATGAAAAGAAAGGTGTTAAGTACTTTGCAAAATTAAATTTGAGAAGTGGATACCATCAATTGAAGGTGAGGAAAGAAGATGTACCAAAGATGGCATTCAGAACTCGATATGGTCATTACGAGTTTTTGGTAATGTCATTTGGTTTAACCAATGCACCTACATCGTTTATGGATTTGATGAACTGGTGTTTAAGCCATTTTTGGATAAGTTTGTGGTGGTGTTCATTGATGATATATTGGTGTATTCCAAAACTCAAGAAGATCATGTAGAACACTTGAGAGTGATGCTGGAGACGTTAAGGAGAGAAAAGTTGTACGCGAAGTTTTCAAAATATGAATTTTTGTTGGAGCGTGTTCAATTTCTTGGGCATGTAATCGACAAGGATAGAATTTCAGTGGATCCATCAAAGGTAGAAGGTGTGATTAATTGGGATCAGTCAAAGACACTGTCAGAAGTAAGGACTTTCTTGGGATTGCCATGTTATTTTCATTATTTTATTCAGGATTTTTCCAAATCATAACTACGTTAAAAAATTTGACAAGGAAATCAGTGAAGTTCGTTGGGACGTAGAAATGCGAAGAGAGTTTCCAAGAGTTAAAGAAGAGGTTAAGTATTCCAAATGTGTTATCTTTGCCATATAATACAGGGAATTTTGTGGTGTATAGCGACGCATCGCATAAGGGACTAGGTTGTGTGCTTATGTAGAACAACAAGGTCATTGCGTATGCATCGTGACAATTGAAAGATTATAAAAAAGGGTATCCAACACACGATTTAGAGTTAGCTACAGTAGTGTTTGCTCTAAAAATCTGAAGGCATTATCTCTATGGGGAGAAATGTGAGATTCACACGGAACATAAGAGTCTAAAGTATATTTTCACACAGAACGATCTAAATATGTGTCAAAGGCGATGGTTGGAGCTTATTAAGGATTATGATTGTGAAATTTTATACCATCCGGGTAAATCTAATTTAGTTGTCGATGCCTTAAGCAGGAAAGGCCGGGAGAAATTGTTGTTGTTAACTGCTCAGGAGAAGCTGGTAGCTGAAATGGCTAAGTTGGAGTTGGAAGTAAAATATCTAAAAGAGTCGGAAGGAAAATTATTTCAGATGGAGGCTCGTCTAACGTTGGTGGACAAAGTAAAAGAAGCACAACTCCAAGATGAGGAGTGTGAGAAAATCAGGAAAAAATGTGTCTGAAGGACAAGAGGTAAAAAATAAGGTTGATACGGAAGGGTTATTGAGGTTCGAGGGAAGGATTTAGGTTCTGCCAGTACCAGAAATTAGAGAGGAAATTTTTAATGAGGCTCATAACTTGATATATTCAATTCACCCGGGAGTACAAAAATGTACCAGGATCTTCGACAATATTTCTGTTGGCCGAATATGAAGAGAGAGGTTGTTGATTGTGTTTTTAGATGTTTAACGTGTCAGAAAGTCAAAGCAGAGTATCAGAGGCCAAGTGGATTATTGCAACCCTTAGAGATACTAGAATGGAATTGGGAGCATATCATGATGGATTTCGTGGTAGGTCTTCCAACAACTCAGAAAAGGTATGACGCGATATGGGGGATTGTCGACCGACTGACAAAATCAACCTATTTTTTGTTGATCAAGATTAGGTTTAATCTTGATTAGTTGGCAAGGTTATATGTCAAGGAAATCGTTTCAAGCCACGGAGTTCTAGGGTCAATTGTGTTAGTTCCCAGAGGCACAATAGTTATCTAGAAGGGGGGGTTGAATAGATATTTAAAATTCTTTTTGTTTTAACTTGTTAGTTGATAATGATTAAAACACAGCAGAATTAATATTTGTTTTAATCTCCCTTAAGATATAGTGAATTAATGAGAGTGAGGCAGTTATAGCAGTTATGGCAGATATGGCAGTTATAGCAAGAATGTAATAGACACAGCAGTTTTAAGTGGTTCAGAGCACTTAAAGCTCCTAGTCCACTCTTCTACTCCTCGAGTAGTAAATTCATTAAGGATGTCTTTTATACGTTCTGAATCTCTCAGATTCCTTCTAGACCAGCAATCTAGGAACTTCTTAGTTCACTCTTGAACCCTTCAAGTCCAGCAAACTTGGTTCTTCACAGTTCACTTAGAACTCTTCAAGTCCTTCTGACTTGGAACTCTTACTTCAGTTGATTAATCATTGTTGAGTTCTTGGTTGTTGCTACTCAGTTGTTGTTAAGCACTTGTTCGAAAGAACTGAGTAGCTGAGCAAGCTTTCTCTTTTTTCTCAGATCGTAGAGTTGAGCGTTGAGTGTTCTTGTACTTTTTGTTCAATGCTTGCTTGCTTATCTTATCTACACATGTTTTGGATATATGTGTTCCTTGAAATCTATCCGTTGAAGCCTTTTGTTGAAGCATTAACTGCGTTTGATAAATCTGAGCTTTGATGGAGACTTTTATGCACACCTTCTGATTTGCATTCTGGCCCACTTACATAGAAGACTGCTTTCTCACCTAACACCTGAAAAGGTGTTTTCCTCTATCCTATGGTCCTTTCCTTAGCTTCTTCAATACGTTTCTTTCATTTATACTAAGCATATCTTTTGTATTGTTGGGACTGATGAGTACTTCAACATTTAAAACCCATTCCACATTTGTTGGAATTTGTCTCCCAACAAAAGGTAGGGCTCGATACTTCTGACACACGGCAGATGATACTCTATGATCCAGATCGTGGTGTCTTGTCACCTTGGTGCTTGGTCTGATGCTATCAAACAAGAGCACTACGATTTCTCTTAAAGACTTGCACACTACGATCTTCACTTGCTTGTTTTTGCAAGCTCTACATTTCCGAGAGCACACTACGATCTCTGAGTTGGCTCGGCAAACGTTGGGACCACTCTACGATTTCCAAAGAGGTCCTTCAAGGCAGGCACACTATGATCCTCGAAGCTCTATATTTCTGCCTTGGCTTCTGTAATCTTGATCAGCTTGATACACTACGATTCTTGTTAATGCCTATCTATTACACTTAAAGATGTAGATCAACCTAAAAAATTTGATCTATCACTAAGTCCTTGTATATATATTTCTTGAAGGAATTTACATATAATCATGAGCATTTACATTTAAACATCAAATAAAAATATGCACTTTCCCAACAATCTCCCCCTATTTGATGTTGACATAACCAAGGAGATTTGTTGTCATGATTATTAGTTTCTAGATGCATTTGCAGGAAAGTAAACATGACTTAATATTTCAGTGAGCAGCTAAAATTTCTTGAGAATAAGCGTGAATTTATTGATGTTTGAAGAATAGATTTTACAGTCAAGCATTACATCAATAAGAATTTAAATTTTAACTTATCTCTATTTCTTTGATCTTTTGCGTGGAGGATTGGCATATTCCTCAGCTCTTCTTTTCCTACTGGCTTCTTCTCTCCAGGCTAGATCCTCCAGCTCACTTGGGCTTAGCCTAGGATTTTGATCATGCCTATTCATGAATGCAGGATCTCCAATTGGCATTCTTAGGCCTGTTGTGGTCACATTCTGTGAGCTTGAAGTTGGCCCTAGACTCCTTATTGGTTGAGCCATTATAACTTCTTGCTGATCAGATCGTTGAGTCTGATGGCTGGATCGGGGAGTCTGTTGGTGGAATTTCCTTGTAGGAGGACTCCTTGAAGATTGACTTTGAAGTTGTCCTCTGCCTCTGCCTTTTCCTCGAACTAGTTTCCCTTTATTCTCCCCCTTTATGTCAGCATCAAGGGTTAGAGTGTCTTCGGATAGGTGAGTCACTCCTTGGACGAGCTCGTTGAGTTGGCTTTGGGTTTGAGCAATGTCCTCTCGATTTTCCTTGATCAGAGCTTCAGATCGAGCTTCCATGTGTTTGAGGACGACTAGAACATTGTCAGACTGTTGTCATTAGTTGACGTAGAATTGTTAAAATTCTTTGACAGCGGTTTTCAAATTGATGATGCTCTCCATCATAAGTTTATTCTGGGCTTATTGAGTGTTCTGTAATGAAAGAACAGCATCTCTGTGTCTTTTGGCTGCTAGGAAGTGAATATCATCCCTGTCCTTTATGCTCTTAACCATTTCCTTGATAATCTCCCTCAGCTTCTTTGTAAGCTCCAAGTTTAGGGTGCTTGGGAGATCATTTGCAGCATTGATCATTTTTGTTAATCTGAGATGAATGAGTTCTGTGTGAGCTTCAAGGCTGTCATCGATGTCCTTGATCACTTTCTTCGACACTTCTGTTAACTCAGCTTTGGTAGGCAAATCTTAGAGGAGTTCGTTGAGTTGTGGAATGTGTGGAGGAGGGGATGTTCTCTTGTATTGATCTTGCAAGGAGTAGAGGGCAAGATCAAGGTTAAAGTATTCATTTGTGGAAGAAGAGGGAATATCTGATGGAGGGGCCTATTTTTGGTTTTCTGGAGTGGGTGGCTCTACGATTTAAGCTTGGGACTCTACGATGGGGATAGATTCATGAATCGTAGAGTTGATGGGTGTTGGGATCAATATGAAGTTGGGCACATGTGGTTCATCAGTTACAGAATTTTAGAATTCTATAACTGGTAATTGACTTAGTGGATTTAGGACCACTTCCAACCAGCTTGGAAATTCATAAAATTAGCTGAAAAAAGATAGTGAATAGTGATTAACTCTGAACAAGATTGGGATAGATAATACCTCATACACCATCCTTGAAGAGGGACCATTTGTTATCAGCTGTTTGGAAAAGTTAAAGTTTCCTGGGAATCCATGAGCTAGCATAGAGATGGATGGATATTCTTTGAAGCTCCAAAATATGTGATTCCAGGAGTTTAGAATTTGATCTTGATGAAAAGGCATCATGGGTAGATAGGAGAACAGTTGCTCATAGTTAGTTTTTCTATGCCCATTGCAGCCCACAGCTATGATCTCGACCTCATCATCTTCGTCCTCTTCTCTGTCTTCGTTCAAGGATTCCACTATATCAATGTCTTTATTTTGTTCCAGCTCTAGTTATCCCTCATTTTTTGCAGGAACAGCTTCTTCTGTAATGGGGATATCATGAGGTTCCCCCTCAACATGTTCATCCATCTGCAGTACTAATACCTCCCCCTCAGCTAGAGCATTTTCTAGGGTGAGAACTTCAGGTATCTCCCCCTAAGCTTGAGCTATGTCCTTTTGGCTTTCTTTGGATAGTTCCTTTTCAGCAGCCATCATTTTGTCTTCCTCCTTGAGCACTCCTTCATTGACGAGGATGTACTTTTTAACTAGTTTTTGTCTTGGTTTTCTAGGCTGAGCCACAGCCTCAGGATTTTCTTCAACTTCAGCTCTGTCCTTTTGATCAGTCAGACCATCTGGTGCAGTAACTTCCTTGCTTAATGTGTTCAGTCTGGTCTCTAAGATCGGTAGAGACTCTACGATCGAAGAGACAGATGGCATCTTGGACTTGTGACTGATTTTGTTCTTCTTTAGTAGCTGTGAGATGGTGGCTCTATCTTCATCTGCCTCAGCCTGCTGTTCTTTTCTTCTTAGAATCCTTAGGGCTTCAATGTCAGAAGACTCTACAGGTATATCAGTAATTGTTCCCTGGGGTTCTTCTACCATTCTAGTCTTTAGCTTTCCTTTTCCCTTACTTTTTCTGACGAGGGCAGTGGGTTCTCCCTTGTTGGTCTCATCCTCTTCTTCTTCAGTCTCTTTGATGACTGACATGTTTCCTAGAATCCCTGATTCCTTTAGATCACCAGTTCTTCCACTGGACTCAGTCATCGTGCGTACATACTCAGCTGGATTCTTTTTCTAGTTTTCAAACAGTTGTAGTGTCATCCGTCTGTTTGGATTGATGGACTCTCCTTCATTGTCCCCAATCTTATCACCTAGAGCAGACTGTAGGATGATGCTTATAAAGCGCCCGTAGAGCATCTTTTAAGAGCCCTTTGTCTTCTTCGAGCTAAGGATCCATTTTCCTATCCATTCAAGTAGTAGAGCTCCATAGTTAAGTTGTATCCCACAACTTATGGCAGTCATGAGCTTTAGCTGCACCTCATTTACAGAATCGTGGTCAGAGCTTTTGCAGCATATACACTTCCCAATAATATCGGTCAGAAATTCGTACCTCTGAGGAAACTCCTTATTCTTGTATCCTTTGATAAAGGGGAATTTCTTGTGGTGTATCCTTTTTAGGCCTTCATGGAAGTCAATGCCATCTATGGACGAGAACCCTTCGGATTTGAAACCTAGGGCTTGGTTGATGTCCTCAGCCTTTAGCTTGATTTCCACGTCCTTGACTTTCGTCGTGATGACCTCATTTTCGAACACTCCATTCCTGTAAAACTCCTTTATAAGCTTCAGGTAGATCCATGTGCTCGTACCCAGAGCGTCTTCGAGACCTGCCTTCTTTATCAATGTCAGAATCTTGTGAAATTTGGGTTCAGCAGTTTTGAACTCATCGAAGCATAGTCTGTAGCCAGAGATGATGTTGGAGGCTATCATTAATTTCTTTGCAAGGAGTATGGTTGTCTGAACTTTCTTAAGGGTTAGGGTTTCTGCTTGTAGAGAGAGAGAGAGGAGAGAGGAGAGAGATAAGATTTTTGTACTTCTGATTTCAAAGAGGCATTTTCAAACTGTACTTATAGTTTCCCTCTCTCCATTTTTGTTTAGTGGGGTAGGTGTGAAATTCTGCTTGGCTCTACGAATTTGACTGAGGAGGATTGTATTGATTTGCCCTTAACTCCTTCTAAGCTAATGTGTCTTTAGGGAGGACTACGATCGTTGAGGTGGTCTTTGTGATTGTTGAGTCTTCTTTGCATTCGTTGAGTCTAGACTGCAATCTTCGTGTCTGAACTACGATCGTCATATCTGCTCAGCAATCGTAGTGTCTAAACTGCAATCGTCATGTCTGAGCTACGATCGTCGAGTCTGCTTAGCAGTCGTCGTATCTGAACTACAATCGTTGAGTCTGAATAAATATTTAAATTCTTTTCGTTTTAACTTGTTAGTTGATAATGATTAAAACACAGCGGAATTAATATTTGTTTTAATCTCCCTTAAAATATAGTGAATTAATGAGAGTGAGGCAGTTATAGCAGTTGTGGCAGATATGGCAGTTATAGCAAAAATGTAATAGACACAGCAATTTTAAGTGGTTCATAGCACTTAAAAGCTCTTAGTCCACTCTTCTACTCCTCGAGTAGGAAATCCACTAAGGATGTCTTTTACACTTTCTGAATCTCTCATATTCCTTCTAGACCAGCAGTCTAGGAACTTCTTAGTTCACTCTTGAACTCTTCAAGTCCAGCAGACTTGGTTCTTAACAGTTCACTTAGAACTCTTCAAGTCCTTCTGACTTGGAACTCTTACTTCAGTTGATTAGTCGTTGTTGAGTTATTGGTTGTTGCTACTCAGTTTCTGTTAAGCACTTGTTCGAAAGAATTGAGTAGCTGAGCAAGTTTTCTCTTTTTTCTCAGATCGTAGAGTTAAGCGTTGAGTGTTCTTGTACGTTTTGTTCAATGCTTGCTTGCTTATCTCATCTGCACATGTTTTGCATATATGTGTTCCTTGAAATCTATCCGTTGAAGCCTTTTGTTGAAGCATTAAATGCATTTGACAAATCTGAGCTTTGATGGAGACTTTTCTGCACATCTTCCGATTTGCATTCTAGCCCACTGACATAGCAGACTTCTATCTCACCTAACACCTGAAAAGGTATTTTCCTCTGTCCTATGGTCCTTTCCTTAGCTTCTTCAATACGTTTCTTTCGTTGTATACTAAGGATATCATTTGTACCATTGGGACTGATGAGTACTTCAACATTTAAAACCCATTCCACATTTGTTGGAATTTGTCTCCTAAGAAAAGGTAGGGCTCGATACTTCTGACACGCGGCAGATGATACTCAACGATCCAGATCGTGGTGTCTTGTCACCTTGGTGCTTGGTCTGATGTATCAAACAAGAGCACTACGATTTCTTTTAAAGACTTGCACACTACGATCTTCACTTGCTTATTTTTGCAAGCTCTACATTTCCGAGAGCACACTACGATCTCTGAGTTGACTGGGCAAACGTTGGGACCACTCTACGATTTTCGAAGAGGTCGTTCAAGGCAGGCACACTACAATCCTCGAAGCTCTACGTTTCTACCTTGGCTCCTGTAATCTTGATCAGCTTGATACACTACGATTCTTGTTGAAGCCTATCTATTACACTTAAAGATGTAGATCAGCCTAACAAATTTGATCTATCACTAAGTCCTTGTATATATATTTCTTGAAGGACTTTACATATAATCATGAGCATTTACATTTAAACATCAAATCAAAATATGCACTCTCCCAACAAATTGTGTCGGATCGAGATCCTCGTTTCACATCAAATTTTTGGAAAAGTTTGCAATAACGCTTAGGAACACAGTTGAGAATGAGCACGGCGTACCATCCTCAAATCGATGGCTAGAGAGAAAGGACAATCTAGACATTGGAGGATATTTCAAGAGCTTGTGTCATGGATTTCAAGGGAATTTGGGATGGTCATCTACCATTGGTGGAATTCTCTTACAATAACAGTTATCACGCAAGTATTGGCATGCTGCCTTACGAAGCGTTGTACGGCAGAAAGTGTAGAACTCCGTCGTGTTGGGATGAAGTTGGTGAAGGTCAACTACTAGGGCTAGAATTGGTGCAGCAAACTGCTACGATCGTTAAAGTGATAGGAGCAAGACTGTTAGTCGCTCAAAACAGACAAAAGAAGTATAGTCGCCAGAATAATGCCCAGATCGCTATTTCCTTCTAGCCACCAATCAAATCCCTCAAACAATTCCCAAAATGAGTCGTCTTCATGTGTCTTCTGCCTCGGGACACCTGGAGGCTTCTCTCAGGTCTTGCTTATTTATTTCCAGCACTTCCGTCTTTTCATTTAATCATAATGTGAACCCTAATTTGCGCATTTAATTCAATTAGGTCATGTGAACACTAATTTGCACTTGGGCCTACAACTCTTAGAGAAGACATTTTTGGTATTTATTTAATTACTTTTTGCTTCAGAGTTCTAAGTTTATGTTCGCGAACAAATTTGGTGTTCGTGAACAAGTTTATATTCGTGAACAAGTTTATGTTCGTGAACAAGTTTGTGTTCGCGAACTGTTCATGTTCGTGAACAATCTTGTGTTCGACTTGTTCGCGAACTCGATCATATTCGCGAACAGTTCACGGACACCAAACGATCTGAACTCGTACATAAATGTTGGTTCGATCAAGTTACTTGAACATGTTCGAGTTCGACTAAAAGTGTTCGAGTTCGACAAAGTTCGAATTCGACAAAGTTCGATTCGATTTGATTCTTTTGCAGCCCTATCTAAGATGTACTAAGAAGATCATTAAAGTTATTCTCGACCGATATGTGCGTCGTGTGTGATCTAATTTTTTTTTTTTGGTAGTGAATATTATCTACGTTTTCTATATATTATCTACCCTCTCTCTCTAAAATTCTTAGTTCGGTAGGAAATTCGAAAACCCTGCAACATACAATGACTAAATATTGCTTTTGAAGTTTGAGTTTGTGTTAATTGGTGCATACTTGCACATGTCTGTGCACTCGTGTAGATTCATGGGGAGAAGTCGTGATGTAAAGTAATTAACTTGGCTCTCTTAATTTTGTTCTGGGTTTTGATTTGGTTTTCTCAACAAAGGCTTTTTAGCCCAAAATATGTACATAAAATATTAAAAATTCTTTTACACTTTCCATATGGTAAGAACTAGTTTACAATTTAAAACATCTCTATTAAAATACACGGGCACACAATCCAGTGGTACTAGGTTAGGGAAATGTCATCCAATTAAAAATAAGTTTGGGTATAATAAGTTGAAATTATATTGTCCTATCCTTTTGTTCTTTTGTAAAAAAAACAATGAGGACTGATAGATATACATGAAGCAGAAAGGATATAAAATATACTTTTTAAATAAAATACTTCTCTTAAGTAGCATATTTCTCTTAAATAACATAATTTTATTAAAACTACATAAAGATTCTTTTAAAAAATAAATGAATGGTCTTACTTACTTTCCTTTTATTTACAAAAATACCACCCAATACCCCACTTATTTTTTAAAAGAATCTTCAATAGTTTTAATAAAAATATATTATTTAAAAGAGTATATTATTTAAGAGAATATGTTATTTAAAAAATATGCTTTAAATCGGTCATCATAGATAGAGATGCACACAAAAAATTAATTTGTTTGTGCGTAGTACCTACAAGCATAACATTTTTCCTTTATTAATTTTTCTTTTTACATTTTTACAAACAAAAGATGTAATTATTATTATTCTAAGTATAATTATAATAAATTAATTAAAAAGTACTGATAATTATCATATTTTCTATCTTTAAAATTATAATTATCAACTCATAAAATTTAAAATTTAAAATTTAAAATAATGATTTTGTTTGATTCAAAGTGCCACGAACTTGTTAACATGGTGTTATAAGTGTAAAGGGAGAAAAATGATTCTTAGGACTAAATTATCAACATTGGTATGCATATAAAAATCTAAAAAGTAATTAGTCGGTGACATGTTAACTTCATTACTCTATTTTGGATGTACCACTATAATATAAGCCAATCAAATCTATTTTGGATGTACCACTCTAATCTAAACAAATCTATATATTGAAAAGGGATTGGTCAAATATTGAACTTTAAAGAGCCTAAATCAGGACCAATCAGAGTCTCAAACTATAGATTTTCACGAGATTTATACTCTCAATCCCTTTGATTTTTATCCTATAAGGTAGGTGGTGGAATAAAATTTATTTTAATAAAATAAATATATATAATAATTTTGTCATTATATTATATCATTTATTTAATTTTATTATTTCACTTCTTCAATTCAAACACAATATTAATTTTGCGAGTCACTAACAACCACTTGAGATGTAAAAATATTTATAAATCCTCAACTTTAAGGAAACTGTGATCCCTTCCCTTTTAAGTGGCTTTTTAGGAATAAACACACATATTAAAGAAACTTATTGTAATTTTTTTGGAGGGTAAAAAATGTTAAAAGGATTTTTAAGCAAAGAAATGATAGATAGGAAAATACAAAAACAAATTCCTTGGTTTGTAAGGTACTTAAAAAGTGCCAATATGTATAGAACATACACTACAACAAAAAAGATTATTTTCGACGGAATATTCCGTCGATAATAAGCATATTCCGTCGAGATTTATATATATCCTTATTTCCGTCGGTAATAAACATATTCCTTATTTCCGACGGAATATTCGGTCGTATATAAGCATGTTGAAATTAAGTCTGTCGATCTTTCGGTCGGGAATACTTAACATCGACGGACTTATCCTCAACCGAATATTCAGTCGGGGTTTATATATGTCCGACTGAAAATCTTCGGTCGAGGCTATTCAGTCGATGATAACCATGACACGTGGCAGCCTGACAAAATTTGCAGATTCCTTAAAATCGACGGAATTCCGTCGAGCGTATCTGTAAGACCCCAACTTTTTATAAATAAAAGATTTAATTTCTCTAATTATTATTTTGAAATAGTAAGGGGTTGATTTGATTAATGTGATTAGTTATGGGTAAAATGCGCAAATATTTTAAATAAGCAAGTGGTTATAAAATATTCATTGTTGTCGGGAAATATTTGTTTGGTCGTGGAATATTCTTACTGTCGGGGAATATTCGTACTACGGAGCAGCCTTGTGTAGGCCCCATAACGGAAAGCGATTGGATGAAGAAAACGACAAGTATAAGTTGTTTACAAATAACGACGTAGTTGTTACCGTTAATACTGTTGGAATATCTGGTGGTTAAAACACGATGTCTGGCGTTGTTGCACAAAGAAGCACCAGTATTGCACCAATTATTGATTCTTACGTAAGAAGGCATTACTCAATAATTGTTACAGTAATTACTGTTCAATATTTTATTTTTGATTCAATAATTGCTGAGTTGATATTTTATATTATTGTTATTTTAATAATTGTCACTGCACAGTATTTTCCATTATCAAATCAATAATTCATATTATTTGAATAATATTATTAGATAACATTATTGGCAATGTCTAGAAAGTTTTGTCTAAGGAGAGTTTTGGTCACTTAATTGCGCGGCAAGATAGGAGAAAATTCTTATTGAAAGCCCTCTTTTCTCTGAACCTTTGGTTGTCAATATTGTGATTCTGTAATATTAATTTGTGAATAATTAATTATTGATTTATATGATGAGGAAAATATTAATTTTATGTGGATATAGATGGAGAAAATTTTTTAAAGTGACAATTGTTGAAAATCGATATTTTATCTTTTCTGATAAAATAATATTTTATTATATTATTATAATATAATAATGGTGATATTTTTACAATGAATGTGGGATATATGAGTATATAGGAGGAGGAAGAGTATTT
This sequence comes from Panax ginseng, assembly GCA_020205605.1. Taxonomy (NCBI): domain Eukaryota; kingdom Viridiplantae; phylum Streptophyta; class Magnoliopsida; order Apiales; family Araliaceae; genus Panax; species Panax ginseng. The sequence continues at coordinate 102,997,669 of CM035143.1, forward strand.
TTGTTGCATTAAATGATTAACACATGTTTTGTGTGTTTGGATTGGACCCAATTTCTTGATTGAAATTTGATTATAGCACAATAAAATCGCTTGGTTTGTGAATTTCGGTCAATTTCTGTTTGAAATTTGGAATAACTTTCTTCTGCAACGTTGTAGAGAATTGAATTTCCTATAAAAATTCGCAAGATTCGAATTTTCTGATAAAAGGGCTATTTATTATGAATTATTGAAGTTCCGGATTAATTGATTATTATTTTTTTTGGGGTTTTAAATAACTTTTATATGAAAAACGTTTTTGGCAAGTTTGGCACATGTGTGGCTGATATTTTGGATCAATTAAGGTGTGCGTAAGAATTTATAATATATATATTAATATTTTATTAAATTTTCTGCTTTGGTATTCTAAGCAATTTCCAATAAATATGGTGCTTAGGATAGAATTGAAAATCATACCAGAAACTAAGGTTTTCTCTCTCTTTCTCTCTCTATATTATCGAGCGTATTTTTGTGAGTATTTTAGTACTTTGAGTATTGCTATACGAGTTGCAAATTCTTTTCAAAGACTATATCCGATATTCCAAATCGGAAGTCTTGTTTTTTGCGAGGTAAGGGATGTTATTTTTTTGTAAGTGATATTATTTCTTCAATATCATTATGCCGAAATATTGGTTGGAACTTTTTATCAAATTTAGAACTTTTTCATGTCGGGGTTACTATTCATGAGTTACTATTCATGAGTTACTATTCACGAGTTACTATTCATGCATTACTATTCACGAATTACTATTCATGAGTACTATTCACGAAGCATGATAATTTTTTTTGTGAAATTTCTATCTTTTAGTGTCGGAGTCACTATTCACGATCTGAAAGACTATTCACGATACTTGACTATTATTCACGAAAAAATTAAATTTTTGTTTTTTATCCAAAATATCTATTATGGATACTAGCTTTTTGTATCCGTATTTTGATCATTCTTGAATTTTACTCCATTCTGGTTATTTATGAAGTATTTTTGAACTTGGATTGTTTAAAGTACGAATCCTTAATATTTATTCTTTTGTTTCACTAGATTCGTTTCCTTTAAAATATTTTTCATCATCCTCACCCTAAATGATGATATTCTTGAATATCTTTGATCAGAGAGTGCAAAGATGAATGATTTTCTAATGAATATCTTTGGCCGTAGTGCAAAGATAAATAGGTGTTTAGATGAACATGACCAACTGATGAATATCTTTGGCCCGTAGTGCAAAGATGAACAGGTGTTGAGATGAACATGACCAACAGATGAATATCTTTGGCCTGTAGTGCAAAGATGACTATTTGATTTATGATGTATATTGATTGATGTTACAGGGATAAAATATCGATGATGGACTTTTAAATTCATAGATGATAGTAGATTTCATTCTCTACTTAACTCTTCTAATGAATTGTTGTTTCCGCTGCAGTTGTTGATCTAAAACTTGTTGTCTATTGTATTCTATCAGATTTTTCCCTGTTGAAGACTAAGGATAATTTGTTGTACATTATCTTAGTCATAATATTCTTTACTGGGCTAGTTGAGCTCACCCTTTTCCTTTTTGTTCTATTTTTCTTCTCAGGAGACGAGAATATAGCGGGAACTAGTCGGGGTGTGGAGTAATGGTTCAAGACAGTTGTTTTAGTAGTCCTCACTATGTTGTAAAATGAGTGTGGATATTGTCTAGAAGACAATATTTGTATTTAAACTCACAGTTTATGTGTTGTCGTATTTTGCACGACAATTGTATTAATGAAGTTGTAGGTGTTTCTGTACCATGTATTTGGCAACTCAGAATGGGTGATGTATACCTATTTTGGGGGCGTCACAGTATCACTATTCCGTCGAGAATAGATGTGACACGTGTCATATGACCAAAATGGGAAGGACTTATTTCCGACGGAAATCTGTCGAGAATAGTACTATTCCATCGAGAATAGTGTTTTTTTAAATATTTTATTTGTTTTTGCAATATCCAGGGATTTAACCCACATCTTGTACCTGTACCTGTATTCCCAACAGCACATACACATACATAAGCTAACAATATGACCAATAACATGAATTGCTATTACCAAGGCCGACAATATGTCAAAAACCAACTAAATGAAAAGTAAAAAGGTCAAAAACATTACATTAAGCTAAATTAAACTACAATGTCAAATCGCAACAAAGTAATGTAAACTACAATACATCAAAAATAATGTAAACTACAAAATAATGTAACTCAGAATGCAAACTAAGTCAAAAATAATGTAAACTACAAACGAATCTAAACTAAGTAAAACTAGTAGAGCCCCCGGTATGAGGAGGATCATCAGGCGGGCGTCGACGCTGCTCTGGAGTATGAAAATCACCACCATCGTCATACCGCTCGTCAATCCGCTCATAACAATATAATGTATGTAATAACTCGAGATTTTTTATATAAAATAAATAAGAAATTTTGCGTATAAATATTTTTTTTTTATTTAATGACGAGACTAAGTGTCAAGTAAAGTGAACGATAAATGCGAATAAATTTATTACTTGAAAAATTAGAAATAATTTTGGAATTATTAATTACCACAAATTATATGATAATAAATTTCTGTAAGCCGAAATATTTTTATTAATTATTTTCCATGAAAACATGATTGGAAATAATATATGAAGTGATAATTAGATTTATATAATAAATATTTTATTATATGAATTGTTCGAATATTTAAGTTAATTATTTTAACTTGATTATTGATGTTGTGTACGAAGAATAAGTCAGACATGAGATCCAAACCCTGGATTGGGATTGTGATCAAAAGATGAGAATAATAATATTATATTATTTTACAGTACCATAATTATGTACTGGGTATGTGCGGACAGATAATATTGAGCAAATGACGGCGACCATTAGGTCATAACATATTACCGTCTTGTGAAACCCTAATTATTAAACTTCGCCATGGGGTATTTACGAGTAGTATTTGTGTATATGAAATTCTTGTGAATAAGAATATCTAGTAATTAAGAAGAAACCTAATTCTTTGTTGTACATCGATAATTAGGACAAACCTTAATTATTATAACCCTAACCTAGTTGAAATTAGAAATCGTAACGATCGTGTTAAGTAACATACGAGATAATTAAAGAACCACTAATGGTCAATTAGAAACCCTAATTTTAATTAAGGTTTTAATTTCGATGTTATTGTATAAGTGTTTTAATTTACCAAAGGATAGAAGTTAATTGGTAAATTATAAGAATTAAATCTAGTGATTAAATATTACATTTAATTGCCTTGTACAAGATTGCCCATACACTCTTAAACAAAGCCCAACCATCACCCATAACAAATCAGAAGCAAGAATCAAGAATTTTTGGCAAAAAGGGTATAAGGACACTAAACCTAGAAATCCTTTGATTCGATGTTATTTGATGCAATTGATTGTTTAAAGTTGTGTAATAGGATGTTAATTGATGATATGGGTTGATAAATCAAAGACCCATAACATCAAAGTGCAAAAATTTGAAGATTTAAGCAAGTTGGAAAAACCAATTTACTTTATTTTTCACCAAATGTCGAGGCCATAACTCTTTGCTCGATCATGAGTTTTGTTCTTTAAAAGTTGTTATGTGTAGCCCGATATGGTCTTTAATCTGCAAAAAAAATCAAGTCTATATCATGTATAGATTAGAAGTTATAGATGGTCAAACATGGTTGAATCGATCATGATAAACCTGCTTTTGGACAATGCATGTAATGGGGCATTCTCGTCCACTTTTTGTGCTTTAAAAGGTCTGGGCTTTTGATATGTTGTAGTGCACTGAGTTAGGAAGCCATAGACTTTGGAATGACCTCATTCCGAATTCCTCGGATGAGGGAATTACTGAGAATTGGAAGGAAATGTGTCAAATTTCTCAAAACCGAAAGTAAAGCGGGATGTGCTATTCGGGACACTGTTTCGATCAGTTAATGTTTTCAAAACCTTCTGGTCTTTTGGTATGTTATAGTACACCGATTAAGCTTTCCATAGACTCCAAAACGGACTAAATCCGATATCGGAGGAGAGAGTTATGACATTTCAAAGTAGTAGTGTCAAAACTTCCCAACAAGTGCGGTGCAGTCCATTTGAACGGAATTTCTGGACTGATGTGTTTGGAATTTGGAAATGGTCAAAGACTAAAAGTTGTAGCCCCGGAAGTTAGCTTCGCGTGGGCTCAAGAATCGCTCAAAATGTTTTAAAATGAAAGAGTTATGACTGTTTTAGCGGAAGAGGGTAAAGCTGAAACGAGATTGAAAACTGTTATGAACGTCCACTTTTGACGCACTGTTTGGGCTACCTAATGAACCCGAATTGGGTAATTCGTATTTTTTAAAAATAGTCTTACATACCATGTATAACATATCCAAAAATCAGATTAATCGGAGTTATGAGCAATGCGTTAGAAAATCGCAAAGTGAGCTATTGAAAAATTAGTATAAACCAAGTCTCACATCGACTAAGTTGAGAACTTCACCATTTTCTAAACCTATAAATAGAAGGGCTTGGCCTTTGTTTCATTCACCAACAATAAGGCCTCCAATTTTTTTGAGAAAGGCTTTGTTGTGGGAGAACTTTTTATAAAGATCTCCTTAGTTAAATTTTGGCGTGGAAGTGCGTATTCAAATTGCGGAATTAGATTTAGGGTATGTTTCTTATTTAATTTTTGTAATGTTATTATTTTTAATTGTTAGTTAAAGTTTGAATTTTTGAAGTTTAGTTAGTGTTGTTAATAAACTAGTTAGTTTACTATGTTTATTTTGGCTTAGAATTGGTTATGTAAATGAGTTATTTGTGATGACTTTTAATATTTTGTGATGAATTTCATTAATTAATTATTATTAATGATATCAAAGTTATTTAATGATTATATTAAATAATTTAGTTTAAAAATGATTTTAATATTATAAAAATCATTTTAAATGAAAATAAGGTATTTAAAAATATTTTAAGTTATAAAATATAACTTTTAATATTTAAATGATAATTTCATTAATAATTAAATATTAATGATATTAAGATAATATTAATGATATTTAGTTTATTTAATGATTAATATTAAATAAATAGTTTAAAAATGGTTTTACTTATTTAAAAACCATTTAAAGAGGATATTAAGGATTTAAAAATATTTTAAGTTATAATTAATGACTTTTAATATTTGGATAAATAGTACATTAATATTTAAATATTAATGGTAATTATTTAGGGTAATATAAATGTTTTAAAAATAGTTTGAGTTATTATAAATAACTTTTATATTTTGGCAATGGTTTCATTAATAGTTTAGTATTAATTAAACTATTAATAATAATGGAATTGTTTAATGTTTAAATCATTTAATTATGATTCCGATATTTGAAAGTTATAAATTTACCAAACTAGTGACTTGAGAACCGATTATGAAGTTACGAATTTGAAGAAGAACACCTATAGTAATGATTATATCACTATAGGCCCTTTAGTAATGATTTGAATTATTTTAAATTTTTCAATTTCTAGAAATTGCGAAAATGATTAAAAATAAGATGTCCGATATTTACGAGATGTTGAGGTATAGAATAAGAGTCTTAGACTCAAGATTTACCCGATAAAAAAGTCGTTTGTGACACAACAAATGTCGACCTTATAAAAAAGAAAGAAAAGGCTACCATAAGAGCATGGATGAGATATTTGAAAAATGTATAAAAATATTTCAAGTATAGAATAGGAACTAAAAGTATGATCACTTTGATTATGTGATTAGACTATGTCTTTGTTCAGATAGAACGAAAGCTATATGTTAAGATATATTGTTCTAATCGAACGAATGATCCGATTATTGATAGGTTGTGATAAAGAGATAAAACCTAAGTTGAGATTTGTAATCGGTGAATCGAGCCAAGTATCCTACCTTTGCATTTTCTTTATCTGAATGGACATAAGTAAGTTTCGTAATTATTCTATTCTGTATGCATTATTATATGCGCTTTGATTATCAACATGTTAGCTCGGATATATATTACATTAAGTTGATTTCTAAATGGTTATACAAGTGTCCCCACTTGGATAACCATGGCATTTATTCACATGTTGATATACCTCATCAATTACCCGTATACATATATGTTGAATTATATATTATTGTTGAGCAAGATTAAAACCTTCGGGTTTGGAACCGTGCATGTATGAACATCCCTATATGGGAAGATTTTTGCGCAAAGGCGGATAGAGTGAAGCGATGAATTTCGCTTCAAGTTATGTAGTATTGATCAATCTGAGGGTACAAATGGCCGATCACCTCCGTGTACTAGTAAGCTAGAAAGCGATTCATGGATGGATTTCGCCAAACCTTTTGAAAATGAAAAGAATGTTCATAGTATGATTCTTAAACCCTATTCATGGGTAGAGCCAGAGCCAAATTTAAATAATTTGGAAGAGATTTGTTATGTGAATTTTTTATCAAGATGCAGATTACTTCACACAACTTTCGATTCGTTGTAGAAGTGTTATGTAAAGAATACTTATATTCTTTCAACTTATATATATAATTGCTATTACTTCTTTGGGCACTCAAATGCTCATCCTTGCTTAAATTAAATGTTTTCGATTATGTATGAGCAAGAAGGCTCGTACACGAACAAAGGAAAAGGAAAGCTGATCGAATAAGTGTGTATCATGAGTTAATGGTTATAGTTGTATTGGTATCTATTCAAGTATTATAAGGAATGTATTTGAAGGTCACGTACCTGGGGAAGTAAACTTTGATGTATGTAAATTAAGTTCGAATGTATTATTATTTAGTATTATTCAGCTTAAAGAAATGGTATCGTGGGGAACCGAGTTTCGGGTTTCAAGTACCTAGATTTGGGGTCGCCACGGGTTGGTATCAAAGTGTTTGGTTATGAAGCTTAGGTAGGAATACCTGAGACTAATAACCGCAATGATTAGGATAAGTATTAACTCATATAGAGTTAGTTGGTCGATAAGATTCAAAGATGAATCTCGGCGAGTGTAAAGACACAGAGTTCCCTAACTCTAATTATAAAGTTAAACAGTAGTGGGAATAGATTGAGTCTAAAAGACTGAAAGTGCAGTTATGAGAGATCGTAAAATAAAACGATCAAGATATAGAACTAAATCGTAATATATCATGATGAGATCACCCAAGTGATCTCGATAAGCTATATAATGACCCGAAGAAATCAATTTGATGATTGGAAAGTTTACTGACAAGATTGTTGTGTATGAATTGTACTATAAATTGATGCAGATCCGAGAAGAAATTATAAATCTGAATTAAATTAAATTATGGAGAATGGGGTTAGTGTTAGATGGGGATTCAATTGAGGACTCATGTCGGTAGCTAAGTTGTATGATTCTTCGTATGGGAGCTGAATTGTACTTGGTGTAAAAACCACATAGTTTACGCAATCGATAATCATTGAAATGTACGTATCGCGCTTATTTGTTATATGCACATTAAGAGGATAACTCCATTCTCGTGTGTATAACAATGTAGATAGGTCATAGATAGAAAATATAAGATTAAGTTCGAGTTCTTAAAACTCATACCTATGAAACATTCTTGACTCATAATTATATGAAATGTTTATGAACCCCTCAGCGAATGGACGTCAAAGGTCTGACTAGGATAAGTTCTTAAACTCATATGATTGTGGCAATTTATGAACTCATAAGTGTGGTTTGATGAACTGGGTATAGTTTTGTGTGAATGGAGTGTTATGGATTACGAGAATGATAGATTGTTAAGTAAATGATTTTTTAGTGAAGGTGTTAGGTTTTCCTAAACTCCTAGCTATGCTAAACTTCAAAATTTTTGACATCAAGCTAAATCGCACTATGTGCTTTTGAAAACAAAAATGTAGACTCGTAATCATTTTTGAAACGGTTTAAAATACGATGCATGTACTACTTATTTACGGCTAGACGCAAATGATTTGAAATATCAAAATTATTTTAATTATCACTCATGTACCATGTAACTTTGCGTGCGAGATGATAGAAATGTGATGGAGTTGTAAATACATGAATACTTAGTGTGAATTTGACACAAGTCGTCGTTCCACTATTGTATGATGTGTTATGACAAAGTCATACAATGACGGCATCCTCAACGGATTGTTAATACATGCGACGCATCATGGCGTCATTCTCTAAAATGTTTTCAAAAGTTTAATTTGCCAACGGGTTTGGCTACATCTAAATAATTCGATTGAATTGAATTATTGATATGAGTCTATCTTATTTGAATCATTAGACTAATGTTTATGAAAACTCTAAGTGTTCATTGAAAGAAATTTCCCGAACCAAATTGTTTTGGTGCGGAATCCTATGATAAGGCCGAGGTGAGCGATGTTGTTTGGATAAAATAATCCAATCTAATAGCGTAAATATTCGCTAGGCATGATTAATACGTTATGCATGGCGTAGGGGGTACAATAGGCTAATCACCTAAAGTACTATTAATGGTAGTTTACCTTCTTTGTGATTGTAAACATACCGGTAAATGTTTTTGCGGTATGAATACCGTTAAAACTATGTGTTCATGGTCTATATGACCCCTCAAAGACAATTTGAAAACTTTTACTCTTGTGAGAGGTGTATTGGGTAGCATGTGATGATATGTGTGAATGTTGTAAGCACGGATAGAGTTAGCCGAGTTATGAGGGAGGTTGGAGCAGAGGGAGATATTCAGATAAGACAGTTGAAGGTTGAAATAGAAGCCAAAGACACCATATATATACCTTAGACCAGGCTTTAGTCATCACCTTCATGCGATTCGATGCAGAGTAGATGGAGCTGCCTTTCGGCAGAGATAGGCGTTGATGAGAATTGAATAAATTTATCGTCAATCAAAATAAGAGACAACGGTATATAGAACTCTTGATTCTTTGTATATATATATATATATTTAATCGGGGTAACTTATGTATGTAGATGTCAGTGAGAAAAGATATGTGGAATAAGAAGGATCAAGATCTAAACCCCGGAGCTAATATCAAGGCCAACAGTTGAAATAGAAGCTCACCAGAACCCAAATCGGACGAGGTGGCTATAGTGGAAAACCGTAGCATCGGACCCGAAATGGTGGATTTGACAGATAGTGATTCGGACACTAAAGTTGAAGCCGCTCAAGCATCAACGGAGATCTGAGATCTGGAGAACAAGGTTTCTACTTTGGAAAGGTCATGGGAGATTGAGGCGTTGCTTAATATCCACAACGTCAAGCATTGCTAGCAAACAATGGAAGAGCGAGGATAAGCTCAAAATTCAAATTGACGGATGAGAGCCTCAAGCAACACCTCGTGTGTGCAACTCCGAGGTAAGGGGAAAAGAAAGGTAGAAGATCCCCGACTTAGGAAAACGATATAAAAAAAAAAGGAAGAAGATATGTTATATTTGTGGTAGTGAGGGACATACCTCTCCCGTTGCCCCAACTATAAGCAAGGTGGATGTTTTAATTGTGGAATGGAAGGACATCGAGCGAATGAATGTCCGAGAAAAAGGTTTAGTAAATAAGTAGTATGGGTTATGTTGTGTTTATGTAATGTGTGTGATAAGTAATGAACTATTTTCAAATTTTATGTTGGTCAAGATTTTAAATCCAGACTTTCGTAGTCACAAAGGGATAGTGTTGATTAAAACAAGATATGTCTTTATGTAAATATTCGATAAATGAATATGAATCTAAGTTTGAGAAATGAAACGAGATTAATACATTAATCTTATGCAATAAGGTTTAAAATGTAAGAGTATAATTTATGATTTTATTTAACCGATAATGCCACCAAGACGTCAAACTTCGAAACCAAAGGGTAGAAGAATCTACTAATCTTTGAGAACGACAGCGGAATCGATGCAAAACTTTGCAAACATGGTAGCTCGGGCTATGCATCGAGGGAATACCAATTTGTAGGAACCACCAGGACAATCGCTTAGCAAAATTCAAAGACTTCAAAGTCAGTAGGACCACGAATTGAGAGGATCACCGACCCTATAGAAGCCCGGACTTGGGTGAACGAGATAGAGAAGGCGTTAAGTAATCGCTAAAAAGTAGATGAGGGCAAAAAGACCGCTTTTGCCACTTATATGATGAAAGGGAAGCTAACTTTTGGTGGGAGGCAAATAAGACTTCAGGCGGGAAAAGAAGAAATTACTTGGGAATAGGTTTAAGGTTTTATTTTTCAAAACTATCTCTCTGTTAGTATGCACCTAGAATGGAGGTGAGATTCTGGAGTTAAAGCGGGATAACATGATACATTGCGGAGTATCTGCAAAATTTAATGAGTTAGCTAGGTTTGCTCCACATCAAGTGGATACAGAGGCTAGGAAGGCAAGGAGATTTGAGTGGGCTTAAAACCACGGCTCTACAATAAGGTGTCAAGATCTTGCAAATCAATACTTTTGCAAAGACTCATGGAGAAGGCTATCATTCTTTGAGCAGGGAAGTGAGGCCATGAGCCTCTACCATAAGGAGAAGAAGAACAAAAAAGCAAGTCGGGAGGAACAGTAAAGATAGAAAGTAGTAGTGGGAATAGGGGTGAGAAAAGAATGAGGAATTTTTTCGAGAAAATGCAAGTAAAGCGGGAAGGTATAAAGAAGCGGTGTAGTGTAGTGTGCAGAATCATGGGAAGAATCACTCTGGCGAGTGTCTGAAGGGCAAGTTTGTATGCTACAAGTGCGATCAAGAGGGTCATATCTCTCCCAACTGCCCCAACTCAAGGATGATCAGTGGATGCTTCATATGTGGATCGATTGAGCATAAGGTGAGGAATCTGTCCACGAGAGGGAATGGAGGCGGGGAACGTAACCACGGGGAGAAGCGATGGGGCGTTAGCAATTTCGGGACCAAACTCAACCAGTAACCCAACAAAAGCAACTCCGAGGATTTACAACATGACGGTCCAGGATACGGTGGCAGCTGGAAATAGAACTCCAGGTGCTATTTGAATAACTTATATATCTTATATTTACGCTTAATCGGATGAGCAAGTGTTATGATGAATAACTAAAGATCGATTCGATCAAGTATGATCGAGAAATCGTCTGATGATTATATGTTATGTACCCTTACGCATATGAGTTTTTAAAGCGGTGATTCCGGGACGGAATCCTTATAAGGGAGGTGAATGTAATAACTCGAGATTTTCTATATAAAATAAATAAGAAATTTTATGATAAATTTTTTTTTTTAATTTAATGACTAACTAAGTGTCAAGTAAAGTGAACGATAAATGCGAATACATTTATTACTTGAAAAATTAGAAATAATTTTGGAATTATTAATTACCACAAATTATATGATAATAAATTTACGTAGTAGAAATGTTTTTATTAATTATTTTCCATGAAAACATGATTGGAAATAATATATGAAGTGATAATTAGATTTATATAATAAATATTTTATTATATGAATTGTTCAGAATATTTAAGTTAATTATTTTAACTTGATTATTAATGTTGTGTACGAAGAATAAGTCAGACATGAGATCCAAACCCTAGATTGGGATTGTGATCAAAAGATGAGAATAATAATATTATATTATTTTACAGTACCATAATTATGTAATTTGGGTATGCTTGAAGACGAGATAATATTGAGCAATGACGGTCAATTAGGTCATAACATATTACCGTCTTTGTGAAACCCTAATTATTAAACTTCGGTTATGGGGTATTTCACGAGTAGTATTTGTGTATATGAAATTACTATGAATAAGAATATCGGTAATTAGAAGAAACCCTAATTATTGTTGTACATCGATAATTAGGACAAACCCTAATTATTATAACCCTAACTTAGGTTGAAATTAGAAACCGTAACGACTTGTATTAGTAACATACACGTATAATTAAAGAACCACTAATGGTCAATTAGAAACCCTAATTTTAATTACCGGGTTTAATTTCGATGTTATTGTATAAGTGTTTTAATTTACCAAAGGATAGAAGTTAATTGGTAAATTATAAGAATTAAATCTAGTGATTAAATATTACATTTAATTGCCTTGTACAAGATTGCCCATACACTCTTAAACAAAGCCCAACCATCACCCATAACAAATCAGAAGCAAGAATCAAGAATTTTTGGCAAAAAGGGTATAAGGACACTAAACCTAGAAATCCTTTGATTCGATGTTATTTGATGCAATTGATTGTTTAAAAGTTGTGTAATAGGATGTTAATTGATGATATGGGTTGATAAATCAAAGACCCATAACATCAAAGTGCAAAAATTTGAAGATTTAAGCAAGTTGGAAAAACCGAAATTTGTTTAATTTCACCAAAATGTCAGAGGCCATAACTCTTTGCTCGATCATGAGTTTTGTTCTTTAAAAGTTGTTATGTGTAGCCTGATATGTGGTCTTTAATCTGCAAAAAGAATCAAGTCTATATCATGTATAGATTAGAAGTTATAGATGGTCAAACATGGTTGACCGATCATGATAAACTGTTTTTGGACAGTCTGTAATGGGGGCATTCTCGTCCACTTTTTGTGCTTTAAAAGGTCTGGGCTTTTGATATGTTGTAGTGCACTGAGTTAGGAAGCCATAGACTTTGGAATGACCTCATTCCGACCTCGGATGAGGGAATTACGGTAATTGGAAGGAAATGTGTCAAATTTCTCAAAACTGAAAGTAAGCAGCGGGATGTGCTATTCGGGACACTGTTTCGATCAGTTAATGTTTTCAAAACCTTCTGGTCTTTTGGTATGTTATAGTACACCGATTAAGCTTTCCATAGACTCCAAAACGGACTAAATCCGATATCGGAGGAGAGAGTTATGACATTTCAAAGTAGTAGTGTCAAAACTTCCCAACAAGTGCGGTGCAGTCCATTTGAACGGAATTTCTGGACTGATGTGTTTGGAATTTGGAAATGGTCAAAGACTAAAAGTTGTAGCCCCGGAAGTTAGCTTCGCGTGGGCTCAAGAATCGCTCAAAAATGTTTTAAAATGAAAGAGTTATGACTGTTTTAGCGGAAGAGGGTAAAGCTGAAACGAGATTGAAAACTGTTATGAACGTCCACTTTTGACGCACTATTTGGGCTACCTAATGAACCCGAATTGGGTAATTCAGTATTTTTAAAAATAGTCTTACATACCATGTATAACATATCCAAAAATCAGATTAATCGGAGTTATGAGCAATGCGTTAGAAATCGCAAAGTGAGCTATTGAAAATTAGTATAAACCAAGTCCCACATCGACTAAGTTGAGAACTTCACCATTTTCTAAACCTATAAATAGAAGGGCTTGGCCTTTGTTTCATTCACCAACAATAAGGCCTCCAATTTTTTGAGAAAGGCTTTGTTGTGGGAGAACTTTTTATAAAGATCTCCTTGATTAAATTTTGGCGTGGAAGTGCGTATTCATCTGTGGAATTCAGTATTTAGAGTATGTTTCTTATTTAATTTTTGTAATGTTATTATTTTTAATTGTTAGTTAAAGTTTGAATTTTTGAAGTTTAGTTAGTGTTGTTAATAAACTAGTTAGTTTACTATGTTTATTTTGGCTTAGAATTGGTTATGTAAATGAGTTATTTGTGATGACTTTTAATATTTTGTGATGAATTTCATTAATTAATTATTATTAATGATATCAAAGTTATTTAATGATTATATTAAATAATTTAGTTTAAAAATGATTTTAATATTATAAAAATCATTTTAAATGAAAATAAGGTATTTAAAAATATTTTAAGTTATAAAATATAACTTTTAATATTTAAATGATAATTTCATTAATAATTAAATATTAATGATATTAAGATAATATTAATGATATTTAGTTTATTTAATGATTAATATTAAATAAATAGTTTAAAAATGGTTTTACTTATTTAAAACCATTTAAAGAGGATATTAAGGATTTAAAAATATTTTAAGTTATAATTAATGACTTTTAATATTTGGATAAATAGTACATTAATATTTAAATATTAATGGTAATTATTTGGGTAATATAAATGTTTTAAAAATAGTTTGAGTTATTATAAATAACTTTTATATTTTGGCAATGGTTTCATTAATAGTTTAGTATTAATTAAACTATTAATAATAATGGAATTGTTTAATGTTTAAATCATTTAATTATGATTACGATATTTGAAAGTTATAAATTTACCAAACTAGGCGACTTGAGAACCAATTATGAAGTTACGAATTTGAAGAAGAACACCTATAGTAATGATTATATCACTATAGGCCCTTTAGTAGATGATTTGAATTATTTTAAATTTTTCAATTTCTAGAAATTGCGAAAATGATTAAAAATAAGATGTCCGATATTCTACGATGTTGAGGTATAGAATAAGAGTCTTAGACTCAAGATTTACCCGATAAAAATTTGTCGATGCGACGCAAACAAATGTCGGACCTTATAAAAGAAAGAAAAAAGCTACCAGAAGAGCATGGATGAGATATTTGAAAATGTATAAAAATATTTCAAGTATAGAATAGGAACTAAAAGTATGATCACTTTGATTATGTGATTAGACTATGTCTTTGTTGTAATAGGCATTGCTATATGTTAAGATATATTGTTCTAATCGAACGAATGATCCGATTATTGATAGGTTGTGATAAAGAGATAAAACCTAAGTTGAGATTTGTAATCGGCGAATCGGTAAGTATCCTACCTTTGCATTTTCTTTATGCAATGGACATGAGTAAGAAGTTTCGAATTATTCTATTCCCTGCATGCATTATGTACGCTTTGATTATCAATATGTTAGCTCGGATATATATTACATTTAAGTTGATTTCTAAATGGTTATACAAGTGTCCCCACTTGGATAACCATGGCATTATTCACATGTTGATATACCTCATCACAATTACCCGTATACATATATGTTGAATTACATATTATTGTTGAGCAAGATTAAAACCTTGGGTTTGGAACCGAGCATGTATGAACATCCCTATATGGGAAGATTTTTGCTGTGGCGGATAGAGTGTGAGCGATGAATTTCGTTCAAGTTATGTAGTATTGATCAATCGTGAGTACAATCTGGTGATCACCCTCCGTGCTAGTAAGCTAGAAAGCGGTTTGGATGGATTTCTGCCAAACCTTTTGAAAATGAAAAGAATGTTCATAGTATGATTCTTAAACCCTATTCATGGGTAGAGCCAGAGCCAAATTTAAATAATTTGGAAGAGATTTGTTATGTGAATTTTTTATCAGTACAGATTACTTCACAACTTTCGATTCGTTGTAGAAGTGTTATGTAAAGAGAATACTTATATTCTTTCAGCTTATATATATAATTGCTATTACTTGTTGGGCACTCAAATGCTCATCCTTGCTTAAATTAAATGTTTTCAGTTATGTATGAGCAACCTGAAGGCTCAGGCACGAACAAAGGAAAAGGAAAGCTGATCGAATAAGTGTGTATCATGAGTTAATGGTTATAGTTGTATTGGTATCTATTCAAGTATTATAAGGAATGTATTTGAAGGTCACGTACCTGGGGAAGTAAACTTTGATGTATGTAAATTAAGTTCGAATGTATTATTATTTAGTATTATTCAGCTTAAAGAAATGGTATCGTGGGGAACCGAGTTCGGGTTTCAAGTACTTGGATTTGGGGTCGTCACAATGTAACTCATTAGTCCATATATATGATTCAGTTAAAGATAACTAAATGAAAATTAAATTACATGCAGAATATATATTTGAATTTAAAACGAATTGGATACCTGGGCAGTCAAGGGCTGACTCAACATCGGCTCAAACGCGTCCTCGACTAAGGTAACCACCATCCGAACAATCTCGTCATGTATCGCGGCCCATTGCTCTAGAGGGATACCCGTACTCTCGGCGGTGGCACCAGCTGCAACGTCCTGCGTAAGCTGATGGAGGCGAGAACGACTGGGCAGGTCTTGACGATGGAACATCGAATCGGTCTCAAATCTCTCCGACACCGCAACCATAACACGCTGGAACAAATCATCGTCTAAGCTAGCGCCCGTATGTGATGGTTCCATGGGGGCTCTCGGACGCAGACGCTGGCTAGAGCCTACAAAAATAAATATAACATGAATAATATGGTGAATTTAACGACCTTTTTAGCCCCTGGATTATTGAGCACAACCACTTCCTTTAATCTTCAATAGTAATTGGACTCAGAATCTCCATAACAACTTCTCAACATGACAACGCCAGAGTTGACTGATGACAATTCATTCAAGTCATCAAACTTGAATCTATACCCATTCACGATACAACCTGGAAATGAACTAACGAGTTTGTACAGGCCTAAAATGACATCTCTAAAATGCTCATAAATGTTCTCTTCTTCGACCCTTCTCTTAAACCACTGATGAAAATTGTCATTAGTGAATGCTTCCATCTGTGATGTAGTCAACCCCGGGTTAGAAGCTATTTTAATGCGCTGCGTACAATAATATGGCAATTGTTTAATTATTTGATTAAGGTAAGAAAAAATCATTTTCAACTTGAAATAATACATACTTGATGTACGACGATACTTGTGCATATTCGTAAGCACGTATGTAGATACAATCTTTAAATCTTTATCGGTTAGGTAAGTCGGCGTCTCATGTCCAAATGGTTTGGCCGGATAAGTGAATACAGCCAACTCATCAGCACACGTTTGGGGATCGACGATGACCTCATTCCGACTTAGACGATTGTGCTTCGTTGAGACTGTAAGACCCCGAATTTTATGAAATAAAGTATTCAATTTTTCTATTTACTAAATAGTTAAATTGATAAAAAGTTAAAGTTAAGGGTGATATGTGAAATTTTTTCAAAATAAGCAAGTGGCTATAAAATACTTATTATTGTCGGGGAATATTCATTTGGTCGTGGAATATTCTTGTTGTCGGGGAATATTAAGTAAGGCAATACAACCATTTGTGGACACCATAATGTAATAAGCGCTTGGATGAAGAAAACGACAAATTTGAGTTTTTATAAATAATTAGCGTAATCGTTCTGAATTAATCTTGTTGGAATACCCGGTGGTTAAAATACAGTAATACGTGTGGTTGCACAGTAACACACGGTATTACATAGTAGTTTTGAATTATTGATTCTTACATAAGAAGGCACTACTCAATAATTGTTACAGGTCAAGTCTTCTTTGGTGTTCTAAGCATTTTCCTATAAATAGGGTGCTTAGTTAGAATTGAAAATCACACCAGAAATAAGTTTTCTCTCTTTCTCTCTCTATATTATTAAGCGTATTTTGTGAGTATTTAGATACTTTGTGAGTTGCTATTCATTAGTGCAAGTTTTCTTCAGCCTTATACCTGATATTTCAGCCAAAAGTACTATTTTTTTGAGGTAAGGGATTTTAAGAGATTGTAAGAGATTTTAAGGGATTGTAAGGGATGTTATTTTTTTTGTAATGATGTTATTTTCTTCAATATCATTATGCCAAAATATTTGTATGGATTTTATTATGGAATTTCTACCTTTTTCATGTCGGAGTTACTATTCACGTATACGGCACTATTCACGTATACGACACTATTCATGTATATGACACTATTTACGTATAAGATATTATTTACGTATATGGTACTATGTACGAATATGAGTTACTGTAAGACCCCGAATTTTATAAAATAAAAGTATTCAATTTTCTTATAATTAATATTCAGTAAATGGTTAAATTTATAAAAGTTTAAAGTTAAAGGTGATATATTTAAATATTTTAAATAAACAAGTGGTTATAAAATACTCATTGTTGTTGAGGAATATTCGTTTGGTCGTGGAATATTCTTCCTGTCGGGGAATATTCGTACGACGGTGCAGCCTTTTGTGGGCCCCATAACGGAAAGCAATTGGATGAAGAAAACGACAAGTATGAGTTTTTATAAATAACGGCGTAGTTGTTATTGTTAATACTGTTGGAATACCAGGTGGTTAAAACACAGTAGTATGCGATGTTACATAGTAGCACACGGTATTGCACCAATTATTGATTCTTACGTAAGAAGGCACTACTAAATAATTGTTATAGTAATTACTGTTCAATATTTTATTTTATTGATTCAATAATTGCTACGTTGATATTTTATATTATTGTTGTTTCAATAATTGTCACTACACAATATTTTCCATTATCAGATCAATAATTCATATTATTTGAATAATATTATTAGATAGCATTATTGGTAATGTCTAGAAAGTTCTATCCAAGGAGGTTTTGGTCACCTAATTACTTGCCACCAGGGGAGAAATCCTTATTGGAAAGCCCTCTTTCTGAGGAGCGGCACAGTTCTTGGGTATTGTGATTCTGTAATATTATTTGTGAATAATTAATTAATGATTTATATGATAAGAAAAATATTCATTTTATGTGGATATAGATGGAGAAAATTTTTAAATGTGACAATTGTTGAAAATTAATATTTTATCTTTTTCTGATAAAATAATTCATTTTATTTTAATAATATAATAATGGTGATATTTTTATAATGAATGTGAGATATATGAGTATATGAGGAGAAAGAGTATTTTTGTTGCAATAAATGATTAACACATGTTTTGTGTGTCGGTGGACCCTATTTCTTGACTGAAATTTGATTATAGCCTGTAAAATCGCCCGTTTGTGGATTTCGGTCAATTTTTGTTTGGAATTTGGAAAAACTTTCTTCTGCAAAGTTGTAGATAATAAAATTTCCTATAGAAAAGTCATGTGGTTTGAATTTTTCTGATAAAAGGGCTATTTATTATGAATTATTGAAGTTCCATAGTTCCGAAATAATTGGTTTTTGAAAGTTTCAATTATTTTTAATTACAAAAACATTTTTTGGGTTTTTATCATTATTTGGTGGCTAAATTAAGATGGTCAAGGTGGGCTAAGGAAAATTTTATAAATACATTAATATTTTATTAAATTTTCTGTTTTGGTGTTCTAAGCATTTTCCTATAAATAGGGTGCTTAGGTTAGAACTGAAAATCACACTAGAAACTAAAGTTTTCTCTCTCTTTCTCTCTTTATATTATCAAGCGTATTCTTGTGAGTATTTTGATATTTTGAGTGTTGCTATATGGTGCAAGTTCCCTCAGCACTATATCCAATATTCTAGTCAGAAGTACTGTCTTTTTGAGGTAAGGGATTTTGAGGGATTATAAGGGATTTTAAGGGATTGTAAGGGATGTTATTTTTTTATAAATGATATTATTTCTTTCAATATCATTATACCGGAATATTGGTAAGATTTTTCTTGTGAAATTCTTATCTTTTCATGTCGGGGTTACTATTCATGAGTTACTATTCACGAGAACTATTCACGAAGCATGATGATTTTTCTTGTGAAATTTCTACCTTTTAGTGTCGGAGTTACTATTCACGTATACGGCACTATTCACGTATATAGCACTATTCACGAATACGACACTATTCACAGAAAAATCAAATTTTCTTTTCTGTGTCCAAGATTATCTGTTATGGTTTCTATCTTTGATTGGATCTATGTTTTGATCTTTATTTTTGAATTCTGCTCCACAATAGTTTATTATGGAGTATTTTTGAACATGGATAAACCGAAGTACGAATCCTTACTATTTGTTCTTTTGTCTCACTGGATTCATTTTCTTTAAAATATATTTTTCATCATCCTCAGTCCTAAATGATGATATAACTGAATATCTTTGGCCTGTAGTGCAAAGATGAATGATTTTCTGATGAATATCTTTGGCCCGCAGTGTAAAGATGAACAGGTGTTTAGATGAACATGACCAACTGATGAATATCTTTGGCCTGTAGTGCAAAGATGAATATTTGATTCAAGATGTATATTGATCGATGTTACAGGGATAAAATATCAATGATGGACTTTTAAATTCATAGATGATAGTATATTTCATTCTCTGCTTAACTCTTCTAATGAATTATTGTTTCCGCTGTAGTTGTTGATCTAAAACTTGTTGTCTATTGTATTCTATCAGATTTTTCCCTGTTGAAGACTAAGGATAATTTGTTGTACATTATCTTAGTCATAATATTCTTTCTTGGGCTAGTTGAGCTCGACCTTTTCCTTTTGTTCCATTTTTCTTCTCGAGAGACGAGAATATAGCGGGAACTATTCGGGGTGTGGATTAATGGTTCAAGACAGTTGTTTTAGTAGTCCTCACTATTTTGTAAAATAGTGTATCAATAATTGTAATGAGGACTTTTTTGAGTGTGGATATTGTCTAGAAGACAATATTTGTATTTAAACTCACAGTTTATGTGTTGTCGTATTTTGCATGACAATTGTATTAATGAAGTTGTAGTTGTTTCTGTACCATGTATTTGGCGACTCAGAATGGGTGATGTATACCTATTTTGGGGGTGTCATAGTTGAATATCTTTAGCCCGTAGTGCAAAGATGAATTTATTAGTATGATTATGAACAGGAACTGTGATTTGGTATAACCATGATCTTTGATGTTTCAGGTAAATACAGGTGATAAAAATTATCTTCGTCCTGAATACGAAAAGGAATTTAGAACTACAATTATGATTATGAGTTATTCACATGATTGTGGATAGGAACTGTTTATTGATGTTACAAGGTTAAAACATTGTTGGTGGACTTTTAACATGGAGAAGATAATAGACTTTATGGTCTATTTGACTCATCTAATGGATTGCTCGTTCCGCTGCAACGATGGTTGAAAAGTTTTATCATCTACCATATATTCTAAATCTCTGATTTATTATTGATGAAGGCTATTGAGAATTTAATTATCTTTAGTCATAATATTCTTTACTGAGCTAGTTGTGCTCACCCTTTTGCTTCACAATTCCTTTCGGTAATAAGAGTGTAGGCGGGTTGGCCCGGAGTAACGTGGGGAATAGAGCGGTGGTCTCTAGGCATGGAGGTTCTCCCTAAACAATATAAAAAGTGTGTTGTATTTTATACATCATTTAGTAGTTATATTTGGTGAACCAAATAGGGTGAGGCGAACCCAACGTTGGAAGGGTGTTTTGCCACTATCATACAAAATGTCTAATGACATGCGACTTCGTGTTATCATAAGACAAGGTTGTGCACATCCACTTGCTGAGTATATCTACAAGCACTACCTATATGATCTTGGAGTTTGGTTGAAGTATAATTCTCAATTAGAGACGGTGGAGATAATGATATGTCAAGAAAAGACTCACCATTAGAAAGAATATGATAGTAATCTTCTCATTTTTCTTTGGGGTTTATTGGGTCAACCAAGGATAATTCTGTAGGCATATGATATCTACCATAACCTAGACACATGGCCTCCCATATACGAAGGTTTCCTTGAGCACTTCCCAAAGATTTTAATTTCTAAAACAGTTATTGACTGTACCTTTATGTAAAGTGCCATGGTGACGTGTTATTCAAGGTTGGGACATGAGTCACAGTTGGTATATATTTGAATCAAAACTCACAACATATGTGTTGTTGTATTTTACACGATAATTGTAGTAATAAAGTTGTAGTTATTTTCTGTACCATGTTTTTGGCGACTCAGAATAGGTTGGTTGGATTGGACCTATTTTGGGGGCGTCACAGTTACTATTTATGAGTTACTATTCACGAGTTACTATTCACGGATACTATTCACAACAAAATTGGTTTCTTTTTTTGACCAAATTATCGTTGATTTATGAATCTTACTCCTGAAATTAAATGCAGTTGTTGATCATGTTGTTTTTATTATCATATATAACATTTTTATAATCCTGGTGATGAAACTTCTCTTTGACTTGAGTGTAAAGATGGGTAGATTATTGGTATGATCGTGACTATGGGTTCTCTTTGGCCAGTAGTGCAAAGTTCAATTGTTGACTGGTATGATCATGACCATTGAATTTATAATTGAATATCTTTAGCTTAAGTGCAAAGGTGAATTGATCAACATGGTTATAATTATTATTTATATAAATTCTGAAATGATTATATATTTCTTTGAGAGATTAAAATCTTTGGCCTAAAGTGCAAAGATGATCTGTTGTTGAATATCTTTGGCCTGTAGTGCAAAGATGATCTGTTGTTGAATATCTTTGGCCTCTAGTGCAAAGATGATCTGTTGTTGAATATCTTTAGCATGTAATGCAAAGATGACCTATTGTTGAACATCTTTGGCCAGTAGTGCAAAGATGAATTGTTGACGAATATATTTGGCTCGTAGTGCAAAGATGAACTTATTAATATGAGTATGAACAGGAACTGTGATTTGGTATAACCATGATCTTTGATGTTTGGTAAAGGCGGTGATGAAAATTATCTTAAATCTGGATGAGAAGAGGAATTTAGAACCACAATTATGATTATGAGTTATTCATATGATTGTGGACGGAAGCTGTTGATTGATGTTACGAGGATAAAATATTGTTGGTGGACTTTTAACATGGAGAAGATAATAGACTTTATGGTCTATTTGACTCTTCTAATGGATTGCTTTCGTTCATTTGCAACTATGGTTGAAAAGTTTTATCATCTACCATATGTTCTAAATATCGATTTATTCTTCGATGAAGGCTATGGATAATTTAATTATCTTTAGTCATGATATTCTTTCTTGGGCTAGTTGTGCTCACCCTTTTGCTTCACAATTCCTTTTCGGTAATAAGAGAGTGTAGCTAGGTTTGAGCCGGGGATAACGAGGGGAATAGAATCGGTGGTCTCTAGGCAGGAGATTCTCCCTAAGCAAGATAGAAAAGTGTGTTGTATTTTATACATCATTTAGTAGTTATATTTGGTGAATCAAATAGGGTGAGTGTTGGGTAAAATCTATATACGCTCAACACGCAAGTATAAGTGGTCAACAAGTAATATAATAGTAAGTAAAGTATCGTTCCCTCAGAGATTTCACACAAATTTTCCTTGCAACTACCAATCTTCTATTAATCCAAATTTTATTAAACTAATTAATTTCCAGTTTATATCGAAAATATCAAAATTATCAAAAATCAACTAAATACCACCAAACCCTAAGTCTGGATTTTCAAACAAATATTGAAGAATTAGGCTCGTAACTTCACTCTAAGCATCCCTCTGATTATTATCACCTTATTCCAGTTTAACTAACTATCCCAGTTTATTAATCAAGAACACATAAATAGTATTAATCACCTCTCGATATATTAACACCGTATTAACCCAAATCCACAATTAAGATAGAATCTAGTCAAACACCTTAATTAATCAACTCACTATATCTCTACGTGAATTCTAATTAAGTAAGGTTTAAGTTCAAGTTCTCTTCACGATTACATGTGATGTCGAGCATATCTTTATCTCAACAATAATCAAGAATCTGCTATTCACAAAATTCATGACACATGTTATTGTTGCCTCTTTTTTACGACTAACAAAAGAGCTCTAACTCATGCAAGCATACATGCGTCAATAAGTAATACAGAGAAAGTAATGTATCGATCCCACAGAGAAAGTTGTTTAACTTAAACTACTATTCATTAATTAAATCACTATATTTATATGCTCACACTATGGATTAAACTTGGTTTGTTCTTGAATTGCAAATAACAACTAAAATAATATAAACGATATAATAAATGATATTGGAACTAATGGGATTCTAACTTCATTCAATATTTCATTCAATCGCCACTATCATGCCTGACTTGTTCACATATCATAGGAAAGTAGCCAAGAGCACTAAAAGAGTATTAGCCATTTTTCAATGCACTAAGACCTACTTACACAGCATCCACAGGTGATAGACTCTATGCAATCATCAATATAACCAACATCACTATATGTCTATGTGAAATTGCAACTATATTAATTTTAAGTTCAAACTCTTATCTTAACTTATACGGTGAAACAGTATATATCTATTTGGTTCACGAAATATATAAGCCATATAACACAGCCCTATATACGTATACTATAATGATTACAGTCCGTATTTGCATGTTCATTGTCAATTCCAGACAAATACTGAAACGAATGGTGATCAAGCATTCATGTATGCAAAACAATCATGACAGACATCCCATATAATATGCAAAACAACCCAGCATTTAAGTGTGCAATCAAACTACATAATAAAATCCGTTAGAATCCCATAATGGAGTTTAGTTCATGACTGAACCAAAAGCCATTATGGGATCAAAGTTAAACATGATCAATAAGCAACAATTGAAAGATGAAAGATGAAACTATCAAACCTAATTGCTGAATACACATCAATATTCAATCCTCATAAGATTACAGCAAAAAATAATATTAATAATCCGCTCTCGTCGAGAAATCCCAAGAAGGAGTAGAAAAGTAGAGTTATAGCCTCCTTCTACATTGGAATCCTCTCCAGAGAGTAAAAACCCTAATTACGATGTAAAGATACGTGAAAAACTAATAAAATGTCGAATGATACCCCTGACACTAGTCAGGAATCGTTTTAAATCAAATACAACCTTTAAAATTTGGAAAAAAAATAAAACACATCAGCAGCATCAGACATCGCGTGGGGCCGCGCACTTTTCCAGCATGATAGTCTCGCGACCGCGAGACTTGCAGTAGGTTCGTATGTTTGGCTGATCTCACACGCGGGCGTGCGCTCCATAGGCTTGTCTTTCTCGCGGCCGCGAGACTTGCAGTAGCATCCAAGATCTAGCTGAGTAATCGCGTGGGCGCGCATTCTTAAGGCTATTTTGCTGCGCGGCTTGCAATCTGCAGATCCCGGTTCCTATTTTCCTACTGCTGTTGCTGCTTGCTCAGTCATGCTTTATCTCCTTGCACCAATGCACCTTCATGCCATGCATATCCCATCCTTTTACCTCGTTTCAAGCATCCATTTGCCTTATGCTGCATAACACCACCAAAATAGGTCGATTCCTGCACTTATTCACCAAAAGGAGTTTTAAGAACATGCAATGCAAATTAACATGAAATGCAGCTAAAACAGACTAAAATGTACTTGAGATGGGCATAGTTCGCATGAATTGGTACTCCATAAGTAGGTAAAAATCCTACTTATCAACTATATTAACTAAGTCTAGATTTATATTTTATCTCTCGAATTCATACAAATCCACATAAAATTGTCGATCGAACAATTCATAAATTCAAGCTCCAATTAATATAAATAAACTGCATAATAGCTTAATTAAACTGAAAACCAAGGTTACACAATCATCGTTCCACTTAGAGATCCATTATAAGCCTAACAAGTAATTTAGCCCATAACAAATGAATTAAATACCGAATAAAAAAAAGAAAACATCATCCCAATTACAGAAGATAGAAATTAGAGAAGAATAATAATACACCACCCTTCTCGCCCTTCAATTCTGAAATCTTCGTGAAATTATTTCTCTTCTTCGTTCCTCCAAGCCCTTATTCTCCTCAATCCTTCTCTAAGTAAGTTTTGTTTTTTTGAATGAATGAATGATACGTTCTAAGTATGCCTAGATCAGCATATATCTCCTCTCCCCTCATACCATGACTCCTAATCCACCTCTAATTTCTACCCAAAAAAGACTCCCCCAATTCGCAAAGACTTACCCTAGTCAAGTTCCCACACCAGGTAGCGGTCCGGCACTGGCCCTTGCGTCTCCGCAAGCCTCCACGCTAGCCCATCATAGATCGCCATGCCCCAAGTAGCGCTCGATTGCTCTCACTGCTTAACAACAAATAAAGCTCACGCTCGGCCACCAGAAAATTGCAATGTCGCTCAAAACGTCCTCCAATGCTCCCATTCGCTGGATGAGTCTGAATTACCTATAACAAACATAAACCCCATCAAAAGTAACATAGAAATACCCAGAAACTAGCAATATAACAAACCAAATGAACATAATTCATAGGTTAAAAACCTACTCATCAGTGAGGCGAACCAACCGTTGGAAGGGTGTTTTGCCACTATCATACAAGATGTCTAGTGACATACAACCTCGTGTTATCATAAGACATGGTTGTACACATCCACTTGCCGAGTATATCTATAAGTACTACCTATATAATCTTAGTGTTTGGTTGAAGTATAATTCTCAATTAGAGACAGTGGAGATAATGATATGTCAAGAGAAGACTCACCATTGAAAAGAATATGATAGTAATCTTCTCGTTTTTCTTTGGGGTCTATTGGGTCAACCAAGGATAATTATGTGGACATGTGATATCTATCATAACCTAGACGCATGGCCTCCCATGTACGAAGGTTTCCTTGAGCACTTCCCAAAAATTTTAATTTCTAAAACAGGTTTTGACTGTACCTTTATGTAAGGTGTCATTGTGACGTGTTATCCAAGGTTGGGATGAGAGTCACAGTTGGTATATATTTGTATCAAAACTCACAACATATGTGTTGTTGTATTTTGCACGACAATTGTAGTAATAAAGTTGTAGTTGTTTTCTGTACCATGTATTTGGCGACTCATAATATGTTGGATGGATTGAACCTATTTTGGGGTCGTCACAGAGACTACATCGTCAAAGTATAGCGAGCAGAAGTTGACAAGCTCTTCCTCCGTATAGCGTTCAGCTATAGAACCCTCTACACGAGCTTTGTTTTTAACTTTCTATTTTAATCGACGCATATACCTGAAATATGACAATATATCAGCTAAAAAAAATATTCAGGTGATGATTATAACACAATGTAGGTGATATTATCTCTCAAAAGGATACATCCATCGATATTGCACCGGTCCTCCAAGCTTAAGTTCATATGGCAGATGAATAGGCAAATGCTCCATCGAGTCAAAGAACCCTGGAGGTAAGATCATTTTGAGCTTACACCTTGTCAACACTATATTTTTCTCCATCTGCTCAACATCACTGTACCTTATAACAGTTGAGCAAATATCCCGAAAGAAATTTGAAAATGCGGTAAAGGCATCATTAATATTCCTCGGTAATACTTCACGAAAGGAAATTGGAATCAACTTCTGCATGAATACATGACAATCATAACTCTTGAATCCGGTAATTTTCAACTGCTCAACCTTAGTACATCAAGAGATGTTAGAAGCACAACCATCTGGTAGATTCAATGCACTAAGCCACTTGCAAATGTTTTCAACCTGTTGCTTGGTAAGACAAAATGGAGCTTTTGGTTTTGAGTTGTTAGGACGGAGCCACAATTCCCGCCTGATGTTCATTTCCTCCAAGTCTTTACGTGATTTATCATTGTCTTTTGTTTTACCACTCGTATCTAGCACAGTGTAAAACAAGTTCTCGAACACATTTTTCTCCGTACGCATGGCATCTATGCAATGACGAAGTGCTAGTGTGCCCCAGTATGGCAACTCAAACCAAATGGGCGAGTGTGTCCAATTATGAGCTTTACCGTACCCTATTGCTCTCAACTTACCATGCTCCTTCCCGGTGCAGTTGGAAATGTCAAATCATTTAGCCATCCCAATTACATCGCCGCCCAGACAAGCGACCAACAACCCCCTTCTTTTCTATTTTTCTATTGAACTGTGTAGACATCTTTCTATAACTATGCTCAACAGGCAAAAATCTTCGAGCAGTTCCAAAGAAACTAGTTTTTCGCCCATGACGCAGTTGTGTGCCCTGCACATCCCCCATACAGACTGGACATGACAATTTACCATGGGTCGACCAACCATTGACCATCCCAAGTGTCGAAAAGTCAGTGATAGTCCACAACAAGGCAGCCTTCATCAAAAAATTTTGCCCGACAGATTTATCAAAAGTCTAAACCCCTGTTTCCCACAACATCTTAAGTTCATCGACTAACGATCTAAGGTACACGTTGATGTCTTTTGTAGGACTCTTATCCCTCGGTATTAGTAAAGTCAATAAAAGATACGGATCCCTCATGCACATTGACGGTGGAAGATTGTAAGCTACCATAATCAATTTGCCAAACAGTATATGGTGACTAAAATTATTAAACGGACAAAATCCATCTGTAGCCATGCCAAGCCTGACATTCCTAACATCGTCGGCAAATTGGGGAAAATTAGCATCAAAATTCTTCCACTCATCTCCATCTGCTGGGTGAGTAAGCTGACCAGGGACCACGTCCCTTGTCCTATGCCAACGTATACTGGGTGTAGTATGTGAAGACATGAATAGCCGCTGCAACCTCGGCGCAAGAGGAAAGTACCGTAATATCTTCTTCGGAACATGTTTCTCCTTCCCCCCACATTTTATGATTTTGTACCGAGGCAAATTGCATATATCACAATGCATCTTATCTTTGTCCTCCCCATAGTATAACATACAGTCCTGCTCACAAGCATCAATCTTCTCATACCCAAGATTTAACCCCTTAACCATCTTCTTCACTTCATAGTAACTTCAAGGTGGTATTATTATCCTTAGGTAAGAACTCCCCGAAAATAGCAAAGCAAATCATTGAATCCTCTCTCACTGCGATCATCATGCTCATTCTTGTAGTGTAAAAAGCTTCGTCATTTGCAGAAAGCTTTGGTGTGCTTATCGTGTTCGGGGATACAATGGGGTCCCCGATTCAGATAGCATCTTGTAGAAAGCAAACTTTGAATTATTTGGCTTTTGTTGATCAAGACCGCTTGACGCAGGAGCTCATTTTCAACCAGATCGATATTCGTGAGGGCCATACGTATCTACCAACATCTCCACGACATCATAGTTATCTGACTTGTCTATAGTACTGTCTGACAGTTCTCTAAACTCAACTGATTCCCCATGATGAATCCATACTGAATACCCATCCATAAACCCACGTGAATATAAGTCAAATTTCACTTCATCGACAGTCTTCCATATCATGTTCTTACACTTGATACACGGGCATCTCATCTTTCCGTTCAGATCATCGGCATGTTCTATTGCTTTGTTCATAAAATTGGACACCCCGTCACGGTACGCAACAACTAATCCCCTCCCATCAATCTTTATCCTACGGTACATCTAACTCCGGTCGGCATCCATCTTTAATTGAAGAAAATACCCAATTAGATCAAGAATAATCATGAATGTGGTCCAAGCATGAATTTAGTTTACCTAGTTTATATCTCCAATCTAAAGGGGTTAGGCTTCTATCCCGTTCCTGGATGCGTCTCCTCACTAGTGCCAATATTAAGCACGTTTCTACTATTTTCAGAAATTTTCAACAGCACCTCCCCATGGTCTCCAAGTACACGAAATAGACCGAGAAAACTTAGTCTATGTATGCACTCAGAGAACATATAGAGACACCAGCTGAAAGTTCCTCAAAATTTATAAAAATGCACAATGTGCATTGGCACCGACCTAAGTGAGAGACATGACATCCAGTAACAGTCCCAAACTGGGGACTATTCGACATTCACTCCTAATGAATGAATGTCGAACGAGTTTCTAAGTTGACACCTCCAAAGCATGTATGTCGAACGGGTTTCTAAGTTGACACTTCCATTTAATTTTATTTAATTGTATTTAATTGTATTTTAATTTTATTTAACTAAGTAAGTGCTACTTAGTTTAATTGTATTTATTTTATATTATATTATTTTTAATTAAATTAAGTCAATTTTTATTGAATTTAGACTAAAGTTAAATTTATTTTGATTTTATTTAACTAAGTAAAATACTACTTTCGGTTTACTGTATTTATTTTGTATTATATTATTATTAATTAAATTAAGTCCATTTTTTATTGAATTGAATTGAATTGAATTTGTATTATCTTAAATTAAATCATATTTTTATTTATTTTAAATAAAATTATTTATTTTATTTGAATTTAATTTAATTTAAATTTATTTATATTATATTAAATTATAATATTTAAAATTTATTATCTTAAATTAATTAAATCTAATTTGTATTATATTATATCATATTTTTTATTTTATTTTATTTTAAAATAAGTAAATGTGTTACTTAGTATATTTTAATATTAGAAACTAATTATATTAATTATTTAAATTAATTAAAATGAAGTTAGTAACATTTAATTAAAATAAATTTAAAATTTAAAATTTTAAAATTTTTTATTAAATTAAATTATTTAATTTATTCTAGTTTAATATTAAGAAACTAAGTAAATTCTATTTATATTATTTTAATATTGGGAAACGTAAGGAATATATACACATGTACAATGCCTCCAAATTTTATAATTGATTAATTCTGACAAAAATTTGGTCGAGAATTCTGTCGGAA
The DNA here is from genome assembly GCA_020205605.1 of Panax ginseng. Taxonomy (NCBI): domain Eukaryota; kingdom Viridiplantae; phylum Streptophyta; class Magnoliopsida; order Apiales; family Araliaceae; genus Panax; species Panax ginseng. Next base: position 103,027,805 of record CM035143.1, read on the forward strand.
ATAACAAATATACCTACTGCTAAGCTATACCTAAACATGATCCAAATTTTATCAAACCCAAATTGCAGTATAATTATCATCAAACCAGATATTGCAGTATAAATATCAAACCCAAATTGCAGCATATCAAACCCAAATTGCAGTAAATATCAAACTGAAATTGCAACATATATATGAAACCCAAATTGCAGCATTCCAAACTCAATTTGAACAATATTATAATCAGCCTCAACATCAGTTTCATATATATATATATATATATATATATATATCCCAAATAAAAAAATACCCCCTGAATTATATATCAAACCCAAATTAAACTACTATTCAGCCAAGTTCATCAGTTTCAACTCTAACAAAATAAATTAAATATTAACACAGCCAAACACAAAATCAGTGGCTCGCATATAAACCCTAACCCTAACACAACTGAGTTGAAGTTTAAAAATTACCTCACTTGAGAAACTGCTAACCACTGCCGGAGGGGAGGAGAAGACTGCCGGAGGGGAGGAGAAGGCTGGAGGAAAATGTGGGTCGTCGACGAAGGGAGGAGTGGTGGTCGCCGGAGAGAGGAGGGGTCTTCGCCGGATGGAGGAGGGGTGGTTGCCGGAGCAGAGAGAGATAATGAGAGAAGAAGTGCAGAGAGAGAGTGAGAGATTGAGGGAGTGAGGAGAGAGAAAGAGAGAAATGAAATGAGGGAGTCGCTGAAGAAGACGCTGCTTATTATGTTTTAAAACTTATTCTTGACAGAATTCCGTCAAGGTTAGTTCAGTCGACCATAACATACTTCCGACGAAAGGTTTCGTCGAGGATAACACATATTTCGTCGAGTATATACTCGCGTTGCAAGGAAAGCTTGGCCAGGAGGGGATTAATTAGGCGGATGGCAAATCGAGGATAACTTAAGGTCGACTGATTTAATATCGACGAAATATTCAGTCGATATTAGCTTAACGTCGACTGAATGTGTCGATTTAATGTTAGAGAAATTTAAGAATAAAAAAGAATTTTACCAAACTCATTTTTCAATCCTTAGCTTTCCTATGATTTTGTCTAGTAAAGTTTTTAAGAAAAATTAGATCCAATTTTCTTTACTTTTTTAAAACTTTCTTAACTAAAAAAAGAATTTCTAAGAAAAATTATAAAAAAATTTCTAGATTTGTTCTCATTTCCTCTATTTTCAAACGTACAAAGTTAGGGTTCTCAAATTTTTATTCTTCAAACGTGTCTCAATTGATATGTCGCCATAATATTAGTTGAATAGATCTCATGTGATTGACTATGCTAAATTATTATTAAAATATTTAATATCATGTCATTTAAGACCCATTTAAAGCTAAAAATTTGAGAACACTAACATTATTCTTATGACAAAACTAATGATTTGGCCACCGAAGTTGGCACGTTTTATCGAATACTTGATTAAACATTTAATTTTTTAAATTAACTAACTGAACTAATTAAAATTGTTCAATTGGGTCATTCTGTCAAATATGGCTCATGGTTGTTAAAACATTCTACCTATTATCTGACTTGGACGTAATAAAGAAAAGAAAAGAAAAAGGAAATGACATGGCCTTATCAACGTGGCTTACGCGCTAAATAGAATGGTCGTTACCAACTAAATCGAAGTCGAACTTTACAGTGAGAAACAGAGAGAGACAAATGAGAGGGTTCTTCATCAAATCTGCTCAGATAACAGGGAGAAGCCTACCTTTTGTGACCTAGAAGCTATGATTTCTTCTAAAAATCTCTTTCCAACCTCGTTCACGGTGCACTAGGGTTCCAACGATGAAGAGGTCAATCTAGGGTTCACGGCTCACTGAGTTTTTTGGCTTAGATTTTTCGCGGGTACAAGGTATGTATGATTTTGTGTCTAAAAACTCTTCCCTCTTTAGTTTAGCAAGTTTGGGTCTAAAGTCTAGGGTTTTGTTGCCGATTTCTATAAATTCAATTTAGGGAATCTACTCAAAATCAAGGATGGGAACCTAGGGTTTTGTTACCTTTGGTACTAAATACAGTTCTTTGTAATGGGTACCATGGTCAGCCATGTTTGGAACTTCTTCCTATTTAAAGTCCCCCCAAAAAGCTTCTGAATTCCAAACCAGTAATGGGTACCATGGTACTTTAATGGAAGATATGCCTTTGTTTATTTCAATACATTTATGTAATGGTTGCCTGTATTTTCTGTTATCTTTTGAGTAGGAAATTTAATACCATATTAACTGTTATGTTCCACAATAATGTTTGACACAATACACAGCAAAATCCTGTTTGTATCATATTAACTGTATTAACATATTACATAGTTATTGGCAGTTTTGTACATAACATATTACATAGCTATTTCCACAATAATGTTTGACCAATTGAACTTCTAAAAGGTTCTTAATGGCTTCTTCAAATAGCATATCCTCGTCTGTTGCTAGAAAAAGGGTAGATTGTTTCTGCGGTCTATCGGCATCAATTTGTGTCTCCACAAAGAACAAATCAAAGGGAAGAAGGTTATATGGATGTCGTTTTTACCAGTGAGTAAATTTTTTGTATAAATTTGTATGTTATTATAATATATTTTGGATTGAATTTGGTTTGGGTGTTGTTTTCTTTTACAGGCCATTAATAAATATTATGGATTTTTTCAATGGTTGGACATAAGTACTCAAAATGAAGTTCATGGTAATGGTTGCAGTGATATGAGTTCTATTTCAAGGAATGAAGATGAAGTCAATTTTCTGAGAAACAAAACAAGAAAGTTGAAAGAAAAGTTAAAGAATTTGAAAAGTGATGCCTTAATCTTGGAGTTAGAATCTATTAGAGTAAGAGGGGCAAATAAGAAATTTCAATTGTATGTGATATTGTCATGGAGAGGCAAATAAGAAATTGCTTAACGTTTTGATATTATATTTGATTGAATAAATGAATGATTTTATTATGGTTTTATTTACTGCGTTATATAAATGTTAACATAATAAAAATCCTTAGAATAGTGATACAAATTATATAGTTTCAAGTATGTGACTTGAACATGAGATTTTATAATTATAATTAGTATCATTGCTCTTAAATGTCCTTTAGTCGAGTATCATTGTTGATGGGACAACAATGATGCATTAAGACTAAGATGTGGATCGACCATGACCAAATCTCATTGGTCATAAATATATGAGATATTAAGTCAATGCATAGGTACATGTTAGAGAACGATGTACTGAACAAACCCACCATGAGAATTCTATGTGGAGCATTATGCGAAGTGTCATTAGCAATTCTCATAGTGACAATGATGTAATGGTCCTCCGACCTGAAATCACTATATTTCTACACGGGAATTTATGTACTTTGATATAATAAAATGTCACCTTTAATAGGGTGGACTATAAAGGTGATTATTGGGTACATCATGAATCGTGTGAGGAATATGAGTGATCTAGATGGAATTTAACCATCCTATATATTATAGGTGATATCCATAGGACTCTTGATTGAGTATGACTATGAAATGCATGGCCATGCTCAAATAGTGATTTGTTTCATATAGTCTACTCATTGATCAAGAAAAACTAAGATTAAATTATGAAGAGTATGACACATTCCATGACTCGAGTTTAATCTAGGATATTAAGGTTAAAAGGATTAAATTACATTGAAACATTGGTCACGAAAAGGTTGCATCGAATCATCGATCTTATTATTACTTGGGTAGCAGTGATGCATTACTAGATGCCGCTCACTGTTTATAATTTTATAATATGATTTTAAAATTATTGCCAACGTAATAATAACCTATAAGGTCCAAAAACTTGTTGATCGATTTCGCAATCAATGAATACATGCAAGTATACACGGTCAACAAGTAATAAAGTGAAAGTAGAGTATCGTTCCCACGAGGAATTATTTAATAAAAATTACCAAGTACTAACTCTTAACCAAATCAATTTTATTTAAACAACCAATAATTGTGATTTTTCTAGTTAAGAAAACTAAATTAAACAATTAAAAGAGATTAGTCTAAAAGAAAGCAAATAAACAACTAAGATTTGATTAAATTTAGGTAAATAAGGATTAAGACTCCAATATCCCCAATTATGAACTATAAACCAATTATCCAATTATCCCAATTATTATGTCTACTGAATTGTTAATAGAAATTCTCAAGTGCCAAAAGCCCTCTCTCGAGCGATCAATTGCCTTCTATTTAACCCAGATTAATTTTGCTATATCTCTATGCAAAACAATTGAATTAAACTCGTTACAATCCCAATTCCTTATGTGTTACATGCGGCAAATAGATATTCTCATTCTATTCACAAACCTAATTATTCACTGGTCAAATTAACTAGTTCCATGTCAACATGCCCAGTTCTAACCCTAGAATTCCTTTCTCAATTCCTTCTAGAGTAACAAGGTAATTACTGATCAGATAATTAATCAATAAGCACAAAGCAAGATGAACAATTCACTTCAACATAAATAATTAGAATAAATCAAATAATCAATTCATAATCATAAAAAGTTCAATTGCAATCTTAATAAAAAAAAATAGTTCATAATTAATGAATTAAAATCAAGAATCCACAATTGAATAGACATTAAAAGATAAAAGTAAGAGAAGAGAAGAGAATATAATCTATTGCCAGTAGCCTTGAGACTCCTCTTTTGCTCCTGCTTTGAATCTTCAATGGTCTCCAAGTTGCTTCAATCTCCAAAACTAATAAGAACTAGGGTTATGTTATAATCTAAAGGAGTGTTTAATCTAGTCTAATCTATGTAATCTTCTCCTATTTTATGTCTTACATCATGTATTTATAGATTACAAGTCTAATTTTGAGCTTAAGAACAAACTCAATCCAATTTGGAGTCTAAAAGGTGTCAAAATTCGCCCAAAACGCGTCCAGGCCCAACCAACCTCTTCCCCGGCGCCCAAATACTGGCTTGACGCTTCATCACACTTTCCCTTAATACTTTTGCTACGTCCATCGCCAAAAATAAATACGCCCGGCGTTGTCCCCTTTTTCCAACATTTTTTGCTCCGACGTTCTTTGCTCAGATCAGAGAGATTTAAGCTCTCCAAAAACCTGACAACGTTGTTCTTCAACATTCTGGGTTTAACAGATTTCGAGGTGCCTACTTTGAGTCCTTATAACTTGATGTTCATGTAACGTTTGTATGATCTATCAACTCTAGTTTGTAGAAAGCATGTAGGACTACAATTACAAATTATCATAACACAAAAACATCAAAACATCAACAAGATCTGGCCGGTCAAAGTTGGACACGGACACTGCTAAAAAAATTTCGGTTCTTAATTTGACCGATTCACGATTAACGGGTTTGATTAGGCTATAACTTCCGATCTACAAATGATCTGGCCTTGATTCTTTTTGCATCTTAAAAAGCACATTACAGACTACATGTTACAACCTTTAAACATCAAAAATAGTAAACACACACGGATTCATAGGATCTGACATTTGGCTGTAAAACGAAAATTTTCCCATTTCCAGATTTGCTAAAAATTCAAAATCATGAACATTGATGTTATGGGTTACACAACTTTCAACGATCAATTGCAACATTTAACAACAAATCGAAGGATTTCTAGAATTAGGGATTTTATACCTTTCTTTGATCCAATCTTTGATTTTCTGATTTTGCTGTTTCTGATTTGATATGGGTAAACGTGGGGCTTGATAATGGGTCTAAAACACTTCTATATTTCGTGGGTTTGAGAGAAAAATGGACTTGGTTGAGTGTTGTGAAATTTTTAGTAAACAAAATCATTTCCTCTCTCCTCCAATCTATATATAGGCCACAAGATTCATGAATTGGCTGAGATTCGCTGCTGATCTGCTGGAATTGGTCACATGAGGTGGTTGGATTTGGTCACCAACTTCCCCTAAGGTCAAAACCTACACATTCTAGCTTAATAATACAAGAGGGGCAAAAATGTCATTTCCTTAAATTTCTAGAAAATTGCCTTAGGGTTTAGGGTTTAGACATTTTAGTGTTTAGGGTTTAACATTTAACCCTTAAAGATTTAGCAACTAGGATTTCAAAAATTTCCAAATTTAGGATTTAACAATTAGGGTTTTTAAAGAAAATAAAATAAAATAATTTTAGTTTCTAAAATTTTGAAAATAATAACTTTGTTAATTAAAGTAAGTTTGTAATTATCTTATACATGGATATTAGGGTTTATTACCCTTAATCACAATTAACCTTGCTAATAAAGCAATTAGGGCTTATAATATCGATAATTAGGGTTTCTATAATATAATTAGGGTTTTTAGAAATTAATTTAGGGTTCTAGGTTTTAGGGGTTTTAATTTACTAATTAGATTTATTTTAATTAGCAATTAAAGTCTATCACACGTGTTATTAATCATAGTAACACAATTCTTGATGAGATCAAACCTCCTGTTTAGGTTTTAGGATTAGGGTTTTCATTCATAGTTTAGGGTTTTCTAATATCTAGAAAATACAAATATAAACTAGGGTTTTAAATTTAATAATTAGGGTTTCTAATTAGTATACCATGAAGTAACACACAACATATATCATATATCTTAATTTTATATAAAAATCTTAAATTCCCATTTAATTTGAAAAATGATTAAATCAATTTATGCTAGGGTTTTTAAATCTTTTTCATTATTCATCATAATTGACCAACCATTGTGGGTCCACATACAAGATGCGTATATATATATATATATATATATATATATATGTTTGAAAATTCAAAATATTATAATATAATAATATTATTATCATTATTCCTTATCTCGTAACCAAAATTAGGGTTTATTAGACTAGTATTTAGGGTTTATAAAAATATTATTAGGGTTTAGTTGTAATATAATAAAATTGTTCCACACATTAACATTACCGCATAACCATACTTATCTATAACAACGACAAATAATAATATAATATTATTATTCTCATTCCTTGATCAAACCCCAAAATTAGGGTTTGGATTCCATATCTGATTTATCTTTCATATATAACCTTAATAATTAAGTTAAAATAATTAACTTAACTATTACGAAATAATTTCATATAATAAAATAAGTATTATAAAATTCTATAATCATATCATATAAAATAATATAATTATCCTATTTCCTTGGAAAATAAACATTAAAAACATTTTTACTATAAAATTAATTAGTATAAAAATATAATTGATAATTATCAATAAATTCTAAAATAAATTTATTTGCAATACTTAATGTAATAAATAAATTTTATTTATCACACATATAATAATAATTACACATTACCTTGACACATATCATTCATATTTATTTTAATAAATAAAAAAAAATTTATACGCAAAATTTATGATTTATTTATATAGAAAATATCGGGTTGTCACAATAGCTGTTATTAACGTGCTAACCTTGATTATACCAGTTTCAAACAGGAAAAGATTCAATTCATAACAAGAAATCACATCAAAGCCTTAATATTCAATACTATACTTATCTACTTAATTCCGGTCTCATCATTTAGCTTGAAATAGACTTTTTACTATCTAACATTGGAATCATGCAAATATAAACTAAACGCAACAAACACAAAGAAACTAACTACTATTTTTTACGATTTTTAAAATTTTTTTTTTTAAAACAAAAACTGAATGCAAAAACTAAATGTAAATAACCCGAAAACATAACGAACTACAATGTAAATAACTAACTATATGCAATACGACACTAAAATGATTAATACCCCCAAACTTAAACTAGACATTGTCCTCAATGACTGAAATAGAAAAAATTAAAGCAGAGGACTTCCCTGAAAATATAGCAATCTTCCTCCTTGTCCGCTAAGTTTGGAGAATAGGCTAAGCACATGGAACAAATTGGGCACCACTCTTGTATTTGACTTGAATAACCCGGAAAACCATGATAGAAGCAATTTTTATTAAATCCTAAATAAATGCAAATTCCAAACTACTAATATAAAACTTAATAAAATTAAAAATAAAATTAAACTTGGGTTTGCCTCCCAATAAAGCGCTTGTTTTACGATCTTTCGGCTGACTTTGTCTCGTCAACGCTATCCAATTCCTCTTGAAAGTTGAGGAACCCTCCATCCATCGAAAATAATATAGCTTTTGGTAGGTTCCCATTTACGATAGCCATTGTATTAAACTCACCTAGCATGTTTTGTTTAGATAAGATCACATTAAAGAACGTCCGGCATCTGTGGTTTCTCCATTGTGTCTCATGAATATATTCTCGGCATTGAGGCTTGTCGAGACACAACAATTTCTTCTTCTATCTTCTCGACTCATCGCACCATGGTTTCGAGAAGGTGTACTTGCTTTTACATCACGAGAGTATTGCCGATTTACATGACTACCAATCGAGACAAGGTTTTGTAAATCTAACCTACTCTTGAACGTGTGGAGAAGACACTTGAGGCATAAATAACATTGGCTCATCATCATTGGTTCTCACAATTAGTTCTTCACCGACCTTGTTGTCATTATCCCCACTTGTCTCCTCTTTTTCATCTCGTGGCTCATCCAGTTGTAGATTTGGATCGGGCTCACCATCGAGCTCATCATCAGTCTCGTTATCCATGTCATAGAGCCAAGTGTATTAAAGACGATTGTTCAACGCATGTACTATCTGTCCCAATTGATTTTCCATATTCTTGATCGATGCATTCTGAATTTGTATACTCAGCTCCATTTGATTAAGTTTCTTTTCATGTTCCTCGTGTTTCTTTTCAGAAGCTTTAATAACGTTTTCCAAGGCTTCCTCCCAATTTGAATGTTCTTCCTGTTGTAGTGGAAGTGGACACGAGAAATCCGGTGGGTATGTTGGACTTGGAGCATAAAATTGATCTTGATTGTTACTCCATGAAAAATCCGGGTGATACCCCCAAACTTGTTCATAATTATCATATGCATACTGATTGAGGTAGTTACCACCATACTGTACCGGTCCAAGATTGATGGTGCATTGATTACTCGGGTGATTTCCAGCACAATAGCCACACATAACTGCCATTCTTCGACTCTGTTGGGATGCGATAACGTCCAACTTCCTCGAAAGTTCTTTAATTTGTGCTGACATTGCGAAAAGTGTCGCGAGTCCGTCGATCTCCATTCCCTTGTTGAGTCACGTTAGGTATGGCCATTGATACGCAAAGTCATCCATGGTACCTAGAAAGAGAGAAATATAGGAAGAGAATGAAAAATAAAAATAGAAATAAAATGTTTAAATTAAGACTAATTTGATTAAAATTAATATTGGTAAATAATTATTAAATTAATTCCCACAAACAACGGCCTAAAAAAACTTGTTGGTCGATTTCGCAGCAATCAATGAATACGTGCAGTATACATACGATTGACAACAAGTAATAAAGTGAAAGTAGAGTATCGTTCCTACGAGGAATTATTTAATAAAATTACCAAGTACTAACTCTTAACCAAATCAATTTTATTTAAACAACCAATAATTATGATTTTTCTAGTTAAGAAAACTAAATTAAACAATTAAAAGAGATTAGTCTAAAAGAAAGCAAATAAACAACTAAGATTTGATTAAATTTAGGTAAATAAGGATTAAGACTCCAATATCCCCAATTATGAACTATAAACCAATTATCCAATTATCCCAATTATTATGTCTCTTTGAATTGTTAATGAAATTCTCAAGTGCCAAAAGCCCTCTCTCGAGCGATCAATTGCCTTCTATTTAACCCATTAATTTTGCTATATCTCTATGCAAAACAATTGAATTAAACTCGTTACATAATCCCAATTCCTTATGTATTACATGCGTGAATAGATATTCTCATTCTATTCACAAACCTAATTATTCATTTGCAAATAACTAAGTCACATGTCACCATGCCCAGCTTCTAACCCTAGAATTCCTTTCTCAATTCCTTCTAGAGTAACAAGGTAATTCTTGATCAGATAATTAATCAATAAGCACAAAGCAAGATGAACAATTCACTTCAACATAAATAATTAGAATAAATCAAATAATCAATTCATAATCATAAAAAGTTCAATTAAAATCTTAGTAAAAAAAAATTAGTTCATAATTAATGAATTAAAATCAAGAATCCACAATTGAATAGACATTAAAAGATAAAAGTAAGAGAAGAGAAGAGAATATAATCTATTGCCGGTAGCCTTGAGACTCCTCTTTTCGCTCCCCTTTGAATCTTCAATGGTCTCTAAGTTCTTCAATCTCCAAAACTAATAAGAACTAGGGTTATGTTATAATCTAAAGGAGTGTTTAATCTAGTCTAATCTATGTAATCTCCTCCTATTTTATGTCTTACATCATGTATTTATAGATTACAAGTCTAATTTTGAGCTTAGGAACAAACTCAATCCAATTTGGAGTCTAAAAGGTGTCAAAATCCGCCCCAAACGCGTCCAGGCCCAACCAACCTCTTCCCCCAGCGCCCCAGTGCTGGGCTTGACGCTCACACACTGCTCCTTAGCGCCTCGGCGCTGTCCATAGGCCAAAAAATAGCGCCCCGGCGCTGTCCCCTTTTTCCAACATTTTCTGCTCCGACGTTCTTTGGGAAAATGGCCATAACTTCTTCGTCCGAACTCCGATTTTGATGATTCAAGATGTTCCGGAAAGAGGAAAAGTAGATCTACAACTTTCATTATTTGAGTTTTTCGAAATAAGGTCTGGAGATATAGTCAAATTGGCTCTGAAGTGACTGTTGTGTAAATGGCAAGCCGAAAACGCGAATCTAGCCACCCCAAACGTCGATCCATGTAACTTTTGTACCAATTCCTACAAAACAATATAAAACATGCATGAATAGACACAAACACATAAAAACATCCTAAAAGACTTGAGAACAATAATAAATTAAGCCCAAATGTATCCAATTCATGTGTATAAAACTCACTCATCAAATACCCCCAAACTTAAACCTTTGCATGTCCTCAAGCAAAAACACAAAAATGTTATGCAATGCAATGTAATGAAACTAATCTATATGCCTCACTTAATCCAACAAAGATGACGAAACAATTCTATTCAACCTACTTTTAGAGAAATCAAGTAAACATGATAATACATCATATTAAAACAAATCAGTAATTTCCCAATCAATCATCAAATCTTAGACTGTTATCACTGATATAGTGCGTGTGTGCTCCACAACAATGCTAACTGATATAAAATCAAATTTAAGACATAATAGATATCTTCGAAGGCATCATACAGTGCAAACTCACAAAATTCACGAATAAGCTAAATCCAACAAAATTCAAACATCCACCAAGTTCAAGAGTCCAATCCGGGATACTTATGCTCTACTTTTCATTACGGGGGCTTTTTGCTCTTTTCCCGTTTTATTGTTGTTATTTTTTTTTTTACTTTTTTTTTAACCATGACTGTGCAATATCTCATTCCATTAAGCTAACAGTGTCACCCCTTAGCGAGCTTTCGACCAACGACTCCCAGGACCATATAAGACCTTAGAGGCGCTAGGTTTTAAGATACCCCTTCAAAGTGCTTTACCAAGTAACAAAGGCCCCGAAACAAAACTAGCCACGGTAATTTTTCTTTTTTTTTCTTTTTTTTTCTTTTTTTGTTTTTCTTTTTTTTTTGTTTTTTTTTTTTTAGCGAAGCTTATATATCCCAAATTTTCCCCCCAAACTTAAGTTTTTATATAAATTTAGCCATCTCCGCCTATTCATGTCTTTCATTCCTTCAAACTAGTATTATCCTTAAAAAATCCATTATGTATCAATTTAAACTTAATCAGTTAACGTAGCTGTAGAGTCCCCGAATCCGGATACTTGAAACTCAAACTCGGTACTTTACGATACCATTTCTATGAGCGGAATAATACTAATAATAATAACAATAATATAAATTATAAACTTAACTTACATTTATCAGAGTCTAATCCCAAGTACGCAACCTTTACTACATTCTTTACATGATATATAATACATATCAATATCTTAATACAATCTATCTATTACAAATGATACCAATAACATATTCTATTTGCTTTCCTTTTCACTTGTTCCTGGCCGAGCCTTCTAGCTTTTCATACTTAATTTGAAAACATTTAAATTAAGCAAGGATGAGCATTTGAGTGCCCATGAGAAGTATTATATATATATAATTTGAAAGAATTTAAATGTTTTCTTTATAATATTCTTCTACAACCAACAAGAATTGTGAAGTAATCATGTACCAATAATAATAGCATAACAACCATCGTTCAAGTTTTTGAAACTGTATTGTCTATTTATAAGGTTTCGTGACATATCATGAACATTGTTTTCATTTTCAAATAGGTTAAGCAAATTCATCATAAACCCAAGCATTGCTTACGGGCCCGAGGTGTACATTCCATGGGCCTGTGTTGATCAATACTACATTGCTAGAAACGATATTATCGTTCATCCTTTGTCCGTAAGTAGTAGCGTAAAAATTTTCCCATTATCGGGATGTTCATTTCGCATGGGTTTTCATAACAAAGGTCTTATATAATTCAACATATATGTATATCAAAGGTGTATCAACATGCGATTAAATAATGATTATCCAAGTGGGGACACTTGTATAATCATTTATAGAAATTAACGAATGTAATATATTTATCCAATTATCATATACTAACATGTTGATAATCAATGGGCTTATATAATATAGCTTTAACAATCATGCATAATAATATAACTTTGAAATATTCTTACACTTGTCCATTGCATAAAGAAAATGCAAAGTTAGGATACTTGCCTGACGATCTTGTTGCTTACACTTACACAACTTAGATTTATCTTTTCTATCACGACCTATCATTAATCAAATCATTTCTTGATTAGTATATCATAACGTAACACATAACACCTACTTTATTAAAATTGAGACATAACCTAATCACCTTATCACACATGTTCAACAATCATGGTTTCACAAACAAACATCAACACATTCCTAATCGCATTGTTACATAACCTTAACCACCATTGAATCACAAATAAGCAGTTAACTAACTAAATTATCTATGTCCGATCAATTTCTCGAACCATCTTGGGTCTATCGACAACTTTATCGGGTACTAATAGAGTCTAAGACTCTATCAAGATGATTCAATATTCATTTGGATAACTTAAACATCAATTGCACTTATCTTTCATGGCTTTATAATAATTTTTAAATAATTATTATCATTTATCATAATTTATCACAAATTTTCAAACACCTAATCATTATAAAATGATTTAAATATCAAATAATTCTATTATCATTAATATTTAATTAATATTAAACTATTAATGAAACCATTGCTAAAATATTAAAGTTATTTATAATAACGAAAATATTTCTAAAGTATTTATATTACCCTTAAATGATTTTTAAAACATTTAAAATTATTATTAAATAATTACCATTAATATTTAAATATTAATGAACTATTTATCAAATATTAAAAGTCATTAATTATAACTTAAAATATTTTTAATTTATTTTTATCCCTTTTAAATAATTTTTAAATTAATAAAACCATTTTAAAACTATTTATTTAATATAATTATTAAATAAATTTAATATCATTAATCATTAAATAAATATCATTAATATTAATTTATTAATGAAATTATCCTTTAAATATTAAAAGTTATATTTTATAACTTAAAATATCTTTAAACATTTTATCTTCATTTAAAATGATTATTAAAATATTAAAATTATTTTTAAACTAAATTATTTAATACAAATATTAAATAACTTTAATATCATTATTAATCATTAATTAATGAAATTAACCATTAAATATTAAAAGTTATATTTTATAACTTAAAATATTTTAAATACTTTATTTTCATTTAAAATGATTTTTAAATCATTAAAATCATTTTTATCTTATTTATTTAATTTAATAACCAAATAAATCTAATATCATTAATATTAATTTATTAATGAAATTTCTCCAAAAATATTAAAAGTTACATTTTATAACTTAAAATATTTTATAATACATTAATCTTTATTTAAAATAATTTTTAAACAATTAAAATCATTTTTCTATAATTTATTTAATATACTAATTAAATAAATTAAATATCATTAATATTCAAATAATTATAAATATTAATGAAAAATATTCTAAATAATCGAAATTATTTTTCATAATTTAAAATAATTTTAAAAACTATTTTTGTAATTTTTATAATTTATTTTCTATTTTTAAGTAATTTAGGAAAATATAAATAAACACATCACTAAAGGGGCTATAGCGACACTTTACCTCGTATTATAGGTGTTCTTGAGATTTCGAAATGCGTATGACGTGTGTCTTTGGGGGTGGTTTGATTGATACTATATCTCTTAGGATAATGTGTTTCGGACTTCCAATTGATTTCATGTTATAGTATTCTTGTAATACTACAACTACATAACAAGATTCGTGGCTAAACATCATCGATCGGAGATTTAAGCTCTCCAAAACACGACAACGATGTTCTTCAACATTCGGGTTTAATGATTTCGAGGTGCCTACTTTGAGTCCTTATAACTTGATGTTCATGTAACGTTTGTATGATCTATCAACTCTAGTTTGTAGAAAGCATGTAGGACTACAATTACAAATTATCATAACACAAAACATCAAAACATCGGCAAGATCTGGTAGGGTCAAAGTTGGACACGGACAACGCTAAAAAATTTACGGGTTCGATAATTTGCAAATTCACGATCAAGTTTTTTGGCTATAACTTCCGATCTACAAATGATCTGGCCTTGATTCTTTTTGCATCTTAAAGAGCACATTACAGACTACATGTTACAACCTTTAAACATCAAAAACAGTAAACACACACGGATTCATAGGATCTGACATTTGGCTGTAAAACGAAAATTTTCCCATTTCCAGATTTGCTAAAAATTCAAAATCATGAACATTGATGTTATGGGTCATGGATTTAACAACCCAGAACATCAATTGACACCCTATTACACAACTTTCAACGATCAATTGCAACATTTAACAACAAATCGAAGGATTTCTAGAATTAGGGATTTTATACCTTTCTTTGATCCAATCTTTGATTTTCTGATTTTGTTGTTTCTGATTTGATATGGGTAAACGTGGGGCTTGATAATGGGTCTAAAACACTTCTATATTTACGTGGGTTTGAGAGAAAATGGACTTGGTTGAGTGTTGTGAAATTTTTAGTAAACAAAATCATTTCCTCTCTCCTCCATCTATATATAGGCCACAAGATTCATGAATTGGTGAGATTTCTTTCTTGATCTGCTTTGAATTGGTCACATGGGATGGTTGGATTTGGTCACCAACTTCCCCTAAGGTCAAAACCTACACATTCTAGCTTAATAATACAAGAGTGGCAAAAATGTCATTTCCTTAAATTTCTAGAAAATTGCCTTAGGGTTTAGGGTTTAGACATTTTAGTGTTTAGGGTTTAACATTTAACCCTTAAAGATTTAGCAACTAGGATTTCAAAACTTTCCAAATTTAGGATTTAACAATTAGGGTTTTTAAAGAAAATAAAATAAAATAATTTTAGTTTCTAATATTTTGAAAATAATAACTTTGTTAATTAAAGTAAGTTTGTAATTATCTTATACATGGATATTAGGGTTTATTACCCTTAATCACAATTAACCTTGCTAATAAAGCAATTAGGGCTTATAATATCGATAATTAGGGTTTCCATAATATAATTAGGGTTTCTAGAAATTAATTTAGGGTTCTAGGTTTTAGGGTTTTAATTTACTAATTAGATTTATTTTAATTAGCAATTAAAGTCTATCACACGTGTTATTCAGAATACTGCACCATTATTCATCATAATTGACCAACCATTGTCAGTCCACATACCGATATATATATATATATATATATGAAAAAAATTCAAAATATTATAATATAATAATATTATTATCATTATTCCTTATCTCGAAACCAAAATTAGGGTTTATTAGACTAGTATTTAGGGTTTATAAAAATATTATTAGGGTTTAGTTGTAATATAATAAAAGCATTTCCACACATTAACATTACACGCATAACCATACTTATCTATAACAACGACAAATAATAATATAATATTATTATTCTCATTCCTTGATCAAAACCCAAAATTAGGGTTTGGATTCCATATCTGATTTATCTTTCATATATAACCTTAATAATTAAGTTAAAATAATTAACTTAACTATTACGAAATAATTTCATATAATAAAATAAGTATTATAAAAATTCTATAATCATATCATATAAAATAATATAATTATCTTATTTCCTTGGAAAATAAACATTAAAAACATTTTTACTATAAAATTAATTAGTATAAAAATATAATTGATAATTATTAATAAATTCTAAAATAAATTTATTTGCAATACTTAATGTAATAAATAAATTTTATTTATCACACATATAATAATAATTACACATTACCTTGACACATATCATTCATATTTATTTTAATAAATAAAAAAAAAAAATCTGTAAAATTTATGATTTATTTATATAGAAAATATCGGGTTGTCACATTCACCCTCCTTATAAGGATTC
The DNA here is from genome assembly GCA_020205605.1 of Panax ginseng. Lineage (NCBI taxonomy): Eukaryota > Viridiplantae > Streptophyta > Magnoliopsida > Apiales > Araliaceae > Panax > Panax ginseng. The sequence goes on from CM035143.1 coordinate 103,044,371, forward strand.
CGTCCGGAATCACCTTTTAAAACCTATACTTACGGTATTACATAACCTATACAATCATTGCAAGTAGATCTTGAACATAATTGATCGATCCGATCTTTAACTATTCAGCAAAAACCTTATCTATCTTCTTAAACAGAAATTTGATTTCTAAGAGAACTCAAATTCCTCCTTCAAAATAATTTATAAAAATAATTTACTATATATAAGAAAATAATATATTAGAAAATAAAATTAGTTTGAGTAATACACAGAGTTGCATCCCTACCGCCACGATATCTTGAACGGTCATGTTGAAGACGCTTGCAGTTGATTTTATTGATTTATTTGTTGATGTCGGTCCAGATGTAGAGTCCCGATGTCGCCAATGCCCTGCTGCCTTTTCGCATTTTCGCATTCCTTGTCTCCATTTCCTTTCTTGGACGGTCTTTCACCTTATGCTCCATTGATTACATACATAACATTTATTATACCTTCTTGGATTGGGACTTTTAGGAAAGATATATATCCCTCCTGTCCTTACTTTCTATACACAACTTTTCCTTTTTACTCACATTCTCGGCTTATCTCCGGTATTATTAAGATTATTTTCTTTTATCTTATAGGCGGCAAAAGTGGTCTCTTGCCCCGCCGTTATTCTAGCTATAACATACGTTGCTACCGAGTCAGTTGAGATTCTAAATCCTGGCAATAGAACCGCTTTGAAGTCTTTAACGTTCGATGTTCGATTATCTGGTTGATTTTTCGCGGCTGGTAATCCGTTCTGCATAGCTTGATCGTCCACATTCGCAAAAATTATGTGTCGGGTCTGGTTGTCCTCCAGCTTTGTTGACAGGTTCTTTTGTTCTTTGGTTTCGTTTTCGTCTTGACGGCATTATTATAAATTATTCTTTATTACCTTACATTCTAAGCCTTATAAAACGCAACAACATATAACACAAAACTTTCTATTCACTCAATCATGTACACAAAAGATTAGATTTTGAAAACTCGGTTTGCTGTATAACCCATATTCAGATAAATATCTATTATCTTTATACCCACTTAATTCATTAAACCAACATAGACCCATATTCATAACACTTGCCATACCATAGCACATATTGCTTTAACATCCGCTATCCCTTTGTGACTCGGAAGTCAGGAATAGCTGCCATAACTTATACAAAATATTACATTATACCAACATACCTATCATATACACCACCTAAAATCATACATATTTAACTAATACTAATACTACCTATTCCTTATACATTCACTAACGATCAGTTGCTTAGTAACCTATCTATTTCTATATTCCTCAATATCCATTCACACATAACTGTATCCAGTTTGTCACAACTTTCAACACCTTATGAGTTTAAGAACTCATCAAAATATTTTTAAATACTTTATTTTCATTTAAAATGATTTTTAAATCATTAAAAACATTTTTATCTTATTTATTTAATTTAATAACCAAATAAATCTAATATCATTAATATTAATTTATTAATGAAATTTCTCCAAAAATATTAAAAGTTACATTTTATAACTTAAAATATTTTATAATACATTAATCTTTATTTAAAATAATTTTTAAACAATTAAAATCATTTTTCTATAATTTATTTAATATACTAATTAAATAAATTAAATATCATTAATATTCAAATAATTATAAATATTAATGAAAAATATTCTAAATAATCAAAATTATTTTTTCATAATTTAAAATAATTTTAAAAACTATTTTGAAATTTTTATAATTTATTTTCTATTTTAAGTAATTTAGGAAAATATAAATAAAATTGTCACTAAAGGGCTATAAAGACACACTTTACTGTCAGCTATAGGTGTTTTCTGAGGATTTTCAATGCATGACAATGTCTTTGGGGGTGGTGGTTTGGTCATTTATATCTCTTAGGATAATGTGTTTCGGACTTCCAATTGATTGCATGTTGTAGTATTCTTGTAATACTACAACTACATAACAAGATTCGTATTAAACATCATCGGATCGAGAGATTTAAGCTCTCCAAAACCCCACAACGCTATTCTTCAACATTACGGGTTTAACAGATTTGAGGTGCTCTACTTTGAGTCCTTATAACTTGATGTTCATGTAACGTTTGTATGATCTATCAACTCTAGTTTGTAGAAAGCATGTAGGACTACAATTACAAATTATCATAACACAAAAACATCAAAACATCACTAGATCTGGGCTAGGTCAAAGTTGGACACGGACAATCGCTAAAAAATTTACGGGTTCGGTAATTTGTGATTCTGATTGACGGGTTTTGACCGGCTATAACTTCCGATCTACAAATGATCTGGCCTTGATTCTTTTTGCATCTTAAAGAGCACATTACAGACTACATGTTACAACCTTTAAACATCAAAAATAGTAAACACACACAGATTCATAGGATCCTCGACATTTGGTCAGTAAAAGCGAAAATTTTCCCATTTCCAGATTTGCTAAAAATTCAAAATCATGAACATTGATGTTATGGGTCATGGATTTAACAACCCAGAACATCAATTGACACCCTATTACACAACTTTCAACGATCAATTGCAACATTTAACAACAAATCGAAGGATTTCTATAATTAGGGATTTTATACCTTTCTTTGATACAATCTTTGATTTTCTGATTTTGCTGTTTCTGATTTGATATGGGTAAACGTGGGGCTTGATAATGGGTCTAAAACACTTCTATATTTCGTGGGTTTGAGAGAAAAATGGACTTGGTTGAGTGTTGTGAAATTTTTAGTAAACAAAATCATTTCCTCTCTCCTCCAATCTATATATAGGCCACAAGATTCATGAATTGGGTTTGAGATTTGTCTTGATCTCTTTGGAATTGGTCACATGGGATGGTTGGATTTGGTCACCAACTTCCCTAAGGTCAAAACCTACACATTCTAGCTTAATAATACAAGAGGGCAAAATGTCATTTCCTTAAATTTCTAGAAAATTGCCTTGGGTTTAGGGTTTAGACATTTTAGTGTTTAGGGTTTAACATTTAACCCTTAAAGATTTAGCAACTAGGTTTCAAAAATTTCCAAATTTAGGATTTAACAATTAGGGTTTTTAAAGAAAATAAAATAAAATAATTTTAGTTTCTAATATTTTGAAAATAATAACTTTGTTAATTAAAGTAAGTTTGTAATTATCTTATACATGGATATTAGGGTTTATTACCCTTAATCACAATTAACCTTGCTAATAAAGCAATTAGGGCTTATAATATCGATAATTAGGGTTTCCATAATATAATTAGGGTTTCTAGAAATTAATTTAGGGTTCTAGGTTTTAGGGTTTTAATTTACTAATTATATTTATTTTAATTAGCAATTAAAGTCTATCACACGTGTTATTAATCATAGTAACACAATTCTTGACAGATCAAACCTCCGGTTTAGGTTTCCGGATTAGGGTTTTCATTCATAGTTTAGGGTTTTCTAATATCTAGAAAATACAAATATAAACTAGGGTTTTAAATTTAATAATTAGGGTTTCCTAATTAGCATACCATGAAGTAACACACAACATATATCATATATCTTAATATTATATAAAAATCTTAAATTCCCATTTAATTTGAAAAACAGGATTAAATCAATTTATGCTAGGGTTTTTAAATACTCAACCATTATTCATCATAATTGACCAACCATTGTCAGTCCACATACAGTACATATATATATATATATATGGCACTGAAAATTCAAAATATTATAATATAATAATATTATTATCATTATTCCTTATCTCAGAACCAAAATTAGGGTTTATTAGACTAGTATTTAGGGTTTATAAAAATATTATTAGGGTTTAGTTGTAATATAATAAAAGCTGCTCCACACATTAACATTACACGCATAACCATACTTATCTATAACACCCACAAATAATAATATAATATTATTATTCTCATTCCTTGATCAAAACCGAAATTAGGGTTTGGATTCCATATCGATTTATCTTTCATATATAACCTTAATAATTAAGTTAAAATAATTAACTTAACTATTACGAAATAATTTCATATAATAAAACAAGTATTATAAAATTCTATAATCATATCATATAAAATAATATAATTATCTTATTTCCTTGGAAAATAAACATTAAAAACATTTTTACTATAAAATTAATTAGTATAAAAATATAATTGATAATTATCAATAAATTCTAAAATAAATTTATTTGCAATACTTAATGTAATAAATAAATTTTATTTATCACACATATAATAATAATTACATTACCTTGACACATATCATTCATATTTATTTTAATAAATAAAAAAAATTTATCTGCAAAATTTATGATTTATTTATATAGAAAATATCGGGTTGTCACATTCACCCTCCCTTATAAGGATTCCGTCCCCGGAATCACCTTTTAAAACCTATACTTACCAGGGTACATAACCTATACAATCATTGCAAGTAGATCTTGAACATAATTGATCGATCCGATCTTTAACTATTCAGCAAAAACCTTATCTATCTTCTTAAACAGAAATTTGATTTCTAAGAGAACTCAAATTCCTCCTTCAAAATAATTTATAAAAATAATTTACTATATATAAGAAAATAATATATTAGAAAATAAAATTAGTTTGAGTAATACCTGGAGTTGCATCCCCGGTTGCCACGATATCTTGAACGGTCATGTTGAAGACGCTTGCAGTTGATTTTATTGATTTATTTGTTGATGTCGGTCCCGATGTAGAGTCCCGATGTCGCCAATGCCCTGCTGCCTTTTCGCATTTTCGCATTCCTTGTCTCCATTTCCTTTCTTGGACGGTCTTTCACCTTATGCTCCATTGATTCGCACATAACACATTTATTATACCTTCTTGGATTGGGACTTTTAGGAAAGATATATATCCCTCCTGTCCTTACTTTCTATACACAACTTTTCCTTTTTAATCACATTCTCGGCTTATCTCCGGTATTATTAAGATTATTTTCTTTTATCTTATAAAGTAAAAAAAGTGGTCTCTTGCCCTATGGTTATTCTAGCTATAACATACGCTGCTACCGAGTCAGTTGAGATTCTAAATCCTGGCAATAGAACCGCTTTGAAGTCTTTAACGTTTGATGTTCGATTATGTGGTTGATTTTTCGTGGCTGGTAATCCGTTCTGCATAGCTTGATCGTCCACATTCGCAAAAATTCTATTTCGGGTCTGGTTGTCCTCCAGCTTTGTTGACAGGTTCTTTTGTTCTTTGGTTTCGTTTTCGTCTTGACGGCATTATTATAAATTATTCTTTATTACCTTACATTCTAAGCCTTATCGTAAACGCTTAACATATAACACAAAACTTTCTATTCACTCAATCATGTACTCAAAAGATTAGATTTTGAAAACTCGGTTTGCTGTATAACCCATATTCAGATAAATATCTATTATCTTTATACCCACTTAATTCATTAAACCAACATAGACCCATATTCATAACACTTGCCATACCATAGCACATATTGCTTTAACATCCGCTATCCCTTTGTGACTCGGAAGTCAGGAATAGCTGCCATAACTTATACAAAATATTACATTATACCAACATACCTATCATATACACCACCTAAAATCATACATATTTAACTAATACTAATACTACCTATTCCTTATACATTCACTAACGATCAGTTGCTTAGTAACCTATCTATTTCTATATTCCTCAATATCCATTCACACATAACTGTATCCAGTTTGTCACAACTTTCAACACCTTAAGAACTCATCACAAACATATGAGTTTAAGAACTCATCACAAACATATGAGTTTAAGAACTCAACATTGACCATTTATACCTTAACCATACTTTACCTATCAGTTACACTTAGCGTTTCTTGATCCAGTACTATACTTTCCAAACTAACCACCTCTTTGAGGTAGCTTTCAATGTGAGCCTCTATTTCAGCTATTCGCTTTGATATTGGCTCGATCATGGATGTTGACTTATTCTTTACGACTTAAGGGTATCCTAATTCTGTTCCTTTCTAACACCTACACACAAAATTATCTTGACTAGCAAATAATAAATACACACAGCACATAATAGTTTTATAAGTTATCTTTTATTTTGTTTGATAATGAATTTATTCAATTCATCTCCTTTTTAAACTCTATATGAGTTATTTATATTTTCAACGTTTCCCTTTGTTCTAAGGTTATAGCCTAAGGTCTAACCCACCTAAGGTTTCTAACCCTATAGCTCTGATACCATGATGTAGAGTCCCTAATCCGGATGCTTGAAACCCAAACTCGGTGATTTTACGATACCATTTCTATGGAGCGAATTAATACTAATAATAATAACAATAATATAAATTATAAACTTAACTTACATTTATCAGAGTCTAATCCCAAGTACGCAACCTTTACTACATTCTTTACATGATATATAATACATATCAATATCTTAATACAATCTATCTATTACAAATGATACCAATAACATATTCATTTGCTTTCCTTTTCACTTGTTCCTCGTCTCGAACCTTCTAGCTTTTCATACTTAGTGAAAACATTTAAATTAAGCAAGGATGAGCATTTGAGTGCCAAAGCCAATATATATATATATATATATATATATATATGTTTGAAAGAATTTATATGTTTTCTTTATAATATTCTTCTACAACCAACAATAGTTGTGAAGTAATCATACTAATAATAATAGCATAACAACCCTCGCTCAAGTTTTTGAAACATGTATTGTCTATTTATAAGGTTTACGTGACATATCATGAACATTGTTTTCATTTTCAAAAAGGTTAAACAAAAATTCATCTCAGAAACCGGCATTGCTTTACGGGCCCGAGGGTGTACAAATCCATGGGCCCTGTGATTGATCAATACTATATTGCTAGAACGATATTATCGTTCATCCTTTGTCCACCGTAAGCGCATAAAAATTTTCCCATTATCGGGATGTTCATTTCTGTCGGGTTTTCATAACAAAGGTCTTATATAATTCAACATATATGTATATCAAAGGTGTATCAACATGCGATTAAATACAATGATTATCCAAGTGGGGACACTTGTATAATCATTTATAGAAATTAACGAACAGAATATATTTATCCGAATTATCATATACTAACATGTTGATAATCAATGGGCTTATATAATATAGCTTTAACAATCTGTACAATAATATAACTTTGAAATATTCTTACACTTGTCCATTGCATAAAGAAAATGCAAAGTTAGGATACTTGCCTGATGCGCTGCTTACACTTACACAACTTAGATTTATCTTTTCTATCACGACCTATCATTAATCAAATCATTTTACTGATTAGTATATCATAACGTAACACATAACACTGCCTATTGCAGTCAGCACATAACCTAATCACCTTATCACACATGTTCAACAATCATGGTTTCACAAACAAACATCAACACATTCCTAATCGCATTGTTACATAACCTTAACCACCATTGAATCACAAATAAACAATTAACTAACTAAATTATCTATGTCCGGATCAATTTCGAACCACGCTTTGTCTCATCGACAACTTTATCGAATAATCATAGAGTCTAAGACTCTATATAGTTATTCAATATTCATTTGGATAACTTAAACATCAATTGCACTATCTTTCATGGCTTTATAATAATTTTTAAATAATTATTATCATTTATCATAATTTATCACAAATTTTCAAACAATCAAATCATTATAAAATGATTTAAATATCAAATAATTCTATTATCATTAATATTTAATTAATATTAAACTATTAATGAAACCATTACCAAAATATTAAAGTTATTTATAATAACTGAAAATATTTTTAAAGTATTTATATTACCCTTAAATGATTTTTAAAATATTTAAAATTATTAAAATAATTACCATTAATATTTAAATATTAATGAACTATTTATCCAAATATTAAAAGTCATTAATTATAACTTAAAATATTTTTTTAATTCATTTTTATCCTTTTTAAATAATTTTTAAATTAATAAAACCATTTTAAAACTATTTATTTAATATAATTATTAAATAAATTTAATATCATTAATCATTAAATAAATATCATTAATATTAATTTATTAATGAAATTATCCTTTAAATATTAAAAGTTATATTTTATAACTTAAAATATCTTTAAACATTTTATCTTCATTTAAAATGATTATTAAAATATTAAAATCATTTTTAAACTAAATTATTTAATACAAATATTAAATAACTTTAATATCATTATTAATCATTAATTAATGAAATTAACCATTAAATATTAAAAGTTATATTTTATAACTTCAAATATTTTTAAATACTTTATTTTCATTTAAAATGATTTTTAAATCATTAAAATCATTTTTATCTTATTTATTTAATTTAATAACAAATAAATCTAATATCATTAATATTAATTTATTAATGAAATTTCTCCAAAAATATTAAAAGTTACATTTATAACTTAAAATATTTTATAATACATTAATCTTTATTTAAAATAATTTTTAAATAATTAAAATCATTTTCTATAATTTATTTAATATACTAATTAAATAAATTAAATATCATTAATATTCAAATAATTATAAATTATTAATGAAAAATATTCTAAATAATTAAAATTATTTTCATAATTTAAAATAATTTTAAAACTATTTTTGTAATTTTTATAATTTATTTTCTATTTTTAAATTTTTTCTAATTTATTAAAATATAAAATAAAATTGTCACTAAAGGGCTATAAATGACACTTTAGCGCACAAAAAAGCGTATAGTGTTCTTGAGGATTTCCGTAAATGCATGACAAAGGTGCTAGGGGGTGGTTTGACCTGCTATATATCTCTTAGGATAATGTGTTTCGACTTCCAATTGATTTCATGTTGTAGTATTCTTGTAATATTACAACTACATAACAAGATTCATGGCTAAACATCATCGATCGAGAGATTTAAGCTCTCCAAAAACCTAACAACGCTGTTTTTCAACATTCGGGTTTAATGATTTCGAGGTGCCTACTTTGAGTCCTTATAACTTGATGTTCATGTAACGTTTGTATGATCTATCAACTCTAGTTTGTAAAGCATGTAGGACTACAATTACAAATTATCATAACACAAAAACATCAAAACATCAACAAGATCCGGTAGGTTGGCCAAAGTTGGACACGGACACCGCTAAAAAATTTCGGGTTCTAGAATTTGACAAGATTCTACCAACTCAAGTTTTGATTTAGCTATAACTTCCGATCTACAAATGATCCGCCTTGATTCTTTTTGCATCTTAAAGAGCACATTACTGCATCACATGTTACAACCTTTAAACATCAAAAACAAGTAAACACACACGGATTCATAAGATCCTCGACATTTGGTCAGAAAAGCGAAAATTTTCCCATTTCCAGATTTGCTAAAATTCAAAATCATGAACATTGATGTTATGGGTCATGGATTTAACAACCCGTAACATCAATTGACACCTTTACACACGATCAATTGCAACATTTAACAACAAATCAAGGATTTCTAGAATTAGGGATTTTATACCTTTCTTTGATCCAATCTTTGATTTTCCGATTTTGTTGTTTCGATTTGATATGGGTAAACGTGGGGCTTGATAAAAGGAATAAAACACTTCTATATTTCGTGGGTTTGAGAGAAAAAAGGACTTGGTTGAGTGTTTATGAAATTTTTAGTAAACAAAATCATTTCCTCTCTCTCCAATCTATATATAGGCCACAAGATTCATGAATTGGTCGAGAGTTTAGAGGCTTGTTGTCTGTCAATTGGTCACAGAGGGTTGTTGGATTTGTTCACCAACTTCCCCCTATCACAAAAAGGCTACACATTCTAGCATTCCATAATTCAAGAGGGGCAAAATGTCATTTCCTAAAATTTCTAGAAAATTGCAAAAGGAAACTTGTTAAACCCTTTAGTGTTTAGGGTTTAACATTTAACCCTTAAAGATTTAGCAACTAAGTCTTCAAAATTTTCCAAATTTAGAATTTAACAATTAGGTTTTTAAAGAAAATAAAATAAAATAATTTTAGTTTCTAAAATTTTGAAAATAATAACTTTGTTAATTAAAGTAAGTTTGTAATTATCTTATACATGGATATTAGGGTTTATTACCCTTAATCACAATTAACCTTGCTAATAAAGCAATTAGGGCTTATAATATCGATAATTAGGGTTTCCATAATATAATTAGGGTTTTTAAAAATTAATTTAGGGTTCTAGGTTTTAGGGTTTTAATTTACTAATTAGATTTATTTTAATTAGCAATTAAAGTCTATCACACGTGTTATTAATCATAGTAACACAATTCTTGATGATCAAACCTCCTGGTTAGGTTTCCTGGATTAGGGTTTTCATTCATAGTTTAGGGTTTTCTAATATCTAGAAAATACAAATATAAACTAGGGTTTTAAATTTAATAATTAGGGTTTCCTAATTAGTATACCATGAAGTAACACACAACATATATCATATATCTTAATTTTATATAAAAATCTTAAATTCCCATTTAATTTGAAAAAAAGATTAAATCAATTTATGCTAGGGTTTTTTAAATATTTTCACCATTATTCATCATAATTGACCAACCATTGTCATCCACATACATGCGTATATATATATATATATATATATATATATATATATATATATATATATATATATGGCAAATTCAAAATATTATAATATAATAATATTATTATCATTATTCCTTATCTCGTAACCAAAATTAGGGTTTATTAGACTAGTATTTAGGGTTTATAAAAATATTATTAGGGTTTAGTTGTAATATAATAAAATTGTTCCACACATTAACATTACACGCATAACCATACTTATCTATAACAATCGATAAATAATAATATAATATTATTATTCTCATTCCTTGATCAAAACCCAAATTAGGGTTTGGATTCCATATCTCGATTTATCTTTCATATATAACCTTAATAATTAAGTTAAAATAATTAACTTAACTATTCAAAATAATTTCATATAATAAAATAAGTATTATAAAAATTCTATAATCATATCATATAAAATAATATAATTATCCTATTTCCTTGGAAAATAAACATTAAAAAAATATTTTTACTATAAAATTAATTAGTATAAAAATATAATTGATAATTATCAATAAATTCTAAAATAAATTTATTTGCAATACTTAATGTAATAAATAAATTTTATTTATCACACATATAATAATAATTACACATTACCTTGACACATATCATTCATATTTATTTTAATAAATAAAAAAAAATTTATACGCAAAATTTATGATTTATTTATATAGAAAATATCGGGTTGTCACAATAGCTGTTATTAACGTGCTAACCTTGATTATACCAGTTTCAAACAGGAAAAGATTCAATTCATAACAAGAAATCACATCAAAGCCTTAATATTCAATACTATACTTATCTACTTAATTCCAGTCCTCATCATCACAAAATAGACTTTTTACTATCTAACAGCTTGGAATCATGCAAATATAAACTAAACGCAACAAACACAAAGAAACTAACTACTATTTTTTGCGATTTTAAAATTTTTTTTTTTTAAACAAAAAAAGCTAATGCAAAAACTAAATGTAAATAACCCAAAAACATAACGAAACTACAATGTAAATAACTAACTATATGCAATACGACACTAAAATGCCCCCAAACTTAAACTAGACATTGTCCTCAATGGCTACAATAGAAAAAAATTAAAGCAGAGGACTTCCCACGAAAATATAGCAATCTTCCTCCTTGTCTTCGCTAAGTTTGGAGAATAAAGCTAAAGCACATGGAACAAATTGGGCACCACTCTTGTATTTGACTTGAATAACACAGAAAACCATGATAGAAGCAATTTTATTAAATCCTAAATAAATGCAAATTCCAAACTACTAATATAAAACTTAATAAAAATTAAAAATAAAAATTAAACTTGGGTTGCCTCCCAATAAGCGCTTTTTTTTTACGCTTTTCACTGACTTTATCTCAATCAACGCTATCCAATTCCTCTTCGAAAGTTGAGGAACCCTCCATCCATCGAAAATAATATAGCTTTTGGTAGGTTCCCATTTACGATAGCCATTGTATTAAACTCACCTAGCATGCTTTGTTTAGATAAGATCACATTAAAGAACATCCAGCATCTAGGTGGTTTCTCAATTGTGTCTGCGAATATATTCTGGCATTGAGGCTTGTCGACACAACAATTTCTTCTTCTATCTTCTCCAAATTTCATCGCACCATGGTTTCAAGGTGTACTTGCTTTTACATCACGAGAGTATTATTGCCGGCGACATGACTACCAATCGATAAGGTTTTGTAAATCTAACTAGGACTCTTGAACTGTGGAGGAGAAGACACTTGAGGCATAAATAACATTGGCTCATCATCATTGGTTCTCACAATTAGTTCTTCACCGACCTTGTTGTCATTATCCCCACTTGTCTCCTCTTTTTCATCTCGTGGCTCATCCAGTTGTAGATTTGGATCGGGCTCACCATCGAGCTCATCATCAGTCTCGTTATCCATGTCATAGAGCCAAGTGTATTAAAGACGATTGTTCAACGCATGTACTATCTGTCCCAATTGATTTTCCATATTCTTGATCGATGCATTCTGAATTTGTATACTCAGCTCCATTTGATTAAGTTTCTTTTCATGTTCCTCGTGTTTCTTTTCGTAAGCTTTAATAACATTTTCCAAGGCTTCCTCCCAATTTGAATGTTCTTCCCACATTAGTGGAGGTGGACACGAGAAATCCGGTGGGTATGTTGGACTTGGAGCATAAAATTGATCTTGATTGTTACTCCATGAAAATCCGGTGATACCCCCAAACTTGTTAATAATTATCATATGCATACTGATTGAGGTAGTTACCACCATACTGTACCGGTCCAAGATTGATGGTGCATTGATTACTCGGGTGATTGCCAGCACAATAGCCACACATAACTGCCATTCTTCGACTCTGTTGGGATGCGATAACGTCCAACTTCCTCGAAAGTTCTTTAATTTGTCCGACATTGCGAAAAGTGTCGCGAAGTCCGTCAATCTCCATTCCCTTGGTTGAGTCACGTTTAGTATGGCCATTGATACGCAAAGTCATCCATGGTACCTAAAAAGAGAGAAATATAGGAAGAGAATGAAAATAAAAATAAAATAAAATGTTTAAATTAAGACTAATTTGATTGAAATTAATATTGGTAAATAATTATTAAATTAATTCCCGATAACGGCAAAAAACTTGTTGGTCGATTTCCCAATCAATGAATACGCAAAGTATACACTGGCCAACAAGTAATAAAGTGAATAGAGTATCGTTCCTACGAGGAATTATTTAATAAAAATTACCAAGTACTAACTCTTAACCAAATCAATTTTATTTAAACAACCAATAATTGTGATTTTTCTAGTTAAGAAAACTAAATTAAACAATTAAAAGAGATTAGTCTAAAAGAAAGCAAATAAACAACAAAGATTTGATTAAATTTAGGTAAATAAGGATTAAGACTCCAATATCCCCAATTATGAACTATAAACCAATTATCCAATTATCTCAATTATTATGTCTACTGAATTGCTAACAGAAATTCTCAAGTGCCAAAAGCCCTCTCTCGAGCGATCAATTGCCTTCTATTTAACCCAGATTAATTTTGCTATATCTCAATGCAAAACAATTGAATTAAACTCATTACAATCCCAATTCCTTATGTGTTACATGCGGCAAATAGATATTCTCATTCTATTCACAAACCTAATTATTCACTGTGCAAATAACTAAGTCACATGTCACCATGCCCAGTTTCTAACCCTAGAATTCCTTTCTCATTCCTTCTAGAGTAACAAGGTAATTTATTGATAGATAATTAATCAATAAGCACAAAGCAAGATGAACAATTCACTTCAACATAAATAATTAGAATAAATCAAATAATCAATTCATAATCATAAAAAGTTCAATTGAAATCTTAATAAAAAAAAATTAGTTCATAATTAATGAATTAAAATCAAGAATCCACAATTGAATAGACATTAAAAGATAAAAGTAAGAGAAGAGAAGAGAATATAATCTATTGCCGTGCCTTTCGAGACTCCTCTTTCGCCTCCCCGCTTTGAATCTTCAATGGTCTCCAAGTTGCTTCAATCTCCAAAACTAATAAGAACTAGGGTTATGTTATAATCTAAAGGAGTGTTTAATCTAGTCTAATCTATGTAATCTCCTCCTATTTTATGTCTTACATCATGTATTTATAGATTACAAGTCTAATTTTGAGCTTAGGAACAAACTCAATCCAATTTGGAGTCTAAAAGGTGTCAAAATCCGCCCAAAACGCGTCCAGGCCCAACCAACCTCTTCCCCCAGCGCCCCAGCGCTAGGCTTGATGCTCACACACTGCTCCTTAGCGCCCCGGCGCTGTCCATAAGCCAAAAAATAGCGCCCCGGCGCTGTCCCCTTTTTCCAACATTTTCTGCTCCGACGTTCTTTGGGAAAATGGCCATAACTTCTTCGTCCGAACTCCGATTTTGATGATTCAAGATGTTCCGGAAAGAGGAAACGTAGATCTACAACTTTCATTCTTTGAGTTTTTCGAAATAAGGTCCGTATATATAGTCAAATTGGCTCTGAAGTGACTGCTGTGTAAATGGCAAGCCGAAAACGCGAATCTAGCCACCCCAAACGTCGATCCATGTAACTTTTGTCCCAATTCCTACAAAACAATATAAAACATGCATGAATAGACACAAACACATAAAAACATCCTAAAAGACTTGAGAACAATAATAAATTAAGCCCAAATGTATCCAATTCATGTGTATAAAACTCACTCATCAGTCATACACATAGAACGTAATTAAAAGGGAATTAATTTAAATTGTAAAGATTTAAATATGTCAATATGATTGATAGTATTTAATATGATAATTTATATATATAGGTATATTAATTAAGTAAGACTTAATTAAGATATATATATATATATATATAAATTCAGATTTTAATAATATTAGGTTTTGATTAATTCCTCCTAACTGCTATATATATGATATATATCAGTCGTTTTAGGTATTACGTCAAAAGACAAAACTCTAGCCGTTCTTAGAGAGAGACTAGAGAAAACATTTTCGAAAATCCTCATCCTTGGTGGCTAGTACCGCGGTTCCTTCTTCTGCAGATCGTAGGACGATTCGCGGAGCGTTCGTATGGATACTTTGTAGAGACGCAGTTCTGTTGGATTGCGTAAAGGATTCGAAGCCGTTTCAGAACTCTTTCATAATCGGTATAATATATAAACCACTGAATTAATTTCTGTTTCGCATGGATCCTATTTTGGGTTTCAGAAATTTATTTGATTATTTTATATTTCCGCTGCGTATTTGTACCGAAAACCCTACAATATTGTCATGGATGGTGACTTGTGTTGTATTAAGTTATGTTTTCATGAATTTTTAAGCATTCAAAGCTATGTAATGACATTCAAAGCTATGTAATGAACCACTTATTTTTAATGTGTTTCTTTTGACAGTTTATGCTTCAAATAGTTGACAAAAAATTGAATGTGAAATGGAATTGTTGTATTGGCATTGTTGTTTCTTGGGAAGTTTGATTTGGTTTCTGCAAATAGTTGACAAAATGTCAATACCAAAACTGCAGTTTCAAAATGCCAATACAAAACTGCCAAACTGTAGAATATACATTGCAACAATGCCAATACTTGATTGCTAGGTTCAGTCAAAGAGAAGTTTGCATTAGTTCCCTGCACACAAAAAACTGCAAAATGAGCCCCAATACAACTGCAAAACTGCCAACCAAAAGTAAAACTGCAAAACTGCAACAATTCAAAACTGCCAAAGTAACAGATTTTCAACACAAAAGTTACTAAAAGTAACTACACACACACACACACACAACATTTCAGTTCCCTGCCAACCAACAACTAACAACACACACTAAAAGTAACTGCCAACCAACAACTAACAAAACTGCAACAATGTAGTTAATAGATTTTCAGTTCCCTGCACACACACAAAACTACAGCAATGCCAATATAATAGCAACAAAATATTTTAATACAAAACTGCAAAATTGCAACAATACAAAACTGCAAAATGAGCCCCAATACAACTGCACACACAAAAATGCAACAATGCCACACACAAAAGTAAACTGCCAACCAAAAGCTTTGTCATTGAAACATGTTCCAACCATACTACAGATACTCCACATATCATTGTTGTTATAAGTCTTAATTTGTTACAACCAGACCAAAACAGATTATCTTCACGAGTCTTAAGTTTCTAAAATAGATTGTCTTCACAAGTCTTAAGTTTCTAAAGCAGCTCCAAAACATACCCTATCAGCCCCAAAAAGACACTAAAATTGCCCAAAAATACACTAAAGCTGCCCAAAAAGATACTTGCAGATTATCTTCCTTCGTTGTCCCCCATCTGCAGATTGTGTGACTCCACCATCTCTTGATCTCTGACTACCAATTGCACTCCTTTTCCTAGTTGCAGTCCCATTTCTAGCTACACTACTTTGCTTCCTTTTTACCTTTTATATCCCAAATGTCAGTATGTACATGGACAAATTGAAGGAAACATATAATTATATAAAATTATATAACTCACATTGAGCTTTGGCCTTCTGACAGTAGGTTGTTCTCAGGCAGGTGTGTTCCTACAACCAGCTTTATTATGCCTGTATTGCTTGCGTGTGGAACACATCATTGGAGTTCCTTTCTTTGAAACTTTACCTGTGCTTTTTCATTCTTCATTTGGATCTTTCCTTCTACATCTCTTTGGCCTACCAACCAATCTCTTAGTCAATGGAGGCAAAAAGATTGGCAAGTCAGTAGTAGGCCAACCATTGCTGCCACTCATGGGCTTTAACAGATGGTTATATGACTTGAGATAGGTTTCAATGTAGTAACAAGGGTCCACAAAATCCTCAACAGGTCTCTCTTGATAAAGTATCCCAGTTGCAACATTATTGCAAGGTATTCCAGATAATTGCCACACCCCACAAGAACACGTATGCTTCTCTATGTCTACCACGTATTTACTATACTTGTCACTCACCTCGTACATATGATCCCATCCCATGTGTGATCACAGTACTTGGTCAATTTCATAGACCTATTCACTTTAGTTAGAATCCTAGGGCATAATTTTCCATCTCTTTTTAGAATCTGATCTCTCTTGGTATGGATTCTCTCTATTACTTGAGTCTTTATGTCTTCAAACATCGTTAAGAGGGGTTTATACCTAGCCTCTAGGATCCAACTATTAAAACACTCTGACATATTGTTTGTCACTACTGTTAGGTTTGTAATATTCATGAACGCAATCAAATTGCACAAAGTAAGCGGAAGCATGAAAAATTAGAGTTTTAAAATTTTACAAACCATATAACCGGATCATCCTTTATGCACAATTATTAATTAAACAAAAAGATAAAGAGCAAGAATCATATCCTTGAAGATTCGAGCTTCCTTGGGTACAAGTTCACCTCCAATTCTTTTCGTGTTCAACTTGAATCCACCGGGTTTGGTTCCTTCGATTGATCAATGTTAGCCACCCAAGTGTTTGGCCTCTAGAGGTGATTCACCAAGGAAGAAGATAAATTCAAGAAGATGGGTATTTGACAAAACCCTAGTTTTTCTATCTCTCATAGAAAAGGGTGTACTCTCTCAACTATTGGAATTATGTATGTTGTGAAAGCGTCAACTACTCTCACCCACATTAAAACTCCTCTTATTTATAGATGTGGTCAACCCTTCTTAGCAATTAAGGATTTGGATTTTTATTTTAATTAATTAAACTCCTTTAATTAATTATGCTCTTTTAATTAATTATGTTCCCAATCTTATTAGGAATAATTAATTAAAATCTTTTAATTAATTAGCCTCCTAATCTTATTAGGAATAAATGAGAGTACTAATATTAAATTAATTTCCAACTATTTAGAAATTAAAATAATAATAATTGTAATAATATTGATAAGACTCCTCCTATTAATTTATATATTTAATATTTCCAAAATATTAAATAATAAATATTAAGCTATTTAATTTATTCTATCACTATAGATTAAATTAAATACACTTAACATATTATTACGATTATACCATTAACTTCTTAAATAATTATTCTTCCTTTTATGGTGTGACCCTTTAGGTTCTCCATATTAAACCGGTTGTGAATAAATCAATTAGAACAATTCTAATCTTATTTAAATAAATAAATGAAACTATTAATTTATTTAAATAAATAATATTTATTCTATAATAGGGATAAGCCTCCCTAGCGATCAACGACTTTCCAATTAATATAGATTTCAACATTAATCATAAAAGAACATTTGAGTAAATAGTTACCGTACAATTGAATCCTTCCACCATACAATGTCCCAATTAAATATAAGACATAGAATTACTGTCAAGTCTTATTTTATTTAATTATATGTATTTCGACTCTTAAATGCAAAACTCCAAATAATGCAAATTAGAAACTCCTTTCTAATTTCATTCTACTGGGTTGTCATTTATCGAATCACATAGGACATTTATCTTCTTTTACTAGAGGTGATAGATTCTTTATTGATCATACATTTTCTCCATGTATAACTTATTATACCCAAACATATCCTTTGATATACCCTAAGGGTCTTAAGGAATAAGTCAAAGTATAACTCATCATACACAAGATACTATGATGATCCCAAGTTCAAAGATCACTTGTACTACTATCACTACAGGAATTTCCATTGACAGGCAAGTAAAACTCCATTAGGTATTCCTTAGCGAGCCACGTTTAGTGAACTTATTCTCTAATAAGCACCTACATACTTGCTTTAGTGTCTCCACATAAATGATCATCAGATCAATCATCCTCATCCAATGAGCAAGCAATGTATGTACCAATCTATCCAGATTCACTAATCCCCAATTTAGTAATCCAACGATTGGAAACTATTTTAGTTTTAAGCTTTCTAAGAATTTAGATCTCATTAGAATGATCATCATCATTATTCTAAAAGCATTGCTTAAAACTATGGGTTTATCACATATTATAAAGCAAAGATCATGTAGATAATTAAAAGCCTTTAATAAATTAATACTTTTATTAATAAATGAATAAGATTGTTACAAAGTTTATGCTTTATCATCAAACATGATTGGCTTGTGTGCATACTACTTTCAATCAACCACTTGAACTAAAGCCAATTGCCATGGTATCTCATACCCTTCTTCTCTAAGTGACAATTATCCTCATTGTTGGATAAGCTTTAGTTAATGGATATGTAATATTGTTCTTGAGAGTCCATTATCTCTATAGTGATTTCTCATCTTTCAATGATTCCTATAATCAAATGAAAGTGCCACAACACATGTTTAGATCCAAGATGAGACTTATGA
Source organism: Panax ginseng (assembly GCA_020205605.1). Taxonomy (NCBI): domain Eukaryota; kingdom Viridiplantae; phylum Streptophyta; class Magnoliopsida; order Apiales; family Araliaceae; genus Panax; species Panax ginseng. The sequence goes on from CM035143.1 coordinate 103,063,804, forward strand.
ACTATTCCTAGTTCTGTAATGAACTTTTCATTCAAACAATCAACTTGCAACTTCATTTATAGCTATATACTTTGTCTTTATCACTAAACCAATAACTGTTTATTGTTTGGAACCTTTCCAATTCACTACACCACTGTTCAAGGTAACACTTTATCTTAAAGTAGCTTTTATATTGTCTTGGTATGTCTGAAAAACTTGAGTCTGTTAAGCCCTCTAGTTTTAATTTAGACCCACCATAAATTTTAATCACATCCTTAGTGCCGGTTAAGTACTTTAAGATATTTTCACTGTCTTACAATGATCTTCTCCAGAATATGACCGATCAACATCAAGTCTCGTATATTTCATCGCATACATAATAGTTACTCATGCGATCTTTCTTTTATGAGTCTATGGGGACTATTAAGATAGATACACCCATGGCTCATCAACATGAGACATCTCTTGAGTTTGTCATGCTAAACGACTTTAGCATCAAATGAATATACGCTTTCGGGTTAAGTCGAGCATCCTCATAAATCTATCTATATAGATTTGTATCCCCAATTAAGATACTCTTACCAAATTATTCATGGAGGAATGTTTAGACAACTTTATCTTTACCGATTGTAGCATCGTGATGTCATTCCTTATCCATAATATATCAACATATAATATTAAGAATGGCACTAAGCTTTCAATCGAACCTTTTGTACACACTAGGTTATAAAATCAAACTCTTTTGGTTTGTTTCATCAAAACGAATGTTCCATTTTTGAGAAGCTTGCTTCAATCCATTTCTCTGAGTGTCTACAACTCTTACCTCATTGTATGTAACTAGATTATCATCTTCTATGATGCGTACCTCATCATCATCATCTATGATGAATCCATACCTTCCAGGTATCTTCGGTACTACTCCAGATTTACGATTCGATTGTGGTACAATAGGTTTATCTATAAGTTCCTCTTATTTGACTTATAGTATTGTGTGGTTCTTGAACTCTTCAAGATTCTATTATCCTCCCACTAGCCCCTTCAATGATAAACACCTTTATCTTAGAAGGTAACGTGTTTCCCAACAAACACATTTTGCTAAGTAGGATTATAGAACATATACCCTAAACTTTCTTTAGGATATCCCATAAATCTGTACTTATCAAATTTTGTCCCAAGCTTATCCTTTGAAACCTTTTCACATAACTTGGACAACTCTTTATCTTAACTTACTTAAAATTAGGAATCCTTCCTGTTCATAACTTTCATGGAGTCTTATGACCGAATTTTGAGGTTACCTTTTTCGTAGATATGCAACCATTTCTTGGACATTATCCCAGAAGGATACTGGAATGTCGGTAAAATCATTATGGACCGCACCATGTTCAACAAGGTACAATTTTTTCTTTCAGATACATCAATCAATTATTGCGTATCAAGAAGCGTCTATTGTGAGTCTATTGTGAGAAAACCATTTGAGATGATCCAGAAACTCATTGCACAAGTATTTCTTCCTTGATCCGATCAAAGAATCCTAATACTTTGCCAATTTGTTTTACTTCTAAATTCTTTGAACCTTTCAAATAATTCACACTTGTATTTCAGAAAATACACACATTCAACTCTTTGAATGATCATCTCCTTTTTTTTATACTAATTTGTTCAATATGCAAAAATATTTTCACGTAAGTCAAGTATACATAATCCATTAAGTAATATTCTAGTTCTATACAAAACAGTATTATTATAAATAGAACAACAATTGTTCTTAAATATAATACCAAAAATTTTGTTGTCTAACAACAAAATAAAAATAATGTTTCTAACGAGAACTGGAATACAATAACAACTTATTGACTTAATAGACTTTCCCGTAGGCAATGCTAAACAATAAGTTCTTATGGCTAATGTAGCAACCTTTGCTTCATTTCCCACACATATAATTACTTATCTTTATTTAGCTTTCTACTTCTACTTGGTCCCTTCATAAATCTATATTTATAATAACCAAAGTCGGTATCCAATACCCAAGTAGAACCTTAACTTAAAGAAAAATTTGTTTTAAGTAATGAACAAAATTATATTTGTAACCGAAACTTCACTAAGCTTCTTCTGGTTAGCCTCTGCAAGATGCTTTTTGCAGTTTCATTCCAAAGGTCTGTGCTTATTGCAAAGGAAGCAAACTCATTTGTTATCCGTGACGCTTTTTTCTTATTATCCTTTGTTTTTGCCCTTTCTATTTATCTTCTTAGAATCGTTCTTCTTTTTAGAAGATCTTTTGACCCCTACTAGTGAGACTTGATTTTTCTTGGTTGGAAAGTGACTCTCATCATTTTTCAACATGTTAAGCAAATCAGGGAAGCTGATATCTAGCTTGTTCATATGAAAAATTCACAACAATTGTGAAAGGAGTCTAGGAGTGAGTGCAAGATCAAATCTTGACTCAACTCTCCATCCATGAAAAAACCCGTTGTCCTTATTGTTCAATCAAATTGATCATGTTAAGGACTTTTATCTTTACTGTAGTGTCATCGGTCATCCTAGATCGGAAAAGCTCCTTAGATATCTGATATCTATCAGTCCTACTTTCCTCACCATCAACTACTTGATGTGCAAGAATATAGTAGGAGCATCCATAGTTTCATGCTGGCGCTGAAGCACGTTACTCATGGATGCGAGAATGATGCATTGAGCCAACTGTGCATCATCTTGTCACTTTCTAAAAGTAGCAATCTCTTTCTCAGAGGCATTGTTCGCAACTATTGCAGGATAGGCGATTATGACATAAGATAAGCTTTTCACCATGAGAACTATTCTCAAATTTCTTTACCAATCTATTTAATTCTACCAAAGTTAAATAACATCTAATATGCTTCATAAAGGATAGTAATTTAGACATTGTAAAATTATGTAAATGAATTTGTAATTAACAATATTTTAGCATACATTCTTTTATTAATTACCAAAATAAATTATGTCTTGTTTTAAATTGGTATCACCCACTTATTTTCTTCAAACTATATTACCTCAATATATATAGTTCAAGAATATCTAATTAAAGATATGCTAGTGAGAATTAGGATCCCATTTCAAATGTATATAGTCTTGTAAAGAACAACAAACTATATATAAATAAATAGGTAAACAACTCTTGTCAATTACATCAACTATGAAACTCCTTGTATTTTTCCTCTTAGATCATAATGGTCAAGTGTGTGCACATCCGAACTAAAATGATTTAAGTTAAGTCATACCTAGCACTCCATATATTCGAAAGAAAAATTGTCCTTGTGTGTGCACAACAAAACATCATTGTTCAGTCTATTTATAAGCATTAAATGTGATAAAACAACATCTTAAATATTTAATACTTGCATTGTGTGTGCACAACAAACTCATATTAAATATTTAATACTCTACTGTTTTACCATGCTAGAAGGCAACATTCGATATTCCAAATATCTTTGAACGTTACAACTTAATATAATTTATTTGAGGGTTTTGTTATTAATTTGTCTCATCTCGTTTAGCGTGCATGCACATATATATATAAAATACGCGTTATATTAATTAACATGCGAAGCATGTTTGCATAATAATATATATATATATATATATAGTATAAGCATGCACATATAGAATACTATATTCTACCTGGATTGATTATGGACTTTTATTCTAGTTTGGTTCACTAGAGCCACCAAGTGAACCAAAAGGTCAAACCCTAGGGGTGTAAGAATTAATTTAAATATAATTATTACATTTAAATCCCGGGCTCCAATACAAACGGGTCTACAAGCGCTCCTTGCTCCTTGATCTCCAATTCTTCAAAATAATTCTAATTATTCCTATTACAAAACTATTTAAAATAAATAGAAACCTTAATCAGCAGTCAAGGGGAAGTACATAGGAGGGAGTTAAAATTTACATTAAGAAAAATTAGAGAAGCCGAGGTACGCAGACCCCATTTAATAAAACTCATATATTCATGCATCCAACTAAAATAAAATCCAATCACATTGGTTAAAAGTCCATAATCAATCTCATTTATTATCATACACGTCACCATATGCATCAATAAATAACATTCATCCCATGAATTATAAACATTCAATATATATATTGATATCATTTAATGGGCAAATTTAGTTAGCATAAAATCTAATTTTGAATCAAAATAAACTCATTTATTTTAATCCAAATTTAAATCAAAACAAATCTCTTTTATTTTAATTTATCCTATTTTGAATAAATTAAACTATTTTATTTTAATCAAAATAAATTTATTTTATTTTAATTAATTATGGAATCAAATTCCAAGTAAAAAAACTCCTTTATTAAAGAAAACACTTGATTCTTCTTTCCTATTCACAAATAAACTCCTTTATTTTGAATAATATGAAATCTTATTCCATATTTAAATAAACTCATTTATTTAAGGAAATACATATTCTCTTTCCTATTTACAAATAAACTCTTTTATTTTGAATAATATGAAATCTTATTTTATATCTAAATAAACTCATTTATTTAAAGAAACATGGAATCTAATTTTAAAATTAAAATAAACTCTTTATTTTAATAGTAAAATAAACTTTTTTTATTTTAATTATAAATTAATTAAGAATATATATTATATATATCCTGGGCCACGTTTTTGAATCACCGTACGATTATTCAATTACTATATATATATATATATATATATATATATATATATATATATATATAATAATCATCAAGTAAGTGATCCTTTACTTTATTAAAATGAGCGACTTTTTTTTTTTACTTTTTTGCTTTTTTTTTTAAAAAAACTAAAAAAGTTTAATATTTATGGAATCGAAATTTTTATAATACAATGTTTTGGGCGTGTTTTGAATACCTATACCAAAAATGGTGGTACAATGCCTGCATCGTATATACATGTTTTGTTATACGTGCACTCAAATCACACCCAAAACATTATATTATGAAAAAATTTCAGCCCATAAAATATTAAACTTTTTTTTTTAGTTGTTTTAAAAAAAAAGCAAAAAAATAAAAGTTCCTCATTTTAAGAAAAGTAGCGATCCTTTACCCCGATCCTCGACTCTATATATATATATATATAATATACGGGAAAATGGATATGCATAAAGAAGTGTATTTTTTTATTGATAGTCTGCCCAAAACTACGTCGTTTTGGGCAGACTTGTTTAAAAAATGAGAAACATGGTTCCACCTCCCACATCTTCTCTCCTCCCAAATTGCGCATAAGGTTTTGGCTCCTCCCAAACCAGAAATCTCATCGCTCTCGGCGTCTCCAACCTCATTCTCTGGTGCCTCGATATATACGTAGAACCGTTAATAAGCATAACCCCTTATTTGACATACGTATTAACAGTCTCCAATCTAGCTCGAAAAATTGCAGTGGAGTGGTCGAATCAGAGGAATCTCGGCTTCTAATCGGTGAACCCCCTATTATTTTCCCTATGACAACTATATTTTTTGATTTTACGGTGTGATTTCCTGCGATTTCCCCTACTTTTTCGATTTCTAGGTTTTATGTGGCCCTTATTGTCTCTTTGTTATTTGGGTATTTTTCTGCGGGTTTATTTTTTAGAGGAATCTAAGTTATGTTCTCATGCTCTTGTTATAATTCTAGTACTTTGATTCAAGTATTTGGTTTGATTTAGAGGCTTGTATTCATTCTTCTTGAAGCTTATGAAGGTGCGAAGAACACTCCATCAGGGGAGAAATGAAGTGGGAATAATAGAGTAGAAGATATATAAAAAGTGAATTTTCTTTCTGATGTTTGAATGTTTCATTAGGGGAGAACAGAGCGAGAGAACAAGGAAAGAAAAAAAGTGAGTTCTGTTTTTTTCTATGATCTATGAGTAGTGTAATCAAATTTCACTTGTGGAGTGGAGTATCTTTATTGTACATGTGCAAGTCAAATAAAATATGGATATCTTAGTCATAGATCATAAAGTCACAACACGATTTGGTGTTGAGTACATTTAGAGAATGTTATAACAGTACTTTTACACTCCATATGAAACATTTATTTTGTAACTTTGTCATTTTTCCAAGCATCTCAATAAAGAAATTATTTTATGAAGTGGACATAGGGAATTGATACTAAGCATCAGTGGTTTGAATGTTACCACTAACTAGTTGCATATAGCCAGTTATACAAAGAATCATACAAAGTGCTATTGACTTCAATTCCAGTCCAGACCATAGTTTGTACTAAAGGGGGTCTAGCAGTCATTTTGTACTTCAGGTGTCCTTCCAAAAGGGTTGTAAGGGGTTATTTTTGGGCCCTTATGATGTTTATTCAAAGAACTATATGACTGAGATCCCCATTCTTCTCTTCGTCTACCTCTACTTCCTCTAAACTACACAGCAAAACGTTAAAGCAACTCTTGTCACCAGGTTATTTATCCATTATCCTGATAAATAGCAGTATTCTGCGTCGATTTCTGAGTTACTCTGACACTTGCTTTTACTAAAATGCCCTCGTAATTATATATGTTTTTTTATTTTTAGGTGCCTGCTGTTGCTGAGTACGAGTTTGTCATTAGACAACTAGTAAGGACCAGAATAGTTGGTGTGTTCGAGATCAGTGACTGCCCCAAATTTGTTCTAATTCTTCTCGGAATGGGATCTTATGGTCATGTTGCCTCACTATTCCCTAATCACTCGGTGCTTAATGAGAAAGAGTAGTGGGTGACTTTTATCATTGAGTCTGTAATCAACTCCTCGACCAATGTGGTCGTGGTTGTAACAGGGAGCAACAAAGCTGAGGTGGTGCACAGGGCAATAAATAATGTTGAAGGCCCATCATTGCCTGCAAAGATGGTCCAACCAACTAATAGGAAGTTGACTTTGTTTTTGGACAAGCTGGTTGCATCAAAGCTTGATGGGGGTGCTCAATTTTCTAAATAGAGCAATTCTCTTGTCACTGAAGTGTGTATTAGTGGAAGAATCCAAGTCTGTCTTATTGATTCTCGTCTTCCTTTATAGTTCTCTTTTAATTTTAGTGTCTGGTTAATATCTCCCATGTTTGGCATTTTCCCTTCTCTCTTGTAGGGAGTTATCGCGGAGAAGTGTTATAATCCCATCTTTGTAGTTAATTTGGTTTTAGTGTTGAATCAATCTCCTGCCTTTTTTGGCCTTCATTCCTCTGTTTTGTAGATGAATGTTGACAGGGTTTGATAATCCAATTTTGGTACAAGGGATAATCTAATTTTGGGAAAGTTAGCTGATTCTGTTGTCAAATTGTATCTCTCGTTTGTTAATATCCACTGAAATCTTTCCTGTGAATTGTTGCTAAAATCTTTCATATCTTTCCATGAAGAAATATTAACCGTCACATTTACCATGTCAAATTGTCAATCCAATGGGGATGTTTTTTTTCTATTGGATTGGCAATATTTAATTCAAGTATATTTTGAAATAAAACTATTTAGGCAGAGAGAGAATCTTCCTCATTGAACTAATGAATTTTACTACTAAGCTACAACATTGAATGCAATCCATTTCAAAATTGTTGTTATATAAGTACATCTGTAGCCAATTAGACACCCTTGCACAGGAAAAATGGGAAATGATGCACTCAAATCTGGAACCACATCTCATTCCATCCCTTGTTTAGGTTGGAAGCCACAAGTTCGTGCCTGAAGCCAGTGGTCTGTTACTCCATAATCAATGGTGTACTTGATGGAGCGTTCCAAATAGCCTTTATCAGTGATAAGATGTGGCTAAACTGTCAACATTCTCATCAGAGCTAAAACACAGGTCAAAAGCTAGAATTATTAGCACAAGTTTAGTATGTTCTTTTGTTGATAAAAAGTAAGTTTCCTGAGGTAAGTAGACAAAATAATATATATCACATTGAAATAAAGTTAATTGCTAGAGTTGCACAAACTTTCCATGTAAATGTATCAATAACAGACAGTATCAAAATGACTTTACCTGCAACAATGCCATCTCCAGTTAGCTAAACCCATGCATGTTGGATAAATTAACTTGTATGAAATCAATGCACTCACCTTACCAATTAGTCCAACAAACTAACAACCAATTTACTTAATTCAACTAATTAGCAATTTTTTCATAACTAACTTACAGGTTTCAACCCGAAACCCCTCTGTCATCAATCTTTTGCAATGAAATATAACACTGAAAAAAAGATAACAAATCAAAATTTAATCACAATAAACCAACCATTCCCAATACATAACAAACACCACCCTCCCAAAAAAAAATCAATTCTTGAAAACTGTAACAAACCCAGAATACCCAAAATCCAAATCACTCCAAATTAATTCAAAGATTCAATAACCGTAAAAAAGAACAAACCAAAATCCAATCTTTTAGCATCACAACATTCACTTTTTCCACAACCTTTAATTTTTATTTATTTTTGGTTTAGATTATAGAATTTTATCTTCCCTCGGGTCAATTTTAAATATGGAGAAATTTTTTTAGAGAAAAAAACAGAACTCGCCTTTTTCCTTTCCTTGTTCTCTCGCTCTGTTCTCTCCTAATGAAACATTCAAACATCAAAAAGAAAATTCACTTTTTATCTTCTACTCTATTATTCCCACTTCATTTCTCCCCTGATGGAGTGTTCTTCGCACCTTCATAAGCTTCAAAAAGAGTGAATACAAAGCCTCTAAATCAAACCAAATACTTGAATCAAAGTACTAGAATTATAACAAGAGCATGAGAACATAACTTAGATTCCTCTGAAAAAATAAACCCGCAGAAAAATACCCAAATAGCAAAGAGACAATAAGGGCCACATAAAACCTAGAAATCGAAAAAGTAGGGGAAATCGCAGGAAATCGCACCGTAAAATTAAAAAATACAGTTGTCGTAGGGAAAATAATATGGGGTTTACCAATTCGAAGTCGAGATTCCTCTGATTCGACCTCTCCGCTACAATTTTTCGAGCTAGATTGGAGACTGTTAATATGTATGTCAAATAAGGGGTTATGCTTATGAACGGTTCTACATATATATCGAGGCACCGGAGAATGAGGTCGGAGACGCCGAGAGCGATGAGATTTCTGGTTTTGGAGGAGCCAAAATCTTATCCGCGATTTGGGGGAAGAGAAGATGTGCGAGGTGGAACCGTGTTTCTCATTTTTTAAACAAGTTTGCCCAAAACGTCGTAGTTTTGGGCAGACTGTGTAAAACAAATGTACACTGCTGTGCATACACATTTCCCCCATAATATATAGTAACATTACAGTACTTCAACATGCTAATCAGATATATAATAGATGCCCAAGTAATCATGGGTTTTTGGCATTCAATTCAAAAGCTACTACTATAAATTTGGACCTTACTTTTTCTCAATTTTGACATCTTATCAAAGTTTAGATATATAATATACAAACCGTGAACTCCTTAATAGGATTCAGCGAATATATTTTTTATATATAATAAATTTTATACAATAAATTATGTTCAATTAAATTGTTATAAACACATATCAATATATATATATCAAATCTGAACAATTAATAATTCGCATAAAGGTTTGGCTTTGATACCACTGTTAGGTTTGTAATATTCATGAACGCAATTAAATTGCACAAAGTAAGCGGAAGCATGAAAAATTAGAGTTTTAAAATTTTACAAACTATATAACCGGATCATCCTTTATGCACAATTATTAATTAAACGAAGAGATAAAGAACCAGAATCATACCCTTGAAGATTCGAGTTTCCTCAGGTACAAGTTCACCTCCAATTCTTTTCGTGTTCAACTTGAATCCATCGGGTTTGGTTCCTCCAATTGCAGAAGCCTGCTAATTGGCAACGAAATTAACCTTTTTTTTTTTTTTGCAACGATCATGCATTTTCGTTGCAATTGACACTATTTTGCAACGACATTTTTCGTTGTAGTAAATTATGAAATTGTTGCCTAAGCTTGCTTTCGCTGCAGAATGTAAACTTTTTAGCAATGATTTTCGTTGTTGATTATATTATTTGGCAACGATATTATGTTGAATCAAAGAATCGAAAATGTTTGTTGGTTTGGTTATTTTCAATAAAGAACGAAAAGTCGCCAATTAGCAATCTACATTATATGTTGTCGCTTTTTTATATGTGCAAAAAAGTTGATATGATTTGTAACGATTAAAATGTTACCTTTTATTTTAGTATTAGCAACAATATCCTCTCCGTTGTTATTAGTTTAATTTTTGTTGCCAAATATAAAGTTTTTAATGTCATTAGCAACGAAAATTTGTTGCTAAATGTAAACTTGTTCAATGCTTTGGTAACAAATTATATTGTTGCCAAATCAAAATTTGACATTCTTTTTGTGTACCTGGTTGGCTCAATGTCCCCATAGCAAATAATGACAAAAATATAAAAAACTAAAATATTATTAACTTAATAAAATCATCCACTACATAATCATTCATTATCTTTACAATTACCCATCTAAAACTACCACAATTCTTCAATCAAAGTATATATCTACATATATAGAGAGAGTACACTTCATAATTTCGTCCCTTGTCTTCCGTAAACGTAGCACGAAAATTTGATACCCAATATTGTAAGGCAAGTCATAGAAGCAGTCTTCCTGCACATATTTAAAAATAATAGCAAGTCAGAAAAATGAAGTAAATAGGTCACCAGAGGCACTTAGTGCCAAAATCAATATACAAAGACAATAGAGTTGTTACGTGGTACTAATGTACACCGTATTGCTCATAAGCAGAAAAAGAGAAATAGACAACCACAATATCATTTGCTACAAATCCAAATAGAAAAAGAACATTTAGTGCGACTATATGATTGCTCGGTTACAAGACAATTGAAATCTTAATCGGCCATTTCATGAATTAATTTCATTAAGTATAGTGGTAAACATATTTTCTGTTACAAGACTTGTAGATTATTATTATATGTTGACCTCAAGTCAGAATTCAGTCACATTCAACAACCACAAGCATCACACAATCTTAAGCTGTAATGTCTAAATATTAAGCTGTAATGTCTAAATATTATATGTGAAGCAGACTATTGAATTGATGGGCTTTTGTCAATTCAGAATAGGAATATAAATGGAGATAATTTAATTTTGCAATGCATACACTAAAACCAAACGGCATATAGATTAGGAAAATAATCAACTTGCGAAAGCAGAAAATCTATATCCTTACATATTGAGCACGATACAGTATTCTTCTTTCACTAGTACACAAGCCTACAGCAAACTCTTTCAAAAACAATTTCCTGCTAAGCTGCTTTGGAGAAGTCACATCCAAATCCATTGATCCACTTGCCTGCAAAGAAGTAAGGAATACTTGAAAATTTTATGCAGTTATCTAGCAAAGGATTTTTTTTTCCTTTCATCTTATTAAGTTAATAAAAGCATGTGAATAATAGGGATTCACAGTTCATCATAGTACACTTTTGTTTTCGACAAGCGTGTAAAAAATAATTGGATGAAAAATTCTGATACCTGAAGGAACTTGTTGTACTTTGTTATGCTGGACTCACAACTATCCAAAACAAATTGTAGAGCATGTTCCTCTATTTCAGGGTATTTCATATCCTTCTTGGATGTTGTCTTATTTGATGCAGCAGCAGCCATCTGATATAAAATAATGTGTATTTGAGGAATAATGTGAAATAACGATTTATGGGTCAGTGACGAAATTTGACAAACCTCTTCAAACTGTCTCGTCATACTTGGGGGGCTGACAGCTAAATAAGCATATGCCATCAACTCTAATGGCCAGCCAGTGATTTGTAAAGGAAAACGCTGTGGCCTGTTAAACACTTGTGATAAATAAGCAACTCAACATTAAAGGAAAGCAGAAAGCATGAGAACTTTGTATTGTTGATTCATTCTTAATATATTAAGGGGATTATGATAGTTGATCAATTCTCTTAAAGATACATTAATTTTTTTGAAACATTCATATCCTGATGAGCAGTGGTTCATCCTGATGTAAGTGATTTTATTAATCAATAACACTTACGTTGACAGGCCATGCTTCTTCAAAGCTTCCAACTTCTCCTTATAACATTTGTCAGATTTCTTGAGTTACAATGATAACTCAACAGAATCGCTGGGATTTGTGCCTTCTCTTGGAACAAATCCATATGATAGCAACAGGTCTCCAATAGAAAAGAGGGAAAAAGAAAAAAGTAAAAGGAAGAAACGTACATACAATTAAATAAATATACAAAGTAATAAAAGAAAATTATAACAGAAAACTCAAAATAATGTAACAAGCCATGACTACCTGCACAAATTGCGATCTTCGCAAATTAAACATAAACTGCAGGAACAATGAAAAACAGGGGTTTAACGTAAATGAAGATGGATCATCCTTCCAGTAGTCACCAAATTTGGAACAAAGACGGATAAGGTTCCGATCTAACCACTGTGTGGCATCAAACCCTTCCTGACAAATAAAAAATCATAGGTTATCACATAGCAAAACAGTCAACTAACCACATGAGAATCAAGAACGAGAAAAGTATAAAAATAAAAGCACATATAAATTAAATGGATGCAATATGTACCTATACAAGGGAATGAAGGAATTGTGAATTTATAAGATTAATCAAATTTAGAATCTTAGTATTCTGTATGACTTGATTTTTCGAATTGGATTCCAATAACGGAAAATAAAAAACCATAAACAATGTAACACCAAATCATTGTTCATCCAAGTAAAATCTAAAAAGATACCAAGTTTCCATAAGGAAAATCAGAGATAAAACAGGCGAAGCCACAACTAAAAGTTGCAGCAGGAACAAAAACCTAATAGACTTTCAGTTCGTCTCCAGGCCCAACAACAATTAATTCTAGGAAAAATACTCAACCACATGCCAATATGCTTTACAAATTCGCTTTTCCCGTTGGCTGTCTAATGATAGGCATTTTTACTATCTTGCCTTGTAACAAAGTAGCGAAAAGTATCAACTGCAGAGGAACATATATAACAACATAAAGCAAATATCAACATGCAGAAATCAACAAAATAGTTAATTCCTTCATATGCCTAGAGTGACATTAGCATAATGTATCACCTATTTTTTAATGGGATTCTCGAATATTAGTGTGCCCAAAAAATCGTTGCTAAAAGCCCATTTTTTTGTAGTGTATAACCAAACTATCTTTTTGAACCATTAAAAACACACATCCAAACACACGGAAATGCACAGCAGTCCAGATAGCTTAACCAACAGCAATTTTCTACATGAAATAGAAGTAAAAGATAAACTGAACAAGCAATGAACAAGGCAATCCAACAATTTCTGTGAAAATGAATAGGGAATTGATATTTCCAAAAGGACTCTCACATGAATGGTAAGTTCTCAAACTCATGAGACATGTGAATTATCAAAACATAATTATGAAAATAACAATTCCCGTAATCAATAACATGACCATTCCCCTAGGACAATATATTCCAAGTTTCTAGACTGCTGATGGCATATTGGCATAAATTTGTAAAACACTCAGTAGTCTATAATAGATTGGATCTTCAGTCTGGGTCGTATTTAGTTTATTTTGCAAAAGAAGCTCTTTCCATACCAATTTGGATTGTCCATAACCTTGTACCTGATCAAACAAATTTATAGCTGAATTTCTGACAAAAAATGAAAACAGAAGAAAACAAAACAAAAGCTCATACATTTTCGAATCCTGCTTATTTTTTCCAATGATTTTGCGCATAAACAAACCGGATAAGAAAAATAACTTAAAAACAGAAAAGGTAACCAGATCTGATGATTCATTGTGAGGGACGACATAGGCATTACGAATGTCAACGGTGCCGTCGGACAGTACAGAACCGAGAAGAATACCAATGACTCTCTCAGCTTGGTCTGGTCTTCTCACAAAGTATCACCAGTGGGTGAACCTTTGGCGAGAGGCTCGTCGGAGTATTGTTTGCTCCCGCGACGCCATTGTCTGATCTTCAGTATTCCGATATAAAAGTCAAGAAAGATTGGGGAAAATCAAAATTGCTCTAGGGTTTAAAGAGTGATAATACGGATGAAGGGGAGAACTGACTGTGCTTACAGTTTCTAATGACAATTTGGGCCTTTTGGTTTCAAAGCCCGGATTCAAAGTAGGACGGACCCTATTTCATCCTTCTTTTTTATTGTAGTGATTATAATGAGCCAGATAAATATATATACAGAGCTGACATGAGTTTTTAAGGGTTTAAAGTGATAATATATTTTTTTTAAATTGGGTACAGTTGTGATTATATTTTATAAGTCATCCCTGAAATATATAAGATAGAATTTTATTCTATCTCCAGTATATATTTTTAATTTTTGGGGAACTACATAAATTTTTTATTTATTATCGAATATATGATCTCCGTTGTTTTATATAGCATATGTTTTAGTTTTAAAACATCATTCCTTTATTATAAACTAAAATGATTTTATGTGTCTTACTGTTCTATGATTTGATGGTGAATTTGACATGTTTGGTAGAAAGAATTTTGTTTCTATACATGATATAATTCCCATTGCCGACTCTGTCACTAAGTTAATTGTTTGATGTGAGTTTTGTGTTAAATTTTATTGAACGCTTAGACTTTTTTGTTGTTTCGATTGATTTTATAACCGAAATTGCACCAATTGAAACCGCACCAATTGAAACCGCACCGCACAGTTAAAACTGCACCGCACCAATCACAAGCAATTTCGTGTGCGGTTTTGGATTTGTCAAACCGCACCTAAATGGTTTTGGGTGCAGTTTAGACTTCAAACCGCACCAAACCGCACCATGCTCACCCCTACCGACAAAATAGACAAAGTTTCGCGGTCTAATTTTTTTTATATAAAAACAAATATGAAAATGTCTAATTAATTTTTTGAAAAAGTTAGTTTTGATAAAGAAATGTTATATTAAGGACAAAAACATGCATGAGACCCACGTCCCAATGCTCTGAAAAATAATAATTACTTAAATGAGATGTAGTATAAAAAAGAAGAATAATTAAGCAAACATTCATAAAATAAAAAAATTGATCCCTCATACGGTCGGTCAGCGAGAAGTTTGTAATTAAATATAGTCTCGCTCATAATCATAATAATAATAATCATAATCATAATAATTTCAAAATAATAATAGTAGTAGTAATAATTTTTAAATAATAATAACAAAAATATTAATAATAATCATAATAATTATTTAAAATTTATTATTATTATTGTTATTGTTATTTTGAAATTATTATTATTATTTTAAAGTTATTATTATTATTTTAAAATAATAATTATTATTTTTCTTAATATTATTATTATTATTACTATTATTATTATTTTGAATGATGGGCGGACCTACATTGGGACTGTGGGGTCCACGCTCTTAGGAGCTTTGAATTTTTTTGTATATATATTAGATACTTTTATTTGCATATTTAAAAATATATATTCTTAATAAATAATATTTTGTTCATTTCACTAGATGAGTTTTATTTTGATTTTTTGGAATAGATTTCAAAATTGTAAAATTTAAAACTATGGGAATTAATTTAAATTAGACATTATAATCATAAATATTACTCACTCTATTTCACAAAAAGAATCTTCTTTGCAAATTCTATGAATTTATACTGTTGATCGCAACATTGGATGACACAGATTGAAATGGATTTTCCCCTGCCGTTACAAGCTGTAGTGACATGAGAAATTACTCATTTGCCCCTCATTTGCTCATGTACTACACTGTCTACCGCTAATAGTTATGGCGGTAGTTTAGTTAACTAATAAATTAGGATGACTCAGTGGTAGCTTAATGGCCCAATAACCCATAGGTCTTAGGTTCAAAATCTAGCTGTGATATTTTTACCTCTTATGTTATATTTTTTGTCTATTAGATAAATTCTATTACCATCTATATATATATATATATACCCATCTTAAATCTCCACATTAAACTAAATATATATAAAGTAACTATGAATATTTATATAACGTAATTATGAATATTTTAATATATATATATATATATGTATGTATATATGTATATATTTATAAATTTATCTCTAAATATTTATAAACAAATATTCATATAAATTTATCTTTAAAATTTATAAACAAATATTTATTTATAAATTTATAAATATTTCATCTAAAATTTATAAAATTTAGATATGAATATTTGTTATAAATATTTAGAGATAAATTTATAAATATTTATATGAATATTTGTTTACATATATATATTTATATATAAAAATATTCATAGTTACTTTATCTATATTTAGTTTAATGTTGAGATTTGTGTAGTAATTTATTTAGTTTGATAAGAAATTTTGAAAGGAATATATATATATATATATATACACACACACACACACACACACACACATACATATCATATGTGGACGGACTGACGTGCCGAATATTGAACTTTATCCCAAAAAATATATTGATGCACAAATTCGAACCCAAGACCTACAGTTTGGAATATTGATCCAAAGACCACCTGAGCGCCAAGTTGCTATTATTTTGCAAGGATTAGTATTTAGTACTATTATTATTATTATTATTATGACTGTTGTTGTCGTTGTCGTTGTCGTTGTTGTTGTTGTTGTTATTATTATTATTATTATTATTATTATTATTATTATTATTATTATTATTATTATTGTTATTATTATTATTAGTACTATTATTATTATTGTTATTATTATTATTATTATTATTATTATTATTATATATTATTACATATTATTATTATTATTATTATTATTATTATTATTATTATTATTATTATTATTATCATCTTAATTTAAGGCAACATTTTAATAGTTGTTGCAAAAAGTTGTATAAAATATGCAACGAAAATAAAAATTATTGCCGATGAATATGGTCCATATTAGGCAACGAAATATAGCAGCAAAAAAACTTTCGTTGCCCTAGATGAGGAGAAATCAAGTGGTTAGAAATTTTGCAACGAATTTCTAACGAATTTTGTTTCCAAATTTTGCAACTACTTATGAATTTCGTTGCAAAAAGTGAAAGCCTGACACAATTTGCAACGAAGGACAAGTTTCGTTGGTAAACATACACTTTTAGCAACGACTTTGCCTGAAAAATCGTTGTTAAAGCCCCATTTTTAGCAACAAAAAAACTTTCGTTGCCCACGATGACGGGAAAGCAAGTGGCCAAAAATTTTACAACAAATTTCTAACGAAATTTTTTCCCACCAATGAATTAGCAACGAAATTTTGCAACGACTTATGAATTTCTTTGCAAAAAGTGAAAGACTGACACAATCTGCAACGAAGGACAAATTTTATTGCTAAACATATACTTTTAGCAACGACTTATAAAGTCGTTGCCCGAAAAATCGTTGCTAAAGGCCCATTTTTTTGTAGTGTTTGTACAGGAGTTTCATACCAAATACCAAAATCCACTTCAAATACAAGTTTCATACTCTAGCGCCCAAAAATCGGCCTTGACCAAACTTCGTCAGAAGGGCCAAGTCAATGAGGAGCCTTGGGACTTCACAAGTCCCTATATAAATCTCGCCCACTTTAGCGTAATGTTAAAAATGACTTCGCCATCTTGATGTAAGTCCGAAATTTTAGTTGTAATGCTATATGACCAAATAATTTCATTATTATAGTATTGTAATGTGTTGAATCTAACATGGTGTTAATACCTAACGAGTTTATTATCGCTTAGGAATATAATTTGATTACATGGTTAGACATTTAAACCATACGTGATGTAGTGTTGATTATGACTGATCATGTCATGTTAACATATGTATATAAGGTATTGTGATTTGGATATTAACGGTTTAATCTACGCGCAAGGCAAGTTCTTTAACTCTACTTTGTTAATAGTTGAGTAAGTTTTTCTAATTCTAAATCGTCGTTATGCAAATTTCATATTTCTATACTTTATTGAGTAAAGTATTTTCATTAAGCAACTTGATTGTATCTAGTTATTCATGATGATACAAGATTTCCATCTCCACACTTTCGTCGAGATAGTTATTATTATTATGCAAGTTTTTCTTAACTCTAAACTTGTTATATTAGCATTCAAGTACCTTTATTCTGTTGAACCAGTTTATCGTTCAAGTTATTATTTGTTGTGCATGCTTGATATTAAATTCTAAGTTGTAACCTTAGCTTAATGTTGTTCAAAGCAAGGTATGATAGATTATTCAATTGTTATGCTATTAGATTATTCCTAAAGCATGAACTTAGAACGAAATGTATATTCAGTTATGATCATTCAATAACATAGTGTTATTATCTTTTATTCAACTAATCCTTAATTGATGTCCGTTGAACTCCAAATTACCTTGAAGTGTATCCAAACCAAACTATCTTTGGGGCGGACTTGTACTCAAAATACTGAGATGAACAACCCTATTTATAGGGGTTACGCTTAGTTTTGTACTTTGCGCTGAAATGTTTGTATACAATACATGTACGAAGGGTTGATCCCCCTATGTACCCTGAAGTCATTATAGTCGTATGACTGTAAAAGTTAAAGTTGAAAGATTACTTATAACTGTGGACAAGGTTCGTGGTCATTAGACCCTTAGTTGAATGTTTAAGATGTTAATAGAATTTATTGTTGAATTCTATTGAGCCCTTGAATGGGCAAGGAATGTTTCAGTTCTATTGAACCTTTGAATAGGCAAGGAACATATAAGAAGTTAATAGAACTTATTGTTCAGTTCTATTGAGCCCCTGAATGGGAAAAGAATGTAAAAGTTTTATTCATTGATATTTTAAGTGAGCCTTGTTTGCTCACTCTTGCCTGTAAAATCCTTACAGCTAAAGATGGAAAGGGTGACGTACCTAGCACCAGTAAAGAAAAAGGAAAGATGAACAAGTACTTAAGAGTTGTAATAGTTTGATAGTTTTATTATTAGACCTTGATTTAAAGATTGTAATGAAGTTTATTTTAAATTTTCCGCATGAATGATTGTTTGTAAAGGTTAGATAACCTGGGAGATTTTATTTTATGTAATTCCTGTATGGGCAGGTTTATTATTCAATTTTATTTATGATTGGGTAGTTATAAATGAATGTTTTGATTACGTGAACACCAAATCTTGAGGTAATGAAGCACCGGATTTGGGGGTGTCATGTTGGTATCAAAGCTTTATGTTATGAACCTTAGGTGGGGGAAAAGCCTTCGGAAGTAACCTTTGAAAAGATAGTGGAGATAACTCTTATCGAGTTTTAAGGAAGAAGTAATAAAACACTCATGTGTTTGTGTGTTTATAACTTATGTGCTTGTGAGTATCGAGTAGAATGATTAATAATTCAAACTTTAAAACTTTGTTGTCAGGATGACTAATGTCGGAGAATCCAAATCAAAGCTAGGGAGGATGGACCTCGGATGCCTATAGAGGAGGAGCCTCGCGACATTCAAAGTTGTTTGGGGAATAACTCATCGCCACGGAGTCACCCCCCATTTGGGTAAAATCAATACGCTTAAAAAAACACGCAAGTGTACGTGGTCAACAAGTAATATAGTAGTGAATAAAGTATCGTTCCCACGAGGACAAAATATCAAGAGTTTTAACTTCATAATTATCAATTTTGTATTAACCCTAATTTTATTAAACTAATCAATTCAATGGTTTTAAATTATATTAAAAAAAATAAATTAATAAGGAAATAAACTATCACAAAACAGTCACCAATAACGAAATCCGGAATTTCAAACAATTAATGGAGAATTAGACTTATGATTTCACCCTGAGCTTCACTCTGATTTTCAAACCTTTATTCCAACTCAATTTAATATCCCAGTTTATTAATCAAGAACACGAACGTAGTAAGAGCCACCTCTCGATGCACTAATACCGTATTAACATCAATCCACAATTAAGATAGAAATCAATTTAAACACTAAAATTAACCAACTCACTATATCTCTACGTGAACTGCAATTAAAGAAGGTTTAAGTTTAAGCTCTCTATACGATTACATGCGATGTCAAGCGTATCTCTACCTTAACAATAATCACAAATCTGCTATCGACAAAATTCATGACACATGCTATACTAACTAGGTCTAAATTCGAATCTCCTCTCTCGATTCCTTTCAAATCCACAAGAACTGTTGATCAGGCAATTCATAAATTCACACTCAAATTAACATAGATAAACTGAAAATATCTTATTAAATTGGAAATCAAAGTTATAGAATCATCGTTTCGCCCAAAGATCCATCACAAGTCTAATAAGTTAAATTAGTTCATAACAAATGAATTAAAAACTGAATAATTTGTTGAAAACATCCTTCCAGTTACAAATAAGACTAAAGAGAAGAAGAATAATGAAAACCCCTTCATGTAGCCTTGATTCGCAACTGTCGTGACAATCTCTAAAAATTACTCCTCCAACGTTTGCTCTTGAATCCTTGAAATCTCTCTTGAATTAATGCCTTTGTGTTGTATGATTGTCGTTCTCGATTCTCCAAACTCAGCATAAAAAGATATCAAATTAGCTCCACACTTCTCCTAATCCAACTCTAACTCCCCAAGAAGAACCCAAATGGAGACATGAAACCTTTTCAAAATCAACCACACATTGATCAAAGACTCCCACACATACACTCCTACTACTATCACATTACATAAAAAATTATTAGTTCCCAGCATAGCCCAACTTCTAGCCAAACAAAGAAAGTTAAGCCCAAAGAAATCCCGGCCTTGTAATAGCGCATTAATACTATGTTACACGCACACAAGCACAATGACCGCGTCTCTCGACCCGATAAATTTCCTCACTCCAAATAGCGCCCGTAGCCTATGATTCCATCTGACACAAATAGCATACGCGCTATGTAGTCAGAAACATTCGAATTCCTTGAAATCTTCCTCCAATTGCCACATTTTGATTAAGCTCATGCATTATCCTACAACAAGCAAACAACCTATCAAAAGTAACATGAAATTACCAAAGACTAACAATATATAAGCTAAACGAACATAAATCGTAGGTTAAAAACCTACTCATCAAATTTCCCCAAACTTAATCATTGCTTGTCCTCAAGCAAAATGCAATGCAATGTACTAACAACTAACTACGAATCCAGAATTGAGATAGCAAATATGATTCGCTCATACGGCCTCAGAAAAACATATAACCGTTATACTTCATATCAAAATCATTCCGCACTTTCTATCAATCCATACATCTTATCCTGTTATAACTAATACAGTGTGTGTGTGCAATACTCATGTCAACTGATATTGAATCAAATTTAGTTACATAACTAGTTTCTTATCAGGAATCATACAGCATAAACTAAAAAATTTTGAAAAACAAACCCGTTCTAGCTTAGCTCAAACAATTACCATGATTCAAGTTCCGAATAGGGTATTCATGCTCACTTATTTCGCACCATTTTTCCTTCTTTTTTTTTTCATTGACGGGGGCTCTTCACCCTTATTTTTCCGTCTTTTATTTCTTTCATCAACTTTTTTTTATAGATGGTTGGTGAGTGCGTTTTACGCTCCATCTCACGCTTGTGTTTATGGGGAGTATTTCTTCTCAACCCACCACAAAACTCAACTAATTCTCAATATTTTCTTCTCTTATTTTTTTTAGAGCTTATATACCCCAGTCTTCCCCCAAACTTAGGTTAATGCTATCTCTGTCATTCTTTTCGTTTATACTAGCACTATCCTTTAGAAAATTGTTCTGTAACAATTTGAACCAATCCCTTAACATAGATGTTATTAACGTGTTATCCTTATTATACTAGTTTCAAGCAGAACAAGATCCACATCATAATAAAAACCGCGTCAAGATTCTTATACTTAGTAATATACTTGTCTATACCATTTTAGTTTCATCATTGGCCAATCACATATACGATCTAATAACTGGATTCATGCAACTATATGCCCACGATAATTTTTATTTATTTATTTATTTTTTAAATTTTTTTTTTAACATAAAATATGACTAAAAAGAAACATGAAACGACTAAAAATCATGAAACAGTACCCCCCAAACTTAAAACAAGTAATGACCTCATTACGCCAAAATAAGTCAAATAAAAGTAAGAGGCCTTCCCTGTAAACGAGTTATTGCTCGTCGTCGTCCTCTGGAAGATATGCAGGCAGATTGGGAGGATTGGGCATGACAACTGGAGATTCAGATGGATTGCAGCGGGAAAACACATCAGCAAGCGTGTTAAATGCATTTACATTGTACTCATATATTAAATCTTGACGTCGAGCCAACCAAAGAAATTGATTCCTTGAAGTCCTCGGTGGTGGCTCCTGCCTTGGTTCCGCTGTCACTGGGGGTGAGGGTTGTTGGATCATAATATAGCCTTCACCGCGTGGATGTGATCTCCCCCCTTCCCAAGCCTTATACTTCTCAATTGTTGCATGATCGATGATAACCATGGGGTGTTGGATAGGTTTAGTAGGTTGCCACTTGCTCTCCCTTTTTCTGGCCAAGTCGGTGATTAAAAATCCATGCAACAACCCACCAAGAGGTGCTCCGCGTAGCCCAGGTCAATGGACTCTTGAATACATTCTCCCACATCGACATTATAGAAAGCAATTGAGTTGTCCAAATGGAAATGGTGGTGTAAAATTCCATACAATAATCGAGCTCGTGCCTTAGTGACTTCGGTCTGATGGCGCGAAGACATTAATCGAGCACATATAAACGCATACCAAGCTTTTCCATATCGACTAAGGGCAGAATGTGGGAAACTTATCTTTTCATTTGTTCCGGTTTGAATAGCCCATTGAGTTCCAGGTTTGCATAGTCGAACAATCAACTCGTCTAGCTCAGGCAAGTCATCTTCATATCTGTCATCTTCCGGTGCCTCTAACCCAAAATACTCATTAATAGCATCGGCGTGAAATGCCACCGGTTTCCCCCGAACCATGACTACATGATTGACATGCTCCATTGTATTTGCATAAAACTCTTTCACTATGTTAATTGCCGCTGGAAGTGGTTGGTCAACCAACTGAAACCAATTCCGCTCCACAATTTGCAAAGCCATGTCGCCATCCAAATTAGCATTCGGCTTTAACCCACGTTCGAGCACCAATGTTTTCTTGTCGATGGTTGTCTTGAATCAGTCAGCGACCCTCTCACTAACAAACCTAGTGTGGTCATATTGAGGCCTAGCAGTGGAGGAGGATGGACGTTGTCTTTTGTTGGATGACATGGTGGTTTATGGAGTGGATGGGTTCAAGGTTTAGTTCAGGTATTTTATCGAACAGTTGGTGGGTGAACTAAGTTTTTCCCCCAAACTTAGGGTACTTAGTGTAATCTTGCAAGCCAAACTATGGAAACAAACACCAATACCCAATTTTGTCTACTTACTTGATATTCAGACTGAGGAAGATGAGCAAGCAAGATATGAGATATAATTCCTTGCGCTAATTGACTCCCCCCATTGGAATATGTTTCCCCAAGTGATTGCTTGAAGGTATGTAATGGATGTAGTGGAGAATTGATATGAATTGGGAGAGTGAAGTTTGGAGTTTATATTGGTGAGGGAATTCCAACGTGAATTGAATACTAGAAGATGAAAGGTGAAGGGGTAGCCATGGAGTAGAAGTTGAAGAGGATAAGGAGTTATGAGATGTTGTCATGCTTGGTGATTTTAATGAGGGTTGGAATTTAAAGTAGTGGAAGAGAAGTGGTGGAATTTTATTAGGTGAAGGAGAGGTGAAGGAGTGGTGAAGGAGTTTGATTGGGTTAAGGAGAGGCAAGGTATCGATTTTAGACGTGGGCACCTGGGACATTAACGCAGCTGCCTTACTGCAATATAGGAGGAGACAGTAGCGGTCGGTATATTGAGTCGAGTTTTTGCAACAAGTCGGTACGCGCTATTTGTAATGGTTTGTGGAGGAGCGGTCCGCACTAGTGGGTCAGAAGATCTGGTCTAATTAAGCGCGCCTACATGCTTGTTCAAGCGCCCCAAAGCTTTGTCTTTGTCGTCATAAGTAAGCGCTCCCAGTATTTGCATGGTCTGGCCGTTTAGTCTAGTAGCGCGCCCCGCGCTACGTTTGCCTATTGGAGAGCGCGGCGCACGCTGTGATGGCAGAATGTTTTCTTCTTTGTCCTGCAAATCAATACAAATTTACGTAAAAATTCAACGAAAATTAATTTCCTATATAAAAAAAAATAAATAAGAAAAACAAAAGTGTAGAACATGGGTTGCCTCCCAAGTAGCGCTAGTTTTAACGTCGTAAGCCCGACGATGACTCTCGTGTCACTGAGCATCGGCTAGGGTAATGTTGTCGACATCGATTCTCTCCCACCCAATCTTGCTTTATCCGATTGTTGTTGACCTTGAATGTCTCCATTGGGTTTCGTTTGTAGAGTTCAATCTGCGCATGTGGAAACACGGTTTTTATGGTTTATGGTCCTGACCATCTTGACTTCAGCTTACCGGGGAACAACCGCAAATGAGAGTTGAACAATAATACCGATTGCCCCAGTTTGAAAGTTCTGGGCATAATGTTTTTGTCGTGCCACTTCTTGACATTCTCCTTGTATAGTTTAGCGTTCTCGTAAGCCTAGAGTCGAATTCATCTAGCTCGTTTAGTTGTAACAACCTCTTTTCCCCTACAGTTGCTTGGTCGAAGTTTAGTTTCTGAATGGCCCAGTAGGCCTTGTCTTTATAGCTTCATTGGTAGGTGTGAGGCCTTTCCGTACACACTAGTTGGTATGGTGACATTCTATTGGCGTCTTATAAGCGGTCCGTTATGCCCATAGTCGTCATCCAATAAAGTGACCAATCTTTCCGACTTCGGTTTACAACTTTTCCAATATTTTCTTAACTTCTCTATTTGACACCTCAGCATGTCCATTTGTTTGAGGGTGATATGCTGTAGCCACCTTGTGGTTAACTCCATACTTAGCCAAAAGAGCAGTAAAAGCTTTGTTGCAGAAGTGACTACCTTCGTCACTTATTATTGCTCTTGGCGTGCCAAACCTCGTGAAAATATTTTTCTGTAGGAATTTGAGGACCACCTTGGCATCGTTAGATGGTAATGCTGTAGCTTCGACCCATTTCGAGACGTAGTCTACCGCGAGCAGAATATACTGATTGCTCAAAGACTATGGGAATGGTCCCATGAAATCGATGCCCCAAACATCAAAGATTTCTACTTCAAGAATTGTTTGTAGGGCATCTCATTCCGTTTCGATATGTTTCCCACCCTTTGGCATCTATCACATGTTTTCACAAATTGGTGGGCATCTTTAAACAATGTAGGCCAATAAAACTCGGATTGAAGCACTTTTTTCGCGGTGCGCTCACTCCCATAATGTCCACCATATGCCGATGAGTGGCATTCTTGCAGTATATTGTGGACTTCACTGTAGGGGATACATCGTCGAATCATCTTATCGACACACTGCTTGAATAGATACGGCTCATCCCACATGTACCACTTGACGTCATGAAGAAACTTCTTTTTTTGTTGTCGTGTAAGATCCGGGGGGAGCATTTTGCTTACCACATAATTCGCGAAGTCTGCATACCACGGAAATTCTGCATTCAACCCAAATAGTTGCTCATCCGGGAATGACTCGTTGATCGCGCATCTATCTTCATCCTTTTTCTTCGGATTTTCCAGTCTTGATAAATGGTCGGCAACTTGATTCTCCGTCCCCTTTCTATCTTTAATTTCTAAATCAAACTCTTGGAGTAGGAGAATCCATCAGATAAGGCGTGGTTTTGCATCTTTTTTTTTATTAAGTCTGCGAATCGGCCGAATGGTCCGTGTAGACTATTACCTTAGTCCCGTCAAGTCGCCTGAAATTTGTCAGCGTACACCACTTTGCAAGAAATTCTTTTTCCGTGGTAGTGTAATTCATTTGAGTCTCTGTGAGTGTTTTGCTTGCATAGTATATGGCGTGAAACACCTTATCTCGTCTTTGATTTAAAAGCATTGTAATCGTGTGAGTCGCAGCATCACACATAAGCTCGAATGGCATTTTCGAGTCAGTGCGACTATCACGAAATCAGTAGTTAATTTCTCCTTCAACAATTCAAACACGGACTTGCATTCCATGATAAAAAGCTAAAAGTAGCATCCTTCTCTAAAAGACTGCATAGAGGTTTTGCAATCTTAGAGAAGTCTTTTATGAACCTCCTGTAGAACCCAGCATGCCCCAGAAAACTTCTAATACCCTTAACTGAGCTCGGTGGAGGTAGTTTCTCGATCGTGTCCAACTTTGCCTTGTCCACCTCCAATCCTTGAGCCGACACCTTATGGCCCAATATTATGCCCTCTTCAACCATGAAGTGGCATTTTTCCCAATTTAGTATGAGGTTTGTATCCTTACACCGCTGCAATACCATGACCAAATTCTCTAGGCAAGTATCAAAATTGTCTCCATAGACCGAGAAATCGTCCATGAAGACTTCAACATTCTTCTCCACCATATCTGAAAAAATAGCCATCATACACCGTTGGAAAGTTGCGGGTGCGTTGCATAGCCCGAATGACATCCTCCTGAATGCAAATGTGCCGTAAGGGCATGTAAATGTTGTCTTTTCTTGATCCTCAGGAGCGATGGCGATCTGATTATATCCCGAGTATCCATCCAATAAACAGTAGAACTCATGTCCCGCTAACTTTTATCTAACATTTGATCGATAAAAGGTAGCGGAAATGATCCTTTTAGGTTTCCTTATTCAATCTTCTATAATCGATGCACACCTCCAACTTTATTCTCGTCCTTGTTGGAATTAACTCGTTGTCCTCATTCTATATTACCGCATTTCCCCTTTCTTGACACCTGATGAATCAGACTTACCCATTTACTGTCGAAAATTGGATATATGACACTGTCATCCAATAATTTCAGAATTTCCTTCTTGACCACTTTCTTCATGATTGGGTTAAGTCGACGTTGATGCTCCACCGATGGACTTTCATCATCCTCCATCAGAATCTTGTGCATGCAAAATGATGGGCTAATGCCTTTTATATTCGCAATCGACCACCCAATCACTGATTTGTGATCCCTAAGCACCCTCAGCAACTTTTCTTCCTGTAATTCGTTAAGTGCAGCAGAAATAATTACAGGTAAAGAATTTAAATCGCCTAAATACATATACCTGAGATGTTTAGGGAGTGGCTTAAGTTCCAATGTCGGTGGCTCCTCCAATGATGGTTTCAATTTTTCTACAACTGTCTCCTCTGTATACAAAGGTTCAAACGGTGCTCTGAATTGGCTAACTCGTGGCAATGAGTCTAGCATCTGTAATAAGTCCACAAATTCTGGGTCGTCTTTTTCTTCATCCCCCAATAAGGTTGTTTTTAACGGATCGTTGATCAAACTCTTGCTCATATCTTCACTGGTAATTTGCTCAATTAAATCCATTCGAAAACACTCTTCCTCGTCCGTAGGATATTTCATGGCCTTGAACACATTGAATTTTATTTCTTGGTCTTGGACTCTCATAGTAAGTTCTCCTTTTTGCATGTCTATGAGTGTCCTTCCCGTGGCCAAGAAAGGTCTCCCTAAGATGATCGGGATGTTCTTATCTTCTCCGAAATCCAAAATGATGAAGTCCGCATGGAATATAAACTTATCTACTTTGACCAGAATGTCCTCTACAATGCCTCTCGGATATGTGACTGACCTATTTACCAACTGCAATGAAATATTTGTAGGCTTTGGCGCGGGCAAACCCAATTTTGAGTATACGGACAATGGCATCAGGTTTATACTTGCTCCCAAATCACATAAACATTTGTTAAATGAAATTTTTCCGATCGTGCACGGGATAGTAAAGCTCCCCGGGTCTTTGAGTTTTGGTGGAAGCTTTACGTAACCGCTTTACACTCCTCTATTAGTGCCACCATTTCAAATTCTTCCCATTTCTTCTTCCTCGTGAGAATTCCTTTTCATAAACTTCACATAACTTCGGCATTTGCTCCGGGGCCTCTGCGAATGGGATGTTAATCTGGAGTTTCTTGAACACGTCTAAAAACTTTCTTGGCTGCTTATCGATTTACATTTTTGGACCCTCTGCTTTGAAAGCAATGGTGGAGGAAAAATAATCGACTCAACTTTGTTTAACTTTATTTCCTCGTTTTTGTTACCCTCTCACTGCGTTCTTTATCGCGTCAACCTTTTCCTCCGGTGTTGCTGAATTTTCTGCACTATTCCCACTGAGATGTTTTCCACTTCTCAACGTAACTACTTGACATTGCTCCTGATTACCCTTAGGATTTCTCTCGGTGTGGCTAGGTAAAGTTCCTTGTGGTCTATTATTCAATGCCAACGCAATTTGACCTATCTGATTCTCTATATTGTTGATAGCAAAGGCTTGATTCTTCATAGCCAAATCGTTGCTAGTCATGTACCTTGCCCATATTTCCTCCCCATCGGATTTCCTGTTCTGCTGTTGAATCTGTTGTGGATGACTATGAAAACCAGGGGGATATGATGGTCGTGGAGCTTGAGTTTGCTGATTATTGCTCCATGAAAGGTTTGGGTGGTTCCTATTCCCCTGGTTGTAGGTGTTTTGGTAAGTATTTTGCGCGAATTCTATTGTAGTTGCCTATGGCCCGAGCGGATCTTTGGATTTATTGCACATGCTTGATCATCCGGATGATCACTAGCACACAATTCACATACTACCATAACCTGCTGAACTTGAGCCCCTGTCATCGTATTTACCCTCTCATTCATCGTATCAAACTTCATGGAAAGTGCAGAAAGCTGTGCTTGTATAGCTGTTACTCCATCTAATTCCAAGATCCCAGCTGCCTTTGCCTGTGTCATTCTTCTTTGTGGGCCACTTTGGTAGTTATTTGTTGCCATTGTTTCTATCAAATTGTATGCATCCCTCGTAACTCTTAGCCATGAATGCATCGCCTGATGCTTGCATCAATCTTTGGTTACGACATTTCCATGTAGCCCGTTATAGAAGGTGTTCATTTGTAACCACTTGGGCAATCCATGATGTGGGCACTTTCTGAGTAATTCCTTGTATCTCTCCCATGCCTCATATAGTGACTCCCCATTCTGCTGCTCAAACATTGTGATGTCATTCCTCATTTTCGCAGTCTTCGCCGGTGGGAAAAATTTGGCAAGAAATTTTTGAGCCAAATCCTCCCACGTAGTGATCGAACCCGTCGGTAAAGAATGTAACCAACTCTTTGCCTTGTCCCATAAAGTGAATGGGAACAAGCGAAGTCTTATTGCCTCATCCGACACCCCATTGTACTTGAACGTGTCGCACATTTCCAGAAAACTGATTAAATGCTCATTCGGATCATCATTTGCCATTCCCCCAAACTGACATGAGTTTTGCATCATCTGAATGGTGCCAGGCTTAATTTCAAAAGTGTTCGCAGCTATTGCAGGCCTAGTAATGCTCGATTGCAGGATCGATCACCCTAGGTGTGGCAAAATCCCTCAACGCTTTACGGTCTTGGCGACCATCGTTCCTTCCTTATCAGAATTTTCGAATTCGTTCCTCGTTTCCTCAATCCACTTACTCAACTTTTGAAATCGTTTGTCAATGTCGTCCTCAAAAGGAAACAAGTTTGGATGTTTAGATCGTGTTTGCATAAACCAATGTCGAAAACCTGAAATAGAGAAAACAAAATAAAAATGTTTAAGTAAAACTGGACTAATTAAACTGATATCGTAAAAAATATTAAAATCTCGGCTAAATTGTCCCCGGCAACGGCGCCAAAAACTTGTTGGGTAAAATCAATACACTTAAAAAACACGAATCGTGCACGGTAAAACAAGTAATATAGTAGTGAATAAAGTATCGTTCCCACGAGACAAAATATCAAGAGTTTTAACTTCACAATTATCAATTTTTATTAATCCTAATTTTATTAAACTAATCCATTCAATGGTTTTAAATTATATAAAAAAAGTAAATTAATAAATAAATAAACTATCACAAAAGCGATCACCAATAACGAAATTGAATTTCAAACAATTAATGGAGAATTAGACTTATGATTTCACCACGAGCTTCACTCGATTTTCAAACCTTTATTCCAACTCAATTTAATATCCCGGTTTATTAATCAAGAACACGAGCGTAGTAAGATCCACCTCTCGATGCACTAATACCAGATAAACATCAATCCACAATTAAGATAGAAATCAGTTAAACACCTAACTTAACCAACTCATTATATCTCTATGTGAGCTGCAATTAAAGAAGGTTTAAGTTTAAGCTCTCTATCACGATTACATGCAATGTCAAGCGTATCTCTACCTTAACAATAATCACAAATCACTATCGACAAAATTCATGACACATGCTATATTAACTAGATTCTAGATTCGAATCTCCTCTCTCGATTCCTTTCAAATCCACAAGAAGCGTGATCGAGCAATTCATAAATTCACACTCAAATTAACATAGATAAACCGAAAATATCTTATTGAATTGGAAATCAAAGTTATAGAATCATCGTTTAAGCCCAAAGATCCATCAAAAGTCTAATAAGTAAATTAGTTCATAACAAATGAATTAAAAACTGAATAATTTGTTGAAAACATCCTTCTAGTTACAAATAAGACTAAAGAAAAGAACAATAATGAAAACCCCTTCACGTAGCCTTGATTCGCAACCGTCGTGACAATCTCTGAAAATTACTCCTCCAACGTTTGCTCTTGAATCCTTGAAATCGCTCTTGAATTAATGCCTTTGTGTTGTATGATAGTCGTTCTTGATTCTCCAAACTCAGCATAAAAAGATATTAAATCAGCTCCACACTTCTCCTAATCCAACTCTAACTCCCCAAGTAAGAACCCAAATGGAGACATGAAACCTTTTCAAAATCAACCACACATTGATCAAAGACTCCCACACATACACTCCTACTACTATCACATTACATAAAAAATTATTAGTTCCCAGCATAGCCCAACTTCTAGCCAAACAGCAAAGTTCGCCCAACAAATCCCGACGCAGCGCGCCCAGCGCTATGCTACACGCACAAGCAGCGCGGCCCGCGCTCTCGACCTAGTAAATTTCCTCGCTCCAGCGCGCCCCGCGCTATGATTCCATGCAGCACAACGCGCCCCGCGCTATGTAGTCAGAAACATTCAAATTCCTTGAAATCTTCCTCCAATTGCCACATTTTGATTAAGCCCATGCATTATCCTGCAACAAGCAAACAACCCATCAAAAGTAACATGAAATTACCAAAGACTAACAATATATAAGCTAAATGAACATAAATCATATGTTAAAAACCTACTCATCAACGTCTAACTAATGCTGAAGAGAAACTAATGCAGACTGAAGAAGAGAAAAAACAACTGATCGAGATGGTCGTAGAACTGAAGATCAAGCTGAAGGAAGAAACTACCAAGAGGGCGAGAGCTGAAGACGTATACGAGAAAGCTTATCAACGAATCGGAAGAAGCGAAAAGGGACGACAAAACAAAGAGGATGAAGATGGAAGAGATGGATAAAGTATTCAATACCGTGATCAATCGAGCTCAAGATCAGGTCATGGGTTATCCAATTCAGTTCGAGACTCTACCATCATATGTGTTAGATTTCCGAACAATGTTCTGAGTTATGGAAGAAGAGCGTCGAAAGGCTACGGAGTATCTTAATAGATCATCGTAGGAAATGTGCCTGTAATGCACGTAATAAGTATTAAATAATGTGTAAATCCCTAGTGTTAAGTAACCATGGGATATGAGAATGATGATGTTGTCCCGTAACTTTTGAAGTTCAGGAAGGAATATAAATAGCGTTGATGCTATTATTTTATGTTTTTCGAAGTAATGATGAATAAATAAAAGTTATTATTTTATTCAAAGTGTTATGTATTATGTGGTTATTTCTTTTATGGAGGCAAGTTAATTAGAAAATACTTAAAAAAGTTGAGTAATAGTCTAATAGATGTTTTGTTTTAACAGAAAATGCGTCCCAGACGTGAACCACCTCGACAAAGAACCAATGAGAGAACTAACAATAACGATGTTGAAGATAATCCCGTCCAACAACTAGTGACATTACTAACAGGAGCGTTACAGAATCAACCTCAAAACCAAGGCACAACGTTTAAGGAATTTAAGGCGGTTGGACCACCTGAATTCCGTGGATCCATGAATTCGGTCGAGGCACAGACATGAATTATGGAAATAAAGAAAGTATTTGAAGTCGCTAGGGTAGGGAATGAACATAAGACTGCTTTTGCAACATTCATGTTGAAAGCAGAAGCTAGTTATTGGTGGCAGGCCAATAAAACCTGAGAAGGACCAGGAGTGATGACCTGGGATAGGTTCAAGGAGTTATTCTTCGAGACCTATTTCCCAGATAGTTCGAAGAGTCAGTTAGAGGTTCAATTTTTGGAATTGAAGCAGGGAACAATGACGGTATCTGAGTATGCCGTGAAGTTCAACGAATTGGAGAGGTTTGCGCCATATCAGGTCAACACAGACGAGCGTAAGGCAAAGAGGTTCGAACAGGGACTGAAGCCCCAGGTCAGACAAGAGGGTTTCCTGCTCCAGATTGAAGACGTTTGCAGAGTGATGGAGAAGGTTGTACTACCGAAGGTGGAGGTGGAGGTGGCGAGGATAAAATTCAATCAAGAGCAGAAGAAGAAGAAGAAGAAGAAGAAGAAGAAGAAGAAGAATGAGGTGGAAGTAAAGAATGGTAGCGGAGGCAATGAAAATGGAAATAACAACAACAACAACTTTAAGACGAAGTGGAACGAAAACAGATCATCGAAACCAAAGTAGGTAACCAGCAGTTTAGGAAGTTTGAAGCATGTGCTACATGCGGGAGGTTTCATAAGGGTGTGTGCTTGATGGGTAAACGTGCATGTTTCAACTGTGGTCAGGAGGGTCACATCGCCTCAAATTGCACCCAACCTAAGAAGAATGTATGTTTCACGTGCAAGTCCAATGATCACTTTGCTCGTGAATGCCCTCAGAGGAAGGTGGAAGAAACAGCAAGAAGTAAGGGAGGCAGCAGTGGAGGTACTTGGGCCATTACTGGACCTACATCATCAAACAAACCCACAGCCAGAACTTTCAACATGACTGTGCAATCAAAAGATGTGGTGTCATGTATTATCCCAATCAACGATATTAATGCTTATGTATTATTTGATTCGGGTGCTACTTGCTTGTTTCAAATCGTGGCGCTGGGCCGCTTGCCACTTAGCGTAATATTTCAAATGACTTCGCCTTACGTAAGTCCGAAATTTTAGTTGTAATGCTATATGACCAAATAATTCTGTTATTATAGTATTGTAATGTGTTGAACGAACATGGTGTTAATACCTAACGAGTTTATTATCGTTTAGGAATATAATTTGATTACATGGTTAGACATTTAAACCATACGTGATGTAGTGTTGATTATGACTGATCATGTCATGTTAACATATGTATATAGGGTATTGTGATTTGGATATTAACGGTTTAATCTACGTGCAAGGTAAGTTCTTTAACTCTACTTTGTTAATAGTTGAGAAAGTTTTTCTAATTCTAAATCGTCGTTATGCAAATTTCATATTTCTATACTTTATTGAGTAAAGTATTTTCATTAAGCAACTTGATTGTATCTAGTTATTCATGATGATACAAGATTTCCATCTCCACACTTTCGTCGAGATAGTTATTATTATTATGCAAGTTTTTCTTAACTCTAAACTTGTTATATTAGCATTCAAGTACCTTTATTCTGTTGAACCAGTTTATCGTTCAAGTTATTATTTGTTGTGCATGCTTGATATTAAATTCTAAGTTGTAACCTTAGCTTAATGTTGTTCAAAGCAAGGTATGATAGATTATTCAATTGTTATGCTATTAGATTATTCCTAAAGCATGAACTTAGAACGAAATGTTTATTCAGTTATAATCATTCAATAACATAGTGTTATTATCTTTTATTCAACTAATCCTTGGTTGATGTCCGTTGAACTCCAAATTACCTTGAAGTGTATCCAAACCAAACTATCTTTGGGGCGGACTTGTACTCAAAATACTGAGATGAACAACCCTATTTATAGGGGTTACGCTTAATTTTGTACTTTGCGCTTATTTGAAATGTTTGTATACAATACATGTATACGAAGGTTGATCCCCCTAAGTACCACGGGTTATTATAGTCGTATGACCGTAAAAGTTAAAGTTGAAAGATTACTTATAACTATGGACAAGGTTCGTGGTCATTAGACCCTCAGTTGAATGTTTAAGATGTTAATAGAATTTATCGTTCAATTCTATTGAGCCCCTGAATGGGCAAGGAATGTTTCAGTTCTATTGAGCCTCTGAATAGGCAAGGAACACATAAGAAGTTAATAGAACTTATTGTTCAGTTCTATTGAGCCCCTGAATGGACAAAGAATATAAAAGTTTTATTCATTGATATTTCAAGTGAGCCTTGTTTACTCACTCTTGCCTGTAAAATCCTTACAGCTAAAGATGGAAAGGGTGACGTACCTAGCACCAAAGAAATAGAAAAGGGAAAGATGAACAAGTACTGAAGACTTGTAATAGTTTGATAGTTTTATTATCAGACCTTGATTTAAAGATTGTAATGAAGTTTATTTTAAATTTTCTGCATGAATGATTGTTTGTAAATGTTAGATAACCTGAGAGATTTTATTTTATGTAATTCCTGTATGGGCAAGTTTATTATTCAATTTTATTTATGATTGGGTAGTTATAAATGAATGTTTTAATTACGTGAACACCAAATCTTGAGGTAATGAAGTACCGGGATTTAGGGGTGTCACAGTTGTGCATTTAAGAGTCGAAATACATATAATTAAATAAAATAAGACTTGACAGTAATTCCATGTCATATATTTAATTGGGACATTGTATGATGAAAGAATTGAATTGTACGGTAACTATTTACTCAAAGGTTCTTTTATGATTAATGTTGAAATCTATATTATCTAGAAAGTCGTTGATCGCTAGGGAGGCTTATCCTATCAGAGAATAAATATTATTTATTTAAATAAATTAATAGTTTAATTTATTTATTTAAATAAGATTAGAATTGTTCTAATTGATTTATTCACAACCTATTTAATATGGAGAACCTAAAGGGTCACACCATAAAGAAGAATAATTATTTAAGAAGTTAATGGCATAATCGTAATAATAAGTTAAGTATATTTAATTTAATCTATGGTGATAGAATAAATTAAATAGCTTAATATTTATTATTTAATATTTTGAAAATATTAAATATAAATTAATAAGAGGAGTCTTATTATTATTATTACTATTATTATTATTTAATTCTAAAGGAGTTTGGGAGTTAATTAATAAATGTACTCTCATTTATTCCTAATAAGATTATGAGGTTAAATTAATTAAAAGAGTTTAATTAATTATCCTTAATAAGATTAAGGAGCTTAATTAATTAAAGAAATTTAATTAATTAAATAATATCCTATTTTTTATTAGATTAGAAGGGTTAACTGATATCTTTATAAGAGGAGTTTTATATCGTATATCAATATACGTAATTTCAACAAATTGGAGAAAGACGCTCTTTTGTATTTGAGAGATAAAAAACTAGGGTTTAGCCAACCACCCATCTTCTTGAATCTTTCTTCTTCTTTGGTGGATCACCTCAGAGACCAAACACTTGGGTGGCTAATATTGATCAAAGGAAGGAACCAAACTTCGGTGGGTTCATGTTGAACGCGAAAAGGATTGGAGGTGAACTTGTACTTAGGAAGCTCTAATCTTCAAGGGTATGATTCTTATTCTTTATCTTTTCGTTTAATTAATAATTGTGCATAAAGGATGATCCGGGTATATGGTTTGTAAAATTTTAAACTCTGATTTTTACACGTTTCCGTTTATTTGTGCAATTTGATTGCGTTTATGAATATTATAAACCTAACAGTGGTATCAGAGCCAAACCTTTATACGAATTATTAATTATTTTAATTTGATATGTATATTAATATATGTGTAGAACAATTTAATTGGGCATAATTTATTGTATAAAATTGATTCGGGAAACCTGTTTAAATAAAAATAAAAATAAAAAATCGCTATCTGTTTTTCGTTTTTGTAACAGATTATCGCCGAGTCTGTCCCGTATCTCGATTCATTCGGTTAATATATTATATATATATTACGTGTATCTATGTAAATGTGTAATGTTGCAGTACTTCGTTTATATATATTATATGATTATTGGGCCGTGAATCACATCATGAATCCTTATTACATATACATATCATAATAGTTAACTCTTGTTCTGTTAACAAGTGATGCTCCTGAAGCATTCAAAGTCACGTGAATATATATATATATATATATATATATATATATATATATATATATATATATATATATTCTTAATTATTTTAATATTAAAATAAAAATTTATTTCAATTTTAAAATTGGATTTCATGCTAACTAATTAGAGTTGGAATTGGATTACATGATAACTAATTGAAGTTGAAATTGAATTCCATATTTCCTAAAATAAAGGAGTTTATTTGTGAATAGGAAAGTGAATCCATGTTTCCTTAAATAAAGAAGTTTATTTAGATATGAAATAAGATTTCATATTATTCAAAATAAAGGAGTTTATTTGTGAATAGAAAAGAAAATTCGTGTTTCCTCAAATAAAGATTTTATTTAGATATGTAATAAGATTTCATATTATCCAAAATAAAAGAGTTTATTTTGACTTGGAATTAGATTCCATAATTAATTAAAATAAATGAGTTTATTTTGATTAAATATTTTGATTAAAATAAAATAGTTTATTTTATTCAAAATTGGATAAATTAAAATAAAAGAGATTATTTTGATTTAAATTTGGATTAAAATAAAGGAGTTTATTTTGATTCAAAATTAGATTTTATGCTAACTAAATTTGCCCATTAAATGATATCAATATATATATTGAATGTTTATTATTCATGAGATAAATGTTATTTATTGATGCATATGGTGATGTGTATGATAATAAATGAGATTGATTATGGACTATTGACCAATGTGATTGGATTTTATTTTAGTTGGATGCATGAATGTATGTGTTTTATTAAATGGGGTTTGCGTACCTTGTCTTCTCTAATTTTTTCTTAATGTAAATTCTAACTCCCTCCTATGTACTTCCCCTTGATTGCTGATCAATGTTTCTATTTATTTTAAATAGTTTTGTAATAGGAATAGTTAGAATTAATTTTGAAGAATTGAAGATCAAGGAGTAAGGAGCGCTTGAAGACCCGTTTGTAATGGAGCCCAGATTTAAATGTAATAATTATATTTAAATATTAATTCTTGCACCCCTAGGGTTTTGACCTTTTGGTTCACTTGGTGGCTCTAGTGTAAACCAAACTAGAATAAAAGTCCATAATCAATCCAGTAGAATATAGTATTCTATATGTGCATGCTTATACTATATATATATTATATATTATATAAACATGCTTCAGATGTTAATTAATATACGACGCGTATTATATATATATATATATATATATATATGCATGCGCTCTAAACAAGATGAAACAAATTAATAACAAACTCCTCAAATTTTTTATATTAAGTCCTAAGCGTTCAAAGATATTTGGAATATCGAGCGTCGCCTTTTAGCATGATAAAATAATAGAGTATCAATTAATTATTATAAGTTTGTTGTGTCACCATAAGGCTTATCTTAATTCTTTGAGATGTTAATTTTATCACATTTGATGCTTATAAAGAAAATTGAACAATGTTGTTTTGTTGTGTCACCACAAGGATAATATTTTTTTTTTGAATATATGGAGTGCTTGGTTGGACTTAACTTGGATAATTTTGATTTGGATGTGCCACCACTTGATCAAAATAATCTAAGAGGCAAAATACAAGGAGTTACATAGTTGATGTAATTGACAAGAGTTGTCTACCTATTTATTTATATATAGTTTGTTGTGTCACCACAAGGCTATATACATTTGAAATGAGATCCTTATTTTCACTAGCAAATCTTTAATTAGATTTTGCCGAACTATATAAGTGAGGGTAATATAGTTTGATGAAAATAGTGGGAGATACCATTTTAAAATAAGACCTAATTTATTTTGGTAATTAATTAAAGAATGTATGCTAAAATATTGGTAATTACAAATTCATTTACAGAATTTTACAAATGTCTAAATTACTATCATCACAGTAGCATATTAGATGTTAAATTAACTTAATCAATTAAACGGATTGGTTAAGGAAATTGAGAATAGTTCTCATAGCTGAAAAGTTATCTTATGTCCTTAATACGCCTATTCCTGCAATGGTTGCAGACAATGCCTTTGAGGAAGAGATTGCTATTTTTAGAAAGTGGCAAGATGATGCACAGTTGGCTCAATGCATCATGCTCGCATCCATGAGTAACGAGCTTCAGCGTCAGCATGAAACTATGGATGCTCTTACTATATTCCTGCACATTAAGAAGTTGATGGTGATGAAAGTAAGACTGATAGATATTAGATATCTAAGGAGCTCTTCTGATCTAGAATGACCGATGACACTACAGTACATATAAAAGTCCTTAACATAATCAATTTGATTGATCAATTAGGATAACGGGTTTTGTCATGAATGGAGAGTTGAGCCAAGATTTGATGTCGCACTCACTCCCGGACTCCTTTCACAATTGTTGTGAATTTTTCATATGAACAAGCTAGATATCAGCCTCGCTGATTTGCTTAACATGTTGAAAATGTTGAGAGTCACTTTCCAACCAAGAAAGACCATGTCTTACTGGTAGGGGCCAACGGATCTTCTGAAAAGAAGAACAATTCAGAGAAGGTAAAAAGAAAGACAAAAACAAAGGATAAT
Source organism: Panax ginseng (assembly GCA_020205605.1). Lineage (NCBI taxonomy): Eukaryota > Viridiplantae > Streptophyta > Magnoliopsida > Apiales > Araliaceae > Panax > Panax ginseng. The sequence goes on from CM035143.1 coordinate 103,102,577, forward strand.
AAGAACAAAACTGACACGGATAGCAAATGAGTTTGCTTCCAATGCAATAAGCCTGGACACTGAAAAGAAACTGCGAGAAACATCTTGCAGAGGCTAACCAGAAGAAGCTTAGTGAAGTTTCGGTTACAAATACAATTTTGGTTGATGTATCTAATACACAATAATTGGTTGATGTATCTAAAAGAAAAATTTGTACCTTATTGGACATGGTACGGTCCATAATGATTTTACTAACATTCCAGTATCCTTCTGGGGTTATACCCTAGAAATGGCTGCATATCTACAAAAAGGTAACCTCAAAATCCAGCCCCAAGACTTCATAAAAGTTATGGACAGGGAGGATTCCTAATCTTAAGTATGTTAAGATAAGAGGTTGTCCAACTTATGTGAAAAGGTTTCAAAGGATAAGCTTGGGACAAGATTTGACAAGTGTCGATTTGTGGGACATCCTAAAGTAAGTTTAGGGTATATGTTCTATAATCCTACTTCGCAAAAGGTGTTTGTTGCGAAATACGCTACCTTCTAAGATAAAGATGTTTATCATTGAAGGAGCTAGTGGGAGGATAATAGATCTTGAAGAGTTCAAGAATCACAAATCACTATAAGTTAAATAAGAGGAACCTGTAGATGTCTTGTACCACAATCGAATCGTAAATCTGGAATAGTACCAAAGATACCTGGGAGGTATGGATTCATCATAAATGATGATGATGAGTTACACATCATAGAAGATGATGATCCAGTTACATACGATGAGGTAAGAGTTGTAGACACTCAGAGAAATGGATTGAAGCAAGCTTCTCAAAAATGGAACATTCATTTTGATGAAACAAACCAAAAGAGTTTGATTTTATAACCTAGTGTGTACAAAAGGTTCAGTGGAAGCACCGTGCCATTCTTAATATTATATGTTGATATATTATGGATAAGGAATGACATACTGATGCTACAATCAGTAAAGATAAAGTTGTCTAAACATTCCTCCATGAATAATTTGGTAAGAGTATCTTAATTGGGGATACAAATCTATATAGATAGATTTATGAGGATGCTCGACTTAACCCAAGAAACGTATATTCATTTGATGCTAAAGTCGTTTAGCATGACAAACTCCAAGAGATGTCTCATGTTGATGAGCCATGGAGTGTATCTATCTTAATAGTCCCCATAGACTCATAAAAGAAAGATCGCATGAGTAACTATTATGTATGCGATGAAATATACGAGACTTGATGTTGATCGGTCATATTCTGGAGAAGATCATTGTAAGACAGTGAAAATATCTTAAAGTACTTAACCGGCACTAAGGATGTGATTAAAATTTATGGTGGGTCTAAATTAAAACTAGAGGGCTTAATGACTCAAGTTTTCGCAGACATACCAAGACAATATAAAAGCTACTTTAAGATAAAGTGTTACCTTGAACAGTGGTGTAGTGAATTGGAAAGGTTCCAAACAATAAACAGTTATTGGTTTAGTGATAAAGACAAAGTATATAGCTATAAATGAAGTTGCAAGTTGATTGTTTGAATGAAAAGTTCATTACAGAACTAGGAATAGTTCATAAGTCTCATCTTGGATCTAAACATGTGTTGTGGCACTTTCATTTGATTATAGGAATCATTGAAAGATGAGAAATCACTATAGAGATAATGGACTCTCAAGAACAATATTACATATCCATTAACTAAAGCTTATCCAACAGCAGGATAATTGTCACTTAGAGAAGAAGGGTATGAGATACCATGGCAATTGGCTTTAGTTCAAGTGGTTGATTGAAAGTAGTATGCACACAAGCCAATCATGTTTGATGATAAAGCATAAACTTTGTAACAATCTTATTCATTTATTAATAAAAAGTATTAATTTATTAAAGGCTTTTAATTATCTACATGATGCTGCTTTATAATATGTGATAAACCCATAGTTTTAAGCAATGCTTTTAGAATAATGATGATGATCATTCTAATGAGATCTAAATTCTTAGAAAGCTTAAAACTAAAATAGTTCCCAATCATTGGATTACTAAATTGGGGATTAGTGAATCCGGATAGATTGGTACATACGTTGCTTGCTCATTAGATGAGGATGATTGATCTCATGATCATTTGTGTGGAGACACTAAAGCAAGTATGTAGGTGCTTGTAGACACTCAAAATTTTCTGTACTACTGTTACTAACATTGCAGGAGGACAGATTCGTCTTTTAAGAGAGAACCCTGAAAGATAATCCAAATCCATACCGGATACTACCGGAAGTTCAGCATCAACCCCTGATCGCAATCTGGGAGTAATCCTACCTCGGAGATAACCCTGAGACATGCAGATACAAATATCGGAACACACACCGGAGAAGACCGATTAATCTCGGAGACAACCCCGAGGTATCCAGTCTTAGTCCCAACCATGGGAATAGCCAACAACCTTGGTGATAACCCCAAGGAATGCAGTTTCAGCGATAACCCCGGAAATGCTTATTTCAAATGCGACCAGCTTCAATCTCAGCGCTCACAATGAGATACACTGCACCAACCCGACAATAACATAGGGAAGACAGGCACACCTCAAAGATGACAATGAGGACCTTCAACAATTGCAGCAGTCCAATCTCAGCGAAGTCTGAGCAACGTCTGCTTTATCAAATTTCAATCCAAATGATAACACCGGTGAAGGGCAACATCGTTATCTCATCAAACACGATGCCACATCACGCCTCACGTAGCGATGTCCCACAAGGCTAACTTAATCCAGTAACTATTGTGCAGGTAACAAATGAAAGTTGAAGCTTGAAGACCGGGAGGGCATCGTCCCATCTTCAATGACTTCAGACAAACTCTAATCCCATGCTATCGCACAACTCTCGACAATGGCGGTCGAAATAGGTCTGTATACCTCAAACGGATGCCCAGATTGCACTTCCGAAAGTTCGAGTGGACATTACGATTGCTCGAGTGCACGTGCTTGAGACGACCCGACTCGACAAACCCGGCCAACCAGGGTTGCCTCTCCGTACACCTGGCTAAAATACCTATAAATAGAGGGCTTGGGGTGCTGATTTTCCGAGGAAAAAGATGAGGAAACCTCACACAATTTGCTCACTTTTCATACATACACAAAGGTATTTTCCCACTTTTAAACACACAGTGAGCTCATATATAGCCTCTTTGTACCCAAAAGCCAAGTGTTTTACCCACTCTAAAGATATGTAAGCCTTATTTAGCAACAACCTGTAAGCCTTCTCACACACTTTAGAGTTTTTCTCTTCATCTTTGCACACACCCTTCTACACGCCGAGAGTCGTGTTGCTTGCTTTTGCCTTACTTTCTCATCCATGGTTTCATTCCAATCAGTATATATATATATATATATATATATATATATATATATATATATATATATATATATATATATATATATATATATATATATATATATATATTGACTAACATTATCGAGTTATGCCTCGATTGAGCTTCTGAACTTGCTTTGGAGCGTTTATTTGCTTTTCTATATATATACATTTATATATATGAATCGTGTGTCTAACTTTGTTCGATGAGCCTAGACTTCTTGCCTAGGCGTTTTCTCGCTTAATATATATATATATATATATATTATATATATAATCGTGTCGAACTCACATTCGATGAGCCCGATTTTTATATCCGTGCAGCTTTTTTCGCTTTTATATATATATTTATACTTATATATATATGAACTGTAGTCGAAACTCGCTCGATGAGCCTCGGATTTTATATCCTAGTGCTTAATGCTTATATATATATATATATATATATATATATATTATTTTCATCCCGCATCAAGTTTCCTTCGTGGCGCTTGATCGCTTCTTACTGCTTTATTTACATTTCGATCCCCATGGAGGTGCTTGTGGTTTGTGATCATGCTCAGTATATATATATTTACTGACTTTTATATATATATCTGCTACTACTTTATACAAATTGTAGCATTCCGGTATGCCTTCTAGGAATCATGTGATCACAGATTCATCCCATTGGATCTAGATTCGGTTCCCGTGATGGACATTTTCAGCTGTAAGCAGCTTATAAATTATTTTGCGGTGTCTAAATTTCCTCAGATGGTTTCTATACCCACGAGGAAGTCGGCATTATTTTTGTATATTATTTTCGTACGGATGCCTCGCATCCGTCAAATAAAATCAATCTAGTCGATCACTTAATAAAAATGGGAGTGTAAAAGGTCTCAATTCCTATTGAGCATCAGGGTATGAAAAACCTCTTTTATAAAACATCACTGCCATATCTTGCTAAAAATTGAATTTTTACATAAATTCAAACCCTGTGTATATAGGTTTGAACGAGGCCTCGCACAACTTCCATATAACAACACATTGACCCACACACACACACACACACACACACACACACATTCAGATAATAGTTTCTTGAAAAGAAGCAGTCACCGTGGTAACACGGATGTCGAGGGGTGCCTAACACCTTCCCCCCACATAACCAAGTCCCCGGACCCTAAACGAATCTTGGTTTCACCGACCCGTATATCAGTGTCGCATCACTGGGTCAATGTGAAAACCTTTTCTCGGTTGTGTTAGTACAACCATTTAAAAAACCAACTGGCGACTCTTAACAGTCCCATCGTCGACATCATACATGTCGGACCTTTTTCACTTATTTTTTCAAACAAATCTCACCTAAAATGAGAACACCAAAGAACAAGTAATTGCGGAAGGGACACCCAAAAATCCCGACGTCGACAGTGGCGCGATTCTACTGGGACTCCAAAGAAGAGGACTTAAGCCGCTATTATAATCTTTTCAAAACTGTTATCTGCTTGTGTGTGGATGTTGCATTTACATTTGATGAATGTGTACGAATGCATTTCTTTATTGCACTTAGTGCTTCGCACCATAATTACTTGTTATATTAGTGCTTCGCACCATATCTGCTTGTGATATTAGTGCTTCGCACATGTATGTCATCATTTTCATACGGTGAGACACGATGTATGTATGTTGTGTAGTCCCTCCACTAGGAGGCTATCCCATCGGTGTTTAATTACTGGACTCGTGAGCAAACTAATTCTCTGAGGCTCAGGAAAGGCACCACCCAAATTCGTTCCAGTTGAAAGACCGGATTAACTTCCCGTCTAGTAGATTGCGATGATTTGGGAACCTTCATGCCAAAAAGCTACGAGAGTAACCTAAGATAGGTCATCCTTTGATAAACCCAAAGCGGAGGAAAGTCTCTTCATGCTCTCATTTCAATTACTTGTAATTTCATTCCATATCTATCTCCATGTAATGAGAAATATGAAGAAATGTGTACACATACATATTAACATGCTATAAACAAATGACACCAATTAGCAGATAAAATTTCTGAAATGGACACATCACATAGCATGTTATTGCATACATTCCCTAAAGACTAAACTATGCAAGTCTTTCGTAGGGAATCAATCGGACCTACTACCGGTCAAAATCCAAAAGGCAACAGCCTACAAATCAATCATGTCATCATCCGACTGCACTAAACTTAATCCAGCCTCGCAAAGAATTCGACGGATTAAGCAAGCAAATTACGATTTGGTCGTTCTACTAAAAGAATTACACCGACCACACAAGGTCGAAAAATACCAGACATGCTTGAATCCTCCACACAAGGAGGAATCCTACATTAGCATACTCCGAACTACAGATTGGATACGACCAACAAAATTCATGATGCCCATCCCACCGGAGATCCGCACCTTCGGTGACATCAAAAGAAAGTCCTCCAAATGGAAGAGAACCTTCACATTATCAAAGGAATTGGAACACACGGAGTGTTTCATGTCTTGATCATGTATTTTTCCCCGGTGTTCATTACCCGTAAAAATTTAAAACTCCCCGACTTTGAAAAATATGACGAAGTTAGGAGATCCTTATACACATTTAAAAGTATTTATTGGAGAACTTGGATCCTATGCGGAGGATGAAAAACTCGAATGCAGCTTGTTCCAAAAGAGTCTAATCGGAGAAGCCCATTCGTGGTACATGTCGACGCCGGGATTTTTGGGTGTCCCTTTCACATTTTGTTCTTTGGTGTTCTCATTTTAGGTGAGATTTGTTTGAAAAAACAAGTGAAAAGGTCCCATATGTATGATGTCGATTTATGGGACCGCTAAGAGTCGCCAGCTAGTTTTTTTATATGGTTGTACCAACACAATCGAGAAAAGGTTTGCACATCGACCCAAAGCCGATGTGACACCGATATACTGGTCGATGAAACCGAGATTCGCTTTAGGGTCCGGGGACTTGGTTATGCGGGGAAGGTGTTAGGCACTTCTACATTCGTGTTACCACGATGGACCGCCTCTTTTCAAGAAACTATTATCCGAATGTGTGTGTGTGTGTGTGTGGGTCAATGTGTTATTATATGGAAGTTAGGCGAGGCCTCGCTCAACCTATATACACAGGATTTTGAATTTATGTAAAAATTCGCTTTTTAGCAAGATATGGCAAAGATGTTTTATAAAAGAGGTTTTTCAAACCCCGATGCTCAATAGAATTGAGACCTTTACACTCCCATTTTATTAAGTGATCTACTTTGATTGATTTTATTTGACGGATGCGAGGCATCCTTAGGAAAAATAATATACAAAAAATAATGCCGATTTCCTCGTGGGTATGGAAACCATCCGAGGAAATTCGCACATCGCAGTATAATTTACAACCCGCTTATAAATTTAAAAATGTCCATCACGGAACCGAATCTAGATCCAATGGGATGAATCAGATCACATGATTCCTAGCGCATGTAATGCTACAATTTGTATGAAAGAAGTAGCGGTGTATATATATAAAAGCGGTAAATATATATATACATACATGATCACCAACCACGAAGCACCTCCACGGGGATCGAAAATGTAAATAAAGTCATTAAAAGCTATCAACCGCCACAGAGGAAACTCTCAAAGTGACACAAAACATTAATAAAGTCAGAAAGCGATCAATGCAACCGGATGTAAAATCGAAAGCTCATCGAACAAAGTTCGACCACGGCTATATATATATATATATATATATATATATATAATGAGTAAACGCAATCAATATAAAATTCGTGCTCATCGTAATGTAGTCCAACACATGCTTATATATATAATGTATATATATATATATATATATATATATATATATATATATATATATTAAAGAAATAAATGCTCCTGCATCAAGTTCAGCTCATCGAACAAAGTTCACACACAGCTAATATATATAAATGTATATATATATATATATATATATATATATATATATATATATATGAACAATGTGTCAATTTGTTACGATGAGTTTAGATTTGGCCCAAGCATTTATTGCTTAATATATATATATATATATATATATATATATATATATATATATATATATATATATATATATATATATATATATAAAAGCAAGTAAACGCCTCCGCATCAAGTTCAGGCTCAATCGAGGCATAACTCGATAATGTTAGTCAATATATATATATATATATATATATATATATATATATACATATATCGAATCGAAAAACCACTTTGACCAAAGTCCCAAAAAAGCAACACGACTCTCAACGTAGAAGGGTGTGCAAAGATGAAGAGAAAGACTCTAAAGTGTGAGAATGCTTATAGTGATCGATAAAAAGGCTTCTATATCTTTAGAGTGGTAAACACCGGCTTTTGTGAGTACAAAAGAGGCTATATATGAGCTCACAGTGTTTGAAAGTGGGAAATACATTGTATGGGCGAAAGAAAGAGCGAATTGTGCAGTGCTTTCCTCGTTTTTTCTCTTAGAAAATCAAAGACCCCAAGCCCTCTATTTATAGGCATATGAGCCATTGTACCAGAGTGTAGGGCAACCCGGCCTACCAGTTTGTCTGTCGGGTCGCTCTCAAGACGCGCATTTAGGCAATCGTAATGTCCACTCGATTTTTTCGTAAGTGAAATCCGCATCCGCTTGAGGTATACAGACCTATTTTGGACCGCCGTTGTTGAGAGTTGTACGATGGCATGTGATTAGAGTTTGTGCGGGTTATTGAATATGGGATGATGCCCTCCTACCTTCAAGCTTCAACTTTCATCCGCTACCCGCATAATAGTCACCGGATTGGTTACCTTTGTGGGACATCGCTACGTAGAGACGTGATGTGGCATCGTGTTTGACAAGATGACGATGTTGCCCTCACCGCGTTATCGCCGGATTGGGCCGATAAAAAGGAGACGCTGCTCGACTTCGCCGAGATTGACCGCCGTAATTTGTCAAGGTCCTCATTGTCATCTTTGAGGTGTGCCTGCCTTCCCGGCGTTATTGCTGTGTTGGTGCAAAGTATATCTCAAGATAAGTGCCGAGATTGAAGTCGGGTCGATTTGAAACAAGCATTTCGGGTTATCACCGAAATCGCATTCCTCGGGGTTTATCACCAAGGTTGGTGGCTATTCCCATGGTTGGGACCGAGACCGATACCTCTGGGTTATCTCCGAGATTAATCGGCCTTCTCCTGTGTGTGTTCCGATATTGATCTCGCATGCCTCGGTTATCTCCGAGGTTGGAATTGTTACTCCAGAATATGATCCGGGGTTGATGTTGAACTTCCTAGTAGTATCCAAAGATGGATTTGGATTGTCTTTCGTGGTTCTCTCTAAAAGATGAATCTGTCCTCCCGCAATGTTAGTGAATAAGAGTATAAAAATTTCGAGTGTCTATAGATGCCCCTCTTTATCATACTCATGCATGGCGATGTATGGGTAGGATAAAGAATCCTAGACACTTGAAACGCAACAAGATAAACATGGTACTACGGGTAGTAAAATGATGCAAATGTACGATGATGTATGTATTGTAAGCCCAACATGGATGATTGTCGCCCCCTGCTGCTTCAACTGGGATGGGCAATACCGACCGATCCGATCCGTGTGTAATTCAATCATAGGATGTTGATGTTGGGTTATCACCAAATTCCCGTGTTTTTGATAACGATTTCGATCCTCAAGATGTACCTCTTAGTATGTAAGAGATCCGTGGGGATGAAGCTTGATCTGTTTGAGGATGTGTATAACATATTCCATCATCTATCCTCTTTGATAATGTTGACCTCTCCTGGTTAGTATCGCCAGAATACGCCACGATTCTGTTGGGTTTACTGCCAACAACAAATGCTGCCAGGGGTGCCTGACCTTCCTTGATGTGTGAATCAACGGCTGAAACATCCTGTGGGATATACTGTCAAGGATGCTTGACCTTCGCTATCGTGTAGATCAACGGAGCATTTGCGCTGTGACCCTCGTCGGGGATCCGCTGGGGAATATGGGCAGTTGGGTATGAGAACCTCGAATAGCTCTATAGCTCTGATAGGTTTAAACGCTATCGACTGAAATGACGTTAAGGTTGCTTGACCTTCGTTGATATGTGTGTCAATCTACCGAGCATGCGTTGCTACTCCCGCCGGAGATATATGTTGTAACCCCCGCCGGGATCCACCGGGACGCATGAGTACGCACGCAACTATCGAATCTGCTCTCAATGCTTCGATGGGTTTACTTGCCATCTACCGAAATAACGCCAAGGTCGCTTGACCTTCGCCGATGTCAATCTGATGAACGTGTTGTAACCCCAACGGATGAACGGTTGTAACTCCGCCGGGATCTACTACCAGAAACTTCGGCCTGAATCACGCTGGGACCTATTTAGGGTAACGACCGGAGTCAAGTGATCGGACCAGTATTTAGGTATCGCGGATGTGATTTGTGATAAATGACATCATTGTGGGTATACCTCATGTTCGGGTGACTACCAATGGGCGACGTGCAGATTCAAAGTCTCATCCGAGAAAACCAGATCAGATGTCGCTTTTGCTCAATCGCGGTGGCATTTTTATTCACGATTTGACCTTTTCTAGTCCGTGAGAACTCCGCTTCAACTCGAATCGACCGAGCCGAGGGTGGGACCCACATAGAGGAGCCGCAGTGCACCCGCCGCAGTCATAGTGAGCTCAAGCCAGCGCGGATGATAAATCCGCAGCCAAATTTTCTTCGCAAGTCATTTCAACTCATTTCACAGATAGAGAAAAACGCGACCCATCTTCGATCTCATTGAAGTTCGGGCCGCTTTCAAAATTCTATCACCGCATAAGTGTTCTACACTATCCCGTAACGTATGCATGTATTTTTTCCAGCTTTTTGTCCGGCTGATTGTGAGTTATCGCATCTAAATGCATCTAAACACATAGTAGTGATTATGTATGCACAAATGACTTGATAAAAAATATTCAACATAGTAAATGTTAGTATTAAACCATGTCAATATAATGATGTGAAAAAATTTGACTTTTTAGATAAATCAAATCGCACCTTTTTCTCGCTATTTTTGTCCTATTTGAGGTCCAATGAGCAAAAGGTAGAAAGGCAAAGTACTCCTAGCATCGAGGTTGGCCTTTATGCATGATGTTTTTAATTTTTAATGCATATATTATGTATATGACTTTGGGGGTGTGTGCCATCGAATGGCCACCTGTATATGCCTATGTGCATGTGGATAGTCCTATTTTCAAAGGGGACTATGGCAAAATTTTTCCAAATGTAGGCATCGGGTAGTCATGCATTTTAACTCTATTATATGTTAAAGTAAATGCATGCATGCATATAGTCATAAATGCATTTAAAAAGCTCTGTGTAAGGAAATACCACACCCTTCTCGAGGTGATTTGAGACTTGTTGTCCAGATATTATGGATCCGGATCACCCGAGCAGCTTTTACAGACCGCTTCGCATTTTACGAGGGAGGGCTTCAAGTGCCTCGCCCCTGCTCGTCGATGTTTTCTTGCTTGGTTGGTGGAGGCCGTGATACGCCCCTGCCCGTAGATGTTCCAGACGCTGAGGACGCAGGAGGCGATATTCCGATTGAGGATCCCGCCTCCTCGCCGCACATACGTCCCTCGCAGGAGATTCCCGAGCATTCAGTGGTGAACCCAGAGTCATTGGGTGATTTGGGTAGACATCCATCGATGTATTTGCATGCTAACGAGGTACGGCGTTAGACTTTGATCTTCCTTCTTTCCTATTGATGAGGATTTAAAGGGTTCTGATGTTGATTTCGCATTTCATGCAGTTCCGTGTTTTACATGTACCGCTAGGGAACTGGTTTAAGATCCACCCATGTACCAAAGTGCTTTCATCCCGACTATAGAGCAAAGAGTGCATGAGTGGGGATTTGGGGAATTTTTCCATCCTTCCCGCGCCGTTGTCCCTCGGGTTACCTCGTGGCTTTGTCTCGAAAGCGATGGTTTCATCGTACTCAGTACCCATCTCGCCGGATTACGAGGTGATGATGACGCCTATGGATTGGCGATTTATCACAGTATGGAGTTTGAGGGAGCCAAAGGCCTCGCATGGCGAATATTACCCCTACCGCCGCCGATCCTTATTAGAGTTCCGCGAGGCGCCAAAGGCGTGACTTTCCGCTCAGTCCCTTTCGAGCGTAGATGTTATGAGCGGGCTATTGAGTGAGCCCATGCCCGATGATGTCGATCGTGGATCGCGCTCGCTGCATGATTGTTCCCGATGATCATTCGAGGTCGCTTACATAGCAGATAACTCTTCCACTAGATCTTTTGCTTTGGTCAAGCACACGCGATGTGGGCCGATTGAGAGTACGATCGGGGCTCTTACACCTTTGCTATTTCCTCCGGCACGCGTCGCTACTTCACCATGTGGTTCGACCGAGGCTTGGTTAGGATTTTACCCATTTCTCGCCGGTGAGTATTTTTCTTGTCTTTTCCCATTCATAGGTTAAGAGTGTTTATCGATAGCAGAAATGTTTTGCCATCAGGTCAAGTAGCTTTGGGGCCTATGAGAGGCTCCCATGTTTGCAAGGCCCCGTGAGTGTGTTAGGTTTAGATACCTATCCACGAGGACGATGGCACCATTCTATTCTATTGCTTTGAGGTCCTCAGAGTGAGGGCTTCGCCACCGCCGTAGATGCACCGAGTTGCCGACGGCCGACGCCATCACATGGATTCCCTACTGTGGGAACATTTGACCATTGGTTTTGAGGATGGACACCCAACTCGAGTCGAGTATTTGATTTCCACCAGAGAGTTCCTCTCTCACAGATGGAGGCCGGAGCTCTATTTAGAGAGCGGCTATTAGGGAGCACCACAGGGAGATCCAGATACCGATCTTGCCTCCCGCCAGCGCCATTGGCTCAGATCACGCATACCCATCACCGATATCCCATTGTTGGGAGTCGACGGCTTTTGTTTTATCGTAGGGTCCATGTACTCGTGGAGATATTCCAACGTTGGTGGCTCCTCAAGACTATCGGGGCCCAAATTCCGCGCTACATAGTTTATGGGGGACATGGTTCCAGATCTTGATGATGACGGATTGGGTAGCAGTGTCCGAGCTCCACTCATATGACCTGTGATTGATAGCTCAACCTTAAGCAGCTGGATCAGCACATGTATTTATTCGCATTTGGGCGTAGATCCAAAGAGGCGTGAGTCATTTGTTCCTTCCAAATTAAGTGTCGGCCCCCTCGACGACCCATTTGGTTTTGCCACGGCAGATCCTCCTTTTTATAGGCCCCGACATCCCCGCTGACAGAGATCCAAAGGACTCAGAGGAGTTACATCAGTGTGACAGATCGAGGATGTGGACATCGAGACCCCGGTCTTCTTCTCGATGTATATTCTCATTATATCTTTTTGATAGGCCTCTCATTAGATATCGGGTGGTCGCTTCCCATTCTCGCTATATCTTTTGATAGGCCTCTCATTAGTAGTAGGGCCCCGTGCCCCATTTTCATGTATTTGTAGTCAGACAGAGTCGATGTATTAGATGATGATATATTTAGGAATGTATGCACCATTTTTTCATTCCCTATATCATATTGCCATCCATTATCTCATTATGCATGTATCATGTTATGCATATGTATGTATGTCCGTAGATATTCAGATTGACCCCTCGGATGGTCTTATGACACTACCGCATGATGTCTTCTTCGGCAAGCTAGTCAGATAGATCATACCCCACCGCTGCTGGTGGTATTGGGTATGCGATCGTGGTATGATAAAGATGTCACCGCCAGATAGGTGATCAGAGATCTGCTACAAAAGATACCATGACCTTTTGGCTTTTCAGTGTTCCCGCAGGATTTGTAGACGGATGCTAGAGCATCACACCGACAGGTGTGTATTCCATTTTGGCACCCATGAGTCGACTCCTACTCTGGAGGAGTATGCACGCTTGACGATGCTACCCTTGCAGATGCACTCTCAAGGTACATGGCTTTAGGAGACATGAGTAGACGATTCACGACTTCACAGATCGAGGCGCAGAGTAGGCAGATGAGCCGACATCCGCCACGTGATATCTCAAAGATTTTTCGATGATAGATTTGGCGCGAGGATAGCTACTCACAACATTCTCGGATTTCACCGTGTCGAGGATCATCATGCGCAGCCGTAGTTGATGTAATCGATGCTATGTGTATCGCCATACGTGTACATGCCACAGATATGGATGAGATAGATATAGGCGTTATCATGGCCGTGAGAGCTCCTCAAGGAGGGTCGCACTATCAGCCTTGCATGATCGTAGAAGTAGACTCACGCACAAGATCCCATCGTTGTACTTACCCATCAAGAGTGTTCACCGGGAGTTCTATCATGTCAGATGTGTGGTTTATGTCACACTTGAGACCGGCTGGTACCCTTAGACTATATGGGTATTGCTTTCTCCCATGATGTGGCTATGTCATACTCCTTTCAAATTGCCGAGTGTATAGATGCTCACCCCGGTCCGCATTTTTGGCGTACATCGAGATCCATTTAGCATATTGTCGCGTTTCGGCTTTGCTCACCATACAACCTTCATTACTCACGCCCCGCATGGATTTCCTCCTTTCGTCGGTTTGAGGGCGTGACTACTTATCACCCATCGCCGTGATGTCGCAGCTTCACCTGGGCCCTGTGATTTTACCCTTTTCGAGGGGGCGATGTGTCGCTCACCTTCTCGATATCTCTCAAAGAGGACCGATCTCGTATACGCTTGTTGGGATCAACCGAGATAGCCGCTTTCCGTTACCATCCCGCTTATTCGCAGAGAGTACTCCGCATGGATGGAGACGGAGATTTTATCTACCGCAACAAGATTTGCAAGATCGAGAGTGAGTTAGACAATGTGTAGAGCCTACGGAGGACATTGATACCTACATCGAGGAGGAGCCCGTCACCGGGTTGCCAACATTTCTTCCTGGATTCTCCTAGTACTAAAGTATTTTTGTGATTCAAAGACTGAAGACAAAGATTTCTAGAGCAGTAGTCTTCATCCGATGACCTTTGAGAGAGATCGATTCGATCTATGATGTCGATCGCTTTTGATGTGAGGGATGCCGCCTATCGAGAGAGACGAGGCATCGCTCGCAGAGATGCCGCCGTCAGAGCGTGATGAGGCCAGCACCCATAGATGCAGCGATAGTTGAGCGGATACCGCCATATCCGCCGGATGTAGCCATTACAGATAGTATCGCATGAGGTCCCTTACCACCGGTATGATCGCAGAGATGAGCGCTTATATTGATGAGCATATGGTCATCATGCGCAGATGGCTACAGATCCGTTGGGTCATGTGGATATTCTCACATAAGAGACCACAACTTCACCTCCATCTTCGAGAGAGGGACGCCATGTCATTTGTTAAAGACGCATATACCCCGACTTGTAGATGAGCTTGTATTTACCTCAAGCATGCACTAGCTTAGCCATTTTGTCATGCATATATTATATCAGATATATATCAAACAACATTATATATGATAGGAAATATATTTTGGATCACTTCCCTTTTAGATATGCTCATGCTATTTGCTTGATATTTTGCCCACGCCGCTTGTGGCTTGTGGATCTTGATGTACTCAATTCCTCCCGGTGGATGGACATCGAGTTGTCTCCGATAGTTCGTAATGGATCATCGATCTATGTATCCCTACCATCTTTGGTGTCTTGGGACTTGTTTCCGATGGAAATGTGGAGAGGAGTGTGGCTTTCCTCCGAGATCGACCGCACTACGATGGTCGCCAAGATTTCTATTTAGGAGAAGCCTAGTTAATTCCACCTCTTATGGTTTGGTGTTGCTTTTCGAGGTATGACCGCAGCCTTTAGATGGTCGCCAATCTCCTATTCGGGAGGAGTTCAGTAATTCCATCCCTTCGTCCAAGCCAAATGAAATGTAGTGGATTGAAAGAGAATCCCAAAGACCGCTGACAATGGTTTGTGTTTTGGTAGGGGTGAGACCGCACCATGAATGGTCGCCACGATTCCTATCAAGAGGAGATCAGTCTCATGTAGTTCAACCTCGTGTAAGAGGTTCAACGTCAGATATGGATCGATATGGTGTAGGAATGTTTTTGTTGTTTTTGAGGAGAAGAGGGTAGAAATGTTTTTGTTGTTTTTGTTTTATCATGACCGCCATATGAAATGGTTGCCTACGCATTCCTATTGAAGAGGAGATCAGTCGACGAGTTCGCCTCGTATGCGAGACAAAAGCGTAATCCCATGTGCAGTCGAAAAGTGGAGGAGAAAGTTTAATCCTAGGTTGAGGATAAATCGCAGTATGAAAAGTTTGATCCTGTGTACGGGTAGCCAAACTCAGCAAAACTAAGAGGTTCAATCCGCGGGGGATGACCTAAATTATATGAGCGCAAAGGAGAAAGCCAGTCACCGGGTCTTGAAAAGTATGCTTCCTCGAGGGGCAAAGTGTAGAAAAGTCAGAGGTGGTAAAGGGTTAAAGAACCTAATGACTCGGTGATCTGATGATTACGCACTGTGGTGTTTACAAATTACTTTAGATATAATACCGCTTTCACTTGTCTCGAAAGTTGATGAGTTGTGGAAATTCATCGCCGCCCATTTCTTGCAACTGAGAGCCCTCCTCACAATACTTCCTCGACAATAAACGGCCTTCCCAGCTTAGAGCGAATTTTCCTTTAGCCTCGATCTTCGCTGTCAAGAATCTTTTCAAAACCAAGTCATGTTGTTTAAACCGCCAGAGCTGACATTTTTTTTGTTGTAGGATCCGCCATCCTTCGTTGATATAATCGACTATGGAAGATAGCCATGGTTCACTTTTTTCGCCTATTAGAGACAATTGGTGATACCCGCCTTGTACCCATCGGTCTTCATCCACCGAAGGCCGATCAACACTCTAAGAGATTCCATCTCAACTTCTATGGGGAGCACTACTTCCATCCCATAGGTTAAAGCGTAGGGGTTGCCCAAGTGAAGTAATGCATTGAAGTTCAGAGGCTAACAGAGTAAGAGGCAATATGTCGTGCCAATCTTTGTGGTCATGGACATCTTTTTGCATAATCTTCGATGTTTTGTTAGCCGCTTCAACAACACCGCTCATCTTCTGACGATAGATGACAGAGTTAAGATGTTTGATGTGAAATTTATCGTGATAATTCCTCCATCATTTTGTTGTTGAGGTTCTTGGCATTGTCTCACACAATCACCTCTCGTCATATATCGACAAACCACATTGTTTCCGATGAAAGCAATGATGACTTTTTAGTGACCCTAGGGAAGGAGGTCGCTTTCTACCCACTGGGTGAAGTAGTTGATCACGGTGAAGATAAATCTCCATGACCATTACCGGCTTTAGGCTCGATGGGCCCGATAACGCCCATTCCCCACATCGAGAAGGGCCAAGGCGAACTCATATCAGGAGTTCCCGTGAGGGGCGGTATAGAGATTCCCATGAATCGCAATCGATAGCATCTTTTTGACGTGGTCATTGTAATCACCCTTTGAGAGATAGCCAATAATGTCCCGCCCCGAGGACTTTCGACAAGGAGGGGGCCACTCATGGGGGGCCAGACTCCACCATGGATTTCATCCATAAGCCTTTCGGCTTGATCTTTGTCTAGACACCGAGGAGACCTAGTCCTCGATCTCTTTGTAGAGCGATCTCCACTCGTAGAACTTCATAAAGAAGTCGATGGATCCGCTTTTCTCGGCCAAAGCTCACCTCACGGTGTAGATCCATCTCGCAGATATTCCTCGATATGTCGATACCAAGGAGGTTGATGGGAGGTAGCTCATCCGATACTTCTCCAATGTAATTCCCATAGTCAAATAGCCTTGTTCAGTGGAAATTATGACGCTTTGCAAGTGTTCTTTGTCCGATATACGAATCAAGGAGGCCAAAGTTGCTAATGATCCGCAAAATCATTCCTATTACGAGGAATGTAGAAAGGAGATTTCTTCAACTCCAAAGCTATCTTCAAAACTCCGCCGATGGTAAGGCAAAGAAATGTAGTTCCTTGGTTTGATAGATTCCGTGGATCGTCTGATTACTAACTCAATCTCCAAGGACAAGCTTAACTCGTTCGATGCCCATCGAACGGGCAAGTTTTAGCCCCACGAGACAAATTTTCATACTCACCGTATTATTGGTGCCGATAAACTATAATTTGATGGTCAATGGATATCGCCTCCCCTGCATCAGATACTAGAACTGCCCAGCCCAGAACCTTCCATATTAATACCCATCAAAATACATCTTCCATGATCGCTTATCGATCGATGGTGTTGTCAGATCACATTACTCCTTCATCGTGGAAATATGTTTCAAGGGTTTGAAATCCTCTAAATAAAAAGCGCGCCAGCTTGATCCGCCGATTCCTCGACCTTTGATGGACTTTTTGAGTCACATATATTTATGTCAAATTGTTGTAGATCAACCGCCATCCGGATGTACCCATCAATTTAATAATGGGTTTGTTGAACACGATTTGAGAGGATCCACGCGGATACGAGATGGGATGTGACCATGGAGGTAATGTCAGAATCTCATGGAGGCCCATGCTAAAGCACAACACGCCTTTTTCGATCGTAGTGTACTTGTGTTCACCGCTAAACCTTTTACCGAGGTAATAGATAGCCTGCTCGCCTCTATCGCCTTTTCTTTCCCAAAGACGCAAATTTCATGGCATCATCACTTACGGATGTATACATGAACAGGGGAATATCATCCCGGGTGGTACCAAGACTGGAGCTTTGACTAGCTATTTCTCGATCATTGTAAGGAAGGCATTCTGGCACTCATCATTCCATTTCACGGAGGAGTTCTTCCTTAATAGCTTGAAGATCGCTCAGTGTGTCACGCGAGTCGAGATAAATCTACCGATGAAGTTGATTCTTCCCAAAAATCCCGTATTTCCTTTCTCCGTCTCGAGGAATGGGCATTTCAAAGGATGGCTTGGATTTTGGCAGATCCAAATTTATCCTTTGTGGTCAATTTAGAAATCCTAGCAACTTGGTCGATTTAACGCCAAAGGCGACTTAGTCGATTCAACTTCGTTGTACTTTACGCAACCTCGCTGAACAACTTTCTCGAGATGGTCTATATGGTCATCCTCCTTCCGTGACTTGACAATGATGTCATCCACATAGATCTCGATCTCTTTATGCATTAAGTCATGGAAAAGAGCCATTATAGCTCGTTGATAGGTAGCTCCAAGATCGATGAGGCCGAATGACAACCGCCTATAGCAAAAAAAGTTCCCAAGTAGTGATGAAAGCAGTTTTTTCATGATCTTCCTCAAGAACTATGATCCGATGGTACCCCGCAAAGCAATCAAAGAAAGGAGTACATGTCAAGATCAAAAGATTGTAAAATGAGAATGTGGATAAATGGCACGGAAAGTCAGCCTTTTAAGCAAGCTTTTGTTCAAGTCCCGGTAATCCACGCAAACTCGCACCTTCCTCCACGCTTAGGCATGTGCACGATGTTGATATCCACTCGTGATATGTAGACACCATGATGATGCTGCCTTGAAATTGTTTCACAATTTCTTCTTTCACCTTTAAACTCCACTCCGTGTTTCAATCGCCTCGAGTTTCGCATTGACCGCTTAAATCCTCTTCGATGGGAAGGCGGCGAAGGATAAATGTTAGTGGAGAAACCCATCATGTCTTTATGAGACCATGCAAACACATCCCCGGAATTGGGTCACAGCGAATTCATGTCATTCCGCTTGGTTTGGGGTAAGGTCGCAGCGATGGAGTGGATTGTCATCATCCTCCCCATCCCGGTCGATGGCCATTACGTCTGGCGTCATCGCTCGGGGTGTATTCGCTGGTATGCTCATCATGAACGGCGATGCGATATACACCGGACATCATTCATATGTTGCCTGGCTGATTCTTGCTCCTCTTCTTCCATCACAGGATTTCCAACAAAGATTTCTTTTCTCCTTCACCCCTGCACTTTTGGAAATAATATAGCCATTACATTAGTCAGCACATTTACCGGAGGGTTGTGCAACGGAGTTGACAATAAGCTAAACGCCATATGTTTGAAGTCGTGGCGAATCACATTTATGTTTATGAGGATTCCTCGTGACCAGAGTCAAGTGTAATAGTCATCCAGCTTGCTCTACTTGCTTGGTTAAGCTTAATAGGGTACTTGATACCCCCGACAATTCACTCAACCCTTGTCCCCGCTTTATGACCCAACGACATCATTTCGAGTAGTCGACATTACCTACAGTAAATTTTGGTTCTAGCAATGGTGCTCCAACAGTATGGTATTGGGTGTTGCTTATTTCCAAAGGCATTTAAAACCGACCGTTCAACGTCTTACATTGGGTATCGACATGAACTACATGTCCTACAAGGCCGAGAATTTATCGATTCGCTGATCGTGACCGTAAAGCTATTGCTTGATGATGTATTTCAATTGTTGATGAAGAGTGGAGGGATCGCCTGTACCCATATGAATCCATGGTCGCCCCAGGAGCAAAGTTGTATCCCGTAGTCTATCTTCGAGCACAAGGAAAGATAATGCTAGAATAACGTAGAGGACCAATTTCATTGGTAGCTCAATTACTCCACCGAAGTTACTACGGCTCCATCAAAAGTTTGATTTATAGTATGGCTATTCAATTCCGCTGAGATTGATATTCATCTTCACCAAGGTAGCGTATGGGCAAATATCTCGCAGAGGAACCTCCATTCATTAAGACTCCAGCCTACCATATATCCTGAGGACAAGACCATCAATGTGCAACGATTTGGTAATGACAACCTTCATGGTATGTCATCATTTATGAAGGATATCACATTGTTGTTGAAAATGCGATCAACCATATGCTGAAACTTTTTTTCGTATCCACCGATGGCTCCGGGAGATAGGCTTCTTCCAAAACCTTTTACCGCACTCTTCCGGGTGATTATTTAAGTCAGGACTAAGTCCAAGATTGATATTTCAAGTTGTGGAGCTCTTTCAAGCTTAAAACCACCGTAGTCATTATGACCCACAACGCAGCAGGAATTTTTTCAATCTTTCCATGGGTATTTTCCCTTGATTTTGGTGGTGGCTTCACCACCCAAATGGGGAGATGGGCAATCTGGATTTTCTCCTTCTCGGCTAATCGCAAAGAAGCTTGTACGCGAGGTGGATCCTTCACCTTCCATAATTCCATGGAACCTTGTGCAAGCTAACAATAGGATATTGTGCTCTGATGGCAAGTCGATTCGCTCCTTGAGGCTACCCCCTTCAAAGGATCACTTCCTTCATGAGCGAATTGCCGGGCGCCAGGAGTAAGGGTATTAATCCCATCACCAAAGGATATAACTTCTACCTGCTGAATTTTCCACTTAGTAGGCCTCGTGATTCTCACTTGTATCGCACTACACAAAGGTCGTTATTCCGCCAAGCGCAGTAAAGACACCAATTGCCGAATAGATTTTGAATAAGGTGGCGGAGTTCTGTAAATTCTCTCTCAGTGTTGCGACCACTAGATCGGAGTGACATCGGTATACTCTCATCGAGTCAGTTGTATCATTCCCAATCTAGGGGTTGATCGGAGGTAGAAGGAACTCCGATCCTCCTTCATCGATTAATGGCGAAGAATTTCCTCCATAAAGTTAATCCCGTATAGTGTGAATTCCCTTTGTCAAGGCTAAATCCCGACTTCGGCTTTGGCATTAAGTTCTCTTTGTCACTTTTTCTTCTAGCATTTCATTTTCCGGAAGTGATTTAGGGAATATTCATGACAATAGGCAGGACCTCGCATGCCCTCGGGTCAGATTAATCCCGGGCGAAGTTACTCTATGTCGAGGTTACTTGTGTTTTGGCACTTGTTCAATTTGTTTGCGTAGATTTTGATCTTTCTGCTCCATTGTGAATTGGAACTTCGCATAATCTAATCTCTGTCTATCACCGGTTTTCGTGAGTCTCATCTGGTTCACCGGGTTGGAATTGGGCCTAATTGCTCCAATTGACCATGTCAATTTTTTTTCAGTGCCGAGGAAGAGGGTCGTCTTGTACGCGAGGTTGATCTGTTTAGTGACTCACGTACCTTCCATTGTCTATTAGGGTCCTCGGATCTCGTGTTTCAAGGCTCAACACCTTTAACATCGCCCTGCCCGCCCCGGATACGATAAAACACATTTCCTAGCAAGAAGATAAAACCCCACTCCATTAGTGACGGTCAGGTGGAAGATGAGTGATTTTCTTCCGCCAGGTTGTCAGAAGATTAAAACACCTTCTGTATGTCAATTTGACTTCTCCACCTCTCGGCAATCGGAGAGGGTTTGCAGCGTTGTCACATCACCGGGTCAATGTGCAAACCTTTTCTCTGCAGTGTTGGTACAACCATTTAAAAACCAACTCATGCACTCTTAACAAATTCCCATCACAACATCATACATGTCGACTTTTTCACTTGTTTTTTCAAACAAATCTCACCTAAAATGAGAACACCAAAGAACAAGTAACTAGTGGACACCCAAAAATCCCGACGCCAACAGTGGCACTCACTGGGACTCCAAAGAAGAGGACTTAAGTCGTTATTACAATCTTTTCAAAATTGTTATCTGCTTGTGTGTGGATGTTGCATTTACATCGATGAATGTGTACTTAATGCATTTCTTACTTAGTGCTTCGTGACTATAATCGCTGGTGGATATTAGTGCTTCGCACTATATCTCGCCAGGATATTAGTGCTCAGATATGTCATCATTTTCATACTATGAGATGCGATGTATGTGAATGTATGTTGTGTGGTCCTCCACTAGAGGCTATCTCGCTTGTTTGATTACCGGACTCGGGGAAGACTAATTCCCCGAGGCTTAGAAAGGCACCACCCAAATCCGCCCAAATTGAAAGACCGATTAATTTCCCGCCGAGTAAATCATGATGATTTGGGAACCTTCATGCCAAAAATCCGCGAGAGTAACCTAAGATAGGTCACCGATAAAACCGAAAACGAGGAAAGTCTCTTCATGCTCTCTCATTTCAAATTACTTGTAAACACAATTACTTGTAATTACATTCCATATATATCTCCATGTAATGAGAAATATGAAGAAATGTACACATACATATTTTAATTAATATGCTACAAACAAATGACATCCTGCTTTGGCAGATAAAATTCCTAAAATGGACGATCACATAACATGTTATTATACACATATTCCTAAGGGAAAACTATGCAAGTCTTTCGCAGGGAACCAATCTGGACCTACTACCCTATTTAAATCCAAAAGGCTACAGCTCTACAAATAATTATGTCGCCATCCTAACTGCATCAACATAATCTAGTTTCTCGCAAAGAATTTGACGGATTAAGCAAACAAATTACAGATTTGGCTGTTCTACTCAAAGAACTATACCAGTCCAATCAGGGTACAAAAATACCCATACAAGCTGAATCCTCCACACAAGGGGGAACCCATGTCATTACAATACCTGAACTGCAGTTGGATACGACCAACAAAACTCATGATGCTGCCCATCCCACTGGAGATCCAGACACTAGTGACATCAAAAAAGAAAGTCCTCCAAATGGAAGAGACCCTTCGTGCTATCAAAGGAATTGGAACACATGGGAGTGTTTCATATGCTGATCTTTGAATTTTCCCTGGTGTTCATTATCCAAAAAAATTTAAAACTCCTGAATTTGAAAAATATTATGGGTTAGGAGCCCTTACACACATTTCAAGGTGTTTATTGGAGAACTTGAATCTTATGCAAAGGACAAAAAACTCAGAATGCAATTGTTCCAAAAGAGTCTAACTGGAGAAGCCCGTTCGTGGTACACACAAGATTAGACAACTCAAAGATCCATAGTTGGGAAGAGCTAGCACATGCTTTCCTCACTCAATACAACTTTCAATCTCAGATGGCTCCTGATTGGTATCAAATTACCAAGATCAAGAAATAGTCTAACGAGTCTTTCAGAGAGTATGCTCAAAGGTGGAGATGCCTGGCTGCCCAAGTTAGTCCTTCCATGACAGAATCAGAGATGGTCATGACTTTCATAGACATACAAGAAGCTCCATTCTATGAAAGAGTTTTAGCCGGCATCGGCAAACCATTTTTTGAAATGGTCAAACATGGGGAGATGACTGAGATGGGATTGAAGTCCGGAAAAATTCAAGACCTAGTTGCCCTCAAAGCTGTTGCTGACCACATCCAATCCAGAAATTATGTAAACAACCCCTGAAGGGTCCATAAAAAGAAAGAGGAAGATGTTTCCCTGATACTATAGGGTTAAAAAGGCAATCAAAACATGCCTATTTAAAGGAGAAACTATACTCCCTTTCAAGCACAGTCTGCGAACCCTCCAATACCAAAAGGTGGAGAAATCAAACGCCCTCGAGTGTTCACACCCTTAAGGGACACCCTCGAGAACATTCTCAATCTTTCGACAACACATAAGAAAATTACGCATCTTCTTCTACTAGCCAGCCCTAATGGACGGGGTTTCAATGCTGCTCGGAAATGTGCTTATCATACCGGGGCACCTGGACATGATACTTAGGATTGTTGGGCCTTGAAACACAAGATCCAGGACATGATAGACAATGGTGAGATCGTGGTCACCAAACCAGATCAGCCTTTCACGCTCAAGACAACCGCCTTCCTCAACACAAAGAAGAAGAGGTCAACATGATCAATTGGAGTAATGGATCAATTCCAATTTCAACCGTGAATCCTCCTGCACTTCAAAGATGGTGATGACAAATGGATTATGCCAAGTTTCAGCCACAATGGAACGAAAGATAAAAGCTTTAGGCAAGCAAATCAATAATCGCGTAATCGGTGAGTTATCAACATCAAGTGACTCACAATTAATCACCAGAGCATGCCGCCTCCTACCTCTTGTCATGAATGTTCCTCGCCACTTTCGTAAAATGAAATGCCGAAGACAAAGTGACAAAGAGAGCAAATGCCAAAGCCCGGCCGGATTTTTCCAACAAAAGGGAATTAACCTATTTGGGCCAACCTATGGAGGAAATCCTTCGATGTTAATCAATGAAGGAAGGATCGCCCTTTACCTCCAATCAACCCCCGCTCAGTATGTACAACTCGATGGAGTATGTCAATATCACTCCCTGGCCTCACCACACAAAGATGTAAGAATGCCAAGGCACTCCGCCACCTTATTCAAAATCTAATCGACAAGGGTGTCCTCGCACTCCAGCGGACGATGATACCGTGTTACGTGCAAGTGAGAATACAAGTCCTACTAAGTGGAAGAGTGTGGTAGCAAATATATCCACTAAAACCGATGGGGCTAACAGATTATCCATAATGCCAACAATTCAACTCAAGGAAGCAATAACTTTTCGAGTGTGGCCCCCCCAGCCAATCAACTTTCCGCATGCAGCATAATACCCTATTGTTAGCTTGCGCAAGGTTCCATGGAATTATGGAGAAGGTGAAGGATCCACCTCACATACAACTGCTATAGTGTCGAAGGAAAATCCACTGTATCTTGCCCAACGGGTAATGAAGCCTACCACCAAATCAAAGGGGAAAATACCCATGGTGAAGATTGAAAAATTCCTCCGCAATATGGGTCAAAACAAAGCTAAGGTGGTTTTAAGCTTAAGAGAAGCTCCACATCAAATATCAATTTTGGACTTGGTCCTAACTTCCAAGGATCACCAGACGATCTTGCTGAAGGTTTTAAAAGAAGCCTATCTACGAACATCAGTTGATACGGAAAAATTTCAATATATGGTTGATCACATTTTCAACAACAATGTGATATCCTTCACTGATGATGACATACCACCCGAAGGGACCGGTCATTGCAAACCGC
Source organism: Panax ginseng (assembly GCA_020205605.1). Classification (NCBI taxonomy): domain Eukaryota; kingdom Viridiplantae; phylum Streptophyta; class Magnoliopsida; order Apiales; family Araliaceae; genus Panax; species Panax ginseng. The sequence continues at coordinate 103,127,732 of CM035143.1, forward strand.
TGCACATCATGGGCTTTGTCCTCCAATACATGCTAGCCGGGTCTTGATAGATGGAGGTTCATCTTTAAATATCCGCCCATACGCAACCTCGGTGAAGATGAATATCAATCTCAACCAATTCGAGTAGCCATACTATCATCAAAGCTTTTGATGGAGCCCGTCGGAATTCTATTTGAGTAATTGAACCGCCAATCGAAATTGGTCCCCACATTCTCGCGATCTTTCCATGTACTCAAGATAGATTCGGATACAACCTCGCTCTTGGGACGACCATGGATCCATATGGTCAGGGCCCCTCTACTCTTCACCAACAAATTGAAATACATTATTAATAATAGCCTAGTCATGGTCAATGTTGAACCAGAGTGTCCTCAACATCGGACGTGCCATTCATCAATGCCAATGCCGATGTTGAACCGGCCGGGTTTACATGCCTTGAAGTAAGCAATACCCAATACCATGCTATTGGAATGCCATTACCCGAACCTAAGATTTCGCCGAGGTAATGCTCAATTTGCACTCAAGAAATGATGTCATCAATCATAAGTCGACAAGGGCTGGGTAAAGATTGTCAGGGTATCAAGTTCCCAATTCGATTAACCAAGCAAATTGGAATAGTTGGACTAGGCTATTTTACCAGTTCTAGTCACATGAATCCTCATAAGCATCAGCAGATTCCTTCAGCTTCAACTATGCAGCGTTTATCTTCGCCTTCAAACTTTGAGTCCGCACAACCTCTGGTAAAGGTGCTAACCAATGTAATGGCTATTATATTTCCCAAGCCGGTACCAGTAAAGGAGAAAGAAGTCTTTGTTCCAAATCCCGCAGTGGAAGAAGAGGAACGAAGAATCAAGCAAGACGTCATCTAAATGATGTCAGGTAAACGCATCATCGTTCATGATGAACATACCAACAGATACAAGCCAGATGATGATAACCCAGACGTAATGGCCATCATTCGGGATAAGGAGGATGATGACATTCCTCCATCATCAAGGGTCCACCTTGACTTTGCCCTCGCCAATTGGAACAACACTTCGCATTGGTCGTTATAGTAAAGCCGTAATCTCTTTCCTCGCCTATAGATATAATAACTGCTTACTTTTTTTTATAGTATTAGCAGTTTATTTTGCCAATATATGCTAACATTATGTATGATCAACACATTTTATATATACTAAGTGAAATCATATTTTATTTCAGGACTCTGAATTTAGATGTGCTCAGATTTTGTCGACACGCAAGCTCTTCTCCACAAGGATCAGACCTTTGATGTAGAGATGAATTCAAATTTGATGGATATACAGGATGACATTGAGGTGCCTCAAGATATTCAAGAATGGGTTAAAGACAAACCAAAACCCAACATGGATCAAACCACTTCTTTCAATCTCGGAACCTTAGAAAGCCCTAAGTTAATCCAGATTGTTCGTGACTTTACCCCAAACCAATGTAATGACATGGTTACGCTATTAACCCAATTCTAGGATGTGTTTGCATGGTCTCATAAAGACATGGTGGGTTTGTCCACTGACATTGTCCTTCATCACCTTCCCATTAAAGAGGGATTTAAGCTAGTCAAGAAGAAGCTCAGGCGATTAAAACCTGAATGGAGTTTAAAGGTGAAAGAAGAAATTGTGAAACAATTTCAAGCTGGCATCATCATGGTGTCTACATATCCTGAGTGGATATCCAACATTGTGCCCGTGCCTAAACCCGGAGGGAAGGTACGAGTTTGCGTGGATTACCGGGACTTGAATAAAGCTTTCTTAAAAGATAGCTTTCCCATGCAATTTATCCACATTCTTATTGACAATACTGTGCAATACGACATGCACTCCTTTGCTGATTGCTTCGCAGGGTATCATCAGATCATGGTTGCTGAGGAAGATCATGAGAAAACTGCTTTCATCACTCCATGGGGAACCTTTTGCTATAGACGGTTGTCATTCGGCCTCATCAATGCCGGAGCCACCTATCAACGAGCTATGATGGCTCTTTTCCATGACTTAATGCACAAAGAGATCGAGATCTACATCGATGACATCATTGTCAAATCTCGAAAGGAGGATGACCATATAGACCATCTCGTAAAGTTGTTCAACAAAGTCATGTAAGTACAACTTGAAGTCAATCCAATTTAAATGCGCTTTTCATGCTAAATAAAGCAAGTTCCTAGGATTTCTAGTCACCACAAAGGGATTGAGTCGATCCCGCCAAAATCCAAAGCATCACTAAATGCCCATTCCTCGCATGTAAAAGGAAATACGGGATTTTTTGGGAAGAATCAACTTCATTAAGAAGTTTTATCTCTCAACTCACAAAGAACTCGTGAGCCAATCTTCAAGTCATATGGAAGAACTCCATAAAATGGAATGATGAGTGTCAAAAGGCCTTTCTCATAATCAAGAAATAGCTAGTTAAAGCTCCTGTTTTGGTACCACCCAGGGATGATGTTCCCCTGTTCATGTACCTATCCATAAGTGACAATGCCATGGGCTGTATGCTGGGATAGAAAGTTGATAGAGGCCAAGAACGAGCTATCTATTATCTCAACAAAAGATTCAATAGCAGTGAACACAAGTACACTCTGATTGAAAAGACGTGTTGTGCTTTAGCATGGGCTTCCACGAGGTTACATCATTATCTCAATGGTCACACAACCCATCTCATATCCCGCGTGGATCCTCTCAAGTACGTGTTCAATAAACCCATGTTAAATTGCTGGCTGTCCAGATGGCAGTTGATCCTACAACAATTTGACATCATATATGTGACTCAAAAGTCCATCAAAGGTCAAGAAATTACGAATCAACTGGCCGCCGCACCTTCAGGGGATTTCAAACCCTTGGAAACATATTTCCCTGATGAAGGAGTAATGATAGTTCAGCAACACCATCAGTACGATACGCACCAATCATGGAAGATGTATTTTGATGGAGCTTTTAATCTGGAAGGTTCCGAGCCGAGAGCAATTCTAGTATCCGCACGGGAGTAGATCCTTCGCTATCAAATTGCGGTTTTGTCAAAGACGAACAACACAAATTGAGTATGCAGTTGTCTCATGGGGCTAAAACTTGCCTGCTCAATAGGCATCAAAGCGCTAACTGCCTTTGGAGATTCGTAGTTGGTAATTAGACACCCACCGTAATCTATCAAACCATGGAACTACATTTGTCGCCTTTACCATCGATGTGTTTTGAAGATGGCTTGAGTTCAAGAAATCTCCTTTCTACACATTCCTCCTAATAGGAATGACTTTATGGATGCGTTAGCAACTTTGGCATCCTTGATTCAGATATCGACAAGGAACACTTGCCAAGCGCACACTTCCTCGCCCAAGGCCCCAAATTTATGGGAATTACGCTGAGAAGTATCGGATGAACTACCTCCCATCCAACATCCTTGGTATCAAGATATCAAGGAATATCTATGAGATAGATCTACACCTGCGGAAGCGAGCCCGATCGAGAAAAGGTGGATCCATCGACTTGCTATGAAATTCTACCCGAGTGGAGATGCGCCTACAAAAAGATGCAGACTAGGTCTCCTCGACATGTTTAGACAAAGATCAAGCCCAAAGGCTTATGGATGAAATCCATGGCGAGTCTGTGGCCCCCACACGAGTGGCCCCCTCCTTGTCAAGAAAGTCCTCGTGATGTGACATTACCGCTATCTCTCAAAGTCGATTCCAATGACCACGTCAGAGATGCTATCAGCAAATTCACTGAATGCTATACACGCCCCTCCACGGGAACTCCACAATATGAGTTCACCTTGGCCCTTCTCAATGTGGGGAATGGACATTATCGGGTCCATTGAGCCTAAAGCCAGTAATGGACATCGATTTATCTTCACCATGATCGACTACTTCACCAAATGGGTAGAGGCAGCCTCATTCCCCAGGGTTACTAAAGAAGTCATCATTGTTTTCCTCAGAAACAATGTCGTTTGTCGATATGGAAAACCAGAGGTGATTGTGTCAGATAATTCTAAGAACCTCAACAACAAAATGATGGAAGAATTATGCAGTAAATTCCACATCAAACATCTTAACTTTGTCATCTATCGTCCGAAGATGAATGGTGCTGTTGAAGCGGCTAACAAAAACATCAAGAAGATTATGCAAAAGATGTCCGCCAACCACAAAGATTGGCCTGACCTATCGCCTCTTATTCTCGTTAGCCTTTGCTGTAACCTCAATGCGCACTTCCATTGGGGCAACCCCCTCACGATTAACCTATGGGATGGAAACAAGGTTCCCATAGAAGTTGAAATGGAATCCTCGTAGTATCGATAGACGCCACTGGATGAAGACCAATGGGTACAAGACATGTATCACCAATTGTCTCTAATAGACGAAAGGCGAACCGCGACTATCTTCCATGGTCAGTTATATCAACAAAGGATCGCCAGATCTTACAACAAATACTTTGCACATCCTGGACCATCATATCACCCGTCATTCCGGTTCTTTAACCCTTTACCACATATAACTCTTCCACACTTTGCCCTTCAGGGAAACATAGTTTTCGCCAAAGACACTGCTTCTCTCAAGCTCCTACGACTTAGGTTATCCCACTCACGGATTGAACCTCTCGCGTTTGCGCTTTGGCTACCCATATATGGGATCAAACTTCGCACTCGCAATTTATCCTCAACCTAGGATTAAACTTTCTCCTCCCCACACTCCAACCTGCACATGGGATTACGCTTTTCCACACGCCCTGAGGGGCGAATTACGTCGACCTGATCTCCTCTTCAATAGGAGTACATAGGCAACCATTTCGTATGGCCCGGTCATAATAAAACAAAAACAACAAAAATATTTCTACCCTCTTCTCCTTACAAAAACAAAAACAACAAAAAACATTCCTATGCCATTTCTGCCATATACAGCGTTGAACCTTTTACACCAGGTTCGAACTACGCAGACCAGATCTCCTCTTCAATAGGAGTACGTAGGCAGCCATTCATGGTGTGGAGTCACCCCCTACTAAAACACAAACCCTTGTTAGTTGGTACTGGGATCATCTTTCAATCCACTACATTTCATTGGCTTCAGACCAAAGGGATGGAATTACCTGAACTCCTCACAAATAGGAGATTCGGCGACCATCTAAGCTACGGTCATACCTTGAAGAGCAACACCAATCCATACGAGATGGAATTAACTAGGCTTCTCCTAAATAGAAGTACTGGCGAACATCTATGGTGCGGTCAATCTCAAAGAGGAAAGCCACACTCCTCTCTACATTTCCATACAAAAACCAGTCCCAAGACACCAAAGATGGTAGGGATACATACAGATTGATGATCCATTCTGAACTGTCCAGAGACAACTCAATGTCCATCCACCCAGGAGGAATTCAGAATACATCAAGATCACAAGCCCTGAAGCATCAGGCACAATATCAAGCAAGTTGCAAAGCATATCTAAAAGGGAAGTGATCCAAAAATATATTTCCCTGTAATATATATAATGTGGTTTGATATATACAATGTAAACTTTACATGACAAAATGGCTAAGTTAGTCTGTGCAGGAAAATACAAGCTCATCTACAAGTCATGGTATATACGAGCTAACAAGCCCAACATGGTGTCCCTCTTAGAAGAAGGAGGCGAAGCTGTGGTCTCCTGTATGAGAATATCCACACGACCCAATAGATCTGTAGCCATCTGCATGGTAACCATATGCTCATCAATGTAAGCGCTCATCTCTACGATCATGTCAGTGGTAAGGGACCTCACTATAGTACTATCTGTGATGGATACATCCCGGGCAGATATAGCACTATCCCGCTCAACTATCACCGCATCTCCGGGTCGATCCGCCCTCATCCCGCTCAACAACAATGATATCTCTACGAGCTAATGCCTCGCCTCTCTAATAGAGTCAAGCTTCCCATCAAGAGCAAGCCAACATTATAGATTGAGCCCGATCTCTCTCAAAGGTAATCGATGAAGACTCGCTCAAAGTATCGTCTTTAATGTCAATCACAACAAAGATCGGTAATCGAGAGAATCTAAAAGAGATGCTGGCAACCCAGCACCTAGCTCCTCCTAGATGTGGGAATTGATGTCCTCCATGGGCTCTACATCATCTGACTCACTATCCGGTATTGTAGATACTACTGCAGCCGATAAAATCTATGTCTCCATCCATGCGGAATACTCTGCAGAACAACCGGACAATCGATAGAAAATCAATATCTCACGCCGATCCCAACAAGCGATACACGGATCGATCCTCTATGAGAGATATCGAGAAGTCAACGCCGACCTATCGCCTCGAAAGGATGAAAATCCTCAAACCGTCAAACCGGGACATCACTACCCAAGGGTGATAAGCAACACGCCTCAAACTAGCCAGAGGGAGGTAGTCCATGCCTGGAGCATGAGTAATAAAGCTGTATGGTGAGCTAAGCCCTGAACACGGTAATATGACAAATAAATCTTTGATATCTGCCAAAAATGTGGACCAAAACAGAGCATCTGTACACTCCGATGGCTGAAAGGAGTACGGCATGGCTATATCATGGGTAAACCAGTACCCATGCCGTCTAAGAGTGCCAATCGATCTCAAGTGGGACATAAACCACACATATAGCATGACCGAGCTACCCGTGAACACTCCTCGGGATTGATAAGTGCAAGAAGAAGATGTCGACCGCAGGTCTCTCGCTATGATCGCTTGCAGATAATGGTATGACCCTCCCTGAGAGCTCTCACCGCCATGATGACTCCGATGTCTATCTCATCCATGTACCATGGCATATAGACATATGATAATACGCATAACAGCAGTACATCAATCCTAGCTAAATGCCAATGATCCTCTGGTGCGGTGAAATCCCTGAAATGTCGTGAATAGCTATCCTCAGAGCAAAATCTGTCATATAGAAAATGCTGGGATATCACGTGGCTCGATGTAATCTCATCCTGCACCACTCTGCGCCGCAATCTAGTGAGAGTCATGAACCGTCAACTCATGTCTCCTAGAGCCATATGCACGCAAGGTCTGTCTAATGGCAGCATCGTCAATCGTGCATACTCCTCCGTAGTAGGAGTCAACTCATGGATCCCGAATCAAAAACCAAATTTATCCGATACCCAATGCTCTAAAGATCCCGTCCATAAACCTCGCGGAACTCAAACATCAATAAGGTCATGGTATGCTGCAGAAAATGATCTACGGTCACCCTGTCTGATGGTGACATGCTATCATACCACGATCACATACTCGATGCCACCAATGATGATGGGGTATGATCTATATGGCTAACTGTCGAAGAAGACATCTGTACGGGCCGTGTCATAAGACCATCCAGGGGTCACTGCTGAATATCTCTGGACATACATACATATGCATAACATGATACATGCATAGCAGATAATGGATGACAATATGATATAGGGAATGAAAAACTGTGCATACATTCCTAAGTATATCATCATCTAATACATCAGCTCTGTACGGCTACAAATACAAGGAAATGAGGCACAGACGCCCTACTACTAATAGAGGCCTATCAAAAGAGGCCTATCAAAAGATATAACAAGAATACACATCAGAAGAATACAATGGTGTCAATATCTACATCATCAATCCTGTCCACCTTGTCAACGTCGGGATTTTTAAATGTCCCTTTCCGTTACTTGTTCTTTGGGATTCTTATTTTAGGTGGGATTTGTTTGAAAAAACAAGTGAAAAAGGTCCGACATGTATAATGTCGATGATGGACTGTTAAGAGTCGCCAGTTGGTTTTTTAAATGGTTGTACCAACACAACCGAGAAAAGGTTTGCACATTGACCCAAAGGTGATGTGACATCGCTAAACGGCCGGTGAAATCGAGATTCATTAGGGTCCGGGGACTTGGTTATGCAGAGGGAAGGTGTTAGGCACTTCGACATCCGTGGTTACCACCACTGCCACATCCTCTTTTCAAGAAACTATTATCCAATGTGTGTGTGTGTGGGTCAATGTGTTTGTTATTTGGAAGTAGTACGAGGCCTCGTTCGCACCTATATATACATGTGGTTTGAATTTATGTAAAATTCGGCTTTTAACAAGATATAGGAATGATGTTTTATAAAAAAGGTTTTTCAAACCCTGATGCTCAATAGTAATTGAGACCTTTTACACTCCAATTTTATTAAGTGCTTGGCTTGATTGATTTTATTTGACAGATGCGAGGCATCAATACGAAAATAATATACAAAATAATGCAGACTTCCTCGTGGGTATGGAAACCATCTGAGGAAATTCAGACAATGCAGAATAATTTAAAAGCTGCTTACAGCTGAAAATGTACATCACGGGAACCCAATCTAGATTCAATGGGATGAATCTGTGATCACATAATTCCTAGGTGCATAGAATACTGCAATTTGTATGAAAGCAGTAAGCATTAATATATATAAAAGCTATAAATATATATATATAGACATGATCACCAACCACGAAGCACCTCCATGGGGGATCAGAAATGTAAATAAAGCTGTTAAAAGCTATCAACCGCCACAGAGAAAACTCCAGGCGAGACAAAATGTAAATAAAGTTGTAAATACGGTCAACCACCACAAAGAAAACTCCAGGCGGGACAAAATGTAAATAAAGTCATTAAAGCGATCAACGCCACGAAAGTAAACTCCGTGCAGATTTAAACGTAAAAAAGTCAGAAAAGCGATCAACCACTACGAAGTAAACTCCAGGTGGGACGAAATATATATATATAAAAGCAATAAACGCACCGGATGTAAAATCCAAGCTCATCGAACAGAGTTCGACCACAGTTCATATATATAAGTATATATATATAAAAGCGAATAAACGCACCGGATGTAAAATCAAGGCTCATCGAATGGAGTTCGACAACAGTTCATATATACAAATATATATATATACAAAAGCAGAGTAAACACACCGGATGTAAAATCTAGGCTCATCGAACAGAGTCCGACCACAGTTCATATATATAAATATATATATATATATACAAAAGCGAGTAAACGCACTAGATGTAAAATCCAGCTCATCGAATGTAGTTCCACCACACGCTCATATATATATATATATATATATATATATATATATATATATATATATATATATATATATATATATATATATAAAAAGCTCCGCATCAAGTCTAGGCTCATCAAAAAAGTTCGACACACGCTAATATATATAAATGTATATATATATATTAAAGCAAATAAACGCCTGCACTAAAAGTTCAGGCTCAATCGAGGCATAACTCGATAATGTTAGTTAATATATATATATATATATATATATATATATATATACAGATCGAATAAAACCACTGATCAAGTCCGGGCAAAAGCAAGCAACACGACTCTCAACGTGTAGAGAAGGTGTGTGCAGAGATGAAGAGAAAGACTCTAAAGTGTGTGAGAAGGCTTACAAACCGATCGCTAAAGAAGACTTCTATATCTTTAGAGTGGAAACACCGACTTTTGTAGGTACAAAAGGGCTATATATGAGCTCACAGTGTTTAAAAGGGAAAGTACATCGCGTGGGGTGAGTGCAGAGCAAATTTGGCGTGGCTTTCTCTTTTTTCTCTTGCAAAATGGGTAGCCCAAGCCCTCTATTTATAGGCAATTTAGTCATGCAGTGTCCCTCGCTACCGAAAGCAAGAAAGTGTACTGCAGAGGCAACCCGTGTGGCCCCGGGTTTTTGGGTCAGGTTGTCTCAAGTCGTGCACTCGTGCAATCAGAATGTCCACTCGAACTTTCGTAAGTGTAATCCGAGCATCCGCTTTTAGGTATACAGGACCTATTTTGGACCGCCGCTGTCTAGAGTTGTACGATGGCATGGGATTAGAGTTTGTACGGTCATTGAAGATGGGACGATGCCTCCTGGCCTTCAAGCTTCAACTTTCATCCGTTACCCCGCACAATAGTCACTCGGGATTGGTTAGTCTTGTGGGACATTGTTGCGTAGAGATGTTAAGACGACGTGACGTGGCATCTTGTTAACGAGATGACGATGTTTCCCCTCACCGGTGTTATCGCTGGATTGGGCTGATAAAGTAGACGTTGCTCAGACTTCGCTGCAATTGTCACCTTTGAGGTGTGCATGTCTTCCCTATGTTATTGCCGGGTTGGTACAGTACATCTCGTTGTGAGCGCCGAGATTGAAGCTGGTCGCATTTGAAACAAGCATTTCCGGGGTTATCGCCGAAATTGCATTCCTTGGTGGCTATTCCAATGGTTGGGACTGAGACTGGATACCTCGGGGTTATCTTCGAGATTAATCGGTCTTCTCCAGTGTGTGTTCCAGTATTGGATCTGCATGCCTCGGGGCCTAGAATGTGATCCGGGGTTGATGTTGAACTTCCTAGAGTATCCAAAGATGGATTTGGATTGTCTTCGGTGGTTCTCTCTTAAAGATGAATCATTCCTCCCCGCAATGTTAGTGATGAAGAGTACAGAAAATTTCGAGTGTCTACAGATGCCCCTCTTTATCATACTCATGCATGGCGATGCATGGGTAGAATAAAGAATCCTAGACACTTGAAACGCAACAAGACAAACATGGTACTATGGATAGCAACATGATGCAAATGTATGATTCGTGTGTACGGGGTTGTAGCCCAACACGCTGGGGATGATTGCTGGCTCCCTGTTGCTTCAACTGGGGATTGGCAATGATGACCAAATTTGATGTGTAATCTGAATCTATTAGGATGTTGATGTTGGAGTTGTCACCAAATTCCCGTGTCTTTGATTATGACTTGATCCTGAAGATGTATCTCTTATGTGTAAGATATCTATGGGGATAAAGCTTGGTCTATTTGAGGATGTGTATAACATATTCAATCATCTATCCTCTTTGATAACATTGACCTTTCCTGGTTGGTATCGCCAGAATATGTCAAGATCCTGTTGGATTTACTGCCAACAGCAAATGTTGTCAGGGGTGCGTGATCTTCGTTGATGTGTACTTCACCGACGTGTGAATTAACGGTTGAAAAATCCTGTGGGATATATTGTCAAGGCTGCTTGACCTTCGCTGACGTGTGAATCAACGACTGAAACTCTATGGCTAGATTGTCAAGGTTGCTTGACCTCCTACCGTCGTGGTAGATCAATGGAGCATTATACAGACTTCACGGGTACCGGTACCGGGAAATATGAACAATCGAGTATGAAATCCTTGAATAGCTCTAGAGCTCTGATAGGTTTAATTGCTATCGACTGAGATAACGTCAAGGCTGCTTGACCTTCATTGATATGTGTGTCAACGACTTGAATGTATGTTCTAACCCCCGTCGGGGACTCACGTTGTAACCCCCGTCAGGGATTCACGTAGGTAACGACACGAGTCAAGCGAAGATCGTGACTCAGTATAAGGTATTGCCGTATGTGATTTGTGACAACTGAGATCATCGACAGGGTATACCTTGTGTTCAGGTGACTACCAATGAGTGATGTACAGATTCAAAGTCTCATTTGAGAAGACCATGATTGTATGCTGTTTTGCTCAATCGCGTGGCATTTTTATTCCTGATTTGACCTTTTTGGTCCGCAAGAACTCCTTTACAACTTAAACTAGACCGAGTCAGAGGGGTGGGACCCACATAGGGGTGCCGCAGGTAGTTGTTGGGTGTATATGACCCATTTCCCTGTATTTTTTAACTGTACAGAGATGATTTATATAGATGATGATATACTTAGGAATTTATGTACGTATTTCCATTCCCTATATCATATTGCCATCTATTACCTGCTATGCATGTATCATGTTATGCATATGTATGTATGTCCAGAGATATTTAGCATTGACCCCTGGATGATCTTATGACACGGCCCGTACAAATGTCTTCTTTGACAGTTAGCCGTATAGATCATACCCCACCGTCAGTGGTGATATTGGGTATGCGATCGTGGTATGATAGCATGTCACCACCAGACAAGGTGACTGTAGATTAGTTCCTGCAGCATACCATGACTTTATTGATGTTTCAGGTTCCCGCAGGGTTTGTAGACGGGATGCTAGAGCATTGGCTACCGGATAGGCAGGTATTCTGATTTGGTACCCATGAGTTGACTCTTACTTTGGAGGAGTATGCACATTTGACGATCGCCTTTTAGATGCACCTTGCGTGCATCCGGCTTTGGGAGACATGAGTAGATTTATTCATGACTCTCACAGATTACGGCAGAGTAGTGCAGAGATGTCGACATCTAGCCACGTGATATCCCAATGTTTTCTGTACGACAGATTTGGCTCGGAGGATAGCTATTCATGATATTTCGGGGATTTCACCGCACCGGAGGACCACTGGTGTTTGGCCAGAGTTGATGTATCGTTGTCAATGCGTGATCGTCAGACGCCTATATGCCACGATATATGGATGAGATAGACATTGGTGTCATCATGGCTGTGAGAGCTCTTAGAGAGGGTCGTACCATTGTACTTATGATTGTAGCAGAGACCCTGCGGTCAACATCCTATTGTTGCACTTATCCTACAGGAGTGTTCATTGGGAGTTCGGTCATGCTGTATGTGTGGTTCATGTCATACTTGAGACCGGTTGGTACCCTTAGACGACATGGGTATTGGTTCACCCATGATGTAGCCATGTCATACTCCTTTCAACCGTCGGAGTGTATAGATGCTCTGTCTTGGTTCGCATTTTTGGCTGATATAAGAGATCCATTTAGCATATTGCCGTGCTCGGGGCTTTGTTCACCATACAGCTTCATTACTCACGCTCCGGGCATGGACTTCCTCCCTCTGGCTGGCTTGAGGGGCGTGACTACTTATCACCCACTGGCCATTATGTCACAGTTTGACTAGTTCTAGGATTTTCATCCTTTCGAGGGGGCGATAGGTCAGCGTTCAGCTTCTCGATATCTCTCAGCAGAGGACCGATCCCGTGTGTATGCTTGTTGGGATCAGCGTGAGATAGCTGCTTTTTCTGTTAGTCATCCAGGTTGTTCTGCAGAGTATTCCACATGGATGGAGACATAGATTTTATTGGTCAAGCAAAGATTCTCGCAGCGATCAGAGATAATCGAGTCGATGATGTAGAGCCCATGGAGGACATCGATACCTACATCGAGGAGGAGCCCGTCATTGGGTTTCCAAAGATTTCTTCCGATTCTCCCAAAGACCAAATCTTGTGTTGGATTCAACACTCAAAGACAAAGATTTCTAGAGCGAGTCTTCATCCGATGACCTTTGAGCGAGATCAGGCTCGATTTATGATGTTGACGGCCCTTGATGGGAGAGACGCAGCTCTATTAGAGAGAGACGAGGCATTAGATCGCAGAGATGCCACTGTCATTGAGCGGGATGAGGCTAGATCAGCCAGAGACGCAGTGATAGTTGAGCGGGATAGTGCCATATCTGCTCGGGATGTAGCCACACACGATATAGTCTCGCTGCGTGAGATCCCTTACCATCGCATGATTGCACAGATGAGCGCATATATTGATGATCATATGGTCACCATGCAGATGGCTGCAGATCTGTTGGGTCGTGTGGATATTCTCGTACAGGAGACCACAGCTTCGCCTCCTTCTTCTGAGAGGGACGCCATGTTGGGCTTGTTAGCTCGCGTATACCCTGACTTGTAGATGAGCTTGTATTTACCTGCACAAACTAGCTTATCCATTTTGTCATGTACAGTTTACATTGTATATATCAAACAACATTATATATATAACAGGGAAATATATTTTTGGATCACTTCCCTTTTAAATATGCTTTCATTGCTTGATATTTTTGCCCGCCGCTTGTGGCTTGTGATCTTGATGTATTCTGAATTCCTCCTGGGTGGATGGACATTGAGTTGTCTCTGGATAGTTTAGAATGGATCATCGATCTGTATGTATCCCTACCATCTTTGGTGTCTTGGGACCTGGTTTCGGATGGAAATGTGGAGAGGAGTGTGGCTTTCTCTCTCGAGATCGACCGCACTACGATGGTCGCCAAGATTTCTATTTAGGAGAAGCCTAATTAATTCCATCTCGTATGGATTGGTGTTGCTCTTCAAGGTATGACCGCAGCTTAGATGGTCGCTGAATCTCCTATTTGGGAGGAGTTCAGGTAATTCCATCCCTTTGGTCTGAAGCCAAATGAAATGTAGTGGATTGAAGGATGATCCCAATACCAGTTGACAATGGTTTATGTTTTGGTAGGGGGTGAGACTGCACCATGAATGGCTGCCTACGTACTCCTATTGAAGAGGAGATCAGGTCTGCGTAGTTCGAACCTGGTGTAAGAGGTTCAACGCTGTGTATGGCAGAAATGGTGTAGGAATGTTTTTGGTTGTTTTTGTTTTTGTAAGGGTAGAAATGATTTTGTTGTTTTTGCTTTATTATGACCGGGCCATATGACATGGTTGCCTACGTACTCCTATTAAAGAGGAGATCAGGTCGACATAGTTCACCCCTCAGGGCGAGAAGAAAAGCGTAATCCCATGTGCAGGTCAGAGTGCGGGGAGGAGAAAGTTTAATCCTAGGTTGAGGATAAACTGCAAGTATGAGAAGTTTGATCCCATGTATGGGTAGCCAAACTGCAAACACAAGAGGTTCAATCCATGGTGGGATGACCTAAGTCGTAGGAACGCAAAGGAGAGCCAGGCTGCTGGCTTGAAATGTATGTTTCCCTGAGGGGAAAAGTGTAGGAAAGTTGTAGGTGGTAAAGGGTTAAAGAACCAGAATGACTGGTGATCTGATGGTCCGACATCAGGGTGTTTGCGAATTACTTCAGACATAGTACCGTTTCACGGCGTTCGAGTTGATGAGTTGTGGAAATTCATCGCCGTGCATTTCTTGCAATCTGAGAGCGCCTCCTGTCAATACTTCCTTGACAATAAACGGGCATTCCCAGTTAGGAGCAAATTTTCCTTTAGCCTGATCTTGGTTGTCAAGAATCTTCTTCAAAACCAAGTCATGTTGTTTAAACTGCCGTAGCCGGACCTTTTTGTTGTAGGATCGGGCGATCCTTTCATTTATATAATCCACCATGGAAGATAGTCGCGGTTCGCTTTTTCGCCTATTAGAGACAATTGGTGATATCTGCCTTGTACCCATTGGTCTTCATCCAAATTGAAGCCGCCTATTAACACTCTGAGGGATTCCATTTCAACTTCTATGGGGAGTACTGCTCCCATCCCATAGGTTAAAGCGTAGGGGGTAGCCCCAGTGGAAGTACGCATTGAGGTTCTGTAGGCTAACAGAGTCAGAGGCAATAGGTCAGGCCAATCTTTGTGGTTGGCGGGCATCTTTTGCATTATCTTCTTGATGTTTTTGTTTGCCGCTTCAACCACACCACTCATCTTTTCACGATAGATGACAGAGTTGAGATGTTTGATGTGGAATTTACTGCATAATTCCTCCATCATTTTGTTGTTGAGGTTCTTGGCATTGCCTGACACAATCACCTCTGGTTGTTCGTATCGACAAACGACATTGTTTCTGATAAAAGCAATGATGACTTCTTTAGTAACCTTGGGGAAGGAGGCTGCTTCTACCCACTTGGTGAAGTAGTCGATCATGGTGAAGATAAATCGGTGACCATTACTGGCTTTAGGCTCGATGGGACCGATATAACGCCCATTCCCCACATTGAGAAGGGCCAAGGTGAACTCATATTGTGGAGTTCCCATGGAGGGGCGGTATAGCATTCCCATGAATCGCAATCGATATAGCATCTCCTGACGTGGTCATTGCAATCAGCTTTGAGAGATAGCCAATAATGTCCCGTCCTGAGGACTTTTTTGACAAGGAGGGAGCCACTCATGTGGGGGCCACAGACTCCACCATGGATTTCATCCATAAGCCTTTGGGCTTGATCTTTGTCTAAACATTTGAGGAGACCTAGTCATGCATCTCTTTTGTAGAGCGCATCTCCACTGAGGTAGAATTTCATAGCAAGTCTATGGATCCGCCTTTTCTCAATCGGGCTTGCCTCAACGGGTGTAGATCCATCTCGTAGATATTCCTTGATATGCTGATACTAATGATGTTGGATGGGAGGTAGCTCATCCGATACTTCTCCAACGTAATTCCATAGTCAGGGCCTTGTGCAGGAAATTGTGACTCTCTCGCAAAGTGTTCCTTGTCTGATATGCGAATCAAGGAGGCCAACATTGCTAATGCGTCCGCAAAGTCATTCCTATTATGAGGAATGTGTAGAAAGGAGATTTCTTCGAACTCCAAAGCCATCTTCAAAACCTGCCGATGGTAAGGCAGCAAATGTAGTTTCTTGGTTTGATAGATTCCGGTGGATTGTCTGATTACCAACTCCGAATCTCCAAAGACAGTCAACCTCCTAATGCCCATTGAACGGGCAAGTTTTAGCCCCATGAGACAGCCTTCATACGCAGCCGTATTGTTGGTGCTGACAAACTGTAATTTGACGGCAACGAGATACTGCTCCCCCGTACCAGATACTAGAACTGCTCTAGCTCCAGAACCTTCCATATTAACAACTCCATCAAAATATATCTTCCATGATTGGCACATATCGCACTGATGGTGTTGCTGCACTGTCATTACTCCTTCATCGGGGAAATATGTTTCCAAGGGTTTAAAATCCCCTGAAGGTGCGGCGGCCAGCTGATCCGCAATTCCTTGACCTTTGATGGATTTTTGAGTCACATATACGATGTCAAATTGTTGTAGGATCAACTGCCATCTGGGCAGCCGACAATTTAACATGGGTTTATTAAACACGTACTTGAGAGGATCCACGCGGATATGAGATGGGTTGTGTAACCATGGAGGTAATCTCAGAATTCCTCATGGAAGCCCATGCTAAAGCACAAACATGTCTTTTTCAATCGAGTGTACTTGTGTTCACTACAAATTTGAACCATTTAATGAGGTAATAGATAACTCGCTTCTTGGCCTCTATCGCCTTTTCTGTCCCCAAGATGCAAATTTCATGGCATTGTCACTTACGGATAGGTACATGAACAAGGGAACATCATCCCTGGGTGGTACCAACATGGGAGCTTTGATTAGCTGTTTCTTGATTGTGAGGAAGGCATTTTGACACTCATCATTCCATTTCATGGAGGAGTTCTTCCTTAATAGCTTGAAGATTGGCTCACAGGTTGCTGTGAGTTGGGAGATAAACCTACTAATGAATTTGATTCTTCCAAAAAATCCCCGTATTTCCTTTTCTGTCTGAGGAATGGGCATTTCAGTGATGGCTTGGATTTTGGCAGGATCCAGCTCAATCCCTTTGTGGCTAACTAGAAATCCTAGCAACTTGCCTGATTTAACGACAAATGCGCACTTAGCTGGATTCAACTTCAAGTTGTACTTACGCAATCTATTGAACAACTTTCTGATATAGTCTATATGGTCATCCTCCTTCCGGGACTTGACAATGATGTCATCCACGTAGATCTCGATCTCTTTACGCATTTCGGGACTTGACAATGATGTCTTCCGGGACTTGACAATGATGTCATATCTCGTTGATAGGTGGCTCCGGCATTGATGAGGCCGAATGACAACCGTCTATAGCAAAAGGTTCCCCAAGGCATGATGAAAGAAGTTTTCTCACGATCTTCCTCAACAATCATGATCTGATGATACCCCGCAAAGCAATCATCAAAGGAGTACATGTCGTATTGCGCAATATTGTCAATGAGAATGTGGATAAATGGCACGGGAAAGCTATCTTTTAAGAAAGTTTTGTTCAAGTCCAGGTAATCCACACAAACTCGCACCTTCCCTCTAGGTTTAGGCACATGCACAATGTTGGATATCCATTCAGGATATGTAGACACCATTATGATGTCAGCTTGAAATTGTTTCACAATTTCTTCTTTCACCTTTAAACTCCATTCAGGTTTCAATCGCCTGAGCTTTTGCTTGACTGGCTTAAATCCCTCTTTAATGGGAAGGCGATGAAGGACAATGTCATTGGACAAACGCACCATGTCTTCATGAGACCATGCAAATACATCCTGGAATTGGGTTAATAGCGTAACCATGTCATTCCGTTGGTTTGGGGTAAGGTCTGAACCAATCTGGATTAACTTAGGGCTTTCTAAGGTTCCGAGATTGAAAGAAGTGGTTTTATCAAGGTTGGGTTTAGGTTTGTCTTTGACCCATTCTTGAATTTCTCGAGGCACCTCAATGTTATCCCAGATATCCATCAAGGTTTGAATTCATCTCTACATCAAAAGTACAATCCTTGTGGAGAAGAGGCACCGATCGCAAGCATGTGAGACACATCTAAATTCGAGTCCTCAAAACAAAATATGCTTTCACTTAGTATATATGAAATGTGTTGATCATACACAAATGTTAGCATATATCGGCAAAATAAACCGCTACTACTCGTATAAAAAGAGTAAGCGGTTATTATATCTCTGAGGCGTAAAAGAGTTTACGCCCACTTTACCTTGACGACCAATGCAAAGAATGCTGTTCCAATTGGCAAGGGCAAAGTCCGGGTGGACCGCAATGATGGAGGGATTGTCATCATCCTCCCTGTCCCGAATGATAGCCATTACGTCTGGGCAATCATCGTCTGGGGTGTATCTGTTGGTATGTTTATCATGAACGATGATGCGTATACCTGACATCATCCGTATGATGTCTTGCTTGATTCTTCGTTCCTTTTCTTCCACTGCAGGATTTGGAACAAAGATTTCTTTCTCTTTTACTGGTACCGACTTGGGAAATAACATAGCCATTACATTGGCTGGCACCTTTACAGGAGGTTGTGCAGACTCAGAGTTTGAAGGCGAAGATGAACGCCGCATAGTTGAAGCTGAAGGAATCTGTTGATGCTTATGAGGATTCCTGTGACTAGAACTGGCAGAATAGCCTAGCCCAGCTGTTCCAATTTGCTTGGTTAATCGAATTGGGTATTTGATACCCTGGCAATCTTAACCCAACCCTTGTCACGGTTTATGACCCAACAACATCATTTCTTGAGTAGCCGACATTACTTCGGCAGAAATCTTGGGTTCGGGCAATGGCGCTCCAATAGCATGGTATTGGGTATTGCTTATTTCCAAAGCATGAAAACTGGCTGGTTCAACATTCGCATTAGCATTGATGAACAGTATGTCCCCGTGTTGAGGATACTCTGGTTCAGCGTTGACCGTGACCAGGCTATTATTGATAATGTATTTCAATTGTTGATGCAGGGTGGAGGGGACTGCCCCAGCCATGTGAATCCATGGTCGTCCCAAGAGCAGGTTGTATCCCAAATCTATCTTGAGCACATGGAAAGATACGCAGAATGTGTGAGGACCAATTTTGATTGGCGTACCAATTACTCTGATCGAATTTCACGGCTCCATCAAAAGCTTTGATGATATTATAGCTACTCAATTCGGTTGAGATTGATATTCATCTTCACCAAGGTAGCGTATGGGCGGATATTCGAGAGAGGAACCTCCATCTATTAAAACTCCAGCCACCATATATCCCGGAGGACAAGACCGCAATGTGCAACGGCTTAGTAATGGCCGGGTCCTTCAAGCAGTATGTCATCATCGGTGAAGGATATCACATTGTTGTTGAAAATGTGATCAACCAGATGTTGAAACTTTTTCAGATCCAATCGATGTCCGGAGATAGGCTTCTTCTAAAACCTTTAACAAGACCTTCCTGATTCTCGGAAGTTAGGACCAAGTCCAAAATTGATATTTGTTGTGGAGCTTCTTTCAAGCTTAAAACCACCGTAGCTTCATTATGACCCATAGTGCGGAGGAATTTTTCAATCTTCTTCATGGGTATTTTCCCCTGTGATTTGGTGGTGGGCTTCATCACCCGGTGGGGAAGATACAGTGGATTTTCCTTTGACACTGTAGTAGTTATATGTGAGGTGGATCCTTCACCTTCTCCATAATTCCACAGAACTGTGCGCAAGCTAACAATAGGATATTGTACTCTACACGACAAGTTGATTGGCTCGGGAGCGGCCACTTTAAAATGATTGTTTCCTCCCTTGAGTTGAATTATTGGCGTTGTGAGTATTGTATTAATCCCATCAGTTTTAGTGGATATGACTGCTACCACACTTTTCCACTTATTAGGGCCTGCATTCTCACTTGCACGTAACACAGTATCGTTGTCCTCTAGGCGCAGGACACCACTGTCGATTAGATTTTTAATAAGGTGGCGGAGTGCCCAGCATTCTTCTGTGCTGTGACCGCGAGACTGGGAATGATATTGACACACTCCATTAGAGTTGTACCGTCCTGAACGGGGGTTGATTGGAGGTAGAAGGGACCTGATCCTTCCTTCATTGATTAATATATGAAGGATTTCCTCCATAGGTTGGCCTAGATAGGTGAATTCCCTTTTGTTGGAAAAATCCCGACGGGCTTTGGCATTTGCTCTCTTTGTCACTTTGCCTTCCAGCATTTCATTTTCTGAAAGTGACGAGGGAATATTCATGACAATAGGTAGGAGACTGGCATGCTCCTGGCTGATTAACTGACGAGTCATTTGATGCTGATAAGTCACCAGTTCCGCCAATTGCTCAATTTGCTTGCAGAGATCTTTCATCTTTCGTTCCATTGTGAACTAGAACTTGGCATAATCCCATCTGTCATCACCGTCTTTGAGGGTCTGGGAAGATTCATAGCTGAAATTGGAACTCTGTCCATTGCTCTAATTAATCATGTTGACCTCTTCTTCTTTGTGTTGAGGAAGAGGGTTGTCTTGAACATGAGGCTGATCTGGTTTGGTGACCACGATCTCTCCATTTTTTATCAGGTTCTGGATCTTGTGTTTCAAGGCCCAACAATCCTAAGTATCATGTTCAGGTGCCCCGGCATGATAAGCACATTTCCTAGCAGCATTGAAACCCCGTCCATTAGGGCTGGCTGGTGGAAGAAGATGCATAATTTTCTTCTGTGTTGTCAGAAGATTTAAAATGTTCTCGAGGGTATCCCCTAAGGGTGTAAACACTCGAGGGCGTTTGACTTCTCCACCTTTTGGTATTGGAGGGTTTACAGACTGTGCTTGAAAGGGAGTGTAGTTTCTCCTTTGAATAGGCATGTTCTGATTGCCTTTTTGCCCCTGTAGTATCAGGGAAACATCTTCTTCTTTCTTTTTATGGACCCTTCCTATTTGTTCCCATAATTTCCAGATTGATGTGATCAAGAATGACTTTTGAGTGCAGCTAGGTCTCGAATCTTTCCGGACTTCAATCCCATTTCAGCCATCTCCCCATGTTTGACCATTTCAGAAAATGGTTTGCCGATGCCGGCTAAAACTCTCTCATAGAAGGGAGCTTCTTGTATGTCTATGAAAGTCATGACCATTTCTGATTCTGTCATGGAAGGACTAACTTGGGCAGCCAGGCGTCTCCACATTTGAGCATACTCTCTGAAAGACTCGTTAGACTGTTTCTTGATCTTGGTAATTTGATACCGATCAGGAGCCATCTGAGTTTGAAAGTTGTATTGAGTGAGGAAAGTATGTGCTAGCTCTTCCCAGCTATGGATCTTTGAATTGTCTAATCTTATGTACCACAACCGGGCTTCTCCAGTTAGACTTTTCTGGAACAATTGCATTCTAAGCTTTTCGTCCTCTGCATAAGATCCAAGTTCTCCAATAAACACCTTTAAATGTGTGTAAGGATCTCCTAACCCGTCATATTTTTCAAAGTTAGGAGTTTTAAATTTTTCTGGATAATGAACACCAGGAAAAATACACAGATCAGCATATGAAACACTCCCGTGTGTTCCAATTCCTTTGATAGCGCGAAGGGTCTCTTCCATTTGGAGGACTTTCTTTTTTGATGTCACTAGTGTCTGGATCTCCAGTGGGATGGGCAGCATCATGAGTTTTGTTGGTCGTATCAAACTGTAGTTCAGGTATGGTAATGACTGGGATTCCTCCTTGTGTGGAGGATTCAGCATATACGGGTATTTTTGGACCCTGTTTAGACTAGTGTAATTCTTTGAGTAGAACAGCCAAATCTATGATTTGTTTGCTTAATTTGTTGAATTCTTTGCGAGAAACTGGATTAAGTTTAGTCTGGACGGATGATGACATGATTGACTGTAGGCCTGTTGCCTTTTTGGATTTTGAACGGGTAGTAGGTCCGATTAATTCCCTGTGAAAGACTTACATAGTTTAGTCTTTATGGAATGTATATAATAACATGCTATGTGATGTGTCTATTTTAGGAATTTTATCCTGCGGAACGGATGTCAGCTGTTTGTAGCATGTTTTAAAATATGTATGTGTACACATTTCTTTATATTTCTCATTACATGGAGATAGATATGGAATGTAATTACAAGTAATTGTGTTTACAAGTAATTTGAAATGAGAGCATGAAGAGACTTTCCTCCGTTTTGGGTTTATTAGAGGCTGACCTATCTTAGGTTACTCTCGCGGCTTTTTTGGCATGAAGGTTCCCAAATCATCGCAATCTACTTGACGGGAAGTTAATCCGGTCTTTTAACTGGAGCGAATTTGGGTGGTGCCTTTCCTGAGCCTCGGAGAATTAGTCTTCTCACGAGTCCAGTAATCAAACACCGATGGGATAGCTTCTTGGTGGAGGGACCACACAACATACATACATACATAGCGTCTCACCGTATGAAAATGATGACATGTGCGAAGCACTAATATCACAAGCAGATATGGTGCGAAGCACTAATATCACAAGCAATTATGGTGCGAAGCACTAAGTGCAATAAGGAAATGCATTCGTACACATTCATCAAATGTAAATGCAACATCCACACACAAGCAGATAACGGTTTTGAAAAGATTGTAATAGAGGCTTAAATCCTCTTACTGGAGTCCCCAGCAGAGTCGCCACTTGTCGACGTCGGGATTTTTAGATGTCCCTTTCTGTTACTTGTTCTTTGGTGTTCTCATTTTAGGTGAGATTTGTTTGAAAAAACAAGTTAAAACGGTCCGGCATGTATAATGTCAACGATGGATCGTTAAGAGTCGCCATTGGTTTTTAAATGGTTGTACCAACACAACCGAGAAAAGGTTTGCATTGACCCAAAGGATGTGACAACCGCTAAACGGGCCTCTGCGAAAACCGAGATTCATTAGGGTCCCGGGACTTGGTTATGCGGAGGGAAGATGTTAGGCACCTCAGACATCCGTGTTACCACGGTGACCGCCTCTTTCAAGAAACTATTATCCTGAATGTGTGTGTGTGTGGGTCAATGTCTTTGTTATTTAGAAGTAGTGCGAGGCCTCGTCGCACCTATATACACAGTGGTTTGAATTTATGTAAAAATTCAGCTTTTAGCAAGATATAGCAATGATGTTTTATAAAAAAGTTTTTCAAACCCCGATGCTCAATAGTAATTGAGACCTTTTAACCCCCCATTTTTTTAAGTTCTGGGGCTTGATTGATTTTATTTGATGATCAGAGACATCGATGCGAAAATAATATACAAAATAATGCCGACTTCCTCGTGGGTATGGAAACCATCTGAGGAAATTCAGACAACGCAGAATAATTTACAAGCTGCCTACAGCTGAAAATGTCCATCATGGGAACCCAATCTAGATTCAATGGGATGAATCTATTATTACATGATTCCTAGGCGCACAGAATACTGCAATTTGTATGAAAGCAGTAAGCATGTATATATATAAAAGCTGTAAATATATATATACAGACATGATCACCAACCACGAAGCACCTCCATGGGGGATCAAAAATATAAATAACGCTGTTAAAAGCTATCAATTGCCATGGAGGAAACTCCAAAGTGGACAAAACATAAATAAAGTCAGAATACTGGCCAATCATGACGAAGGAAACTCCAAAGGGACAAAATGTAAATAAAGTCAGATAAAGCGATCAACCGCCATGAAGTAAACTCCAGCAGGATTTAAACGTAAAGAAAGTCAGTAAAAGCGATCAACCACCACGTAAGTAAACTCTGTGGGACGTAATATATACATATATATATATATATATATATATATATATATATTTTACACCGGATATAAAATCTGTGCTCATCGAATGTAGTTCAACCATAGTTCATATATATATATATATATATATATATATATATATATATATATATATATATATATATATATATACAAAAGCAGTAAACGCATATCAATGTAAAATCTGTGCTCATCGAATGTAGTCCCACCATAGTTCATATATATATATATATATATATATATATATATATATATAAAAAGCGAGTAAACGCACTGGATGTAAAATCTGTGCTCATCGAATGTAGTCCCACCATAGTTCATATATATATATATATATATATATATATATATATATATATATATATAAAAGCGAGTTAACACACCGGATGTAAAATCCAGGCTCATCGAACAAAGTCCGACCACAGTTCATATATATATATATATATATACAAAAGCTCCAGACCGAAGTCTAGACTCATCGAATAAAGTTCGACACACAGTTAATATATATAAATGTGTATATATATATATATATATATATATATATATATATATATATATTAAAGCAAATAAACGCTCCAGACTGAAGTCAAGGCTCAATCGAGGCATAACTCGATAATGTTAGTCAATATATATATAAATATATATTTAATATATGTATATATACAGACTGATCGAATAAAACTACTGGAATCAAGTCCGGAAAAAACAAGCAACACGACTCTCAACGTGTAGAAGGGTGTGTGCAGAGATGAAGAGAAAGACTCTAAAGTGTGTGAGAAGGCTTACAGCTGACTGCCAAAGAAGACTTCAATATCTTTAGAGTGGGCAAACACTGAATTTTATAGGTACAAAAGGGCTATATATGAGCTCACGGGTGTTTAAAAGGGGAAAACACATTGCATGGGGTGAGTGCAGAGCAAATTGAGCAGGGCTTCCTCGCCTTTTTCTCTTGCAAAATGGGCAGCCCAAGCCCTCTATTTATAGGCAATTTAGCCACAGGTGTACCTATGGCTGAGCCGCAGGTGTACCAGAGGCAACCCGGGTGGGCCCGGGTTTTTTGGGTTGGGTCATCTCGAAGTACGTGCACTCGTGCAATCAGAATGTCCACTCGAACTTTCGGTGCAATTCGCATCCGCTTGAGGTATACAGACCTATTTCGCACCACCGTTGTCGAGAGTTGTGTGATGGCATGGGATTAGAGTTTGTACGAAGTCATTGAAGATGGGACGATGCCCTCCGGTCTTCAAGCTTTAACTTTCATCCGTTACCTCGCACAATACTCACTCGGGATTGGTTAGTCTTGTGGGACATTGTTGCGTGGAGATGTTAAGACAATGTGACGTGGCATCGTGTTGACGAGATGACGATGTTGCCCCTCACCGGTGTTATCGCCAGATTGGACTGATAAAGCAGACGTTGCTTAAACTTCGCTGAGATTGGGCTGCTGCAATTGTTGAAGGTCCTCGTTGTCACCTTTGAGGTGTGCATGTCTTTCTTATGTTATTGCCGGGTTGGTACAGTGCATCTCGTTGTGAGCGCCGAGATTGAAGCTGGTCGCATTTGAAACAAACATTTCTGGGGTTATTGCCGAAACTGCATTCCTTGGGGTTATCACCAAGGTTGGTGGCTATTCCTATGGTTGGGACTGAGACTGGATACCTCGGGGTTATCTCCGAGATTAATCGGTCTTCTCCGGTGTGTGTTCCGGTATTAGATCTGCATGCGTCGGGGTTACATCCGAGGTTGGAATTTTTACTCCCAGAATGTGATCCGGGGTTGATGTTGAACTTCCGGTAGTATCTGGTATAGATTTGGATTGTCTTTCAGGGTTCTCTCTTAAAAGACGAATCAGTCCTCCTACAATGTTAGTGACAGTAGTACAGAAAATTTTGAGTGTCTACACACCTGATGTAACTCCTCCTGAGTCACTGGATCTCTATCAACAGGGATGTGAGGCCTATATAGAGGAGGATCTGCACCGGTAAAACCGAATGGGTCATCTAAGGGCTAGCCGAGCCGGAAGGATCAAACGAAGTCGCCTCTGTGGATCTCTCGCTCAAATGCTTGATAAATATGTGTGCTCGGTCCAACCGCCAGTCAAACTATCAATCATGTCATATGAGTCGATCTCGGACATAAGCTATCCAATCCGTCATCATCACGGATCCTGGAACCATATCCCCCATAAACTGTGTGGCGCAGGACTGGGCTCTGATAGTATGAGGGAACCACCAACGCTGGAACGTCTCTTGAGTGCAAGGACCCTCTGATAATGCAAAATCGTCAACCCCCAACAATGGGATATCAGTGACGGTGATCGTGGATACATGTGCCAATGACGCTGGCGGTGAGGCAAGATCGGCATATGAATCTCCCCTGTGGTACTCCTAATAGCACGCTCTCCTAAATAGAGCTCCCAGCCTCCATCTGTGAAGAGAGGAACTCTCCTGGTGGAAATCATATACTCGACTCCAGTCGGGTATCCATCCTCAAAACCGATGGTCAAGTGGTCCCCTGAATAGGGAATCCATGTGATGGTATCAGCTGTCAACAACTCCAGTTGCATACGACGATGGAGTGTGAAACCCTCACCATGGGGACCTCCGACAAAATGGAATGATGCCATCGTCGTCCTCGTGGATAGGTATCTAAACCTAACACACTCACAGGACGCAAGCATGGGAGCCTCCCATAGGCCCAAAACTGCCAACACAATGGCAAAACATCTACGATCAGTAAATACTCTTAACCTATAAATGGGAAATGACAAGAGAAATACTCACCAGCAGAAATGGGTAGAATCCTAGCCAAGCCTCGGTCAAACCCTATGAGCGCATACGCATGCCCCGGAGGATATAGGCAAAGGTGTAGGAACCCTAATCATACTCTCCAATACGGTCCACATGACGCGTGGCGCTGATCAAAGCGAACGACACTGTAGAAGAGTTATATGCTATGAAGCAGCCTCTAATGATCATCAGGAACAATCGCCGTAGAATGCGATCCCTGATTCTGACATCATCAAGCATGGGCTCACTCAAAAACCCGCTCATAGCATCTACGCTCAAAGGACTTGAACGGATAGTCCTGCCCTTGAGCGCCTCCGCTGGAACTCATAACAAGGATCTGACGGCAGTAGGGGTAATATTCGCCATACAAGGAACTGGCTCCCCTCCAAACTCTATACCTATGATAAGTCGCCAATCCATCGACGTCATCATCACCTCGTAATCCAGCTGATGGAGTGACTGAGTTTGATGAAACCGATGAGTGAGTTTTATACCCATGAATTGGATACATTCGGGCTTAATTTATTGTTGTTCTTAAGTGTTTTAGGATGTTTTTATGTGTTTGTGTCTATTCATGCATGTTTTATGCTATTTTATAGGAATTGGGACAAAAGTTACATGGATCGATGTTTGGGGTGGCTAGATTCACGTTTTCGGCTTTCCATTTACACAGCAGTCACTTCAGAGCCAATTTGACTATAGTTCCTGATATTATTTCGAAAAACTCAAAGAATGAAAGTTGTAGATCTACTTCTCCTCTTTCCGGAACATCTTGAATCATCAAAATCGGAGTTCGTACGAAGATGTTATGGCCATTTTCCCAAAGGACGTCGGAGCAGAAAATGTCAGATTTTGGACCAGCACCGGGGCGCCCATTTTTGGCCTATGCCCAGCCTTGGGCGCTTAGGGGCGAACTCAACAGCACAGCCCAGCGCTGAAGGCCGGGGAAGGGTTTGGTGCGGCCTGGACACGTTTTGGGCGAATTTTGACACCTTTTTGACTCCAAATAGGATTGGGTTTGTTCCTAAACTAAAAATTGGACTTGTAACCTATAAATACATGATGTAAGGCATAAAATAAAGGGAGATTACATAGCTTAGCCTAGATAAAACACTCTTTTAGATTAAAAAATAACCCTAGTTCTTATTAGTTTTGGAGATTGAAGCAACTAGGAGACCATTGAAGATCAAGAGCAAGAGCAAGAGGGGAGCATCAGATTTGCTGACAACAGATTCTATTCTCTTCTCTCATCTTACTTTTATCTTTTGATGTCTATTCAGTTGTGGATTCTTGGAAATTCATTAATTATGAACTAACTATTTTTGAGATTTCAATTGAACTTTTTATGGCTATGAATTAGTTATTCATTATATTCTAATTATTTATGTTAAAGTGAGTTGTTTATCTTGTCTTGTGCTTATTGCTTAATTATTTGATCAAGAATTACTTTGTTACTCTAGAAGGAATTGGAAGAGGAATTCTAGGGTTAGAATGGGCATGATATCATGTGACTTAGTTATTTGCACAAAGAATAATTAGGTTTGTGAATAGAATGGAAATATCTTTTCACCGCATGTAACACATAAGGAATTTGGATTATAACGAGTTTAATTCAATTGTTTTGCATAGGAATATAGCAAGATTAATCTGGATTAAATAGAAGGCAATTGATCACTTGAAAAGGACTTTTGGCATTTGAGAATTCTTGTTAACAATTCAAGAGGGCATAATAATTGGGATAATTGGATAATTGATTTATAATTCATAATTGGGGATATTGAAGTCTTAATCTTTATTTATTTGAATTCATTCATTAAAATCTTAGTTTTAATTAGTTAATTTAGTTTTCTTAATTAGAAAAACACGATTTGAGATTGTCTAAATAAAATTAGTTTGGTTAAGAATTAGTACTTGGTGATTTTTATTAAATAATTCCTCATGGGAACGATACTCTACTTTCACTTTATTACTTGTTGATCGTGTATACTTGCATCTATTCATTGATTAAAATCGATCAACAAGTTTTTGGGCGCAATTCTTGGGAATTAATTTAATAATTATTTACCAATATTAATTTCAATCAAATTAGTCTTAATTTAAACATTTTTATTTTTATTTTTAATTCTCTTTCTATATTTCTCTCTTTTCGTGTACCATGGATGACTTTGTGTATCAATGGCCATACATCTAACATGACTCAACCAAGTGGAGTGGAGATTGAAAGACTCGAGAAACTTTCTCGCATTGTCGGCCTGATTGAGACACTTTCGAGGATGTTTGAAGCTTTTGAAGCTCAAATATCGTCAAAGTATGGTGGTTACTTATGATTATTGTCTTTGGAAATCATATGAGTCATCAATGCACCATCGGGCTTGAGTAAGTCTAAAGATAGTGGTGATTACCCCAATAATTATGTCTATCCCATCAACTATCATCGAGATTGGGGGTATCACCCGGATTTTCATGGAGTAACAATCAATATCAATTTTATGCTCCAAGTCCAACATACCCACAGGATTTCTTGTGTCCACCTCCACTACAACAGGAAGAACATTCAAATTGGGAGGAAGCCTTGGAAAAGTTATTAAAACTTCAAAAAAGGAATGAGGAACAAGACAAGAAAATGAATCAAGTAGAGCTGAATTTGCAAAGCCAAGGGGCGTTGATCAAGAATTTGGAAAATCAAGTGGAACAGATAGCACATGCGTTGAACAACCGTCCTCAATACACCTGGCCCTATGGTGAGCCCGATGGTGAGCCCAAGCCAAATCTACAACTGGATGATCCACGAGATGAAAAAGAGGAGACAAGTGGGGATAATGACAACAAGGTCGGTGAAGAACTAATTGTGAGAACCAATGATGATGAGCCAATGTTATTTATGCCTCAAGTGCCTTCTCCTCCACAGCTCAAGAGTCCCAAGTTAGATTTGCAAAACCTTGTCCGATTAGTAGTCATGTCGCTTAATAATACTCTCCGTGATGTAAAAGCAAGTACACCTTCAAACCATGGTGCGATGAGCTAGAGAAGATAGAAGAAGAAATTGTTGTGTCTCGACAAGCCTCTATGCCGTAATATATTCGCAGACACAATGGAGAAACCACCTGATGCCGGACGTTCTTGAATGTGATATTATCTCAAGAAAGCATTCTAGGTGACTTTAATACAATGGCTATTACAAATGGGAACCTACCAAAAGCTATATTATTTTTTTGATGGATGGAGGGTTCCTCAACTTTCGTAGGGGGAATTGGATAGAGAATTGAAGAAGTCAAATGAGACTATAAAACAAGCGCTTATTGGGAGGCAACCCAAGTTTAATTTTTTATTTTTACTTTTATTAAGTTTTATATTAGTAGTTTGGAATTTGCATTTATTTAGGATTTAATAAAATTGCTTCTATCATGGTTTTACAGTTATTCAAGTCAAATTCAAGTGTGGTGCCCAATTTGTTCCATGTGCTTAGCTTTATTCTCCAAACTTAGCGACAAGGAGGAAGATGGCTATATTTCCGTGGAAGTCCTCTCGCTTTAATTTTTTCTATTGTAGCCATTGAGGACAATGTCTAGTTTAAGTTTGAAAGCGCTTTAGTGTCGTATTGCATATAGTTAGTTATTTACATTGTAGTTCGTTATGTTTTCGGGTTATTTACATTTAGTTTTTGCATTCAGCTTTTTTGTTTAAAAAAAAAAATAATTTAAAATCGCAAAAAAGTAGTAGTTAGTTTACTATGTTTGTTGCGCTTAGTTTATATTTGCATGATTTCAACCATTAGATAGTAAAAGTCTATTTTGGCCAATGATGAGACCGGAGTTAAGTAGATAAGTATAGTATTGAATATTCAAAGCTTTGATGTGATTTCTTGTTATGAATTGAATCTTTTCCCTGTTTTGAAATCGGTATAATCAAGGTTAAGACGTTAATAATGTGACTATGTTAATCGATTAAGTTTAAATTGATACATAATGGATTTCTTAAGTATAATACTAGTGTGAAGGAATGAAAGACATGAATAAAGTGAGATGGCTAAATTTTGATAAAAACTTAAGTTTGGGGGGAAATTTTGGGGTATATAAGCTAAAAAAAAAAAAACATGTTGAGTCTTGTGGTGGGTTGAGGAGAAATACTCCCCATAAACACAAGCGTGAGATGGAGCGTAAAACGACTCACCAACCATCTATATAAAAAAAGAGAAAAAAAAAAATTTATAGTATAGTTTTGTTTCGGGGCCTTTGTTACTTGAGTAAAATACGCCCAAGGGGTATCTTAAAACCTAGCGCCTCTAAGGTCTTATATAGTCCGGGAGTCGCTGGTCGAAAGCTCACTAAGGGGTGACAACATTAGCCTAATGGAATGAGACATTGCACAATTATGGTTAAAAAAAAAAACAATAAAACGGGAAAAGAGCAAAAAGCCCCCGTAATGAAAAGTAAAGCATAAGTATCCCAGATTGGACTCTTGAACTTGGTGGATGTTTGACTTTAGTTGGATATAGCTTGTTCGTGAATTTTGTGAATTTGCACTGTATGATGCCTTCAAAGATATCTATTATGTCTTAAATTTGATTTTATATCGCTTAACATTGTTGTGGAGCACACACGCACTATATCAGTGATAACAGTATAAGATTTGATGATTGATTGGGAAATTACTGATTTGTTTTAATATGATGTATTATCATGTTTACTTGATTTCTCTAAGGCCGGTTGAATAGACTTGTTTCGCTATTCTTGTTGGATTCAGTGAGGCATATAGATTAGTTTCATTACATTGCATTGCATAACATTTTTGTGTTTTTGCTTGAGGACAAGCAAAAATTTAAGTTTGGGGGTATTTGATGAGTGAGTTTTATACCCATGAATTGGATACATTCGGGCTTAATTTATTGTTGTTCTTAAGTCTTTTAGGATGTTTTTATGTGTTTGTGTCTATTCATGCATGTTTTATGCTATTTTATAGGAATTGGAACAAAAGTTACATGGATCGATGTTTGGGGTGGCTAGATTCGCGTTTTCGGCTTTCCATTTACACAGCAGTCACTTCAGAGCCAATTTGACTATAGCTCCTGATATTATTTCGAAAAACTCAAAGAATGAAAGTTGTAGATCTACTTCTCCTCTTTCCGTAACATCTTGAATCATCGAAATCGGAGTTCGTACGAAGATGTTATGGCCATTTTCCCAAAGGACGTCGGAGCAGAAAATGTCAGATTTTGGGCCAGCGCCGGGGCACCCATTTTTGGCCTATGCCCAGTGGCCGGGCGCTTAGGGGCGACTCAATAGCCGCTGCCCAGCCAACAAGCACTTTGGGGAAGGGTTTGGTGCGGCTGGACGCTGCTTTTTGGGCTAATTTTGACACCTTTTTGACTCCAAATAGGATTGGGTTTGTTCCTAAACTAAAAATTGGACTTGTAACCTATAAATACATGATGTAAGGCATAAAATAAAGGGAGATTACATAGCTTAGCCTAGATAAACACTCCTTTAGATTAAAAAATAACCCTAGTTCTTATTAGTTTTGGAGATTGAAGCAACTAGGAGACCATTGAAGATCAAGAGCAAGAGCAAGAGGGAGCATCGATTTGCGACACAAATGATTCTATTCTCTTCTCTCATCTTACTTTTATCTTTTGATGTCTATTCATTGTGGATTCTTGGTTTTAATTCATTAATTATGAACTAACTATTTTTGAGATTTCAATTAAACTTTTTATGGCTATGAATTAGTTATTCATTATATTCTAATTATTTATGTTAAAGTGAGTTGTTTATCTTGTCTTGTGCTTATTGCTTAATTATTTGATCAGTAATTACTTTGTTACTCTAGAAGGAATTGGAAGAGGAATTCTAGGGTTAGAACTGGGCATGATATCATGTGACTTAGTTATTTGCACAGTGAATAATTAGGTTTGTGAATAGAATGGAAATATCTTTTCGCCGCATGTAACACATAATGAATTGGGATTGTAACGAGTTTAATTCAATTGTTTTGCATAGGAATATAGCAAGATTATTCTGGATTAAATAGAAGGCAATTGATCACTTGGAAAAGGACTTTTGGCATTTGAGAATTCTTGTTTACAATTCAGTAGGCATATTAATTGGGATAATTGGATAATTGATTTATAATTCATAATTGGGGATATTGAAGTCTTAATCTTTATTTATTTGAATTCATTCGTTAAAATCTTAGTTTTAATTAGTTAATTTAGTTTTCTTAATTAGAAAAAACACGATTTGAGATTGTCTAAATAAAATTAGTTTGGTTAAGAATTAGTACTTGGTGATTTTTATTAAATAATTCCTCGTGGGAACGATACTCTACTTTCACTTTATTACTTGTTGACCGTGTATACTTGCACGTATTCATTGATTGCGAAATCGATCAACAGAAACCATCGCTCAAATAATGCCCTGAGGTAACCCCAAGGACAACGACAGGGAAGGATGGAGAAGAATGCCCCGAATCCCCAATCATGCACTACAGTTCTGTAATCAGGATGGAGAGCCTGATACATGGAGTGTATACTAAACCAATTCCCTCGAGGCTGTGTGAAGCCGGGAACCTGCATGAAATACAGATCAACATCAGAATCCTTTACTCCTCATCAATAGGAAAAGAAAGAAGACCAAGATCTAACATCATACCTCGTTAGCATGCAAATACATTGAGGGATGTCTGCTCAAATCACCCAGAAGCTCTGGGTTTGCCACCTGAATACAAGGTAGCTCCCTACGGGGAACATGTACAGCAGGAGCGGGATCCTCAATCGGAATATCCTCATCCACGTCCTCAACGCCCCGACACGTCCCGTCTTCGATCGAGCGAATCACGACCTCCACCAATTGATGAGGTCATTCTACGATGTAATCTGGGGTCGAGGCACTTCAGAAGCCCTCTTCCATATACCAGAAGTGGTCCTATGAGAACTACTCGGCTGATTCGGATCCATGATATCTGGACAACAAGTCTCCAAATCACCTCAGATAGGGTGTGGTATTTCTTTACTTGGAGCTTTCTAGAATGCATTTTATGACTATATGCATGAATGCATTTACTTTAATATATACAATAGAGTTAAAATGCATGACTACCCAATGCCTACATTTTGAAATTTTTTGCCATAGTCCCCTTTGAAAATAGGACTATCCACATGCACATAGGCATGTCTAGGTGGCCATTCAGTAGCACACTTGCCCCAAAGTCATATACATAATATATGCATTAAAAATCAAAATCATCCATGCATAAGGTTAACCTCAATATCAGGAGTACTTTGCCTTTCTAACTTTTATTCATTGGACCTCAAATAGGACAAAAAAATAGCAGAAAAAGGTGCCCATTTGACTGTCTCAAAAGTTAAAATTTTTCACATCATTATGTTCAGCATGGTTTAATACTAACATTTACTATGTTGAATATTTTTTAGCAAGTCATTTGTGCATACATAATCACTACTATGTGTTTAGATGCATTTCATGCGATAACTCAAATTCCAACAGATAAAAACTGGAAAAAATACATGCATACATTACCAGGATAGTGCAGAACACTTGTACGGTGATAGAATTTGTAGAAAATAGCTCGAACTCAGCAAATCTGAAGGAGGCTCACGGATTTCTCTTCGCGAATCAAGTTGGAAATGACTTATGAGACCAACTCAGCAGTTATATCATCCACTACGGTGGCCACAGGCTCATTTCATACCAAACAGTGCACTGTGGCACCCCTATGTGTCCCCACCCTCCTATTCGGTCCAGCCGAAGTCTGAATGGAGTTCTTGCGAACTAGAAAGGTCAAATCAGGAATAAAAATGCCACGCGATTGAGCAAAATAGCATGAAATCCTAGTCTTCTCAGATGAAACTTTGAGTCTGTACATCGCTCATTGGTAGTCACTCGAACATGAGGTATATCCTGCCAATGATCTCATTTTTTACAAATCACATCCGGCAATACCTTGTACAGGTCTGATGCCGCCAACTACGGGTTATTACCCTAAAGATCAACGTAGATCCCCGATGGAGGTTATAACGTGCATCCCCGACGGGGGTTACAACGTAGAGCCCCGGCAGGGGATTATAAAATACATACAGCCGTTGACAGACATATCAACGAAGGTCAAGCAGCCTTGACGTTATCTCAGCCGATGGCGATTAAACCTATCGGAGCTATAGAGCTATTCGAGGATTTCATGCTCGATTACTCATATTCCCCAGAGGATCCTCGGTGGGGGTCACAACGCAATGTTCCATTGATTCACACGTTAGTGAAGGTCAAGCAACCTTGACAGTCTATACCATAGGATTTTTCAGCCGTTGATTCACTTGTCGATGAAGTACACGTCAACGAAGGTCAGGCATCCCTGATAGCATTTGATGTTGGCAGTAAATCCAACAGAATCTTGACATGTCCTGGCGATACCAACCAGGAAAGGTCAATGTTATCAAAGAGGATAGATGATGGAATATGTTATACACATCCTCAAATAGACCAAACTTTATCCCCATAGATCTCTTACACATAAGAGGTACATCTTCAGGATCAAGTCGTTACCAAGGACATAGGAATTTGGTGATAACTCCAACATCAACATCCTAACATATTTGGATTACACATCAAATCTGGTCATCATTGCCAATTCCCAGTTGAAGCAACAGGGAGCCGACAATCATCCCCAGCATGTTGGGCTACAACCCCGTACACATGCATCATAAATTTGCATCATGTTACTACACATAGTACCATGTTTGTCTTGTTACATTTCAAGTGTTTAGGATTCTTTATCTTACCCATCCATCACCATGCATGAGTATGATAAAGAGGGGCATCTGTAGACACTCGAAATTTTCTATACTTCTGTCACTAACATTGCAGGAGGACAGATTCGTCTTTCAAGAGGGAACTCTAGAAGATAATCCACATACATTCCGGATACTACCGGAAGTTCAGCATCAACCCCAGAACACACACTGGGAGTAACAATTCCAACCTCGGATATAACCCCGAGGCGTGCAGATCCAATACCAGAACACACACCTGAGAAGACCGATTAATCTCGGAGATAACCCCGAGGTATCCAGTCTCAGTCCCAATCATGGGAATAGCCACCAAACTTGGTGATTACCCCAAGGAATGTAGTTTCGGCGATAACCCCGGAAATGCTTGTTTCAAATGCAACCAGCTTCAATCTTGGCGCTCACAACGAGATATTCAGTACCAACCCGGAGATAACACCGGGAGGACAGGCACACCTCAAAGATGACACTAAGGACCTTAAACAATTACAGCAGTCTAATCTCAGCGAAGCCCTGAGCAACGTCTGCTTTATCATCCCAATCCGGCGATAACACCGGTGAGGAGCAACATTGTCATCTCGCCAACGTGATGCCACGCCACGTCGTCTCAACATTTCATACACATCTCTACAGAATGATGTCCCACAAGAATCAAAGAGAACCAATTCCGAGTGACTATTGTGCGGGGTAACGGATGGAATTTGAAGCTTGAAGACCGGAGGGCATCGTCCCATCTTCAATGACTTCGTATAAGCTCTAATCTTATGCCATTGTACAACTCTCGACAACGGAGGTCTGAAATAGGTCCTGTATACCTCAATCGGATGCCTGGATTGCACTTCTGAAAGTTCAAACGGACATTATAGTGCCTGAGTGCACGTACTACGAGACGACCCGACCCGAGAAACCCGGGCCCACCCGGGTTGCCGCAGGTACACCTGCGGCTCCACCCTCTATAAATAGAGGGCTTGAGGTGGCCATTTTTATAGAAGAAAACGGCGAGGAAGCCCTGCCCAATTTGCTATGCACTCACCCCATACAGTGTACTTTCTCATTTTAAACACTTGTGAGCTCATATATAGCTACTTTTGTACCTACAAAAGCCAGTGTTTATCCACTTTAAAGATATTAAAGTCTTCTTTGGCAGCTAATTGTAAGCCTTCTCACACACTTTAAAGCCTTTCTCTTCATCTTTGCACACACCCTTCTTCACGTTGAGAGTCGTGCTGCGTGCATTTGCCCAGACTTCAGTCCATGATTTTATTTCAGTTTGTATATACATATATTATATATATATTGACTAACATTATCGAGTTATGCCTCGATTGAGCCTGAACTTTAGTGCAGAGCGTTTATTTGCTTATATATATATATATATATATATATATATATATATATATGAATACTGTGTCAAAATTTGTTCGATGAGCCTAGACTTTGCCTGTAAGCGTTCTTATCGCTTTAATATATATATACTTATATATATAACTGTGTGTCGACTACTTCGATGAGCCCGGATTTTACATCCTATATGCTTATTTGCTTATATATATATATATATATATATATATATATATATATATATATATATTCGTCCCCACACGAGTTTACTTATGGTGGTTGATCGCTTACGACTTTCTTTATGTTTCGTCTCGCTGGAGTTCACTTCGTGGCGATTGATTGCTTTGTACAGCTTTATTTACATTTCGTCCTGCTGGAGTTCCTCCATGGCGGTTGAATTGTATATACTGACTTTATTTACGTTTACGTCCCTTTGGAGTTTCCTCCGTGGCGGTCGATAGCTTTTACAACTTTATTTACATTTCTGATCCCCCATGGAGGTGCTTCGTGGTTGGTGATCATGTTTGTATATATATATTTATAGATTTTATATATCTACATGCTTACTGCTTTCATACAAATTGCGGTATCATGTGCGTCTAGAAATCATGTGATCACAGATTCAGCCTATTGAATCTAGATTCGGTTCCCGTAATGGACATTTTCAAATTGTATGGTACTTTGTAAATTATTCTCATGCGGTCTCGAATTTCCTTAGATGGTTTCCATACCCACGGGGAAGTCGGCATTATTTTGTACATTATTTTCGTACGAATGCCTCGCATCTGTAAAATAAAATCAATCAAGCCGAACACTTAATAAAATTGGAGTATAAAAGGTTTCAATTACTATTGAGCATCAGGGTTTGAAAAACCTCTTTTATAAAACATCACTGCCATATCTTGCTTAAAATTAAATTTTTACATAAATTCAAACCCTGTGTATATAGGTGCGAACGAGGCCTCGCACTACTTCCAAATAACAGCACATTGACCCACACACACATATATTCAGATAATAGTTTCTTGAAAAGAGGCGGTCACCATGGTAACACGGATGTCGGGGGGTGGCTAACACCTTCCCTCCGCATAACCAAGTCCCCAGACCCTAATGAATCTCTGTTTCACCGAATTCGCTTAGCGATGTCACATCATCGGGTCAATGTGCAAACCTTTTCTCGGTTGTGTTGGTACAACCATTTAAAAACCAACGACGACGACTTTAGCGATCCATCGTCGACATTATACATGTTTGGACCTTTTTCACTTGTTTTTTCAAACAAATCTCACCTAAAATGAGAACACCAAAGAACAAGTAACGGAAAGGGACATCTAAAAATCCCGACGTCGACATCCTCCATAGTGGTATATTGGTTCTTCAATAAACCTTCCACCATGATTTAACTCCACAGAAAATAGAACCATCCTGCAACAGGCACAAGACACAACATACAGGTAACCATTACATAAATGTATTGAAATAAATAAATACAATTACAATATTGAGGGTGGTATATCCATGTATACTGCTACTACAAGGGTTTTCATATAGGCAATTGTTATAGCTGATATGTCATCTTGGGGGGGGGGGGGGACTTTAAGAAGGTTTTGGTTTGGTTTTTTCTCAAAAAAATTTACAAAAAATTGTTCTTTCCCCTATTGATGTTTAAATTCATAAGCTTTTTTAACCATTCCACAAGTTAATTCTGGAAAACCAAATGGAAGTATACCGTTGTAACATTATAGAGCATTATTGAAGTAAACCAAGGTAAGCATTATATAAAATTATTGAAATAAACAAAAGTTCACATCCCTGTTTTTGAAAACTCCCCAAATCGTCGTTTTAAAAATCGACACAAAGAACAATCAGTTTAAAAAAACCCTAGATTTTAGTCCCAATCTTGCTAAACTGAAGAGGGAAGAGTTTTTAAAAGCAAAATCATATATACCTTGGTCACAATGAAGATCTAAGCCAAAGATTTGCAGAAAAAAAACCCTAGATTGATTTGCCTTCGTCGCTGGAACCCAAGTTTGCAAATCGACAAATCAGTGAGCCGTGAACGAGGTTGGGAAGAATTTTAAACACAAAATCATGACTTCGTTGCTATTTGAAGAGATTTGCAGAAGGTGATCGATTCTCCTTTGTCGCTCTCTCTTTCTCTCTCTCTGAACTTCAACTTCTGATATGTCTTGGTGTACACATGTTTAACAGCTATATTACTTCGTCGTGAAAGCCTCGTCTAATAAGGCCATGTATTTTCTTCTTTTTTTCCTTTTCTTTTTTAAGTCCACGTCAGATAATAGCCATATTTGACAGAATGACCCAATTTAACAATTTTAATTAGTTCAGTTAGTTAATTTGAAAAATTAAATGTTTAATCGTGTATTCGATAAAACGTGCCAAATTCGGTGGCCAAATAATTACTTTTGCCTTATTCTTATACTTCCTCTGTCCCAAGATAAAAGTCATTATTACTATTTTGGGTAGTCTCATGTAGACCTAACAATTTAAGTTGAAAACCATATAGTTAACCAAAATCACTTGAATATATTGGGTTGGTTAACTAGTTTTTACATAATTGATTTGTTTGGTTTTGGAGCCATATTATTATTACAAATATGGTTTGAATCTAGTTTAACTAGTTTTGACCCATATTAGTCTATAATAGTTTTTTGCACTTTGTAAAGCTAATACATCAACATGTATGCATTATTACACTACATTCTTATATAACACATATACATTATACATATTACATTATATACATATTACATATTTTTGTAATTTATACATTTTTAATTATGTATAAAAATTATTTCACTAATTATGGAATTAATTCATAATAAAGTTAGCACTTTTAGTGTAATGAAATACTAATTCAAATAATTAATATCTTCTCCCTTAATTAATTAAAATAACTCATTTAAATTATACAATTTATATTATATAATTAAAATTGTACACCCCACGCCACCCCCACCCCCACACACCCTGCCCCAAACCCCCCAATTTCCCCCAAAAAAAATATTATTTATTAATTATGTATACATTCCCCGCCCCACCCAATTTAAATTTTTTTCTTGATTATATATACACTCAAAAAAATATATTTACTGATTATTGTAATAAAATTATCAATAATTTCATTAATTTTAATTAAAAGAATAATTATTAATGTAATTTTTTTTGAAAGTGCCTATAATCACAAAAATAATGTTTTTAATACTCAAATTAATCACATCAATTATAATTTTTAGTTTTAAACTTTAGTCTAAAAAATTAAAATAAGACTCTTTTAGTATAACATATATTAAGATTTTAGTGAAACTATAATTTGAAAAATAGATCGACCTAGATTCGACTCATAACCATTTAAATCCAAACTACATAACCCATATTAAATATAGGTAATATAGTTCTGATTCCAAAACCAACCCAAACCTATTTTTTTGTTATGTCTAGTCTCATGTTAAATGTTTATTTTTTTTAATAACCAAACTTTTACACAATTTTTGTGACGCTCCCAAAATAGGTATACATCACCCATCTTGAGTCACCAAATACATGGTACAAAATTCAAATACAACTTAATAATACACTGTCGTGTAAAATACGACAAAACATAAACTGAGAGTTTTAATACGAATATTGTTATCTAGACAGTATTCAACTCAAATGGAGTCCTCAATACATTTATTATCACACTATTTCATAGAATAGTGAGGACTACTAATGCTATCATCCGGACCATTACTCCATTCCCCGACTAGTCCCTTTCACGTTCTCATTTCTCAAGAGAACAATGAAAGCAAAAGGGTGAGCTCAACTAGCCCAAGAAGAAATATTATGACTAAGATAATGCGTAATAATTTATCGTTAGCCTTCAAAGTTGTTAAACCGATAAAATATAACAAACATCAAGTTTAACCGCAGCGGAACAAGTAATCCATTAGAAGAGTCAAGTAGAGAATAAAATCTATTATCTTCTATGATTTAAAAGGTTTTTCATCACTTTTATCGCTGAAACTCATCTTAATAAATAATCCACATCATCCCTGCACTATGGCCAAGGATATTCATTAGTATCACGACCACAAATTATCCATGCATTACGGGCCAAGGATATTCGTGTTTTCATCAATGGTCATGATCATGCCAACAACTGTCCATCAATGCACTACGGGCCAATGAGAACTTTTACCACATCATTTGTAAGACCCCGAATTTTTTTTTAAGAAAATGGAATTTCCTCTATTTATTATTTTGAAATAGTAAGGGTTGAATTGATTAATGTGGTTAGTTATGAGTAAAATGCGCGAATATTTTAAAATAAGCAGGTGGTTATAAAATATTCATTGTTGTCGGGAAATATTCGTTTGGTCGTGGAATATTCTTGCCGTTGGGAATATTCAATGCGACAAAGCCATGATCTTTTGTTGGCCCCATACCGGAAAGCGATTGGATGAAGAAAAAGACAAGTATGAGTTGTTTATAAATAACATCGTAGTTGTTACCATTAATACTGTTGGAATACCCGGTGGTTAAAATACGATGTCTACGCGTTGTTGCACAAAGAGAAGATACGGTATTGCACCAATTATTGATTCTTACATAAGAAGGCACTACTCAATAATTATTACAAGTGAGTTCTTTATCAAAGATTTTATTTTATTGATTCAATAATTCTTGCGTTGATATTTTATATTATCGTTGTTTCAATAATTGTCACTACTACAATATTTTCCATTATCGAAGCAATAATTCATATTATCTGAATAATATTATTAGAAAACATTATTGGAAATGTTTATAAAGTTCTGTCTAAGGAGAGGTTTGGTCACCTAATTGCGCGCCAGTAAGGAGAAATTCTTATTAGAAAGCCCCCTCTTTCCTCGAACCTGCACTGTTTATCAATATTGTGATTCTCAGAATATTATTTATGAATAATTAATTATTGATTTATATGATAAGGAAAATATTCATTTTATGTGGATATAGATGGAGAAAAATTTTAAAGTGACAATTGTTGAAAATTGATATTTTATCTTTTCTGATAAAATAATATTTTATTATATTATTATAATATAATAATGATGATATTTTTACAATGAATGTATGATATATGAGTATATGAGGAGGAAGAATATTTTTGTTGTATTAAATGATTAACACATATTTTGTGTGTCGGTGGACCCCATTTCTTGACTAAAACTTGATTAGCCTGTAAAATTGTCTGTATGTGGATTTCAGTCAATTTCTGCTTGGAATTTGGAAAAACTTTCTTCTGCAAAGTTGTAGAGAATTGAATTTCCTATAAAAAGACGCGAGATTCAAATTTTCTGATAAAAGGGCTATTTATTATGAATTATTGAAGTTTCGTAATAATTAGTTTTTTGAAGTTGTAAATATTTTTTAAAAGAAAAACGTTTTTTTTCATTATTGGTGGGCCCCACATGAGTGGTAAACATGCTGAATTCAGAATTCAAGAGGTGGACGTGAAATTTTTTATATAAATATATTATTTTATTAAATTTTCTGCTTTGGTGTTCTAAGCATTTTCCTAGAAATAGGGTGCTTACGTTAGAATTGAAAATCACACCAGAAACTGAAGTTTTCTCTCTATTTCTCTCTCTATATTATCGAGTGTATTCTTGTGAGTATTTTGATATCTTGAGTGTTGCTATACTCGGTGCAAGTTCGTTTCGTTAATTATTCCAAATGGTAAGTATCGCTTTTTTGAGGTAAGGGATAGTAAGGGATGGTAAGGGATAGTAAGGGATTTTAAGGGATTGAAAGGGATGTTATTTTCTTCGTAAGTGATATTATTTCTTCAATATCATTATGTTGAAATATTGATTTGAACTTTTTATCAAATTTGGAACTTTTTCATGTCGGGGTTACTATTCATGAGTTACTATTCACGAGTTACTATTCATGAGTTACTATTCACGAGTTATTATTCACGGTTTACTATTCACGACGGGTTACTATTCATGAGTTACTATTCATGGGTACTATTCACTACAAAATTGGTTTCTTTTTCTAACCAAATTATAGTTGATTTATGAATATTACTTTGGAGATTAAAACTATATATTGATTATATTGATTTTATTATCATATATAACATTTTTATAACCCTGATGTTGAAATTCTCTTTCACTGGAGTGTAAAGATGGGTAGATTATTGGTATGATCATGACTAGGGTTCTCTTTGGCCAGTAGTGAAAAGTTGAATTATGACTGGTATAATCATGACCATTGAATTTATAATTTAATATCTTTAGCTTAAGTGCAAAGGTGAATTGATCAACATGGTTATAATTATTGTTTATATAAATTCTGAAATGATTATATGTTTCTTTGAGATATGAATATTTTGGCCCATAGTACAAAGATGACTTATTGATGAATATCTTTGGCCCGTAGTGCAAAGATGAATTATTGATGAATATCTTTGGCATGTAGTGCAAAGATGGTCTGTTGATTAATATCTTTGGCTCGTAGTGCAAAGTTGAATTTATTAGTATGATTATGAACATGAACTGTGATTTGGTATAACCATGATCTTTGATGTTTCAGGTGATGAAAATTATCTTTGTCCTGGATGAAAAAAGGAATTTTGAACAAAAATTATGATTATGAGTTATACATGTAATTGTGGACAGGAATTGTTGATTGATGTTACAGGGATAAAACATTATTGGTGGACTTTTAACATGGAGAAGATAATAGACTTTATGGTCTATTTGACTCTTCTAATGGATTGCTCGTTCCGCTGCAACTATGGTTGAAAAGTTTTATCATCTACCATATGTTCTAAATCTCTGATTTATTACTGATGAAGGCTATTGATAATTTAATTATCTTTAGTCATGATATTCTTTACTGAGCTAGTTGTGCTCACCCTTTTGCTTCATAATTCCTTTCAGGTAATAAAAGTGTAGCTGGATCGAGCGGGGGATAACAGGGGAATAGAACGGTGGTCTATAGCTGTTGAGGTTCTCCCTAAATAGGTGAGGTGAACTCAAATTTGGAAGGGTGTTTTGCCTCTATCATA
Source organism: Panax ginseng (assembly GCA_020205605.1). Lineage (NCBI taxonomy): Eukaryota > Viridiplantae > Streptophyta > Magnoliopsida > Apiales > Araliaceae > Panax > Panax ginseng. The sequence goes on from CM035143.1 coordinate 103,171,634, forward strand.
CAAGATGTCTAATGACATACAACCTCGTGTCATCATAAGACAAGGTTGTGCACATCCACTTGTGGAGTATATCTACGAGCACTACCTATATAATCTTGGTGTTTGTTTGGAGTATAATTCTCAATTAGAGACAGTGGAGATAATGATATGTCAAGAGAAGACACACCATTGGGAAGAATATGATAGTAATCTTCTCGTTTTTCTTTGGGGTCTATTGGGTCAACCAAGGATAATTTTGTGGGCATATGATATCTATAATAACCTGTATTTATGGCCTCCCATGTACGAAGGTTTCCTTGAGCACTTCCCAAAGATTTTAATTTCTAAAACAATTTTCGACTATACCTTTATGTAAGGTGCCATTATGAGGTGCTGTCTACGGTTGGGACATGAGTCACAGTTGGTATATATTTGTATTTAAACTCACAGTTTAAGTGTTTTCGTATCTTGCACGACAATTGTATTAATAAAGTTGTAATTGTTTTCTATACCATGTATTTGGCGACTCAGAATGGGTTGGATGGAATGGACCTATTTTGGGGGCGTCACATTGCTCCACCAAAATGTATGTCGAAGATCACAATAAATTTTGGTACTCCCAGGATGGATTACAAACGGTGTGTTGTGCGCCTCCATCATGATTTTATACTTTAAATCAGGGTTGTTAGGAATACAAAGTCTGGAGTTGACTCGAAGTATTCCTTCTTCATCGATTCTTTCTTACGCATAGCACCTTCTTGCACTTTCTTCCTCATACGCATCAGGCTCCCGTGTCCGTAGCTTTAGCAGACTTTAACTTTATTGATTATAGCTCGGTTCTACTCAGATATATTCGCCATCATCACATGGGTCCCCGAGTCTTTAACTCTATCTCCATCCTTTGTAAGTCATACAAATGGGCCTTTGTGTTGACAATATTGCACTCGTACCCGCATATGATCTTCTACCCAATGCGTCAGCTACTATGTTCGCTTTACCAGGATGGTATTGAATGGTATGTGTTGCCTCTTTTTTAGTCTTAACAAAAGAGCTCTAACTCATGCAAGCATACATGCGTCAACAAGTAATATAGAGCAAGTAAAGTATCGATCCCACAGAGAAAGTTGTTTAACTTAAACTACTATTCATTAATTAAATCACCATATTTATATGCTCAAACTAATGATTAAACTTGGTTTGTTCTCAAACTGCAAATAACAACTAAAATAAGAATAACAATGGAATAAATGATATTGGAACTAATGGGATCCTAACTTCATTTAATACTTCATTCAATCGCCACTATCATGCATGACTTGCTCACATATCACAGGAAAGTAGCCAAGAGCACTAAAAGAGTATTAACCATTTTTCAATGCACTAAGACCTACTTACACAGCATCCACAGATGATAGACTGTATGTAATCATCAATATAGCCAAAATCACTATATGTCTATGTGAAATTGCAACTATATTGATTTTAAGTTCAACCTCTTATTCTAACTTATACGGTGAAATAGTATATATCTATATGGTTCACGAAATACATAAGCCATATAACACAGCCCTATATACGTATACTACCATGATTACAGTCCATATTTGCATGTTCATTGTCAATTCCATACAAATACTGAAACGAATGGTGATCAAGCATTCATACATGCAAAACAATCATGATAGACATCCCATATGATATGCAAAACAATCCATCATTTAAGCATGCAATCAAACTACATATTAAAATCCGTTAGAATCCCATAATGGAGTTTAGTTCATGACTGAACCAAAAGCCATTATGGGATCAAATCTAAACATGATCAATAAACGACAATTGAAAGATGAAAGATGAAACTATCACACCCAATTGCTGGATACAAATCAATATTCAAATCCTCATAAGATCCTAGCAAAAACTAATAATAATAAACCACTCTAGTAGAAAATCCCAAGAAGGAGTAGAAAAGTAGAGTTGTGGCCTCCTTCTACGTTCGAATCTCCCCCAGAGAGTAAACCCTAATTACAATGTAAAGATACGTGAAAAACTTAATAAAATGTCAAGTGATACCCCTGACACCAGTCAGGAATTGTTTTAAATCAATTACATCCCTTAAAAATTGTAAATAAAATAAAATAAGTCAAGAAACTTGGTCTCATCGCATGCATCAAGGCCTCCATCTTGATATTCTCGCAGCCGCGAGACTTGCAGTAAGTTTGTATGTTTGGACGATCTCGCGCGCGGGCGCGCACTCCCTAGGCTTGTCCTTCTCGCGCCCGCACAACTTGTAGTAGGTTCCAAGGTCTGGCTGGGTAATCGCACGGGTGCGCGCTCTCAAGACTATTCTGCTGCACGGCCGCGCAACTTGCAATCTGCAGATCCTGGTTCCTGTTTTGCTACTGCTGCTGCTACTTGTTCAGTCATACTATATCTCCTTGCTCCATTGCACCTTCATGCCATGCATATCCCATCTTTTGCCTCGTCTCAAGCATCCATTAGCCTTGTGCTCAATAACACCACCAAAATAGGCTGATTCCTGCACTTATTCACCAAAAGGAGTTTTAAGTATGCGAAATGCAAATTATCATGAAATGCAGCTAAAACCTACTAAAATATACTTGAGATGGGCATAGTTCACATGAATTGGTACTCCATAAGTAGGTGTAAATCCTACTTATCAAATACCCCCAAACTTGACCCATTGCTTGCCTTCAAGCAGTGCATACTAATAAACAATAAAAATTCAACTATATGACTATGCAACTAATTCTCACATTATCCCAACTATCATAAAAATTCAGTCCAATTTGCCTCAGCGAGTTACCTTAAAAGAATGTTATGTCAAAAACTCATCACAAGGATCTGGTCAGACTCGACGATCGTAGATCAGACACGATGAATGCTGGACAGACTCGACGATCGTAGATCAGATAAGACGAATGCTGGATAGACTCGACGATCGTAGATCAGACTCGACAAATGCAAAGCACTCAATGATCACAAAACTACCTCAATGATTGTAGTCCTCCCTAAGGACACCTCAGCTCTGCAGGAGCCAAGGGCAAATCAGTACAATCCTTATCAGACAAAATTGTAGAGCCAAGCAAAAGTCGACACCTATCCCACTAAGCAAAAAAAAAGGAGAGAGGGAAGTTACATGTACTATTTGAAATCGTATTTTTGAAATCAGAAGTTCAAAAGATTATCTCTCTCATCCTCTCTCAAAGCAGAAACCCTAAATCAGAAGAAAGCTCAGTCAAATCTCACTTCCAGCTAGAAAATCAATGACGACTTCCAAGTTATCTCAAAGCTCTGCACTGCTTTGACGAGTTCAGAACAGCTCAACCCAAATTCCATAAGACTCTGGCCTTACTAAAGAAGGCAGGTCTCGAAGAAGCCTTGAGCACAGACACATTGATCTATCCCATGTTAGTGAAAGAGTTCTACAGGAATGGTGTGTTTGAAAATGACACCATCACTACGAGAGTAAGGGAAGTGGAAATCGATCAAGGTCAAGACATCAACCTCGCCTAGGTCTCAAAAATGAAGGGCATCCAGTCATAGATAGCATATACTTCCAAGAGGGACTTAGAAGAATGTATCACAAGAAACTCCCCTCTGTGAAAGGGTACAATAAGAAGGAGTTCCCACAGAGGTATGAATTTCTAGCCGATATAGTTGGGAAATGTATATGCTGCAAGAGCTCAGGTCATGACTCTGTGAATGAAGTACAACTTAAGCTCATGACTACCATGTGTTATGGAATACAACTCAACTATGGAGACCTATTGCTCGATTGGATTGGTAAGTGGATCATCAACTCAAAGAAGTCAAAAAGCCCTCAAAAGATGCTCTACGGGTGATTCATAAGTATCATTCTATAATCTACCCTGGGTGACAAAATTGGGGATGAAGAAGGAGAAGCTATCAACCCAAACAGACGTATGATCCAAAAATTGTTTGAAAATTGGAAGAGGAACCCAGCTGAGTATGTTCGCATGATGACCGAGTCCAGTGGAAGAACTGGTGATCTGAAGGACTCAGCCTTCCAGAAATATATCATTGTAAGGGAAATCAAGAAGAAGAAGAAACCAACAAAGGAGAACCCTCTGTCCTTACCATAAAAAACAAGGGCAAGAGGAAGCTAAAGGCTAAACTGGTAGAAGAACCTCAAGGATCTACCACTGATATACCTATAGAGGCCTCTGATATAGAGACTCTGAGGATGCTAAGAAGAAAGTAGCAGCAAGATGAAGCAGATGAGGATCAAGCTACCATATCCCAGATCCCGAAGAAGAACAAAGTTGGTCATAAGTCTAAAAGGCCATCAGTCTCCTCAGTCATAGAGTCTCTACTGTTCGTAGAGACCAGACCAAGCATGTCAGGCAAGGAAGTAGCTGCATCAAGCATAGTGGCTATTGAACAGGACAAAATTGAGGTTCAAGAAAGTCCTGAGGCTGTGGCTCAGTCTAGAAAAATAAGGAGAAAGCTGGTCAAGAAGTACATCCTTTAGAATGAAAAAGTGTTCAAGAAGGAAGACAAGAGCATGGTTGCCACAAAGGAACTGTCCAAAGCATGTCAAGAGGACAGTGCTCTAGCTGAGGGGGAGATCCCTGAGATTCTCATAATAGAGAATACACCACCGAGGGGAGATGCCCAAGCTCAAGAAGATGCTCCAATTGAGGGGAGTTTTGAGCTTACAAGAAGATGATCAAGTTGAGGGGGAGCCTCATGATATCTCCATGGCAGAAGGAGAGGTCCCTGCCAGAAATGAAGAAGAACCAGTGCAAGATCATCAAAAGACCATTGAGATAATGGAATCCTCCAACGAGAACAGAGAAGAGGAAGAAGATGATGATGACCTTGAGATCACTAGTGTAGGCAATGATGGGTATAGAAGCTATCTCTATAATCAGATGTTCTCTTACTTACCCATGATGCCATATCATCAAGCTCAAATCCTAAACTCTTGGGATCACATATTCTGGAGCTTCAAAGAGTATTCAGCCATCTCAGTACTAGCCAATGGATTCCCAGGAAGACTCAACTTTGCCAAGAAGTTGCTTACTAACAACTCTTCCTCAATGGATAAACCTGAGGTACTATCTATCCCAACCCTTTTCAGAGTTAATCACTTGCCATCATCCTCATTTAGCCATTTTTATGAATTCCCACGATGGTTGGAAGTGATACTTCATCCACTAAACCAATTTCCAGTTGCAGAATCCCAAAATTCTGTAACTGAGGAACCAAATGCAATCAACTTCATATTGCTCCCTCAAACTATCAACTCTACGATCATGGAATCTAGCCCCATTGCAGAGTCTACACCTCAAATCGTAGAGTCACCAAACACAAAGATCCTGACCCAGGCCCCTCCATCAGATATACCATCCTCCTCCTCCAATGACTATTTTAGTCTTGATCTTGCTCTCTACTCCCTCCAAGATCAATCCCAGAAAACATCCCCTCCATTCAACAATCCTCAAACCAATGATACTCTTCCAAATCTGCCTACAAAAGATGACTTGAAGGAAGTATCCAAGAACATGGTCAAGAACATAGAAGAAATCCTGGAAACTCACTCAGACCTCATTCATCTCCGGCTGAATCAAATGATCACTGCTGCAAATAATATCCCTGGCACTCTAAATGCTGAGCTTACAAAGAAGTTAAGGGAAATTATCCAAGAAATTCTTCAAAGCATGAAGGAAAGAGATGAGATTCACTTCCAGATAGCCACCAAGCAAAGAGAGGTTGTTCTTGAAATGAAAAAAAATCAAGAAGTCCAAAATAAACTTATGCTGGAGAACATCATCAACTTGAAAGCTTCAGTCAAAGAATTCCAAAAAGCTTATGTAAATCAAGAATAATAGACTGACATTGTTCTAACAGCCCTCCGAAACAAAGAAGCTAGATCTGAAGTCCAGATCAAGGAAAGTCGAGAGGACATCGCTCAAACACAAAGCCAACTAAATGAGCTTGTCCAAGGAGTAAATCGACTTTCTGTAGACATTCGAACCCTTGATGCTGACATAAAGGTGGAGAATAAAGGGAAAGGTGTTCAAGGAGGACAGGGAGGCCAAGGCAGAGGAAGAGGAGGTCAAGGAAGCCAAGAAAGGGGTAGAGGACAATTTCACGCTCAAGCGTTAAGAAGCCCTCCTGCAAGATAATTCCACCAACAGATTCCATAATCAAGTAATCAGACTCAACGATCTGATCAACAGGAAGTCTTGATGGCTCAGCCATTAAGAAGTCAAGGGCTAACTACCAGCTCACCAAATGTGACCACCATAGGCCTAAGAATGCTAATTGGAGATCCAGCATTCATGAATAGGCATGATAACAACCCGATAGTAAGCCCAAGTGAGCTGGAAGAGTTCGCTAGAAGGGATGAAGCTAGCAGGAAAAGAAGGGCTGAGGAGTATGCCAATCCTCCAAGGAAAAGATCAAAGAAATAGAGATAAGTAAAAGCTTAAATTCCTATTGATGTAAAGCTAAATTTAATACTCTTCAATCATCAATAAATTCATGCTTATTCTCTAGAAATTTTAGCTGCTCACTGAAATACTAAGTCATGTTTAAATTTCCTACAAATGCATCTAGACACTAATAATCATGACAACAAATCTCCTTGGTTATGTCAACATCAAATAAGGGGAGATTGTTGGGAGAATACATATTATGATTTGATGTTTTAATGTATATGCTCATGATTATTTGTAAAGTCCTTCAAGTAATATATATACAAGGACTTAGTGATAGATCAAATTTGTTAGGTTGATCTAAGCTTTTAATGTGTATCATTCTGTAATAGAATGTATAGATAGAAAGATCAAAACTGTTAGGTTGATCTTGAGATGTAATAGATAGGCTTCGAAGAAATCGTAGTGTATCAATCTGATCAACATTGCAGAAGTCAAGGCAGAAACGTAGTGCTTCAAAGATCGTAGTGTGCCTACCTTGAAGGGCCTCTTCGGAAATCGTAGAGTGGTCCCAACGTTTGTCTAGCCAACTCAACGATCGTAGTGTGCTCTCGAAAACGTAGAGTTTACAAGTCAATGATTGTAGTGTGCTCTCAGAAACGTAGAGTTTACTACTCAAGCAAGCAAAGATCGTAGTGTACAAATACTTAAAGAGAAATCGTAGTGCTCTTGGCTGATAGCATCAGACCAGGCACCAAGGCAACAAGTCACCACGATCTGAATCATAGAGTATCGTCTATCTTGTGTCAGAAAATGTTGAGCCTCATGATTTGTGTGGAGATAGGTTCCAATATAAGAGGAATGGATTATAAACGCTGCAGTACTCACCAGTCCCAAAGTCATAAGAAATATCCTTAGTATGCAACAAAGAAGCGTATTGAAGAAGCTAAGGAAAGTACCATTGGTAAGGTGGAAAACACCTTTTCAGGTGTTAGGTGAGAAAGCAGTCTGCAGTGTCAGTGGGCCAGAATGCAGTTCAGAAGATGTGCATAAATGTCTCCATCAAAGAACAGAAAGGTCAAATGCATTTAATGCTTCAACGGATGGATCCAACGGATAGTTTTTAAGATCACATATATACAAATCAAGCAGATGAGAGAAAAGAAAGCAAGCATTGAACAAACAACGTGAACAACTCTCAAAGCTTAACTCTACGATATGAGAAATAGCAAAGCTTGCTCAGTTACTCAGTTCTTTCGAACAAGTGCTTAAACAGCAACTGAGTAGCAACCATCAAGAACTCAACATCTACCAATCAACTGAAGAAGAGTACCAAGTCTGTTGGACTTGAAGAGTTCTAAGTGAACTGTAAGAGAGCCAAGTTTGCTGGACTTGAAGAGTTCAAGAGTGAACTAAGAAGTTCCTAGACTTCTGGTCTAGAAGGAATCTGTGTGATTCAGAAGTTGTAAAAGATATCCTTAGTGGATTTCCTACTCGTTGAGTAGAAGAGTGGACTAGGAGCTTTAAGTGCTCCGAACCACTTAAAACGACTGTGTCTTTTATGTTCATACTATAACTATTATATCTGTCATAACTGCTATAACTGCATCACTCTCATAACTCCACTACTTTGCAAAACAGATTAAAATAAACATAAATTCCGCTAAGTTTTAATCATCATTAACTAACAAGTTTAAAACGAAAAGATTTTTTAAATATTTATTCAACCCCCCCCCCCCCCCCCCTTCTAGATAACTATTGTGCCTACTAGTAACTAACAGAAATATCATTCAAATCTAATGTATTTTTATTTAAATTCGTGACATGAGCTAAGAAAGCTTGACATCCGTTTTTCAATAAACGAATAGCTTTATGGCTTGAGATGACATTGATTGATTTTAATGGTTTGGTTGCTTAAATTCGCATAATAGGTTGGTTAGGAATATGAAAGCTAACAACCTTACGAAAAAATCAATTTTTGTATGATGAGTAGTTAACCAATCAATCCCTAGAATTACGTCAAACACAAGTATTTTTAAGGAAATAAGATTGACAGATAATGTGAGGGTACCGATTTGAACCAAACAAAACTTATAAACAGTGGATGTAATGAAGGTTTCTCCCAACGAAGTTTCAACAGATAAGTCAAAGTCTAATTTCTCTGGGGTCAAATTTAAACGTTGAGCACAAGTAGGAGAAATAAAAGAATGGGTAGAACCGGTATCAAATAAGGTATAGACTTCGCTAGAGTTTATGATAAGCTTACCCGTGATGACCTCATTCGGGTTCCTTGCTTTCTGGGAGGTCACGACAAACGCTCTCCCTTGAACTATTGGCTTTGACTTTTCTAGGACGACCTTTGGTGCCTCCATCCCAGCTGAACTTGTCTTCGGTGCACGACAAAATTGGGCTAGGTGACCTTCTCTTCCACAATTGTAACACGCTTTGGACTGCATCGCGCAGTTTGGACTGATGTGTCCCTCCCCTCCGCATTTAAAGCATATAATAGGTGGTCTTTCTCCTTCCTTAACAACAGGTGCTGATGCTGACGTTTTTCCATCATTGTTGAATCTCCTCTTCTTGAAATGTCCATTCTTATTGTCTTGGCCATGATTACCACCGAAGTGGTTACCATTTCTGGTATGTTGATTACCTCCACATTTGTTGTCACCGCTTCGATGACTGCTACCACTGGTATTATCATTTTGCCGGCTGCTTTCTCTTGGTTGGGTTTACTCGTTATCGCACTCCAATAAATGAGCCATATTTACAACATCTAAATACAAACATAGTTTATGAGAAATTAGATATTGACGTATCTCGGGTTTCAAACATCTTAGAAACATCCACGTCATTCTCTCCTCATTATCAACTAAATGGGACGCAAACCAAGACAACTCGGCAAATTTGGCTTCATACTGCGACACAGTCATATTGTTTTGCTCCAGCTTGATGAACTCTACTTCTTTCATGTCACGAACACTTTCAGAAAAGTACTTGTCATTGAACAGTTCTTAGAACTTCTCACAATACATTTTGAGTGCGGCGAGTCAGTGCGCTTTATGATTCCCACCAAGAATCGCCTCTCCTCTCATACATAAAGGTGGCAAAGGGAACCTTTTGCTCCTCGGAGCATCCCAAGACATCAAATATCTTGGTGATCTGCTTTATCCACGTCTCCGCCGTAAGTGGTTTTGGCTTTCCAATAAACTCCGGTGGTCCCAGCTCCTTGAACTGCTTAGCGGTGACCGTCCGAGAGTTGCCAGTGTTTCCACCTGTATTTTGGACATGAGACTCTCTCGCCTGATGTTGCATGAATTGCAGAAAGCCCCTAAACATTTAAATGCGTTCGAAGATTTGGTCGGTGTTATTGTTTGCATGAGGATTGTTGCCTTCACGATGCATATTTTCCTAGTTATTGATCGTTGGTGATTCAACGGTCTCCTTTGCTCCATTGTTATTCTTAACATTCTCGGATGTCATTTTCAAATACTGCCACAAAACAAGGGTTAATTGACATGTCACATATTATTCTTATACTCTGACCGACCAATTAAATACCAAATAAACGTAGGTAGGTCATACTAGCGAAGGAATTCCCGCCTCTCCCTCCTAGTTCTTGTCTCACATCTCGGCCGGGGATCATATCCCTAAGCTTTGATACCAACTGTGACGCCCCCAAAATAGGTATACATCACCCATCTTGAGTCGCCAAATACATGGTACAAAAATCAAATACAACTTAATAATACACTGTCGTGTAAAATACGACAAAACATAAACTGAGAGTTTTAATACGAATATTGTCATCTAGAAAGTATTCAACTCAAATGGAGTCCTTAATATATTTATTATCACACTATTTCATAGAATAGTGAGGACTACTAATGCTATCATCTGGACCGTCACTCATGAATAGTACTTTGGGAATAGTAACCCTGTGAATAGTACTTCGGGAATAGTAACGCCGTGAATAGTACTCTGGCATGAAAAACTTAAAATTTAATAAGAACGCTCAAAATAATATTTCCATAAAAAGATATTGGATGAAGCGCAAATATCAAGGATATTCTACTAATTTCATGGAGTATAGAAACCAAAACTTTAACAAAACGAGTATAGAATTCGAAATCTGAAACGAAATAATATTACTTACATACTACAGAGTATGGAAGAAAATATTATTTCAAGCGAATATTGAACAAAAATAACATCCCTTACCTTGAAAAGAAGAGTATTCCAACTTGTATAGCGAAGATATTCTTGAAGAAAAGTTTCACTATTTTCTACACTCAAAACTTTCTAAAACTCGAAAAAAATACGCTCAATATTATAGAATAAGAATTCTCTGATTCTGGTGTGATTTTCAATTCTAACTAAACATCTTATTTATAGGAGAATTGAAGGAGTACTGTTAAGAGAAAAAAACTCACAGATTCAAAATGAAAGTGATGGACTTCCTTCGTCGATTGAATTTCTCAATAAAACAAAACAGAAACATATAATATATATTTATATTTATATACCACATGCTTAAAAGGAAAATTTTCACCCACCCTTGACCAACATTAATCCCCCATGAAAGTCACTTTCATCATCATATATACATACACACACACACGCACGCACACACACACACACACACACACACACACACACACACACACACACACACACATATATATATATATATATATATATATATATATATATATAAAAAAAAAATCGAGATAACTTTTTCCTGACTATTTTGAAAAATGAATAAGTGGGGATCAAAATAATACGCAAAAATTGCATCAAATACTTCATAAAAATTATCTCAATATTTTTAACAACATTTATCATCTTTATTATAATTCGCAATATTTAACAACCAGATCGTTTCCAGAAAAGATGGGGCTTTCCAATAAGGATTTATCCCTATTGGCGCGCAATTAGTTGACCAAACATCTCTTTAACAGAACTTCTAGACATTGTCAATATTACAAATAATAATATTAATAATTTTATCATCTCAATTATTGATTTAATAATATATAAAATATCGACAATAATTGAATCAAATAACGTGAGATACTATGCAATAATTACTGTAGCAATAATTGAACAAAACCGAGTGACTTTTTTACGTAAGCATCGATAATAAATACTGCAATGCTACTATGCAACCATGCCATTCATTCTTACTTTAACACCGAAAGTGTTTCAATAGTTAACGTAAAAATTTCAAATAGTTATTTTTATAAAAAGTTATTTTTGTCATTTTCTCAATCCGACAATAATTCCGTTGTGAGGTCCATCAATGACTGTGCCTTCGTATGAAAATTCCCTGTTAAAACGAATATTCTCTGACCAATCGAATATAATATAACAACTTGCGTACTTTGCAAAATTTATAAATATTACCCACAACTATAACATTATTTAAATTCATTCCATAATATTCAAAATTGATATTTATAGAAAATTTATCTTTATTCATAAAAGTTGGGGTCTTACAATTTTTTCTATTATACCCTTAGTATTAAATATATCATACATTTCTTATTCTAATTCTCTCTCCATATTTAATAAGTATAATTAGTTATATGCTAAAAATATTTTGAATTGAAAAACTAGAAAAACACCCTCTTACCTACATTGAAAATAATTAATAATATATTATTATAGACAATTTTATTATTTCATTTCTTTTCTTAATACTCAGCGAAAAGTTCACCTAAATTTTTATTCTCGTACGAGGAATTATCACCGACTGAACTTTGTGCTCAACAAAATTAGCATAGACGCTATATATTTTATTTTTTCTTATATCTTCTCTTTAGATCCAATCCTCGCCCCTCCCACGTTCCCCTTTATTTACCAAGTACTCAATATATAATACTAGTATAAGTTACACAAAGAAAAAAGAGTATAATTTATTCTTTAACTAGTTAAAATATTAAATATTAGGTAAATAATTATTTTTAAAATTTTAGAAACAGATATATATATTCCGGATCCCGTCCGAGATCCCGAACTTTATAAAAATACGGATTTTTTTTTTGCTTTTTTTTAAAACAACTAAATTTTTTTTTAATATTTTATGGAACTAAAATTTTTACATAATACCGTGTTTTGGGTGTGATTTAAATACATATAATAAAACATATTTGTACAGACTGTTTTGAATGTAATTTTTAGTTGTTTTAAAAAAAATGAGATCCGAATTTTGGTCAAATCTGAGAGTTCGGACCTGATCCATTATGTATATATATATAACAACACTTAAAAAAGAAATGGAACGGGCACCATGACACACCATATTATGTCTCTCTCTTCCTCCTTTCAAGCAGCCAGTTGTCCAGTTGACCTGCACAAAAAGTTTAGTAAGATGTGGAAGTACCAATTACTTTTAAGTACTACTATAACAATAAAAATATTAATTAATTATTGTGACACGATTAAGTGCATAATTAAATACTAATCAGCCCATGGTTTTCTTAAAAACCCCAAAACCCTTCCAACAGAAACCTAATCCAACAAGATTCGCAGTTCCGAACTTAATTAAATAAGACATTAGTTTATAGTTATTGTGCTTTAATTAGTCATGGTTCCAATGCTGGATTAAACTAATACCGTGTTCAATCATGTCACAAACAAAAAATTATCGATGATAATCACCGTCTATACTCAAATCACGCCAGCGGATTATTAACGATAATGGTAGAATCAGGTCATAACCGACATATAATCGTTGATCACGTGAACATTTCATAGCCATCCACATGCGACGCGATTAATTAAAATTTTGATTAAGATCGCTAATTTTTCATTGTTGTTAATTCATGTTATATATATGAAAAACCTCACAATCCTGTGCCAAATATACGGACAAGATGGATAATGGTTTATTATATTAGTTATTAAAAAATTATATATAAGATAAATATTTAATTAGGAGTTTTAGAAGAAGAAAGTTGTAGTTATTAAATTATTAAATATTTTAGATTTCTACGACTATTATAAAGTTAAATATTTGAATATAGTGCATATTTATTTAGTTGTGAGTATACAAAAATAATTATTTTAATTTTATTTATTTTGTAATGAAATTTTATATTTGTGTTTATATTGAAAAATATACTTGAAATTATATTCCGAATAGTAATACTATGTAACTCAAGATTTATTAAGTTCTAATTTAATTATGACATTTAGTTAGTAATAAATTCACTATAATTTTCTTAACTAATTTTACAGTTATTATGTTTATAAAAAATATATTATTAATATAATTAATCATGTGCTTTTTTAAAATGTCAAGTTTTAATGGATTTAATTTAGTTAGAACATCAATTTAATAATAAAATTCATGAATACTATTAATATAATAAATAATAAAATAGTATGCACACAAGTCAATCATGTTGATGATAAAGCATATACTTTATAACAATCTTATTCGTTTATTAATAAAAGTATTCATTTATTAAAGGCTTTAATTTATCTACATGGTGCTATTTTAATAATATGTGATAAACTCATAGTTTTAAGCAATGCTTTTAGAATCATAATGAGATCATGCTAATGAGATCTAAATTCTTAGATAACTTAAAAACAATAATATTCCCAATCGATGGATTACTAATGATTTCATTGCATATCATTGCATTTCATCGTCGTACATCAAGTATGTATTATTACAAGTTGAAAATGATTTATCTAACCTTAATCAACAATTAAACAGTTGTCATATTATTGTACGCAGTTCATCCGAATTAGAAGCACATGCTTCTAACCCAGGGTTGACTACATCACAGATGGAAGCATTCAATAATGAAAATTTACAACAGTGGTTTAAGAGAATGGTCGAAGAAGAGAACGCTTATGAGCGTTTTAGAGATGTCATTTTAGGCCCGTACAAACTTATTAGTTCATTTCCAGGTTGCATCGTGAATGTGTATAGATTCAAGGTTGATGACGTGAATGAATTGACATCAATCAACTCTGACGTTGTTGTGTTAGGAAGTTATTACTGAGATTCTGAGTCCAATTACTATGGAAGATTAGAGGAAGTTGTTGTGCTCAATTATCTAGGGGCCAAAAAGGTCGTTACATTTAAGTGTCGCTGGTTTGATACTGCAAGGGGTGTTAAAGTTGATCGTAATAGAATCGTCACAGTAGATATAAAATCCAAGTTATAGTCTTATGACGTATTTGTGTCAGCCAACCAAGCAACTCAAGTGTACTACGCCCCTAATGTCGTAAATTATAGAACCCCATGGTATACATTTGTGACAACGAAGACTCAGTCATTTGATGGTACTAATCTGTCTGGAACGGATGACCCGTTGCAAGAACAAGTTAGCAATCCCAGCCACGTATTGTTATATGACGGCGATGTGTTGGTAGATGATGTCGTTGACGTACCCGATGTTGACGAAGTGGAGGAAGATGTGGTTGTCAGTCCGTATGTGATGGTAGAAGATGATACTAAGGAATAAATTGATACAGAAGAGGAAGAGACAGAATCAGAGGATGAAAATGATTTTGATTCTGACGGGTTTGACGACGCACTACTTCTTCACTAATTGGTGTTTTGTAAATATTATACAACTAAAACAAATCATTAGAATAATTACAATGAAATTTATTTAATGTAATTTATGTCTATTATTTCAATAGTACAACTATGCTTAGACATAGCGGTGGAGGTGGCTGTGGCGGCGGCCAGGATAGATCGGGTGACGGCTCCCAGGGCGGGTCGTCTTCATCAGCTAGTGAGTTAATTTCTTTTCGGCCCAGTAACACTTTTTTTCATAACTATATTAAACATTCATTTACTATAATATATCAATGTCATAACTATATTAAACATACAGATGCTAGACGTCGGCGTCAGCGAGGGCCTAACCTCGGTCGATTAGGTGCGTCGCCGCGCCTCGATTCGACACGCACCCATTGACGTCGGCTCATCAGTGTAGGTTTCAACTATAATATATCACTTATGTTCAATTAGAATGATATTATTATGTGATTAATAAATTAAAATGTTCCATACAAATTTTGTTTTCTAGTATTTTGGATCATGACGCTAAGGTGACCGTACACACCATATGCATGGCGCATCTCCCGACTAGCTGCTTGCTATTTAGCCAGTACTTGCATTACGATGCCGGCTTTATGGTGACAGCATTGCGGGAGTTTCACGTAAGTCGAATTACATATATTAAATCAAGGTTCAAGTTATTTACATATTGTTCAAATAATTAATTATACGTACGTTATGTCCGTTTGATAGATGTATTATAGATACGAGGCCGACATCTGTCGACATCGAGATTTTTCTTTGTCCCTTTTCTGTTCTTGTCTTTTGGTGTTCTCATGTTAGGTGAGATTTGTTTGAAAAAAATAAGTTGTGAAAAGGTCCGACATGTATATGTCGACGATTGGACTGTAAGAGTCGCCAGTTGATTTTTTTAAATGATTGCACCAACTCAACCGAGAAAAGGTTTTCACATTGACCTAGTGTTGTGACACTATTTAACTGGTCTATGAAACCGAGATTCGTTAGGGTCCGGGGCTTGATTATGTATGGGGGAGGTGTTAGGCACCCTCTAACATCCGTGTTACCACGGTGATCGCCACTTTTCAATTTAAACTGTTATATGAATGGGTGTGTGTGTGTAGGTCAATGTGCAATTATCTGGAAGTAGTGTTATACCTCGTTTGCACTTATATACAAAGGGTTTGAATTTTGTATAAAAGTTCAGTTTTAACAAGATATAGCAATGATGTTTTGTAAAAGAGATTTTTCAAAACCCTTGTGCTCAATAGTAATTGAGACCTTTGATACTTCCATTTTATTATGTGTTCGGCTTAGTTGCTTTTATTTTCGATATGCAAAGCATCTTCAAAAAAATAAGATAAAAAGAGTGCCAAAATCCTTGTGGGCATGAGAGCCGTCTAAAGAAATTCAAACATTGTGAATAATTTACAAGCCATGTACAACCGAAAATATCCATCACGGGAACCGAATCTAGATTTAGTAGACTGAATCTGTGATCACATGATTCCTAGGCTCACATGATGTAGCAGTTTGTATGAAAGTTGTAAACAGTTATATATATATATATATATATATATATATATATATATGAGTCCGGATCTTAAGCTCACCCCTTATCCAACTCACCCGAGCTCACCCCCCTTTAGCGACGGACCCGACGACGGTTCGGTCACACAACCGTCGTCTATACTTTTAGCGACGGACAACATATAGCAGTACGATCCGAACTGATATATATATATATATATATATATATACACACACACACACACACAGGCAATCAACCACCACGAAGCACCTCTATGGGGGATTGAAAAATGTAAATAAAGCAGTAAAAGCGATCAATTTCCACGAAGTAAATTCCAGGCGGGACGAAATGTAAATAAAGCTGTAAAATGCCACGAAGTAAACTCCATGCCTGACAAAAATATAAATAAATTAGTAAAAGGCCACAAAGTAAACTCCAAGCCAGATAAGAATGTAGATATATATATATATATATATATATATATATATATATATAAGCATTAAACGCTCCGGATATAAATTCTGGCTCATCGAACAGAGTTCGACAACAATTTATATATATATATGTATATATAAAAGCAATAAACGCTCCGGATGAAAATCCAGGCTCAATTGAGGCATAAATTGATAATGTTAATATATATATATATATATACACACACAAAAGAAATAAAAAGCCACGGACCAAAGTTCGGGCATACGCACACAACACGACTCTTAACGTGGATAATAATGTGTGCAAGAAGTGTGGAAATAGCTTTAGATGATGTAAGAAGGCTTACAGTAGACTGCCAAAGAAGAATTCAATAGATTTAAATGGACGAACACTCGGTTCCCACCGGTAAAAAGTAGCTAATTATAAGCTCACAAGTGTTTGAAATGAGAAAATACTCAATTTATAGTGTGTACAGAGAAAATTGGGCAGGGCTTCCTCGCCTTTTCTCTTTTTAAAATGGCTGCCCCAAGCCCTCTATTTATAGGGGCCCAAGTGTGTACATGTGGCGACCAAAAGATGCACTGCTGGTTGCCGGGTGCCCCGGGCTCATGAGTCCTCGCCGTCTCTCGAAGATGCGTGCACGCGTGCAACGTGTTGTCCGCTCAATTTTTCAGAACTTCAATTCGGGCATCCGATCGGGGTGTATAAGACCTTTTACGGCATGCTGTTGTCAAGAGCTACACAATGACATGGGATAAGAGGTTGTATGAAGTCGGGAAGATGGGACCATGCCATGTCTTCAAGCTTCAAATTCTATTTGGTGTGCTGTCTTGTGTAGTTGTCACTCGGGATTGGATCTATTGGTTCTTGTAAGACATTCCTGTGTGTTGAGATGTTGTTGAGATGACTCCATGTGGGGTCGAGGTGGAAAAATGACGATTTCACCCCTCACCGGGGTTATCTCCGATTTGGGCTGATTTAGGAGTCGTTGCTCAGGGCTATCTCTGAGGGTGGGCTGCTGCAAGTGCTGAATGTCCTCAGGGTTGTCTCTGAGGTGTGCATGTCCTCCCAAGGTTATCTTCAGGTTCAGAACTGAGCGCCTCGGGGCTATCACCAAGTGTTGAAGTTGATTGTTGTGGTTTGAAACATGCATTTCCGGGGTTATCTCCAGAACTGTAACTGCACTCCTCGGGGTTATGTCCGAGGTTGGGTCTGAAACTCCCGAGGTTGTCTCCGAGACTAGAACTGAATATCTCAAGGTTGTCTCTGAGATGGCAAACTTCTTCGGTGTTATCTCCGGAACTAGAACTGTATTCCTCTGAATTGTCTCTGAGGTTGAGTCTGAAACTCCCGGGTTTGTCTCCAGGACTGGAATTGAATATCTCGGGGTTGTCTCTGAGATGGAAAACTGAGTATCCCGGGTTTGTCTCCGGGACTGTGCTGATTTAACTTCCAGGGTTATCTCTGGAAGATGATTTTTCCCTCCTACAAAATTAGTAACAGGAATGCAAAATTTTGAGTGTCTACAGATGCCCCTCTTTATCATATTCATGCAATGTAATGTCATGGATATGATAAAGAATACTAGACACTTGAAATGTGACAAGATATTCATGATGCAATGTACTGCAGTAGGATGCAAATGTATGATGTATGTGGTTTGTTAGACCATTTTCCAACGGGATGTGATGACCGTTTGCTCCCATAACTTGTGATGGGGACTGGAGTTATCATAGATATCCCTGATGAACTGCTTGGATGTGTGCTCCAAAGTTCTCAAGAACTTCCAGGATGTTGACATGAGGGTTATCACCAAAGTACTTAATCCTTGGTACAGACTTCCTATTGAGGATATACCTCTCGTGTACGAGAGACCTGTGGGGATGTATTCTGTCTGTTGAAGATGTGTATAACATATTCCATCATCGATCCTCCCCGATGAGGATGTTCTTCCCTAGTTTGTATCGCCGGGTCTTTCTAGTGTTCTGTTGAAGTTACTGCCAATAGTTTGTGTTTGTCAGGGTTGCCTGACCCTCGCTGAAATGTACATCAACGGATGAAATCCCTTCTAGGGATGACGTCAAGGCTGCTTGACCTTCGTTGATGTATGCATCAACGACTGACATCATTGGATGGCTTCCGATGCTTCGATGGATTTACTTGCCATCGGCTGAGTGTTGTCAAGGTTGCTTGACCTTCGTCTCGACATGTGCATCAACGGCTGAATTGTATTAAGTTTCCGCTGGGGGAGAAGTGTTTTGGAGTTACAACCACAAACTGACGGCATTGGACCTTCGTGAGGTATTGTCGAATGTAGTTTGTAATTGTTGTGATCATTGGTATAGTAAGCCTGTGTCTGGGCGAATACCAATAAATGACATGTAGACCTGTAGTTTGGTCCATGAAAACCCAGATTTCAGGCTTTTTCGCTCAATCGCGTAGCATTCTTTTTCCTGATTTGGCCTTTTCAGCTTGTGAGATCTCCTTTGCAACTCGAACTAGACCGAGTCGGAGGCATGGGCCCTACCCAGGTGAGCCGCAGGTACACCAGTGGCAGCCACAGGTACACCTGCAGCCAATAGTGGGTGGTTTTAAGCTGCTTGTTTCTTTTACAAGTCATTTTCAAACTGTGCCACACATGAAATCTGAGAGCTCTTCTTCAGATCTGCTGAGTTCAGGCATCTTTCTGCAAATTCTGTCACCGTACAAGTGTTTGACACTGTCCTGGTAATGTATGCATGTCTTCTTTTCCAGTTTTTATCCGTTAGAAATGACTTATCATATGAAATGCGTCTAAACACATAGTATTGAATATACATGCTCATATGACTTAATATAAAAATATTCAACATAGAAAATATTAGTATTAAACCATGATGAACACAATGATGTGAAAAAATTTGACTTTTAAAACAGTCAAATTGGTACCTTTTTTCTTCTATTTCTTATCCTATTTGAGAGGACAAATGAGCAAAGGTAATAAAACAAAGCAATCCTGGTAATTCGTCTAACGTCATGGATTGGGAATTTGACATGTTCATGCATTATAGGATGTTTATGACTGTGGGTAGGTGTGCTACTGAATGGCCACCTAGTCATGCCTATGTGCATGTAGATAGTCCTTTTTACAAAGGAGACTTTGGCAAAATGTTTCCCAAAAGTCTAGGCATTGGTTAGACATGCATTTTTAACTCTACTGTAGGCGTATGTTAAAGTAATGCATGCATGCATATTGTCATAAAATGCATTTGAAAAGCTTCAGATTAGAATTTACCACACCCTTTCTTAGGTGATTTGGAGACTTGTGTCCAGATATTATGGATCCGGATCAGCCGAGTAGTTCCCGCAGGACCACTTCAGGTGTACGGAGGAGGGCTTCTGAAGTGCCTCGACCCCGTTTAATTAGACATCCTCGTCGTTTGGTGGAGGAAGTGATCCGTCCTATCCGGGTTGATGTACTGGATGTTGAGGATGAGGAGGAGGATGTACCGGCTGCGGCTCCAGCTCCTGCTGCTTATGATCCCAGTAGGGATCTTCCAGGCATTCAGGTGGCTATTCCAGATATTCTGGGTGATTTGAGCTGCCACCCCTCAGTTTACTTGCAGGCAAATGAGGTAAAAGCTAGGTTTGATCTTCCTTTTTCCTATTGAGGAGGAGCAAGGATTTTGACATTGATTTGTATATTGATGTAGGTTCCCGGCTTTACATAGCCTCGAGGGAACTGGTTCAGCATACACTCCCTGAACCACGCTCTGCATCCAGATTACCAAGGTATTGTGCATGATTGGGGCTTTGGGGCGTTCTTTTCCATTCTTCCCTGCAGTTGTCCTTGGGGTTACCTCAGGACATTATGCAGTACCGGTTTCTCCGCACTCGCCTCCATTTGTTGGATTGTGAGGTGATGATGACGCCGATGGATTGGCGGTTTATCACTGCTATGGAGTTTGGAGGGGTGTTAGTGCCATGTATGGCGAACATTACCCCGACTGCCGTCAAATCCTTGTTGGGAGTTCCGGCTGAGGCGCTCAAGGGCAGGACCGTTTGTACAGGTCCTTTGACCGTAGATGCTATGAGTGGGCTGTTGAGTGAGCCCATACCCGTTGATGTGAGAGTCAAGGATCGCATTTTTCGGTAATTGTTCCTGATGATTATCAGGGGTTATTTCATAGCAGACAACTCTTCCACGATGTCATTCGCTTTGATTAGCGCCACTCGGGAGGTGGACCGTATTGGAGAGTACGATTGGGGCTCCTACACCTTTGCCTATTTCCTCAAGAGAATGCGCATGTGTTCACAGGGCTTGACAGAGGCTTGGCTAGGATTTTACCCGTTTCTGCTGGTGAGTAATTGTCTTTTGTTATGGCATTTTCCTCCGTGTGCAATCGTTCAAAGGGTGCTTTAAATCTGCTAACTCATGGCAGGGAGTCTAGCATCTGCAAGTATTCCACAAATTCTGGATCATCTAAATCCATTTGTCAACCTTGACAAAAATGTCCTCCACAATGCCTCTCGGGTACGTGACTGACCTATCCGCCAACTGCAACGAGATGTTTGTAGGCTTTGGAGCTACAAACCTAATTCTGTATAAACTGATAACGGCATAAGGTTCACACTTGCCCCTAAATCACATAAACACTTGTTGAATGCCATGTTCCCAATCGTGCACAAAATGGTAAAACTTCCCGGATCTTTTAACTTTGGTGGCAATAACGCCAAAAACTTATTGGGTAAAATCTAATTACGCACAACACGCAAGTATACGTGGTCAACAAGTAATATAATAATAAGTAGAGTATCATTCCCACAGAGACTTTAGTAAGAAATTAACCTTCACAATTACCAATTTCCTATTAATCCTAATTTTATTAAACTAACCAATTTCCAGTTGTAACTAAAAGTATTAAAAATATTAAAATCACCAAACAATCAACAAACCCTAAAAACTGAATTTTCAAACAAATATTGGAGAATTAGGCTTACGACTTCTCTCTAAGCATCACTCTGATTATTACACCTTTATTCCAGTTTAATTCACTATCCCAGTTTATTAATCAAGAAAACGAAAGTAGAACTAGCCACCTCTCGATGTACTAATACCGTATTAACTCAAATCCACAAATTAGATAGAATCAAGTTAAACATCTTAATCAACTAACTCACTATATCTCTATGTGAATTACAATTAAAGAAGGTTTAAGTTCAAGTTCTTTATCTGATTACATGCGATGTTAAGCATATTTCTACCTTAACATTCATCAAGATTCCGTTCATTCACAAAATTCAAGAACACATGCTATATTGACTAAGTCTAGACTCGTACTTCCTCTCTCGAATCCATACAAGTCCACAAAGAATTGTTGATCAGGAAATTCACAAATTCAAGCTCAAATTAATATAGATAAACTGAATAATAGCTTATTAAACTGAAAATCAAAGATTACATAACCATTGTTCCACTTAATGATCCGTTATAAGCCTAAAAAGTACTTAGTTCATCATCAATGAAATAATAACTGAATAAATTAAAGATATCATCCTTCCAATTACAAATATAAAACTAGAGAAGAAGAATAATTCAGAACACCCTTCACTTTAGCCTTAATCTGCAATTGATATGAAAATCCTTCAAAATCTTCACTCCAATGCTTGCTCCAAAATCTGTCCTTAATCTCTGTTAATTTCCTTGCGTGACATTGATCTTGTTGTTTGAGGTTCAATATATATCGAATATATGCATTCTGGTTGCAATCCCACCACTTAAACTCATAATCTAGCAGTGTTTGAAACGAATTAGGAATGCTCTGTTTCGGGACCCCTCGCCCTGGCGGGGGTAGGCTCTGACTTCTGACTTCCTTAAACTCAAAACTTGCTCAGTTCTTGCCACAATTGCATCCTTTTTTAATAAATTGCCACACCACCAAACCTACACACAAAATAACAATATACAAGTAAAAATAAACATGAAAATAAGGAATTAACACCGATTGAGCTTGAATTAGGAACTGATTCGCGGGTATAAAACCCACTTATCAAAATCCTCCAAACTTAAAACGTGCTAGTCCTCGAGAACAAAACAAACTAACATGCTATGCAATGCAATGCAATGCAATGATATGTAATATATCTAAATCTATATGTATAGGAATCCAACAGTATCATAGAATCAAAATTATTCCTTCAGCCTTAGAGAAATCAAACAAACACTACAACACTTCATATCAAAACCAATCAATAACTCCTTATCAATCCTCGAATCTTAGACCGTCATCACTGATACAGTGTGTGTGATCAACATCTATGCTAACTGATACTAATTCAAATTCAATACATAACCAATCTCTTATTAGGAATCATACAGAGTAAACTCAAAACTTTCAAAAACAGAAGTTCCAACTAAAACTTGACATTCACCTAGGTTAGGGGTCCGAATAGGGTACTCATGCTTTCTTTTTCATTCACGGGGGCTCTTTGCTCTTATTTCCCGTCTTCTTTTTTTTTGATAGATGGTTAGTGAGTGCGTTTTACGCTCCATCTCACACATGTGTTTATGGGGAGTATGTTTCACATTTCTTCTCAACCCATGTTGGTCGAAAAACCGATCATGAAACACGCGCAAGTATATGCGGTCTAACAAGTAATACAGTGATAAGTAGAGTGTCGTACCCACGAGGAACTATCACTAATATTTACCAAGTACCGACTTTGTATCGCTAAAGTCTTATTCGAACAGCAATAAATGGAAGTGTGAATAATCCAGTTAAAACTAATTAACAAAGCAAGTAAATGGATAACGAATGTTAATCGAAGGAAATACAAGCTAAGGTTACAACTTCACCCCACTCAGGCATTCTGTCGAACACCTGGCGTGTTATACTTCATCAAACTAGTTACCCTTCTCTCTTTGGTCTTAATGGTCACGACAATTTGTCGACCAAGAACACACATGTGCTTATGCACCTCTGTTGAGGTATGCACAAACATATCCTATCCATATCCACCCAAAAGGGAATAGAACAGAAAAGAACGTCCAAGCTAGATACAATCCTACACATGTCTATGCGAATTAATCATAACAAGGATTTAAGCATAAGTTCTGAAATAGGTCGCACGTGGGACACATATATATGTCTATTCTACGCATAACTTATGCAGTCGAAACCCACAATCATATGCCAATATATTTAGGTGTAAATCTACAATCCATCTGTCGATATCATGTAAATTACCCAAATAATCACTAATATCTTAGCGAGAATCATTAAGCACGAATATATTAAACCAAATTATATGGTGCCAACCAAAGAGATAAGATAGTCAATTTAAATAACAAAGGGTTCTATTAAAAACCTTAGAGCTAATATTCAGTTCATAGCTATTGAACAAAATATAAGTAGCAATAAAGACAATATTAATGGATTACAAAATTAGAGGAAATAAATGGATAAGAAAGAACTCTGTCAAGGCCCTTCGGTCTCCAAGAAATCCACTCCTCTTAAGCTTTCAAGTTCGTGTAGCTCACTGCTCTTGTCGCTCAAAAGAAATGCCAGACTTCTCTCTAATCTACCTAATCTATATTTACAGACATCAACTAAGAACTAGAGAGAGAAATATAGAAGAAAAGAGAAAAACTAATCTATCCTAAGCTAAACTATGTGAATATATGATATAGGATGTCTGATGTGAAATATAGAGGCTCTCCTGTGTTATATATGCGTCCCCTTTCAAGGTAGGTCAAAATCAGTCGTTTCTACCTAGGCACTTAGAGCTCGCACAAGTAGCGAGCGACGAACCTATGGGTGGCGCCTGTGGCCTACCACGATGCTTGAAAAATCGAGCTCAATGTTGCAATACGATCCCATAAAGGATAAGTGGTATTTGTGGTATGAAGGTGACATCAAGAAGGACACGGAGGTAAGCCCATGACGCGAGATATAAGCTAGGCTTTGGCGCCATGGCTATATGTAAAATTACCGTTTTGCTCCTGAATGCTAGAAAACACGTGTAAAGCCCTACAATACGTCGATTAAACATAATAACACTATAATCATATAAAAATATATAAAATCTACGAGATCCAGCAACTATTTAAGTCATAAAGTATCCGATTCGCGGGTATAAATCCCACTCATCAAATACCCCCAAACTTAAGTCTTTGCTTGTCTTCGAGCAAACTATCTAACACAACACTAACAATAGTAAAACACACGCGAAAGAAAAATAAAACTGTATACTAGTATCATGGCTTCTAAGCTCGATCATAGCTACTCCCAGAGAATAGGGCAAACACAGATATGAATAAAGGTTCATTCAATTTCAAGCATAAGATTGTATTCGATCCATTCTATGTGTGTGTGTGGAGACCAACCGTCCTACTAATCATAGCTCAAATAAGTTCGTAATACCAAAAATCAAACTCCGCAACTTAAACATTAAACAAGCATTAAGAATAAGACGCAAGTGCAGGAAAAAAACAAACGTCTCTAGCATGAAGACAATAAAATCTGACTCGGATAGTCCTTAATTACCTTAGGCTATTCAGAACTACCCTTTAATGAACTTTTGATCAGTGACTCTCAAGCCATACGACTTTAGGGCACTAGGTGTAGAACACCCCTATGAATCTAATAACTCAAGTAGTAAAGGCCACGTAATCAACATAAGAAAACTGAGACTTTACAAGAAAAACGAAGATTATTTAGCGAGTGCATTTTATGCTCCATCTTAACATTGGTCCTGCATTTATGGGCGAGTGCGTTTTACGGTCCATCTCGACCCACCGTAACATTTTCGATATTAATTCTTCTTTTCTATTTTTATTCTCATTTCAATAAATTTTTTTTATATATGTCAACATGCCAGAATCCAAGATCCAAAACTGTATAAACGTGTAAGTCTTTTATTACCTGTAAAAATGAAAATTTATAAGAGTGATAATAAACACGCGAACTAAATTCAAAAAATAACTAGTTAACACAGTTGTTCGGTGCTTGCTAAGAAGGACAGATGAATAACAGTCTAAACTTATCGATTGAATAAACCCCTAGCTCATACATGCTTGACACGACTCTAAGAGATATACATAATTACTTGGCACTTGTCATTAGCCACAATAAAAAATTAATGATAAATATAACACCCTTGCTAAAATAGCAGATCAAAATAGGGTAAAAAGGCCATTCAAATGGCACAAGCATCTAAATCGTATAAGCCCCAAAAAGATGGCTATAAACCACAAACATGCTAATAATAATCAAAGCATTAATAATAAAAACCAAAAATAGTTCATGGCATCTATAATATAATAAAAATCCAAAGCATAATCTCGCAATTCAAAACGACTGTACCACAATACTGATAAAAAGGCATAACAAAGTACTAAATAGCAAGCTATCATGGCAATGAACAGAAATAAATAGATAATAGCCAAAATACCCCCAAGTCGGAAAACCGACCACTAAACACGCGCAAGTATACGCGGTTTAACAAGTAATACAGTGATAAGTAGAGTGTCGTACCCACGATGAATTATCACTAATATTTACCAAGTATCGACTTTATATCGCTAAAGTCTTATTCGAACAACAATAAATGGAAGTGTGATTAATCCAGTTAAAACTAATTAACAAAACAAGTAAATGGATAACGAATGGTAATCAAAGGAAATACAAGCTAAGGTTACAACTTCACCCCACTCAGGCATTCTGTCGAACACCTGGCGTGCTATGCTTCAACAAACTAGCTACCCTTCTCTCTTTGGTCTTAATGGTCACGAAAATTTGTTGACCGAGAACACACATGTGCTTATGCACCTCTGTCGTGATATGCACACACATATCCTCTCCAGATCCACCCAAAAGAGAATAGAACAGAAAAGAACGTCCAAGCTAGATACAATCCTATACATGTCTATGCGAATTAATCATAACAAGGATTTAAGCATATATTCTCAAATAGGTCGCACGTGGCGCACAAATATATGTCTATTCTACGCACAACTTATGCAGTCGAAACCCACAATCATATGCCAATATATTTAGGTGTAAATCTACAATCCTTCTATTGATATCATATAAATTACCAAAATAATCACTAATGTCTTAACGAGAATCATTAAGCACGAATATGTTAAACCAAATCATATGGTGCCAACCAAAGAGATAAGATAGTCAATTTAAATTACAAAGGGTTCCATTATAACCTTAGAGCCAATATTCAGTTCATAGTTATTGAACAAAATATAAGTAGCAATAAAGACAACATTAATGGATTACAAAATTAGAGGAAATAAATGGATAAGAAGGAACTCTGTCAAGGCCCTTCAGTCTCCAAGCAATCCGCTCTTCTCAAGCTTTCCGGTTCGTGTAGCTCACTGCTCTTGTCGCTCCAAGGAAATGCCAGACTTCTTCCTAATCTATATTTACAGACATCAACTAAGAACTAGAGAGAGAGATATAGAAAAAAGAGAAAAATTAATCTATCCTAAGCTAAACTATGTGAATATATGATATAGGATGTTTGATGTGAAATATAGAGGCTCTCCTGTGTTATATATGCATCCCCCTTCAAGGTAGGTCAAAATTAGTCATTTATGCCTGGGCACCAGAGCTCGCAGTGTAGTGCGGGCAATAAACCTATGAGTGGCGCTGCGGCGCCACATATGCTTGGACAAACCGGAGCTCGCGTTGCAGTGCGAGCCCATAAAGGATAAGTGGCGCTGCGGCGCGGAGGTGACATCAACA
Organism: Panax ginseng; assembly: GCA_020205605.1. Lineage (NCBI taxonomy): Eukaryota > Viridiplantae > Streptophyta > Magnoliopsida > Apiales > Araliaceae > Panax > Panax ginseng. The sequence continues at coordinate 103,199,291 of CM035143.1, forward strand.
AGGACACGGAGGTGGCGCCGCGATGCGAGATATATGCTAGATTTGGCCCTGCATCGCGGCTACATTTAAATGATTGTTTTGCCCCTGAATGCTAGAAAACACCTATAAAGCCCTGCAATACGTCGATTAAGCATAATAAAACTATAATCTATAAAACTATATAAAATCTATGAGATCAGGAAACTTTTTAAGTCATAAAGTATCCAATTCACGGGTACAAATCCCACTCATCAACCCACCACAAGACTCAACTAGATCATTCTTTTCTTTTTTTTCTTTTTTCTTTTCTGAAACTTATATACCCCACTTTCCCCCCCAAACTTAAGTTCTTGACTAATTCTTTGTCTTCACCGTCTATTCTGGTCATTCTCTTATTTACACTAGCATTATCCTTTAGAAACTCTTTATGTATCAATTTGAACTATTCAGTCGACATAGGTGTTATTAACGTGATACCCTTTGTATACCAATTTAAAACATAAAGATTCAACTCATAACTCAAAATTCATTATAGTTCTAATACTGGGTACTGTATTTATCTACTTAATCCCAATCTCATCATTGGCCAAAATAAAATGAACTACAACAACTGTTGGACATATGCAAAATAACACAATACTAACTAATTTTTTTTTCATTTTTTTATATGATATGGCAAACATAACATAATATGATGCAAAAAAAATAAAAACTATTTATGCTCCTTAGCTACCATGCAACTATATGATTACATGAATGCAACATTAAAAATCCTAAAACTAAACATGAAATAACAAATGTAAACCTAACTAATGACATTAAACATGCAAACATGAAATGCAAACATGAAACTAAACTAAATCTCCCATACTTGAAAACTGCAATGTCCTCATTGTATTGATAAAGTAATGAATGTGTGAGGACTTCCCTGTAATCACCTAAGTCTAGGGTGGTGGTGGTTGTTCTTCTTCATCAGAGTCACTTGGTGGAAACCTTGGCATTGGGATGGGCTGCTGATATGGGATTTGTGCATTTGGATTGAAGCTCTGGAGCGTCGCATTCAATGAAGCGAAGGACGTATTCATAGCCTCGAACATATGGTCCTGCCTCGCTGCTAGTCTCTGCATTTCTCATCGTGCCTCCTTGTTTTGCTCATCTAGTTTTTGTTAAAAGTGCAGGAATTGAGGGTTAGATATGATATCGGGCTGTGGTGACGCCTCTGTTCCTTACTCTCCCATCGTCGCATCCTCCTGAAACTCGTTATCATCCAATGTGTCTTCAGCGTCAGCCTCGTCCTCCGAAGCTGAGGGAAATATAAAGCCTATCCCCCTTGGATGTGACTCACCCCCGGCCCACACCGCATACCACGCAATCATTTTGAAATCTAGTAGCTGAAGCGGCATTTGAGTGGATTCATCATCGGACCATCTAACACCCATTTGGCGACACAACCCACAAATGAGTGATGGGTGTGGCAAGCTGCCTGAGAAATTTCCTCGTAAGCATCATCGAATTGAAAAACTGATTATAGCCCTTATGTCAATGATGAAATCTTGCACAATTGCATATAAGAGTAATGCATTTTCTTTAGTCATATCCGATGTGTGTGTGGATGGAAATATCTTGGAACATAAGAATGCGTACCATATCTTCCCATACCTACTGAGATCTTTGTTGTGAAATACAGTGCCTCCTTTTTGACCCTTGATCCATGTTGTTCCCGGCTTAGTCATTTCCTTCAGAATAGCCTCAAAGTCAGGATCGTTGTCACGTAAGTGAATGTACTGGAAATATCTCGGTACTCTTAACTGGTAGTAAGTGTTGATGGCGTCAGCACTGAAAGGAACGAGCTTCCCTCGTACAAAATCATTGAAAGGGGCCTTATCTTTGGCGTTAGCGTAGAATTCTTTGACCACACTCACAACTGCGGGCTCAGGATCTTCCGTGAACTTATTCCAACCCTTCTGATATATTTGTTGCATCATTTCACCGTCGACAAGGTCCGGTGCCAACCCCCGCTCCGGTGTAAGTGATTTTGTCACCATGTAGTCGTAACAGTCGGCGGCGGCAACACTTTTGAATTTTCGCCTATCAAAGGTCCGTGTTGGTTGTACGGACCCTAAACTTTATCCCCTTTTTCATTTTGATGTGGGTTGAGATGCCATTGAAATGAAACTTAGGAAGCTTTAACAACAATATTCCCTCCAAACTTCACTCACACAATTTGTTGAACACTTGGTGTGCACACTGTTTTATCCCCCCAAACTTGATGATTTTGCTTCTACTATGGTGATAGGAAGGGAGGAATTAGAAGACAAGGTGCTCACTCTCTATTGCTATACACTTTCCTTAATAAGAACCCTAATTCGTAGCTTTTGGAGTTGGAGTTGAATGTATGTGGTGAAATTGGGTTATGAGGGAATGAATTTATAGAGATGGTGTGATGGAGAGGAATATGAGTAATGGATTGAAGTAGTGGGTAACAATGTTAATGTAGTGGAGTGATGGAGATGTAGTTGCCAAAATATGGGTGGAGAGTGGGTGGTGTGGTGAGAGTGGGAGTTTTAGTTGGGGAAGGAGAAGTAGTGGGCAAATATAATGTAAAAAATCCAATTTTTAAATTGGTTCAAATTGTGGACCCACTTTATGAAGAGGTATTAGGCATGTAAGGGCCCGCCCCGGTAGGGGTAGGTTCTGTTAACTGGGTTTGATGCCTTGTTTTGTTTTATTCCTTTCATCCAATTCCACTTCATGATATTGTCAAGTACCTGAAATATCAGTAACCATCATTGTGAGTAACTTTTGAGCATTATAAGCATGGTGAAAATAATAATCTTAATAACTACTTAATAACTACTTAATGATCTTATTGTATCCTAATTAGGCTAAACAATAATCTAAGTGACATAACTAAAAATATTAAGAATTAAAAAGTAACATTGGGTTGCCTCCCAATTAGCGCTTGATTTTAAGTCGTTCAGCCCGACTACTCCCTGTTCATGGTGCGTTGGCCAGTGTGATTGCGATGATGTCCCAATTAGACTCGCCACCCCAGTAATGCTTCAACCATTGACCATTGACCTTAAAAGTTTCCAATGGGTTTCGACTGTAGAGTTCAATGGTGCCATGTGAGAAAACACTTTTGATGGTGAATGGACCCGACCACCTTGATTTTAGCTTACCTGAGAACAACCTCAACCGTGAGTTGAACAATAGGACTGATTTCCCCGACTCGAACGTTCTTTGTATTATTTTCTTGTCTTGCCATTTCTTGACTTTTTTTTTGTATAACTTAGAGTTCTCGTAAGCTTGGAGTCGAAATTCATCAAGTTCATTTAACTGAAGTAGCCTCTTTTCACCCATAGTTGCTTGATCGAAATTGAGTTTCTGAATAGCCCAATAGGCCTTATGTTGTAACTCGACAGGTAGGTGACAAGCTTTCCCGTATAGTAATTGATATGGTGACATCCCAATAAGTGTCTTGTAAGCCGTTCTATAGGCCCATAGTGCATCATCCAATCTGAGAGACCAGTCTTTTTAATTCGAATTCACTACCTTCTCCAAAATTCTCTTTACTTCCCTGTTTGAAACATCAACTTGCCCACTTATTTGGGGATGATATGCTATAGCTACCTTATGGTTGACCCCATATTTTTCCGAAGTAGCTGTGAACGATTTGTTGCAAAAGTGACTTCCCTCATCACTTATTATAGCTCTAAGCGTGTCAAATCTTGTAAAAATATTCTTTTGCAAGAACTTAAGAACCACTTTGCCATCGTTAGTGGGGAGTACCACGGCTTCAACCCATTTTGATACATAGTCAACCACAAGTAAGATATACTGATTACTGAATGATGATGGAAATGGCCCAATAAAATTAATGCCCCAAACGTTAAAAATTTCAACTTCCAAGATTGTTTGTAGTGGCATCTCATTCCTTTTCGATATGTTGCCCACCCTTTGACACCTATCACAAATTTTAACAAACTGGTGGGTGTCCTTAAATACTATAGGCCAATAAAACCCGGCTTGAAGCACTTTTGCTGTTGTTCTCTCACTACCATAATGTCCCCCATACGCAGATGAATGACATTCATACAATATACTATTCACCTCACTGTAGGGCACACACCTTCTAATCATCTTGTCGGTGCACTGTTTAAATAGATATGGCTCATCCCACATTTACCACTTGACGTCATGAAGGAATTTCTTTTTCTGCTGTCGTGTAAGATCAGGGGGAAGGATGTTGCTCACTAGATAATTAGCGAAGTCTGCGTACCATAGAAATTTTGTATTGATCCCAAACAGCTGCTCATCCAGAAATGACTCATTAATTACACATCTGTCTTTTTCCTTTATACTGGAACTTGATTCTCCGTACCCTTTCTATCTTTTATTTCCAAATCAAATTCTTGGAAAAGGAGAATCCATCTGATAAGGTGTTGCTTAGCGTCATTTTTTGAAATCAAGTACCGAATAGCAGAGTGATCTGTATAAATTACTACCTTTGTCCCGATTAAGTATGCCTGAAATTTATCGAATGCATATACCACTGCAAGTAATTCCTTTTCCGTAGTTGTTTAATTCATTTGGGTCTCCGTAAGTGTTTTACTTACATAATATATGCCATGGAATACCTTCTATCGATGTTGACCCAAGACAGCCCCAACTGCATAGTCACTTGCATCACACATTAACTCGAAGGGCATATTTCAATTCGTTGCGACGATTACGGGAGCTGTAGTTAATTTCTTCTTCAATAGCTCGAATGCCAATTTACAATCCTTGTCAAACTTAGAAACTGAATCCTTCTCTAAAAGACTGCACAATGGTTTTGCAATTTTAGAGAAGTCTTTTATAAATCTCCTGTATAACCCAACATGTCCCAAAAAGCTTCGAATTCCCTTAACTGAACTTGGTGGATGAAGCTTTTTAATCGTTTCTAGCTTCGCTTTATCAACCTCTAATCCTTTAGCCGAGACCTTGTGCCCCAAAATTATTCATTCTTCAACCATGAAATGGCACTTTTCCCAGTTAAGGACCAAATTTGTGTTTGTGCATCTCTATAGAACCTTCACCAAATTCTCTAGATAAGCATCAAAATCATCCCCATAGACAGAAAAGTCGTCCATGAAGACTTCCACATTTTTCTCCACCATGTCCGAGAAAATGGCCATCGTACACCTTTGGAAGGTAGCGGTTGCGTTACACAAACCGAATGACATTCTCCTGAATACGAATGTGCCGTATGGGCATTTGAAAGTAGTCTTCTCTTGATCTTCAGGAGCAATGAATATCTGATTATATCCCAAATATCCATCCAATAAGCAGTAGTACTCGTGTCCCGCTAATCTGTCCAACATCTGATTGATAAAAGGCAAAGGAAAATGATCTTTGCGGGTTGCCTTATTCAATTTCCTGTAGTCCATGCAAACCCTCCAACCAGTCACTGTCCTTGTCAAAATTAGCTCATTGTCTTTATTTTGTACAATGGTCATTCCTCCCTTTTTCGATACACATTGAACCGGACTGACCCACTTACTGTCGGAAATTGGGTAGATGATACCCGCGTCCAACCATTTCAGGATTTCTTTCTTCACTACTTCTTTCATGATTGGGTTGAGCCGTCTTTGTTGCTCCACTGTCGGTTTTGCATCGTCTTCCATCAGAATTTTGTGCATGCAAAAGGATGAACTGATTCCCTTGATACCATAATTGTCCATCCTATGGCTGATGTGTGTTCTCTAAGCACTCTCAACAACTTTTCTTCCTGCAATTCGTTAAATGCAGAAGAAATGATAACATGTAAAGACTTAGAATTGCCTAAATATGCATACCTGAGGTGTTTAGGGAGTGGCTTAAGTTCAAGAGTAGGTGGCTCCTCCAATGAAGGTTTCATCCTTGTTGTGGCATTTTCCTCCGTGTGCAATGGTTCAAATGGTGCTTTAAATCTACTAACTCGTGGCAGGGAGTCTAGCATATTCAAGTAATCCATAAATTCTGGATCATCTAAATCTTCATCTCTCAATAATGTTATTTCCAATGGATCATTAGCCAAACTTTTAACCATATCTTTGCTGATTATCTGATCAATGACATCCATCCTGAAACACTTTTCTTCATCCGTGGGGAATTTCATGGCCTTGAAAACATTAAACTTTACTTCTTGATCTTGGACCCTCATAGTTAGATCACCTTTTTGTACGTCGATGAGCATCCTACCCATAGCCAAGAAAGGTCTCCCTAGGATAATTGGGATGTTCTTATCTTCATCAAAATCCAATTATGAAATCCGCAGGGAATATAAATTTGTCAACCTTGACCAAAATTTCCTCCACAATGCCTCTCGGGTACGTGACTGACCTATCCACCAACTGCAATGAGATGTTTGTAGGCTTTGGAGCTGGCAAACCTAATTCTGTATAAACTGATAACGGCATAAGGTTCACACTTGCCCCCAAATCACATAAACACTTGTTGAATGCCATGTTCCCAATCGTGCACGGAATAGTAAAACTCCCCAGATCTTTCAACTTTGGTGGCAACTTTTGCTGTAAAACTGCACTACACTCCTATGTTAATGCCACTATTTCAAAATCTTCCAACTTATTTTTGCTGGACAAAATCCCTTTCATGAATTTTGCATAACTTGGCATCTGCTCTAGGGCTTCTGCAAAAGGGATGTTGATCTGAAGTTTCTTAAACACTTCCAAAAATTTTGCAAATTGCTTATCTAATTTCTGCTTTTGGACTCTCTACTGAAACGACGGTGGAGGATAAACAACCGGTTTGTCATCTAACTTTGTTTGTTTAACTTACTTTTCCCCACCCTATTTTTCATCAACCACTTTGTTCTCATCAACTTTTTCATCCGTTCTAACTGAATTTTCTGCACTTTTCCCATCTAGATGTTTTCCACTTCTCAAAGTGATTTCCTGACACTGTTCGTGATTTTCCTTCGGATTTCTTTCGGTGTCACTTGGTAGAGTCCCTTGCGGTCTATTATTCAATGCTAATGCAATTTGTCCCATCTGATTTTCCAAATTCTTGATGGCTATCTCTTAGACAACAACTCCTCTAAATATGGTTTCCTCTCTTGATGTTGAGCTGATTGTTGTTGTTGATTCTGAAATCCTGGGGGATAAGATGGGCGTGGAGTATTATTATTCCACGAAAAGTTAGGATGATTCCTATTCCCTAGATTATATGTATTCTGGTACGTATTATGTGGAATTCTATTGTAGCTACCCACAAATTGTACTGACGCTAGGTTGATTGCACATTGATCTGTAGGATGTTCACCCGCACATAATTCATAAATAACTATAACTTGTTGTGTCTGTACTCCTGACCAAGCATCGAACTTCTTAGTGAGCGCTGAAATCTGCGCTGTTATTGCCGTCACTCCATCTAACTCTAACACTCCAGCTACCGTAGGTTGCGTCATTCTTGTCATGGGCCACTTATAATTGTTAGCTACCATTGTCTCTATCAATTGATACGCCTCCTCATAATTCTTTGCCATAAAAGTTCAACCCAACGTTGCATCAATACTAGTCCTGAGATTCCCATGTAATCCATTGTAAAATGTGTTCATCTACAACTACTTACGCAATCCGTGATGTGGGCATTTTCTGAGCAACTCTTTGTATCTCTCCCATGCCTCGTACAATGATTCCCCATGTTACTGATCAAACATAGTAATCTCGTTTCTCATCTTTGCAGTCTTCGTTGGCAGGAAAAATTTAGCTAGAAACTTTTGAGCCAGGTCATCCCATATAGTTATTGAACCTGATGGTAGAGAGTGTTACCAACTCTTCGCCTTGTTTCGCAGAGTGAATGGGAACAAGCGAAGTCTGACTACTTCATCCGACACCCCATTGTATTTAAAAGTGTCGCATATCTCCAGAAAGCTGATCAAATATTCATTCGGATCATCATTTGCAAGTCCCTCAACGCTTTCTGGTCTTCGGCAGCCATTGCTTCTTCTTTTTTCAGAATTTTCAAAGTCTTCCCTTGTCTCCTTGATCCACTTACTTAACCTTTGAAAACGTCTCTCAATGTTGTTCTCAAAAGGAAGTAAGTCTGGTTTTTTGGATCGAGTTTGTATAAACCAACTTCAAAAAACTGAAATAAGACGAAATAAAAAAAATGTTTATGTAAAACTGGACTAATTAAACTGATATCGCAAAATATTAAAATCTATACTAAAGTCCCCAGCAACGACGCCAAAAACTTATTGGGTAAAATCTAATTACGCACAATACGCAAGTATACGTGGTCAACACGTAATATAATAATAAGTAGAGTATAGTTCCCATAGAGACTTTAGTAAGAAATTAACCCTCAAAATTACCAATTTCCCATTAATCATAATTTTATTAAACTAACCAATTTCTAGTTGTAACTAAAAGTATTAAAAATATTAAAATCACCAAACAATCAACAAACCCTAAAAACTAAATTTTTAAACAAATATTGGAGAATTAGGCTTACGACTTCACTCTAAGCATCACTCTGATTATTTCACCTTTATTCCAGTTTAATTCACTATCCCAATTTATTAATCAAGAACACAAAAGTAGAACTAGCCACCTCTCGATGTACTAAATACCGTATTAACTCAAATCCATAAATTAGATAGAATCAAGTTAAACACCTTAATCAACTAACTCACTATATCTTTATGTGAATTACAATTAAAGAAGGTTTAAGTTCAAGTTCTTTATCTGATTACTGCGATGTCAAGCATATCTTTACCCTAATATTCATCAAGATTCTATTCATTTACAAAATTCAAGAACACATGCTATATTGACTAAGTCTAGACTCGTACTTCCTCTCTCCAATCTATACAAGTCCACAAAGAATTGTTGATCAGGAAATTCATAAATTCAAGCTCGAATTAATATAGATAAACTGAATAATAGCTTATTAAACTGAAAATCAATGATTACATAACCATTGTTCCACTTAATGATCCGTTATAAGCCTAAAAAGTACTTAGTTCATCATCAATGAAATAATAACTGAATAAATTAAAGATACCATCCTTCCAATTACAAATATAAAACTAGAGAGGAAGAATAATTCAGAACACCCTTCACTTTAGCCTTAATCTGCAATTGATATGAAAATCCTTCAAAATCTTCACTCCAATGCTTGCTCCAAAATCTGTCCTTAATCTCTGTTAATTGCCTTGCGTGACATTGATCTTGTTGTTTGATGTTCAATATATATCCAATACATGCATTCTGGTTGCAATCCCACATCATCTAGAGTCCCAAAGAAATCCAACTACTTAAACTCACAATCTAGCAGTGTTTCAAACGAATTAGGAATGCTCTGTTTCGGGACCCCCAACCCCGGCGAGGGTATTGCTTTGCACAGGGCCCGCCCCGACAGGCTTAGCTCATGTTATCTGACTTGAAGACCCCCCGCTCTGGTGGGGGTGTAAGGCACAAAAAGGTCCGCCCCGGTGGGGGTAGGCTCTGACTTCTGACTTCCATAAACTCAAAACTTGCTCATTTCTTGCCACAATTGCATCCTTTTTAATCACTTTCCACACCACCAAACCTACACACATAATAACAATAAACAAGTAAAAACAAACATGAAAATAAGGAATTAACACCAATTGAGCTTGAATTAGGAGCCGATTCGCGGGTATAAAACCCACTTATCAACAGGTTAAGAGCGTTGACTGACCGCAGATGTTTGACTTTGTGTTGGCAGTTTTGGGCCTATGAGAGGCTTCCATGTTTGCTTCATGTGAGTGTGTTAGGTTTGGAGACCTATCCACGAAGACGACGATGGCATCACTCCATATTGGCAGAGGTTCCTGTAGCTGAGGGTTTCACCCATTATCGCTTACAGTTGGAGTTGTTGACAGCTTATGTCATCACTTGGGTTCCCTACTCTGGGGAACACTTGACCATTAGGTTTGAGGATGGATTCCCGACTGGTGTCGAGCACGTGATATCCACCCGTAGGATTCCTCTCTTCACAGATGGATGATGGGAGCTCTATTTAGGAGAGCGTGCTATTAGGAGCACAACAGGAGAGATTTTTGTACCGATCTTTCCTCCTGCCAGGCGTTGTTAGCCTATATTGCAGTCGCCTGTCGATGATATCCCATTGAATGGCATTGACGGCTACACTTTGTCAGAGGGTTCATTTATCTATGAGGCCTTATACCGCTGGTGGTCCCCTCGTACCATTGGAGCCCAGACCCGCACCACTTAGTTCATGGGGGATATGGTTCTTGGATCCATGATGATGACAGATTGGATGGCCGGTGTCAGAGATCCGACTCATTTGACACAAATTGAGAGTTTGACCCGATAGTTGGATCAGACACATTTTTTCATCCGACACTTGGGCAGAGATCCTTCAGAGGCAGATACTTTTGATCCTTCCAGCTCAGGTGTTGGCCCCTCAGGCAACCCATATGGCTTTGTCGGTGTGAGATCCTCCATCAGATAGGCACAGAAATCCCCATTGATGGAGATCCAGTGACTCAGGAGGAGTTACATCAGGTGGACAGGACTGATGATGTAGATATTGACACCATTGTCTTCTTCTGATGTGTACTCTCGTTATATCTTTTGATAGGCCTCTGTTAGATACTAGGTGGCTGTGCCCCATTCTCATTATATCTTTTGAGAGGCCTCTGTTAGTCATAGGGTGTATGTGCCCTATTTCCCTGTATTTTTAGCTATACAGAGATGATGTATTAGATGATGATGTACTTAGGAATGTATATAATGTTATTCCCTACATCATATTGCCATCTATTGTTTATCATGCATGTATCATGTTATGCGTATGTACGTATATCCAGAGATATTCAGCATTGACCCCTAGATGGTCTTATGATACGACCCACACAGATGTCTTCTTTGATAATCAGCCGCATTGATCATACCCCACCAGTATTGGTAGCATCCCATCTGAGATCTTGGTATAATAATATGTCACCTCCAGATAGGGTGACCGTAGATAAGCTATTACAGCATTCCATGACCCTCCTGATGTTTCAGGTTCCCTCGGGCTTTATAGATGGCATGCTAGAGCATTGGGTACCGGAGAGGCAGGTTTTCCGGTTTGGGACACAAGAGTTGACTCCTATATTAGAGGAGTATGAGTGGTTGACGGCTTTGCCCTTAGACAGACCTTGCGCTCGGATGACTATTAATGATATGAGCCGACAGTTTATGACCCTCACCGGGTTGCAGCGTAGAGTAGTATAGGATGAGATTACATCCAATCATGTAGTGTCTCAGCGTTTCCTGATAGACAGATTAGGCTCATTGGACAGCTATGCGCTTCATTCTGGGGATTTCACAACACCAGAGGATCAGTGGCATGTGTCAAGAGTAGATGTACTCGTGATGTGTGTAGTGGCGTATATATACATGCCACGGTATATGGATGAGCTGGACATTAGTGTTATCATGGCAGTGAGAGCTCTCAGGGAGGGTCATACCATTGTTCTGATGATTGTGGTCGAGACGTTGAGATCAGCCACATTTTGCCACACCTATCCTGTAGGTGTATTTATAGGCAGCTCGGTCTTATTGTACGTGTGGTTCATGTCACACTTGAGACCGATTGGCACGTTCCGACGGCATGGGTATTGTTTTTTACATGAGATAGATATGTCTTACTCCTTTCAGCCAGCGGAGTGTACAGACGCTATATCCTGGTCGGTGCTCTTTGTAGGGATCGGGGATCCATTTGGCATTCTACCGTGTACAAGGCTCAGTTCACCCTACATCTTTATTACTCATGCTTCTGGCATGGATTATCTCCCTCTGGCTGGTTTGAGGGGCATGACTACCTATCACCACTGGTTGTGATGTCACAGTTTGACCAGTTCTAGGACTTCCATCCTTTTGAGGGGGCATTAGGTTAGTGTGTATCTTCTCTCCATTTATCAGCAGAAGATAGATCACGGGTGTATGCCTGTTGGGATTAGCGTGAGAGAGCTAATTTTTCTGTTAGCCATACAGGTTGTTCGACAGAGTATTCTGTGTGGATGGGGACAAAGACTTCATCGGCTGTGGTAGTATCCACAGTGCCGGGGATTGAGTATGTCAGTGAGGAGCCCACAGAGGCTGCTGATTTCCCCACCGAGGAGGAGGAGCTGTTTGCTGGTTTGACAGTAGCTCTTGTTGACTCTCCCAGTACTTCTACAGCTGTGACTCCCCCTTTAGAGTATTTAGTGTAGAGTTTGCATTTGATGACCTTCAAGAGAGATCAGGCTAGGGCATTGATGTTGACAGCTCTTGATGGGAGAGATGTCGCTCTATTAGAGAGAGATGATGCCTTAGCTAGTATAAATACCGCTATTATTGAGCGAGATGAGGCCAGATCATCTAGAGATGTAGTAATAGTGGAGCGGGATAGCGGTATATCTGCCCAGGATGTAGCCGTTATAGACAGTACCATAGTGAGGTCCCTCACCACTGGCATTATTGAAGAGATGATCACCTATATTAATGAGCCCAGTGTCACTATGCAGATGGTTGTAGATTTGTCAGCTCGATTAGAGACCCTTGTACAGGAGATCACATCGTTACCTTCTTCTTCTGAGAGGGATGCCACGTTGGACTTGATAGCTCGCATATACACTGATTTGTAGACGGGCTTGTATTTTCCCGCACAGACTAGCTTAGCAATTTTGTCATGTACAGTTCATATTGTATATATCAAACAACATTATATATAACAAAGAAATACATTTTGATCACTTCCCTTTTAGTTATGCCTTATTGCTTGCTTAATATTTGTATATTTCTTCAGGTCTTGTGATCTTGATGTATTTTGAACTCCTCCTTGATGGATGAATATTGAGATGTCGCAAGATCTTTCAGAATAGGTCGTTGATCTGTGTGTATTCCCTACCATCTTTGGTTTCTTTGGACTGGTTTCTGTATGTAGATATGGAGAGGAGTGTGGCTTTCCTCTCTGAGGTTGACCAGACCACAGATGGTCGCCAATACTCCTTTGTATGGGGGAGCCTAGTTAGTTCCATCTCTTATGGATTGGTGTTTCTCTTTGAGGATTCAACCGCATCTTAGATGGTCGGCGATTCTCCCATTAATGTGGGGAGGTCAGGTAGTTCCATCCCTTTGGTCTGAAGATAATGAAATATGGTGGATTGAAAGATGATCCCAGTACCGCTGACAATTTTTTTGTGTTTTGGTAGAGGGTAAGACCAAACCATGAATGGCTGCCTACGTACTTTTATTGAAGAGGAGATCAGGTCTGTGTAGTTCGAACCTGGTGTAAGAGGTTCAACGTTGTATGTGGCAAAGGGGTGTAAAGATGTGTTGGTTTGTAGAGAGGGGTGTAGAAATGTTTTTGTTTTATTGCGACTGGACCATATAAAATGGCTGCCTACGTACTCCCGTGTATTGGGGAGATCAGGTCGGCATAGTTTGCCCCATGTTTAGGACGGTTTACAACCAATGAAAAGTTTGATTCTATATCCAGGATAAACTACGGGGGATAAAGTTTGATCCCATGTACAGGACAAACTGCAGGTGTAAAAAAGTTTTAATCCCTGATGGGACAAAATTGCCGATGTAAAAAGGTTTGAAGGCAAAGTTATGTGAATGATCTACTGATCCGGAACCAGGCTGCTGGTTGGAAAAGTGTGTTTATCCCTGATGGGGCAGATGAGTGTGAATAGAGACTGTATGTAGTGAAGGGTTAGAAAACCTGAAATGACTAGGGATCTGGTGATCCAAAAAAAGGATGTTTGCTTGATGGTAACCTCAAATATAGTACCGTTTTATGGTGTCCGAGTTGATGAGCTGTGGAAATTCATCACCGTCCATTTCCTGCAATCTAAGAGCACCTCCTGTCAATACCTCATTGACAACAAACTGGCCTTCCCAATTTGGGGCGAATTTTCCCTTAGACTGATCTTGGTTGTCAATGATCTTCTTCAAAACCAAGTCGTGTTGTTTGAACTGCCGTAGTCAAGCTTTTCTGTTGTAGGATCCGGCGATCCTCTATTGGTATAACTGACCATGGAAAATAGCATCATTTCTCCTTTCGTCTATTAGAGACAATTGGTGATACCTGTCTTGTAACCATTGGTCTTCATCCAGTTGAGCGTCAATCAACACTCTGAGGGATTCCATTTCCACCTCTATGGGGAGTATTTCTTCCATCCCATAGGTTAATGAGTAGGGGGTTGCCCCAGTGGAAGTGCGCATTGATGTTATGTAGGCTAACAAAGTCAGGGGAAATAAGTCAGGCCATCCCTTATGGTTGGAAGACATCTTTTGCATGATTTTCTTGATATTCTTGTTAGCCGCTTCAACAACACCATTCATCTTTGGACGGTAGATGACGAAGTTGAGATGTTTGATGTGGAATTGACTGGATAACTCCTCCATCATTTTGTTGTTGAGGTTCTTATCATTGTTTGATACAATTAACCCTGGTTGTCCATATTGACAAATGACATTATTTCTGATGAAAATAATGATGTCTTCTTTGGTAACCCTGGGGAAGGATGCTTCTTCTACCCACTTGGTGAAGTAGTCGATCATGGTGAAGATAAAACGATGCCCATTACTGGCTTTAGGTTCGATGGATCCGATCACGTCCATTCCTCATATTGAGAAGGGCTAGAGCGAACTCATATTGTGGAGTTCCCTTGGAGGGGCGTGGATAACATTCCTATGAATTTGGCATTAATAACATCTCTTGACGTGATCATCACATTCAGCCTTGAGAGAGAGCCAATAATGCCATGTTCTTAGGATCTTTTTAACAAGTAGAGCGCCGCTCATGTGTGGGCCACATACTCCACCATGGATTTCATCCATGAGCCTCTGAGCTTGGTCCTTGTCCAGACATTTGAGGAGACCGAGTCATGCATCTCTTTTGTAGAGTGTGTCTCCGCTCAGGTAGAATTTCATAGTTAGTCGATGGAACTGCCTTCTTTCAGTCGGGCTTGCCTCAGCGGATGTAGATCCATCTTGCAAGTCCTCCTTAATATGCGGATACCAAGGGTGTTAGATGGGAGGTAGCTCATCCGATAATTCTCCAATGTAATTCCCATAGGCTGGTGCCTTTTGTTGGGAAAATGTGAGGGTTGGCATGTTTTCCTTGTCAAGTATGTTGATTAAGGAAGCCAAGGTTGCTAGCGCATCCGCAAAGTCATTCTTATTCTGAGGAATATGGAGGAAGGATATTTCTTCAAACTCTGAAGCCATCTGTAAAACCTACCGATGGTAAGGCAGTAAGTGTAAACCTTTGGTGTGATAGATTCATGTGGTTTATCTGATTACCAACTCAGAATCTCCAGAGAAAGTTAACCGCCTGATGCCCATTGAGTGGGCAAGTTTTAGCCCCATGATACAACCTTCATACTCATCTATGTTGTTGGTGTTGGCAAACTTCAATTTGACGGCGACAAGATACTGCTCTCCTGTAGCGAATACCAGAAGTGCCCCAGCTCTAGAACCTTCCATGTTTACAGCTCCATCAAAATACATCTTCCATTCTTGGTGTGCATCATACTGATGGTGTTGCTGAATTATCATTACCCCTTCATCGGGGAAGTATGTTTCCAAAGGTTTGAATCCCCTGAAGGTGCATCGGCCATTTGATCCGCAATTCCTTGACCTTTAATGGACTTTTGCGTCACGTAGACGATGTCAAATTTTTGTAGGATCAACTGTCATCTAGACAGTCAGCAATTTAGCATGGGTTTACTAAACACGTACTTAAGAGGATCCATGCGGGATATGAGATGGGTTGTGTGACCATGGAGGTAATGATGTAACCTCATGGAAGCCCATGCTAAAGCACAATAAGTTTTCTCAATCACAGTGTACTTGTGTTCACTGTTGCTGAATCTTTTGCTGAGGTAGTAGATAGCTCGCTCTTGGCCTCTATCATCTTTTTGTCCCAGCATGCAGCCCATGGCATTGTCATTAATGGACATGTATATGAATAGGGGAACATCATCCCTGGGTGGTACCAAAACAAGAGCTTTGACTAACTGCCCTTTGATTGTAACGAAGGCCTTTTGACACTCATCATTCCATATCATGGAGGAGTTCTTCCTTAACAACTTGAAGATAGGCTCACAGGTTGCTGTGAGTTGGGAGATGAACCTGCTAATGAAGTTGATTCTTCCCAAAAATCCCCGTATTTCCTTCTCTATCTGAGGAATGGGCATTTCCTTAATGGCCTAGATTTTGGTGGGATCCAGCTCAATCCCCTTGTGGCTGACTAGGAATCCTAGCAACTTACTTGATTTAATGCCAAAGGCACACTTGGTTGGATTCAACTTCAAGTTGTACTTACGTAACCTGTTGAAGAGCTTTTTGAGATGGTCTAAGTGGTCTTCCTCCCTTCGGGACTTGACAATGATGTCATCCACGTAGATCTCTATCTCCTTGTGTATTAAGTCATGAAAAAGAGCCATCATGGCTCGCTGGTAGGTTGCTCCGGCATTGATGATGTCGAATGAAAACCGTCTGTAGCAAAAGATTCCCCAAGGAGTGATGAATGCAGTCTTCTCACGATCCTCTTCAGCAACCATTATTTGATGGTACCCTGCGAAGCAATCAGCAAAGGAGTACATGTCGTATTGAGCAGTATTGTCAATAAGAATGTGGATAAATGGCACGGGAAAGATATCTTTAAGGCAAGCTTTATTCAGATCCTGGTAATCCATGCAAACTCGTACCTTTCCTCCTAGTTTAGGCACGGGGACTATGTTGGATAGCCATTCAGGGTATGTGGACACCATGATGATGCCTGCTTGAAATTGTTTCACAATTTCTTCTTTAACTTTTAGACTCCACTCTGATTTTAATCTCCTGAGCTTCTGCCTGACTGGCTTGAATCCGCCTTTAATGGGAAGGCGATGAATGACTATATCAGTGGACAAACCCACCATGTCTTCATGAGACCATGCAAACACATCCTGGAATTGGGTTAATAATGTAACAATGTCATTCCTTTGGTTTGAAGTGAGGTCTGTACCAATCTAGATTAGTTTAGGCTTTCTAAGATTCCGAGATTGAATGAGGTGGTTTGATCAAGGTTTGATTTGGGTTTGTCTTCGACCCATTCTTTGATCTCATGAGGTATCTCAATGTCCTCTTGTATTTCCATCAAGTCTGAGTCTAACTTTACATCAAAGTTACAGTCCTTGTGGAGAAAAGGCACCTCATCAGCAAGTACATGCACATCTAACTTTAGAGTCTTGAAACAAAATGCTTTCACTTAATATATATGAAAATATTCAATCATACAAAGTGTTAGCATGTAATGACAAAACAATTGCTAATACTGTATAGAAAGTAAGCAATTATTGTTATCTACAGGGTAGTGGGAGTTTCTTCCCTTTTTACCCTCGTCGGCAAATGCAAGGCGTGATGCTCCAATTGCCAAGGGTGAAATCCAGGTGGACGGTTGTGATGAAGGGTTGTTGTCGTCCTCCTTCTCCCGAATGATGACCATGATATCTGGACAATCATCATCTGAGGTGACTCTATTTGTACTATCCGTATGGACGATGATGCATATGTTTGATAAGCGCCTGGAAATGTCCTGCTTGAACCTCTGGTCCTTTTCCTTCGCCTCTGGATCTGGTATCAAGACCTCTTTTCCTTTGACCAGTATTGGCTTAGGAAATAACATAGCCATTACATGTGCAGGAACCTTTACTGAAGTCTGTATAGATTCAGCTCCTGTAGGTGCAGATAATTTCCATATGGCTGAAGATGAAGGAACCTGTTTATGTTTTGAGGATTCCTGTGTCTGGAGCTAGTAGAATAGCCTAGTTTAGCTGTCCCTGTTTGACTAGGAATTTGAATGGGGCGCTTGATGCCCTGATGATCTTTTCCCAACCCTTGTCTAGGTTGATAACCCAAAGATAACATTTCTTGGCTGGTCAAAATTACTTTGGCAGAAACTATGGGTGTCAAAGGTGGTTTCCCAATGGGATGGTAGTGAGTGTTGCTCACCTCCAGGGCAGGGAAGCTGACAGGCTCAACTTCTGAATTGAAACTGATGATCAGGATGTCACCTTCTTTAGGACTTTCTGGCTCAACATTAACAATGACTAGGCTGTTATTAATGATATATTTAAGTTGTTGATGAAGGGTGGATGGGACGGGTCCAACCATATGAATCCACGGTCTTCCCAAGATCAGGTTGTATCCTGTATCTATTTTGAGAACATGAAAGGATACACTGAATGTATGTGGACCAATTTTCACAGGTAGTTCAATCTCTCCGACAGAGTTTCGTCGGGATCCATCAAAAGCTTTGATAATCGTATGGCTGCTTCGGATTCTCTTGAGAAGTATATTCATCTTCTCCAAAGTGGCATAAGGGCAGATATTCAAGGATGATCGTCCACCTATCAATACTCTTGTGACCACATATCTAGAGGACATTACCGTTATGTGCAACGGCTTACAATGGCCCGTCCCTTCGGGAGGTATATCATCTTCAGTGAAAGATATCACATTGTAATTAAAAATACGATCCACCAGATGCTGGAATTTTTCAACATCTACTGACTTAGGCAGTTGGGCTTCTTCCAAAACCCTAAGCAAGACCTTCCTGTGATCTTCAGAAGAGAAAACCAAGTCCAGTATGGAAATTTGTTGTGGAGCTTAAGCTTAGAACCACCTTGGTTACATTATGACCCATAGTACAGAGGAACTCTTCGATTTTCTCCATATGAATTTTCCCCTTGGACTTGATGGTAGGCTTCATCACCCGTTAGGGAAGATACAGTGGATTATCCTTCGACACTGCAGCAATTATATGAGATGTGGATCCTTCAGCCTCTCCATAATTCCATGGCACTCTTTGCAGGCTGACAATAGGATATTGTGGTCTGAATGGTAAGATAATTGGCTTTGGTGAAGCCACTTTCAAAGGATTGTCAACACCTTTGAGTTTAATAGGTTGAATTTTATGTGAGGGGGTAGCTAAATCTGTCTCAGAAGATATGACTACTATGACTTCCTTCCACTTTGTAGGAAATGCGTCCCCACTCTCGAGTAAGATAATGTTATCGTTTGCCAGTTGCAGGACACCGCTGTCAATTAAATTCTGAATAAGTTAGCGGAGTGCCCATCATTCTTCAATGTTGTGACCGTGAGAGTGGGAGTGATACTGACATACTCCATTAGAATTGAACCTCCTTGAACCAGGGTTAATTGGAGGTAACAGAGCTGTGATTCTTTCTTCATTGATCAGTATCTGAAATATCTCTTCCATCGGTTGGCCTAGGTATGTAAATTCCCTTTGGTTGTCAAAATCCCGATGGGCTTTGGCATTTGCTCTTTTTGAAATTTTATCCTCCAACAATTCACCTTATGATGTCGCTGATGGAGTAATTGTAACAAAAGGAAGGAGGCTAGCATGCCCCTAACTAAATAATTGGCGTGTGACTTGGTGCTGATGGATCACCAATTCTGCCAATTGGTTAATTTGCTCACAGAGAGTCTTCATTTTATGTTCCATTGTAAAATGGAACTGTACAAAATCCCATTTGTCAGCACTATCCTTGCTGGTCTGGGAGGATCCACCACTGTAATGGGAAGTCTGACCATTACTCCAATTAATCATGTTAACCTTTGTGTTGAGGAAGAGGGTTGTCTTGCTCATGGGGTTGGTCGGGTTTAGTCACCACGATCTCACCGTTATCAATCAAATCCTGGATCTTATGTTTCAAGGCCCAGCAATCCTGAGTATTATGACCTGAAGCTCCAGCATGACAAGCACATTTTTGGCTAGTATTGAAACTCTTCCCATTCGGGTTGGCTGCTGGAAGAAGATGAATAATTTTCTTCTAAGTTGTCAGAAGCTGAGAATGTTCTCGAGTGAGTCCCCTAAGGGTGTGAACACTCGAGTACGTTTGACTTCTCCACTCTTTGGCAATGGAGGGTTTGAAGACTGCGCTTGAAAGGGGGAGTACTTTCTCTTCTGGATAGGCATGTTCTGATTGCCTTTCTGACCTTGTAGTATCAAGGAAATATCCTCCTCTTTCTTCTTATTGACCCTTCGGGGGTTGTTTCCATAATTTTGAATTTGGATGTGCTCAATTAACAACTTTCGTGAGCTAGCTTAGGTCTTGAATCTTTCCTGATTTTAAACCCATCTCCGCCATTTCCCCATGTTTGATCATTTCATAGAATGGCTTGCCTATGCCAGCTAAAACTCTCTCGAGGGAACTGGTTTATCATACACTCTCTATACCAGGCTCTGCATCCAGATTACCGAGAGATTGTGCATAGTTGGGGCTTTGAGGCATTTTTTTCCATCCTCCCCCGCCGTTGTCCCTGGGGTTATCTTAGGGAATTGTCTGAGCGCTGGTTTCACCAGACTCAGTCTCTCCATTTGCTGGATTGCGAGGTGATGATGACGCTGATGGATTGGCGGTTTATCACCGATATGGATTTTGGAGGGGTGCTAGTGCCTTGTACGGTGAACATTACCCTGACTGCCGTCAGATCCTTGCTAAGAGTCCTGGCTGAGGCGCTTAAAGGCAGGACAATCCGTACTGGTCCTTTGAGTGTAGATGCTATGAGTGGGCTTTTGAGTGAGCCCATACCCGCTGATGTGAGAGTCAGGGATCGTATTCTTTGGCTATTATTTCTGGTCATCCTTCGGGGTTGTTTCATAGCAGATAACTCTTCCACGGTGTCATTCGCTTTGGTCAGCACCACTCAGGAGGTGGACCGTATTGGAGAGTATAACTGGGGCTCTTATACCTTTGCATATTTCCTCAGGGGAATTCGCATGCATTCGCAGGGCTTGATAGAGGCTTGCCTAGGATTTTACCAATTTCTGCTGGTGAGTGTTTCTCTTTTGATTTCCCATGTAAAGGTTGAGAGTGTTGACTGATAGCAGATGTTGGCCTTTGTGTTTATAGTTTTGGGCCTATGAGAGGCTTCTATGCATGCGTCCTATTAGTGTGTTAGGTTTAGATACCTACCCACGAGGACGACAATGGCATCACTCCACGTTGGCGGAGGTTCCTGTAGCTAAGGGTTTCATCCATTATCACTTACAGTTGGAGTTATTGACAGCTGATTCCATCACTTGGGTTCCCTATTCTGGGGAACATTTAACAGTTGGCTTCGAGGATGGGTACCCGACTGGTGTCGAGTATGTGATATCCACCCGTCGGATTCCTCTTTTCATAAATGGAGGATGAGAGCTCTATTTAGGAGAGCGTGCTATTAGGAGCACCACAAGAGAGATTCGTGTACCGATGTTGCCTCCTGCCAGGCGTTATTGGCATGTGTCGCAGTTACCTATCAGTGATATCCCATTGATGGGCATTGACGGCTTTACTTTGTCAGAGGGTCCGTTTACTCATGAGGTATTATACCGCTGGTGGTCCCCTCGTACCAACGGAGCCCAGACCTGTGCCACTCAGTTCATAGGGGATATGGTTCCTAGATCCGTGATGATGACGGATTGGATGACATGCATCCAAGATCCTACTCATTTGACATAGATTGACAGTTTGACCCGACAGTTGGACCGAGCACATTTTTTTATCCAGAATTTGGGTAGAGATCCTTCCGAGGCAGATACTTTTGATCCTTCCAACCCAGGGGCTAGCCCTTCAGGTGACCCATATGGCTTTGCCGGTGCAGATCCTCTATTGTATAGGCCTGGCATCCCTCTTGGCGGAGATCCAGTGAGTCATAAGGAGTTACATCATGTGGACATGATAGATGATGTAGACATCTACACCATTGACTTCTTCTGATGTATCTTCTCGCTATATCTTTTGATAGGCCTCTGTTAGATACTAGGTGGTTGTGCCCCATTCTCGTTATATCTTTTGATAGACCTCTGTTAGTTGTAAGGCGTTTATGCCCCATTTCCCTGTATTTTCCAGCTGTACACAGGGATGATGTATTTAGATGATGATGTACTTAGGAATGTAGATATACTATTTTTCATTCCCTACATCATATTGTCATCTATTATTTTTCATACATGTATCATGTCATGCATATGTATGTCCAGAGATATTCAAAATTGACCCATGGATGGTCTTATGATACGGCACACACAGATGTCTTCCTCGATAGTTAGCCGCATTGATCATACCCCACCAGTACTGGTAGCCTCATGTTTGAGATCATGATATGATAGTTTATCACCTCCAGATCGGGTGATTGTAGATCAACTATTGCCGCATTCTATGACCCTCCTGATGTTCCAGGTTCCATTGGGTTTTGTAGAGGGCATGCTGGAGCACTGGGTACCGGAGAGGCAGGTTTTTCGGTTTGAGACCCAGGAGTTGACTCCCACCTTAGAGGAGTATGAGCGGTTGACAGTTTTGCCATTGGACATGCCTTGCGCTCATATGGCTGTCGAGGATATGAGTCAACAGTTTATGACCATCATTGGGTTGAGGCGTAGAGTAGCACAGGATGAGATTACATCCGGGCATTGTAGTGTCCCAGCATTTTCTGATACATAGATTTGGCTCACTGGACAGTTATGCACAATACTCCGGGGATTTCACCACGTCAGAGGATCAGTGGCGTGTTGCCAGAGTAGATATACGCATGATGTGTGTAGTGGCTTATTTGTACATGCCACTGTATATGGATCATTTAGACATCGGTGTTGTTAGGGCAGTGAGAGCTCTCAAGGAGGGTCATACCATCGTACCGATGATTGTGGCAGAGACATTGAGGTCGGCCACATATTGCCACACCCATTCAGCAGGGGTATTTACATGCAGCTCGGTCGTATTGTATGTGTGGTTCATATCACACCTGAGATCGATTGGCACTTTTCGACGGCATGGGTACTGTTTTTCCTATGAGATAGCTATGTCTTACTCCTTTCAGCCGACGGAGTGTACAAACGCTGCATCCTGGTCGGTGTTCTTGGTATGGATCAAGGATCCATTTGACGTTTTGCCGTGTACAGGGCTCATCTCTCCCTACAGATTTATTACTCATATACCTAGCATAGATTATCTCCCTCTAGCTGGTTTAAGGGGCATGACCACATATCACCCATTGACTGTGATGGCACAGTTTGACCAGTTTTAGGATGTTCATCCTTTTGAGGGGGCATTAGGTCAGCGTTTGTCTTCTCGGCATTTGTCAGCAGAGGTTAGATCCAGAGTGTATGCATGTTGGACTCAGTGTGAGAGGGTTGAGTTTACTATTAGCCATTTGGGCTGTTCTATAGAGTATTCTGCATGCATGGAGGCAGAGATTACTTCAGTCGGGGTTATATCCACCGTACCGAGGATTAATTATGATAGTGGGGAACCCATAGAGGACACTACTTCTCCCACTGAGGAGGAGCTATTTGCTGGGTTAACAACAAATTGTGTTGATTCTCCCAGTATAACTGGTTTTGTGACCCTGCATTCGACAGAGTATTTAGAGCAGATTCTGCATCTGATGACATTTGAGAGAGATCAGGCTAGGGCCTTGATGTTGACAACTCTTGCTGGGAGAGATGTCGTTCTTCTAGAGAGAGATGATGCTTTAGCTCATAGAGACACCTCTATTGCTGAGAGGGATAAGGCTAGATCATCTAGAGTTTCCTGAGATATCGATGTTACAAATAGTATTGTAGTGAGGTCCCTTACCGTTGGAATTATTACAGAGACGAGCACATATATTGATGAACATAGTCTCACCATGCAGTTAGCTGTGGATCTGTTGGCTCGTGTAGATACCCTTGGGCAGGAGCTTACAACATTACCTCCTTCTTCTGAGAGGGATGCCATGTTCGATTTGATAGCCCACATATACACTGACTTGTACATGGGCTTATATTTTCCTGTACAGACTAGCTTAGCCATTTTTTTCATATAAAACACATATTGTATATATCAAACAATATTATATATGGTAGGGAAATATATGTTGATTCACTTCCCTTTTAGCTATGCACTGTTACTTGCTTGATATTTGCATATTTCTCCAGGGCTTGTGATCTTGATATATTCTGAACTCCCCCTTGATAGACGAACATTGAGATGTCTCAGGATCTTTCAAAATGGATCGTTGATCTGTGTGTATTCCCTACCATATTTGGTGTCTTGGGACTGGTGTATGGAGAGGAGTGTGGCTTTCCTCTCTGAGGTTGACCGCACCACAGATAGTCGCCGGTACTCCTTTATATGGGGGAGCCCACGTAATTCCATCTCTTATGGATTGGTGTTTCTCTTTGAGGAATCGACCGCAGCTTAGATAGTCGCCAATTCTCCCATTTATGTGGGGAGACCAAGTAGTTCCATCCCTTTGGTCTGATGCTGATGAAGTATGGTGGATTGAAAGATGATCCCAGCACCGCTGACAAGTTTTTGTGTTTTGGTAGGGGGGTAAGACCGAACCATGAATGGATGCCTGCGTACTCCTATTGAAGAGGAGATCAAGTCTGTGTAGTTCGAACCTGGTGTAAAGGTTCAAAGTTTTATGTAGTTGAAAGGGCGTAGAGATGTGTTTGTTTTTGTTTGTGGTGAGACCGGACCATAAAGATGGCTGGCTACGTACACCCGTGTATTGGGGAGATCAGGTCGACGTAGTTCACCCCATGTACAGAACAGACTGCAGATGAAAAGTTTGATCCCATGTACATGATAAATTGAAGGTGTGAAAGGTTTAATCCCTGGTGGGATAAAGTGAAGGTGTGGAAGGTTTTGAAAACTTGCGGGGAGTAAAGGATCTGGTGATCCAAAACCAGGCTGCTGGTTGGAAGGTGTGTTTGTCCCTGATGGGGAAAATGGATGTGAAAAAAGGATGTATGTTTAGAAACCCTAAATTGACTAGGGATCTGGTGATCCACAACCAGGATGTTTGCTTAATGGTAACTTTAGACATAGTGTCGTTTCACGGTGTCTGAGTTAATGAGTTACGAAAATTCATCGCCATCCATCTCCTGTAATTTGAGAGCTCCTCCTGTCAATACCTCTTTGACAATAAACGGGCCTTCCCAGTGCGGGGCGAATTTTCCTTTGGATTGGTCTTGGTTGTTAAGAATTTTCTTTAAGACCAAGTCATGCTCCTTGAATTGTCGTAGCCGGACTTTTCTGTTATAGGATCTGGCAATCCTTTATTGGTATAACTAACCATGGAAGATAGCAGTGGCTCGCCTTTCATCTATTAGAGACAATTGGTGATACCTATCTTGTAACCATTGGTCTTCATCAAGTTGAGCGTCTATTAACACTTTGAGGGATTCCACTTCCACTTCTATGGGGAGCACTGCTTCCATCCCATAGGTTAATGAGTAGGGGGTTGCCCCAGTGGAAGTGTGCATTGACGTTCTGTAGGCTAATAGAGTCAGAGGAAAAAGGTCAAGCCATCCTTTATGATTGGCGAACATTTTTTGCATGATCTTTTTGATATTCTTATTAGCCGCTTCAACAGCACCATTCATCTTTGGACAGTAAATGACGGAGTTGAGATGTTTGATGTGGAATTTACTTCATAACTCCTCCATCATTTGGTTGTTGAGGTTCTTAGCATTGTCTGAAACAATCACCTAAGTAGTCGATCATGGTGAAAGATAAGTCGATAACCATTACTGGCTTTGGGCTCGATGGGCCAGATCACGTACATTCCCCACATTGAGAAGGACCAGGGCAAACTAATATTGTGGAGCTCCCTTGGAGGGGCGTGGATAGCATTCCCATGAATTTGGCATTGGTAACATCTCTTGACGTGATCATCACAGTCAGCTTTTAGAGAGAGCCAATAATGCCCTTTTCTTAGGATCTTCTTGACAAATAAAAGGCCGCTCATGTGTGGGCCACATACTCCATCATGGGTTTCATCTATGAGCCTCTGAGCTTGGTCTTTGTCCAGACATCTGAGGAGACCTAGTCCTGCATCTCTTTTGTAGAGTGTGTCTTCATTCAGGTAAAATTTAATAGCCATTCGATGAATCCGCTTTATTTCTGCCTGACTCGCCTCAGCGAGTGTAGACCCATCTCCAGATATTCCTTGATATGCTGATACCAAGGGTGTTAGATGGGAGGTAGCTCATCTGATAATTCTTCGATGTAGTTCCCGTAGGCTGGAGCCTTTTGTCGAGTAAAGGTGATGGTTGGCATGTTTTCCTTGTCAAGTATTTTGATCAAGGAGGCCAAAGTTGCTAGTGAATTTGTAAAGTCATTCCTATTACGAGGAATGTGGAGGAAGGATATTTCTTCAAACTCCGAAGCCATCTGTAGAACCTGCCGATGGTAAGGCAAAAAATGTAGCTCTTTGGTGTGATAGATTCTCGTGGTTTGTTTGATTACATATTCGTAATCTCCAAAGACAGTTAATCGTTTGATGCCCATTGATTGGGCTAGTTTCAACCCCATGATACAGCCTTCATACTCAGCTGTGTTATTGGTGCTGGCAAACTACAATGTGACGGTGACGGGATGCTACTCCCCCGTAATGGATATTAGAACTGCTCCGGCTATAAAGCCTTCCATGTTTACGGCTCCATCAAAATACATCTTCCATGATTGGTGTGTATCGTCCTAATGGAGTTATTGAACTGTTATTACCCCTTCATCGGAAAATATGTTTCCAAGGGTTTAAAATCCCCTGAAGGTGCGGCGGCTAGTTGATCCGCAATTCCTTGACCTTTGATAGAATTTTGAATCACGTAGAGAATATCAAATTGTTGTAGGATCAACTGCCATCTGGACAGTCGACAATTAGATGGGTTTGCTGAATACGTACTTGAGAGGATCCACGCGGGATATTAGATGGGTTGTGTGACCATGGAGGTAATGTTGTAACCTCATGGAAGCCCATGCTAATGCACAACAAGTTTTCTCAATCAGAGTGTACTTGTGTTCACTGCTGCTGAATCTTTTGCTGAGGTAATAGATAGTTCTTTCTTGGCCTCTATCATCTTTTTGTCCCAGCATGCCGCCCATGACATTATCATTGATGGACACATACATGAACAGGGGAACATCATCCCTGGGAGGTACCAAAATAGGAGCTTTGACTAGATGCTCTTTGATTTTAAGGAAGGCTTTCTGACACTCACCATTCCATTTCATGGAGGAGTTCTTCCTTAACAATTTGAAAATAGGTTCACAAGTTGCTGTGAGTTGAGAGATGAATCGGCTGATGAAGTTGATTCTTCCAAAAAATCCACGTATTTCCTTCTCTGTCTGAGGTATGGACATTTCCGTGATGGCCTTGATTTTTGTGGGATCCAGCTCAATCCCTTTGTGGCTGACTAGGAATCCTAGCAACTTGTCTGTTTTAATGCCAAAGGCGCATTTGGCTGGATTAAACTTCAAGTCGTACTTACGCAACCTACTGAAGAGCTTTCTGAGATGGTCTAGGTGGTCTTCCTCCCTTTGGGACTTGACAATGATGTCATCCACATAGATCTCTACCTCTTTGTGCATTAGATCGTGGAAAAGAGCCATCATGCTTCGCTGGTAGGTAGCTCCGGCATTGATGAGGCCAAATGACAACCGTTTGTAGCAAAAGGTTCCCCAAGGAGTGATGAATGCAGTTTTCTCATGATCCTTTTCAGCAACCATGATTTGATGGTACCCCACAAAGTAGTCAGGAAAGGAGTACATGTCATATTGAGTTGTATTACAATGAGTATATGGATGAATGGCACGGGAAAGCTATCTTTAAGGCAAGCTTTATTCAGATCCCTGTAATCCATGCAGACTCGCACCTTTCCTCCAGGTTTAGGCATGGGGACTATGTTAGATAACCACGCAGGGTATGTTGATACTATGATGATGTCGACTTGAAATTGTTTCATAATTTCTTCTTTAACTTTTAAACTCCACTCAGATTTTAATCGCAAGAGCTTTTATCTGATTGGCTTGAATCCCTCTTTGCTGGGGAGGCGATGAATGACAATGTCAGTGGAAAAACCGACCATGTCTTTATGAGACCATGCAAACACATCCTAGAATTGGGTCAATAGAGTAACCATGTCATTCCTTTGGTTTGGAGTGAGGTCCGTACCAATCTGGATTTGTTTGAGGTTGTCTGAGGTTCCAAGGTTAAAAGAGGTGGTTTGATCAAGATTTGGCTTGGGTTTGTCTTAGACCCGTTCTTTGATCTCCTGAGGTATCTCATAGTCTTCTTGTATTTTCGTCAAGTCTGAGTCCAACTTTACATCAAAGTTACAGTCCTTGTGGAGAATAGGCACCTCATCAGCAAGTATAGGCACATCTAAATTTATAGTCCTGAAACAAAATGCTTTCACTTAATATATGAAACTTTTTAATCATACAAAGTGTTAGCATGTAATGACAAAAGTAACTGCTAATATTGTACATAAAAGTAAGCAGTTATTGCAATCTACAGGGCAGAAGGAATTTCTGCCCTTTTTACCCTTGTCGGCAAATGCAAGGAGTGCTGCTCCAATTGCCAAGGGTGAAGTCATGATGGACAGCTGTGATGAAGGGGTTGTTATCTTCCTCCTTCTCCTGAATTATGACCATGATGTCTGGACAATCATCATCCATGATGTCTCTGTTCATACCCTCCGTATGGACCAGGATGCGCATGTTTGATAACCGCCTTGCAATGTCTTGCTTACGCCTATGTTTCTTCTCCTCCACTTCGGGTCGGGAATCAGGACTTCTTTTCCTTTGACCGGTATCGGCTTAGGAAATAGCATAGCTACCAAACAGACAGGAACCTTTACTGAAGTCTGTATAGATTCAGCTTCTGTAGGTGCAGGCAATCATCGTATGGCTGAAGATGAAGGAACCTGTTTATGTTTGTGAGGATTCCTGTGACTGGACCCATGAGAATAGCCTAATTTGGTAGTCCTTGTTTAACTGAGAACTTGAATTGGGCGGTTGATGCCCTGATGTTCCTTTCCTAACCCTTGTCCAGGTTGAAAACCCAAGGATATAATCTCTTGACTTGCCGACATTACTTCGGGAGAAACTCTGGGTATCAGAGGTGGCGTCCCAATGGGTTGGTAGTGAGTGTTGCTCACCTCAAGGGCCTGGAAGATGACAAGCTCAACTTTTGTATTGAAATTGATGATTGGTATGTCACCTTGTACAGAACATTCTGGCTCAGTATTAATAGTGACTAGACTACTGTTAATGATGTATTTGAGCTATTGATGAAGGGTGGAAGGGACGGCTCCAGCCATGTGAATCCACGGTCTTCCCAAAAGAAGGTTGTATCCTGTATCTATCTAGAGTACATGAAAGGATACACATAATGTATGTGGACCAATCTCCACAGGTAGTTCAATCTCTCCGACAGCATTTCGTTGGGATCCATCAAAAGCTTTGATAATTGTATGGCTGCTTCGGATCCTGTTAAGATTGATGTTCATCTTCTCCAAGGTGGCATAAGGGCAGATGTTCAAGGATGATCCCATCTATCAGAACTCCTCCCACCATATATCCGGAGGACATAATCGCTATGTGAAACGGTTTGCAATAACTCATCCCTTCGGGAGGTATGTCATAATCAATGAAGGATATCACATTGTTGTTGAAGATGTGATCAACCAGATGATGGAACTTTTCAACATCCATTGATTTTGGTAAGTGGGCTTCTTCTAAGACTCTCAGTAAGACCTTCCAGTGATCCTCTGAGGAGAAAACCAAGTCCAGTATAGAAATTTGTTGTGGAGCATCTTTCAAGCTTAAAAACACCTTGGCTTCATTGTGTCCCATAGTACGGAGGAATTCTTAAATCTTCTCCATGGGAACTTTCCCCTTTGACCTAATGGTAGGCTTCATCACCCGTTGGGGAAGATACAATGGATTCTCTTTCAACACTGCAGTAGTTATATTGGATGTGGATCCTTCAGCCTCTCCATAATTCCATGGCACTTTTTGTAGGCTGACAACATGATATTGTGGCCTGAATGGCAATATGATTGGCTTTGGCGCATCTAATTTCAAAGGGTTTCAAACACCTTTGAGCTGAATTGGTTGTATTGTAAGTGGTGTGGCTGCCAAGTCTCCCTCAGAGGATATAACTGCTATAACTTCCTTCTATTTGGTAGGAAATGTGTCCCCACTCTCAAGTAATACATCGTCATTGTCAGCCATCTGTAGGACACCGTTGTCAATGAGGTTATGAATAAGATGGAGGAGTGCCCAACATTCTTCAGTGCTGTGACCGCGAGAGTGGGAGTGGTATTGACATACTCCATTAAAATTAAACCATCTTGAGCGTCGGCTAATTGGAGGTAACAGATTTGGGATTCTTCCCTCATTGATCAACATATGCAATACCTCTTCCATCGGTTGGCCTAAATAAGTGAATTCCCTTTTGTTGGCTAAATCTTGACGGGCTTTGGCTTTTGCTCTTTTTGTAATTTTATCCTCCAGTGTTTCGCCTTCTGGAGTCAGTGGTGGAGTACTTGTAACAAGAGGAAGGAGGCTAGCATGCTCATGGATGAATAATTGACGTGTGATTTGGTGTTGATGAACCACCAGTTCTGCCAATTGGTTGACTTGCTCGCAAAGAGCCTTCATTTTTTGTTCCATCATAAACTAGAAATGAGCATAATCCCATCTGTCAGCACTATCATTGCTGGTTCAGGATGGACCACCAACATAGTTGGAGCTATATCCACTACTCCAGTTAATTATGTTAACCTCCTCTTCTTTGTGTTGAGGAAGAGGGTTGTCTTGAACGTGTGAACACTTGAGTGCGTCTGACTTCTCCACTCTTTGGCAATGGAGGGTTTGAAGACTGTGCTTGGAAAGAGGAGTAGTTTCTCCTCTGAATAGGCATGTTCTGATTGCCTTTTTGTCCTTGTAGTATCAAGGAAACATCCTCCTCTTTCTTCTTATGGACCCTCCGGGGGTTATTTCCATAACTTCCAGACTGGATGTGCTCAGCTACAGCTTCCAGAGCGGCAAGGTCTTGAATCTTTCCTGACTTCAATCCCATCTCATCCATTTCACCATGTTTGATCATTTAGGAGAATGGTTTGCCTATGCCAGCTAAACCTCTCTCATAGAAGGGGGCTTATTGAATGTCTATGAAGGTCATCACCATTTCAGACTCAGTCATAGAGGGAATAACTTGAGCAGCCAGACGCGTCCATCTTTGGGCATACTCTCTGAAGGACTCATTAGCTTGTTTCTTGACCTTGGTAATTTGGTACCGGTCTGGAGCCATATGAGTTTGGAAACTGTACTGACTGAGGAAAGCATGAGCTAGCTCCTCCCAGCTATGAATCTTGGAGTTGTCTAATCTGGTGTACCATGCTCTGGCTTCTCCAGTTAGACTTTTCTGAAAGAGCTGCATTCTAAGCTTTTCGTCCTCGGCATAAGATTCGAACTCTCCAATTAATATCTTCAAATGTGTGTAAGGATCTCCCAATCCATCATACTTTTCAAAATCGGGAGTTTTAAACTTTTCTGGATAATGAACCCCAGGGAAGATGCAAAGGTCTGAATATGAAACATTCATGTGTGCTCCAATCCCTTTGATAGATCGAACGGTCTCTTCCATTTGTAGGACTATCTTCCTGATATCACCGGTGTCTGGATCTTCTTTGAGATGGGTAATTTCAAGGGTTTTGTTGGTTTGTCCAACTGAGAATCAGGTACTAAAATTTCTTTGTCCAGTCCTTAGGTTCCTCCATGTGCAGAGGATTCTGTATGTATGGGTATTTGTGGACCTCGAGTGGACTTGTGTAGTTCTTTGAGCAGAACAACCAACTCTGTAATTTGGTTATTTATTCCTTCGAACTCCTCGCGATAGAAAAGAGTAGGATTAGACTGGCCAGATGGAGCCATGCTTGGTTGTAGGCTTTTTACCTTTTTAGACTTTGAACGGGTAACATGACTAATTGTTTCCCTACAAAAAGACTTATGTAGTTTAGTCTTAGGGAATGTAGGAAAATGTTACATGCTATATAATGTGTCTGTTTAGGAGTATTATCCTGCAAATCGGATGTTAGTTGTAATGGTATAACATGACGGGTTTTGATAAGAAAGGGAATGCATGTACATATATTCCTTTATATTTTCCATTACATTGAGATTGACATTGAAATGAAATTACAAGTAATTGAGATGTGAAGGTATGAAGAGACTTCCCTCCGCGTTTGATTTATCAGAGCCTGACCTATCTTAGGTTACTCTCGCGGGTTTTTGGCATGAAGGTTCCCAAATCATCGCAATTTACTCGATGAGAAGTTAATCCGGTCTTTCAACTGGAGAAAATCTGGGTGGTTCCTTTCTTGAGCCTCGTTGGAATTAGTCTCCCTACGAGTCCAGTAATCAAACACCGATAAGATAGCCTCCAGGTGGAGGGACCACACAACATACATTCACATACAACGCATCTCACTGTATGGAAATGATGACATGTGCGAAGCACTAATATCACAGGCAGATATGGTGTGAAGTACTAAGTGCAGTAAGTAAATGCATTAGTACACATTCATTCAAATGTAAATGCAACATCCACACACAAACAGATAAACATTTTGAAAAGTTTTAATAGCGACTTATGCCCTCTTACTGGATGTCCCCAACAGAGTCGCCACCTGTCGATGTCGAGATTTTTATTTGTCCCTTTTCTATTCTTGTCTTTTGGTGTTCTCATGTTAGGTGAGATTTGTTTGAAAAAACAAGTTGTGAAAAGGTCCGACATGTATATGTCCACGATTGGACTGTAAGAGTCGCCAGTTGGTATTTTTAAATGGTTGCACCAACTCAACCGAGAAAAGGTTTGCATTGACCTAGTGATGTAACACTGCTTAACTGGTCTGTGAAACTGAGATTCGTTAGGGTCCGGAGGCTTGATTATGCAGAGGGAAGGTGTTAGGCACCCCCCGACATCCGTGGTGACACGGTGACCACCACTTTTTAATTTAAACTTATCTGAATGTGTGTGTGTGGGTTAATGTGCAATTATCTGAATTAGTGTTATGCCTCGTTTGCACCTATATACAAAGGGTTTGGATTTTTTATAAAAGATTAATTTTAACTAGATATAGCAGTGATGTTTTGTAAAAGAGGTTTTTCAAACCCTTATGCTCAATAGTAATTGATGCCTTTGATACTTCCATTTTTATTATATGTTTGGCTTGATTGATTTTATTTTTGAGATGCGAAGCATCTTTGAGAAAATAAGATACATAACAGCGTCGAACTCCTTGTGGGCATGAGAACCGTCTAAGGAAATTCAGACATCGTAAATAATTTACAAGCTGGTTGCAGCTGAAAATGTCCATCACGGGAACCGAATCTAGATTCAAGAACCGAATATGTGACCACATGATTCCTAGGCTCACATGATGATGCAGTATGTATGAAAGTTTTAAACAGTGATATATATATATATATGGACGATCAACCGCCACGAAGTAAACTCCAGGCGGGACAAAAATATAAATATATATATATAGACGATCAACTGCCACAAAGTAAACTCCAGACAGGACTGAAATATAAATATATATATATATATATATATATATAAGCGGTAAATGGCCACGAAGTGATCTCTAGGCACGACAAAAATGTAAACGCATAGGATATTTCGATTCGGGCTCAATCGATAATTTGATTATATATATATATATATATATATATATATATATATATATATGTATGTATGTATGTATGTATAAAAGCAGTAAACGCACCAGATATATCGATCCAGGCTCAGTCGATAATTCGAGAATATATATATATATTATTATCGAGTTATGCCTCAATTGAGGCTGGATTTATATTCGGTGCGTTTATTGCTTTATATATATATATATATATATATATATATATATATATATATATAAGTAATAAACACCACGGACCGATGGTCCGGGCATACGCACACAGCACAACTCTCAACATGAATAAATGTGTGTGAATAAAAGTGAAGAAGGGCTTTAAGTAATGTGAGGTGTCTTAAAGTGGACTGCCAAGAAGACTTCAAATAGCTTTGAATGAATGAATACTCGGTTTCCACTAGTAAAATATAGCAAAACATAAGCTCACAAGTGTTTGGAATGAGAAAACACTCAGTTTAAAGTGTGTACAGAGCAAAATGGACATGGTTTCCTCGCCTTTTCCCTTCTCAAAATGGCCCCCCAATCCCTCTATTTATAGAGGGGGGAGCCGCAGGTGTACCTGTGGCTACCCGGGGTGCCCCGGGCTCTGTGGGCCCCACCATCTCGAAGTACGTGCACTCGTGTAACACGCTGTCCGCGTGCACTCGAGATTGTAGTTATGGTTCTTGTAGGATACTTATGTCTAGAATATGGGTTGAAAATGTTGTTGAGACAGCGTGAATGTGGGATCGAGGTGAAAAAATGATGATTTTGCCCCTCACCGAGTTTATCTCCGTTTCTGGGCTGATTTAGCAATCGTTGCTCAGGGTTATCTTTGAGATTGGGCTGCTGTGAGTATTGAATGTCCTCAGGATTATCTTTGAGGTGTGTCTGACCTCCCGGGGTTATCTCCAGGGTTGGAACTGAATGCCTCAGGGTTATCTTTGAGGTTGAAGCTGACTTCTAGTGATTGAAACGAGCTTTTCCGAGGTTATCTCCGGAACGGCAATTGTATTCCTTGGTGTTGTCTCCGAGGTTGGAACTGAATCTCTCAGGACTGGAACTGAGTATCTCGGGGTTGTCTCTGAGATGGAAAACTGAGTATCTCGGGGTTGTCTCCGGGTTTGTGATCATTTGATTTCTAGGGTTATCTCTGCAAGACGATTATGCCTTCCTGCAAGGTTAGTAATAGGAATGCAAATTTTCGAGTGTCTACAATAGTTTTATAATGTATTGAGAAACTTACATTGTCTCGGACCATCACACTATTCCCCTGTTATCCCCGCTCGACCCAGCTACACTCTTAATACCTGAAAGGAATTATGAAGCAAAAGGGTGAGCACAAATAGCCCAGTAAAGAATATTATGACTAAGATAATTAATTTATCAATAGCCTTCATCAGTAATAAATCAGAGATTTAGAACATATGGTAGATAACAAAAGTTTTCAACCATAATTGTAGAGGAATCAACAATCCATTAGAAGATTCAAGTATAACATAATGTCTATTATCTCCTCCAAATTAAAAGTCCATCGTTAATATTTCATCCCTGTAATACTCATCAACAGTTCTTTGTTGTACCCAAGATAAAGAGAACTTTCATCACTTGAACCACTAAAGATTATAGTTAAATTCATAATTCATATTTATAGTCATGTAAATCAACAGTTTGTCCTTGCCACAAATGCTTAATAGAACATTTACTCAATATCCTTACCCCAAAGGCTAAAGATATTCAAATGTAATAACAATGATCATACCAATCAGTTGTCTATCTTTGCACAACAAGCCAAAGATATTCAACTATAAAACCAATGGTCATGATCATACCAATCAATTGTCTGTTAGTGCACTATGGCCAAAGACATTCAACTGTAAAACCAATGGTTATGATCCTGCCAATCACATCATCGAATTATCCATGTACTATGGGCCAACACTACAAGAAAAACCCTTATCTTCAACGGAATTAGTCTCGACGGATTGAATTCTATCGAAGTAAGCCTATATACGACGGAAGTTTTCGTCGAAGATAAGTTCCTCGCAAATAAGCTTATCCCGAAGGAATTTCATCGGACATATACTACCCTCATTGGCGCCAAGTTTCCCGCCAGCGCGAATCCTATCTTCAACGGAATGCTAGTTAATTTCGAGGGAATTTTCGTCGGAATAAAGGTAATTTCGAGGGAAGTAATTCCGATGGCTATTCCATCGAAAATAATTAAAAAACCTAATTAGTATCATCTTCTTCCAGTCGCGTCTCATTTCTCTCATTTCCCTCTCAGCTCTCACTGCAGCTCTCCCTCTCCATTGCTCCTCTCAACTCTCCCCCCTCTCTCTCGTCTCCCCCTACCACAACCCCCATCCCGATCACCTGCCCGCCATGTCCCCCCATCAGACGTCCCCCCTTCCATGAAAGTCTCTTCTCCTTTCATTCCAGTGTCTCTCCTCTGGTGATTCCAGCAGCTTCTCCTCCTCCATTTCGGCGAACTCTCAAGGTACTGAAATTCCCAAATTTAATTTTTAGGGTAATATATATTGGTTTTAATGTGATAATTTCTGCTGAAATTGGGCATATACTGTATATGTTGTTGCTGAAATTAGAACTCGTTTGAGAATTTGAGATTACTAGATAGCTTGTATGTGTTTCCTGTTTTAAGTTGATGATATTGTTGTCACAGTGATTTTTTTTTTTGACTTGGGCATTCTGCTGAAATTGGGCATACTGTTGGAATTGTTGTTGTTTTGGAATCTAGAATTATATTTTGCTTAAATTGGGATAAATATGTTAAAATTCGGATGAACATCATTTGTATAAGGGTTTTGTCTATGTATAAGACTGCATATATATAATATTTTTTCAACCTTCAGAAAACATTGATATAAGGGTTTTGTTTGTGTATATATATTGAGATATATGCTAATTTAGTACTCAATTGTTTGTTGGTATAATTTATTTGACATTGATTTTATGACTGTTTTGGAACTGCCTTTAATTTTGATAAATTTGCTATTTCCGACGAAATTTCCGTCAGAATTATTCATTTGCAAGATTTGTGGGCCCATGTAACTATTTAAACATGTTACTTAATTTTCCAATACTAAAATGAACTAACTACTATTTACTTAGTTTTGTACCACTAAATAAAATAAAATAATATTATAAATAATATAAATTTAAATAATATAATATAAGATAATATAATATAATATAAATAATAAAATTAAATAACATAAGATAAGATAATTAAGATAAAATAAAATAAGTTACTAAATGAATTATAACTTAAATTATATCTAATAAATAAATAAAATACATTAAATTTAATTTAATTAAATAATATAATATATTATGAGTAAAAATAAGATAAAATAAAATAAAATACAAAATAATAATAAATTATAATAATTTAAATTTAATAAAATAAAATAAATAAAGTAAATAATTTAATTTAATAAAATAAAATAAAATAAAATAAATTTATTTTAATAATTTAAATCTAATAAAATAAAATTTTAAAATAATTTAATTTAATATACTAAAAAATAAAATAAAATTTAATTTAATTTATTTAATATAATATACTATAAAATAAAATAACATAACATAATTGAAATAAATTAACATAAAATAAAATAATAAACTAAGTAGCATTTGCTTAGTTTTCAACAATTAAAATAAAATCAATCAAGTAGTTTTCATATTAAATAAAATACAATAA
Organism: Panax ginseng; assembly: GCA_020205605.1. Taxonomy (NCBI): domain Eukaryota; kingdom Viridiplantae; phylum Streptophyta; class Magnoliopsida; order Apiales; family Araliaceae; genus Panax; species Panax ginseng. The sequence continues at coordinate 103,236,540 of CM035143.1, forward strand.
ACCAAGTAAAATTAAATAAAATCAAAGCTAATAAATTAAATAAACATAAATTAAAATAACATAATATATTGAAATAGATTAACATAAAATAAAATAATAAACTAAGTAGCATTCGCTTAGTTTTCAACAATTAAAATAAACTCAATAAGTAGTTTCCATATTCAAGGTTTTAAAATAAAATATAATAAACCAAGTAGAATCAAATAAAATCCAAGCTAATAAATTAAATAAACATAAATTAAAATAACATAATATATTTGAAATAAATAACATAAAATAAAATAATAAACTAAGTAGCATTTTCTTAGTTTGAATGATATGATCTTGTTCCCATAATAAAATATAGGAACCAGATCATATCGTTCAAACTAAGCAAATGATATATACTTAGTTTATCTTGATGAAGACATACATGCTTTGGAGGTGTCAACTTAGAAACTCATTCGACATTCACTCATTAGGAGTGAATGTCGAATAGTCCCCAGTTTGGGACTATTACTGGATGTTATGTCTCTCACTTAGGTCGGTGTCAATGCACATGGTGCGTTTTTATAAATTTTGAGGAACTTTCAGCTGGTGTCTCTACATGTTCTCCGAGTGCATACTTAGACTAAGTTTTCTTGGTCTATTTCGTGTACTTGGAGACCATGGGGAGGTGCTGCTGAAAATTTCTGAAAATAGTAAAAACATGCTTAAGATTGGCACTAGTGAGGAGACGCATCCAGGAACGGGATAGAAGCCTAACCCCTATAGAGTGGAGATATAAACTAGGTAAACTAAATTCATGCTTAGACCACATTCATGATTATTCTTGATCTAATTGGGTATTTTCTTCAATTAAAGATGGATGCCGATCGGAGTTGGATGTACCGTAGGATAAAGATTGATGGGAGGGGATTAGTTGATGTGTACCGTGACGAGGTTTCTAATTTTATGAACAAAGCAATAGAACATGCTGATGATCTGAACGGAAAGATGAGATGCCCGTGTCTCAAGTGTAAGAACATGATATGGAAGACTGCCGATGAAGTGAAATTTGACTTATATTCACGTGGATTTGTGGAGGGGTATTCGGTATGGATTCATCACGGGGAATCAATTAAGTTTAGAGAATTGTCAGACAGTGCTGTAGACCAGTCAGATAACTATGATGTCGTGGATATATTGGTAGATGTGTATGGCCCTACGAATATTGACTGGGCTGAAAATGAGCATAAGTCAAGCAGTGCTGATCAACAAAAGCCAAATGATTCAGCAGCTGCCTTCTATAAGATGTTATCTGAATCAGGGACCCCATTATATCCTGAACACGACAAGCACACCAGGCTTTCTGCAGTGACGAAGCTTTTACACTACAAGAATGAGCATGACTGCAATGAGAGAGGATTCAATGATTTGCTTGCTATTTTCAGGGAGTTCTTACCTAAGGATAATACTATCCTACCTGCGAGTTACTATGAAGTGAAGAAGATGGTTAAGGGGTTGAATCTTGGGTATGAGAAGATCGATGCTTGTGAGCAGGACTGTATGTTATACTATGGGGAGGACAAAGATAAGGTGCAGTGTGATATATGCAATTTGCCTCGGTACAAAATCACAAAATATGGGGGGAAGGAGAAACATGTTTCAAAGAAGATATTACGGTACTTTCCTCTTGCGCCGAGGTTCCAGCGTCTATTCATGTTAGGAATGTCAAGCTTGGCATGGCTACAGATGGATTTTGTCCCTGGTCAGCTTACTCACCCAGCAGATGGAGATGAGTGGAAGAATTTTGATGTTAATTTTCCATAATTTGCCAACGATGTTAGGAATGTCAAGCTTGGCATGGCTACAGATGGATTTTGTCCGTTTAATAATTTTAGTCAGCCATACTCTGTTTGGCTAGTGATTATGGTAGCTTCCAATCTTACAATCATTAATGTGCATGAGGATCCGTATCTTTTCTTGACTTTACTAATCTGGGGATAAGAGTCCTACAAAAGACATCAACGTGTACCTTAGACCATTAGTCGATGAACTTAAGATGTTGTGGGAAACATGGGTTCAGACTTCTGATAAATCTATCAGGCAGAATTTTTTGATGAAGGCAGCCTTGTTGTGGACTATCACTGACTTTTTGGCACTTGGGATGGTCAGTGGTTGGTCGACCCATGGTAAATTGTCATGTCCAGTTTGTATGGGGGATGTGCAGGGCACACAATCACGTCGTGGGCGAAAAACTAGTTTCTTTGGAACTAACTCAAAGATTCTTGCACTGCTGAGCCGCATTCAATAGAAAAAGCGTAAAAGAAGGGGGTTGTTGGTCGCTTGTCGAAAGGCAAATGTCTTCGGATGGCTAAATGATTTGACATTTCCACTTTTTGGGAAGGAGCATGGTTAGTTGAGAGCAATAGGGTACAGTAGAAAGCTCATAATTGGACACACTCGCCCATTTGGTTTGAGTTGCCATCTTTGGGGCACACTAGCACTTCGTCATTGCATAGATGTCATACATACGGAGAAAAATTTGTTTGAGAACTTGTTTTACAATCGCTGCTGAATCACGAGTGGTAAAACAAAAGACAATGATAAATCACATAAAGACTTGGAGGAAATGAACATCGGTAGGGATTGTGGCTCTGGCCCTAACAACTCAAAACCAAAAGCTCCATTTTGTCTTACCAAGCAACAAAGTTGAAAACATTTGCAAGTGGCTTAGTGCATTGAAGCTACCAGATGGTTATGCTTCTAACATCTCTCGATGTACTAAGGTAGAGCAGTTGAAAATTACCGGATTCAAGAGTCATGACTGTCATGTATTCATGCAGAAGTTGATTCTAATTGCCTTTCATGAAGTATTACCGAGGAATATTAATGATGCATTTATCGCACTTTCAAATTTTTTTCGAGATATTTGCTCTACTGTTATAAGGTACAGTGATGTGGAGCAGATGGAGAAAAATATAGTGTTGACATGGTGTAAGCTCGAAATGATCTTACCTCCAGGGTTCTTTGACTCGATGGAGCATTTGCATATTCATCTGCCATATGAACTTAAGCTTGGAGGACCGGTGTAATATCGATGGATGTATCCTTTTGAGAGGTAATATCACCTACATTGTGTTATAATCATCACCTGGATATTTGTTTTAGCCAATATATTGTCATATTTCAGGTATATGCGTCGATTAAAACAAAAAGTTAAAAATAAAGCTCGTGTAGAGGGTTCTATAGCTGAATGCTATACGGAGGAAGAGCTTGTCAACTTCTGCTCGCTATACTTTGACGATGTAGTCTCAATGAAGCACAATCATCTAAGTCGGAATGATGTGTTGGTTTATGATGTCGTTGACGTACTCGATGTTGACGAATTGGAGGAAGATGTGGTTGTCAGTCCGTATGTGGTGGTAGAAGATGATACTGAGGAAGAAATTGATACAGAAGAGGAAGAGACAGAATAAGAAGATTGAAATGAAAATGATTTTGATTCTGACGGGTTTGACGACGTACTACTTCACTAATTAGTGTTTTGTAAATATTATACAATAAAATTAGATATAATAATTGCAATGAAATTTAATTAATGTCATCGTATCTATATCTGTTATTTCAGTAGTACAGCTATGCCTCGACATAGCGGTGGAGGTGGCCGTGGTGGCGGCCGCTCTGGATCGGGCGACAGCTCCCAGGGCGGGTCGTCTTCAGATGCTAATGAGTTGATTTCTTTTTTTGGCTCAGTAACATTTTTTTCATAACTATATTATACATTTATTGACAATGTCATAACTATATTAAACATACAGATGCTAGACATCGCAGCGAGGGCCTAACCTCGGTTGATTAGGTCATCCTATGGCAGTGCCTGACGTCGTTCCAGTTGATGTCGGCTCGTCTGTGTAGGTTTCAACTATCACTTATGTTCAATCACGATGATATTAATATGTGATTAATAAATTAAAATGTTCTTAATAAATTTTGTATTCTAGTATTATGGATCCTATCGCTAAGGCGACCATACACGCCATCTGCCTGGCGCATCTCCCTCACCGGGTCGTATGCGATTTAGCCAAGATCTTGGCGTTCGATCTTTCGCTTCATGGTGACAGTGTTGCAGGAGTTTCACGTAAGTCGAATTACATATATTAAATCAAGGACCATGTTATTTACATATTGTTTAAATAATTAATTATACGTATGTTATGTCTGTTTGATAGAGATACTATAGATACGAGATCGGCATCACTGAGGCGGATGGTGACGCCGTTATCATTGCCCACATCTCAAAGAATTATGTCATTGGTATGCGAGATGCTGACGGAGGGCGATCCAGCGGTAGAAGAATTATCCGGACTACTTTATGAGATCATCGATCATGGCGATGATCGAGATCGATGTGAAGTGCGATGATGTGTGCGTACTAGGATGATGCTGCGTTCAAGACCAAGTCAGAGCATATGAAGAAGAATCGAGGCAAGCTGCGAGTTGTACATACTTCTGGCTCGTAGTCGTTTCAGGAGATTAAGGCGGTATGTATTTCCCTTTAGTTTAGATTAATATTAAACTGCAACTATAGTAAATTAAGGTGATATTATTTAATGTATATATGATTTAGGCCGGGCGGGGTAGCTTGGGCCGACCTCTTACTATGATGGAGTTCTGGGATAGAGTCCATACGCCGAAGGGCTCTACTTTGGGGATGATGATGTCTCCAGCAGCACTAGCTATACGGGTAATACATTTACTATAATAAATATTATTTAGGATAATATTACGTAATTTATATGATGATACCAAGATAACTCACATGTACATATATCAAATTACAGGAGCAGTTTGAGAAGATCCGCAGCCAGCGTATAGTGGAGTTGCAGACTGCTAGGGGCGATGCTGAGACGTTAGATTCCACCGTCCCTCCGCCCAAGATTAGTTTATCTCAGGACAAGGAGACGGTTCTTTGGGTCGTGTCTCAGGATACTCCCACTAGTACTAGCGACCAAAGATGTAAAATCTTTAGTTCTTGAGGATATTAGCCTATACACTTCCAGGAGGTATAATATTTTTAGTTTATTTCTTGTTTATGAATAAAGAAAATTTGCCATATTATTAATGTTATATTTATTTTTGTAGGCTCTAGCCAGCGTCTGCGTCCGAGAGCCCCCGTGGGACCATCATATACGGGCGCTGGCTTAGACGATGCTTTGTTCAATCGTGTTATGATCACGGTTCGAGAGGTTTGAGACCGATCCATTTGTTTCATCGTCGAGACACCTTGACCATTCTCGCCTCCATCGACTTGCAGCTTGAGACGTTAAAATGGTGCCACCGCCGAGAGTATGGGTATCCCTCTGGAGCAGTGGGTTGCGATACGCGACGAGATTGTTTGGATGGTGGTTACATTAGTCGAGGACGCATTTGGGCCGATGTTGAGTTCGCCCTCGACTGCTCAGGTATACTATTCGTTTTAAATTCAAATATATATTATGCATGTAATTTAATTTTCATTTAGTTATATTTAACTGAATCATATATATTGACTAATTAGTTGCATTATATTGTATCAACAGGGTGACGAGCAGACTGACGAGCGGGATGACGATGGTGGTGATTTTTATACTCCAGAGCAGCGTCGATGCCCGCCCGATGATCCTCCTCATATCGGGGGCTCTACTAGTTATACTTAGTTTACATTTGTTTGTAGTTTACATTATTTTTGACTTAGTTTACATTCTAAGTTACATTATTTTGTAGTTTACATTATTTTTTATGTATTATAGTTTAAACCTTGGCATTACTTTAGTTTTGTTGCGGTTTGACATTTAGTTTAATTTAGCTTAATGAGATGTTTGATATAGTTTAGTTTAGATTAATGGGATATTTTTGACCATTTTACTTCTCATTTAGTTGGTTTTTGACATATTGTCGGCCTTGGTAATTGTAATTCATGTTATTAGTTATATTGTTAGCTTGTGTATGTGTTGTTGGGAATATAGGTACAGGTACAAGATGTTGGTTAAATCCCTAGATATTGCAAAAATAAATAAAATATTAAAAAAAACACTATTCTCGATGGAATAGTACTATTCTCGACGGATTTCCGTCGAAAATAAGTCCTTCCCATTTTGGTCATGTGACACATGTCACATCTATTCTCGATGGAATAGTGATACGCTCGACGGAATTCAGTCGAGTTTAAGGAATCTTCAAATTATGTCACGCTGCCACGTGTCATGGTTATCCTCGATCGAATAGCCTCGACCGAAGAGTTTCAGTCGAATATATATTAACCCCGACTGAATATTCAGTCGAGGATAAGTCCGTCGATGTTAAGTATCCCCGAATGAAAGATCGACGGACTTAATTTCGACCTGCTTATATACGACCGAATTTCCGATCGAATATTCCGTCAGAAATAAGGTTAACCTCGACGGAAAATGCTTATCACCGACGGAATATTCCGTCGAAAATAACCCTTTTTGTTGTAGTGCAAGGATATTTGTTAGTATCACCAGTGGTCATGATCATGTCATACACCTGTCCATCTTTGCACTACGGACCAAAGCTATCAATTAATAGTTCGTCTTTACACGTAAGCCAAAGATATACAACTGTAAAACCAATAATCAACAGTCAATCTTTGCACTACGGGTCAAAGATAACTTTTGTTACAATATAAGCATGAGGATGATGATAATGATATAAGCATTCAATTAAACGAAATCAAGGATAAATATTAATGTTTTTTAATTCAATTTATCCAAAGTTTAAGAATGTCCAAATTGTCAACATGATACTACTTTATGGAGTAAAATTCAAGAATAATATCCATGTACCAAAAATAATTTGGACATAAAAGAAATCAATTTTTGTCGTGAATAGTACCCCACGAATAGTACTTCGTGAATAGTACCCCGTTAATAGTACTATATGTATGAATAGTACCGTATGAATGTCGACGTCGGGATTTTTAGATGTCCCTTTCCGTTTACTTGTTCTTTGGTGTTCTCATTTTAGGTGAGATTTGTTTGAAAAAATAAGTGAAAATGGTCTGACATGTATAATGTCAATGATGGACTGTTAAGAGTTGCTAGTTGGTTTTTTAAATGGTTGTACCAACACAACCGAGAAAAGGTTTGCACATTGACCTAGTGATGTGACACTGTTAAACGGGTCGGTGAAACCGAGATTCATTAGGGTCCGAGGACTTGGTTATGCGGAGGGAAGGTCTTAGGCACCCCCTGACATCTGTGTTACTGTTGGGTAAAATCAATATGCGCAAAACACGCAAGTGTACGTGGTCAACAAGTAATATAGTAGTGAATAAAGTATCGTTCCCACGAGGACAAATTATAAAGAATTTTAACTTCACAATTATCAATTTCTATTATTCCTAATTCTATTAAACTATTCAAATCAATGGTTTAAAATTATAGAAACTAAATTAATAAATAAATAAACTACCACAAAAACAACCGTTAATATCAAAATCCGGAATTTCAAACAATTAATGGAGAATTAGACTTATGATTTCACCCTGGGCTTCATTCTGATTTACAAACCTTTATTCCAACTCAATTTAATATCCCAATTTATTAATCAAGAACACGAAAGTAATACTAGCCACCTCTCGATGCACTAATACCGTATTAACGTCAATCCACAATTAAGATAGAAATCTGTTAAACACCTAAATCAACCAACTCACTATATCTCTATGTGAACTGCAATTAAAGAAGGTTTAAGCTTAAGTTCTTTATTCGATTACATATGATGTTAAGCAATCTCTACCTTAACAATAATCAAAAATATGCTATTGACAAAATTCATGACACATGCTATATATTAACTAGGTCTAGATTTGAATATCCTCTCTCGATTCCATTCAAATCCACAAGGAATTGTTGATCAGGCAATTCATAAATTCAAGCTAGAATTAACATAGATAAACTGAGAATATATTATTAAATTGGAAATCAAAGCTATAGAATCATCATTTCGCCCAAAGATCCATCACAAGTCTAATAAGCGAATTAGTTCATAACGAATGAATTAAAAACTTAATAATATACTGAAAACATCCTTTTGATTACAAATAAAGAACTAAATAGAAGAAGAATAATGAAAACCCCTTCTCATAGCCTCGATTCGAAATCATCACGATAATCTCTGAAAATTACTCCTCCAAAGCTCGCACTTGAATCCTGAAATTTTCCTTGTATTATGCTCCTTGTGTCGTGTGATTAGTTATTTTCTACGTAATATTCAGCTCCCCTTCTTGTTCTAGCCGAAATCTGCTATTATAGAGTCCAGGCGCCTAACAAAAAACCAACAATCCAAGTCGTAGCAGAGTTCGAATGACAATGAGAGATCACTTTGTCGGGATTCGGGACCCATTTCGTGGGGTATAAGCTTTAAAAGGCCTCCCCTGTGAAATTGGGCTAGGCTATTTGCTAAAAATTTTTTGCTTTCATTAGCTTTTCCACTTTTGCTCCAAAACTCCGCCATTCTTCACCACTTGCATCCATGACCACCCTACACATTAAATAACACGAAATGAGTGAAAACGAACACAAAACACGAAGATAACTATGAATTTAAACTTGAAATGAATATCGATTCGTGTATATAAAATCCACTTATCAAAATCCCCCAAACTTAAACTGTGCTAGTCCTCGAGCGCAAAACAAACTACATGTTATGCAATGCAATGAGATGCAATAACATTCTAAATGCCTAAAAATCCAACAATATCGCAGAAACTAACTTATCCCATCGGCCTTAGAGAAAACAAGCTACTTTACAATATGAATTACCAAAAGCAATCCACACTTTCGTATTAATTCTAAAATCTTGAATAATTATCACTGGTATAGCGTGCGTGTGTGATCAACATCTAAGATAACTAATACGGACCCAAATTTAATACATAAGCAACTTCTTATAAGGAATCATACAATGCAAACTTAAAAATTTCAAAGATAGGCACAACCCAACTACAATTAAACAAAACCAAATTCAAGGGTACATGCAGGATACTTATGCTTTCTTCTTTTTCTTTTTTTTTTCTTTTTTTTTTAACACGAGGGCTTTTTGCTCTTTTCCCGTCATTATTCCCCCTTTTTTTTTAGATAGATGGTTGGTGAGTGCGTTTTACGCTCCATCTCACGCTTGTGTTTATGGGGAGTGTTTCTCCTCAACCCACCACAAGACTCAACATGTTTCATCATTTTATTTTTTTATTATTTTTTTTCAAAGCTTATATACCCCATATATACTCCCCCAAACTTAGGTTCTTGCCTAATTTAAGCCTTTACTGCCTATCCTTGTCGTTTTTTGGTTCACCCTAGCATTATCTTTTAGAACTATTTATGTATCAATTTGAACTGACCGGTCAACAAAGATGTTATTAGTGCTAACCTTTTTATAACAGTTTCAAACAAGTCCAAGAATCGATTCATAACAGAAATTGCCTCATAGTTCTAATAATCAATACTGTAATGGTTAACTCGTTCACAATCTCATCATTGGCCCGCAAATAACATGAAAATGCAACCCCGTTGGACATATGCAAACAAAATATTTAACAAAAAAAATTTATTTATTTTTTATTATTATTATTATTATTATTTATATTTTATATTTTTTTATGTAAATACAGAATTAACAAAAATGCAAAATCCTAGATTACTATGCAAATGTCTAATCTACTATGCAAAACTAAAATAACAAAATGCATGCGACTAAACAAATAAATCCCCCAAACTTAAATAACACAATGTCCTCATTGGATAAAAATAGCATAAAGTGCATGAGGACTTCCCTGGAATCATCTAAGTCTGGGGAGGTGCTTGGTGCTCTTCTTCATCGGAATCACTTAGAGGAAAGCGAGGTAATGGTCCGAGTTGTTGATATGGATAGTGTGCCGCCGGGTTGAAGCTTTGGAGTGTTGTATTGAGTGAGGCGAAAGATGCGTTCATAGCATCAAAAATGTGATCTTGTCGCATCGCCAATCGCCGCATTTCCCGGCGTGCTGCTCTATTGTGCACATTCATCTGATTTTGGAATTCAAGGAACTGAGGACTGGATATTGCCTCGGTCTGCAGAACCTGCTCGGTTCCTTGATCTCCCATAGGTTCATCCTCATCCCCTGAGGTATCTTCTGCATCGACTTCATCTTCCAACGCTGATGGAAAAATAAAACCTAGACCTCGTTGATGTGACTCGCCTCCTGCCTATACAGAATACCGCGTTATCATTCTCGAGTCAAGCAAAGAGAGCGGCATTTGAGTAGACTCATCATCGAACCATCTCACCCCTGCAGTGTGGCACAACTGACATGTGACGGCCCCCGAATCCAGGTCCTAAATCACCTCGGATCCGGTTCGATCATTCTATACAACTATTACTATTTTTGCGAAAGATATAAACATAAATTGTTTATACATTAAACTTACACACTTTTCCCCAAGGTCGAGTAACCTTAACTTATACATAATTCATAACTTTTCTAACATATAACAACATTAATATCCTACAATACAAATCTAACTGCACGCGTCTACTAAAGCTGGAACTATCTTGGACCTTTCCTTGTATCCGACGTATTCGCCCTAATCTGCAATGTTTTATCATGATATAGCAAGGGTGATCATGAAAGTTGCCCAACAAGTTTAAATTCAACAATATAACGATATATCATGATTGAAATGATTTGAATAATTGGCTGGCTATAATTCAACAATATAATTGTGAACTAGCAAGAACAAATTTATAACTGAACAAGTATTATACATGAACAAATATATCTGAACCAACTAGTAATGAAGGTTATCAGCCTTTCATACCTGATTTATACATACAATATGTACAGAGTACAATTCATGGCAACCAGTAATGATTAACCATAAGCTTATCCGAATAAAACACTCTTAATAGAGTTAAGTAAAACAAACTTCTCTGAACTGTTGATTACCGCAACGCAATTTATATCATTTTATCCGAAGACCTAATATTAGTAATATAGATCTCCAATATTAGAATAATATCATCACAATATAATACTACTATATAAACAAAGAATAACCTAAACACATAACACATAACACATAACACATAACCCTATCAGTCTATAACACATATAAGACTCGGTATTAAGTCAAACTATTTCAGTCTAACTTGAATTTGACATAATTCTAACATAACGACGGTCTAGTCGGACTTTTATCGAGTCTAAGTTCAATTAAACTCTGCCTAACACTTAACAATATCTTAGACAATTTTCTAAGCAGTCAAAATACTTTTCATAAGTTCGTAATAATTTTTAAATAATTATTACTATTTATCTTAATTTTGAAATCATTAATATCGTATTTAAATAATATAAATACCACTTAATTCTAATATCATTAATATTTATTTAATATCAAATATTAATGAAAAACATATCATAATATTATAATATATTTTATAATATCATAAAGTATTTTAATACTTTAAAATCACCTTTATATGATTTTTAATCACTTAAATTCATTATTCGATATTTGCTTTTAATATTAAAATATTAATATTTTCATGACAAAATATCAAAAGTTATAGTTTATAACTCAAAATATTTTTTATAACACTTAAATCATTTTTATATAATTTATAAAGCATTAATTCCATTTTTCCTTAATTTATTTAATATATTTATTAAATAAACTAATCATCATTAATATTGATTAATTAATGAAATTTATCCTAAAATATTAAAAGTCAATGAAAATAACTTAAAATATTTTCTTTTACCATAATATTATTTTTCATGTATTAAAATTATTTTTAAATAATTTATTTAATATTATAATTAAATAAATTAAATACCATTTATATTCCAAAATATTAAATATTTATTAAATATACTCTAAATAATTAAAAACTATTTTTCAGAATTTAAAATATTTTTTTGGAATTTATTATGTATTTTTAATAATTAAAAACAATTTTTATCTATTTTTAAATAATTTTTGAAAAATAATATTTACAAAAATAGCTCTATAGCGACAGAACCGTCGCTATAGGTGTTCTTGAGTGTTCTTGAGCATTTTCCAGAAATTCATCGGCAGTTTCAAGGTACCACGTTTGACCAACAATTAATCTTAGATCGAAATGTTTTCTGGGAGGTCTAGTGCGTTAATATTATAGTACTTGTGTAATACTATACAAATTAACAAGTTTCATGCCAATCATGCATCATAACAGCAAGATCAAAGCTTCAGAAAAGTCTGACAATACTATTCTTCATTTCTGGGATTTCCAAAAATGAAGAAAAGTTGATGGTGCTAGGTTGAGCTCCTTATATCTTACAATCTGGACTTTCTAATTATGTTATAAAGGTTCGAACATGTAGAGGACATGTCAAGGTCCATTTTGTATACAATCAGATCATCTAAACAACAAAACAAACGTCAGATTAAGAACGGTCAAACTATGTCAGAAGATAAGTTCATCCGGTTTTCTGGGTTTTCCAGAAACCGTAAGTCAATGCCGAGTGGCCTGGTTTGACCACCCCTTACTTCGATTCGGTTTGCGATATAAGGGATATTAAAGCATGTATCTATAGTCCAGATAACGTACTACAACCTTATTACAACAAAATCAACAATACACATCAAAACTGACAGATCAAGGCAGAAGAAAATGTTGTCACACCCGGTTACATGATTTCTGGGTTACCTAGAAATCAGTCGGTCAAGCTCGGTCAACGGACTTTGACCTTTAATAACGTACGATATAGAAATGTTATGGTTGTGATTCCAACTCCAGATGAAAGACCACATGACAAGCTACCTATTTCAACTTTAAAACAAGAAAACGCAAAAATAGAAACAAATCGAAGGCCACTGACATTCGGTTGTCAAGCCACCTTTAGTAGCCATGCTATGGATCTATGATAGATCATCATAAAACATCTTCTAGCACTGATTTAAACACATAAACACAAACATTAACTTAACATACAAGATCAAAGTGTTAGCTAGGGTTTATACCTTTCTAATGCAAAGCTTTGATTCTTGCTTTCCAATCTGATATCATGGCTACTAGGGGTTGTTTATGTGTCTGAGGAACTTGATAAATTCGAAGTTTTAGAGAGAGAATGAGTTTGGTGGGAGCTTGGGAACAAATGACAATTATTTATGACTTTATCTCTCTTTAATTCTCTTATAATACTTAGATTCAATGTATGATGCTTACATAGTTATTTGAAATAAATCCGATTTCTTTGGATTTGTAGGTTATGCAAAGTCAACATTAGGTCACAACCTAAAGTGGATAGCAATTTCTACAAGTTAGCTCATTTAAAAAATAAAAAGGCATTTTGGTCTTTTCCTTTTATTTCTAGATTTCTCATTTGTTGCAAAACCTTAGGGTTTAGGGTTTGAGCAATCAAGGGTTTAGGGTTTGAAAAACCCTTAGGGTTTAGGGTTTGGAAATTCTTAGGTTTAAAATTAAATTCTAGAATTTCCAAATTAGGTTTTAAAAATAGAAAATTAATATTTCTAAATTATAATTAAAATTTTCTAATTATATTACAATTTCTTAATCATAATTTAAATCTCGCTAATTAGGATTAGTATTTCCTAATTAAAATCGTTAATTTAGCAAATAGGGTCAAAATGGTCATTAAGGTTTATAAACCACTAATTAGGGTTTCTAATAGAAAAATAATTTTCTAATTTAGAAATTAAATTTTCGTAATTAGATTAGAGTTTTCTAATTACTTAACTTGAAAATTAGAATTAATATATCCTAATTAACATTAAAAGTATTAAATTAACACTTAGGTTTTTCCCTATTTATAAATTAGGGTTTCAAATTCGTAATTAGGGTTTCAAATTTGGAATTAGGGTTTTGTAACCAATTTGTTAAGATTAACCCTAATTAATCCTATAATTATTTACGCTTACATCATTAAATTCCCGATTTAGGGTTTCATGCCTTACCAATTAGGGTTTTGGATTTCGAATCTTAAATTAGGGTTTCTAGAAATGTGTTTTAGGGTTTCTTGTTAAACGCTAGGGTTTCTAACCGAACCTTGACGTTCTTAATATATACTTAGGGTTTGTTACAGATATCGTTTATCTGGTCAACCCTTGACCCTTAACAACATACTGTACACATACATAACCATATACACAGAACATATTCACGTATTCCTTAATCCTGAATAATTCACCTAAATCCTTTACAGAATTTTGAAATCCTCAAAATTCCTTCTCAAAAATATCAAACGCATACACTTCTTTTCTGTCTAGGTTCTAATTTTGAATCTTAAATCAATTAATAAAAAATTTCAAAATATTCAAAATTATCGGGTTGTCACATGACAGATGAGTGATGGGTGTGGCAAGCCACCCAAAAAATTTCCACGTAAGCACCGGTGGATGGAAAAACTGATACTTGCCCCGACGTCAATGATGAAATCTTGCACAATTGCGTACAACAGTAACGCCTTCTCTTTGGTGACGTCCGAAGTGTTAGGACGGATGCAATTTAGCACATAAGAAGGCGTACCATATTTTGCCATACCGGCTAAGGTCCTTGCTACGGAACACCGTACCTCCCTTTCGACCTTTGATCCAAGAAGTTCCCGGCTTTGTCATGTTTGTGATAACTTCCTCGTAGTCCGGGTCAAAATCTCTCAATTGTGCATCTTGACACCGTCATTGGCACCCGTGAATCGATAATATGCATTAATGGCATCATCACTGAACGGGACCATGCGACCCCGCACAAACGCATTGAATGGTTCTTTGTCTTCTTATAGTACTTGTGTAATACTATACAAATTAACAAGTTTCATGCCAATCATGCATCATAACAACAAGATCAAAGCTTCAGAAAAGTCTGACAATACTATTCTTCATTTCTGGGTTTTCAAAAAAATGAAGAACAATTGATGGTGCTAGGTTGAGCTCCTTATATCTTACAATCTGGACTTTTTAATTATGTTATAAAGGTTCGAACATGTAGAGGACATGTCAAGGTCCATTTTGTATACAATCAGATCATCTAAACAACAAAACAAACGTCAGATTAAGAACGGTCAAACTATGTCAGAAGATAAGTTCATCCGGTTTTCTGGGTTTTCCAGAAATCGTAAGTCAATGCCGAGTGACCTGGTTTGACCACCCCTTACTTCGATTCAGTTTGCGATATAAGGGATATTAAAGCATGTATCTATAGTCCAGATAATGTACTACAACCTTATTACAACAAAATCAACAATACACATCAAAACTGACAGATCAAGGCATAAGAAAATGTTGTCAGACCCGGTTACATGATTTCTGGGTTACCCAGAAATCAGTCGGTCAAGCTCGGTCAACGGACTTTGACCTTCAATAATGTATGATCTAGACATGTTATGGCTGTGATTCCAACTCCATATGAAAGACCACATGACAAGCTACATATTTCAACTTTAAAACAACAAAACGCAAAAACAGAAACTAATCGAAGGCCACTGACATTCGGTTGTCAGGCCACCTTTGGTGTTCTTGGACAGATTTTGAAAACTTCGATTTTTCTACACTTTGATGCTATTGATCTATGATAGATCATCACAAAACATCTTCTAGCACTGATTTAAACACATAAACACAAACATTAACTTAGCATACAAGATTAAAGTGTTAGCTAGGGTTTATACCTTTCTAATACAAAGCTTTGATTCTTGCTTTCCAATCTGATATCATGGCTACTAGGGGTTGTTTATGTGTCTGAGGAACTTGATAAATTCGAAGTTTTAGAGAGAGAATGAGTTTGGTGGGAGCTTGGGAACAAATGACAATTATTTATGACTTTATCTCTCTTTAATTCTCTTATAATACTTAGATTCAATGTATGATGCTTACATAGCTGCTGAAATAAACTGATTTGCTGGATTTGTAGGTTATGCAAAGTCAACATTAGGTCACAACCTAAAGTGGATAGCAATTTCTACAAGTTAGCTCATTTAAAAAATAAAAAAGGCATTTTGGTCTTTTCCTTTTATTTCTAGATTTCTCATTTGTTGCAAAACCTTAGGGTTTAGGGTTTGAGCAATCAAGGGTTTAGGGTTTAAAAAACCCTTAGGGTTTAGGGTTTGGAAATTCTTAGGTTTAAAATTAAATTCTAGAATTTCCAAATTAGGTTTTAAAAATAGAAAATTAATATTTCTAAATTATAATTAAAATTTTCTAATTATATTACAATTTCTTAATCATAATTTAAATTTCTCTAATTAGGATTAGTATTTCCTAATTAAAATTGCTAATTTAGCAATTAGGGTCAAAATGGTTATTAGGGTTTATAAACCACTAATTAGGGTTTCTAATAGAAATATAATTTTCTAATTTAGAAATTAAATTTTCGTAATTAGATTAGGGTTTTCTAATTACTTAACTTGAAAATTAGAATTAATATATCCTAATTAACATTATGAGTATTAAATTAACACTTAGGTTTTTCCCTATTTACAAATTAGGGTTTCAAATTCGTAAATAGGGTTTCAAATTTGGAATTAGGGTTTTGTAACCAATTTGTTAAGATTAACCCTAATTAATCCTATAATTATTTACGCTTACGCCATTAAATTCCCGATTTAGGGTTTCATGCACCGAATTAGGGTTTCCAGAATCGGTTTTAGGGTTTCTTGTTAAATGCTAGGGTTTTCTAACTGAACCTTGACGTTCTTAATATATACTTAGGGTTTGTTATAGATATCGTTTATCTGGTCAACCCTTGACCCTTAACCATATATTGTACACATACATAACTATATACACAGAACATATTCACGTATTCCTTAATCCTGAATAATTCACCTAAATCCTTCACAGAATTTTGAAATCCTCAAAATTCCTTCTCAAAAATATCAAACGCATACACTTATTTTCTGTCTAGGTTCTAATTTTGAACCTTAAATCAATTAATAAAAATTTTCAAAATATTCAAAATTCTCGGGTTGTCACATTCACCCCTTCTTCTAAAAATTTCGTCCCCGAAATTTACCTTACACCTTACACCATACTGCTTACACCATTCACACATATTCGCTTGCTACCCAATACATCACTCACAAGAGTAAATGTTTACAAATTGTTCTGAGGGGTCATATAGACCATGAACACATAGTTTTAACGGTTTTGATCATACCGCAAAACAATACATTACTTGGTATGTTTACAATCACAAAGAAGGTAAACTACCGTTGTTAGTACTTTAGGTAATCAGCCTATCGTACTCTTACGTCATGCATAACGTATTAATTATGTATAGCGAATATTTACGCTACTTGATTGGATTATTTATCCAAACAACATAGTTCACCTCAGTCTTATCATAGGATTCCATACCAAAGCAATTTGGTTCGGGAAATTTCTTTCAATGAACACTTAGAGTTTTCTTAAACTTTAGTCTAGCTGAATCGAATAGCATAGACTCATATCAATAATTCAATTCAATCGAATTATTAAAGTGTAGCCAAACCCTGTTGGCAAATTAAAATTTTTAAAAATATTTTCGAGAATGACGTCATGATGTCGTACTGTATGAACAGTCTCTTTGAG
The DNA here is from genome assembly GCA_020205605.1 of Panax ginseng. NCBI lineage: Eukaryota > Viridiplantae > Streptophyta > Magnoliopsida > Apiales > Araliaceae > Panax > Panax ginseng. The sequence continues at coordinate 103,254,110 of CM035143.1, forward strand.
GATGTCGTCATTGTATGACTTTGTCATAACACATCATACAATAGTGGAACAACGATTTTAGATCAAATTCACACTAAGTATTCCTGTATTTACAACTCCATCAAATTTTTATCATCTCTGCACCAGGTTGCATGGTACATGAGTGATAAATAAAATATATTCTGATATTTCAAATCATTTGCGTCTAGCTGAAATAAGTAGCATAGACTATACTTTAAACCGTTTCAAAAATGATTACGAGTCTACATATTTTTTTTTTCAAAAGCACATAGTGCGTATTTAGCTTGATGTCAACATTTCGAAGTCTAGCATAGCTAGGAGTTTCGAAAAACTTATGTCTTCACTAATAATCATTTTCTTAACAATCTATATGTTCCTATAATCCTCAATACTCCATTTACACATAGCTATACGCAGTTCGTAAAATCGCACTTATGAGTCCATAAATTGCCACAATCATATGAGTTTAAGAACTTTCCTAGACAGACCTTTGGCGTCCATTCGCTGAGGGGTTCATAAATATTTCATATAACTATGAGCCAAGTATGTCACATAAGTATGAGTTTTAAGAACTCGTACGTAACCTTATATCCTCTACCTATGACCTATCTATCTGTTATACACATGAGAAAGGAATCACCCTCTTAACATGCATATATCAAATAGCGCGACACAAACATTTCTATGATTATCATTGTCAGAACTAAGTAGTTTTTATACCAAGTACAATTCTCCGCCCACACAAGGAATCATACAACTCAGCTGCCGACATGAATCCTCAATTGAATCCCCACCTACCACTAACACCCTTCTTAATACGAATTTCATTTAATCCGTATTCATAATCCATAACTCTTTCATGAGTTTTCATAGTACAATTTCATAGTACAACTGCCACACAACAAACTTTGATGTAAACTTTCCTATCATTCGCTTGATTCTTATCCCTGCTATCACTTTATCAGATCATGGAGTGATCTCATCGTATATGTTACGATTTATTTCTATATTATGATCGTTTTGTTTTATGATCTTCTAACACTGCACTTTTAGTCTTTTAGACTCTATCTATGTCTCACTACTTGTGACAACCCCAAAACAGGTCCATTCCATCCAACCTATTCTGAGTCGCCAAATACATGGTACAGAAAACGACTACAACTTTATTACAACAATTGTCGTGCAAAATACAACAACACATATGCTGTGAGTTTGGATATAAATATATACCAACTGTGACTCTCATCCCAACCTTAGATAGCACGTCACAATGACACCTTACATAAAGGTATAGTCAAAAACTGTTTTAGAAATTAGAATCTTTGGGAAGTGTTCAAGGAAACCTTCGTACATGGGAGGCCATGCGTCTAGGTTATGATAGATATCATATGGCCACAGAATTATCCTTGGTTGACCCAATAGACCCCAAAGAAAAACGAGAAGATTACTATCATATTCTTCCCAATGGTGAGTCTTCTCTTGACATATCATTATCTCCACTGTCTCTAATTGGGTATTATACTCCAAACAAGCACCAAGATTATACAGGTAGTGCTTGTAAATATACTGAGCAAGTGGATGAGTACAACCCTGTCTTATGATGACACGAGGTTGTATATCATTAAACATCTTGTATGATAGTGGCAAAACACCCTTCCAAGTTAAATTCACCTCACCCTCAACATCTATAGACCACCGTTTTATTCCCATGTTATTCCCTGCTTGTCCTAGCTACACTTTTATTACCTGAAAGGAATTATGAAGCAAAAGGGTGAGCACAACTAGCTCAGTAAAGAATATCATGACTAAAGATAAATAAATTATCAATAGCCTTCAACAGTAATAAATCAGAGATTTAGAACATATGGTAGATGATAAAACTTTTCAACCATAGTTGCAGCGGAACGAGCAATCCATTAGAAGAGTCAAATAGACCATAAAGTCTATTATCTTCTCCATGTTAAAAATCCACCAACAATGTTTTATCCCTGTAACATCAATCAACAGTTCTGGTCCACAATCATATGAATAACTCATAATCATAATTGTGATTCTAAATTTCTCTTCGCATCCAGGACGAAGATAATTTTCATCACATGTCTTTACCTGAAACATCAAAGATCATGGTTATACCAAATCACAGTTCCTGTTCATAATCATACTAATAAATTCATCTTTGCACTACGGGCCAAAGATATTCATCAACAGTTCATCTTTGCACTACTGGCCAAAGATATTCAACAACATGTCATCTTTGCACTACAAGCCAAAGATATTCATCAGTTGGTCATGTTCATCTAAACACCTATTCATCTTTGCACTCTCGCCAAAGATATTCATCGAAATCATTCATCTTTGCACTACAAAAGCAAAGATATTCAGTTATATCATCATTTAGGACTGAGGATGATGAAAAATATTTTAAAGAAAAGCGAATCCAATTGAAACAAAAGAATAAATATTAAGGATTCGTATTTCAGCTATTCCATGTCCAAAAATACCTCATAAATAATCATAGTGGAGTAAAATTCAAGAATGATCAAAACATGGATACAATCAAAGCTAGTATCCAGAATAGATATTTTGGACAAAAAGAAGAAAATTTCATTTTTCGGTGAATAGTGTCGTATTCGTGAATAGTATCGTATACGTGAATAGTAACTCCGACACTAAAAGATAAAAATTTCACAAAAAAATTATCCTGCTTCGCGAATAGTACTCGTGAATAGTAACTCATGAATAATAACTCGTGAATAGTAACTCATGAATTGTAACCCCGACATGAAAAAGTTCCAAATTTGATAAAAATTTCAACCAATATTTCGGCATAATGATATTGAAGAAATAATATCATTTATGAAGAAAATAACACCCCTTACCTCAGAAAGAATAGTACTTATGACTGAAATACTGGATATAGTGCTAAAAGAACTTTCACCATATAGCAATACTCGAAGTACTAAAATACTTACAAAAATACGCTCGATATATAGAGAGAGAAAGAGAGAGAAATCTTTAGTTTCTGATGTGATTTTTAATTCTAACCTAAGCACCATATTTATAGGAAAATGCTTAGAACACCAAAGCAGAAAATTTAATATAATAATATTATCATTATTCCACAACCTTCTACGCACACTCATTGAATCCAACATCAGCCATCTACTCAAATAAAAACAACAAAAACGTTTTTGTTAATTAAAACAATTAAAACTTCCAAAATCAATTATTTCGGAACTTTAGAACTTCAATAATTCATAATAAATAGCCCTTTTATCAGAAAATTCGAATCTTATGATTTTTTATAGGAAATTCAATTCTCTACAACTTTACAGAAGAAAGTTTTTCCAAGTTCCAAACAGAAATTGACCGAAATCCATATACGGGCGATTTTACAAGCTATAATCAAATTTCAGTTAAGAAATGGGTCCACCAACATGTTTAACATGTTTTAAACAACTTTTGCAACAAAAATACTCATCCTCCTCATATACTCATATATCCCACATTCATTGTAAAAATATCATTATAATATTATAATGATATAATAAAATAGTATTTTATCAGAAAAGATAAAATATCGATTTTCAACAATTGTCACTTTAAAAAATTTTCTCCATCTATATCCACATAAAATGAATATTTTCCTTACCATATAAATCAATAATTAATTATTCACAAATAATATTACGAGAATCACAATAATGACAACCAGTGCGTTCCTGAGAAAGAGGGGCTTTCCAATAAGAATTTCTCTTCTTCGGCCGCAATTAGGTGACCAAACCTCTCCTCGATGAGAACTTTCTAGATATTGCCAATAATGCTATCTAATAATATTATTCAAATAATATGAATTATTGATCTGATAATGGAAAATACTGTGCAGTGATAATTATTGAGCAACAATAATATAAGATATCAACGCAGCAATTATTGAATCAATAAAATAAAATATTGAACAGTAATTACTATAACAATTATTGAGTAGTGCCTTCTTACGTAAGAATCAATAATTCAAAAATACTGTGCAATACCGTGTGCTACTGTGCAACAACGCGTATTACTTTATTTTACCCACCGGGTATTCCAACAGTGTTAACGGTAATAATTACGCCGTTATTTATAAAAACTAAAATTTGTCGTTTTCTTCATTCGACAGTTATTCTATTATGGGGCCCATAAATTGCTGCACCGTCGTACGAATATTTCCGACAGAAAGAATATTCCACGACCAAACGAATATTCCCCGACAACAATGAATATTTTATAACCACTTACGTATTTTGAAAAAAATTCATATATCACCCTTAACTTTAACTTTTTATCAATTTAACCATTTACTGAATAGTAATTATAAGAAAAATTAAATACTTTTATTTCATAAAATTTGGGGTCTTACACTACTATTCAACTTTATTATCAGAGTTAGGGAACTATGTATCTTACAACTCGCCGAGATTCATCTTTGAATCTTACCAACCAACTAACTCTATTTGAGTTAGTACTTATCCTAATCAGTGCGGTTATTGGTCTCAGGTATTCCTACCTAAGCTTCATAACCAACAACTTTGATACAAACTGTGACGGCCCCCAAATCTAGGTCCTAAATCACCTCAGATCCGGTTCGATCATTCTATACAACTATTACTACTTTTGCGGAAGATATAAACATAAATTGTTTATACATTAAACTTACACACTTTTCTCCAAGGTCGAGTAACCTTAACTTATACATAATTCATAACTTTTCTAATATATAACAACATTAATATCATACAATACAAATCTAACTGCACGCGTCTACTAAAGCTGGAACTGTCTTGGACCTTTCCTTATATTCGACGTATTCGCCTTAATCTGTAATGTTTTATCATGATATAGCAAGGGTGAGCATGAAAGTTTCCCATCAAGTTTAAATTCAACAATATAACAATATATCATGATTGAAATGATTTGAATAATTGGCTGGCTATAATTCAACAATATAATTGTGAACTAGCAGGAACAAATTTATGACTGAACAAGTATTATACATGAACAAATATATCTGAACCAACTGGTAATGAAGGTGATCAGCCTTTCATACATGACTTATACATACAATATGTACAGAGTACAATTCATGGCAACCAGCAATGATTAACCATAAGCTTATCCGAATAAAACACTCTTAATAGAGTTAAGTAAAACAAACTTGCCTAAACCGTTGATTACCGCAACGCAATTTATATCGCTTTATCCGAAGACCTAATATTAGTAATATAGATCTCCAATATTAGAATAATATCATCACAATATAATACTACTATATAAACATAGAATAACCTAAACACATAACACATAACCCTATCAATCTATAACACATATAAGACTCAGTATTAAGTCAAACTATTACAGTCTAACTTGAATTCGACACAATTCTAACATACCGACGGTCTAGTTGGACTTTTATCGAGTTTAAGTTCAATTAAACTCTGCCTAACACTTAACAATATCTTAGACAATTTTCTAAGCAGTCAAAATACTTTTCATAAGTTCGTAATAATTTTTAAATAATTATTACTATTTATCTTGATTTTTAAATCATTAATATCATATTTAAATAATATAAATACCACTTAATTCTAATATCATTAATATTTATTTAATATCAAACAATAATTAAAAACATATCATAATATTATAATATATTTTATAATATCATAAAGTATTTTTAATACTTTAAAATCACCGATTATATGATTTTTAATCACTTAAATTCATTATTTGATAATTGCTTTTAATATTAAAATATTAATATTTTCATGACAAAATATCAAAAGTTATAGTTTATAACTCAAAATATTTTTATAACACTTAAATCATTTTCATATAATTTATAAAGCATTAATTCTATTTTTCCTTAATTTATTTAATATATTTATTAAATAAACTAATCATCATTAATATTGATTAATTAATGAAATTTATCCCAAAATATTAAAAGTCACCGAAAATAACTTAAAATATTTTCTTTTACCATAATATTATTTTTCATGATTTTTCATGTATTAAAATCATTTTAAATAATTTATTTAATATTATAATTAAATAAATTAAATACTATTTATATTCCAAAAATATTAAATATTTATGAAATATACTCTAAATAATTAAAAACTATTTTTCGAATTTAAAATAATTTTTTGGAATTTATTATGTATTTTTAATAATTAAAAACAATTTTTATCTATTTTAAAATAATTTTCAAAAATAATAATTACAAAAATAGCCTATATAGCAGACGTAACTGCAATATATAGGTGTTCTTGAAAGTGTTCTTGAGCATTTTCCGAGAAATTCATCGGCGGCTTTCAAGGTACCACGTTTGACCAACAATTAATCTTATATCGAAATGTTTTCTGGGAGGTCAGAGTGCGTTAATATTATAGTACTTATGTAATACTATACAAATTAACAAGTTTCATGCCAATCATGCATCATAACAAAGAAGATCAAAGCTTGAGAAAAATTCGACATCACTATTCTTCATTTCGGGATTTCCGGAAAATGAAGAAAAGTTGATAGTCTTTAGTTGAGCTCCTTATATCTTACAATCTGGACTTTCTAATTATGTTATAAAGGTTCGAACATGTAGAGGACATGTCAAGGTCCATTTTGTATACAATCAGATCATCTAAACAACAAAACAAACGTCAGATTAAGAACGGTCAAACTATGTCAGAAGATAAGTTCATCCGGTTTTCTGGGTTTTCGAAATCGTAAAATCAATCTTAAGTGACTGGTTTGACCACCCCTTACTTCGATTCGGTTTGCGATATAAGGGATATTAAAGCATGTATCTATAGTCCAGATAACGTACTACAACCTTATTACAACAAAATCAACAATACACATCAAAACTGACAGATCAAGGCATAAGAAAATGTTGTCAGACCCGGTTACATGATTTCTGGGTTACCCAGAAATCAGTCGGTCAAGCTCGGTCAACGGACTTTGACCTTTAATAACGTACGATCTAGAAATGTTATGGCTGTGATTCCAACTCCAGATGAAAGACCACATGACAAGCTACTTATTTCAACCTTAAAACAACAAAACGCAAAAACAGAAACGATTCGAAGGCCACTGACATTCGGTTGTCAGGCCACCTTTGGTGTTCTTGGACAGATTTTGAAAACTTCGATTTTTCTACACTTTGATGTTATGGATCTATGATAGATCATCATAAAACATCTTCTAGCACTGATTTAAACACATAAACACAAACATTAACTTAGCATACAAGATAAAAGTGTTAGCTAGGGTTTATACCTTTCTAATGCAAAGCTTTGATTCTTGCTTTCCAATCTGATATCATGGCTACTAGAGGTTGTTTATGTGTCAAAGGAACTTGATAAATTTGAAGTTTTAGAGAGAGAATGAGTTTGGTGGGAGCTTGGGAACAAATGACAATTATTTGTGACTTTCTCTCTCTCTAATTCTCTTATAATACTTAGATTCAATGTATGATGCTTACATAGCTGCTGAAATAAACTGATTTGCTGGATTTGTAGGTTATGCAAAGTCAACATTAGGTCACCAACTAAAGTGGATAGCAATTTCTACAGGTTAGCTCATTTAAAAAATAAAAAGGGCATTTTGGTCTTTTCCTTTTATTTCTAGATTTCTCATTTGTTGCAAACCCTTAGGGTTTAGGGTTTGAGCAATCTAGGATTTAGGGTTTGAAAAACCCTTAGGGTTTAGGATTTGGAAATTCTTAGGTTTAAAATTAAATTCTAGAATTTCCAAATTAGGTTTTAAAAATAGAAAATTAATATTTCTAAATTATAATTAAAATTTTCTAATTATATTACAATTTCTTAATCATAATTTAAATTTCGCTAATTAGGATTAGTATTTCCTAATTAAAATTGTAAATTTAGCAATTAGGGTCAAAATGGTCATTAGGGTTTATAAACCACTAATTAGGGTTTCTAATAGAAAAATAATTTTCTAATTTCGAAATTAAATTTTTGTAATTAGATTAGGATTATCTAATTACTTAACTTGAAAATTAGAATTAATATATCCTAATTAACATTAAAAGTATTAAATTAACACTTAGGTTTTTCCCTATTTACAAATTAGGGTTTCAAATTCGTAATTAGGGTTTCAAATTTGGAATTAGGGTTTTGTAACCAATTTGTTAAGATTAACCCTAATTAATCCTATAATTATTTACGCTTACGCCATTAAATTCCCGATTTAGGGTTTCATGCACCGAATTAGGGTTTTGGATTCCCGAAACGGAAATTAGGGTTTCTAGAATGGGTTTTAGGGTTTCTTGTTAAACGCTAGGGTTTTCTAACCGAACCTTGACGTTCTTAATATATACTTAGGGTTTGTTACAGATATCGTTTATCTGGTCAACCCTTGACCCTCAACCACATACTATACACATACATAACCATATACACAGAACATATTCACGTATTCCTTAATCCTGAATAATTCACCTAAATCCTTCACAGAATTTTGAAATCCTCAAAATTCCTTCTCAAAAATATCAAACGCATACACTTCTTTTCTGTCTAGGTTCTAATTTTGAATCTTAAATCAATTAATAAAAATTTTCAAAATATTCAAAATTCTCGGGTTGTCACATGACAGATGAGTGATGGGTGTGGCAAGCCACCCAAAAAAGTTCCACGTAAGCACCGGCGGATGGAAAAACTAATACTTGCCCCGACGTCAATGATGAAATCTTGCACAATTAAATGCATAACATGCGCCTTCTCTTTGGTGACGTCCGAAGTGTTGGGGCGGAAGCAATTTATCACATAAGAAGGCGTACCATATTTTGCCATCTGGCTTTAGGTCCTTGCTACGAACACCGCAGTACCTCCTTTCGACCTTTAATCCAAGAAGTTCTGGCTTTGTCATGTTTGTGATAACTTCCTCGTAGTCCAGGTCAAAATCTCTCAATTGCATCTCGACACCTGCGGTAGCTGCCTTGTTGATAATATGCATTAATGGCATCATCACTGAACGGGACCATGCGACCCCGCACAAACGCATTGAATGGTTCTTTGTCTTCGGCGTTTGCATAAAATTCTTTGACGATGTTGACAACGGCGGGTACCGGATGTTCGGTGTGTTTGAGCCACCCCTTTTGATAAATTTGAGACATCATCTCCCCATCATTTCCCTCGGGGGCCAATCCACGTTCCGGCGTAAGGGCTTTGGTTATCATGTAGTCATACCGGTCGACGGCGGCGACACTCACAAATTTTCGTCGATCTTATGTTCGTGGCGGTGGAGCGGGTCTTGAACTCTCTCCTCGTTGGCGTTTGGAAGTCGGTTGTGAAGCCATTGAATTTCGGATGTGACAACTTGCTAGCACACACTACCTTCCCCTTACACTTGGTGCAGTCAATTTATCAAACACTTGGTGTGCACATCCCGTTCTTCCCCCAAACTTATGTTGTTTCTATGGAATTCAGTTGAGAAAAGATGAAAACTGAACACGAACGTAACTTACTCTCAAGTGGGCTATGTGTTTCCCAATTTCTTGAAGAATTCGACTTTAGTGGTGATGAATATGGGAAGTATGGGTTAGGGTTTATATAGAGGTGAGATAGGGAAGAGGAATTTGTGGGCTTGATTGTGTGGGTTAATGGAATTTGAGGGGTGAAGTGGGTGCAATTTATGTAGGTAATGGGTTGTAGTAGTTGATTGGAGATGTCGATCGTGGGTTGTGTTTAGGAGAAAGAAAACTGAAATGGCAATAGGGGTGTGTGTGGGGAAATAAGGAAGGGGTGTGCGTATCAGCTGACTTGTCTGCCCATAATCAAGGACCCCTTACGTGAAGGTGTGGAACTAAAATAGCATACCCCGTGGGCATGCCCACTAACTTCAAATTTTTGGCCCAAAATTTGGTGATACAAAATTCTCTGATTTTCCTCCCTTTCTTGCCCGTTATTGCTCTTACGCACTTTTGACCCCTCCTACAACCATAAACATGCACGATGTTAGATTATTGACGGCTTGGAGTTTGATTGAGAGTTTCAGAAAAACTTTACTTGATAAGACCTAACTAATGCTTAATAAAAACTACATCCTAACAATTAAACATGTACTACGAACAATAACGAAATGTTGGGTTGCCTCCCAATTAGCGCTTGATTTTAAGTCGTTCAGCCTGACTACTCCCTATTTTACTGTGTGTCGGGGAGGGTAACGTCGTCGGCGTCCCAGTTCGACTCGCCACCCTAGTAATGCTTTATACGTTGACCATTGACTTTGAACGTCTCTAATGGATTACGACTATAGAGTTCAACGGCGCCATGAGGAAATACTCTCTTTATAGTGAATGGTCCAGACCATCTCGACTTCAGCTTTCCTGGGAACAATCGCAACCGTGAGTTGAATAAGAGGACTGATTGTCCCGGCTCGAATGTTCGATGCACAATTTTCTGGTCATGCCATCTTTTAACCTTTTCTTTGTATAGCTTGGCATTCTCGTAGGCTTGGAGTCAGAATTCGTCGAGCTCATTTAGCTGGAGTAGACTCTTTTCTCCTACAACGGCTTGATCAAAATTCAATTTATGTATTGCCCAGTAGGCCTTGTGTTGTAGCTAGCTCCACCCCAGCGACATGTTTTTCCGCATGTGAGTTGATATGGTGACATCCCGATTGGTGTTTTGTATGCTGTCCGGTAAGCCCATAATGCGTCATCCAACCGAAGTGACCAATCTTTCCGACTCGAATTTATGACTTTTTCCAATATCTTCTTAACTTCTTTTTTTGATACCTCAGCATGTCCATTTGTTTGAGGATGATACGCTGTAGCTACCTTGTGGTTTACCCCATACTTAGCCAAGAGAGTTGTAAACGACTTATTGCAGAAGTGACTACCTTCATCACTAATTATTGCTCTCGGCATGCCAAACCTCGTGAAAATATTTTTCTGTAGGAATTTGAGGACCACCTTGGCATCGTTAGATGGTAGTGCTGCAGCTTCAACCCACTTCGAGACGTAATCCACCGCGAGTAGAATATACTGATTGCTCAAAGACGAAGGGAATGGTCCCATGAAATCGATGCCCCATACATCGAAGATTTCCACTTCAAGAATTGTTTGTAGGGGCATCTCATTCCGTTTAGATATGTTTCCCACCCTTTGGCATCTATCACATGTTTTCACGAATTGGTGGGCATCTTTGAACAATGTCGGCCAATAAAACCCGGCTTGAAGCACTTATGCCGCTGTGCGCTCACTCCCATAATGTCCCCCATATGCCGATGAGTGGCATTCCTGCAGTATGTTGTGCACTTCACTGTAGGGGATGCACCTTCTAATCATCTTATCGGTGCACTGTTTGAATAAATAAGGCTCATCCCACATGTACCACTTAACATCATGAAGAAATTCTTTTTCTGTTGTCGTGTAAGATCAGAGGGAAGCATTTTCCTCACCACATAATTTGCAAAGTCTGCATACCACGGAAATTCTGCATTTAACCCAAATAGTTGCTCATCCGGGAATGACTCGTTCATTGCGCATCTATCTTCCTCTTTTTTCGGATTTTCCAGCCTTGATAAATGGTCGGCAACTTGATTCTCCGTCCCCTTTCTATCTTTAATTTCTAAATCAAACTCTTGAAGTAGGAGAATCCATCGGATAAGGCATGGCTTAACATCTTTTTTCGCTATTAGGTACCGAATCGCAGAATGGTCCGTATAGACTATCACTTTAGTCCCAATCAAGTATGCCCGGAATTTGTCGAACGCGTACACCACTGCAAGCAATTCCTTTTCCATGGTAGTGTAATTCATTTGAGTCTCTGTGAGTGTTTTTCTTGTATAGTATATGGCGTGAAACACCTTGTCTCGTCTTTGTCCCAAAAGCATTGACCAACGCGATCGCTCGCATCATCACACATAAGCTCGAATGGCATTTTCCAGTCTGGTGCGACTATCACGGGGACTGTAGTTAATTTCTTCTTCAATAAGTCAAACGCTAACTTGCATTCCGCAGTAAAGCTGAAAGTAGCATCCTTCTCTAAAAGACTGCATAGAGGTTTTGCAATCTTAGAGAAGTCTTTTATGAATCTCCTGTAGAACCCAGCATGCCCCAGAAAACTTCTAATACCCTTAACTGAGCTCGGTGGAGGCAGTTTCTCGATCGTATCCATCTTTACTTTCTCCACCTCTAATCCTTGAGCCGACACCTTATGGCCCAAAATTATGCCCTCTTCAACCATGAAGTGACATTTTTCCCAATTGAGTATGAGGTTTGTATCCTTACATCATTTGCAAAAACCATGACCCGATTCTCTAGGCAAGTATCAAAATTGTCTCCATAGGCCGAGAAATCTTCCATGAAGACTTCAACATTCTTTTCCACCATATCTCAAAAAAATAGCCATCATACACCGTTTGGAAAGTTGATGGAGTTGCATGCTTAGAATGACATCCTCCACGAATGCAAATGTGTTGTAAGGGCATGTAAATGTTTTCTTTCTTGATCCTCGGGAGCGATGGCGATCTGATTATAGCCCGAGTATCCATTTAATAAAACAATAAAACTTCATATCCTCGCTAATCATGCCTAACATTTGATCGATAAATGGTAGCGGAAATGATCTTTTCGAGTTGCCTTATTCAACCTCCTATAATCGATGCACACCTCCAACCGATCCACATCCCTTGTTGGAATTAACTCGTTGCCTTCATTCTGTATCACCGTCATTCCCCCTTTCTTCGGCACACAATGAACCGGACTAACCCATTTACTGTCGAAAATTGGATATATGATACCGGCATCCAACAATTTCAGAATTTCCTTTTTGACTACTTCCTTCATGATTGGGTTAAGTCGACGTTGATGCTCCACCGATGGTCTTGCATCATCCTCCATCAAAATCTTGTGCATGCAAAATGACGGGCTAATTCCCTTTATATCCGCAATCGTCCATCCAATCGCTGATTTGTGATCCCTAAGCACCCTCAGTAACTTTTCTTCCTGCAATTCGTTAAGTGCAGCAGAAATAATTATAGGTAAAGAATTTGAATTTCCTAAATGTGCATACCTGAGATGTTTAGGGAGTGGCTTAAGTTCCAATGTTAGTAGCTCCTCCAATGATGGTTTCAGTTTTTCTGTAGCTGTCTCCTCAGTGTGCAGAGGTTCAAACGGTGCTCTGAATCGGCTAACTCGTGGCAAAGAGTCTAGCATCTGTAATAAGTCCACAAATTCTGGGTCATCTTTTTCTTCATCCCCTAACAAGGTTGTTTCTAACGGATCGTTGACCAAACTTTTGCAAATATCTTCGCTGGGGATTTGCTCAATTAAATCCATCCGAAAACATTCTTCCTCATCCGTAGGGTATTTCATAGTCTTGAACACATTAAATTTTATTTCTTGATCTTGGACTCTCATAGTAAGTTCTCCTTTTTGCACGTCTATGAGTGTCCTTCCCGTGGCCAAGAAAGGTCTCCCTAAGATAATCGGGATGTTCTTATCCTCGTCAAAATCCAGAATGATAAAGTCCGCAGGGAATATTAACTTATCCACTTTAACCAGAATGTCCTCTACAATGCCTCTCGGATATGTGACTGACCTGTCCGCCAACTGCAATGAAATATTTGTAGGCTTTAGCGCGGGCAAACCCAATTCTGAGTATACTGACAATGGCATCAGGTTTATACTCGCCCCCAAATCACATAAACATTTATTAAACGACATTTTCCCGATCGTGCACTGGATAGTAAAGCTCCCCGGGTCTTTGAGTTTTGGTGGTAGCTTCTTCTGTAACACCACACTACACTCCTTTGTTAGTGCCACTGTTTCGAATTCTTCCCATTTCTTTTTCCTCGACAGAATTTCTTTCATAAACTTCACATAACTCGGCATTTGCTCTAGGGCCTCTGCGAATGGGATATTAATCTAGAGTTTCTTAAACACGTCTAAAAACTTTGCGAACTGCTTATCTGACTTCTGTTTTTGCACCCTCTGCTGAAACGATTGTGGAGGATAAACAATTGGCTTATTGTTTAACTTTATTTCCTCGTCCTTGTTACCTTCCACCACGTTACTATCATCAACTTTTTCGTCCGGTGTCGCTGAATTTTCTGCATTATTACCCCCGAGATGTTATCCACTTCTCAACATAAATGCTTGACATTTCTCATGACTACCCTTCGGATATCTCTCAGTGTTGCTAGGTAATGTTCCTTGTGGTCTATTATTCACTGTTAACGCCAGCTGTCCAATCTGATTTTCCAAATTCTTGATCGACATCTCTTGACTTTTCATCACCATTGTTTGATTTTTTATTGTTGCCTTAGCGCTAGTTATGAACTTCGACACCATTTCCTCGAAATTTAATTTCCTTTCCTGATGTTGAACCGGTTGTTGGTGACTCTAAAAACCATGGGGATATGATGGTCGTGGAGCTTGAGTTTGCTGGTTATTACTCCATGAGAGGTTTGGGTGGTTCCTATTCCCCTGGTTGTAGGTGTTTTGGTATGTATTTTACTGGAATTACTGCTTGTAGTTCTTACCAGATGAACCGATTTGGATCTTTGGATTAATTGTGCACTGATATGTAGGATGATCACCCGCACACAATTCACATACTACCGCAACTTGCTGAACTTGAGCCCCTGTCATAGTATCGACCTTATCATTCATAGTATCAAACTTCTTGGATAGTGCAGAAATCTGTGTTTGTATAGCTGTCACCCCATCTAATTCCAAAATTCCAGCCGCCTTTGCCTGTGTCATTCTTGCTGTGGGCCACTGGTAGTTGTTTGCCGCCATGGTTTCGATCAAATTTTAGGCTTCCTCGTAACTCTTAGCCATGAATGCACCACCTGACGCTGCATCAATACTGGTTCTGACATTCCCATTTAGTCCGTTATAAAAGGTGTTCATTTGCAGCCATTTGGGAAATCCATGATGTGGGCACTTTCTAAGTAATTCCTTGTAATGCTCCCATGCCTCATATAGTGACTCCCCATTCTGCTACTCAAACATCGTAATGTCATTCCTCATTTTAGCAGTTTTCGCCGGTGGGAAAATTTTGGCAAGAAATTTTTGAGCCAAGTCTTCCCACGTAGTAATCGACCCCGGTGGTTGAGAATGTAACCAACTCTTCGCCTTGTCCCGTAGAGTGAACGGGAACAAACGAAGTCTCACTGCCTCATCCGACACCCCATTGTACTTGAACGTGTCGCACATTTCTAGAAAACTGATTAAATGCTCATTCGGATCGTCATTTGCCATTCCCCAAACCCAATTAATTTCATCATCCGAATGGTCCCGTGCTTGATTTCAAAAGTATTCGCAGTTATTGCAGGCCTAGTGATGCTCGACTGCAGATCAGTCACCTTAGGTGTTACAAAATCTCTCAACGCTTTCTGGTCTTCGTCCGCCATTGTTTCCTCCTTATCAGAATTTTCGAATTCGTTCCTCGTTTTTTCAATTCACTTACTTAACCTCTGAAATTTCCTTTCAATGTCGTCCTCAAAAGGAAGCAAGTCTGGATGTTTAGATCGTGTTTGAACAAACCAATGTCGAAAACCTGAAATAGGAAAAATAAAAACAAAATTTGTTTAAGTAAAACTGGACTAATTAAACTGATATCGTAAAAATACTTAAAATATCGGCTAAATTGTCCCCGACAGCGGCGCCAAAAACTTGTTGGGTAAAATCAATACGCGCAAAACAGGCAAGTGTACGTGGTCAACAAGTAATATAGTAGTGAATAAAGTATCGTTCCCACGAGGACAAATTATCAAGAAATTTAAATTCATAATTATCAATTTTCTATTAATCCTAATTCTATTAAACTATTCAAATCAATGGTTTAAAATTATAGAAACTAAATTAATAAATAAATAAACTACCCCAAAAACAATCGCTAATATCAAAATCCAAAATTTCAAATAATTAATGGAGAATTAGACTTATGATTTCACCCTGAGCTTCACTCTGATTTGCAAACCTTTATTCCGACTCAATTTAATATCCCAGTTTATTAATCAAAAATACGAAAGTAATACTAGCCACCTCTCGTTGCACTAATACCGTATTAACGTCAATCCACAATTAAGATAGAAATATGTTAAACACCTAAATTAACCAACTCACTATATCTCTATGTGAACTGCAATTAAAGAAGGTTTAAGCTTAAGTTCTCTATTCGATTACATATGATGTTAAGCATATCTCTACCTTAACAATAATCAAAAATCTGATATTGACAAAATTCATGACACATGCTATATTAACTAGGTCTAGATTTGAATCTCCTCTCTCGATTTCATTCAAATCCACAAGGAATTGTTGATTAGGCAATTCATAAATTCACGCTCGAATTAACATAGATAAACTAAGAATATATTATTAAATTGGAAATCAAAGCTATAGAATCATCGTTTCGCCCAAAGATCCATCACAAGTCTAATAAGCGAATTAGTTCATAACGAATGAATTAAAAACTGAATAATATACTGAAAACATCCTTTCGATTACAAATAAATAACTAAATAGAAGACCAATAATGAAAACCCCTTCACGTAGCCTCGATTCGAAACTGTCACGATAATCTCTGAAAATTACTCCTCCAATGCTCGCACTTGAATCCTGAAATTTTCCTTGTATTATGCTCCTTGTGTCGTGTGATTAGTTGTTTTCTACGTAATATTCAGCTCCCCTCCTTGTTCTAGCCAAAATCTGCTATTATAGAGTCCAGGCGCCTAACAAAAAACCAACAATCCAAGTCGCAGCACAGTTCGAACAGCAGCAGGTCACTTTGCCGGATTCGGGACCCCCGCCCCGGTGGGGGTATAAGCTTAAAAAGGCCCGTCCCTACGGGATAGGCTACTGCTAAAGAATTTTTTTGCTTTCATGAGTTTTTCCACTTTTGCTCCAAAACTCCGCCATTCTTCATCACTTGCATCCATGACCACCCTACACATAAAATAACACGAACGAGTGAAAACGAACATAAAACAGGAAGATAACTATGAATTTAAACTTGAAATGAATATCGATTTGTGTATAAAAAATCCACTTATCAGTTACCAAGGTGACCGCCTCTTTTCAAGAAACTATTATCTGAATGTGTGTGTGTGTGTGTGGGTGGGTCAATGTGCTGTTATTTGGAAGTAGCGAGGCCTCGTTGGCACCTATATACACAGGGTTTGAATTTATGTAAAAATTCAGTTTTTAGCAAGATATGGCAGTGATGTTTTATAAATGAGGTTTTTCAAACCCTGATGCTCAATACTAATTGAGACCTTTTACAATCCCATTTTATTAAGTGTTCGGCTTGATTGATTTTATTTTACAGATGTGAGGCATCCATACGAAAATAATATACAAAATAATGCCGACTTCCTCGTGGGTATGGAAACCATCTCAGGAAATTCAGACATCGCAGAATAATTTACAAAATTTGTTGGTGAAAATGTCCATCACTAAACCGAATCTAGATCCAATAAAATTTGAATCTGTGATCACATGATTCCTAAAGCGCACGTAATCCGCAATTTGTATGAAAGTAAAATACAGCGGTATATATATAAAAGCTTTAAATATATATATATATACAGACATGATCACCATCCACGAAGCACCTCCATGGGGGATCAGAAATATAAATAAAGTTGTAAAAGCTATCAACCACCACGGAGGAAACTCCAGGTGGGACAAAACATAAATAAAGCTGTAAAGCTATCAACCACCACGGAGGAAACTCCAGGAGGGACGAAATGTAAATAAAGTTGTACAGAGCAATCAACTGCCACGAAGTGAACTCCAGGCAGGATGAAACATAAAGAAAGCTGTAAAAGCGAACAACCACCACGAAGTAGACTCCAAGTGGGACTAAATTATATATATATAAGCAATAAACGCACCAGATGTAAAATCCAGGCTCATCGAACAGAGTTCGACAACACTTCATATATATAAGTATATATATATATATATATATATATATAAGTGAATAAACGCACCGGATGTAAAATCCAGGCTCATCGAACAGAGTCCGACACACAGTTAATATATATAAATGTATATATATATAAGCAAATAAACGCTCCAGACCGAAGTCTAGGCTCATCGAACAAAGTTCGACAGATGGTTGATATATATATATATAAGAAAATAAACGCTCCAGACCGAAGTCTAGGCTCATCGAACAAAGTTCGACACACATTTCATATATATATAAATATCTATATATATAAAAGCAAATAAACGCTCCAAACCGAAGTCTAGGCTCAATCGAGGCATAACTCGATAGTGTTAGTCCATATATATAAATAAATATATATATATATATATAATATGTATATACAAACTGAAATAAAACCACGGACCGAAGTTCGGGCAAACACACGCAACACGACTCTCAACGTGAAGAAGGGTGTGTGCAGAGATGAATAGAAAGACTTTAAAGTGTGTGAGAAGGATTATAGTGGGCTGCCAAAGAAGACTTATATATCTTTAAAGTGGGTAAACACTGGCTTTTGTAAGTACAAAAGTAGCTATATATGAGCTCACAGGTGTTTAAAATGAGAAAGCACTCAATGTGGGATGAGTACAAAGCAAATTGGGCAGGGCTTCCTCGCCGTTTTCTCTTGCAAAATGGCCACCCCAAGCCCTCTATTTATAGAGGGTGGAGCCGCAGGTGTACTAGAGGCTACCCGGGTTGCCCTGGGTTTTTCGGGTCGGGTCGTCTCGTAGTACGTGCACTCGGGCACTGTAATGTTCGCTCGAACTTTCAGGATTGCAATCCGGGCATCCGATTGAGGTATACAGGACCTATTTCGGACTGCCATTATCGAGAGTTGTACAATGGCATGGGATTACAGTTTGTACGAAGTCATTGAAGATGGGACGATGCCCTCCGGTCTTCAAGCCTCAAATTCTATCCGTTACCCCGTACAATAGTCACTCGGGATTGGTTCTCCTTGATTCTTGTGGGACATCATTGTGTAGAGATGTGTGTATGAAATGTTTGAGACGACGTGGCGTGGCATCACGTTGGCGAGATGACGATGTTGCCCCTTACCTGTGTTATCGTCGGTTCGGGCTGATAAAGCAGACGTTGCTCAAAGCTTCACTGAGATTGGACTGCTACAATTGATGAAGGTCCTCAGCGTCATCTCTGAGGTGGGCCTGTCCTCCCGGTGTTATCTCCGGGTTGGTACTGAGTATCTCATTGTGAGTGCTAAGATTGAAGCTGGTTGTATTTGAAACAAGCATTTCTGGGGTTATCACCGGAACTGCATTCCTTGGGGTTATCACCAAGGTTGGTAGCTATTCCCATGATTGGGACTGAGACTGGATACCTTGGGGTTTTCTTGAAGATTAATCGGTCTTCTCTGGTGTGTGTTCCGATATTGGATCTGCACGCCTCAGGGTTATCTCTGAGGTTGGAATTGTTACTCCCGGTGTGTGTTTCGGGGTTGATGCTGAACTCCTGGTAGTATCCAAAATGGATATGAACTGTCTTCCAGGGTTCTCTCTTGAAAGACGAATCTGTACTCCTGCAAGGTTAGTGACAGGTGTACAGAAACTTTCGAGTGTCTACAGATGCCCCTCTTTATCATACTCATGCAATGCGATGCACGAGTAGGATAAAGAATCCTAGACACTTGAAATGCAACATGATGCAAATGTATGATGCATGTGTACGGGGTTGTTGCCCAACACGCTGAGGATGATTGCGGGTTCCATGTTGCTTCAACTGGGGATTGGCAATAATGACCAGATTTGATGTGTAATCCAAATCTGTTAGGATGTCGATGTTGGGGTTATCACCACATTCCTGGATCCTTGATAACGACTTAATCCTGAAGATGTACCTCTTATGCGCAAGAGATCTGTGGGGATGAAGATTGGTCTGTTTGAGGATGTGTATAACATATTCCATTATCGATCCTCCTTGATGACATTGACCTTTCCTGGTTGGTATCGCCAGGACATGTCAAGATTCTGTTGGATTTACTGCCAACAGCAAATGATGTCAGGGATGCCTGACCTTCGTTGACGTGTACTTCACCGACATGTGAATTAACGGCTGAAAACCCTGTGGGATAGACTGTCAAGGTTGTTTGACCTTCGCTGACGTGTGAATCAATGGTTGATACTCTATGGGTATATTGTCAAGGTTGCTTGACCTTCGCTGACGTGTGAATCAACAAAACATTGCGTTGTGACCCCCGCCGAGGATCCGCTGGGGAATATGAGTAATCGAGCATGAAATCCTCGAATAGTTCTAGAGCTCCGATAGGTTTAATCGCCATTGGCTGAGATAATGCCAAGGTTGCTTGACCTTCATTGATATATGAGTCAATGGCTGAATGTGCGTTGTAATCCCCTGTTGGGGCTTCACGTTATAACCCTCGTCGGGGATCTACGTTGATCTTTTAGGGTAATGACCCAGAGTTGGCGGCATTGGACCTGTACAAGGTATTACCGGATGTGATTTATAACAAATGAGATCATTGGCAGGGTATACCTCGTGTTTGGGTGACTACCAATGAGTGATATACAGACTCAAAGTTTCATCTGAGAAGCCCAGGATTGTATGTTGTTTTGCTCAATCGCGTAGCATTTTTATTCCCAATTTGACTTTTTCAGTCCGCAAAAACTCCTTTGCAACTCAAACTGGATCGAGCCGGAGGGGTGGGGCCCATATAAGGGTGTCACAGGTACACCTACTTCAGCCGCAGATGAGCCTGCGGCCAATCGTGGATGATATAATCCAGCAGGTTTCCATCACAAGTCACTTTCAACTTGTTTCGCAAAGGAAAATCCGAGAGCCTCCTTCAGATCTGCTGAGTTCGGGCTATTTTCTGCAAATTTTGTCACCGTACAAGTGTTTTGCACTATCCTGGTAACGTATGCATGTATTTTTTCCAGTTTTTATCTGTTGGAATTTGAGTTATCGCATGAAATGCATCTAAACACATAGTAGTGATTATATATGCACATTTGACTTGATAAAAAATATTCAACATAGTAAATGTTAGTATTAAACCATGCTGAACATAATGATGTGAAAAATTTTGACTTTTGAGACAGTCAAATTAGCACCTTTTTCTGCTACTTTTGTCCTATTTGAGGTCCAATGAACAAAAGGTATAAAGGCAAAGTACTCCTGATATTGAGGTTAACCTTATGCATGTATGATTTTGATTTTTAATACATATATTATGTACATGACTTTGGGGCAGGTGTGCTACTGAATGGCCACCTAGGCATGCCTATGTGCATGTGGATAGTCCTATTTTCAAAGGGGACTATGGCAAAAATCTTCCAAATGTAGGCATTGGGTACTCATGCATTCTAACTCTACTGTATGTTAAAGTAAATGCATGCATGCATGTAGTCATAAAATGCATTCTAAAAAGCTCAAGGTATGGAAATACCACACCCTTTCTGAGGTAATTTGGAGACTTGTTGTCCAGATATTATGGATCCGGATCAGCCGAGTAGTTCCCGTAGGACCACTTCTGGTATACGGAGGAGGGCTTCTGAAGTGCCTCGACCCCGTTCTGTCAGACAGCCTCATCGATTGGTGGAGGTTGTGATTCGTCCAGTCCGGGATGACGTGCTAGACATTGAGGCCGAGGATGAGATATTCCGATTAAGGATCCCACTCCTGCTGCACGTGTTCCTCGTAGGGAGCTCCCTTGTATTTAGGTGGCAAACCCAGAGCTTCTGGTTGATTTGAGCAGACATCCCTCGATGTACTTGCATGATAACGAGGTATGACGTTAGATCTTAATATTCCTTCTTTCTAATTGATGAGGAGTAAAGGATTCTGATGTTGATCTGTATTTCATGCAGGTTCCCTGCTTCACACAGCCTCGAGGGAATTGGTTTAGCATACACTCCATGTATCAGGCTCTTCATCCTGATTACAGAGTGGTAATACATGATTAGGGATTCAGAGCATTCTTCTCCATCCTTCCCTGTCGTTGTCCCTGGGGTTACCTCAGGGCATTGTCTGAGCGATGGTTTCATCAGACTCAGTCACTCCATCTGATGTATTGCGAGGTGATGATGACGCCGATGGATTGGCGATTTATCACAGGTATGGAGTTTGGAGGGGAGCCAGTGCCTTGCATGGCGAATATTACCCCTACTGCCGTTAGATCCTTGTTAGGAGTTCTGACGTAGGCGTTCAAGGGCAGGACTATCCGTTCAGGTCCTTTGAGCGTAGATGCTATGAGCGGGCTTTTGAGTGAGCCCATGCCTGATGATGTCAGAGTCAGGGATCGCATTCTTCGGCGATTGTTCCTGATGATTATTAAAGGCTGCTTCATAGCAGATAACTCTTCTACGGTGTCGTTTGCTTTGATCAGTGCAACGCGTCATGTGGACCGTATTGGAGAGTATGATTGGGGTTCCTACACCTTTACATATTTTCTTCGGGGCATGCGTATGCACTCACAGGGTTTGACCGAGGCTTGGCTAGGCTTCTACCCATTTCTGTTGGTGAGTATTTCTCTTGTCATTTCCCATTTATAGGTTAAGAGTGTTTACTGATTGCAAATGTTTTGCCATTGTGTTGGCAGTTTTGGGCCTACGAGAGGTGTTGGGTTTCGGCACAGAAACGCACAGCGGAAATTAAAATTTTAAAGCAATTTCCGAAACCCCAAACAGGATCCATGAGAAAAACAATTAATTCAGTGGTTAGATATTATACCGATTATAGAATTTTCTGAAACACTCCGAATCTCCAACGCACTTCCTCACGGTACTACGTCTCTACGGTATCCACACGAACGCACACAAATCGTCGCACGATTCTGCAATAAAAGGAGCTGCGGTACTAGCCACTAAAGGAACAAGATTTTCGAACTTTTCTCTAGTCTCTCTCTAAGAGCGGCTAGATTTTGTGAGTTTATGACCGTTCCTTAAAATGGCTGCTATATATCATATATATAGTAGTTAATAGGAATTAATCAAAACCCTAATCCAATTAAAATAAAATCTGAAATTTATATATATATATATATATATATATATATATATATCTGATCCGCCTCTCTAAGCGAACCTTAAAGAGCGAACGAAAGAAGAGGCAAATCGTCTTTGAGGTCTATGGCGACGGTTCGATCCGTCATGCCCATAGCCATGTAGTCTTTGGCGGCGGAATTGAACTGTCGCCATAGAAAACCAAAGACGACAGGTTAAATCTTTGAACCGCATTTTAAGGTTCGCTTTAGAGCTTCTCCAGATATATATATATATATATATATATATATATATATATATATCTTAATTAAGTCTTATATATATATATATATATATATATATATATCTTAATTAAGTCTTACATAATTAATATACCTATATATAAATTATCCTATTAATTTAAATTAAGTAATTTAAAATTCTATCAATCATATTGACATATTTAAATATTTACAATTTAAATTAATTTTCTTTTAATTACGTTCTTTGTGTGTGACCACATAGGTTATTATTACGTTGGCAATAATTTTAAAATCATATTATAAAATTATAAACGTTGAAAGCGACATCTAGTAATGCATCACTTTGCTACCCAAGTAATAATAAGATCGATGATTCAATGCAACCTTTTCGTGACCAATGTTTCAATGTAATTTAATCCTTTTAACCTTGACATCCTAGATTAAACTCGAGTCATGGAATATGTCATACTCTTCATAATTTAATCTGAGTTTTCTTGATCAATGAGTAGACTATATGAAACAAATCACTATTTGAGCATGGCCATGCATTTCATAGTCCTACTCAATCAAGAGTCCTATGGATATCACCCCTAATATATAGGATGGTTAAATTCCATCTAGATCACTCATATTCCTCACACGATGCATGATGTACCCAATAATCACATTTATAGTCCACCCTATTAAAGGTAACATTTGATGATATCAAAGTACATAAATTCTCGTGTAGAAATATAGTGATTTCAGGTCGGAGGACCATTACATCATTGTCACTATGAGAATCGCTAATGACACTTCGATGCTCCACATTGAATTCTCAGGGTGGGTCTGTCCAGTACATCGTTCTCTAACACATACATATGCATTGACTTAATATCTCATGTAACAATCCAGATTTTTAATTAAATATTTAAATATTTATTAAATTATATAAATATTTAATGGATGTGTTTATCGTTGAATAAGTATTTGTTTAATTGATTTTATGTGATTTGATTATTTAATTGTTTAATAAATAATTAATGAGTTAAGGAAAGTAATTATTTTGAAATAGTAATCTAATTTAATTTAATAATTAAGTTAGAGAGTTTATAATGATTAAATAAATTATTATATTATGCAATGAATTGTTATTAGAATTAATTAAATTAAGTATGAAAACTTAATTAATTAGAAGTGTGACAAATAACTATATTATAAGTGGTTATTAAAATAAATTAAAGTAGTTTTAATTTATTTTTGCCAAACAAAACTTAAATATATGAAGTCTTTAATTTTAAAGAGTTTTGCCAAACAGAGCCTTATGGCTTTTGTATTTTTAAATTTGATTTATTAAATATAAATAATATATATAATAATTTTATAACTGATAATTGATTAGGGGCAATTATTATAATGTTAATTTTTTTATAAAAAAAAATGTCTGCGTTAGTTTTATGTTGTGTTACGTATATTGTATTTGGTTAAGTCTGAGAAAGGAAAAAGGGAAGTGTTTAAGGAAAGAAAAGAGTGAGAAATTTCAGAGAGAGCATTTGAGAAAGGACTGAGATTTCAAAAGCTAGTTCAGAGTAGCGATTCTCAGTGAATGGTTTTTCTAAAAGCAACAAAAAGGTATGTTTTATAATCTTAACATAGGTTTTATAGTATAACTATTTAGCCTCTATGTTTCTTGAAACTCAACCTCACTGTATATAGGTTTTTACAAAAAGTGTCTGTAAACCATGTTTTAGAATTGGTTATGATATTACATGTAATTATAATTGTAATTGTTATAACTAGCATGTATATATGTATATATATGTTGTATGCTAAAATACGTTCAAAGAGAAAGAAGAATTGGTTTTACAGTGAAAACGTGTATGAACTTGAGTTGTACAAAATCAAAGGTTATAGATACAATTGTATGCTAGTTATGAAATTGAAAGTCGGGTATGTTAATTGGATATGAACTACGCAGAAATTGTAGTTTAAAAGTAATCAAATTGGTGGTTAGTAGGATTTACAGTATACACTGTGTTTAACAAATGTCAAACATGGAGTTTTAATTTTAATACATTATTTTTACTGATTCATTTTCTAAATTTGTTGTTCAATAGTTTTAAGTTAATATATGTATGCTTGGTGAGGTTATGTGTAAATTACATCGATTATATGAATGTAATTAGTTGCTAGAATTTCTTAAATGCAATCAAAAATGGTCTTCGTGTTCTGATTCATTAGTTTTTGGCACCCCAAACGCCTAAATTAGCGCCCAAAGGCCAATTTCATATCAGCAGCATACCAATGGTTAGCCTAGTTCTCGCGTCGCGGCGCCGAAAGAGAAGTCTGAGTCGGACAGTTTTGGCCTCCTGTAGTAAAATGGCCATAACTTTCTCATACGAACTCCGATTGAGGTGATTCAAGATGATCCGGAACGAGGACGAGTAGACCTACAACTTTCGTTCTTTAATTTTTTTAATTTGAGGTCTGTAACAGTAGTTAGAATGGTCATATTTAGGACTGTTGTGTTTTCGGGGGCAATCAGAGGCCGTCGGGCATGCACATATGCATGTGTAGTGCTCCTGACGATAAAAGATGTTATTCTAAGTTATAAAACATGAATGCTTGTAAATATAATGATGCTTAACATTAATAAATGATGTATTAGATAAGTTATAGAAGCATAGTAAGCATACACAGGAGATGCAAATCGGGCGTGTGACGATTGAACGTCGAAACGCCGTACCAAGTGTTAATGAACTTAAAAAGTGTTTCAATTCAATTGAAATGAATATTATAAGATATGGAATGGATTTAATAAAAAACAAATAAGTAGTCCGAGCAAGACTTAAGCACTTGAATGAACTGCGAATATGAAATATAGTGAGATATAAGTTGAAAAGTTAACACAATCTAATTGAACATTGTGTGCTAATTAATAGGAAAGATTATGAGATGTGGAGTAGAGTTATATTACAATTACTATGTGTTGTTATGTGACTAATAGTTGATGTGTATGATTATATAATTGTGTAGGGCACGTGAAGTGCAGATAACTATAAGTTGTTAAACTATTATTGGTAAACAACGATCAAGGCAAGTCTTTCGGTTCCTATTTGTTACGTGGACTTGATGAAATGTTTTAAATTGCATGATATGTTATACATGTTGAAATCATAAAATGTTAAAGTCAATTTATGACTGCATTGTTTTTTGTTAAATAAGGAGGATTGAGTAAGGAACTCAATCTTTATATTTGCTATGTTAACTAAAAGCATGTATGTCATGTTGTTTTAGTTATTATGATATCTATGTTTAACATATTATTACGTGTTATATGATGCATGAAAACTGTTAGATTTTGTTGGGCTGTCGAGCTCACTCTTACAAATAACCACTTTTGCAGGTCAGGAAATTAAGGTAAGGATATGTGCTAAGTGAGTTATAGAGATCTATATTCACGAAGATTACTTATGTTTTATGAGAAATGTATGTAAGATTTTTAATGTAACATGTTGTTGAATTGTAAATTGAGTTATTCGGTGTATATGGATATCTATTTATGATGTAAGACTTTGTATAGTCATTTTGTTGTAACGATTCATGATATAGATTTGAATCAAAGAAATGTAATGTAAAGGTTGCGATTTAGGGTAATAAAGAAGGAAATGTATAAAAGTTTTAAATATTCCGCAATTTTAGTGATTTTAATATCGAATAATGATGTAAAAATTAGAGGTTGAATGTATGGTTAACGACCGAAGTCGAGATATAAATTGTATGAATTTTGGGGTCGTTACATCTCATATATTTATGACCAATGAGATTTGGTCATCAGTTAATCCACATACTAGTCTCAATGCATCATTGTTGTCCTATCAACAATGGTACTCAACTAGGGACATTTAAGAGAAATGATACTAATTGTAATTATATAATCTCATGTTCAAGTCACATACTTGAAACTATATAAATTGTATCACTATTCTAAGGAATTTTATTATGTTAACATTTATATAACGCAGTAAATAAAACCATAATAAAATCATTCATTTATTTAATCAAATATAATATCAAAATGTTAAGCAATTATATCAAATAATTGGCCTCTAGGGTATAAACTCTAACAAGAGGCTCTCATGCTTGCGTCTTATGAGTGTGTTAGGTTTAGATACATATCCACGAGGACGACGATGGCGTCATTCCATTTTGCCAGAGGTCCCTATATAAATGAGGGTTTCACTCCTTTATGTATCAGATGCAATTTGAGTTGTTGACAGTTGACACCATCACATGGATTCCCTATTCAGGGGAACACTTGACCATTGGTTTTGAGGATGGATACCCGACTGGAGTCGAGTACATGATTTCCACCAGGAGAGTTCCTCTCTTCACAGATGGAGGCTGGGAGCTCTATTTAGGAGAGCGTGCTATTAGGAGCACCACAGGAGAGCGTGTTGTGCATAATTAAATAATTTAGGTTTATTTATATTTGCATTCATGTAGTGTAATTGCATAATAGTTTGCATAGTAGAGTAGTTGCATAATAGTTTTTATTTATAACTAAAAAAAAATTATCAAATCAAAAATTCAAAAAAATAATAGTTAGTCACTATGTTCATCTTGTATGATTCCAGCTGTTAGATAGTTACAGTTTATTTTGGCCAATGATGAGATTGGAATTGGGTAGACAAGTATAGTACTGACCATTAGAGATTTGATGTGATTTCTTGTTATGAATTGAGTCTTTTTCTGTTTGAAACCGGGTATAATAAGGATAAGACAAAAAAACAACTTGTTGATTGATTGAGTTTAAATTGATACATAATGGGATTTTAAAGGATAATTCTAGTTTGAATGAAAGAATGACAAGAATAAATAGTTATGGCTAAAGTTAGACAAGAACCTAAGTTTGGGAAAATATTTGGGGTATATAAGCTACAAAAAAGAAAAAAATGGAAAAAAATGGAAAAAAAAAAAGAAAAAGAAAAAGTATGAATAAACACTGTGGCGTGCTTGTCTAGTTTTTTGACCTTTGTTAATTGAGTAAGTAAGCCCAAGGGGATTGTCTTTACACCTAGCGCCCTAAGGTCTTAATGGTCTGGGAGTCGTTGGTCGAAACCTCGTTAAGGTAGCATTGAAAAGCCTAAGGGAATAAGACATTGCATAGCTATGTGTATGTAAACCAAAAGAAAAAAATGAATAAAACGGGAAATAAGAGCAAAAAGCCCCCGTAGATGAAAAATAAAGCATAAGTATCCCATGTTGACCCGCGATATTGGTAATTATTTGATTTTAGTTGGATCTAGCTTATTTTTGGATTTCTTGAGTTTACACTGTATGATGCCTTCGAAGAGACTTGTTATGTGTTAAATTTGATTTTATATCAGTTAACATTGTTGTGGGCCTTTACACACTATACCAATAATAACAGTTTAAGACTTGATGATTGACTAGGAAATTGTTGATTGGTTTTGATATGAAGTATTGTCGTGTTTGCTTGATTTCTCTACGGCCGAGTGAATAGATTTGATTCTATCAATACTGCTAGATTTGTAGGCATATAGATTAGTTGTATTTCATTGCATTGCATTGCATTATTGTTTTGTGTTTTTGCTTGAGGACAAGCAAAGGTTTAAGTTGGGGTATTTGATAAGTAGGTTTTATACCTACTTATCCTGTAAGATATCTCATATTTGAATTATTTACTTAATCTCATGTTTCTTAGTTACTTTTCATGCATTTTGTGTTCGTTTTGTAGATTATATGCTTGGGAGTTGAAATCGCAAAGAATTGGTATGAAAACGCAAAGAAAAGCAATCTGCACATCGTTTGGGCTTTTATGTTTATTTCATGTTCTTGGGTTGGAACTTGGATTACATTTTAGAGCTTCTTCTTAGCTTTCTGTAACATCTTGAATCATTCCAATCGGAGTTAGAATGCAAGAGTTATGACATTTGTACCAATGCACAAATGACGTTCGACGTGCGTCATTTAAGTTAACACACTTCTCATCAATTATTCTCTATCCTGAATTATTAATCAAGAACACTAAAGCAGATAAAACCACCTCTCGATGCATAATACCCATATTAACGTCAATCCACAATTAAGATAGAAATCCGTTAAACACCTTAATCAACTAACCCACTATATCTCTATGTGAATTACAATTGAAGAAGGTTGAAGAATAAGTTCTCTATCCGATTACATGCGATATCAAGCGTATCTCTACCTTAACAATAATCAAAAATCTGCTATTGACAAAATTCATGACACATGCTATCATGATAATATCTAAATCAATACTTCATCTCCCGAGTTCATATAGATTATCACGGTAATTGATGGCCAATCAATTAAACAATTAAGTCCAAATCACAATAGACAATCCTAACAATAAAACATAATAATTGATAACGAAGCATATTAAAATAAACTACACAATAAGATCCATTGTAATCTCAAACAAAGAATTAGTTCATTGAATTAAAACTAAGAATCCACAATTGAATAATCATTAAAAGATAAAAATAAGAGTAGAGTAAAGAATAAATCACATTGTCGAGAAATCTCCATCTTCCTCAAGCTCCTGCTCTTGATCTTCAATGGTCTTCAACTTGCTTCAATCTCCAAATCTAATTAGAACTAATGTTTTGATCTAATTTTCTCTAATCTAATCTAATTGAATCCTCTATCTAGTCTCTAATCTCTCTTAATCCTTGTGATTCTCCTCCTCTTATAAGTCTCTTCATATGTCTTTAAGTCCTCTTGGAAGTTCTCTTGGAAGTCCTTGTGTCAATTGGATCGAAACAATCCTTTCCGGACTCAAATTGGACCAAAATTCGCATTTTTCGCGCATTTTCTGGGCTACCCCCGCCCCGAAGGGGGTCTATGCTTGTTTTGGGCCCGCCCCAGCGGGCTAGGGGCCTGCTTTGTACCATGTATGCCCACCCCGGCGGCGGTTTTGTGAAGGAAACTTTTCTACTTTGACATCCTTTGGGAAAACGGCCATAACTTTTGATCCGGAAAGAGTTACGAGTCTTTCCACCTATCAAATCGAAGCTATCGACGAGATCTACAACTTTCATTCTTTAAGATTTTAGAAATAACGGACGGATAAAGGTCGAAATTTGGCTGGAAATGACTGCTATGCAAATGGCCACCCAAAACAGTGACGTTCTACGTGCGTTGGTACAAATGTCATAACTCTTGCATCCGAACTCCGATTGGAATGATTCAAGGTATTCCAAAAATCTAAGAAGAAGCTCTAAAATGTAATCCAAGTTCCAAACCAAGAACGTGAAATAAACATAAACGCCCAAACGATGTGCAGATTGCTTTTCTTTGCGTTTTCATACCAATTCTTTGCGATTTCAACTCCCAAGCATATAATCTACAAAATGAAAACAAAATGCATGAAAAGTAACTGAGAAATATGAGATTAAGCAAATAATTCAAGTAACAGATACCGGATAAGTAGGTATAAAACCTACTTATTAGCGTGCTATTAGGAGCACCACAAGGAGATTAAGATATCTTATCTTGCCTCCCGCCAGAGCGTCATTGGCTCATGTCGCGATCACCCGTCAATCGACATCCCATTGTTGGGGTTTGACGGCTTTGCATTATCAGAGGGTCCTTGCACTCAGGAGACGTTCCAGCATTGGTGGTTCCCTCGTACTATTGGAGCCCAGTCCCGCGCCACTCAGTTCATGGGGGATATAGTCCAAGATCCATGATGATGACGGATTGGATAGCTTGTGTCCGAGATCCAACTCATATGACATAGATTGATAGTTTGACCTGGCAGTTGGACCAGGCACACATATTTATCCGGCATTTGGGCAGAGATCTGGCAGAGGCAGCTTCATTTGCTCCTTCCAGCTCAGGCGCTGGCCCCTCAGATGACCCATTCGGTTTTGTCGGCGTAGATCCTCCTCTATATAGGCCTGACATCCATGTTGATAGAGATCCAGTGACTCAGGAGGAGTTACATCAGGTGGACAGGATTGATGATGTAGATATTGACACCATTGTCTTCTTCTGATGTGTATTCTCGTTATATCTTTTGATAGGCCTCTGTTAGATATTGGGTGGATGTTCCCCATTCTCGCTATATCTTTTGATAGGCCTCTATTAGTAGTAGGGCGTTTGTGCCCCATTTCCTTGTATTTGTAGCCGTATAGAGATGATGTATTAGATGTTGATATACTTAGGAATGTATGCACAGTTTTTTTATTCCCTATATCATTTTGCCATCCATTATCTGCTATGCATGTATCATGTTATGCATATGTATGTATGTTCAGAGATATTCAGTATTGACCCCTGGATGGTCTTATGACCTTTGCCCGCATGTATGTCTTCTTGACGATTAGTCAGATTGATCATACCCCACCATCATTGGTGGCATCGGGTATGCGATTGTGGTATGATAGCATGTCACCATCAGACAGGGTGACCGTAGATCATTTGTTGCAGCATACCATGACCTTATTGATGTTTCAGGTTCCCATAGGATTTGTGGATGGCATGCTAAAGCATTGGGTATCGGATAGGCAGGTTTTCTGATTCGGGACCCAGGAGTTGACTCCTACTTTGGAGGAGTATGCACGGTTGACGATGCTGCCGCTGGACAGACCTTGCGTGCATATGGCTTTGGGGGACATGAGTCGACGGTTCATGACCCTCACTAGATTGAGGCGCAGAGTGGCGCAGGATGAGCTTACATAGAGCCACGTTATATCCCAGCATTTTCTGTTTGACAGATTTAACTCTGAGGATAGTTATTCATGATATTCCGGGGATTTCACCGCACCGGACGATCATTGGTGTCTAGCCAGGGTTGATATACTGCTGTTGTGCGTACTGTCATATGTCTATATGCCACGATACATGGATAAGATAGACATTGGTGTCATCATGGCAGTGAGAGCTCTCAGGGAGGGTCGAACCATTATACCTATGATTATAGCAGAGACTTTGCGGTCAGCCTCCTACTGTTGCACTTATCCGACAGGAGTGTTCACGGGCAGCTCGGTCATGCTATATGTATGGTATATGTCACATTTGAGACCGATTGGCATCCTTAGATGGCATGGGTACTGGTTCACCCATGATATAGCCATGTCATACTTCTTTCAGCCATCGGAGTGTATAGATGTTATGTCTTGGTCCACATTTTTGGCGGATATCAAAGACCCATTTGTCATATTGCCGTGTTCGGGGCTCAGCTCACCATACAGCTTCATTACTCATGCTCCGGGCATGGACTAGCTCCCTCTGGCTGGTTTGAGGGGCATGACTACTTATCACCCGCTGGCCGTAATGTGGCAGTTTGACCAATTTCAGGACTTTCATCCTTTCGAGGGGGCGATAGGTCAGCGTTCCGCTTCTCGCTATCTTTCAGCAGAGGATCGATCCCGTGTGTATGCATGGTGGGATCAGCGTGAGATAGCTGATTTTTCTGTTAGCCATCCAGGCTGTTCAGCAAAGTATTCCGCATGGATGGAGACAGAGATTGTATCGGTTGCGGCAGTATCCATAGTACCAGATAGTGAGACAGATAAGGGAGAGCCCATGGAGGACATTGATTCCCACATCGAGGAGGAGCCAGGTGCTGGGTTTCCAGCATCTCTTTTAGATTCTCCCATTACCGATCTTGTTGTGATTGACAGATTCAAAGACAAAGATTTTGAGCAGAGTCTTCATCTGATGACCTTTGAGAGAGATCAGGCTCGATCTATGATTGTGACTGCCCTTGATAGGAGAGATGCAGCTCAATTAGAGAGAGACGAGGCATTAGCTCGTAGAGATACCACTGTTATTGAGCGGGATGAGGCTAGATCAGCCAGAGATGCAGTGATAGTTGAGCGGGATAGTGCTATATCTACTCAGGATGTAGCCATCACAGATAGTACTGCAGTGAGGTCCTTACCACTGGCATGATTGTAGAGATGAGCGCATATATTGATGAGCATATGGTCACCATGCAGATGGCTACAGATCTGTTGGGTCGTGTGGATGTCCTCATACAGGAGACCATAACTTTACTTCCTTCTTCTGAGAGGGATGCCATGTTGGGCTTGTTAGCTCGCATACACGCTGATTTGTAGATGGGCTTGGATTTTTCTGCACAGATTAGCTTAGCCATTTTGTCATGTACAGTTTACATTGTATATATCAAACAGCATTATATATATAGCAGGGAAATATATTTTTGGATCACTTCCCTTTTAGATATGTTTTGTTGCTTGCTTGATATTTCGCCTGTTATTTCAGGGCTTGCGATCTTGATGTATTCTGAATTCCTCCTTGAGGGATGGACATTGAGATGTCTCTGGACAACTCAAAATGGATCATTGATCTGTATGTATCCCTACCATCTTTGGTGTCTTGGTACTGGTTTCTGTATAGAAATATGGAGAGGAGTGTGGCTTTCCTCTCTGAGATTGACCGCACCACAGATGGTCGCCAGTACTTCTATTTAGGAGAAGCCTAGTTAATTCCATCTCTTATGGATTGGTGTTGCTCTTCAAGGTATGACCGCAGCTTAGATAGCCGCCGAATCTCCTATTTGGGAGGAGTTCAGGTAATTCCATCCCTTTGGTCTGAAGCCGAATGAAATGTAGTGGATTGAAAGATGATCCAGTACCAGTTGACAAGGGTTTATGCTTTGGGAGGGGTGAGACCGCACCATGAATAGCTACCTACGTACTCCTATTGAAGAGGAGATCAGGTCTGCGTAGTTCGAACCTGGTGTAAGAGGTTCAACGCTGTATATGGCAGAAATGGTATAGGAATATTTTTTGTTGTTTTTGTTTTTTTTGTAAGGAGAAAAGGGTAGAAATGTTTTTGTTGTTTTTATTTTATTGCGATCGGGCCATATGAAATGGTTGCCTACATACTCCTATTGAAGAGGAGATCAGGTCGACGTAGTTCGCCCCTCAGGGCGAGTGGAAAAGCGTAATCCCATGTGCAGGTCAGAGTGCGGGGAGGAGAAAGTTTAATCCTAGGTTAAGGATAAACTGCAGGTATGAGAAGTTTGATCCCATGTATGGGTAGCCAAATTGCAAATGCGAGAAGTTCAATCCGTAGTGGGATGACCTAAGTCGTATGAACGCAGAGAAGCCAGACTACTGGCTTAAAAAGTATGTTTCCCTGAGGGGCAAAGTGTGGAAGAGTTGTATGTGGTAAAGGGTTGAAGAACCGGAATGACTGGTGATATGATCATCCAACACCAGGACGTTTGCTTGATGGCAACTTCAGACATAGTATCGTTTCACAGCGTCCAAATTGATGAGTTGTGAAAATTCATCGCCGTCCATTTCTTGCAATATGAGAGCGCCTCCTATCAATACTTCCTTGACAACAAACGGGCCTTCCCAGTTAGGAGTGAATTTTCCCTTAGATTGATCTTGGTTGTCAATGATCTTCTTCAAAACCAAGTCATGTTGTTTAAACTGTCATAGCCGAACTTTTTTGTTGTAGGATCTGGCGATCCTTTGTTGATATAACTGACCATGGAAGATAGTCGCGGTTCGCCTTTCGTCTATTAGAGACAATTGGTGATACCTGTCTTGTACCCATTGGTCTTCATCCAACGAAGCGTCCAATCAACACTCGAGGGATTCCATTTCAACTTCTATGGGAGCCTTTGCTTCCATCCCATAGGTTAATCGTGAGGGTTGCCCCGAAAGGAAGTGCGCATTGAGGTTTTTAGGCTAACAGAGTAAGAGGCAATAAGTCAGGCCAATCTTTGTGGTTGGCGGACATCTTTTGCATGATCTTCTTAATATTTTTGTTAGCCGCTTCAACAGCACCATTCATCTTCGGATGACAGAGTTGAGATGTTTGACGTGAAATTTACTACATAATTCCTCCATCATTCTGTTGTTGAGGTTCTTAGCATTGTCTGACACAATCACCTCTGGTTGTCCATATCGACAAATGACATTGTTTCTGATGAAAGCAATGATGACTTCTTTGGTAACCCTGGGGAAGGAGGCTGCTTCTACCCACTTGGTGAAGTAGTCGATTATGGTGAAGATAAATCGATGTCCATTAATGGCTTTAGGTTCAATGGGCTCGATAACGTCCATTCCCCATATTGAGAAGGGCCAAGGTGTTCTCATATTGTGGAGTTCCCGTGGAGGGACGTGTATATCATTCCCATGAATCTGGAACTGATAGCATCTCCTGACGTGGTCATTGCAATCAACTTTGAGAGATAGCCAATAATGTCCTGTCCTGAGGATTTTCTTGACAAGGAGGGGGCCATTCATGTGGGAGCCACAGACTCCACCGTGGATTTCATCCATAAGCCTTTGGGCTTGATCTTTGTCTAAACATCTGGGGAGACCTAGTCCTGCATCTCTTTTGTAGAGCGCATCTCCACTCAGGTAGAATTTCATAGCAAGTCGATGGATCCGCCTTTTTTTCGGTTCGGGCTCGCCTCGGTGTGTAGATCCATCTCGTAGGTATTCCTTGATATGTTGATACCAAGGATGCTGGATGGGAGGTAGCTCATCCGATACTTCTCCAACATAATTCCCATAGGCTGGGGCCTTGTGCAAGGAAATTGTGACGCTTGGCAAGTGTTCTTTATCTGATATGTGAATCAAGGAGGCCAAAGTTGCTAATGCGTGTGCAAAGTCATTCCTATTACGAGGAACTTGTAGAAAGGAGATTTCTTCGAACTCCAAAACCATCCGTAAAACTTGTCGATGGTAAGGCAGCAAATGCAGTTCCTTGGTTTGATAGATTCTGGTGGATTGTCTGATTACCAACTCTGAATCCCCAAAGACAGTTAACCTTCTGATGCCCATTGAACGGGCAACTTTTAGCCCCATGAGACAGCCTTCATACTCAGTTGTGTTATTGGTGCTGACAAACTGCAATTTGATGGCAACGGGATACTGCTCGCCCGTACTGGATACTAGAACTGCTCCAGCTCCAGAACTTTCCATATTAACAGCTCCATCAAAATACATCTTCCATGATTGGCGCGTATCGTACTGATGGTATTGCTGAACTGTCATTACTCCTTCATCGGGGGAGTATGTTTCCAAGGGTTTGAAATCCCCTGAAGGTGCGGCGGCGAGTTGATCCGCAATTCCTTGACCGTTGATGGACTTTTGAGTCACATATACGATGTCAAATTGTTGTAGGATCAACTGCCATCTGGACAGTCGATAATTTAACATGGGTTTATTGAACACATATTTAAGAGGATCCACGCGGGATATGAGATGGGTTGTGTGACCATGAAGCACTACAAAAAAATAGGGTTTCAGCAACAACCAATTTTCGTTGCTAAAGGTGCCAAATTTCGTTGCAAAAGGGTTTTGGCAACGACTTTAATGTCGTTGCGTCTTTCGTTGCGCAATGAGCGTTGCTAATTGTTCCGCAACGAACGCTTTTTTTTCGTTGCCAAAAGTAATACATTTTGCAACGAAATTTGGCTTTCGTACAGAGACATCGATCCTTTAGCAACAAAATGTATTGTTGCAGAATAATTAAAATTTCGTTGCTAAAAACCCTATTTCGTTGCAAAAGCCTGCTAATTGGCAACGAAATGAACTCTCTTTTTTTTTTGCAACGACCATGCATTTTCATTGCAATTGACACCATTTTGCAACGACATTTTTCGTTGCAGTAAATTATGAAAATTGTTGCCTAAGCTTGCTTTTCGTTGCGGAATGTAAACTTTTTAGCAACGATTTTCGTTGCTGATTATATTATTTGGCAACGACATTATCTTTGAATCAAAGAATCGAAAATGTTTGTTGCTAGTTATTTTTCAATAGCAACGAAAGTCGTCGATTAGCAACGACATTATATGTTGTCGTTTCTTTATATATGCAACGAAAGTTGATATGATTTACAACGATAAAAAATATTGTCTTTTATGTTAGTATTAACAACAATATCCTCTCCGTTGTTATTAGGTTAATTTTTTGTTGCCAAATATTATATTTTTAATGCCATTAGCAACGAAAAATTGTTGCTAAATATATAAAAATTGTTGCTATATTAAAACTTGTTCAATGCTTTAGTAACGAATTATATTGTTGCCAAATCAAAATTTGACATTATTTTTGTGTACCTGGCTGGCTCAATGTCCCCATAGCAAATAATGGCAAAAATACAAAAAACTAAAATATTATTAACTTAATAAAATCATCCACTACATAATCATTCATTATCTTTACAATTAACCATCTAAAGCTACCACAGTTCTTCAATCAAAATATATATCTACATATATAGAGAGAGTACACTTCATAATTTCGTCTTTTGTCTTCCGTAAACGTAGCACGAAAATTTGATACCCAGTATTGTAAGGCAGGTCGTAGAAGCAATCTTCCTGCACATATTTAAAAATAATAGCAAGTCACGAAAAAGAAGCAAATAGGTCACCAAAGGCACTTAATGCCAAATCAATACACAAAGACAATGGAGTTGCTACGTGGTACTAATATTATTAAACCAACAGACTACCCACAATATAATTTATTAAATGGTTGAGCATATAGAAAGATTCCAGAGTCCTTCAACTGACAAAATAAAATGCCTTAAACAAGATAACATGAAGTATATACTAGTTTGACAAACATACACAAGATGGTACCATGTGCAATGTGCATGTATAAGATTACAACAACTATGACAAAGATACACACTTTTCATGTGTCCAACTTTGAAGTAATCATTATGTGAAAAAAACTAAATCTTCTATTACACTTGGCACACAATTCTGCATGCCTATTTACACGGTCCTTGACTTTCATTTTGACAAACTCAAAATTACTAAATCTGGACAAACAACATGCAATTTCACCTTGCAGTCTGTAGTAAATAAAAATTACATCCACTAAGAATTAGTCGGTATTAAAGTTGATAATGAAAAAGCTTACATAAAAATAGCTTCTTAGAACTAATATATGTCTATATATAGTATTGGAAGTTTTCTCTCTCTATATGTATGGATATCCCATGGAGGATAAAATTAATAAATTTAGTACCTCGATCAGAAAGTCAAATCAAATTCTTTCCTTTTGATGACTATAGTCTCTCGATCTTCATGTATTTAATTTGGTAGATGCTTCGATTCCTAGCAATACCGCACAGAAGAATAGAAATCTCCCTCTATATCTCTCTTTACTATGAAAAAACAATAATATCAAAATTTACTTGACAGATTTATGACAATGATGATGATTCAATATTTACTACAAGAACCGAGACAAATATCATATACTATATCAAAAGGCACAAAAAACATATATGGCGAATAACATGAAGAACTCTAGACAAACAGTACGTACTTATATCTTCAAGTAAGTGTAAAAGAGTCGGAAGCTTACCTTCAAACTTGAAATAAGAGCAATTAAGGTTTTTTTCCTTTGCCTTCTCCTGTAAAATAAATGGCCCCAATGGAGAATTCTCCTTTCCTTTTGTATTTAAGTTAATTCGTTATACTGAATTAATTCTTGCGACAACTTGTCCTCCTAGCTCAAACCCTTTTCCTATTGTGGCATCTCTCTCTTTATACATATCTATCCTTGCAATAATTAATAAGTGTGTTTCCATAGAAAAACATTGAAATAGTTGATCTGATAGAACTAATATTGTTAATACAAACTTATTTATAATTAGAGGTCTAATTAAGTAGTTTAAGAAATATAGAGAACTATAATAGTAGTAATATGGCTAGTTTGTCCTCATATCATATCATACTACAATAATTAGTAGGGAATATATATATATATATATATATATATATATATATATATATATATATATATATATATATATATATATATATAACATGCTTTGAGTTGAACTAATTTTTCAGTTTAGCAAACATCATGTATCCATGATGCCTAGACAAAGATCAATAAATATCTTGAGCAATAAAGGTTAAATTTTTTATACAAAATAATAATAATAATTTAATTTTTTTTCAAAAAAATAAATTGCTCAACACCTGCATACTAATATAGAGACACCTCAAGTTCAAAAAGAGAACCAACAAAAGCAACACTTACATTTTAGCGGAAGAATCATGATTTGAATCTTCATCTGCTCCCTGCAGTCAAGAAGCAATATCTCTAAGAATACAAAAAATGAAACAAACAGGAAACAATGTACGCTCAGCCACTAGCTTACCCGCATGGTTCTATAATTGACAAACCCCCACTTTTCTTTCTAAAGAGCTAGTATTTCTTCATCGCCATCAGTATATAATACCTATTACAGATACCAAAAATTGTATAAAATTCATCAGCACTTCAAGACAAATTAAGAACG
This sequence comes from Panax ginseng, assembly GCA_020205605.1. Classification (NCBI taxonomy): domain Eukaryota; kingdom Viridiplantae; phylum Streptophyta; class Magnoliopsida; order Apiales; family Araliaceae; genus Panax; species Panax ginseng. Next base: position 103,293,638 of record CM035143.1, read on the forward strand.
CTGCACTTATATATCAGTAATACCCAAATAACTATCTAAACCAAATGGGTACCTTATGCTTCTTCTTGTGAGGATCAAAGGAAACAACTTCAAATACAGAATTTGCACTCCGGCACCCTTCTAAAATTAGTCCTACTATTTTTCTTGAAACAAAAGAAGCCCATAGATTGTATCGAATTAAGTTACCCCAAAATCAAATACAGAATTTACACATTATTATCTTGAGAGATTAAAATCAATGCCCTAAATAAACTTACTCACCACTTCATAGCAGATAAAAAAATAGTGTTCAAAAGATGTTAATAGAAAATAGGGCAGGTCAATGTTTAAGGACTCATTCAGAATAAAAGGCAGATGCTGTTGAAGAGGTTGGATCCAAACTTTTTCTCTATGCCCCACTAGAAGTCCATGTGCCACACCATATACTTGATTATCAAATAATCGAAGTTCCTCCAATAAAAACGAAGCTTCTTTAAATGAACTGCAACAGCTGCAACCAGAGGCAAAACAGAACAACTGAGATTACCTATTATTTAGTGAGAATTGTTAGATGCACATGCTACCAACAAAGTTTCTGTATTAAGAACAGGCAAACAGAACGACAGAAGCAAAAGTTAAATGCCATTCTATCGATTAAAGAAAAATATTCAGTCAATTATTTTGACATTGATGCACCAGAAGTATAACAATTATTGCAAAGGTTCCTAGTTTAGACAAGAGGAGCGTGACATCACCTCCACACAATATTACCTACCTTGTTTACCAAATTTTGGAAGAAGAAGAAGAGGAAGACATGAATTCCTTCATGTTCTTTATAATGTTGCATGTATCATAGACACAAAAAGCTAAAAGCTAGGTTCATAGACACAAAATGCAGCAAAAATTTGAACAATATGATTGTTTTACCTTCCAGTGCAGTACCATTGGAACAATGGTTCTTTATCATAACAGCTAAATCTGTTGGAGAAGCTCCAGCAAGCTCAAAACTTTTCAACTGCAGCCTCCAAACAATGGGCTTTGCTACGAATTTGATCATACAGTGTCTACATTGAAATTGACCTTCATCATCATTACAGGAAGGAAAAAAAAGTTTAGATTAATATATGAGGTTAGGCCAGAGTGGAAAAGAAATTTTACAACAATGTTACACTTGAAAAAGAGCGAAGCTTTTCTAGAAACTATGAGAAAGAAAGAATCAAAGAAAGCTTTTCTAGAAACTATGTACCTGATGAAGAATTAAAAAGAAGCGAGAAGATTACCTAAGAGCTTGTGCTCGAGATGCAAGGAGCGAGATGACTTGCAATCTTGTCGATGAATCAACTTTTATAGACACAACCATGAATCAACTTTCAATCATTGTGGCAAAATCCCTGGAAAGCATAGGACAAAAGACCAGAAAAATCACCAGCTTTTTGTGGAGTAACTAATTTTGCCTTCTTATCAGTAACAGGTGTTTTGGCAGACTCAAAAGGACACAATAATCAGCATGTAATATCAAGAACTAATATGAGAATGTTGTAACCTTAACACAAACCACACTTATTGAGAAAAAAAAAAGATAAACGGTCGTGTACCTTCTGAGGCGTCTGTTCATCCTCCTTGTCACTATCATCATCGTCATCCTTATCAGATCCATCCTTGGTATCCTGAACCAAACACCACACCAAAATCACCATTTTGGAAGTAAATAAAAAAAATAAGAAAACCACAATCTAAGCTAAAAAAGTCATTAAGCTAATAACGTTGTGGTTTAAGTGTTGTCTATTTACTACTTTGTACTAGTGCTAACACTATTTTCCTACATTACACATAAGTAGCTATACTATGCAAAGTGCCAACATCTTTTCTAAATTCCATATGATCATAAAACTCACTAACTAAATCCATATAAACACACCTACTTGAAAAAGAAATTAGACAAACACAACCAATTTTCTTCAAATTGACAAGCAAATCAGGATGAGAATGAAAAATAATAGTAGGCCCAGTCATGAAATTATACTTCATTGCATTATACTTTAACTGAGCAAATTCAGTTAGCATGTTGGGATCAATTAATGGTGCTGACATTTTGGTTCTTTTAGAAGAAGAAGATGAAGAAGAAGGGACAGAAAAAGAAGTGGGCTCATAGGGAATTATAGCTGACATGGTAGAAGATATAATGGTAGTATACTAGCATTTTTAAGCAAATAGATGTATTTATACACAAGTTCAAACTAAGGAATCAAACACTTTGAGCATACATTAAAAAGGCTCATACATACTCCTTATAATCTCAAAAATGACAGAATAAAAGTTACCATCCCTTAACCCAGTTAAGAGTAAAGATCATCAAATTACCAGAAGATGAAACTATACTGATAAATGACCCACAAAAATGAGAGAAAATCAAAAACCTATAATTACTAGAAATCATAATTAACAAGGCTATATATTCCAAATTTCCAATAGAAAACAGAGGTTGTCCACAACAAAAAAACAAAAACAAAGTCCCCAAATCCAATCTTCATTTGTGTACATACACGCAATTATTTTGCGATGAAAATCCAATCACGATAAACATCAAGAAATCAAAGCAATCAAGAAAGACACATATTTAGTTTATAATCACCGAGAATTGTATATAAAATTATAAATTTCTAGATAAATATAAATATAATTAAATACCTGGTGTGGTCCTTGGAAGAGGTTGTGGTGGAAAAATTAAGGCGATGATGAGCAGAATCTCTGCGATGTTGAGAATAATGGAAACATCATCCTCCTCCTCGGAAACTAGGGTAGGGGGCAACAAGGTTGAGGCGGTAGGCTCGTCGCTCGCGACTGGGCTGGAGAAGAGCAAGACGCAACTGGGCTGGAGAAGGGGTAGGCCACGAGTCGCGACTGGTTGCGTGAGGGGTGCCTATTGGTGGTGAGTTGTGAAAGAGATGATGGCAGATTTGGGCGCAGCGGCAGTTAGGAGTAGAAGCAAAACTGAAGGGCTCAAGCTGAAGGCTGAAGGCTGAAGGCTGAAGGCTGAAGGCTGAGGGCTCTAAGTACACAACTCCTGATTATAATAGGAACTCGTTTCACAAAAAGAATGACTTTAATTTTAACATATAAAAACAATTAATATTATAAACTTTTTAAAAAATAATATTATAAATAAAATTATTATTTCAAAAACTTAAATAAATTTAAATTTAAATTTTAGGATGTCATAAATTAGTTAATAACAAACTAAAATATTACTCTTTGTTGAACGAAAAATTAATTATTTAACACATTTGTGTTTTGTTCCCAAAAAAGTCTTAATTATTATAATTTTTTATTGTCAATTTATAATATTTTAGAATTTTAATTATTTTACCTCAATATTTTAATTAATAAAATATTTAATATTATAAATTATTTAAAAATTATTATTAAGACTAAAATTCTATTTTAAAAAACAATTTGAGTTGTAGGATACCATAAATTAATTAAGAATAAAACTCAAACTAAACTCTTCCTACAGAATAGATGAGTAATTTTTAAGCATTTGTGGTTTATTCCACATAAAAGCCTTATCTATCTTTTTTTTTCCCATGGTCATGTATGAAATTTTAAATTTTAAATTATTGTAAATTTATTTATTTTTATTAAAGAAATAGTTGATATTGTAAGTTCTTTAAAAGTATTATTAAAATAAAAATTTGTTACTATAAAAGTTAAATCTATTTATATTAAAATTTATATGCACCATAATTAATTTTAAAAAATTATTTAGAACAAAATAGTGACCAATTTTATCTCTCACAAAAATCTCTAAACAATAATGTATAGTGAGAAATACATCATTCAAAAAAATCTTGTTTATGTAATTGGAACAAATCTTAGCTCAAAAAAAAATGAATAAAAATAAACTACTGACAACTAAGCTTAACTCTTAGAATCTGAGTTTCACTGTTTGTCATGTTGAGTTCCCGTTCTTGACATTTTGTATCGATCTGGGGAATGCCCCTAAGTATATGTATCTCTTTTCTTTTATATACATTTAAATTTAGCAAAAAATAAATTAAATAATATGGAACAACTTATAAGTACAATTTAAAAATTTATAAATAATTTATTAGATAAATTTTAAATATGACATGTTTTAATGACAATTTGATTAATTTTGAGTGATATCATTATAATATATCACTTTAATTGGAATAAGAATATGAAAAAGGGACACGATATATGCATTTGGTTTGTGAATTTGAGAAGTTATTGTAAGTTTATGAATTTGATAAGCTATTACAAATGAATCTATGATGCACAAACAAAAATACCAATGAAAACGAAAAACTTGAAATATATTCAAATTTGTATTCCTATTTAAAATTTGTATTCGAATAACTTTATATATATATATATATATATATATATATATATATATATATATATATATATATAACCTTACTAACTACATACAATTTAGTTTTAATCTTATGTAACATTTCATTTGTTCATGTATGTGTATATCGTTAAATTAATTAAAATTTTAATTCCGTAGACTTTTTGAAGAGTTACACAATATATTATAAGGGTAAAATGTAAAGTCGACCATTGAACTTTAGGAGTTTTTGGGTATTGAGATCTTTTTTTTTTGTCAACACCTACGTGCGTTGATCTGCGTACGTGGTGGCGCCTACGTGGCACACGTGGTAGATCTACGTAGGCATCTTTTATTTTATTTTACACGTGGACATGCTGATGTGTTGAATATTGAACTTTATCCCAAAAAATATGTTGATGCACAAATTCAAACCCAAGACCTCCAATTTGGAATATAGATCCAATGACCACCCAAGCACATGGACCTAGTTGTTATTATTTTGCAAGGATTAGTATTTATAACTGAACAAATCATTTCCCACAAATTAAAACAGATCCCCTTTCCTTAGATCTGTTACGTACATACATAAATGTACATAACTAATTGCGTGATAATAATAATAATAATAATAATAATAATAATAATAATAATAATAATAATAATAATAATAATAATACTTATTAGTTATTGTTATTATTATAACTTTAGGGATTTTTGGTCACATGTGCGTTGACCTGCCTACGTGACAGATCTGACGTGGATTTTTTTTATTTTATTTTATAAGTGGACCTTCCTACGTGGCGCCTTTTTGCCTTTTTGAAATTTTTTCCAAAATTATGTTGATGCACAGATTCGAACACGGAACCTCTAATTTGGAACATTGGTCCAATGACCAACTGAGCAACATGGGTCTTATTGTTGTTATTTTGCAAAGATTAATATTTATAACTAAACAATTAAATCCTCAAATTAAAAGACAACATATCCCAAGTAATTCCCATAGCAAACCTTAAGGATATATTTACCGAAAAAAACATATTTTAATTAAATATATTACCTAAAATATTACATAATTTTCGGTAAATATTTTTTTTAATAGTAATAATAATAATAATAATAATAATAATAACAATATTAATAATAATAGTACTAATAATAATAATAGTAATAATAATAATAATAGTACTAATAATAGTACTACTACTACTACTACTACTACTACTACTACTACTAATAATAATAATAATAATAATAATAATAATAATAATAATAATAATAATAATAATAATAATAATAATAATAATAATAACGCATTAATTTGGAGTCCATTTTGGTTTCAGGTGATCAAAATTTCGTAATTGGAAAAGATGAATGCAAGGTGAGACACGTAGGAGTTATTTAATACCCCTTACTCTATGGTTAGTCCAGTAGTCATATATTATTTGTTACGTAGGAGTTATTTAATACCCCTTACTCTATGGTTAGTCTAGTAGTCATATATTATTTGTTAATGTTATATGTTGAACCTATAGTTAATAGAAGTGCTTCCAATATTGCCAATATTACATTAAGCGGAATAATCGACTTATTATTATTATTGTTATTATTGTTATTATTATTATTGTTGTTGTTGTTATTGTTATTATTGTTATTATTATTATGATTATTATTATTATTATTATTATTATTATTATTATTATTATTATTTTTATTATTAGTACTATTATTATTGTTATTTTTATTATTAGTACAATTATTATTATTATTATTATTATTATTATTACTATTATTGGTATTATTATTATTATTAGTACTATTATTATTATTATTATTATTATTATTATTATTATTATTATTATTATTATTATTATTATTATTATTATTATCTTTATTTAAGGCAACATTTTAATAGTCGTTGCAAAAAGTTGTATAAAATATGCAATGAAAATAAAAATTGTTGCCAATGAATATGGTCCATATTAGGCAACGAAAAATAGCAATAAAAAAACTTTCGTTGCCCACGATGAGAAGAAATCAAGTGGTTAGAAATTTTGCAACGAATTTCTAACGAATTTTGTTTCCAAATTTTGCAAATACTTATGAATTTCGTTGCAAAAAGTGAAAGCTTGACACAATCTGCAACGAAGGACAAGTTTTGTTGCTAAACATACACTTTTAGAAACGACTTATAAAATAGTTGCCTGAAAAATCGTTGCTAAAGCTCCATTTTTAACAACAAAAAAACTTTCTTTGCCCACGATGACGGGAAATCAAGTGGCTAAAAATTTTGCAATGAATTTCTAACGAAATTTTTCCTCGCCTTGAATGAATTAGCAGAACGAAATTTTGTAACGACTTATGAATTTCGTTGCAAAAAGTGAAAGCTGACTGACAATAATCATAATGAAGGGATGATTTCGTTGCTAAATATATACTTTTAGCAACGACTTATAAAGTCGTTGCCCGAAAAATCGTTGCTAAAGGCACATTTTTTTGTAGTGAAGGTAGTGATGTAACCTCATGGAAGCCCATGCTAAAGCACAACACGTCTTCTCAATCAGAGTGTACTTTTGTTCACTGCAGCTGAATCTTTTGTTGAGGTAATAGATAGCTCGTTCTTGGCCTCTATCGTCCTTACGTCTCAAAGATGCGACCCATGGCATTGTCACTTATGGACAGGTACATGAACATGGGAACATCATCCCTAGGTGGTACCAACACGGGAGCTTTAACTAGCTGTTTCTTGATTGTGAGGAAGGCATTTTGGCACTCATCATTCCATTTCATGGAGAAGTTCTTCCTTAATAGCTTGACGATTGGCTCACAGGTTGCTGTGAGTTGAGAGATAAACTTGCTAATGAAGTTGATTCTTCCCAAAAATCCCCGTATTTCCTTCTCTGTCTGAGGAATGGGCATTTTCGTGATGGCCTGGATTTTGGTTGGATCCAGCTCAATCTCTTTGTGGCTGACTAGAAATCCTAGCAACTTGCCCGATCTAACGCCAAAGGCGCATTTGGCTGGATTCAACTTCAAGTTGTACTTTCGCATCCTGTTGAATAACTTTTTGAGATGGTCTAGATGGTCATCCTCCTTCCGGGACTTGACAATGATGTCATCCACGTAGATCTCTATCTCCTTGTGCATTAAGTCATGGAAAGAGCCATCATAGCTCGCTGATACGTGGCTCCGGCATTGATGAGGTCGAATGACAACCGTCTATAGCAAAAGCTTCCCCCAAGGCGTGATGAAAGAAGTTTTCTCACGATCTTCCTCAGCAACCATGATCTGATGGTACCCTTAAAGCAATCGAAAAAGGAGTACATGCAGATTACATTGATATTGTCAATAAGAATGTAGATAAATGGCATGGGAAAGCTATCTTTTAAGCAAGCTCTGTTCAAGTCCCGGTAATCCACGCAAACTCGCACCTTCCCTCTGGGTTTAGGCACGGGCACAATGTTTGATATCCACTCAGGATATGTAGACACCATGATGATGCCAGCTTGAAATTGTTTCATAATTTCTTCTTTCACCTTTAAACGCCACTCAGGTTTCAATCGCCTGAGCTTTTGCTTGACTAGCTTAAATCCCTCTTTAATGGGAAGGCGATGAAGAACAATGTCAGTGGACAAACCCACCATGTCTTCATGAGACCATGCAAACACATCATGGAATTGGGTTAGTAGTGTAACCATGTCATTCCGTTGGTTTGGGGTAAGGTCTGAACCAATCTGGATTAACTTAGGGCTTTCTAAGGTTCCGAGATTGAAAGAAGTGGTTTGGTCAAGGTTGGGTTTAGGTTTGTCTTTGACCCATTCTTGAATCTCTGGAGGCACCTCAATGTCCTCATGTATATCCATCAAGGCTGAATTTATCTCTATATCAAAGGTACAATCCTTGTGGAGAAGAGGCACTGTATCAGCAAGTACAGGCACATCTAAATTTAGGGTCCTGAAACAAAATATGCTTTCACTTAGTATATATGAAATGTTTTGATCATACACAGTGTTAGCGTATACTGGCAAAATAAACTGCTAATACTATAAAGAAAAGTAAGCAAGAGATTATATCTACAGGCGTAAAGAGTTACGCCCATTTTACCTGTGCTCACCAATACAAGGAATGTTGTTCCAATTGGCAAGGGTAAAGTCCGGGTGGACCGCAGCGATGGAGGGATTGTCATCGTCCTCCCTATCCCAAATGATGGCCATTACATCTGGGAAATCATCGTCTGGGGTGTATCTATTGGTATGTTCATCATAAACGATGATGTGTATGCCTGACGTTATTCAGATGACGTCTTACTTGATTCTTCGTTCCTTCTCTTCCACTGCGGGATTTGGAACAAAGACTTCTTTCTCCTTCATCGGTACCGGCTTAGGAAATAACATAGCCATCACGTTGGTTGGCACCTTTACAGGAGGTTGTGCGGACTCAGCAGTTGTAATTATAGATGAACATCGTATAACTGAAGACGGAGGAATCTGAGGATGTTTATGGGATTCCTGTTACTAGAACTGATAAAGTTGCCTAGCCCAGCTGTACTAGTTTTACAGATAACTTGGATGGGGTATTTGATACCCTGATGATTTTTACCCAGCCCTTGTCCTAGCTGATGACCCAAGGATATCATTTCTTGAGTAGCTGCCATCACTTCGTCAGAAATCTTGGGTGTGAGAGGTGGCGTTCCAATAGCATGGTATTGGGTATTGCTTACTTCCAAGGCATGAAAACTGACCAGATCAACATCTGCATTGGCATTGATGTATGGTATATCACTTTGTGCAGGACACTCCGGCTCAGCGTTGACGGTGACTAGGCTGTCATTGATAATGTATTTTAACTATTGAGGAAGGGTGGAGGGGTCTGCCCCTGCTATATGAATCCAAGGTCGTCCCAAGAGCAGGTTGTATCCCGAATATATCTTGAGTATGTGGAAAGATACGCAGAATGTATGGGGACCAATTTCAATTGGCAGTTCAATTACCCCAACCGAATTCCGGCGGCCTCCGTCGAAAGCTATGATGACAGTATGGCTATTCCGAATTCGATTAAGATTGATATTCATCTTCACCAAGGTAGCGTATGGACAGATATTTAAAGATGAGCCTCCATCTATCAAGACTCCAGCTAGCATGTATCCGGAGGATAGGACCGCAATGTGCAACGGTTTGCAATGACCAGTCCCCTCGGGCGGTATGTCATCATCACTAAAGGATATCACATTTTTGTTGAAAATGTGATCAACCAGATGTTGAATTTTTTTCGTATCAACTGATGTTGGTAGATAGGCTTCTTCTAAAACCTTCAGCAAAATCGTCTGGTGATCCTCAGAAGTTAGGATCAAGTCCAAAATTGATATTTATTGTGGAGCTTCTTTTAAGCTTAAAACCACCTTGGCTTCGTTATGACCCATAGTGTGGAGGAATCTTTCAATCTTCTCCATGGGTATTTTCCCCTTTAATTTGATGGTAGACTTCATCACCCGTTGGGGAAGATACAGTGGATTTTCCTTCGACACTGTAGTAGTTGTATGTGAGGTGGACCCTTCACCTTCTCTATAATTCTATGGAACTGTGCTCAAGCTAACAATAGGATATTGTGCTCTGCATGGCAAGTTGATTGGCTCGGGAGCGGCCACTTTCAAAGGATTGTTGCTTCCCTTGAGTTGAATTGTTGGCATTGTGAGTGATTTATTAGCCCCATCAGTTTTAGTGGATATGACTGCTACCAAACTCTTCCACTTAGTAGGACATGTATTCTCACTTGCAAGTAACACAGTATCATCGTCCGCTAGGTGCAGGACACCACTGTCAATTAGATTTTGGATGAGGTGGCGGAGTGCCCAACATTCTTCTGTGCTGTGACCGCGAGAATGGGAGTGATATTGACATACTCCATTAGATTTGTACCGTCCTGAATGGGGGTTGATTGGAGGTAGAAGGGAACTGATCCTTCCTTCATTGATTAGCATCTGAAGGATTTCCTCCATAGGTTGGCCTAAATAAGTGAATTCCCTTTTGTTGGCAAAATCCCGATGGGCTTTGGCATTTGCTCTCTTTGCCACTTTGTCTTCCAGCATTTCATTTTCTGAAAGTGACGAGGGAATATTCATGACAAGAGGTAGGATCTTCGCTTCCTCTGGTGATTAATTGACGTGTCACTTGATGCTGATAAGTCACCAATTCTGCCAATTGCTCAATTTGCTTGCATAGAGCTTTCATCTTTCGTTCCATTGTGAACTGGAACTTGGCATAATCCCATTTATTAACACCGTCTTTGAGGGTCTGGGAGGATTCACAGTTGAAATTAGAATTCTGTCCATTGCTCCAATTGATTATGTTGACCTCTTCTTCTTTGTGTTGAGGAAGAGGGTTGTCTTGAACGTGAGGCTGATCTGGTTTGGTAACCACGATCTCACCATTGTCTATCAGGTCTTGGATCTTGTGTTTCAAGGCCCAACAATCTTGAGTATCATGTCCAGGTGCCCCGGCATGATAAGCACATTTCCGAGCAGCATTGAAACCCCGTCCATTTTCTTCTGTGTTGTCAAAAGAGTAAGAATGTTCTCGAGGGTGTCCCCTAAGGGTGTGAACACTCGAGAGCGTTTGACTTCTCCACCTTTTGGCATTGGAGGGTTCGAAGATTGTGCTTGAAATGGAGTGTAGTTTCTCCTTTGAATAGGCATGTTCTGACTGCCTTTTTGACCTTGTAGTATCAGGGAAACATCTTCCTCTTTCTTTTTATGGACCCTCAGAAGTTGTTTCCATAATTTTGGATTGGATGTGATCAAAGAATGACTTTAAGGGCGCCTAGGTCTTGAATTTTTTGGACTTCAATCCCATCTCACCATCTCCCCATGTTTGACCATTTCGGAAAATGGTTTGCCGATGTTAAGCTAAGACTCTTTCATAGAAAGGAGCTTCTTGTATGTCATGAAAGTCATGACCATCTCTAATTACATCATGGAAGGAATAACTTGGGCGCCAAGGCGTCTCCACCTTTGAGCATACTCTCCGAAAGACTCGTTAGATTGCTTTCTTGATCTTGGTAATCTGATACCGATCAGAGCCATCTGAGGCTCGAAAAGCGATTGAGTGAGGAAAGCATGTGCTAGCTCTTCCCAACTATGGATCTTTGAGTTGTCTAATCTTGTGTACCACGAACGGGCTTCTCCAGTTAGACTCTTTTGGAATAGCTGCATTCTGAGCTTCTCGTCCTCTGCATAAGATCCAAGTTCTCCAATAAACACCTTTAAATGTGTGTAAGGATCTCTTAACCCGTTATATTTTTCAAAGTCAGGAGTCTTAAACTTTTCTAGATAATGAACACCAGGGAAAATGCAAAGATCAGCATATGAAACACTCCCATGTGTTCCAATTCCTTTGATAGCACGAAGGGTCTCTTCCATTTGGAGGACTTTCTTTTTGATGTCACCGGTGTCTGGGTCTCCAGTGGGATGGGCAGCATCATGAGTTTTGTTGGTCGTATACAACTGTAGTTCAAGTATTGTAATGACCTGGGTTCCCCCTTGTGTGGAGGATTCAACATGTACGGGTATTTTTGGACCCTGAGTAGACTGGTGTAGTTCTTTGAGTAGAAACGACCAAATCAGTAATTTGTTTGCTTAATCCGTCCAATTTTTATGAGAAATGGATTAAGGTCACCTGGTCGATGATGACATGGTTGATTTGTAGGCTGTAGCCTTTTGGATTGTGGACGGTAGTAGGTCCGATTGGTTCCCTGCGAAAGACTTGCATAGTTTAGTCTTTAGGGAATGTGTGTATAATAACATGCTATGTGATGTGTCCATTTTAGGAATTTTATCCTGCAAAACGGATGTCAGCTGTTTGGTAATACAGGATAGCATGTTATGTATGTGTACACATTTCTTATTATTTCTCATTACATGGAGATATATATGAAATATAATTACAAGTAATTGTGTTTACAAGTAATTAAAATGAGAGAGCATGAAGAGACTTTCCTCCATTTTGGGTTTATCAGAGGCTGACCTATCTTAGGTTATTCTCGCGGCTTTTTGGCATGAAGGTTCCCAAATCATCGCAATTTACTCAACGGGAAGTTAATCCGATCTTTCAACTGAAGCGAATTTAGGTGGTGCCTTTCCTGAGCCTCGGGGAATCAGTCTTCCCACGAGTCCAATAATAAAACACCGATGGGATAGCCTCCTGGTGGAGGGACCACACAACATACATTCATATACATCGCGTCTCACCATATGAAAATGATGACATGTGCGAAACACTAATATCACAATCAGTTATGGTGTGAGGCACTAAGTGTAATAAGTAAATGCATTCATACACATTCATCATAAATGTAAATGCAACATCCACACACAAGCAGATAATAGTTTTGAAAAGATTGTAATAGCGGCTTAAGTCCTCTTACTGGAGTCCCCAGCAGAGTCACCACCTGTCGACGTCGGGATTTTTAGATGTCCCTTTCTGTTTACATGTTCTTTGGTGTTCTCATTTTAGGTGAGATTTATTTAAAAAAACAAGTGAAAAAGGTCCGACATGTATAATGTCGACGATGGACTGTTAAGAGTCGCCAGTTGGTTTTTTAAATGGTTGTACCAACACAACCGAGAAAAGATTTGCACATTGACCCGATGATGTGACATCATTAAAAGCGAATCGGTGAAACCGAGATTCATTAGGGTCCGGGGACTTGGTTATGATGAGGGAAGGTGTTAGGCACCCCCCGACATCCGTGTTACCACGGTGACCGCCTCTTTTCAAGAAACTATTATCTGAATGTGTGTGTGTGTGGGTCAATGTGCTGTTATTTGGAAGTAGTGCGAGACCTCGTTCGCACCTATATACAAAGGGTTTGAATTTATGTAAAAAATCAGTTTTTAGCAAGATATGGCAGTGATGTTTTATAAAGGAGGTTTTTCAAACCCTGATGCTCAATAGTAATTGAGACCTTTTACTCTCCCATTTTATTAAGTGTTCGGCTTGATTGATTTTATTTTACAGATGCGAGGCATCCGTACGAAAATAATATACAAAATAATGCCGACTTCCTTGTGGGTATGGAAACCATCTGAGGAAATTCAGACATCGCAGAATAATTTACAAGCTGCTTACAGCTGAAAATGTCCATCATGAAAACCGAATCTAGATCCAATAAGCTGAATCTGTGATCACATGATTCCTAGGCGCACATGATACCGCAATTTGTATGAAAGCAGTAAGCAGGTATATATATATATATAAAAGCTTTAAATATATATATACAGACATGATCACCAACCACGAAGCACCTCCATGGGGGATCAGAAATGTAAATAAAGTTGTAAAAGCTATCAACCACCACGGAGGAAACTCCAGGTGGGACAAAACGTAAATAAAGCTGTAAAGCTATCAACCACCACGGAGGAAAATCCAAAGTAGGACGAAATATAAATAAAAAGCGATGCAGAGCAATCAAGCGCCACGAAGTGAACTCGAGGCGGAGACGAAACGTAAAGAAAGTCAGAAGCGATCAACCACCACGAAGTAGACTCTGTGGGGATTTAAATATATATATATATATATATATATAAGCAATAAACACATCGAATGTAAAATTAGGGCTCATCGAGCGAGTTCGACAGCAGTTCATATATATATAATATATATATATATATATATAAGCGAATAAACGCATGCCAGGATGTAAAATCCAGGCTCATCGAACAAAAAGTCCACACACAGTTAATATATATAAATGTGTGTGTGTATATATATATATATATATATATATATATATATATATATATTAAGCGATAACGCCTCAGAGCGAAGTTCAGCTCATCGAACAAAGTTCGACACACAGTTCATATATATATATATATATATATATATATATATAAGCAAATAAACGCTCCAGACCGAAGCCTAGGCTCATCGAACAAAGTTCGACACACAGTTCATATATATATAAATATCTATATATATATATAAGTAAATAAACGCTCTAGACTGAAGTCTTAGCTCAATCGAGGCATAACTCGATAATGTTAGTCCATATATATAAATATATATATAATATATATGTATATAAAAACTGAAATAAAACCACGGACTGAAGTCCGGGAAAACACAAGCAACACGACTCTCAACGTGAAGAAGGGTGTGTGCAAAGATGAAGAGAAAGACTTTAAAGTGTGTGAGAAGGCTTACGATTGGTACACTAAAGAAGAATTCTATATCTTTAAAGTGGGTAAACACTGGCTTTTGTAAGTACAAAAGTAGCTATATATGAGCTCACAAGTGTTTAAAATGAGAAAGCACTCAATATGGGGAGAGTACAGAGCAAATTGGGCAGGGCTTCCTCGTCGTTTTCTCTTGCAAAATGGCTACCCCAAGCCCTCTATTTATAGAGGGTGGAGCCGTAGGTGTACGAGAGGCTACCCGGGTTGCCCCGAGTTTTTCGGTTCGGGTCGTCTCATAGTACATGCATTCGAGCACTGTAATGTCCGCTCAAACTTTCAGGATTGCAATTTGGGCATTCGATTGAGGTATACAGGACCTATTTCGGACCGACGTTGTCGAGAGTTATACAATGGCATAGGATTAGAGTTTGTACGAAGTCATTGAAGATGGGACGATGCCCTCCGGTCTTCAAGCCTCAAATTCTATATGTTACCCCGCACAATAGTCACTCGGGATTGGTTCTCCTTGATTCTTGTGGGACATCGTTGTGTAGAGATGTGTGTATGAAATGTTTGACATGACGTGGCGTGGCATCACGTTGGCAAGATGACGATGTTTCCCCTTCTGGGTTTATCGCCGGTTTGAAATTTGACTCAGCGAGACGTTGCTCGAGGCTTCACGAGATTGGCTCATTAATTTATGAAGGTCCTCAGTGTCATCTCTGAGGTGGGCCTGTCCTCTCGGTATTATCTCCGGGTTGGTACTGAGTATCTCGTTGTGCGTGCCGAGATTGAAGCTAGTTGTATTTGAAACAAGCATTTCCGGGGTTATCGCTGGAACTACTTTCCTTGGGGTTATCACCAAGGTTGGTAGCTATTCCCATGATTGAGACTGAGACTGGATACCTCGGGGTTATCTCCGAGATTAATCGGTCTTCTCCGGTGTGTGTTCCGATATTGGATCTGCACGCCTCGGGGTTATCTCCGAGGTTGGAATTGTTACTCCTGGTGTGTGTTCCGGGGTTGATGTTGAACTCCCGGTAGTATCCGGAATGGGTATGAACAGTCTTCCAGGGTTCTCTCTTGAAAGACGATTATGTCTTCCTGCAAGGTTAGTGACAGGTGTACAGAAAATTTCGAGTGTCTACAATGAATAGTACCGTATGAATAGTACTGTACGTATGAATAGTGTCGTATGTATGAATAGTACTAAGGCATGAAAAACTTAAAATTTAACAAGAATATTCAAAAAAAATTATTGTGAAATGATACTAGATGAAGCGCAAATTTCAAGGATATTCTACTAATTTCAAGAAGTATAGAAGCAATACTTATCAAAATAAGTGTCTAATTAGGAATATAAAACGAAATAATATTACTTACATACTACAGAGAATGGAAGAAAATATTATTTCTTACGAATATTAAACAATAATAATATCCCTTACGACTGTTGAACAAAAATAATATTCCTTACGAATATTGAACGGATATAATATTCCTTACGAAGATTGAACGAAAATAAAATTCCTTACGAATACGAAAAATAATATCGTAAGCGAATATGAAATAAATAATACCCCTTACCTGAAAAAGAGAGCAATTCCAACTGGTATAGCGAAGATATTCTTGAAGCAAACTTATACTATTTTTTACACTCAAAGATTCCTTAAACTCTAAAGAAATACGCTCAATATTATAAAAGAAGAATTCTCTGATTCTGGTGTGAGTTTCATTTCTAAACTGAGCATCCTATTTATAGGAGAATGACAGGATACTATTTAGAAAATAAAATCACAATTTGCACAAGAAAATTTGGCGAATTCATTCATGTGCATTAATACCGAAAAAAATGTCTTTACTATACAACACTATGATCGCTATGCAAAGATTACTATGCAAACAATAAAATATAATATATTCTATTTTACATAAAAAAACAAAACTTATATAATATATATATATATATATATATATATATATAATAGTCACCACCCGTGACTCTAATCCCCCCTTTAATTATATATATATATATATATATATATATATATAATAAAATTGAGATAACTTTCTACCGATAGCTTTTTAAAAAATGGGTAAGTGGGGGTCCATGTAATAAGTCAAATTTATAACAAATACTTCATAAAATACCCATCTATTTATCTCAATTCACTAGGCTTTACAAAACACATTTTTAATAACAATTATTCATCATTAATATTATAACTTACAATATTAACAACCAGATCATTCCCAGGAAAGAGGGAGCTTTTCGATAAGGACTTCTCCCCGACAGAACTTTCTAGACATTGTCAATAATGCAAATAATAATATGAATAACGTTGTCATCTCAATTATTGATTTAATAATATAAAATATTGTGCAGATGATACTGTGAGAATAATTGAATCAACAATGTGAGATACTATGCAACAATTACTGTGGTAATAATTGAATAAAACTGAGTGATTCTCACGTAAGCATCAATAATCAAAGATATTGTACAATACCGTGTGCTAATATACAACCACGCGTATTACTGTACTTTTATCACCGGTTATTTCAACAGTTAACGGTAAAAGTTTTGTCGTTATTTTTATAAACATTATTTATGTTGTTTTCTAACTCCGACAGTAATTCTATTGTGGGGTCCACTAATGATTGTGTTGTCGTATGAATATTACTAAATAAAATAATAATTATAAGAAAATTGAATACTTTCATTTCATAAAATTTGGGGTCTTACAACATGAGTAACTATCATGTATACAATGAAATGTACGAGACTAGATGTTGATCGATCACATTCTGGAGAAGATCACTATAAGACAGTGAAAATTATCTTATAGTACTTAAAAGGAACTAAGGATGTGATCATATACATGGTGGGTCTGAATTAAAACTAGAGGGATTAACAGACTCAAGTTTTTCAGACTGACCAAGACAACAATAAATCCACTTTAGGGTAAGGTGTTACTTTGAACGGTGGTGCAGTGAATTGGAAAGATTCCAAACAGCAAAGAGTTGTTGGTTTAATGATGAAGACAAAGTATATAGCTATAAATGAAGCTGTAAGTTGATTGTTTGGATGAAAAGTTTATTACAGAACTAGAAATAGTTCATAAGTCTCATCTTAGATCTAAACATGTGTTTGGCACTTTCATTTGATTAGAGGAATCATTGAAAGATGGAAAATCACTATAGAGATAGTGGACTCTCAAGAACAACATTACATATCCATATATTAAAACTTATCCAGCAGTAGGATGATCGTCACTTAGAGAATAAGAGTATAAGATACCATGACGATTGGCTTTAGTGCAAGTGAAAGATTGAAAGTAGTATGCACACAAGCCAATCATATTGATGATAAAGCATATACATTGTAACAATCTTATTCTTTTATTAATAAAAGTATTCATTTACTAAAGACTTTAATTTATCTATATGGTGTTGTTTTAATAATATTTGATATACTCATAGTTTTAAGCAATACTTTTAGAATCTTGATGAGATCATGCTAATGAGATCTAAATTCTTAGATAGCTTAAAAACAAAAATGTTCCCAATCGATTGATTACTAAAAAGGGGATTAGTGAATTCGGATAGCTAGATTGGTACATACGTTACTTGCTCATTGGATGAGGATGATTGATCTCATGATCATTTGTGTGGAGACACAAAAACAAGTATGTAGGTGCTTATTGGAGAATAAGTTCACTGAACGTGACTCGCTAAGGAATACCTAATGGAGTTTTACTTGCCTGTCAATAGGAATTCTTATAGTGATAGTAGTATGCACACAAGCCAATCATGTTTGATGATAAAGTTTATCCAACAGCAGGATAATCGTCACTTAGAGAAGAAGGGTATGAGATACCATGGCGATTGGCTTTAGTGCAAGTGGGAGATTGAAAGTAGTATGCACACAAGTCAATCATGTTTGATGATAAAGCATATACTTTGTAACAATCTTATTCATTTATTAATAAAAAGTATTAATTTATTAAAGGCTTTTAATTATCTACATGATGCTGCTTTATAATATGTGATAAACCCATAGTTCTAAGCAATGCTTTTAGAATAATGGTGATGATCATTCTGATGAGATCTAAATTCTTAGAAAGCTTAAAACTAAAATAGTTCTCAATCGTTGGATTACTAAATTGGGGATTAGTGAATCCGGATAGATTGGTACATACATTGCTTGCTCATTGGATGAGGATGATTGATCTCATGATCATTTGTGTGGAGACACTAAAGCAAGTATGTAGGTGTTTATTAGAGAATAAGTTCACTGAACGTGGCTCGCTAAAGAATTCCTAATGGAGTTTTACTTGCATGTCAATAGGAATTCCTGTAGTGATAGTAGTACAAGTGATCCTTGGACTTGAGATCATCACAGTATCTTATGTATGATGAGTTATACTTTAACGTATTCCTTAAGACCCTTAGGGTATATCAAAGGGTATGTTTGGGTATAATAAGTTGTACATGAAGATAATGTAAGATCAATATAGAATCTACCACTTCTAGTAAAAGAAGAGAAATGTCACATGTGATTCGATAAATGACAACCCAGTAGTCTTTGGCCAATGCAGAATGAAATTAGAAAAGAGTTTCTAATTTGCATTATTTGGAATTGTGCATTTAAGAGTCGAAATACATATAATTAAATAAAATAAGACTTGACAGTAATTTCATGTCTTATATTTAATTGGGATATTGTATGGTGGAAGGATTGAATTGTACGGTAACTATTTACTCAAAGGTTCTTTTATGATTAATGTTAGAATCTATATTATCTGGAAAGTCTTTAATCGTTAGGGAGGCTTATCCATATTGTAGAATATATATTATTTATTTAAATAAATTAATAGTTTAATTTATTTATTTAATTAAGATTAGAATTGTTCTAATTGATTTATTCACAACCAGTTTAAGAACCAATAGGGTCAAACCATAAAATGAAGAATAATTATTTAAGAAGTTAATGGCATAATCGTAATAATATGTTAAGTGTATTTAATTTAATCTATGTTGATAGGGTAAATTAAATAGGTTAATATTATTATTTAATATTTTGGAAATATTAAATATAAATTAATAAGAGGAGTCTTATTAATATTATTACAATTATTATTATTTTAATTTCTAAAGGAGTTTGAGAATTAATTTAATATAAGTACTCTCATATATTTCTAATAGGATTAGGAGGCTAATTAATAAAAAGAGTTTAATTAATCATTCCTAATAAGATTGGGAGCCTAATTAATTAAAGGAGTTTAATTAATTAAAATAAAACTCAATTCTTTAATTATTAAGGAGGGATGACTACATCTATAAATAAGAGGAGTCTTATTATGGGTGAGGGTTGATACTTTCACAATACACGTGATTGGAGGTGAACTTGTACATGAGGAAGCTAGTTCTACAAGGGTATGAATCTAATATCCGTCTCTTTTCTATTGATTGATAATTATGCACAAAGTATGATCATTGTGATGGGTTTGTATGAAAAATTTAAATTCCTATTTTTCGCGCTTCTGCACCTTTTGTGTAATTTGATTGCATGATCGCACTATATACAAACCCAACAATTATATTTATAAAAAATCACATATTATTAATATAATTAATCATGTGATTTTTTTAAATGTCAAGTTTTAATGGATTTAATTTAGTTAGAACATCAATTTAATAATAAAATTCATGAATAATATTAATATAATTAAATCATGTGATATGTTCAGAGATTTTTACGATATCTTAATATTTTCATAAAAAGTGTTGTAATAAAATTATCTTGCATAAAATTTAAGATATATTATCTTACTGATGTACAAGCTTGTAATAAAATTGGTAGAACCAAAGAAGAAAAAAAACTTTACGAATTTGGATAGTACTCATATTAATTTGAACAGGAAAAAAAATACTAAAGTAATAAAAATTTGTGAAATTAAAATTTAGTGAAACTATGTTTGTACTTTTAATTATAGGACAAAGTTCCAAAAATGCCCCTGGCATTTACCCCGATATCCCACTTACACCATGAACAATTTATTTTTCCAAAAGTACACTCAACGTTACAAATTTTGGCTCAACTATGCCCCTCCTGTCAACGAATCTGCCACCTAGATAAATGTGGCTGACGAGGCTGGACACATGGCAAAAATAAAATTTCATAAGTTTTTATTATTATTTTCTCTCTCTTTCTTCTCCCTCTTTTCTCTCTCTCCTTTTTTTTCTTCTCCCTCTTTTCTCTCTCTCTCTCATTTCTTCTTCCTCTGTTTCGTTATGCAGATGATCATTCAGTTCAGTGCATCATCATTACCACAAGGGTTACTTATAGATGGATTCTGTAAATGAATCCACTCCCCCCATTACAATAACCTCTCTCTTACTCCTTTTTTAGCTCCACCACATAATTCATCAGGCCATTTTGACAGCTGGGGTCAGAATATAGAACAGGGGAATGACTCCACGTGGAATAATGATCCATTGAAGTACCCACATTATCTCCCTAGGGCAACCCATGCATTGTAGAAAGATTCTCAGAAAAACCAAAATCATCCGACATATGCCCAATTCATATAGGGCAATAATAATTCATATAATCTCAAAATCTACCACATTTTTTTTCCACAAATACCCAATTCTTTAATTTCTATAACAATTCATAAAATCAACTAACAAATTCATGAAACCCACAAAAATTATACAATCAATTTTCAAGTAGGCCAATAAAAAAAATTAAACAGAGGTATGACAAATAAAAGTTAAATTAAAATTATGGGTATCGAAAAGATTCAAAACCCTCACCTGATATCAGCTCCAATCTCTTAAATTATATCCATCAAATATATTCAATGAATTCTATAAACTCTAACTACAAGAAGATAGAGATTGAGATGAGAGAGAAAATAAATTAAAAAATAAATGAGCTGCACTTTGTATACATCGTATCTGCGCAAAAAGATAGAGACAGAGAGGGATGATTGTTCCAAAGTTTTTGTCGCTTAAATCCATCGGAAAATAACAAGCAAAAGAAGAGTTCAGTCAAAGAATGATGGAAGTTAATGAAGAGAGGGCTTAGAGAGAGAATGGGGTGTGTTTAGTGTTTAGAGAGAGAATATTCAGTTTAATGGGTGAGAATGAGTTGGATTTTTTATTTTATTTTTATTTTTTTCACGTGAGTCGATTTTAACGTCCGTTTGTCTAGTTGTCATTTTTTTAATGGGAGAGGCATAGTTGAGCCAAAATTTGTAACGTTGAGTGTACTTTTGAAAAAAAAATAGTTCAGGATGTAAGTGGGATAACGGGGTAAACGCCAGGGGCATTTTTGGACCTTTTCCCTTTAATTATATGGTTGATCTATAATATAGTAGAGAGAGGTCGAGAAAAAAAAGAGTTAGATTTTCAAACATTCATCAAATTAATTCATGTTATATGAATTTGGTTAAAATATATATAGTTTGATGTTATAAATTTAAGATTAAAAAACAAAATGCACCCCAAACTTTACATCTCTGTTGATATTTGCACCCCAAACTCAAAAAGGTGTCTAAATACACCCCAAACTTCACACATGCTGAACAAAAGACACACTTTGATGACTTAACCGGTCAAAAGTGACAGGTTAAGGCACAGATCCACATCTGAAGGGGTATTTAAGACTTTTCCTTCTTTATCTTCTCCAACTTTGAGCAAAGTGATTCAGTAGCATAGTGCAGCTCGATCCTAGAAATTTGATCAAGAAAATCAAGAAAAATTAGGGCTCATGGATCGAAACTTCTGGTGCATGAAGAAATCAGTGATGAAGAGAACTTGGAGAAGCTCAAACAATGCCGATAGAAGATTCTTTGGTTGTCCAGATTGGTGTGAAGATGGGCCCGATGGTTGTAATTTTTTTGCTTGGGTTGATCCTCCCATGTGTGAGCGTTCAAGAGAAGTAATACCTGGATTAATAAGAAGATTAGAGAATCTGGATGATGAAATCAAAGATGTGAAAGATGAATTGAAACAGTGCAGAATTAGGGCAAGGTTTGTAAAGGGTCTGTTGACTGCAACTTGGATTGTAATTTTTTATTTCATGTTTATCTCAACAAAGGATGAAACACCCCTCCAGACTTAAAAATAAGCAACTTGGATTGTAAACTGCAACTTGACTAAGTATGTATTGGTAGTAGTCTGACTAAATATGGCACTTTTTGTGGGAATTACTAAGAATGAAATTTATGGGATTGTAATTTCTAGCAATATAGTGGTAGAAATTAGGACACTTATGGAATGTAATTGTTGGGCATCTTTTGTGGAAAATTTATTGGTTGTAATCTATGGGTAATTTCTTTGAATGAAGATGTTGTAAACCAAGAATTATTGATGTTTTATGTGTCAATTGCTGTAATTTTACAGCTTGTATATGGTTGGTGTGCAATTTATGATTCCTGGTGCATTTCATAGGCACCCTGCATTAATTCAAACTTGCACAAGCTAATGCACATCGCTTGCACAATTGCACATCACCTGCACATCCCTCCGAACTATGTGACTATTAATCAAACTTTCAATTTTTTAGTCAACTGATTAGCTACTTTTATAAATAACTTACAAATTATAATATTATATATTCAAAACCTTATATTGTGGTTCTGGTCATCTTCTTTGGAGACAACTGAGAGGAGTCACTCAATGAAAGAAAATGAATTAAGTTATTCTCATTTACAAAAAAGTTGATATTAAGGTATGATTAAGTCAGTAAGACAAATGAGTGCAATATTAAGTAATTAATCATCAAACTTATTTAACATTTTTTTTTATCTTATAGTAATATTGTTAATTTATTATAGGTGAAAAGACATGAGAAAACAAATAAAGTAATACCATCTCATAACAAAGATCAAGTTTAACTAATATTAATATGTTTAGATTCCAGAGTTGGGAGGGTCATATGACCCCCCTAGCTCACCACTAGTTCCGCCCATGGTCCCAGGATAAAAGTCCTAGTGGACTTTTTACGCATATTAAGAAGAAGAATGAAATGACAAAATTGCCCATAATAATTTGTCATTAATTATTTTCAATGTAGGTGAGAGGGTGACTTTCTAGCTATTCAATTCAAAATATTTTCTCTCCATACTTATTAAATATGGAGATATTTAATGCTACGGGCATAATAGGAAAAAATATGTAAAAAATTGGTTATTAAAGGAAAGTGAACATTTAACATGAGACTACCCAAAATAGTAATAAGGACTTTTATCATGGGACGTAGGGAGTATATGAATGCTAATGGTCATAATTATAATATATTATTGATTGATAAAATTAAAAATAAAAATTATAATACAATGTATGCAACAATATTAATGTATTATAGTAATTAATTTGACACGGTCCAAGTGGGAGATCAAGTCGGAAAAGGAAGGAAATCTAAGTTTAAGAAAGGGTGATATTGATTTGGGTGTAATTTTTGATTCGTTTGGAGTTACGGAGTTCATAATATATCAAAACGAAGGTAACGACGAGACCTACAAAACTCATCACCTTTGGCCATGATGTATACCGTTTGAATATCAAAAGAGGCCTGGAAAAGGAGAGTTTGGCCCTCCGAAGTTTTCTAATTTTTAGGATTAGTTAGATATTTTCGTAATTTTCATTAGTCATTTCATAATTAGGTTTCCCAGTTTTTAGTTTAGTATTTATATTATGTTTTGATGTAATTAGGGACAACTCTCATTATTATTATTCTGGTTTATGATATATTTGGCTATCTAGTTAATTTATTCATTACTTTGTGAATTCCTATGATTGCAAAGTACATATATTCAATTCATGTGATTGTTTTTATTCTCTCTACTATCTTTCGTTGTGTCATACTTAAATAGTATATTAAATATATTATAATTGAGGATACATTAATTGCATACTTCACAGTAAAATAAAAGAAATCTGAATTGACAAAAAAAATTCTTAAACTATCAGTAAATGGTAGTAATTGTTAAAACAAAATATTTTTATTTCAAAGCAATTTATCTGTCTCTTTCTCTTGTCGTTTAATTATAAAATATAAGAATAACGTGTAAACTCATTGCATATATTGGTTCTCAGTTTCATTTTATAACATATATTTGCACGTGCCAATAGATTTCTCCTATTACTAAATAATTTAAAAGGATTATATGTTTTATTAAGTTCATATTAAGTAATCATATTCTTATGGTTGAAATCAGCCCCAGCTCTCTCTTAAATGTAATGTATCATTGATCGATAAATCTAAAAGTAAGAATTATGATAAAATGTATGTAACAATATTAATGTATTATAGCTACTAAAGAGTATATTAAATATGGGGTCCGTCTCTAGTGAATTAAAGAGAGTGAACTTTAAACGAATCGACTATAGAGATGGTTTTTTCCGTCGCTATAACATCCAAAGCCGACGACATAGTTATGACGACGGTTCAAACCGTCGCTATATCTCAGAAACCGTCGATATAACCTATTCGTCTTTGGTTCACTTTTTTTGATTTGCTGGAGAGTCGTACCGATTTAAATATGTTATGATTGAGGATACATTAATTATTGCATGCTTCATAGTAAAATAAAGGGTTAAATGCAAAGTCGACCACTAAACTTTAGTGGTTTTTAGGTACTGAGCGCCTTTCTTCCGGTCAACGCAAATTGAGCCCTTTTCTATTCGAAAATTTGGATTTTGAACCCCAAGCGCCACATGTGCGTTGACCTGATGACGTGTCACACATGGCGCCTACGTGGCACACGTGGCAGATCTGACGTGGGTATTTTATATTATAATTTTACACGTGAGCAACGCTGACGTGACTTATTTCAAAAA
Organism: Panax ginseng; assembly: GCA_020205605.1. Taxonomy (NCBI): domain Eukaryota; kingdom Viridiplantae; phylum Streptophyta; class Magnoliopsida; order Apiales; family Araliaceae; genus Panax; species Panax ginseng. The sequence goes on from CM035143.1 coordinate 103,318,999, forward strand.
TTTTCCAAAAAATTGCCTCTCCATTGATTCAAACTCGCAACTTCTCATTTGAAACTTTGGTTATATGACCACCTGAGCACCACAGGCCTAGCTGTTAATATCTCTCAAGGATTAATCTTTATATCAAAATATTTTATTTCTCCCAAAAAATTAAAATACTTCACAGATCCTTCAGATAAATATAAGATTCATTTCGTTCTTTGTCTTTCTCTCTCTCATCCAAGTTTTGGAGAAATTTCAGATACTCCCCAGCGAAGGGTCGGTAAAGTGAGGCAAAAGGTTAGGGTTCCAGTAATAGTCGTCTCTATCTCTCTCTTGTTGTAATCTTGAACTTCGTGAGGAATGAAAAGGGGAAAGTAGCACCCTAAAAAAAATAGTCATCAAAAGGTTGGGGAAGGTTCAATATCCACTGAAGTCAGTGGGATTTCATCACCAAGGTATTGTGGGTGTGGGATACGAGTACGGATTTGTACATCATCAAAGGGACTCAGTGTTGGGAGGAAGTTTTATGGTTGTTCAAATTATGGTGTAAGTTATTGTATTTACCCTGATAAAATTTAAAATTTACATACAATCGTGATAATTGTTTAAATTTTCGATAGACCCACTCATTTTGTGGCTTTTTTCAATGGATTGAATCTATCCACATGTTAGAAGATTCTGGGGAAGAGAATGATTCGGGTCTGTTGAATTTGATGAGCATAGAAATTAACCTACAGATGATAAAGGAGAAAGCTCATGACTTGGGAGTGCAAGTATCGAAATTGGAAAAAAAGAAAGTCAAATTGAAGAATGATTTGAAGTGTTTAAAAGAAGAAGTAAGGAATTTACAAACTACGGAGAAATGGTTCTTACTTGTAATTCGGTTACTTTTTGTGATGTGTTTGAGCATGTTAAAAACCATGAAATAGTGTTAGTTGTTTTGATGTTTGAAAAAATTTGATATATAAATGGTGATTGGATAATGTTGTTTGAATAATTACATTATTTGAAGTGCATAGTTCATATTCAATTGGGTAAGTGCTGATTGGATAATGTTGTTTGGATGCTCCCTGTTCATATTTAATTTGTATTTAGCAAAACAGAGCCTACTTCACTAATTAGGGACATTCCAAATTATTTGATTTGTTCTTTTACAAAATAGAGTATAGAATATGAACAGGGAGCATCCCAGTTTTTTAAATTGATAATAAGCAAAACAAAGCACTCATCTTAGAAGTGCAGGTATTTTTAACATGACATGAAGCTCTTAATTACATCATAGTCTGCAGTCACATTGTTTAAACTGCACATAATTGTTCAATCCCATTGTTAAGAAAATGTTAGAAAATTAATACCTACAAACAATGCATACCTAACAAACTGCACATAATTATAATTATAACTGTAACATTTGTACAAAAAACTTAACAAGAAACTCTCTTTTTCATTTAATCAGTAACACCATTGTCATGATTACAAACACACTAAAAATATAAAAGAGTCTAGAATAACATACACCAAATAAATCATATAATCAGGTTTACAAACACCCAAAAATTTCTTCTTACTATATCAGTTTTGTGTTTGACATAATACAAACACCAAAATACCATAAATAAAAGTTCACACAAAATGATAATATATATTAATAGATCTTATAATTCTACTCCTTCTTCACACTTTCTTGAGTACGACCAGTCTTGTTTGTCACTCCACTTGATTGACCCTTACCCTCTGGTCTTCCTCCCCTTCTAGTCTCTTTGAAGCTGTTATACAAAGCTTGAGCCATCAAATGATCCTCTATTTCAATCTCTCTATTAAGTGCAGCTTCCACTCTCATAGCACCAGACATCAGTTTTGTGGCCTTAGGTTCAGTTATCTTTGGCCTTAGTGGATGGTGTGCAGGTGCAGTCCTTGGGCCATATCCATCTAAGTAAAATCTCCCAGGTGTGCTCTATATATAACAGTTGGTTAACACAATAAGTGTACATATCACATTTTACTAATTAATAAAATGTACTGAAATAAGTATACAATAATAATCATTCACATATACTTACTGAAATATAAGTGTTGCCAGTTTTTGGGAAAATGAAATAGCCAAAACCAGGAGGGACCCATTCTCTTCTTGCACAATTTGTCGTGATTGGTAGTTTTGATCTAACAACTACACCTTTGTCTATAAAACTGAAAAATCAGATTTGACTAGTAAACACAATTTCTAAGTAATTGTAATCAGGTTCTAACTCACCACTTTCTGACTTGAACTGGTATCAGCTCCACTATCTCCCTTATTTGTCATGTTAGTTTTATCTTTTATAACTTGTTCCTAAAATTGTTAACATATGTTTAGAAAAATATTACCAATGTAACTAAACATGATTAATCAAAATTGTAAGGGACCTTGTTCTTCTATTTTGTTCTCACTACCTTGTTCTTTTACAGTATTTTCACCCTCAACAGTATTGTCACCCTGAGCATTGCCCTCATCCTCAACAATATTGTCACCCTCAGCATTTCCCTCACCCTCAACAGTCTTGCCACCCTCAGCAATTGGTTGTTTTACTTTCTTCTTATGTTCTTTATATTCCCTTGATTTTTTTTCTTGCCTTATTATTTCTTCATCATTAGTTAGAAACATTTCTTCTTCTTCCTCATCAAGAAGTATATCATTAGCACTAGAAGAACTGGAGTTCTTATAGTTATTTTCTTCCACCGACACATCACCATCAAGACTAATATCAGTTATAAAACTCACCTTCTTAGCATTTGTTTTCCTATCACTAGCATGTTCAGCCTGTGTAGCTTGTTTAACTTGTTTACCCCCCTTCATAATCATGCTTAAGATAAATCTCAACATATTTATAATCTACAACATCATCTAACATTATATTTAGGTCATCATCATCTTTAAGATTTGAAAAATACCCACAAAATATAGTTCCAGGCATTCTGTAATATAACCCAATTACACCTGTGTACCCAAAACCCACACATATTGTCTTCAGCTTCTCAAAATTCAATTCAAAATAAGGGTTTTGAAACTTATCAATTTTCCCATAATCATAATGGAAAACAAGATGTAACCCAAATAAACCTCTATGGTGGAGTTCCACTCCAAGTTTCTACAAAAAAAATACCATAAACATTAATTAAAAAAATATTTATTATTATTATAACAGGACAAACAATACTTTATTTCTCTCCATCACATGATAGACAAAAGTTTATTGGCGGAGTTCTACTACTAATAAACTATAGTAGAAATCTCATGTTGGACTATGGAACAAAAAGACAGACCACAGATATAGACGAGACAAGACTATATCATTATTACCAGACAACATTAGGACCATAACATAAGGACTACAATATAATACCCAATCAAGTTGATATTTATATAATAATAAACAATTTTAGTAAAGGGCTGACAATAGACAAGGAAAGGGGATTAAGTTCTAGACAATAGACATGTGAAGGTAAATAAAGGGGCTACATTAGATAGATAAAGGGGAATAGAATAAAGGGGTGACATCAATAAAGAGGGATTTTGAGACACTTACACCATCTCCCCCACCACAAAGCACTATCAGATCCTTCGAATAGCTTTAGTATCCCCACTACAAACCCCCAAATTGACGGGATTTTGAAACCCTAGCTTTTCTATGTGAATGCGAGAGTTGGATGAGAGAGAGAAGGACAAAGAACGAAATGAATCTTAGATTTGTCTGAAGGATCTGTGAAGTATTTTAATTTTTTTGGGGGAAATAAAATATTTTGATATAAAGATTAATCTTTGCGAGATATTAATGGCTAAGCTCATGGTCCTCGGGTGGTCATATAACCAATGTTTCAAATGAGAGGTCGCGAGTTTGAATCAATGGAGAGACAATTTTTTGAAAAAAAATCGAATTAATCCACGTCAGCGTTGCTCACTAAAAGGAAAAAGCATATCTGTGATCTTTATTAGCGACCGCTTACGGTCGTGATAATCATCTCTGACCGCTTTTCGATCAGCGAGATAGGAAATCGCGTAAAATCCGGTCATTGGAATGCACATCAGCGACCACTATTAGCGATAGAAGTATTTGCAACTGATATTAGCGACCGAAATCGTCGCTAAGTTGACTCAGCATGGTTCAAGGCCAAAGGCTGACGTGGGCCACGTGTCAGCGACCACCATCAGCGACTGAAGCGGTCGTTAATACCCTAATGCAATTAGCAATTGCTAATAATTATTAGCGATCGCATGCGGTCGCTGATGTATAAAAATCCAAAAAAAATGTTTCCCTATTTTGCATATTTCCCAAAAAATTGTACCTGTTTTGTACCTGCTTTATATCCCAACACACATGCACAACAATATAAACATCCATCCATATATCAACATACATACACCAAAATAGTATAAATTATATAAACATTAAAAAACCAATATGAACTGAATAAATATAAACAAATCTAATCTGTAAGTAACATACAGTCATCCAAAGAATGGATATAAAAGTACAAGGTTCATAAATAACTACAAAATAAGACTAGGTCGGTCGTCATGCATCATTGTCCAAATTAGTTTTTCGTTGATCATCATGTAATTAACAAAATAATAAAACAAGTTACATATAGTGTGACACCCCCAAAATAGGCATACATCACCCATTCTGAGTTGTCAATACACGGTACAGAAACAACTACAACTTTATTATTACAATGAAAAAAGCTGTGAGTTTAAATCTGAGATATTGCCATCTAAACAATATCCACATACTAATAAATCCTCATCATAATTATTGATACATTATTTTACAAAATGGTGAGGACTACTAAACAACTCTCTAAAACCATCATTCCATACCCCAGAAGCTGCGTACTACATTACATTCTCGCCTCCACGAGAAGAAAAATGGAACAAAAAGGAAAAGGGTGAGCTCAACTAGCCCGATAAAGAATATTATGACTAAGATAATACATAATAAATTATCGTTAGTCTTCAACAGGAAAAAAAAATCTAATAGAATCTGATAGACAACAAGTTTTAAATCAATACTCATGATGGAAAATATTAATTCACGGAAGAGTTACGTAGAGGATGAAATCTACTAATATCTATGAATTTAACAGGTCCATCATCAATATTTTTATCCACTGTAACATCAATCAATATATATACGGAATCATATATTCATCCTTTTTCTGAGGCCAATAGCATTCACCCGATTGGTCATGTTCATCTAAACACTGTTCATCTTTACTCTACGGGCCAAAGATATTCATCGAAATCATTCATCTTTACTCTGGGCCAAAGATATTCATCGAAATCATTCATCTTTGCACTACTGGGCCAAAGATATTCCATAATATCATCATTTAAGGTGAGGATGATGAAAAATATTTTTTTTTTTTAAGAAAGCGAATCCGGTGAAACAAAATGACAAGGATTAAGGATTAAGGATTTGTACTTTGTTTTATCCGTCCAAAAATACCTCAAAAATAATCATAGTGGTGTAAAATTCAAGAATGATCAAAACATGGATACAATCAAAGCTAGTATCCACAATAGATATTTTAGACGAAAAGAAAAATTTTCATTTTTTGATGAATAGTCTTGCGTATTAAGTGAATAATCTTAAGTATCGTGAATAGTCATATATCGTGAATAGTAACTCAGACACCAAAAGTTCTAAATTTGATAAAACTTGAGATCAATATTTTAGCATAATGATATTGAAGAAATAATATCATTCTGAAAAAAAATAATATCCCTTACCTCGAAAGGCGATTGCTTTCTAACTAGAATCTTCGGATATAAAGCTATAACTTGAACTTTCACCGTATAGCAATACTCAAAGTATACTCAAAATACTCACAAGAATAAACTCGATAATATAGAGAGAAAACTTGAGTTTACGGTGTGATTTTCAATTCTAACCTAAGCACCTATTTATAGGAAAATGCTTAGAACACCAAAAAGTGAAAATTTATTAAAATATATATATATATATATATATATATATATATCTTCACGCTTTACCTTGGACAATCTGATCTCACTCTTTTCCATGATAGTGGGCACACCTACCTTGTTAAAAAACGTTTTTATTATTTAAAATAATTTAAACTTCAAAAATCAATTATTTGAACTTGAACTTCAATAATTCACAATAAGTAGCCCTTTTGTCGGAAAATTCCAATCTAAATGTGTTTTTTATAGGAAATTCAATTCTCTACAACTTTGCGGAAGAAAGTTTTCCAAATTCCAAGCAAAATTGGCCAAAAATCCACAAGCGGAAGCGATTTTAGAAATATAATCAAATTTGGTCGATAAATGGGGTCTCTGAGCATGTTTAACATGTTTTAAATATTTATTACAACAAAAATACTCTTCTCCTCCTCGTATACTCATATATTCCACATTAATTGTAAAAATATCACCATTATTATATTATTAAAATATAATAATATACATATTTAAATGAATTATTTTATCGAGAAAAGATAAAATTTCAATTTTCAACAATTGTCACATTAAAACTTTTCTCCATCTATATCCACATAAAATCAATATTTTCCTCATCATATGAATCAATAATTAATTATTCAAATAATATTATGAGAATCACAATATTGACAATCGAGGCGGTTCGGAAGAGGGGCTTTCGATAAAATTTCTCCTTCTTGGCGCAATTAGGTGACCAAACCTCTCCTTAGACAGAACTTTCTAGACATTGCCAATAATGTTATCTAATAATATTATTCAGATAATATGAATTATTGCTTCGATAATGAAAAATACTGTGTAATGACAATTATTGAAACAACAGCAATATAAAATATCAACGCAACAATTATTGAACCAATAAAATACTGAACAGTAATTACTGTAACCATTATTGAGTAGTGCCTTCTTACGTAAGAGTCAATAATTGGTGCAATACTGTGTGCTACTGTGCAACAACGCGTATTACTGTGTTTTAACCACCGGGTATTCCAACAGTGTAAACGGTAACAACTACGCCGTTATTTTTAAACAACTTATATTTGTCGTTTTCTTCCTCCAATCGCTTTCCGTTATGGGGCCCACACATGGCTGCACCGTCGTACGAATATTCCCCGACAGTACGAATATTCCACGACCAAACGAATATTCCCCGACAACAATGAATATTTTATAACAACTTGCTTATTTTAAAATATTTGCGTATTTTACCCATAACTATCCACATTAATCACATCAACCCTTACTATTTCAAAATAATAATTAGAGGAAATTAAATTTCATTTATTAATTATTTGGGGTCTTACATATAGTTTATATGTTTATACTGGTATTACGACAATATACAACAAATTAAACACAATAATATATGTATATATATATATATAAGTCACTAATTTGATTGTAATAAATAAGATTTATTACCTCATCGCCATCCCCATGTTGTGATCTTTAATGATCTTGCCTTTGCATCGATAACTCATCGAGAACTTCGAGGCATGGATGCCCGCCAAGTATACAAAGAAGATCGCGATCTCGACATATAGCTCTCACACAGTTAGCAGGAGTATGAATAGATGGATGACTCGATGACTGTGAAGACTTGGTAGTAGAGCTTCTTGAGCCACTGAAGGTTTGGCGTTGTTGTTGTCCTTGACCTTTGGCGTAGTTATTCTTCACAACAGATGCCCTCTCCCACAATTCTTGATCAATTGGCGGACGTGGGGTGCCTTTAGGATATCGCTCATTCAATAAACACTTATAAGTGTCCTGTCATCGTGTTAACAATTAAATAGTTAAAAATAAATATAAAATTCTAAAGAATGACATAAAACTTGATAAACAAGATCAAAGTTGTTAAAACTTATTATCGTTATCTGGATAGCATCAGGCAGAACATCACGGGTGGCCACATACACATCCAGCCAATGGATAGGCTGACCTTGAGACTGAGACTCCTATACAAAACATACTCCAATATTATTAAGTAAACATGTGATATTCTACAATTTATGATTGTAAACATATTAAAACTATTCATACGTACACCTTTAGCGTTGATATCTTTCAAGCATTGTGATATCTTGTATAAGCCCTTAGTAGGTTCATATAAGCCTTTTCACCATCAATTTTTAGGGGATCTGTTAGTGGTGGCAATCTTGCGTCTTTTGACCCAGCTTTCAGCTATCTATTGGGCACACATCTCAACCCATATGGACTAGGTGCACCACCAGGGGCTATGATCGTACATGTACTCCTCTCCCTGGCCTGGATGGTCTGGTCAATAGATGCATTGTGTAGGGCTTTTGTCTTTCTTTGTTCAAATTATCTTTGGTACGGATGGCGCACTTCTGTCAGAATAGTGTTTGTATCACTAAAGCATGTACGTCCTCCCATCTATACCTTTTCTGCAAATAAAACAACAATAATAATATTAAAATGGTATTATTAACATATAATCCAACACTACTAAACAATTTATCTTAAATAATTATATTATCTGTCATAATTAAAAAAAATATATACGAAATTACATTAAATTGCATTTGTGTAGGCGATAGGTGTCTTCATATATATATTCACATGTGTGGGCGATTTTATAAACTTCTGTTTGAAATGCACTTGATGATCTTGTTATCTTAAAAATCACTATAATATACAATAATTTACATCAAAGATAAGTAGATATTATAATATTTAAAGCAATTTACATTAGTTGTATATCTGCAACAATGGAATCTAAAATGATTATATATAAATGATTCGGACGTACGTTCTGTTCGGAGGAGGACGAATCTGAATAAGAATCCGATCATTTGGATTAATATGGGCCTTTGGCACATGATTAGGCCCCCTATCCAAGCCACGCTTTTTTGCGCTGCTTTAGAAGCCAGATATATTACAAATTTCAAGATGTTAGTACGACACTATATTTGATTACATGCATATATGAATATAAAATGACAATAATGACAGAAAATTGCATTAAATAGTTAAATACATAAACATGACAATGATATAAAGAACATGCAATACTAAACATACATTTCATTTTTTCAAGTGTCAATGTCTGAGTCAGAATCATCTTGTATATGTATTACAGATTCATAACCATCAGCTGCTTCAGATTCAATGTCAGTGTCAGTCAATACCTCTTCCTCCTCAGTATCAATGTCATCTGGCACAAGTATTAACTCAGGATCTAATTCACGTGGTTTATCTACACCATCTAACTAGAATACTTCATTGTCGTCCTCCACATTTATTATAGTTTGTGTATGAAGCATCTGCTCTTGGTAAATCTCCCCGTCAACTACTTCTACACGACTGCGCGCGGGATTATGAATTATAACTTGCCAATTTGTAGGTAGTCTATCCCTTTTCCTAACAGGACTAGGAGTGTAATATACTTGTACTATTTGAGTTGGTAAAATAAACGGTTCGTTGGAGTACTCAAACCTATGAAGGTAAATATCGATGATTCCATGTCTGTCAACACGTATCCCTTTTTCTGAATCAAACCAACGACACTTGAACAAGTTAATATGACCACCGTACGTGTCCTTGTACGACAACTCTACGATTTCCTCCAACTCCCCATAAAAGGCACGACCAAGCTCATTGTAACAATTTCCTTGGACATACACTCCAGAGTTTGTTGTTCTTTTATCACGCCCATATGCCTTTGTATGAAATTCACAACCATTTATTTTGTAACCATTGTGGCTGACTTGGTCCCTGTTTGGTCCCATAGCTAGGACTTTTACATTAACCGAAATCGTTGATCCCTCAGTAAAAGCCTACAAAAACTCCATCCTATTAAATGAAGTCGTAGTTAATATGAAGTATATATATACATGTCGTGTTTAAGTAACTTAACTTATTCTGTCCTTTAGCCAAAGTGAAATTTATTATCACGATTGATTTGAATATCTTTATCAGTTATGCCGAGATGCTTCACTTTTAACTCATCATCGTACAATCTATACAATGTTCTAAACATTAACATATTGGAATTTATATTGCATGTCATTGAAAGTTAAGGGATAAATATGAATTTTACATGTGTACCTTACAAATTTGTCAATCTCCTCGCAATTGAGAAGAATGTAAGTATGTGCAACATGTAATTCTTGCTCAGAGAGGAATATGCGCTTCCCTTTTCCATAAGCGCGACCCGATAGACCAAATACAGAAATTCGGCCATTTAGTTCAACATTTCCCCCATCATCATGTCTCGAGATTCAATTGGCCTTTGTCAAGACTTCGTCCAAAAAATAGTCTGAGACAAACGTAGATATCTTATCAAAACTGTATGCCTCGCATATTGAACCCTCGACATAAGCTCTATTCTTCACCTTCCTCTTAAGGTTTCCCATCTCCCTCTCGAAAGGGTACATCCATCTATATTGAACTGGACCCCTAACACGAGCTTCATAGGGAAGATGGATTTGCAAATGCTCCATGGAGTCAAAAAAACCAGGTGGGAATATTTTTTAAAGTTTACACGTGATCTAGATGATGTTCTTCTCAAGTACAGATATGTCCTTCTCATTTAATGTTTTTGAACATAAGTCTTTGAAGAAACGACTAAGATTAAATGAAGCATCCCATATTGGTTTATCAAGCGGATCCAAAATCTTTATAGGCATGAGTCTCTCCATGAACACATGATGATCGTGACTCTTCATCCCTTTCAATTTCCCACCAGTAACACACCTTGCAATGTTTGAATCCATCTTGTAGTTTCATAGACTTAACCCATGTGCACACATCTTCAACTTGCTTTTTGGATAATGTGTACCTTGCATGCGGTTTGACAATCTTACCATTAGGAGATTCATAAAGTTCTAATCCAGGACGCTTACAAATATCTTTCATATCCAACGGTGCCTTATCATTATCTTTTGTCTTCCCCAAAACATTCATCACAGTGTTAAACACATTGTCGAACACATTCTTCTCAATATGCATCACATCTAGATTATGACGAATCAAATTTGTAGACCAATAAGGCAGTTCCCAAAAGATGCTTCTCCGAACCCAGTTATGAGATTTGCCAAACCCATTGATTATGTTTGTGGCATCAATCTTACCAAATGGGATGACTGGCAATCTCATCACACGGTCTCGTATCTCTGTTCCCGACAATCGCGATGCAGGTATATCATTGTCTACTTTCCCTTTCCTTAAGTGTTCTTTATTTCTTCGAAACGGGTGATCTACCGGTAAAAACCAACGATGACAGTAAAACCAAAAAGGCTTTCGATCTTTTGATAGATTGAAAGACTGTGTATGTTCCATACAATATGGACAAGCCAACTTCACGTGTGTACTCCATCCAGCTAACATACCATAAGGTGGGAAGTCACTTATAGTCCATATAACCGCTGCCCTAAGGTTAAAATTTGTTTTCGTTGAAACATCCCAAGTCTGTACTCCATCCTCCCATAATACCTTCAACTCGTCTATAAGAGGTCTCAAGTAAACATATAAGTTCTTTCCAGGACTCTTAGGACCAGGAACCACGAGTGAAAAAAACAAGTATGGTTGTTTCATACACATCTTAGGAGGCAAGTTGTACGGAGTAACAATCGCTAGAAACCAACATGAGTATGGAACAATTTGAGTAATAAACGAGTTGAAACCATCAGTGGACAATTCAAGCCTCACATTTCTAGGTTCCAATGCAAACCCAGGATGTGCTACGTTGAAATCTTTCAGAGTCTGCCCATCTGCAGGATGATTTAGTTCTCCATCTTTAGCTGGAGATTTCGCATACCAACTCGTATGTTCAAATTTTTCTTGAAGACATGTACAATCTTTTTAGCCGATGTGTTATTGGAAAATAACTTAAAATCTTAAATGGTATAGTTGATTTTTTTTGTAGTCACACCCTCTTTATTAGGCCTAAACCGACCATAACTGCAAAACGTGTACTTTGTCATCTGTTCATTTTCCTTATAAAACAACATGCAATCATTGGGACATGCATCGATCTTTTGGTATCCAAGACCCAACTTCTTCACCATTTTCTTATAATAGTAATAGTTATCAGGTAATTTCTCACCATCAGGCAACATACTTGTTAATGGCCTTGAAGCGACTCAAAAACACTCATGGCTCATGTTGGGATCAGCCTTGATGTTAAGTAATGTCGCCACTGCAGACAATGTAGTGTGTTTGGTGCAACCATGCCACAATGGCTCGCTGCCCTCGTCTAACAACTTAAAGAAGTCTTTGGCATCAGAATTCATAGGTTTCTCTACTGCCCGGATTGTGTACTTCTGTGATGCCACCATCTCTTCTCTGCCCATGTACCCACCATCATTCTTCATAATTTTTCATGAACCCAGAAATAAGTAAATGATAGTTTAGCACACCTTTGTCCATATAATTTACATTCTTACACTTCAAACAAGGACATCTTATCTTATTTTGATCATTCACACATTCCAGGTGACTATACGCATACTCCAAAAACACTTGGCAACCAGCTCTAAATTCAGTTGTAGCACTTATTTGGGCACTTGAGTTTCGTCGTGCCATCCAACTACGGTCTGAATAGAGGTCCATGATACCACGGTACCCACTACAGACAACATGAGCTTATTAATGTATAGCATGATTGTAAGCATATGACTTAAGCATACTTGTAACCATATGACTTGAGCATATATAATAGCTAGTAAGCATATGACTTGAGCATACTAGCAAGCACATAAAGAGCTCGTTAATATTATAAATAATCGCAACTACCCGACCAACAAAAAAAATTCACCAGAGTCTCCCCTATAATATGGACTAGCCACATGCACGACGACATGCATATATGGTCATTTCTAGGCACCCAAGACACACTCCAAGAGAAATATACAAATTCCCAATATAATAAGACCAAAACAATAACGAATGAATGCAAGTTAAAGTAGTAAAAAGTTCAGGAGTATACTACAAATTCAGAGGACCAAAAACTCGCGCTTTCATTTTTGCAAGCTTCTTTCTTTACTTTACACATGAGCTAAATAATTAACTTACTTCTGATTAGAGCACTTATCTCTTAGTTCTTTAACTTAGGAGTAGGATATTACTTTTGTTCATTAATATCTTTATGGGTTTGGTGAGAAACTAAGCACGTGCTGCTTGGTTTATTTATTATATCATGTATTATATTTTATTATTTTAATTATATTTAGTAGTGGAACTAAGCAAATACTACTTATTTTATTATATTATATTTTAATATATTTAATATGATATTATATTTATATTTACTATTATAATTTATTATATTTATATGATATTATATTTTATTTTATTATATTGTATTGTATTGTATTTTAATAATATATTTTATATTATTTAAGTTTAATATTATATTTTATTATATTTGTATGATATTATTTTTTAATTTAATTATACACTAAATCATATTTAAACTAGATTATATGTCAAATATTAAATGTTATTAAATTTAGTATGAGAAACTAAGTAAATGCTACTTAGTTTAATAGTTATATTATATCATGTTATTTTATTTTAATTTGTTTTATTTATTAGTTAAAAACTAAGTAAATAGAACTTAGTTTATTTTTTTGGTTAACTAATTACAATTAATACTTTTCTATTCTCATTCTATTTTAATTTTTTAAATATTGGTTTTAATTGTATTTTATTATAAAATTTTATTATATTACTTAATTTGGTCAAAATTTAATTTAGAAATTCATATTATCACACTCATTTGAGCGGGAGTTAAATGAAATATATGGAGTCAGTACCAAACTAATGTCAAAAATCTAACGTTTTAAATTAAATTTTCGAGATGAATCTATACTTCAACTATACTGGTATTACAATTCCTGCATCAATTGTTGATGTATTTATAATGCAGAAATAAACACAAACATCAACATAAATTTAACTTTTGTTGCAAGTAGAACATTTACTGTGATTGCACAAGTGCCGATACAAAGCAAACTTTTTCCCCAAATCTCAAATCTTAACATGAATTGAAACAACAAATCAACTGCCCAATTCAACCATTACCAAATTATTTCCCCATTAGTAAGAAATAAGTAATAATACAACTTTCACCCCCAAGAACTAGGAACTAACAACAAATCTTAACACGAATTGAAACAACAAATCAACTGCAATAACATTAAATGGTAACATGAACTAATCAACTGCCCAATTCAACCATTGCCAAATTCATTCTCCATTACTAAAAAATAAGCAATATTATACAACTTTCACTCCCCAATAATTAGGAATCAACTGCCGAATTCAACCATTGCAAAAATTTGACCGCATAAACCACTTTCTATGTTAAGATTGAGGATTTTATAGGGCTAACAACATATTAAGCACAAATTACATACTTCAATTGAAGCCATAAATTAAAGGGGTTACCTAATACGCGACGGTGGTGAAGGCGTCGGCAGTTGCGGCGGTGGTGAAGGCATTGACAGTTTCTCCCTCCCTCTTCTCTTCTCCCCGTTCTCTCTCATCTCCCTCTTCTGTTCTCCCTCTTTTTTTTCCTTCTGCTGATCGAGCGAATGCCTGAATATGATTAAGTTTAAGAGAATCAATGACCACCATCAGCGACCGCATGCGGTCGCTACTTTTTAATGATGTGGATGTATCAGCGACCGCTCGGCGATCGCTGATATAGAGTGGTCACACAAAACATCCTTGCCAACGTTTCACACAAATTTTTGGGCGAGAATTTCATATCAGTGACCACATGTGGTTGCTGATATAACCTAGCGACTAGAATCAATAACGGTCGCAGATGGCAGTCGCTATTACTACTATCAGCGACCGGATAAGGCAGTTGCAGATAGACCTTTTTCTTGTAGTGGTTCACGTGTAAAATTACAATATAAATACCCACGTTAGATCTACCACGTGTGTTGTGACACCCCCAAAATAGGTATACATCACCCATCTTGAGTCGCCAAATACATAGTACATAACTTAAAAACAAACTTCTTTTATATAATACGACAAAAGCGTAGCTGTGAGTTTTAATACAAATATTATCTTTTAGATAATATCCAAACTCAAATTTAATCCTCATTACAATTATTATCACACTATTTCATAGAATAGTGATGACTACTAAACCAACCATTTCGGACCGTCACTCCATTCCCAGACTAGTCCCAGTTATATTCTCATTTTCTAAAGAGAACATTGAAAGAAAAGGGTGAGCTCAACTAGCCCAGTAAGAAATATTATGACTAAGATAATGCAGAATAAATTATCGGTAACCTTCAATAGTATAACAACTGATAGAATACAATAGACAACAAGTTTTAGATCAATAATTGTAGCGGAACAAGCAATCCATTAGAAGAGTCAAGCAGAGCATGATATCTACTATCTTCTATGATTTAAAAGTTTATCATCAATTTTATAGCTGTAATACCCATTAACAGTTCTTGATTATACCCAAGACAAAGAGAACTTTCATCACCTGTCTTCACCTGAACCATCAAAGATTTTAGTTAAATAATAATGTGGATCAACAGTTTCTCCCTGCCATAAAGGCTTAATAGAACGTTCACTCAATACCCTTAACCCAAAGGCTAAAGACATTCAAGTGTACTAACAATGATCATACCAATCAGTTGTCTATCTTTGCACTATGGGCCAAAGATATTCAACTATAAAATCAATGGTCATGATCATACCAAACAATTGCATGTCAGTGCACTACGGCCAAAGACATTCAATTATTAACTAATGGTCATGATCATGCCAATCACATCATCGAATTATCTATGCACTACGGCCAATGATATTCGTTAGTATCACCAGTGGTCATGATCATGTCATGCACCTGTCCATCTTTGCACCCTTGGCCGAAGAGAACACATGGTTATGATCATACCAACATATGTCCATCAATGCACTACGGGCCAATGAGAACTTTTACAACATCATTTGTAACATTACAGTCATGATTATACCGAATAATCCCTGGTCATAATCATACCAATCAATAGTCCATCTATGCACGTAAGCCACAGATGACTTTCATTACAATATAAGCATAAGGACGATGACAATGATATAAGCATTAATCAAATGAAATCAAGGATAAATATTAAAGACTTTAAATTTATACAGAGTTTAAAAATATCTAAATTGTCAACATGATACTGCTTTGTGGAGTAAAATTCAAGAATAATATTCATGTATCAAAAATAATTTGGACAGAAAAGAAATATATTTTTCGAGTATTACTTCGGGAATAGTACCTCGTGAATAGTACCCCGGCATGAAAAGTGTCCCAAATTCCCGATTGAATAATATTCGAGTAAATAGTAATTGGGTGAATAGTAACTTATTGAATAGTACTCGATCTGAAAAGTGCTCTGAATACAGAGTGAATAATATTAAGTGAATAATGGCAAGGTGAATAGTAACTCGTAAATAGTTACTCATGAATAGTAACTCGTGAATAGTATTCTGACATAAAAAGATCAATAATTATCAAGAAAGCTCAGAATAATATTTTCATGAAAAGATACTGGATGAAGCGCAAATATCAATGATATTCTACTAATTTCACGGAGTATAGAAACATACTTCAACAAAATGAGTGTAGAAGTAGGAATACGAAACGAAATAATATTACTTACATACTACAAAGTATGAAAGAAAATATTATTTCATACGAATATTGAACAAATATAATATTCATACGAATACAAAAAATAATATCTCTTCTGAATATGAAATAAATAATACCCATTACCTTAGAAGAAGACTGGATACTGGATTAGTGAAGTAACAGAATACCCTTCTTTTTCCTTTCTATAGCTTCTCTATCTATAAATGCTCTTATGAGTCTTAATGAATTGGTGAGAATGAAAGAAGAATGAGCTTCTATTTATAGGAAAATATAGTTTCGATAATTGCATGTTTTGGGGCTCAAATTATTACAGTATAATACCTTCATCTTTTCCTCCATTTTTAATTTAGTCCTACAAGTATTATGAAACTTACACCACCTCCCCTAATAGTACATCATGTGAATCAATAGTTCTATACATGTGACAAAAATAGTTACAGTATAGTACATTCATCTATACCTCTATTTTTAATTTAGTCATGCAAGTTTTATCAATCTTGCACTAGCTCCCCTAATAGTACATGCATGTGAACAAATAGTTATAAGCATGTTAATAAATAGCAATTAATTACTCATTTATCCTATTAATTATCCGATTGGTCAATATAACCTCCAGAAATCAATTATTATCGAAATACATGTCGATTTCCACTAACACTAATAATTTCAACACAATGGAAAATATCAATTTCATCTTTAATCAACACGAACTTATTCATCATTAATATTATAACTCACAATATTTAACAACCAGATCATTCCCAGGAAAGATGGGGCTTTCCGGTAAGAATTTCTCCATATTGGCGCGCAATTAGGTGACCAAATCCCTTTCCTCGACAGAACTTTCTAGAAATCGTCAATATTACAAATAATAATATGAATAACTTTGTCGTCTCAATTATTGATTTAATAATATAAAATATTATACGAGATGATCTTTGTAACAATAATTGAATCAATAATATGGGAGATATTATGCATTAATTCTGTAGCTTATAATCGAGTATAATTGAGTGACTTCTCACGTAAGCATCGATAATCAAAGATCTTTATGCAATCTGAGTGTGTCTTCTTATGCAACCACGTGTATTCTTTATCTTATACCACCAGATATTTTAACAGTTTAACGGTAAAACTTTTGTGTAGTTATTTTTATAAAAAGATATTTACGTAAGCTTTCTAAATCCGATAGTATTCTATAGCGGGGTCCACCAATGATTGTCTTGTCATATACGGATATTTCACGAAAAAGAATATTCTCAAAACCAAACAGATATTTTATAACCACTTGATTACTTTACAAAAATTTCACATATCATCCTTAACTCCAACATTTTATCAATTTAACAATTTACTAAATAGAATAATAATTTTAAGAAAATTGAATACTTTCATTTCATAAAATTCGGGGTCTCACATGTGTCACGCAGACGCCACGTGTGACACGTCATCAGGTCAATGTACATGTGGCGCCTGGGGGTTCAAAATCTAAATTTTCGAATAGAAAGAGGCTCAATTTGCGTTGACAGAAAGAAAGGGGCTCAATACCTAAAAATCATTAAAGTTCAATGATCGATTTTATATTTAACCCTTAAAATAAAAGAAATGAGATAACAAAAAAAAAATCCCTTAAGCTAGCGAGTCGATTCGGGACCAGCTAAAAAAATTCACTTTGTCTTATTATATTTGTGTATTAATATCCTGGGGCCAGATTTATTTGAAAAAATGATAGGTGGAATCGGCAGAACTAAGGTTTATTTTATTAAAGTTGGATCATTTTGTGCAATCACTTATTAAACTTTAAAAAAACTTAATTAGTCAACTAAATTAATAAAATTATGAAATTAGCTCGTTTCGTTGAATTAATAAGCAGGCGTTATTTTTTTTTTAGAGGCTCCACACAAAAAATAAAAAATAAAAAACTTTAATTACGTGGCAAAAATATTAATAAAAAACATTAAAAAGAATGACAAAGCTTTCGACTCATTTTCTCTTACAATTTTTATTTTTCCTTTTTTTCTCTATCTTCTTCCTCCATTTTAATTTCAAACTACATCTGATTGAACCAAACCTAAGTAGCATAAAGGAAGCCGTTGACATATACAAGGGAGGAAGCCATTAAAGTCAAAAGGGGATATTGCAGGGTTTATTATTAGCAAGTTTCATCTACCCACCTTTTTCTAATTATCTCTCGCCTAATTAACAAACACAAATTTCAGATTGGGTCTAAATGAATGGAGAGTTAAGAGACCCAATCGGCAATTCGGTATATAAATTCAAAATTAAACCGTCAAAAAATTATCATTATTATTATACAATAAAATTGAAACAAGATAAAATTGAATATTATTATTATTATTACTAGTATTATTATTATTGTTATTGTTATTATTATTATTTTGTAAAATCCTTAATATATCTACTGACCAAGTGGAATTTAGAAAGATATTCAATTAATCCGTTTTAAAATTAAAGATATATTTTGAATTTTATAGGCAATTCATTAAATTCTAAAATTCAAAATTAATATGAAATTATTTAGTTTTAGAATAATGTTATTGACACAAAAATTGGGCAAAAACAATATATAAAAAAGAGAGAGAATAAGAAATGAGCCTACAACTAGATGTCTTACAGATTTTTCTTGGTAAACAATACATGGATAATTATAACAATTATAAAATAACTATAAAATAACACTAATTATCATATTTATTGTTGACAAGAACTAAAACGATGTAATATCAATTTAATTTTTTTAATTAGGTTCACAAATTGATTTTTCAAAATCAAAATGTCTCTCTATTTTAGAAGAGATGAAGTACTACATCCCATTAAAGGACCTCTTGCTTTACAAGAGACCTGGAGTACGTACCAACTGAGCCAAGGCCATTTAGTAAAAAAGAATTAAAATTTGTTTTTAAATAATGATGTTCAAATGATGTGGGAGATACATCAAATGGTACCAAGTTGTTGGCCATGAATAGGGCATGAAGCCCCACAACAATAATTTTTTTAAAGTGATAACATAGTACCAACTGGTAGATATATAAACAAGCTTTTACTCTAACAACGTTATAGATCTTCCATCCCATGTTTATATTAATTGAGAAACAAAGCTCCACATTATACATATTAAGTTTAGAGACTCAATATACAACATGTAGCTTGACAAAAGATTTGATCCAAGTTGATGATTTAACAATTGTATTATTAGGTTTGTGCATGTAAATATTGATTATATATGAATAACAGTTGTACTATTAGGTTTGTGCATTATACATATTAACATAACAAGGACTTGATGATATCGATCTCTTAGACTCTCTCCCTCTATTTGAAGATAATATAGTAGAACTAATGCCCTTTATTCTTCATTTAGACTAGGGTTTTGAATCTTGATCAATTATATATCAAAAGCTGGTGTTCAAGAATATTTTCCAAAAAATAAATTATTAGAAGTTAAATAACTACACTTTTCTCACCTTAATTTGAACCAACTTATAATATAAAGATCAAATAATTTTGTTGGTTTAAGCTTTTATATACCCAAATTAAAGTGATAAAGAAATGGACAGGCATGAATTTTCATTTATTGAAACAAACTATTTTTTATTTTTCTTTTATTAATTACTAAAAATATAGAGAACTTTATGAACCGATTATTTGTTAAACCAATAAGGAGATTTATGTACTAAACCAAGGAAATGACAGAAATATTATTTTCACTCAAGAAAATTCATCTGCCTTCCCTTTAATCGAGGAAATTCATCAAATTTGTTTGGAACTTGAAAAAACTTAAGGGAAAAGGAAAGAAAGGAAATGAAAATATAAACCAATTATTCACTGTTCAAGAATTCTTCTTTACTCTAAAAGTTTTTTTTTTTGTTTTTTTTATTATCATTTTTAGGCTATATTTTATATTACATCTTTTAAAAGTATAAATTGTTAGATTTATTTTGATTGAGATAGATTTTTTTATTTTTTTTATAATATTTATTTATGCCTTTTTCTTTTACTTTGTTTTCCTTCACGTTTAATTTTCAAGTTTCAAACAGAATAAACCGATTATGCTTATGTTCTTTATTTAGTTAAACTTTCTCTTCTTTTCTTTCTTTCCACATTTTCCAAATTGTTTTACAAGTAGGTTAATACAAAATCACATATATTTGTTGAACAATGGATACATTTATTTATATTTTTGAGTTTCTATCAAATCCCCTTGGCACAATAGAGAAAATGCCATATTCACATAAGGCTTACCACTAAAGTTGCCGTCTATAGTTTCTTAATTATTAATAGATTTTCAGATCTGAATCCTTTTTATTATTCCCTTTTCTACATTGTCAAACAAAAGCTTCCAAACCCTAAAATCCAAATATTGATATGATTGAAATATTTCCATAATATAATGATTAACTATACAGTAATTTTATTTCTGGACCAAAGTTTTCCAATTGTCTATAAACATACTACCACTGAAAGAAGTCCAATCCGGTTACGTGAACGTGGAAGACTGTCTCCAATGTCCACATATTATTTATCTTCATCCTGTTATATATATAATGGCAATTAGCATTTAGTGCTTGTACGTTCTTCGGTTTGTAATTAATTTAAATTTTAGAAATCTTGTATAGTCAACAAAGATTGGTTTTAGTAATTTCATTGCTTTCTCTTAAAATTATGCCATGCATCTTTTTTTTTTTCTCATGATAATTCTGTAAAGAATATTAATAATTGGTTTTTCTTCCCGTTGTGTGGTTTTGTCTCTCCATTTGTGAGAGTTTATTTGTGTTGCGACTTGTGACTTATACTGAGAAGTTTTTGAAAAAGATCATCAAGTGTTGAACTGAAGGTTGGGGGCGGTACAGTACGATGTTGAAAAGAACATTATGTGTATTTTGGCTATAATATGAATTAGGGTTGAAAAATGAGTAACATTTATATATACTCTTTATTGTAAAATTCTATGTACTCAGTAAATAATAAAAAGAACGTCGCTCCCGTGGAATATCTAAATTAGATAATCGCGTAAATCTCTGTGTTAATTCTTCACTATTGTGTGCGTGTGTAATCGTATCGTGTGCGTGTGCAATCGAATTCTAACAATTTGTATTGATGGGTATGATCTACTTGGATTTTGAAAGTATGGGCCCAAGTGAAAAACTAGGGTTCACATGACCTAATTGAATTAAATGCACAATTAGGATTTCACGACCTCATTAAATGTGCAAATTAGGGTTCACATAACCTAATGGAATAAAGACGGAAAAGTCAGAAATAAATGTGCTAGACCCGGGAGAAGCCTCCACGCCATTCCCGGCGAAAGACCTGTGGGAGGCGGCTCGTTTTGGGAATTGATTGAGGAATTGGATTGGTGGCTAGAAGGACAGGGCAATATGGGCATTATTCTAATGACTAAAGGGTATTTCTGGAATTTCCCTGAAAGCATGTGCCTTGCACATGACTACTTTCCAGAAAACACTATAAATACCTCTTCCATTCCATTGGGAAGGGGACTTCTCTTCAGACTCAAGACTTGGACTCTTGGAAGAACAAAGGGACCCTTTTGGTGACTTAAAGGCTTGGAGATTCCACCTAAAAGCACTAAAGGGGTTTGGACATTTGCTCAACTCGAAGGACTCAAGAAGGCTCTTGGAATCCCTGTTACCCTAACATGGTTCTCGGATTCTAAGAGTTCTGCCACGCATCGTTGGAGTAATCGCCCACCTGTCGTTCTCCCCTCTTCAATCAACCAATCAAGTTCGTACTCTTCGTGGATTTCTCTCCTCCTCAGCCAACACGAAATCCTAACCCTAGCAAGGTACGATTTCCTTGCCCACATTTATTTGGCGACTCTGCCGGGGAGGTGTAGAATTCGTGAAGGGTATGCCCACAACTCGAAGTGGGAGAACAACATGAAGAGCTTCACCAACAAACATCATTTCCTCCCCGGGTCCAGTTCCAAGGCAAGCAAGTCAAGCTTTCCAAGGCGTGAATCTAAATCTCAATCAACCCATCCTTGAAGACGCATCAGAAGGAAGTTCAACATCACCATACATGGCTGAACAACAACCAGAGAATGTCAGGCAGACAGACGCGGGAAGGCAAATCGAGGAAGAAATAGGAGAGCAGGCAAATGATGTGCAACTGGAGATGCTCAAGGCGTTGAAGGAAGCACGGAAAGAACAAGGGATGATGATGGCTATGATGTTGGAGATGCAGAGAAAGCAAGAGAAAATGGGAAATTTTCGCCAGCAGTTGATGCAGATTCCCGCTTTCAAGGCCATGTTCCCAGATAATTCACAAGGAGAACCGGCAGCAGTGGATGACAACAACAATGATAGCAACAATAAGGAGAATCAGAGCACCTCCATTGATGGAGAATCAGTCCGTCCCAATCATCCACTTGGAACCTCAGAACAGTGGTGACGCGCCACAACCCAGATTGGAAGTCAGCCAACCTAAGACAAACATCATTCCAACCGCTATCCTCGTATTTTCACAAGTACAGATGCCAACCATCCCAAACCTCGTTCAACGAACCGGCCCACAAGCACAACCGATACAGAATTTACATGATGTCAGTGTACATCAGCCAATTTCTGTACCAAAAAGAGTCCATACCGCGAGCCAATATGCAACAAAGGATGTTATGATTGATGTGATCAATCAACTTCACAAACAGACATCCCGACCTTCGGAGTTAGACTTTACTCCACCTTACCCGACACATATTCGGAGACAACCCTACCCGACAGGGTATATCGAGCATCCCCCGCAATTTCCAAAATATAATGGGGAGAAAGGAAATGCCAGGGAACACATTGCCAAGTTCGTGGAGTCAATGTCTCCGTGGTTAGGATATGATGAAAGGAACAATCACAATTTGTTGATGAGAGAATTCAACAAGACCTTGACCGATAATGCCTTCAATTGTTACTACAACTTGGAGAAGGGATCAGTCCATGATTGGGATGATCTAAAATTGCAATTTTTTAAGAAATTTTTCTATGTGCAGAAACAAGTAACCATCGTAGAGCTCATGCGATTCAAGCAGAAGCCAAACGAGGAGCTGTTAGATTACGTGGATAGGTTCAGGGCCCAAACACAAAAGTGTGTAGAACCAATTGAAGAAAAGAACTTGGTTAACATATGCAACAATGGTGCTTTAGACGCCTTCAAGCCCCACTTCATTACCAAGGTGTGCGATTCATTTGCGACCCTCTCATCTTTTGCACAAGACTTGGGGGGAATCATGACATTTCCCACCAGCTATGCGATGGATACATGGAAGAGCAAGAGGACAACAACTGTGGCTTTGGTGGTTTCTCAGTCAAAACCACAGGGGGGCAAGAGGGAGAAGAATGAGAAATTTGAACGAAGCATAGAAAAGCACGGGGACAAGTATACCACAATGCCAGTTTCGGAGGCTATCACATGCAGCGAGAAGGCGTTCAGGAGCCTGTACGAACAATGGGTCGAGCACGGAGTGGTGAAACCTCCAAGGCCCCGGTTGGTTGTAACTAAAGAAATGAAAAGAAGATCAGACTTCTGTGTATACCACCAATACGCAGGGCATTCCACTATGGACTGTTACAGTCTATGGAGGATATACCATGAGAAACTGGCGGCCGGGGAGATTGGACTAGGAGAAGAAACGTGCAACACCATCACCCATGGTGCAGTCCCGGAAGTCAAGAACTCAAATATTGGCTCTACGTACCATCGAACAAACTTTGAACTACAGATGAATTAAAAATCCACCCAAGATGGTGGTCCACCAAAAATGGTGGTTTAAGTCCTCAGGAATATCCCTTGCCAAGTAAATTGGAGGACCAAGGGAGGAGGCACAAGAATTGACGACTAATAAAAAATAAAAAAAAATAAAAAAAAACCAAGATGGTGGTCCACTCTAAACGGTGGTCAAGTCCTCGTAGACTGCACTTGCCAAGAAATTGGATGACCCAAGTGACGAGACACCCAATTTCAAGTCTTCGTAGACTGCACTTGCCAAGAAATTGGACGACCCAAGTGACGAGGCACCCGATTTAAAGTCCTCACAAACTGCACTTGCCAAAATATTGGATGACCCAAGTGACGAGGCACCCATTTTCAAGTCCTCGTAGACTGCACTTGCCAAGAAATTTGACGACCCAAGTGACGAGGCACCCGAGTGTTACACTTTATCATCAAAAGTGAATGAGGCACCTGAGTATAAGTCCTCAACCCCGAAAAAGTTACACTTTATCTCTAAAAGTGGTGAACGTTATGCTTTCACCGACAAAAGCAAGATTTATTATATGAAACGTTATGCTTTTCGTTTAAAGCAATTTTATTATCAATAAATTGACAAACTTTCACTTATACTTGAACGTTTTTTTTTAAATTTCTTTAAAAAAAAAGAAAGAAAAAAAAAGAAGAAAAAAAAAGTATAGATTCAAGTGTTAGTTTGTATGAAATAAATGTACATGATTTTCTAATACAGGAAATGAAAAGAACTACGAAAGTTCATGATCCAAAGGTCATGACCTGTCGAATTGAAGATAGAGAAATACCTAAAGCTTGGTCTTGAGGCCATCGGCAGAGTCTTGAGGCCCTCAAAGAGGTCTTCGAGGCTATCAGTAGATCTTCAAGGCTATTATCAGGTCTTCGATGCTATTAGGCCTTCGAAGCTATCAGCAGGTCTTCAACACTATCAGCAGGCTAGACTTCGAGGCTTTCAGGCCTTCGAATCTATCAGGCCTTCAAGGCTTTCAGGCCTTCAGGAAATGTTTGGTTCTCAATGACTTCTTGATTCCAAAAGAAAGAGAAATTTCAAGAGATGGTAAGAAAGATTAGATCAAAAATTTTCAAAATTTTCCAGGAGAGCTCCTCTAAGGCTCGCCCTACTAGGCTTTGCTCCCTAGAGGTTCCCTCTCCTAGGAGTACTTTCGTTTTCGAGGATTGCAAAACATCAAGCCCTGCGAAGTGTTCAGACACTAGAATTAAGACTTCAACACTTACAATATTTTGCGCGATCATCTCACCAAAGGCTTGACTCACGCGCAGGGGGCAAATACTTACCGATAGATGGCATAGACATCCTCCAGAGTAAAGGTGCATTCACCCCAAGCAGTGATGAATATGTAGATAGAAGAACACCATGGTCCTATTGGATACGAATGTTCCTACATAGCTGGATGCAAGAAGAATGTCAGATATCCACATAATCAACATTCCTAAGTAGCTAGTCGATCCAATGTTACTATTCTTGAAGGCGGTTAGATGAATCAGACAAGAAGTCATCCCAACTTCTACAAGCCATTGGATATAGAAACAAGCCTTCCTTCTATGGTGGAGGAAAAGTTGTACGGGCATAAGTTTGGACTTGCTTCCAAAAGACGACGAAAAAGACTAAAGGAGGGGAGCCCTTTTCCAATCATTGAGAAACGGGGCCTCCTTGGTTGTTCCCAAGTCTGCAGAATGTTCAACGAGGAGGGCTGCGCAAAGAGGGAATGTCGAGAGTAAAGCTTCAAAACACCTGAAAAGAAGAAGAAACAATGTCAGAAAGAGTACTGAATCATATTTATTAGGATGGCATACATCATGGCCGTTGGCGATGACCCTTGTAGGGCTCATCGATATCTTCGTTTTGATATATTATGGGTCCCAAGACTCTAAATGAGTCAAAAGTTGTGATCAAAATAGTAGTTGCTCCTCCAAAACTTTATTTTTCCCATAGGGTTCGGCCATGTTGCCTTAGGCCACCTAGGATTCGACCATGTTGGCTTTGTAGGGATCCTCGCTAGCTTCATTTTGATATATTATGGGCCCCGAAACTCCAAACGAGTCAAAAGTAATTATCAAAATAGTAGTTGCTCCTCCAAAAACTTCATTTTTTTCATTTAAACTTCATTTTTCCTATAGGGTTCGGCCATGTTTCCTTAGGCCACCTAGGGTTCGGCCATGTTGGCTTCGTAGGGCTCCTCGCTAGCTTCATTTTGATATATTATGGACCCCGAAACTCCAAACGAGTCAAAAGTTATGATCAAAATAGTAGTTGCTCCTCCAAAAACTTCATTTTTTTCATTTAAACTTCATTTTTCCCATAGGGTTCGGCCATGTTGCCTTAGGCCACCTAGGGTTCGGCCATGTTGGCTTTGTAGGGCTCCTCACTAGCTTCGTTTTGATATATTATGGGCCCCGAAACTCCAAACGAGACAAAAATTATGATCAAAATAGTAACTGCTCTTCCAAAAACTTCATTTTTTTCATTTAAACTTCAAATTCCTCCATAGGGTTCGGCCATGTTGGCCTAGGACCCCTAGGGTTAGGCCATATTGGCCTAAGACCCCTAGGGTTTGGCCCCCTAGGGGCTGTTCCCTCTACTCCTTCCTTTGAGGTCCTGTTGCTCCACAAATCAAATCGCTTGGAACGAGTGCACCTTCGCCGCCAAAATTATAGTCTTCTTTGATGAATTCTGAGGGAAAAAACCAAGATATGATCAAGGTGATGGGGCTCAGAAACAAAGAAAGACTATAATTGCCTGAAACAGAAAAGAGAAATAGAGGAATCAAGTCAAGAAAAATTCAAAAAAAAAAACATGCAAGTAAGCAAATTGAAAAGCGAAGACGAGAAGAATGAATGGAGCCCCAAAGGTTCGGGTCCCCCATAAGGTTCGGCCCTATAGGGTTCAACCCCTAGGGTTTTGCCCTATAGGGAAGAATTCTCTGTGTTACCTCTCGCTCGGATTGATGAATGTCTTCTTGCTGCTCCCTTGAGGATCTTCTTGGCTCGTAGGAAGAAAGAAAATCCAAAATGAAGCAAGATAAGCAAGGAGGCGTGAATGGCTTGGGAGATGCATACATATGAATACACGTATAGCCCCAAAGTATGCTTGCAACGGAAAAGGAAGCGATCACTCTTTTTCCATTAAGGGAAGGATTCAAGCTGATTTCCAAAAAGATAAGTATTTTTGAATTTATTTCTAAATGGAAATATATATAAAAATATTATTTCCTAAATATAGAACAGATTTGATTTTTGATTTTTGATTTTATTCCCCAACAAAGGGAAATTTTGAAATATATGTTTGATTTTCCTTCTTAATGATAATAAGGAAGGATCTGATAATAAGGAAGGATCTTATCTTCAAAATCAAATATAAAGAAGATTTAATTTTATTCCCAACAAGGGGTAATTTTTGAAAATGGATTATTTATATATATATATATATATAAATATAATCTTTTGCTTTCAAATAAGAAAGATTTGATTTATTTTCAAAACAAAGAAAGCTTTGATTTTATTTCCAAAATAAGATTAAGATTTTATTTTATTAATTAAGATTTGATTTGGTAAAAAGGGAAAGATTTGATTTACCAAAAGAAAGATTTTATTAAATTTAATTTTATTTGGTCATTTCTCTTGTTCCAGGAAAAAATAAAGAAATAAATCTTGGGCAAGCTATGGACATATTTTTGGAGGAATTCTCAACAGGTCCAAAGTAGAGCCCTGCTAGGTTTTGCCTCCCTAGGGTTTAACCCCAAGGGTTCGGCTCCCTAGGAGTTCCCTCTATTAGGACCATTATCTTCAAGACTTGTAAAGTGAAGTCCCGCAAAATCGTTCAAAGGCTTGAAGTATTCTTGCGCGATCGTCTATTTGGGAATGTGACTCCCGCGCAGGGGGCAAATGTGGGCCCAAATACAAAATTAGGGTTCACATGACTTAGTTGAATTAAATGCACAATTAGGGTTTCACAGCCTCATTAAATGTGCAAATTAGGGTTCACATAACCTAATGGAATAAAGACAGAAAAGTCAGAAATAAATGTGCTAGACCCGGGAGATGCCTCCATGCGTCCCGAGGCAGAAGACTCGTGGAGGCGGCCCGTTTTGGGAATTGATTGAGGGATTGGATTGGTGGCTAGAAGGACATGGCAATATGGGCATTATTCTAATGACTAAAGGGTATTTCTAGAATTTAACCTGAAAGCATGTGCCTTACACATGACTACTTTTCAGAAAACCCTATAAATATCTCTTCCATTCCATTGAGAAGGGGACTTCTCTTCAGACTCAAGACTTGGACTCTTGGAAGATCAAAGGGACCCTTTTGGTGACTTAAAGGCTTGGAGATTCCACCTAAAAGTACTAAAGGGGTTTGGACATTTGCTCAACTCGAAGGACTCAAGAAGGCTCTTGGAATCCCTGCTACCCTAACACGGTTCTCGGTTTCTAGGAGTTCTCCCTTACGCCATCATTAGAGTAATCGCCACCGTTGTTCTCCCTTCTTCAATCAACCAATCAATTACAATGTTTTCATTGATTTCTCTCTCTTGAACACGAAAAACTCCTAAACTCTAGCAGAAGACGATTTCCTTGCCCACATAAAGTTTGTATACCATGCTAACAAGAAGATATTGGGGTACCCTCAACTTTATCATATATGTATTCAAATATTTTTGATTAATTACATTATTTTTTCACATGGTTTATCCAAAGTGAAAAATAATAATAATTAGGTAGTTTAGTAATATCTTCTTTTTATTTTTTATTTTTTAAAAAAAATAGGGAACCGAGTTAGGTGCATGTCTTAGTTTATTAACTAAAGTACATGCTCTCAAAGGTATACTAACAAAAAAAGGAATATACTGGTATTCGAATCATATTGGAATCTCATGCCTTAATTAATTATTCTTAGAATCGTTATTTGCTTTGAAAAGCAAAAGAAAAAAAGAGAGAAAAAGGAATGCATTATTTTCATGGGGCCTCATGCACGCACCAGAATGCAAGTGTGCAATTGTCTCTGATTCAATCTAATATGAACATAATTATCATTATAAAAAGACAAAAAAACAAAAAAAAATAATAATAAAGCTTGAGCATCCACATCATGTTGTACGGATGGGTTCCCCATTTCAGGGGGGTTTTCCCCACAACTTTTTAACAAGGGAGAGAGAGTGGAGTCCTTGTCGAACCTGATCGCAAGTGTTTCAATTATGCAAAGATACGATGGCAAAGTTTTTTTTTTCTTTTCAAAAGAGTACTTTTATTAGATTTCCCATATTTACAAAAAAGTGACAAATTCAAAATATATGAATAAGGGAGAACTCGAGTGCTAGTTGGTGCTAAATAATCAGATTAAGACTTTTCTCATCTCATTGTGGCGGGAGGGACTCGGTCCCAAGCTCTTTTAAAACGCACCCGTTTTCTTTGGTAGTAGCATGGATTAATAAAGAGAATGGAACAAGAAGTGAAAAAAATTACTTCAAAAAATTATTTACTTTTGGTGAGATGGTTATATCAAGTAGTAACCCTGATTGCAGTGGAATGTTGATTTTTTTAAAAATCCAAACACATAAAAAACACCTTACTTTAAATATCTTTTCTACAGTTTTACATTGATAGATAATTTTGGATGTGTAATGAAAGAGATGTGGAATTATGAAATATGCAAAGAGAGATGTGTAATGATAGTTGTGTAAGAAAAATAAAAATAGTGTTTGAACTTTTATTATTGTTTGCTACACAGTCTAGCAGACAATTAATTTCAAAAAATTTAAATCAACATATATTCTTTGAAGGAAATTGATATTTGCACAATATTTTTTGATATTTTCACATGAAAAGTGTCGTTATAGATGTATAGTGACGGTAAAAACCGTCGCTATAAGATCTATAACGACGATTTTAATGTAAAAATATAATTTTCTATTATGGATTTATCAATTTCCTTCTTTAAATCATGAAAACTATAATTTGAACCACTAGATTTTATTTTTGCACTTGCATTTTCAAAAAGTTGCATTTGAAGAAAAGAGAATTAATGGTAGGGTTGCTAAAGAAAGTAATAATTTAAGAGACATATATTTTGATGCACCCATCAGTCAAAGAAGAAATTCTTCAACAGGTGGCCAGTTTGTTACTTAACTTGGGTATATATACAGGGCTTCCCATAAACCTTTCCTTCACCTTACTCTTCTCTCCTCTCCTCTCCTCCCTTCCCCTCCCTTCCCCTCCCCTCCCCTCTCCTCTTCACCCTCTTTCATTCAGCAGGTTTTTTACTATTTATCTTTTTTACATATTTATTTAGTATTTAGATCTATCATGAAACAAGGGTTCCTTTTATCTGATGCTTTCTTTAATCTTCTCATTGGAAAGATCTGACTCCAAACCTTAAATCCATAACAACGGAAAAAATCACAGTTGTCAATTGGGGTTTTCTTTATATATACACAATTTTTTTCCCTTCTTTTCTTCCTCTTACTCTCAGTAAATTTGGAAAACAAAAAGAAAGGAGAACAATTTATGAAAAGTTATAGGTTTATGGATCTATACTTCCATAAGTTGCCACATGGCCACGAGGAGGAAGATCTATACTTCTATTCTTCATCATTTTTCTTGTTCTTCTTCTTTGTTTTCCTTTTTTTTTAATCGGCAAAAATAAATTTTAATAAACCCAGTCATACAAATTGTCAAACAAATTATGAATAGGACCACAACTGAATTACATAACAGTATCTTTCTTGTTCTTAATCTTCTTAGTACTCCTGATGCCGATGGAGGTAGAGGGCGGCATAGGCACTCTATGTTCACTTTTTTTTTTATAGGTAAACTCAAGGGAATTTATAAGTTAGTAAACTCAATGGGACAGATAAATAAAAAAGTTAAACTTGGTGAGGTAAAATAAAATATTTCATTATAATCTAATTCTTCAAAGTATGTTTACAACTTACAGAAAGTTAGAGAGGGTCAATAGCTCATAAACTTGAAAAAGTTTAGTTAAAAATATTTCTCCCGTTGGAAAAATTCTAGATCCGCCCGACTCCTATTGTGTTTCGCCGGTTTGCAATCATTTACGGTCGTTGTTTGTTGCTGTGGCACCATCAAGATTCACATGGTGGTAGATATGTCCAAGCTTTATAATGAGAATCTTGATGATGCTGCATCGGCAATCAATGGCTATATCTAGAAGCCAGAAACAAGAACTCCATGCTTAGGATTCATAGAAGGTAAAATTCCTAAATTTTAATCCTCATTTTTTAATTAATTTTATATTCATTTTATGTATGATATTCAATGATTGAAATTCTTTCTTTAAAAAAAATTGCATCAGGATATGTATGCATATTAGGTTAAAAACAAAGGAAAATTGTATGTATCCATGTTTTCTGCAAAAGACTTGATCATTTTAGTTGATGTAAGGCTTTACTCTTCTGTTCACAATGAAGAATCTAGTATTTATTTTAAAAATAATATATCTATAATATTTGGAGTTACTTTAAGAATCTAATTGAGAATCTTGTGTTGTGTGGATTTGGTTTGTTTATTTTTATTGGATTGAGGGAACATGCAAAACCTTTTCTGTATTTGTCATTTAGTTTTGTGAATTTAATCCACATCACACTAGCAATGAAATTTATATAGATAGAGATCGAAGAACACGAAGATATACTTGGTTATGTGAAGAGAAACACTCAAAACCCTAGATCCCCAAATTAAACTGAATCTCTAGCTCATTTAATAAACTTAAATTGACTTTGAAGTATTAGTAATCAACTCATTTCGTACGGTTTATTATAAAATTGAATAAATACGATTATAAAAATTAAAATTAAAATCACTCCATCCACCCCAATATGATAAGCTGTAAATAGTCACAGACACCAGAGGCGAATGAACATGCAGACAGACACCAGAGGCGAATGAACAAGAAGGCCGGGGCAGCGTAGGGTGGGGTGGGTGGGGGGCAAAGTGCCTACCCTTTGTTTTTGGAACTCTTTATAAGTATAGGAGTAATATAGTAAAGTGGTGCTCCTCTTTAAAAAAATACAGATTATTGGTATTCGATTATAAGTATAGGTCATCACGGATATCCATCTAAATACAGATTATTGGTATTCGATTATAAGTAATAAAAAAATAGTCATATTGTGTCATTTTTATTTGATAAAAGATACGTGATTAGCTGTCATCATTATTGCGAGTGTTTGGTATGAATTCAAAATTATTGATTATATTTTCTCTAATATTGATCTTAATTTTATTAAAATATTCTTGTACTAAATTTAGTTGAATAATTCACCATATGATTATTGTCAAATGAATCAACAATCATTAAAGTACTATCAATACATTTATAAAATAAAATTCATGATTTATTCAATTATATTAAGCACAAAATTTTCAAGTATATCCTTAATAATAAATTAAACATATAATAATTATAAATAACAAACAACACCACATATTTTGTATAAACAATGAAATATTTTAACTAAATTAAACATGTCAAAAAAAAACCAAAATATTAAAATATAAATGTAAATTTTGTGACTAATGAGGATATTTATGTCCAAATTATTAAATATAAATCATTTTTTTATCCAAATAATAATTTCAAGATGACCACTATGTGGTAATCTCATATTAGCATCATACTAAAAATCTTAACATTTTATTGAGTATCTGATTACCGAAAATGTAAGATAGCTTGTGATGTCCCCAAATCCGGGTCCCAAGAACCTCAAACTTGGTACGTTACGATACTTCATCATCATACATATTCAATCATCTAATGCGGAGCAAATAAACATATATTGTTTATTTTACATAATTCTATAACATTTTCCCAGGTTTATTAACCTTAACTGAATACATACCTTCAAAATTACAAAGGTTTACAATAAGATAACTAAATAGTTATTCTTATAACAATCTATTATTGTATTTTGCTTTTGTCTCTGTCCTTCTTCAAGCCTTCGCCTTTATCTAAAATTTATTATCATGATATAGCAAGGGTGAGCAACTACTTTGCCCAACAAGTTTAAATTCAATAATGATATATCATGATTGAAAGAATAATAAGTTTTCAAGTTTTCAACAATTTAATAATTGTGAAGGAACATGAATCAAGATGTCAATAATTGAATGACTGAATCAATAATGTTTGAAGGTCAACAAAGACCATGAATAATTTAACTGAACCTTATGGTAATGAAGGTGATCAGCCTTTCATACCTGATAAACATATGCAACATGCACTAAGTGCAAATCAATAATCAGTTTAGACATGAATAATCATCAATAATCATTCACTAACATACTTTGAAATATAACTCAAGTTTGAGTTAAGGAAACTTGCCTGCATATAGTCGATTACCGCTACGCAATTTAATTTATTTTCTTCATTGAAAAGACCTATCAGGTATAAGATTGATCTTTCAATTAGCATATCATACCTTATTTCATAATACTATCTAACACTTAATCACATAGTTAAATATTAGATAATCTTAACACCATATTCATTTACCTACTTATAATCTCATCATCTTATATTAACGTTTCTAACCTTCACTCACAAAGTTAAGTATTAGACATTACACATTAGTCTTAGTATTATCATTATACTTTGATAATATTTTCATCACTTATAACTTATACTTATAAGTTTTTCCTTTATATGCTATCTTCGTAAGCTAGATAACCTTTCAGTAAACTGAAATATCATTTCAGTAAACCGAATTACATTTCGGCATCCTGAAATTACTATTTCAGCAGACCAAAAAATATTTCAGCAGACTGAAACCATTTCACTAATCCAAAATCTAATTCAGCACCCTGAATTCTCATTTTAGTCTATTATAAACATAACATAGTTCATTGAATACCAAATTCAACAATTATATAGAAAAATAACATAAATCTCTTATTTTAATCTCCCGTCGAATATTATTAATTATGTAATAATATTTTACGCTAGGGTTATTAACCTTTTAATAACATTCCAGTCAAATACTACTAATAATATCTTAATCCAATATTATTAGTCATATAACAATAATTTAAGTCATTAATCATATTAATAAACAATTTAGTTCAATTGTTTTCCTTTCCTTAATTAACTCATTAAACATTCTAAAATACCATAAACATTACATCACTTCACACCCGACCCAAAACTTCATCAAAAATCCGCATAAGTCATGTTCAAGGATCTCAAGTCATAAATCATATTTTTCATATTTTTGGACATCATATATTTAATTAAATCCATTTATCCATTTATCATTATTTAGATGAAAAATACCAAATCAGTTTCAAAAATATTTCTTTTTTGGGATTTGACAGAATATAGTTCCATATTGAACATATATTTTTCCCGGAATTTTTAAAATCCATTTACTATATTTAAATAGTCCATAATAGCCAAATATTCTCCGATATTTCATAAATCGATATTAACTCCAAATATTCTGAAATTTTTACAGCATGTTCCGGTTATACACATGTACTTCCAGTAAAAATTTTGTAATTGTTGGACTTACACACAGAGAGTTATTCGAGTGGCTTCATAAAAATAGCTCTTCACCGTAAACTCCATAACTCTCAAACCGTATGGCCAAATATTCTCAAATTTTTACACAACCTGCATAACTTCTGATATTACCACTCCAAATGTTTCCAGAATTTTTAAAGCATAAAAAGTGGACGAAATTGCCCTTGTTGTTGACTGGTCCAAAACATTCCTATTTTCTCTCCAAAAATCGTGACTGTTTTGGCTTCCACAACCACTACTCCATGAAAACTCAACATTTTTGAGTGCTACCACTTGGGTTAACTAGTAAACACATATATCTAACACTCCTCTTTGACGGATCATAAAAAGGAGTTATAGATTTAAAACGGTGGATTTTCAAAGTAAATAGAAATTTTGGATTTCTAAACTAGAAAATTTTTATTTTTGATTTCAACCAAATCAATACCCAATATGGGTAGTTCCATACTTGAATCCATGAAAAACACCTAGATCAAAGGGTTTTATACATCTAAATCAAAAACCCCATTTTCATCAAATAAGAAAATTAAAGGAAGAAAGCTTAGGAAAAGAAATTTTATACATTTCTTCTTCTTCCTCTTCTTCTTCTTCTCTAGCCATGGAGGATTTTCTCCTCCTTCTAGCTGACGATCTTCTCCTCTTTCTCTCTCACCCTCACGGTTTTCTTCTTTTTCTTTTCTCTTTCTCTTTCTCTTTCTTCTTTCTCTTCTTTCATCTTCTTCTTTCTCTAATTGTCGATCTTCTCTTCTTTTTTCTTTTTTTTTCCCGGCACATAAGGCCTCTTTATCTACCCAATCTTATTTTATTTTATTACTTTATTAAATGACCACAATGCCCTCAATAATTGGGTTAAAACAAATTGGGCCACTTATTAAATTTTTTGGGCTTTCAATTAATCCTTTGGGCTATGTAATATTTACATAGTCCAATCTTTTCCATCTTAACCCACCCTAAATATTTAATTAGGGTATCCATTCCAAATATATAGAATTTAAATCATCACTCTTGTATATTAAATTCTATAATCCAACTAAACTTGTTTTAATTAAGTTATAAAATTAATAACTTGAGATGATAAAAATATATCTCTCAACTTAATATAATTTTAATATTATTATTCTCACACGAGTGGGCTTAGTTTGAGCCCTTATTTAATTCCATTGAGCTAGCAATTTACTTATTTTACTTACTAACAAAAACTAACTTGGGCTTTCAACCCTAATTTAGTTGAGTCAATATAATAATTGTCTCATACATAATATATTGGGCTAGATTAAATAATTTAATTGCCCTTAATCACTTTATCTACAAGTCCCATGCTTAATTAATTAATTGGGCTTTTTTAAATAATATAACTTCCTTAGTTCATTAAATTTAATTCTCTTGGACTCTATTTAAATT
Organism: Panax ginseng; assembly: GCA_020205605.1. Taxonomy (NCBI): domain Eukaryota; kingdom Viridiplantae; phylum Streptophyta; class Magnoliopsida; order Apiales; family Araliaceae; genus Panax; species Panax ginseng. The sequence goes on from CM035143.1 coordinate 103,355,349, forward strand.
ATTGGGCTATGATATCATTAAAGTCCAATACTTTTAATTCTATTTTACCCTAATAATTTAATTAGGGTTCCACTACACTTTTGTAAATAAATTCCATACCAATGCATTTTTAATTTCATAACTCAATTAGACTTGGTTATAAAATTAATTATTTGAGATACATAAAATAAATATCTTCATGTTAGTATATATATTTATATACTAATATTATCCCAATTTATAACCTCTTAGGTTATTTAATTGTCACACCTAATATATATGTTAGGATACATAATTAAATTCTTAATTCACTTTTATATACAAAATAAATGTATTCACATCATATAATGTATATTTATTTAATCATACACATAATTCATTTCTCACACTAATTTTGACTTTTCTCCATAAAAAGTCAACCTTTACACATTTTGTGTTTACTGTCAATTCTGACTAAATTTGACGTTTCGGACGCAATCGAGCAGTCCATGCTTCAAAATTCTATCTCTAACTCAAATTTTGAGTTTTAAATTATTCCTTTCATATTGCTAATCGTATTAACTAACGACATTATACTTATTCAATACACATCAAATTTTACAGGTATCATAATACCTTATTCTTGATATTCATTCAAATACATATCAATTCATTTATAGGGTTTTAGAATTTTGTAACCCATATTTTCTCTATTCTCATTCGAATAGCAAACCATATAGGTTTTACTTGAAAATTTTAAATAAATCCTCAAATTCTCTTCTAGGTTTTATTTTTTAACCTTTATTCTAATCCTTCAAGATTTTATAAATTTTCGGGTTGTCACACTCGCCCCTTCTTCCAAGAATTTCGTCCCCGAAATTAAAGCATATTAATCTTTGTTTATTCGATTGATCAAAACTAGGTTTTCAACTTAACCTTTACAATTTTCTCATTTGAGGATTTCTCTTCTATCTTTACATTTTACAATAACTGTGACGAACGAGATTTTTGTAAATTAATTTTAATATTTATTGAATTAAATAAATATTTTCCGAATTAATTGATGCAATTGTGGTAGATTAATTTAATTATATGTGTTACATTTATTAAATTAATGTAGAGAATTTTTATTATCAAAGTATGTGATTATGTGAGCTTATTGTATTAAAAGAAATATTTAATAAGCATATTGGTATTTTAATTAATTTAATTATTAATTAGAGATTTAATAAGTTGACATTATCTATTAATGAAAAATTAATTATATGACTATGTGAATTTATGAGAAATTATTATATTTTATTTATATTAAATTAAATAAATTAATTGAGTTATTTTATAAAGGGTGTGACATTATTTAAACTATATGATAAAAGAGTTTATTAAATTAATTGAGTTGAAGCCTTTAAGGCTAGCCAAACGTGGCACTAGTAGAGGTTGAGGGCAGTTAACCCATGATGGGTAACTGACCTCCACAATGCGTCAATTTATTTGATGCGACGTCTTCTTTATTTCATTTTTTCTTAAGTGATAAAAACTAGTTAGAGAGAATTAGAAAATTTTGAGAGATAATTCAGAGGATTTTGTGAGAACTCAGTGATTGAAGAAAGAATCTAAGCCTACATATATATACTTTATTCTCAGGGTAATCTCTCCCTCCCATATTTTATATTTCACGTATTCAAGTTTTGATAAAAAAAATGGCTTTCACAGTTTTCTATAAAGCCTCTGTGATTGAGAAAGGAGTTATATTTATGAGTTATTTATGGGTTAAGATGTATCAAATCGTATATATATATATATATATATATATATATATATATATATATATATTTGCATGATTCCATATCATCAGTTTCATAATATTACATCGTATATGATTTCTAAAAAATTACAGAGTATGAGTTTTGGCCTTATGGCCTTATACATGATATTTTATATATCGATCATATATTATCCCTAAATTTTACACTCGTATATTATTATACATGTTGATACGGAGAGACCAAACTTTAAACGAACGGATTCGGTGTTATAACGATTCCGTAGTATCAATTTTCATGTTTTATTTTCAAAACCTTCAAGAACATCAAAGTCAGTGAAATTATAGATTTTTAACTCTGTGATTATGTGTTTTAATGGATTAAAACCATTCTATAAATGTTGGGTATTATTTATGCATGAATTATAACATATGGGTATGATTAATTTTGTGTAGTAGTAATTTAATTAGAGTTTTTGGTTGTTATTACGCAATTTTCGCAAATTGCAGAATCAGTTCTAACTTTCATGGCCCAAATTTCATTGAGCCTTAAGTCTCGTGGTCGCAGCATACCACAACAACAAGAACGCCATAAAGGTTTAGCATTGCGCTAGCATGCCAAGTGTCCGAATCATAGCACCACTACCGCCACATCGCCAAGACCTAGTATAAACGTGGCGCCGCAGCGCCACTCTGCAGAATGGTCCAGAAATATAATTTTTAAAATTTTTAAGTCTAACAATGTGTTAGTAAATTAATTTAATGAACATGTAATCATGTTAGAAGTATAATGAGATGTTAAAATAGTTGTTTAACATGTAAATAACATAATTGCATGTGGATTGAATTATTGAATACATAATTAGCTTGTTATTCATGATGTGTAAATTATGTGACAAAGTGGTAAATTAACTAAGTATAGTTAATAATCAAAGTACACAAAGAGAATGAGTTTTGATGATTAGTTAAGTTATAATTAACTGGTATTGTGAATGTGAATGGTATGTAAGATTTAAATTCAAAGAACGTGCTTAGTTAAAGTGTAATCTACGCATGAGGCAAGTTTCCTAACCCTACTTGTCATTATTGTTCAAGTTTATTAGTTACCTCGAGTAAATTATCATTATTATTATTCAAGTTCAAATGTTATATTAAAGATTGATTATCTTTTCAAAGCATGATTCAGTTATACAATAATTGTCCTATTGTAGACGTCTTGAGATTATTATTCGAATTGAATATCATTATTGTTGAACCTTATTAGACTAGTGAACTCTATTGATTCAACTAATCCTTAGTTGATGAACGTTCTAAATTTCAGAACTCTTATTGAATTATCCAAACCAAACTTCCTTTGGTACGGACTCGAATGTCAAACTGAGATGAACAACCCTGCAAAGGGATTTACTTATGCGTTAGCGTTAAGATATTGTGCACAATATGGTACTAAGGGTTGATCCCCCTAAGTACGAGTAGAAAGGTCCATAGTCTTATGACTGTTAAAGGTTTCAAGTATAACCCTTGATAACCTAGGACATAGTTCAAGGTCTTATAACCCTCAGAATTCTTTTGATTCTTGTTATTCATTCTTGATTCAAAAGTTGAGCTTTTATTCAGATGTCTTTGATTTACTCGCATGTTATTATACTGTTATTTCATTATTATACTTGTGGGCAATAGTGCTCACTCTTGCTTAATAATAACATTGCAGTTAAGAACGAAAGAACTGATGAACCTTCCACTAGTAAGGGCAAGGGCAAAGTTAGCAAGTGATGAAGACTTGTTATTTTATTAGATGATGTATTTATGTTTAAGACTTGAGTTAATGATGTTGTTAAGACTTATTTGTTTATGATTCCGCACTGATGTTTAATGTTAGTTTAACCTGGGATTTTACTATTATTATTCAGATGTTGTAACCCTTAAGGGGAAGATTTTTATTCTATCTATTGCATGGCTTGCATTTATTATGGGTAGATAGATAGATGATATTTGTACAGTGAACACCAAATCCCATGGAATTGAAGTACCCGAATTTGGGGGTGTCACAATAACTACTCACTAAGAGTTTACATCTTCTAAACATTCATCAAAACTAGGTTGTCATAATAACCTTTATTCAATCATCTCAGATTCTACTCGTACGCAACGAGTTCACACTATTTCATATCCATAATACCACAACATTACTCTGAAGAGTTTAAAAACTTTTCATATCTGTCTGAGGGATCATAAAAACTATGAACTATGAGGTTTAGGGTATTTCTACTTGTTACCTCTTTCAATTACGAAAGAAAGGTACTCTACCTCTAAAATATTTTATATTAGGTATGTTTACAATCACGAAGAAGGTAAACTATCGACGCGGGTACTTTAGATGATCAGTCTATTGTACTTTAGTAATCGGAACGACTATATGCATTCTTAAATTGGAATATTTTATCCAATTAGTATTTCCCCATTTTCAGGGTTGTTCACCTCAGACTTATCATAAGATTCCTCACCAAAACAATTTGGTTCGGCATAAGCTTTCAAAGAATACTTTGAATTTCATAAACATTTGTCTAGCTGAATCAAATAGCTTAGACACATATCAATAATTCGAATTTCAATCGAAACATTTATGGACAAATTCAGTTGGCAATAAATTATCTTTAATATTCGTAAAATCATTTTATGACGTTATGATACCGCACTGTATTTACAGTCCGTTTGAGGATTTCGACATTTTATGACTTTGTCATACTACATTATACTATAGTGGGCTGACAATCTTTAGATCAAATCCGACACTAACTAATTCTGCATTGATAACTCCATCATTTTTATCATCTAAGCACCAGGTTGCATGATGCATTAATGATATAAAAATATATTTTGATAATTTAAATCATTTTCGTCTAGTTGAATCAATTAGCATAGACTTTTATTCAAATCGTTCAAAAACCTTTGAAAATCATCTTTGGTGTCATCATGCCACAACAGTAATGATGTGTTAGTGGCCTGAAGTCCACACCTACACAATTGTCACCATGTGTTGAGGATAACAAAATTTCATTTTTAAAGACACATCAGTGCGAATTTAGCTTGATGTCAAAACTTCGAAGTCTAGCATAGCTAGAAGATTTGGAATACCTATGTTTCCACCATCAACTTCACTTTCTCTACTGATCCATTGCTTAATAATTCTATCTATTTCTATCATCCTCAATTCTCCATTCACAACCTTCCTATACCCAGTTCATCAAACTTATCACACATTATGAGTTCAGTAACTTAATTGCCACAATCATATGGATTTAAGAACTTATCCTAGACAGACCTTAGGCGTCCATTCGTTGAGGGGTTCAAAACATACCATATGATTATGAGTCATGAACTTACCATAAATATGAGTTTTAAGAACTCGCAATTAATCCTTATATTCTCTACCTATTCGTTATACACATGAGAAAAGAATCACCTTATCAAGATGCATATAACAAATAGCGCGACATCAGGTTCCAATGATTATCAATATAAGAAACTAAGTGGTTGTCAAAACAAACTCGGCCACTAATTAACATAGGAAGCTAAGCGAACAATTCCCTGCCCATACAAAGAATTGGTCAACCTAACCGCTATATCGACCAGGAAGCTAAGTGATTCTAAAACCAAGTATAGATTCTCTGCCCATACAAGGAATCATACAACTCAGCTACTGACATGAGTCCTCAATTGAAATCCTACACAATTCTCACTTTCTCTTTTCTTAATACAAATTTTCTTTAATTCGTATCTTAACATTTACCACTCTTTTCTGAGTTTACATTGTATCATTTCCTAGTACCTTCTCTTTATAGCGTCAAGCTATATCATTTTAATCACTTAACATATCATATGTTATTCAACAATTTAATCTGATCACGTCGTGATCTTATTTCGTAATCATTTCTCCTTATACTTACGATCGTTTTATTTTATGATCTTCTTATTCTTCTCTTTAATCATATTATATTATGATTTTATTTTCACTTTTCATCTTATAGACATAGTCTATTTATTTTCACCTTTCATCTTTATTACTCGAGTCAGGTAACTCCAGATTCTTATCTTTATATCTCTTCAAGATTCTTCTTTGAATCTTAATTATCTTTCTCTTTACTTTAATGATGAATTTCCTAAATTCAACTCTTATCACTTAAACTCGATCTGAGTTTATTCCTTATTATAATCTCCGGGGTTATAGCCTAAGGTACACCTACCTAAGGTTTATAACCTACGGCTTTGATACCAACTGTGACGTCCCCAAATCCGGGTTCCAAGAACCTCAAACTTGGTACGTTACGATACTTCATCATCATACATATTCTATCATCTAATGCGGAACAAATAAACATAAATTGTTTATTTTACATAATTCTATAACATTTTCCCAGGTTTATTAACATTAACTGAATACATACCTTCAAAATTACAAATGTTTACAATAAGATAACTAAATAGTTATTCTTATAACAATCTATTACTGTATTTTGCTTTTGTCTCTGTCCTTCTTCAAGCCTTCGCCTTTATCTCAAATTTATTATCATGATATAGCAAGAGTGAACAACTACTTTGTCCAGCAAGTTTAAATTCAATAAAGATATATCATGATTGAAAAAATAATAAGCTTTCAAGTTTTCAATAATTTAATAATTCTGAAGGAACATGAATCAAGATGTCAATAATTGAATGACTGAATCAATAATGTTTGAAGGTCAACAAAGACCATGAACAATTTAACTGAACCTTATGGTAATGAAGGTAATCAGCCTTTCATACCTGATAAACATATGTAACATGCACTAAGTGCGAATCAATAATCAGTTTAGACATGAATAATCATCAATAATCATTCACTAACATACTTTGAAATATAACTCGAGTTTGAGTTAAGGAAACTTTCCTGCATAGTCGATTACCGCTACACAATTTAATTTATTCTCTTTATTGAAAAGACCTATCAGGTATAAGATTGATCTTTCAATTAGTATATCATACCTTATTTCATAATAATATCTAACACTTAATCACATAGTCAAATATTAGATAATCTTAACACCATATTCATTTACCTACTTATAATCTCATCATCTTATATTAACTTTTCTAACCTTCACTCACAAAGTTAAGTATTAGACATTATACATTAGTCTTAATATTATCATTATACTTTGATAATCTTTTCATCACTTATAATTTATACTTATAAGTTTTCCCTTTATATGTTATCTGAGTAAGCTAGATAACCTTTCAGTAAACTGAAATATTATTTCGGTAATCCGAATTACATTTCAAAGATCCTCAAAATTACTATTTCAAGAGACCAAAAAATATTTTTTAGAGATCGAAACCATTTCAAGAATCAAAAATCCAATTCAAAGACCACAATTCTCATTTTAGTCTATTACAAACATAACATAGTTCATTGAATACAAAATTCAACAATTATATAGAAAAATAACATAAATCTCTTATTTTAATCTCCCGTCGAATATTATTAATTATGTAATAATATTTTACGCTAAGGTTATTAACCTTTTAATAACATTCCAGTCAAATACTACTAATAATATCTTAATCCAATATTATTAGCCATATAACAATAATTTAAGTCATTAATCACATTAATAAACAATTTAGTTCAATTGTTTTCCTTTCCTTAATTAACTCATTAAATATTTTAAAATACCATAAACATCACAACACTTCACACCCGACCCAAAACTTCATCAAAAATCCGCATAAGTCATGTTCAAGGGTCTCAAGTCATAAATCATATTTTTCATATTTTTGGACATCATATATTTAATTAAATCCATTTATCCATTTATCATCATTTAGATGAAAAATACCAAATCAGTTCAAAAAATATTTCTTTTCTGGGATTTGACAGAATATAGTTCCATATTGAACATATATTTTCCCGGAATTTTTAAAATCCATTTACTATATTTAAATAGTCCATAATAGCCAAATATTCTCCGATTTTTCATAAATCGATATTAACTCCAAAAATTCTAAAATTTATACAGCATGTTCCTGTTATACACATGTACTTCCAATACAAATTTTGTAATTTTTGGACTTACACACAGAGAGTTATTCGGGTGGCTTTATAAAAATAGCCCTTCACCGTAAAATCTATAACTCTCAAACCGTATGACAAAAAATTCTCAAAATTTTACACAACCTGCATAACTTCTGATATTACCACTCCAAATGTTTCCAGAATTTTTAAAGCACAAAAAGTGGATGAAACTGCCCCCGTTGTTGACTGGTCCAAAACAGACCTATTTTCTTTCCAAAAATCAGGACTGTTTTGGCTTCCATAGCCACTACTCCTTGAAAACTCAACATTTTTGAGTGCTACCACTTGGGTTAACTAGTAAATACATATATCTAGCACCCCTCTTTGACGGATCGTAAAAAGGAGTTATAGATTTAAAACGGTGGATTTTCAAAGTAAATAGAAATTTTGGATTTCTAAACTAGAAAATTTTTATTTTTGATTTCAACCAAATCAATACCCAATATGGGTTGATCCATACTTGAATCCATGAAAAACACATAGATCAAAGGGTTTTATACATCCAAATCAAAAACCCCATTTTCATCAAATAAGAAAAATAAAGGAAGAAAGCTTAGGAAAATTTTTTTATACCTTTCTTCTTCTTCCTCTTCTTCTTCTTCTTCTTCTCCAATCATGGAGGATTTTCTCCTCCTCCTAGCTGCCGATCTTCTCCTCTTTCTCTCTCTCTCTCTCCCTTTCTTTTTCTTTTCTTTTTCTTTTTCTTTCTCTTTCTTCTTTCTCTTCTTTCCTCTTCTTCTTTCTCTAATTGCCGATCTTCTCTTCTTTTTTATTTTTTATTTCGGCACATAAGGCCTCTTTATCTACCCAATCTTATTTTATTTTATTACTTTATTAAATGACCACAATGCCCTCAATAATTGGGTTAAAACAAATTGAGCCACTTATTAAATTTTTTGGGCTTTCAATTAATCCTTTGGGCTGTGTAATTTTTACATAGTCCAATCTTTTCCATCTTAACCCACCCTAAATATTTAATTAGGGTATCCATTCCAAATATATAGAATTTAAATCATCACTCTTGTATATTAAATTTTATAACCCAACTAAACTTGTTTTAATTAAGTTATAAAATTAATAACTTGAGATAATAAAAATATATCTCTCAACTTAATATAATTTTAATATTATTATTCTCACACACGTGAGCTTAGTTTGAGCCCTTATTTAATTCCATTGAGCTAGCAATTTACTTGTTTTACTTACTAACAAAAACTAACTTGGGCTTTCAACCCTAATTTAGTTGGGTCAATATAATAATTGTCTCATACATAATATATTGGGCTAGATTAAATAATTTAATTGCCCTTAATCACTTTATCTACAAGTCCCATGCTTAATTAATTAATTGGGCTTGTTTAAATAATATAACTTCTCTAGTCCATTAAATTTAATTCTCTTGGACTCTATTTAAATTATTGGGCTATGATATCATTAAAGTCCAATACTTTTAATTTTATTTTACCCTAATCATTTAATTAGGGTTCCACTACACTTTTGTAAATAAATTCCATACCAATGCATTTTTAATTTCATAACTCAATTAGACTTGGTTATAAAATTAATTATTTGAGATACATAAAATAAATATCTTCTTCATGTATATATATATATATATATATATACTAATATTATCCCAATTTATAACCTCTTAGGTTATTTAATTATCACACCTAATATATATATTAGGTTACATAATTAAATTCTTAATTCACTTTTATATACAAAATAAATGTATTCACATCATATAATGTATATTTATTTAATCATACATAATTCACATATTCACTTATTTCACTTCTAATTTTTTTGACTTTTCTCGCATAAAAAGTCAACTATTAACTTTGACCAAAAAGTCAACCTTTACACATTTTGTGTTTCTTCATCCATTCTCGATTAAATTTGACGTTCCGGATGCAAACCGAAAGCGACCCGTGCTTCAAAAATTCTATCTCTAACTCAAATTTTGAGTTTTAAATTACTCCTTCATATTGCTTAATCGTATTAACTAACGACTTTATACTTATTCAATTCATATCAAATTTTACAGGTATCATAATACCTTATTCTTGATATTCATTCAAATACATATCAATTCATTTCTAGGGTTTTGAAATTTTGTAACCCATATTTTCTCTATTCTCATTCGAATAGCAAACCATATAGGTTTTACTTGAAAATTTTAAATAAATCCTCAAATTCTCTTCTAAGTTTTATTCTTTAACCTTTATTCTAATCATTCAAGATTTTATAAATTTTCGAATTGTCACATAGCTAGATTACCAGTCTAACACAAATGATTTATAAAGATGACTAACTCATATTACCGAGTATTTAAGATGACCACTCTCGATGACCAATAAAAAACGCACCCTTAAGTTTTTCCAATTTTATGGTAAATATTATATATCATAAAAAGTTTATCTAACTTTTATTAATTATCTATAAATAGTTAATTATTTAGTTTTGATTCTTATTTATTTTTATTCATTCAATGCTAATTAGTAAATTTGTACATGGTATATATTGAAGTTTTAGGCATGTGTTTCATTTGTGAATTGTGATTATATAATTTTGTTTTAGTTCACTACTGGATGTTTGATTTGTTCATGTTAAATGTGTTATTTAATTTTTTATTATGTTGCGAATTTGTATTTGATATTTTGAAAAACTATGAATAGATATATGGATAAATATTTTTCAAGATCTAACATTACTTAATGTAATCGGTTCGAATTTTCTTCTGATAAACATCCTCAAGAGTCAATTAATTATGTCTCAATTTAAGAAATAAAGTATTAAAAAATAATTTAGCAGTGATTTTTATGTATTTATAATTGAAATTTATATTTGATATATTTTATTATTATTTTTTATTTAATTATAAGAGTGCCCACGTTTGCCAAGAATCCTGCATCCGTTACTGACAAGCACACCATTATATATGGTGCGATCAAAAAATTTCTCATATGCGCACACACCATTACGGTGCGTAGAGAGAATTCAAAGTTCACAAACTCATTGTTATTTTTTAGGAGAATAATTCTAAGTTTATTTCGAAAATATTAATATTACGGTGATTAAAAAATTATTATAAAAAAAAGATACAAAATGATATGTATTACTTTATTTGGTTACAATAACTGAACTTATCCATATATGATCAATTATCCACTAATTAAATTTTATTACATCATTTTGTGTATTAATTTTTGTAAGATTTTGTAAGTGTAGCAAGATTCTTATTTCTATAGACACGATAACAGTGTGTACCACAATATTCCTTTTATATATATATATATATATATATATATATATATATATATATATATATATATATATAAATCTTATTCTATGAATCTTAAAATGGAAGGTACGAGATGGATTGACTATTTAACATTTCATAGTCAATTTAAGGTATGGAGTACTGACAATTAGGTATGACAAAATATAGTTATGAGTTAATTTTGCTTTATAAATTTTGGTTATGATTTCATTTAAAAATTAAAATCACATTACCTATTTTTAATATGTGTTGTGTGAGTTGAAACCATATAGTTATGGGCCAAATATAGGTCAACTTATATTTCAAATTTTAAGTTTAACATTGTTATGGTTCAATTAAATAAATTATTTATGATATTTAATTTCTATATTCCTTACCTTCTATGTCTAATATTTTATACATTTTTCCTCCCTCTAAATATTTTTATACTCTAAAATTTTTAAATTCTCTCTCTCTAAATTTTTTTTACACACCATCTCTAATGTTCTTTAAACTTTCTCTAAAATCTGTAACATTTTTTTCTCCCTAAAATCTGATTACATTTTCTCTGTAAAATTTGATTACACTTTCTTTCTCTAAAATCTGTATACGATTTGTCTGTCTCTCTCAAATTTGTATACACTTTCTCTTTCTAAAATTTGTATTCATCAGCTCGTTGTACATTTTTATACACAAATTCTGTATAAACTTTCTCTAATATTTGTGAAGGATTTTGAATTTGAAAAGTTCAACAACTCCACAATTCTTAGTAATCAGGTTTAAGATAAGAATTGTGGCAATTACGAGTTATATATGATATTTTAATTGAGCTGATGTGAAGCTACCACCGGAAGTAAAATAATTGAACACTTGTAAATATATTATATTCGTTATAAAATTAAAGATATATTTGTTATAAAATTATACATAGTGTGTAGATATCTAAATACATTCTTACCCTTTTTTTATTGTAATGACCTTTGAGTTTTGAAACTCTCATATCCTTTAAGCTTTGAAACTCCTATGACTTATGAGTTTTGAAACTTCTAAGTATTTATGTACATGTGCTTATAAAAGAAGTATTGTCAAGAAAATGAGAGAGTTATACAAATAAAATGAGAATACTCTCTCTTTTCCACTAATCATCATTGTTCTTAATATTTAGTATATTTTTATAACACGTTATCAGCACGATTCTCTACCCAATTTTGGGAAGAAGAAAAAAAGGTTCTCTCAACTCACTGTAAGTATTGTTTCATTACAATTAAATTTGATATACATATAAACATTTTATTTAACAAAGGACGCGTGAGACAATAATGATAATGGACAACTATGAAATTTTTGAGAATACAAATTACGTAACTACAATACTACTTTTGTGATGTAGTAGTATTAGTATAAACAAATAATCATCCACCTCCCAATTCTCCCACTTTGAAAGTGACTAGAGAAGGGTAAATATTTTTATTGTCTTCTTATAAATTTATACTGAGTTATTTAATTTCTTACGTATTTATATATTTATATAGATGTCAAATCTTATGAATTTGAATTTGTAGTCCTTGATATATATCGAGAAAGAATTACTTGTCATGGACTCTTGGTACTGATATTTATATAAAGACAACTTTGGAGATATAATTAAGATTGACAAACATGCATCCTTGCAGGATCATGCAAAATCAATTATTTTATTTTCCATCTTCTCCATGAAAAAAATATTGATAAAGACATGTTAGAAAAAATATTTACTATATTTCATGCCTCGAATATGCTCATGCAGTAGCAAATTTGTGAGTGTAAGTTCATAATATATTCCCGACTAAAAGACAATTTATACCCCAAACTTTACATTCTTGTTGACTGTTGCACCCCAAACCGAAAAATGTGTCTAAATGCACCCCCAAACTTCAATTAAACGTAATAGATAACACACTTTCTTCACTTAACCGGTCCAAAGTGATCGGCTAAGGCTGTAACACAAGTTTGGGGTGCACATTGTGTTGGGAGAATGCATATGTTGATTTGATGTTTAAATACAAATGCTCATGATTATTTGTAAAGTCCTTCAAGAAATATATGTACAAGGACTTAGTGATAGATCAAATTTGTTAGGTTGATCTAAGCTCTTAATGTATATCATTCTGAAAATGAATGTATATATAGAAAGATCAAAGCTGTTAGGTTGATCTTGAGATGTAATAGATAGGCTTGAAGAATTCAGTAGTGCATCAATCGATCAAGATTGCGAAAGTCAAGGCAAAAACGTGAGCTTCAAGAATCGTAGTGTGCCTGCCTTGAAGGGCCTCTTCAGAAATCGTAGAGTGGTCCCAATGTTTGCCTAGCCAACTCAGAGATCGTAGTGTGCTCTCGGAAACGTAGAGTTTACAACTCAAGCAAGCAAAGATCGTAGTGTGCAAATATTTAAGAGAAATCGTAGTGCTCTCGGCTGATAGCATCAGACCAAGCACCAAGGCGACAAGTCACCACAATCTGAATTGTAGAGTACCACGATCTAAATTGTAGAGTACCACAATCTGAATCGTAGAATACCACGATCTGAATCGTAGAGTATCATCTGTCTTGTGTCAGAAGCATCAAGCCTCACGATTTATGTGGAGACAAACTCCAACATATGAGGAATGGATTCTAAACGTTGTAGTACTCACCAGTCCCAAAGTCATAAAAAATATCCTTAGTATGCAACAAAGAAGCGTATTGAAGAAGATAAGGAAAGTACCATTGGTAAGGGGAAAACACCTTTTCAGGTGTTAGGTGAGAAAGCAGTCTGCTATGTCAGTGGACCAGAATCCAATTCAGCAGATGTGCAGAAAAGTCTCCATCAAAGAACAGAAAGGTCAAACGCATTTAATGCTTCAACGGATGGATCCAACGGATAGTTTTCAAGATCACATATATGCAAATCAAGCAGATGAGAGAGGTAAGCATGCATTGAACAAAAACGTACAAGAACTCTCAAAGCTCAACTCTACGATCTGAGAAAAAGAAAAGCTTGCTCAGCTACTCAGTTCTTTCGAACAAGTGCTTAAACAACAACTGAGTAGCAACCAACAAGAACTCAACATCTACCAATCAACTGAAGAAAAAGTTCCAAGTCAAAAGGACTTGAAGAGTTCTAAGTGAACTGTAAGAGAGCCAAGTCTGCTGGACTTGAAGAGTTCAAGAGTGAACTAAGAAGTTCCTAGACTGCTGGTCTAGAAGGAATCTAAGTGATTCAGAAAGTGTAAAATACATCCTTAGTGGATTTCCTACTCGAGAAGTAGAAGAGTGGACTAGGAGCTTTAAGTGCTCTGAACCACTTAAAACGACTATGTCTCTTATATTCTTACTATAACTGCTATATCTACCATAATTGCTATATCTACATCACTCTCATAAACTCACTATCTTAAGGGAGATTAAAACTAATATTAATTCTGCTAAAGTTTTAATCATTATCTACTAACAAGTTAAAACGAAAAGATTTTTAAATATCTATTCAACCCCTTCTAGATAACTATTGTGCATCCGGGAACTAACAATTGGTATCGAAAGGTGTTCTATTTTACTGACTTACAAGCTTTAGTAGATCAAATGGCACACGCATTAAAGCGAATCAAGGATCGGAGGAGGCGACAAAGCCACCAATGTGCAACAAGGATAATTTGCAAATCGGAAAGTCGGGATGCAAGATATACATGGACTCAATAGATGAAGATCTATTTGAGATCTGCTCGAAATGGGCCCTATGTTCCAATAAAGCTTGCACCAACCACAGACGATCCAAACGGAATACAAATCAAAGTCAAAGAGGAGTGGACAGACAACGAGAAAAGAGCTGTCCAACTTGACAAAAAGGCTAAGAACATTTTATTTCAATCCTTAGAAGACGATCTGTTCGAAAACGTTGTCAACAACAAAACAACGAAGGAGGTTTGGGAAGCACTGCTCATCATACACGAAGTAACGGAAGAAGTAAGAGAAAACAAACAATCTCTCCTGACACATCAATATGAGATGTTTGCTCATGTTCAAGGATAAACGTCATTGCAACATACGAGAGATTCAACGTTCTGCTCAACTCTCTACGAGCCTATGGGAAGATCTATCTAAACAAAGATCTAAACATAAAGTTCATGAGAGCCCTACTAAGCAGGTGGGATGCCAAAACCACTGCTATAAGAGAGTCAAAGAATCTTTATGAGATGACAGTTCAACAGCTATATGGCAATCACGACATACTGAACCGGAGTGACTCAACGAAATAAACCCTATCAGAAAGAAGAAAGAAGGATAAGGGTGTTGCTCTCAAAGCAACTGAAAGTGCATCAAAGGTCAACATTGAGATTGACTCTGACTGTGACGAAGACGATGATGAAGGCTTTGCTATGCTGATAAAAAGACTAAGAAGGTTCATGCGTCAAGGCAAAACCAGCAAGCCAAAGAAGGTCAACAACTACATCAGCCAGGAGCAAATGAATGATATATGCTACAACTGCAAGAAGCCTGACCACTTCATTGCCAACTGAAACAAACCTCTCAGAGAAGAACTAAAGAAGAAATCACATGTAAAGAAGTTTACAAAGGCAACAAAAGGCCTCAGAAGAGAGACAAAGACCTGGTAGCTAGAGGATCGTGGAGTGATTCAGACAATGACTCCAATCCTGATTCTGGAGATGATGAAGAACCACAAATGGCTAATCTGTGCCTAATGGCCAAACATTCAAAGGTCAAACAAAATTCCAACATACATGAAGTAAGTCTCGATGAGGTATTTGACTTCAACTCTCATGATGTAGACATTAATAATTTGAGAACTGCCTTGCATGGCATAACAAATGATCTACATCAATACATGAAGTGGTTCAGAGTTCTGTCTAAGGATCATTCTCTTCTTCAAGAGGAGAAAAAGAAAGTTCAAGAAGAGCTTGAAACAGCTCTTCTAAGTACTAACCTTCTCTCCAAGCTTGAGGCTGAGAATGAGATCTTATAACAGACAAATAAACTCAATACACAAAGAGAGTCTAATCGAACCTCTAAAATTGAGGAACTAGAAAAGACTATCTCTACATGGACCAAATCCTCATCATCCATGGACTCCCTGGTCTCTAGTTAGAGAAATGAATTTGACAGAACAGGCCTAGGCTTTGGGGAATCCACTTCAGAGCCATGTGTGGAAAAGACAAAGGAAACTAGCACTAGTAATGCCTCAAGTTTTATTAGAAGCATTACCTTGGTGAAATCCTCACAGAAGGAAGAACCAACCCAACCTTGTTCTACTGTTTCCATTCATACTCAAAGGAGTAAAGGATCTCATGCTGGCTTGGGCTTCATAAAAGAGAAGAGTAACCTAATCTCTACTTACCAACCTCGAAGAATCGTAGAGTCAAGTAAGGCCAACTCTACGAATCAACTGGGAAGGTACAGTAGAGGTAAGGCACACTCATCACTATTTATGAAACCCAAAGACATGTGGAAGAAGGAAAATCAGTTTAACAAAAGGATAACTAAAGAACCACACAAGTCCAAATGGAGGATGAATTATCACACACACACAAATATGTATCACACTAAATGTTTTGTGTGCAATAGAGTTGGTTACAAGGCTACATGATGCTATTATAATTCCATGCATGTGAGACCCAAGATCAGACAGATTTGGGTCCCCAAGGGTACTAAAAAAATAGGACCCATGCAAATATAGGTACCAAAATGAAGGTTAAATGTTATGAAAGAAAAAGAGCTCCACAATCATAACCTGATATCTGGACAGTGGATGCTCAAGACACATGACTGGAAATAAAGCCCTTCTATCTAACTACATAGAGAAGGAGGGTCCCTTAGTCATCTTTGGAGACAACGACTCGGGCAAGACAAGAGGATATGGCTCTGTTGGTAATGGTGCAGTATCTTTCAGCAAGGTAGCATATGTGGAAGGTCTCCAACACAACCTTCTAAGCATCAGCCAACTCTGCGACAAGGGTCATCAAGTAACATTCCTCAACAACCAGTGTCAAGTCAGAGATTTGAAGACATCTGCATGTAAGAAAGCTAATCGACAAGAAAAGGAAATGTCTATACTGTTTGAATCTTGGTCAACTAAGCTCGAGACGAGATAATATGCTTTCTCTCGCAAAAGCCTCAAGAAATAAATCAAGGCTATGGCATGAGCGGTTGTCCCACTTAAACTTCAAAAGCATGTCCAAACTGGCATCAAAAGATCTCGTTGCAGGCCTACCTAAGTTCAACTTCGTAAAAGAAAGGCCATGCAATGCCTGTCAGCTTGAAAAGCAAACCAGAAGCTCATTCAAGAGCAAAACTGCCAACTCCATCGACAAATCCCTACAGTTGCTCCACATGGATCTATTAGGGCCAATTTCAACAACAAGTCTTAGAGGAAAAAGATACTCTCTAGTTATAGTCGACGACTACACCAGATTCACATGGGTATTCTTCCTAACCTCAAAGGATGAAACGAGCTCCCAATTGATCAAGATGTTCAGACTGGTGATGAATGAGAAAGGAGAGAAAATCAAGGCCATAAGGAGTGATCATGGAAGAGAATTCGACTTCTCAGAAATGGACCAGTTCTGCACAGACAATGGCATCAGTCATAACTTCTCAGCTCCACGAACTCCTCAACAAAATGGAGTAGCTGAAACGAAGAACAGAACTTTGATAGAGGCTGGAAGAACTCTACTAGCAGCAGCTCATCTACCTAAATACTTATGGGCAGAAGCTGTCAACACTGCATGTTACACGCATAATAGATCACTGATACACTTTACGATCAAGAAGACACCCTACGAACTATGGAAAGGAAGAAAGCCAAATGTCAGCTACTATCACGTATTCGGCTGTGCATGCTACATTCTCAACAATGGAAAGCAGTACTTGACAAAGTTTCAACCCTAGTTAGACGAAGGAATCTTTCTTGGATATGCCACAGATAGTAAGGCCTACCGAGTGTTCAACAAGAAGACACTGAGTGTTGAAGTCTCGATTCACATCATCTTTGATGAAACAGACTTGGACAAAATAGTGCTTCAAGACACTACGACCGATAGTGCAGACACTACGAATGAAATCGTTGAGCTCAACACTACGATCGTAGTGCCAGATAATGAAATCGTTGAGCAAGAAAATGAGATCGTAGATAGGCCTATACAAGACAACGAACCTCCACACCAAGAAGAAGAAATAGATCTTGAAGATTTAAGACAAGAAGGTATCAGGAGAGATGTTCCAACCGGAAACAGATGGGCAAAAGATCACACTCATGATCTAATTATTGGAGATCCGAGTGTAAGAGTCAAAACAAGAGCAGCCACCCAAAATGAATGCTTTTATCTAAGCTTTCTGTCACAAATGGAACCAAAGAAGATAGATGATGCTATGAAAGACTCCAGCTGGATAGAAGTCATGCAAGAAGAACTCAACTAATTTGAAAGAAGCAAAGTATGGAGATTGGTAATAATTAAGACCAAAGAGTCATCCTGTTTGTAGACACTCAAAATTTTACTCACTCATCATCACTAACATTGCGGAAGGATGATTCGCCTTTTTAAGAAAGAACCACGAAAGACAATTCAAATCCATACCGGATACTACCGGAAGTTCGAAGATCAACCCCAGATCACACTGCAGGAGTGCATATTCAACCTCGGAGATAACCCCGAGGCATGAAGATCCAATCTGGAACACACACCGAGAAGACCGATTAATCTCGGAGATAACCCCGAGGTATCCTGTCTCAGTCCCAACCATGGGAATAGCCACCAACCTTGATGATAACACCAAGGAATGCAGTTTCGGCGATAACCCCAGAAATGCTTGTTTCAAATGCGACCAACTTCAATCTCAGCACTCACAACGAGATACTCAGTACCAACCTAGAGATAATACCGAGAGGACAGGCCCACCTCAGAGATGACACTGAGGACCTTCATAAATTACAATGCAATCCAATCTCGGTGAAGCCTGAAAGCAACGCGTCTACTTTATCATTTCAAACCGTGATAACACCTAGTGAAGGGCAACATCGTCATCTCGCCAACGCGATGCCACGCGTCTCTACGCAACGATGTCCCACAAGACTAACCAATCCCGAGTGACTATTAATGCGGGTAATTAGCGGATGAAAGTTGAATCTTGAAGACCGGAGGGCATCGTCCCATCTTCAATGACTTCGTACAAACTCTAATCCCATGCCATCGTACAACTCTCGACAACGGCGGTCCGAAATAGGTCTTGTATACCTCAAACGAATGCCCGAATTGCACTTCTAAAAGTTCGTGTGGACATTACAGTGCCTGAGTGCACGTACTTCGAGAAGACCCGACCCAACAAACCCGGGCCCACCCGGGTTGCCTCTGGTAGACCTGCGGGTAAAATGCCTATAAATAGAGGGCTTGGGTAGCCCATTTTTTTTAAAAAAAAGGTGAAGAAGCCCTACCCAATTTGCTCTGCACTCACCCCATGCAGTGTACTTTCCCCTTTTAAACACCTGTGAGCTCATATATAGCCCTTTTGTACCTACAAAAGTTAGTGTTTACCCACTCTAAAGATGTAGAAGTCATCTTTAACAGTTAGCTATAAGCCTTTTCACACACTTTAGAGTCTTTCTCTTCATCTTTGCACACACCCTTCTACACGTTGAGAGTCGTGTTGCTTGCTTTTGCCTTGACTTCTATCTCGTGGTTTCATTCGATCAGATATATATATATATATATATATATATATATATATATATATTTATATATATATATTGACTAACATTATCGAGTTATGCCTCGATTGAGCCTGAACTTGATGCAAAGCGCTTATTTGCATTAATATATTTATATACATTTATATATATTAACCGTAGTCGAAACATTGTTTGATGAGCCTAGACTTGATGCGGAGCGTTTACTTCTTTAATATATATATATATATATATATATATATATATATATATATATATATATATATACATTTATATATATTAATCGTGTGTATGAACTTTGTTCGATGAGCCTGAACTTGATCTCTGGCGTTTACTCGCTTTTGTATATATATATATATATATATATATATATATATATATATATATATATATGAATTGTGGTGGGACTCACATTGATGAGCACAGATTTTATATTCTATGCGTTTATTGCTTATATATATATATATATATATATTAACTGTATGTCGGACTGATTACGATGAGCACAGATTTTACATCCGGTGCGTTTATTGGCTTATATATATATACACTTATATATATAAACTGTGGTCAAACTTTGTTCGATGAGCCTGGATTTTACATCCGGTGCGTTTATTGCTTATATATATATATATATTTTCGTCCTGCCTGAAGTTTTCTTCGTGGTAGTTGATCGCTTTACAGCTTTATTTACATTCTGTCCCCTTTGGAGTTTCTTTCCGTGGCGGTTGACAATATTCTGACTTTATTTACGTTTTGTCCCGCTTTGGAGTTTCCTATGTGATTGTTGATAGCTTTTACTGACTTTATTTACATTTCGATCCCCATGGAGGTGCTTCGTGGTTGGTGATCCCGTCATATATATATATTTACGACTTTTATATATATACACCTGCTTACGCTTTCATACAAACCTGCAGATTCACATGCTTAGAATCATCATGTGATCACAAATTCATCCCATTGAATCTAGATTCTGGTTCTGTGATGGACATTTTCAATTTATAGCGCTTTGTAAATTATTTTATGTTATCCGAACTTCCTCAGATGGTTTCCATACCCACGGGGAAATCAGCATTATTATGTACATTATTTTCATACGGATGCCTCGCATTCGTAAATAAAATCAATCAAGCCGGGCACTTAATAAAATGGGAGTGTAAAAGGTCTCAATTACTATTGAGCATCAGGGTTTAAAAAACTTTTTTTAAAAAACATCATTGCTATATCTTGCTAAAAACTAAATTTTTACATAAATTCAAACCCTGTGTAAATAGGTTCGAACGAGGCCTCGCACTACTTCCAAATAACAGCACATTGACCCACACACACATATTCAGATAACAGTTTCTTGAAAAGACGCGGTCACCGTGGTAACACGGATGTCGGGGGGTACCTAACACCTTCCCCCCTGCATAACCAAGTCCCGGGACCCTAATAAATCTCAGTTTCACCGACCCGTTTAGTAGTGTCATATCACTGGGTCAATGTGCAAACCTTTTCTCAGTTGTGTTGGTACAACCATTTAAAAAACCAACTGGCGACTCTTAACAGTCCCATCGTCGACATTATACATGTCAGACCTTTTTCACTTGTTTTTTCAAACAAATCTCACCTAATTGAGAACACCAAAGAACAAGTAATGGAAAGGGACATCCAAAAATCCCGACGTCGACAAGTGGCGACTCTGCTGGGGACTCCAGTAAGAGGACTTAAGCCGCTATTTCAATCTTTTCAAAACTGATTATCTGATTATGTGTGGATGTTGTATTTACATTTGATGAATGTGTACGAATGCATTTCCTTATTGCACGTAGTGCCTCGCACTATAAACTGCTTGTGATATTAGTGTCTCGCACTATAAACTGCTTGTGATATTAGTGCTTCGCACCATATCTTCTTGTGATATTAGTGCTTCGCACATGTCATCATTTTCATACGGTGAGGCGCGATGTATGTGAATGTATGTTGTGTGGTCCCTCCACCAGGAGGCTATCCCGTCGGTGTTTGATTAATGGACTCGTGAGAAGACTAATTCTTCGAGGCTCAGGAAAGGCACCACCCAAATTCGCTCTAGTTGAAAGACTGGATTAACTTCCCGTCAAGTAGATTGCGATGATTTGGGAACCTTCATGCCAAAAAGCCGTGAGAGTAACCTAAGATAGGTTAGCCTCTGATAAACCCAAAATGGAGGAAAGTCTCTTCATGCTCTCATTACAAATTGCTTGTAATTACATTCCATATCTATCTCCATGTAATGAGAAATATGAAGAAATGTGTACACATACATATTTTAATTAAACATGCTATAAACAGCTGACATCCGTTTTGCAGGATAAAAATTCCTAAAATGGACACATCACATAGCATGTTATTATATACATCCCCTAAAGACTAAACTATGCAAGTCTTTCGAAGGGAATCAATCGGACCTACTACCCGTTCACAATCCAAAAAGGCAACAGGCCTACAGTCAATCATGTCATCATCCGACCAGACTGAACTTAATCCAGTTTCTCGCAAAGAATTCGACGTATTAAGCAAACAAATTACAGATTTAGCTGTTCTACTCAAAGAATTACACCGCCCTACGAGGTCAAAAAATACCCAGACATGCCGAGTCCTCCACCCAAGGGGGAAATCCGGTCATTACCATACACAAACCACAGCTTGGATACGACCAACAAAACTCATGATGTCTTGCCCATCCCAATCGGAGATCCGCACAACGGTGACATCAAAAGAAAGTCCTCCAAATGGAAGAGACCTTCGCTTATCAAAGGAATTGGAACACACGGAGTGTTTCATATCTTGATCTGTGTATTTTTCCCGGTGTTCATTATCCGTAAAAATTTAAAACTCCCGACTTTGAAAAATATGACAAAGTTAGGGAGATCCTTACACACATTTAAAAGTGTTTATTGGAGAACTTGGATCTTATGTAGAGGACGAAAAGCTCAGAATGCAATTGTTCCAAAAGAGTGTAACTGGAGAAGCCCGTTCGTGGTACACAAGATTAGACAACTCCAAGATCCATAGCTGGGAAGAGCTATCACACGCTTTCCTCACTCAATACAACTTTCAAACTCAGATGGCTCCTGATCGGTATCAAATTACCAAGATCAAGAAACAGTCTAACGAGTCTTTCGAGAGTATGCTCAGAGGTGGAGACGCTGGTCGCCCAAGTTAGTCCTTCCATGACGTAATCGAGAGATGGTCATGACTTTCATGACATACAAGAAGCTCCCTTCTATGAGAGAGTTTTAGCCGGCATCGGCAAACCATTATCTGAAATTGTCAAACATGGGGAGATGGCAGAAATGGGATTGAAATCCAGAAAGATTCAAGACCTAGCTGCGCTCAAAGTCATTCTTTTGATCACATCCAATCTGGAAATTATGGGAACAACCCCGAGGGTCCATAAAAAGAAAGAAGAAGATGTTTCCACGATACTACAGGGGGCAAAAGGCAATCGAACATGCCTATTCAAAGGAGAAACTACACTCCTTTCCAAAGACACGATCACAAACCCTCCAATACCAAAAGGTGGAGAAGTCAAACGCCTCGAGTGTTTACACCCTTAGGGATACCCTCGAGAACATCTTAAATCTTCTCGACAACACGTAAGAAAATTACACATCTTCTTCCACCACCAAATTTTTAATGGACGAGGTTTCAATGCTGCTAGGAAATGTGCTTATCATACCGGAGCACCTGGACATGATACTCAGGATTGTTGGGCCTTAAAACACAAGATCTAGGACTTGATAGACAACGGAGAGATCGTGGTCACCAAACCAGATCAGCCTCACGTACAAGACAACCCTCTTCCTCAACACAAAGAAGAAGAGGTCAACATAATTAATTGGAGCAATGGACAGAGTTCCAATTTCAGCTGTGATTCTTCCCCGACCATCAAAGACGGTAATGAAAAATGGGATTATGCCAAGTTCCAGTTCACAATGGAACGAAAGATGAAAGCTCTCTGCAAACAAATTGAGCAATTGGCGAATCGGTGACTTATCGAAGATCAAGTGACACGTCAGGTTAATCACCCGAGCATGCCGGTCCTCCTACCTATTGTCATGAATATTCCCTCGTCACTTTCAGAAAATGAAATGCTGGAAGACAAAGTGACAAAGAGAGCAAATGCCAAAGCCCGTTGGGATTTTGCTAACAAAAGGGAATTCACATATCTGGGCCAACCTATGGAGGAAATCCTTTATATGTTAATTATGAAGGAAGGATCAGTTCCCTTCTACCTCCAATCAACCCCCGTTCAGGGTGATACAACTCTGATGGAGTATGTCAATATCACTCCCAGTCTCGTGGTCACAGCACAGAAGAATGCTGGGCACTCCGCCACCTTATTCAAAATCTAATCGATAGTGGTGTCCTGCGTCTAGCGGACGACGATATTGTGTTACGTGCAAGTGAGAATGCAGGCCCTACTAAGTGGAAAAGTGTGGTAGCAGTCATATCCACTGAAACTGATGGGATTAGCACATTACTCACATCGCCAACAATTTAACTCAAGGGAGGCAACAATCCTTTGAAAGTGGCCGCTCCCGAGCCAATTAACTTGCCGTGTAGAGCTCAATATCCTATTGTTAGCTTGCGCACAATTCCGTGGAATTATGGAGAAGGTGAAGGGTCCACCTCACATACAACTGCTACAGTGTCAAAGGAAAATCCACTGTATCTTCCCCACCGGGTGATGAAGCCCACGATCAAATCAAAGGGGAAAATACCCATGGAGAGAATTGAAAAATTCCTCCATACTATGGGTCATCACGATGCCAAGGTGGTTTTAAGCTTGAAAGAAGCTCCACAACAAATATCAATTTTGGACTTGGTCCTAACTTCCGAGAATCACCGGAAGGTCTTGTTGAAGGTTTTAGAAGAAGCCTATCTACCAACATCAGTGGATACGGAAAAGTTTCAACATCTAGTTGATCACATTTTCAACAACAATGTGATATCCTTCATTGATGATGACATACCGCCTGAAGGGACCAGTCATTGCAAGCCGTTGCACATTGCGATCTTGTCCTTCGGATATATGGTAGCTGGAGTCTTAATAGATGGAGGTTCTTCTCTGAATATCTGCCCATACGCTACCTTGGTAAAGATGAATATCAATCTCAACTGAATTCGGAGTAGCCATACTATCATCAAAGCTTTTGATGGGGCCCGCCGGAATTCGGTCAGAGTAATTGAGCTGCCAATCGAAATTGGTCCTCACACATTCTGCGTATCTTTCCATGTGCTTAAGATAGATTCGGGATACAACCTGCTCTTGGGACGACCATGGATTCACATGGCCAGGGCAGTCCCCTCCACCCTTCATCAACAATTGAAATACATTATCAACAATAGCCTGGTCACGGTCAACGCTGAACCAGAGTGTCCTCAACACGGGGACGTGCCGTTCATCAATGCCAATGCAGACGTTGAACCAGTCAGTTTTCATGCTTTAGAAATAAGCAACACCCAATACCATGCTATTGGAACGCCATTGCCCGAACCCAAGATTTCTGCCGAGGTAATGTCGGCTACTCAAGAAATGATGTCGTTGGGTCATAAACCAGGACAAGGGTTGGGTAAAGATTGCTAGGGTATCAAGTACCCAATTCGCTTAACTAGGCAAACTGGAACTGCCATTTTTCTCACATACGAGATTAGCGGTTTATTTTGCCAAGATATGCTAACACTTGTATGATCAACACATTTCATATATACTAAGTGAAAGCATATTTTGTTTCAGACTCAATTTAGATGTGCTCAGATTTTTGTCGATACGGTGCCTCTTCTCCACAAGGATTGTACCTTTGATGTAGAGATGAATTCAGCCTTGGTGGACATACAGGATGACATTGAGGTGCCTCCAGAAATTAAAGAATGGGTCAAAGACAAACCCAAACCCAATCTTGATCAAACCACTTCTTTCATTCTCGGAACCTTAGAAAGCCCTAAGTTAATCCAGATTGGTTTAGACCTTACCCCAAACCAATAGAATGACATGGTTACGCTATTAACCCAATTCCAAGATGTGTTTGCATGGTCTCATGAAGACATGGTGGGTTTGTCCACTGACATTGTCCTTCATCACCTTCCCATTAAAGAGGGATTTAAGCCAGTCAAGCAAAAGCTCAGGCGATTGAAACTTGAATGGAGTTTAAAGGTGAAAGAAGAAATTGTGAAACAATTTCAAGCTGGCATCATAATGGTGTCTACATATCCTAAGTGGATATCCAATATTGTACCCGTACCTAAACCTGGAGGGAAGGTACGAGTTTGCGTGGATTACCGGGACTTGAACAAAGCTTGCTTAAAAGATAGCTTTCCTGTGCCATTTATCCACATTCTCATTGACAATCTTCGCTTAATCGACATGTACTCCTTTCTTTGATTGCTTTATGGGTATCATCAGGTTATGGTTGCCGAGGAAGATCGTTAGAAAATTGCTTTCATCACTCCTTGGGGAAATTTTTGCTATAGACGATTGTCATTCGGCCTCATCAATGCCGGAGCTACCTATCAACGAGCTATGATGGCTCTTTTCCATGACTTAATGCACAAAGAGATCGAGATCTATGTGGATGACATCATTGTCAAGTCCCATAAGGAGGATGACCATATAGACCATCTCAGAAAGTTGTTCAACAGGTTGCGTAAGTACAACTTGAAGTTGAATCCAGCTAAATGTGCCTTTGGTGTTAAATCAGGCAAGTTGATAGGATTTCTAGTTAGCCACAAAGGGATTGAGATGGATCTTGCCATGATCCAAGCCATCACCGAAATGCCCATTCCTCACACAGAAAAGGAAATATGGGGATTTTTGGGAAGAATCAACTTCATTAGCAGGTTTATCTCCCAACTCACAGCAACCTGTGAGCCAATCTTCAAGCTATTAAGGAAGAACTCCTCCATAAAATGGAATGAGGAGTGTCAAAAGGCCTTCCTCACAATCAAGAAACAGCTAGTCAAAGCTCCCATTTTGGTACCACCCAAGGATGATGTTCCCCTGTTTATGTACCTGTCCATAAGTGACAATGCCATGGGCTGCATGCTGGGACAGAAGGATGATAGAGGCCTAGAACGAGCTATCTATTACCTCAGCAAAAGGTTCAGCAGCAGTGAACACAAGTACACTCTGATCGAAAAGACGTGTTGTGCTTTAACATGGGCTTCCATGAGGTTACAACATTACCTCCATGGTCACACAACCCATCTCATATCCCGCGTGGATCCTCTCAAGTATGTGTTCAATAAACCTATGTTAAATTATCGGCTGTCCAGATGGCAGTTGATCCTACAACAATTTGACATTGTATATGTGACTCAAAAGTCCATCAAAGGTCAAGGAATCGTGGATCAACTGGCCGCCGCACCTTTAGGGGATTTCAAACCCTTGAAAACATATTTCCCTGATGAAGGAGTAATGACAGTACAACAACACCATCAGTACGATATCACCAATCATGGAAGATGTATTTTGATGGAGCTGTTAATATGGAAGGTTATGGAGTCGGAAGCGGTTCTAGTATCTGTGCGGGGAGAAGTATCCGTTGTCACAAATTACAGGTTTGTTAGCACCAACAATACGGTGAGAGTATGAAGGCTTTCTCATGGGGCTAAAACTTGCCCGTTCAATGGGCATCAGGCGGTTAACTATCTTTGGGGATTCAAAGTTGGTAATCAGACAATCCACCGGTATCTATCAAACCAAGGAACTACATTTGCTACCTTACCATCAGCAGGTTTTGAAGATGGATTTGGAGTATGAAGAAATCTCCTTTCTACACATTCCTCGTAATAGGAATGACTTTGCGGATGCATTAGTAACGTTGGCCTCCTTGATTCGCATATCAGACAAGGAACACTTGTCGAACATCACAATTTCCCTGCACAAGGCCCCAGCCTGTGGGAATTATGTTGGAGAAGTATCGGATGAGCTACCTCCCATCCAACATCCTTGGTATCAGCATATCAAGGAATATCTACGAGATGGATCTACACACACGAGGCGAGCTTACCGAGAAAAGGCGGACCCATAGACTTCTTTATGAATTTCTACCGAGTGGAGATGCGCTCTACAAAAGAGATGCAGACTAGGTCTCCTCGGATGTTTAGACAAAGATCAAGCCCAAAGGCTTATGGATGAAATCCATGGTGGAGTATGTGGCCCCCACATGAGTGGCTCCCTCCTTGTCAAAAAAGTCCTCAGGACGGGACATTATTGGCTATCTCTCAAAGCTGATTGCAATGACCACGTCAGGAGATGCTATCAGTGCCGATTCATGGGAATGCTATACACGCCTCCACACGGAACTCCACAATATGAGTTCACCTTGGCCCTTCTTAATGTGGGGAATGGATGTTATCGGGCCCATCGAGCCTAAAACCAGTAATGGTCACCGATTTATCTTCACCATGATCGACTACTTCACCAAGTGGGTAGAAGCAGCCTCCTTCCCCAGGGTTACTAAAGAAGTCATCATTGCTTTCATCAGAAATAATGTCGTTTATCGATACGGACAACCAGAGGTGATTGTGTCAGACAATGCCAAGAACCTCAACAACAAAATGGTGGAGGAATTATGCAGTAAATTCCACATCAAACATCTCAACTCTGTCATCTATCGTCCAAAGATGAATGGTGCAGTTGAAGTGGCTAACAAAAACATCAAGAAGATTATGCAAAAGATGTCTGCCAACCACAAAGATTGGCCTGACCTATTGCTTCTAACTTTGTTAGCCTACAGAACCTCAATGCGTACTTCCACTAGGGCAACCCCATACGCTCTAACCTATGGGATGGAAGCAGTACTCCCCATAGAAGTTGAAATGGAATCCCTCAGAGTGTTGATAGACGCTCAACTGGATGAAGACCAATGGGTACAAGACATGTATCACCAATTGTCTCTAATAGACGAAAGGCAAACCGCGACTATCCTCCATGGTCAGTTATATCAACAAAGGATCGCCAGATCCTACAACAAAAAAGTCCGGCTACGGCAGTTTAAACAACATGACTTGGTTTTGAAGAAGATTCTTGACAACCAAGATCAGGCTAAAGGAAAATTCGCTCCTAACTGGGAAGGCTCGTTTGTTGTTAAAGAAGTATTGACAGGAGGCGCTCTCAGATTGCAAGAAATGGACGGCGATGAATTTCCACAACTCATCAACTCAAACGCCATGAAACGGTACTATGTCTGAAGTAATTCGCAAACACCCTGATGCAGAATCATCAGGTCACCAGTCATTCCGGTTCTTTAACCCTTTACCACCTACAACTTTCCTACACTTTGCCCCTCAGGGAAACATACATTTTAAGCCAGCAGCCTGGCTATCCTTTGCGTTCCTACAACTTAGGTCATCCCACCGCAGATTGAACCTCTCGCACTTGAAGTTTGGCTACCCATACATGGGATCAAACTTCTCATACCTGCAGTTTATCCTCAACCTAGGATTAAACTTTCTCCTCCCCACACTCTGACCTGCACATGGGATTACATTTTCATCTACATACGAGGCGAACTCACGTCGACCGATCTCCTCTTCAATAGAGTACGTGGCAACCATTTCATATGGCCCGGTCGCATGATAAAATAAAAACAACAAAAACATTTCTACCCTTACAAAAACAAAAACAACCAAAAACATTCCTACACCATTTCTGCCATATACAACGTTTAACCTCTTACACTAGGTTCGAACTACGCAGACCTGATCTCCTCTTCAATAGGAGTACGTAGGAAGCCATTCATGGTACGATCTCACCCCCTACCCAAAACACAAACCCTTGTCAGTTGGTACTGGGATCATCCTTCAATACACTACATTTCATTTGGCTTCAGACCAAAGGGATGGAATTACCTGAACTCCTCCCAAATAAGAGATTCAGCGCCCATCTAAGTTGCGGTCATACCTTGAAGAGAAACACCAATCCATAAGAGATGGAATTAACTAGGCTTCTCCTAAATAGAAGTACTGGCGACCATTTGTGGTGCGGTCAATCTCAGAGAGGAAAGCCACACTCCTCTCCACATTTCCATCCAGAAACCAGTCCCAAGAC
The DNA here is from genome assembly GCA_020205605.1 of Panax ginseng. Classification (NCBI taxonomy): domain Eukaryota; kingdom Viridiplantae; phylum Streptophyta; class Magnoliopsida; order Apiales; family Araliaceae; genus Panax; species Panax ginseng. Next base: position 103,385,237 of record CM035143.1, read on the forward strand.
ACCAAAGATAGTAGGGATACATAGATCGATGATCCATTCTGAACTATCCAGAGATAACTCAATGTCCATCCACCCAGGAGGAATTCAGAATACATCAAGACCACAAGCCCTGAAGCAGTAGGCAAAATATCAAGCAAATAACAAGGCATATCTAAAAGGGAAGTGATCCAAAAATATATTTCCCTGTCATATATAATGCTGTTTGATATATATATAATATAAACTGTACATGACAAAAGGGCTAAGCTAGTCTGTGCAGGTAAATACAAGCTCATCTACAAGTCAGGATATATGCGAGCTAACAAGCCCAATATGGCATCCCTCTCAGAAGAAGGAGGCGAAGCTGTGGTCTCCTGTATGAGAATATCCACACGACCTAGCAGATCTGCAGCCATCTGCATGGTGACCATATGATCATCAATATATGCACTCATCTCTGTGATCATGCCAGTGGTAAGGGACCTCACTGTAGTACTATCTGTGACAGCTACATCCTGGGCAGATATAGCACTATCCCGCTCAACTATAGCGGCCTCTCTACGATCTACTGCCTCGTCTCTCTCTAATAGAGCTGCGTCCCTCCCATCAAGGGCAGTCAACATCATAGATCGAGCCTGATCTCTCTCAAAGGTCATCAGATGAAGACTCTGCTCAAGATACTGCTGCAGCCGATAAAACCTCTGTCTCCATCCATGCGTAATACTCAGCGGAACAACCCGGACGGCTCACAGAAAAAGCAGCTATCTCATGCTGATCCCAACAAGCATACACCCAGGATCGGTCCTCGGATGAGAGATATCAAGAAGCTGAACGCTGACCTGTCGCCCCCTCAAAAGGATAAAAATCCTGGAACGGGTCGAATTGCGACATCACGACCAATGGGTGATAAGTGGTCACGCCCCTCAAACCAGCCAGAGGGAGATAGTCCATGCCTGGAGCATGAGTAATGAAGCTGTATGGTGAGTTAAGCCCCGAACACGACAATATGCTTAATGGATCTCTGATATCTGCCAAGAATGTGGATCAGGACAGAGCATCTATACACTCGGATGGCTGAAAAGAGTATACAATAGCTATTTCATGGGTGAAATAGAATCCATGCGGTCTAAAGGTACCAACCGGTCTCAAGTGTGACATAAACCACACATACAACATGACCGAACTCCCAGTGAACACTCCTGTAGGATACGTGCAACAATAGGATGCCGACCGCAGGGTCTCTGCTACAATCATAGGTACAATGGTACGACCCTCTCTAAGAGCTCTCACAGCAATGATGACACCAATGTCTATCTCGTCCATATATCGTGGCATATAGACATACGACAGTACGCATAGCATCAGTACATCAACCCTGGCCAAACGCTAATGGTCCTCCGGTGCAGTGACATCCCCGGAATGTAGTGAGTAGCTATCCTCTGAGCCAAATCTATCATACAGAAAACGCTGGGATATCACGTGGCTAGATGTCAGCTCGTCCTGCACTACTCTGCGCCGCAATCCTGTGAGAGTCATGAATCGTCTACTCATGTCTCCCAAATCCAGATGCACGCAAGGTCTGTCTAAAGGTAGCATCGTCAAACGTGCATACTCCTCCAGAGTAGGAGTCAACTCATGGGTGCCAAATCGGAATACCTGCCTATCCGGTAGCCAATGCTCTAGCATCTCGTCTACAAACCCCGCGGGAACCTGAAACATCAATAAAGTCATGGTATCTTCAGCGACAATCGATCTCTGATCACCACTGTGTGGTGGTGACATCTTATCATACCACGATCGCATACCCAATACCCCAGCGGTGGGATATGATCTATCTGACTAATCGTCAAGAAGACATCTGTATGGGCCGTGTCATATGACCATCCAGGGGTCAATTCTGAATATCTCTGGACATACATACATATGCATAACATGATACATGCATAACAGATAATGGATGGCAATATGATATAGGGAATGAAAAAACGGTGCATACATTCCTAAGTATATCATCATCTAATACATCAGCTCTGTACAACCACAAATACAGGGAAATGGGGAACAGCCACCCAATATCTAACAGAGGCCTATCAAAAGATATAACGAGAATATACATCAGAAGAAGACCAGGGTCTCGATGTCCACGCGTCATCAATCCCGTCCACGATGTAACTCCTCTCTGAGTCAATGGATCTATATCATCAGGGATGTCGGGGCCTATAAAGGGATGATCTCGCGCACCAGTAAAAGCCCGAATGGGTCATCGAGGGCGGCCTTTGGCTGGAAGGAACAAATGACTCCACTCTGTTGGATCTCTGCCAAATCTGGGATAAATATATGTGCCTAGTCCAACTCAAGAATCAAACTATCAATCTGGGTCATATGAAGTGAGCTTTCTGGACACAAACTACCCAATCCGTCATCATCAAAGATCCTTGAACCATATCCCCCATGAACTGTGTGGCGCGGGACTGGGCTCCAATAGTGCGAGGGAACCACCACCGCTGGAATATCTCCTGAGTACATGGACCCTCTGATAATACAAAACCTTCAACCCCCAACAATGGGATATCAGTGACGGGTGACTGTGATACGGGCCAATAATGCCTGGCAGGAGGCAAGATCGGTATACGGATCTCCCCTGTGGTGGTCCTAATAGTATGCTCTCCTAAATAGAGCTCCTAGCCTCCATCTGTGAAGAGAGGAACTCTCCTGGTGGAAATCAAATACTCGACACCAATCGGGTGTCCATCCTCGAAGCCGATGGTTAAATGTTCCCCTGAGTAGGGAATCCATGTGATGGAGTCAGCCATTAGCAACTCCAGTTGCATACGGAAGTGAGTGAATCCCTCAGCTACAGGGACCTCCGGCAAAATAGAATGATGCCATCATCGTCCTCGTGGATAGGTATCTAAACCTAACACACTCACAGGACGCAAACATGGGAGCCTCTCATAGGCCCAAAAATGCCAACACAATGGCAAAACATCTGCTATCAGTAAACACTCTTAACCTATGAATGGGAAAAGATAAGAGAAATACTCACCAGCAGAAATGGGTAAAATCCTAGCCAAGCCTCGGTCGAAACCACAGAGCGCACGCATGCCACCGGAGGAAATAGGCAAAGGTGTAAGAGCCCCAATCATACTCTCCAAGACGGTACACATCACATGTGGCACTGATCAAAGCAAAGGATATCGTAGAAGAGTTATCTGCTATGAAGCAGCCTCGAATGATCATCAGTAACAATCACCGCAGAATGCGATCCCTGATTCTGACATCATCAAGCATGGGCTTACTCAAAAGCCCACTTATAGCATCTATGCTCAAAGGACCTGAATGGACGATCCCGCTGGCGCCTCATGTAAAAACTCCTAATAAGGATCGGCGGCGATGGGGTAATATTTGCCATGCAAGGCACTGGCTCCCCTCCAAACTCCATACCTGTGATAAATCGCCATCCATAGGCGTCATCATCACCTTGCAATTCATCAGATGGAGTGACTGAGTCTGATGAAACCATCGCTCAGACAATGCCCTAAGGTAACCCCAGGGACAACGACGGGGAAGGATGGAGAAGAATGCCCCGAATCCCCACTCATGCACTCTTTGCTTCTATAGTCGGGATGAAGCGCTGGTACATGGAGTGAATCTTTGAAACAGTTCCCTCCCTCGGTCACGTAAAACCGGAACACGCATGAAATACAGATCAACATCAGAACCCTTTAATCCTCATCAATAGAAAAGAAGGAAGATCAAAGTCTAACGCCATACCTCATTAACATGCAAGTACATCGATGGATGTCTGCTCAAATCACCCAACAACTATGGGTTTTCCACCTGAATACTCGGAAGCTCCCTACGAGGGACATGTGCAGCAAGAGTGGGATCCTCAATTGGAATATCCGCCTCCTCGTCCTCAACGTCTGGCACATCTACCCGAATGGGACGAATCACGGCCTCCACCAACCGAAGCGCAAATTTGTCGACAGAGCGGGATGAGGCACTTGAGCCCCTCCGTCAGATGCCGAAGTGGTCCTATAGGGCTACTTTCGGTGGTCCGGATCCATAATATCTGGACAACAAGTCTCCAAATCACCTCAGAAAGGGTGTGGTATTTCCTTACCTGGAGCTTTCCAAAATGCATTTATGACTATATGCATGCATGCATTTTCTTTAAAATAGAATTAAAATGCATGACTACCCAATGCCTACATTTGATTTTTTTTTTTTTGCCATAGTCCCCTTTGAAAATAGGACTATCCACATACACATAGGCATGTCTAGGTGGCCATTAAGTAGCACACCTGCCCCAAAGTCATATACATAATATATGCATTAAAAATAAAAATCATCATGCATAAGGCCAACCTCAATACTAGGAGTACTTTTCCTTTCTACCTTTTGCTCATTGGACCTCAAATAGAACAAAAAATAACAGAAAAAGGTGCCAATTTGACTGTCTCAAAAGTCAAATTTTTTCACATCATTATGTTCAGCATGGTTTAATACTAACATTTACTATGTTAAATATTTTTTATCAAGTCATTTGTGCATACATAATCACTACTATGTGTTTAGATGCATTTTGTACGATAACTCACAATCCAACGGATAAAAACTGGAAAAAATACATGCATACGTTACCAGGATAGTGTAGAACACTTGTACGGTGACATAATTTGCAGAAAGCAGCCCAAACTCAGTAGATCTGAAGATGGCTCGCGGTTTTCTCTATGCGAAGCAAGTTGAAAGTGACTTGTGAAGACCAACCTGCAGGATTTATGATCCACAGTTGGTCGCAGGCTCATCTGCGGCTATCGCAGGTGCACCTGCGGAACCCCTATATGGGTCCCACCCCTCCTGCTCGGTCCAGTTCGAGTTGTAAAGGAGTTCTTATGGACTAGAAAGGTCAAATCGAGAATAAAAATGCCACGCAATTGAGAAAAACAACATACAATCCTGGTTTTCTCAGATGAGATTTTGAATCTGTACATCGCCCATTGGTAGTCACCCGAACACGAGGTATACCCTGCCAATGATCTCATTTGTCACAAATCACATCGGGCAATACCTCGTACAGGTCCGATGCCGCCAACTCCGGGTCGTTCCCCTAAATGAGTCCCCGACGGGGGTTACAACACGTTCATCCATTGACATGTCTATCAACGAAGGTCAAGCAGCCTTGACGTTATTTCAGCCGATGGCAAGTAAACCCATCGAAGCATTGAGAACTGTTTGATAGTTGCGTACGTACTCATGAGTCCCTAGTAGATCCCCAACGGGGGTTACAACGTATATCTCCGGAGGGAGTAACAACGCATGCTCAGCCGTTGACACACATATCAACGAAGGTCAAGAAACCTTGACGTCATTTCAGCCGATAACGTTTAAACCTATCAGAACTCTAGAGCTATTCGAGGTTTTCATACCCAACTGCTCGTATTCCCCAGCGTATCCCCGGCGGGGGTCACAACTCAATTCTCCATTGATCTACACGATAACGAAGGTCAAGCAACCTTGACAATCTACTCACAAAGCCTCAACCACTGATTCACACGTTAGCGAAGGTCAAGTAACCTTGACAGTATATCCCATAGGATTTTTCAACTGTTGATTCACATATCAGTGAAGTACACGTCAACGAAGGTCAGGCATCCCTGACAGCGTTTGCTGTTGGCAGTAAATCCAACAGAATCTTGACATGTCCTGGCGATACAAACTAGAAGAGGTCAATGTTATCAAAGAGGATAGATGAAGGAATATGTTATACACATCTTCAAAACAGACCAAGCTTTATCCCCACAGATCTCTTACACATAAGAGGTACATCTTCAGGATCAAGTAGTTATCAAGAACACAGGGATTTGGTGATAACTCCAACATCAACATCCTAACAGACTCAGCTTACACATCAAATCTAGTCAGCATTGCCAATCCCCAGTTGAAGCAACAGGGATCCAGCAATCATCCCCAGCATGTTGGGCTACAACCCCGTACACATGCATCATACATTTACATCATTTTGCTACCCATAGTACCACGTTCATCTTGTTGCGTTTCAAGTGTCTAGGATTCTTTATCCTACCCATGCATCTCTATGCATGAGTATGATAAAGAGGGGCATCTGTAGACACTCGAAATTTTCTGTACTACTGTCACTAACATTGTAGGAGGATAGATTCGTCTTTTAAGTGAGAACCCTGAAAGACAATCCAAATCCATACCGGATACTACCGGAAGTTTAGCATCAACCCCAGATCACACTCTGGGAGTAACAGTTCCAACCTCAGAGATAACCCCGAGGCATGCAGATCCAATATCGGAACACACACCGGAGAAGACCGATTAATCTCGGAGATAACCCCGAGGTATCCTGTCTCAGTCCTAACCATGGGAATAGCTACCAACCTTGATGATAACCCCAAGGAATGCAGTTTTGGCGATAACCCCAGAAATGCTTGTTTCAAATGCGACCAACTTCAATGTCGGCGCTCACAAACGAGATACACTGCACCAACCCGGCAATAACATCGGGAAGACAGACACACCTCAAAGGTGACAATGAGGACCTTCAACAATTGCAGCCGGTCAATCTCAAAGAAAAATCTGAGCAACGTCTCCTTTATCATTTAATCCGGCGATAACACTGGTGAGGGGCAACATCGTCATCTCGTCAACACGATGCCACGTCACGTCTCTAAGCAACGATGTCCCACAAGACTAACTAATCCCGAGTGACTATTGTGCGGGGTAACGGATGAAAGTTGAAGCTTGAAGACCGGAGGGCATCGTCCCATCTTCAATGACTTCGTACAAACTCTAATCCCATGCCATCATACAACTCTCGACAACGGCGGTCTGAAATAGGTCCTGTATACCTCAAACGAATGCGCGAATTGCACTTCTGAAAGTTCGAGTGGACATTACAGTGCCTGAGTACACGTACTTCGAGACGACCCGACCCAACAAACCCGGGCCCACCGGGTTCATGAGTACACTGCTGCTAAAATGCTATAAATAGAGGGCTTGGGCAGCCCATTTTTTTTTAAAAAAGGCGAGGAAGCCACACTAATTTGCTCAGACTCACCCCATGCGATTATACTTTCCCTTTTAAACACCGTGAGCTCATATATAGCCCTTTTGTACCTACAAAATTCATTGTTTACCCACTCTAAAGATATAAAAGTCTTCTTTAGCGATCAACTATAAGCCTTCTCTTTACACTTTAGATTCTTTCTCTTCATCTTTGCACACCCCTTCTACACGTTGAGAGTCTTGTTGTTTTTTTGCCTAACTTCGATCAGTGGTTTCATTCGATCTGTATATATATATATATATATATATATATATATATATATATATATATATATATATATATATATATTGACTAACATTATCGAGTTATGCCTCGATTGAGCCTGAACTTGATGCAGGCGTTTATTTGCTTTAATATATATATATATATATATATATATATATATATACATTTATATATATATATATACATTTATATATATTAACTGTATGTCGAACTTTGTTTGATGAGCCTAGACTTGATGCAGAGTGTTTACTACTTTAATATATATATATATATATATATATATATATATATATATATATATATATATACACACATTTATATATATTAACTATGTGTCAAACTTTGTTCGATGAGCCTAGACTTGATGCAGGCGTTTACTCACTTTTGTATATATATATTTATATATATGAATTGTGGTCGGACTACATTACGATGAGCACAGATTTTATATCCTAGTGCGTTCTTTGCTTTAATGTATATATATATATATATTAACTGTGTGTTGACTACATTACGATGAGCACAGATTTTACATCTGTATATATATATATATATATATATATATATATATATATATATACTATATATATATGAACTGTGGTCAAACTTTGTTCGATGAGCCCAATTTTACATCCGGTGCGTTTATTGCTTTTATATATATATATATATATATATTAAATCTGCTGGAGTTTTCTTACGTGGTAGTTGATCGCTTTTACAACTTTATTTACATTCATCCCGCTGGAGTTTCTTTTCGTGGCGGTTGGCCAAATATTCTGACTTTATTTACGTTTACGTCCTTTTTGGAGTTTCCTCCGTAGTATTTGTTGATAGCTTTTATGACTTTATTTACATTTCGATCCCCCATGGAGGTGCTTCGTGGTTGGTGATCTGCTCGTATATATATATTTACTGACTTTTATATATATATATCTATAAGCTATCGCTTTCATACTAAGCTGCAGATTTCGTGAGCCTAGGAATTATGTGATCACAGATTCATCCCATTGAATCTAGATTCGGTTCCTGTGATGAACATTTTCAGCTGTAAGCAGCTTGTAAATTATTCTGCGTTGTTTGAACTTCCTCAAATGGTTTCCATACCCACGGGGAAATCGGCATTATTATGTACATTATTTTCATACGGATGCCTCGCATTCGTAAAATAAAATCAATCAAGCCGGACACTTAATAAAATGGGAGTGTAAAAGGTCTCAATTACTATTGAGCATCAGGGTTTGAAAAACCTTTTTTTAAAAAACATCATTGTTATATCTTGCTAAAAACTGAATTTTTACATAAATTCAAATCCTATGTATATAGGTTCGAACGAGGCCTCATACTACTTCCAAATAACAACACATTGACCCACACACACACATTCAGATAACAGTTTCTTGAAAAGAGGCGGTCACCGTGGTAACACGGATGTCGGGGGGTGCCTAACACCTTTCCCCCGCATAACCAAGTCTCGGGACCCTAATGAATCTCGGTTTTACCGACCCGTTTAGCAGTGTCACATCACTGGGTCAATGTGCAAACCTTTTCTCAGTTGTGTTGGTACAACCATTTAAAAAACCAACTGGCGACTCTTAACAGTCCCATCGTCGACATTATACATGTCAGACCTTTTTCACTTGTTTTTTCAAACAAATCTCACCTAATTGAGAACACCAAAGAACAAGTAACGGAAAGGGACATCCAAAAATCCCGACGTCGACACTTTCATTGGAACCAAATGGGTCTTCAGAAACAAAATGGATGAAGATAGAGTAATAACCAGGAACAAGGCAAGATTAGTGGCCAAGGGCTACTCTTAAGAAGAAGACATCGACTACGATGAGACATTTGCTCCTGTTTCCAGACTAGAAGCCATCAGAATCTTTCTTGCCTTTGCTACTCACATGAAGTTCAAGGTCTTCCAGATGGATGTCAAAAGTGCATTCTTGAATGGAGAACTTCAAGAAGAAGTCTATGTAGAGCAACCTCCAGGTTTCATCAATCCATCTCTTTCCAATTATGTTTATAGATTAGACAAAGTCTTATATGGTCTTAAACAAGCACCTAGAGAATGATATGAAACACTAACTAACTTCCTGATTGAAAATGGGTTCACTAGAGGTAGAATAGATACCACATTATTTCTTAGAAAGCATAAAGACAAAGTCTTATTGGTTCAAATATATGTTGATGATATTATTTTTGGTTCTACTGACGAAAAGTTATGAAAGAGATTCTCCAAGCTAATGCAGATCAAGTTTGAAATAAGCATGATGGGTGAGCTGAATTTCTTCCTTGGACTGCAAGTAAAGCAGACCGATGAAGGAATCTTCATAAACCAAGCCAAGTACATCAAAGGTTTACTTAAGAAGTATGGCATGGAATCAGCCTCTCCCATGAAAACCCCAATTGCTCCTACAACCAAACTTGACAAAGATGAAAAAGGTAAAAGTATTGATATAACTCAATACAGAGGTATGATAGGCTCTCTTTTATATCTAACTGCCAGTAGACCAGACATAATGTTTGCAACATGCATATGTGCTAGATTTTAGGTTAACCTTAAAGAATCACATTTATCTGCTGTAAAGAGGATTTTCAGGTATCTCAAGGGTACACTTTACTTGGGGCTTTGGTACCCCAAGGAATCCTCATTTGAACTAACAGGATACACAAATGATGATTTTACAGGCTGCAAAATAGATAGAAAGAGTACCAGTGGCACCTGTCAATTGCTAGGAAACAGACTTGTGGCCTGGTTTAGCAAAAAGCAAAACTCGTTGTTCACGCTAACGGCAATTTGAATACATTGTTGTTGGCATTTCTTTAGGCTTTCGAGATCCTATGGATGAAAAATCACTAGGCGATTATGGGTTTGATTTCAAATCCATTCCCATTCATTGTGATAACACAAGTGCCATAACAATAACTCATAATCTCACATGCATTCTAGGACTAAGCATATAGAAATAAAGTATCACTTCATTAGGGATCATGTGCAAAATGGAACTATATCTTTACAATATATCCCTCACTTGAAAATCAACTTCTTTGATGTTTTTACAAAACCTCTAGATGAATCCAGTTTAACAAGTTAATAAGTGAGCTAGGAATGCTTAATTTACAACCATGAGATATATGCTCTAGTATGTGCTAACTATATAGATACTAAGGCTATGGTTGAAATCGTAGACATGATCAAGGGAAGTCCACGATCGTAGAGCTAAAGTGACATGGAAGAAAATGATCGTAGCATAGACTCAACCATCGTAGTGCAGACTCAATGATAGCAGAACCCCATCATCAAGAGGAGCATCCTGTGATGATAAGTTTCAAAACAATGCAATCTCTCTGATAAGCGCCTCAAGAACAAACCTAACTCTTGACTCACTCCAAGAGGTTGGCCCTTTCTGAGCTACCTTAACAGAATGCTAAGTCAAAAACTCATCACAAGGATCCGGTCAGACTCGACGATCGTAACTTCGAGACCACGACGAATCTTTGCCGATGGACTCGACGATCGTAGCTCGAACCTGACGAATCTTTGGATGACTCGACGATCGTAGCTCAGACACGACGATTGCTAGACAGAATCAATGATCGTAGTTCAGACTTAACGAATGCAAAGCTAACTCAACGATCACAAAAGCTACCTCAACGATCGTAGGACACATCAGCTCTGCAGGAGCTAAGGGAAAATCAAGATAATCCTTCTCGACCAAATTCAGAGAGCCAAGCGAAATTTCGACACATCCCCACTAAGAGAAATAGAGAGAGGGAAGTTACATGTACTATTTGAAAGTGCCTTTTTGAAATCAAAAGTTCAAAAGATTATCTTTCTCATCCTCTCTCGAAACAAAAACCCTAAATCAGAAGAAAGCTCAGTCAATCACACTTCTTGCAAGAAAATTAATGGCGGCTTCTAGTGTTATCTCCGGCTACAGACTCTGCTTTGACGAGTTCAAAACATCCGAATCGAAGTTTCATAAAACTCTGTCATTACTGAAGAAGGCGGGTCTCGAAGAAGCGTTGGGCACAGACACATTGATCTACCCAAAGCTGGTAAAAGAATTCTACAATAATGGTGTATTTGAAAACAACACCATCACTGTGAAAGTCAGGAACGTAGAGATCAGACTAAAGGCTATGGACATCAATCTAGGCCTAGGTCTCAAATCTAATGGGTATCCGTCCATAGATGGCATAAACTTCCATAAGGGACTCAAAAAGATGCATCACAAGAAATCACCCTCTGTCAAAGGATACAAGAAGAAGGAGTTTCCACCGAGGTATGAATTTCTAGCTGATATTGTTGGAAAATGTATATGTTGCAAGAGCTCTGGTCATGACTCTGTAAATGAGGTACAACTCAAGCTCATGACTGCCATAAGTTATGAAATACAACTTAACTATGGGGCTCTATTGCTTGAATGGATTGGGAAGTGGTTAATCAGCTCAAAGAAGATAAAGAGCTCTCAAAAGATGCTCTATGGATTTATTCATAAGCATCATCCTACAAGTCGCTTTGGGTGACAAGATTAAGAACTGACGAAGGAGAAGCCATTAATCCAAACAGTGAATGACCCAACAACTATTAAATAACGGGAAAGGAATCTAGTTTGAAATGTATGAATGATGTCCGAATCCAGTGAAAGAACTGGTGAAATAAGGGAATCAGGAGTACCAGGAAATATGTCAGTTGTCAGAGAAATTGAAGGGGAAGAAGAAGAAACAAACAAGGGATAACCCTCTGTCCTTAAAAGCAAGGGCAAGAGGAAGCTTAAGGCAAGGATGGAAGGAGAACCCCATGGATTCACAACTGATAAACCAGTAGAGTCCTCTGACATTGAGACTCTAAGGATCCTGAGAAAGAAGCAACAACAAGCTGAGGTAGAAGAAGATAGAGCTACCATATCTCAGCTGCTGAAGAAAGATAAGATCAGCCACAAACCCTAAAGGCCATCTCTCTCTTCAATTGTAGAGTCTTTACTGATCGTAGAGACCATAACAAACACCCCGAGCAAAGAAGCTGCCACACCTGATAGTCTGGGTGATCAACAAGACAAAACTGAAGTTCAAGAAAGTCCTGAGGTTGAGGCTCATCCCATAAAATCATGAAGAAAACTGGTCAAGAAGTATATCCTTGAAAATGAAAAAGTGCTCAAGAAAGAAGACAAGAGTATGGCTCCCAAAAAGGAACTGTCCAAAGCAAGTCAAGAGGACAATGCTCCAGCTGAGGGGGAGATCCCTAAAATTCTTATGATAGAGAATACACCAGTTGAGGGGGAAATGCATGAAGCTCCCATACTAGAAGATGCTCTAGTTGAGGGGGAGCTATTGACCGTACAAGAAGATGATCAAGTTGAGGGGAAGGCTCATACATCTCCATGACAGAAGAAGAGGTCCCTGCAAGAAATGAAGAAGAACCAGTGCAAGAACATCAAGAGGCCATTGAGATAATGGAATCCTCCAATGAGAACAGAGAAGAGGAAGAAGATGATGAGGTCGAGATCACAGCTGTGGGCATAAATGGGTACAGAAGAGCTAACTATGAGCAACTATTTTCACATCTACCCATGATGCCTTTCCATCAGGCTCAGATTCTAAATTCCTGGAATCACATGTTTTGGAGCTTCAAAGAGTATCCGGCCATCTCAATACTAGCCAATGGATTCCCAGGAAGATTCAACTTCGCCAAGAAGTTACTCACAAACTACTCTTCCTCAAAGTATAAACCTGAGGTACTATCTATCCCAACCCTCTTCAGAGTTAATCACTTGCCATCATCCTCATTTAGTCACTTTTATGAATTCCCACGATGGTTGGAAGTGATTCTTCATCCACTAAATCAATTTCTAGTTGCAGAATTCCAAAATTCTGTAACTAAGGAACCAAATGTGGTCAACTTCATAATGCTCCCACAACCCCTCATCTCTACGATCACGGACTCTAGCCTCATTGCAGAGTCTCCACCTCAAATCGTAGAGTCAAACTCAAACATCCAAACCCAGGCCCCTCCATCAGATATTCCCTCCTCATCCAACAACTAATACTTCAATCTCGATCTTGCCCTCTACTCCTTGCAAGATCAATTCCAGAAAACATCCCCTCCTTTAAACACTCCTCAACCCAGTGACCCACTCACAAATCTGCCAACGAAAGATGACTTGAATGAAGTATCCAAGAACATGGTTAAGGACATCGATGAGAGCCTGCAAACTCACTCAGAACACATTTATCTCAGGCTGACTCAAATGATCATTACTATAAATAATCTCCCCGGCACTCTAAACACTGAGCTTACAAAGAAGCTGAGGGAAATTATTAAGGAAATGTTTCAAAGCATGAAGGACAGAGATTATATTCACTTCCGGATAGCCACCAAACAAAGAGAGGCTATTCTTGAATTATAGAAATCTCAAGAAGCCCAAAATAACCTTATGATGGAGAACATCATCAACCTGAAAGCTTCAGTCAAAGAATTTTAGAAAGCCAATGTAAACCAAGAACAACAAACTGACACTGTTCTAGCTGCCCTCCGGAATAAAAAAGCTCGATCTGAAGCTCTGGTCAAGGAAAATCGAGAGGACATTGCTCAAACACGAAGTCAACTCAACGAGCTTGTCCAAGGAGTGACTCGACTATCAGAAGACATTCGAACCCTTGATGCTGACATAAAGGGGGAGAATAAAGGGAAAGGAGATCAAGGAGGCCAGGGCAGAGGCAGAGGAGCTCAAGGAAGCCAGGTAAGAGGCAGAGGACAATTTCATACTCAAGCATCAAGAAGCCCTCCTGCAAGACAATTTCACCAACAGACACCACGATCAAGCAATCAGACTCAACGATCTGATCAGCAGGAAGTCTTGATGGCTCAGCCAATAAGGAGTCAAGGGCCAGCTACCAGCTCACAAAATGTGACCACCACAGGCCTAAGAATGCCAATTGGAGATCCTGCATTCATGAATATGCATGCTCATAACCCAAGGATAATCCAAAACGAGCTGGAAGAGATAGCCAGAAGGGATGAAGCAAGCAGAAAAAGAAGGGCTGAGGAGTATGCCAATCCTCCACGCAAAAGACAAAAGAAATAGAGATAAATGAAATCTTAAATTCTTATTGATGTAAAGTTAAATTGTAATACTCTTCAATCATCAATAAATTCATGCTTATTCTCTAGAAATTTCAGCTGCTCACTGAAATACTAAGTTATGTTTAAATTTCCTGCAATTACATCTAGATACTAATAATCATGAAAACAAATCTCCTTGGTTATGTCAACATCAAATAGGGGGAAATTGTTGGGAGAATGCATATGTTGATTTGATGTTTAAATACAAATGCTTATGATTATTTATAAAATCCTTCAAGGAATATATGTACAAGGACATAGTGATAGATCAAATTTGTTAGGTTGATCTAAACTCTTAATGTGTATCATTCTGAAAATGAATGTATAGATAGAAAGATCAAAGCTGTTAGGTTGATCTTGAGATGTAATAGATAGGCTTCAAAGAATTTGTAGTGCATCAATCTGATCAAGATTGCAGAAGTTAAGGCAAAAATGTGGAGCTTCAAGAATCGTAGTATGCCTGCCTTGAAGGGCCTCTTCGAAAATCATAGAGTGGTCCTAATATTTTTCGAGCCAACTCAGAGATCGTAGTGTGTTCTCAGAAACGTATAGTTTACAACTCAAGCAAGCAAAGATCGTAGTGTGCAAATATTTAAGAGAAATCATAGTGCTCTCGGCTGATAGTATCAGACCAAGCACCAAGGCGGCAAGTCACCACGATCTGAATCATAGAGTACCACGATCTGAATCGTAGAATACCACGATCTGAATCGTAGAGTATCATCTATCTTGTGTCAGAAGCATCAAGCCTCATGATTTATGTGGAGACAAACTCCAACATATGAGGAATGGATTCTAAACGTTGTAGTACTCACCAGTCCCAAAGTCATAAGAAATATCATTAGTATGCAACAAATAAGCGTATTGAAGAAGCTAAGGAAAGTACCATTGGTAAGGGGAAAACACCTTTTCAGGTGTTAGGTGAAAAAGCAGTCTGCTGTGTCAGTGGGTCAGAATGTAATTCAACAGATGTGCAGAAAAGTCTCCATCAAAGAATAGAAAGGTCAAACACATTTAATGCTTCAACGGATGGATCCAACAGATAGTTTTCAAGATCACATATATGCAAATCAAGCAGATGAGAGAGGTAAGCAAACATTGAACAAAAACGTACAAGTACTCTCAAAGCTCAACTCTACGATCTGAGAAAAAGAAAAGCTTGCTCAGCTACTCAGTTATTTCGAATAAGTACTTAAATAGCAACTGAGTAGCAACCAACAAGAACTCAACATCTACCAATCAACTGAAGAAAAAGTTCCAAGTCAGAAGGACTTGAAGAGTTCTAAATGAACTGTAAGAGAGCCAAGTCTGCTGGACTTGAAGAGTTCAAGAGTGAACTAAGAAGTTCCTAGACTGCTGGTCTAGAAGGAATCTAAGTGATTCAGAAAGTGTAAAAGACATCCTTAGTGGATTTCCTACTCGAGAAGTAGAAGAGTGGACTAGGAGCTTTAAGTGCTCTGAACCACTTAAAATGACTGTGTCTCTTACATTCTTACTATAACTGCTATATCTACCTCACTCTCATAAACTCACTATCTTAAGGGAGATTAAAACTAATATTAATTCCGCTAAAGTTTTAATCATTATCTACTAACAAGTTAAAATGAAAAGATTTTTAAATATCTATTCACCCCCCCTTCTAGACAACTATTGTGCCTTCGGGAACTAACACATTGTATTTTAGTCTAAAATAAATAAAATATTCTCCTTCAAATGTATTATTTTCAAGTCAATCTATTGACTAGTCTCTTTCCCTTCTCTCTCTCCTCTATAACCAACTTAAAACGTCATACCAAGCTTTACTGTTTATGCACTTCAAATGATTTATGTAAAATGGTACCTTTTTTTCTTTTTTTCTTTTTTTTCTTTTCCGGATAGAGGGAGTACTATGTGTTTCACTAGAAGACATTCTTTCCAGATGCATATTTTTTATTATAATGTTTGAGAAGATCTGTTGCATTTTTACAGTATGCTAACCATAACATTTTGCAGGATGGATAACTTTTGGCAATTGGGTGACGAGCTGCGAGGATTGAAAGTCTCTGAGGAGCACAAGTGGTTAATGGCTGCTTCTAGATTGGCTGAGCAGACACGGTCCAAGGTAGGGTGGAGGAACAATCTTGATCTTTCAAAAGGATCAATTGAAACAAGGCCTAGTGATAACATTGGGTTCCAGGAAGATAACAAATTTGAAAGCCTCAACTTCAACATGGTAAATTTGGACACCAAAATGAATGAAATCGTTGCGAAAAGTTCTCTCAGAAGTGGTATGTACAATATGAACACTGTGTATCAGAAAAAAATTCTCAACAACATTGGTAATATGAATGGTACGAAGTATAATGGTAAAAACCACAACAAGGAAGCTATCAACAACAACAATCACAACATCAACAACTATGAGAATGCCAATTCGAACAGTGCTATTGAAAAAAGGTTTAAGACCTTTCCTGGAGCAAAGACGCTCCCGTGAGATGAAGTTCTTGGCGGATATATCTTTGTTTGCAATAATGACACAATGCAGGAGGATTTGAAGCGTCAACTATTTGGTAAATAATTTGTTGTTTCTCTGATTTGTGTATTGAACATTGGTTTGCCTAGTTTTATTTTTATATGATAATCCATTTTATTATTACTCTGTTCTAGGTAGACTTCTCAAATAATTGATGGAATGGCTTGCGAACAGTGACTTAAATTTAACATGTTTCTATGGACCACCAAATAACAAATGGAAGGAGAAATGTGGCCATAGATTGACTAAGAAATTGGAAGTATTACTATAGGCTAATTAATAAGTGGATTTTATATCCACGAATCGGTGACCATTTCATGCTTAATCATTGCTATTTTCTTGTTTTCATGTTCGTTTTTATTTGTTTTGTGTTCTTTTATGTGTAGGGTGGTCGTTGTAGCATTTAACAAGATTTGGAGTCAATTGGGATCATTTCTGGAAGAATTCTTGAAGGAAGAAAAAAATCACTCAGTAGCTTCAAACTATTTTAGCAGAAAGGGTGCCCGCCGGGGCGGGCTCATATTAGGCATACACCCCCGCCGAGGCGGGGGGTCTCGAATAACTGACTCTCCTGTTGCGTTTTGAACTCTGCTAGGATATGTTTTTGAGCATTCGGGTAGCATATGAACTCTAATAAGGAGAGGATTTGGAGGGGGACTTGTGTGTTGGAGGCTTATTACTCAGTTAACAATGAATTAAACAACACACAAGGCAGAATACGAATATCAATTCCAGTTTTTGATAGCAAGCTTTGGAGGAGTATTTTGAAGAGATTTTTGTGACGATTTCAGATTAAGGCTACGTGAAGGGTGGTTTTGCATTATTCTTCATCTTAGTTCTATATTTGTAATTGAAAGAATGTTTCCTTTAAATTATTCAATTTTTATTTCATTCGTTATGAACTAATTCGCTTTTTAGGCTTATGATGGATCCTTAAGTGAAACTATGGTTTTGTAACTTTGATTTCCAGTTTATATAGCTATTTTCCAGTTTATCTATATTAATTTGAGCGTGAATTTATGAATTGCCTGATCAACAATTCGTTGTTGATTTGTATGGAATCGAGAGAGGATATTCGAATCTAGACTTAGTTAATATAGTATGTGTTCATGAATTTTGTGAATAGAAGAATCTTGATTAATGTTAAGGTAGAGATATGCTTGACATCACATGTAATCGGATAGAGAACTTAATCTTAAACCTTCTTTAATTTTAGTTCACATAGAGATATAGTGAGTTGGTTGATTAAGGTGTTTAACTTGTTTCTATCTAAATTGTGGATTTAAGTTAATACGGTATTAGTGCATCGAGAGGTGGCTAGTACCACATTCGTGTTCTTGATTAATAAACTGGGATAGTGAGTTGAATTAGAATAAAGGTGTGAAAATCAGAGTGAAGCTTAGGGTGAAATCATAAGTCTAATTCTCTATTATTTGTTTGAAATTCCAGATTTTGATATTTGTGATTGTTTTGTGATAGTTTATCTATTTATTAATTTAGTTTCTATAATTTTAAATCATTGAATTGAATAGTTTAATAGAATTAAGATTAATCGAAAATTGGTAATTGTGAAGTTAAATTTCTTACTAATTTGTCTCCGTGGGAACGATACTCTATTCATTACTATATTACTTGTTGACCACGTATACTTGCGTGTTTTGCATATATAGATTTTACCCAACACTAATTATGAACAATTTATCCAAATAATTTTTTGCTAGTTACTTTTGCATATTAACTGTTTAATTATTTTGCAGGTTTACCACCAAGATATAGGGACTCTGTTCAGGCAATAACACAAGGCTTACCTCTGTTTCTCTACAACTACACCACTCACCATTTGCATGGTATTTTTGAGGTCTGTTGCGATCTCTACCTTAATTTTTCATCTAACTTATTCGCAACAACTTATACATTAGGCTCTGTGCTAGTTTTGCCATTATTCTGTACAATTTTTGTTGGATTTTCTGATTGATCAACTTACTCTTGAAAAATGTAATTTTTCCTAATCAGGAAGTATTTCTGATTATGTTGTCCCTATATATCTTCTATTATTGTTCAGTATATATCTTGTTGAGAAATGCAATCATTATCCCACAAGCTACACTGGTTATGAGAGAGAAAATTAGTTATGGAGGAGAGAGAGAAAGTTGGTTATGGAGGAGAGAGAGAAGGGAAAGAGACTAGTCAATAGATTGACTTGAAATTAATACACTTGAAGGAGAATATTTTATTTATCTTAGACTAAAATACAATGTGCACCCCAAACTTGTGTTACAGCCTTAGCCGGTCACTTTTAACCGGTTAAGTGAAGAAAGTGTGCTATCTGTTGCCTTTAATTGAAGTTTGGGGTGTACTTAGACACCTTTTTCGGTTTGGGGTGAAATAGTCAACAATGGTGTAAAGTTTGGGGTGCAAATTATCTTTTAGTCTATATTCCCTGAAGCGATAAAGGAAATTATATTCCTAGAAGTGATATCATTTCTTCTAGTGGCTGAACAAATAATGAGTTTTTACTAAAAAAATTACCAATCTCGTCCGACCGGTTCTACTCCATTCCCTGAAGTGAATGGAACCTCATTTGATAAACATAGAGGAAATTATGGTTGTGGTCGTGGTCGTGAAAGGAATAATTAATATAGAAAAGAGAATGTACATGTTGTACTTTTAAAAATTTGGTAGATTTGTACCATGCCTCCATAAAAGAAAAAAAGGAAGGTAATTGAAACAAATTTTAATGATCATAATGATCTTGAAGATAACATGAATTATCTTGACTTTCCAATTAGAGTGGATATAACTCATTTTAATGTCTCTGATTATCTTGAGGATGTTGATGGAAATATTTGTGAGACACCGAATTTTATGAAATAAAAGTGTTCAATTTTTCTATTTTGGTAAATGGTTAAATTGATAAAAGTTTAAAGTTAAGGGTAATATGTGATTTTTTTTTTGCAAAGTAAGCAAGTTGATATAAAATATTCGTTGTGTCGGGGAATATTCTTTTTGTCGGGGAATATCCGTACGACGGTACAATCATTGGTGGACCCCACAACAAAATTATTGTCGGATTGAGAACACGACAAAAATATTTTTATGAAAATAACGGCGGAAGTTTTATCGTTAACCGTTGAAACACCCGGTGTTAAAAGTACAGTAATACGCGTGGTTGCATAGTAGCACACGGTATTGATTATTGATGCTTACGTGAGAAGTCACTCAGTTTTGTTTTATTAATATTATTAATATAATAAAACAGAACATCTTTTTATATAAAACAGAATACTTTTATAAAGTTATTTATTTTATTAGACAATAATTAGAATATATTATATTTTATTATGCATAGTGTTTGCATAGTGCTTGCATAGTATTTGTATAGTGCTTGCATAGTGTTTGCATAGTAAAATCTTTTTATATAAAACATAATACTTTTATAAAGTTATTTATTTTATTAGACAATAATTAGAATATATTATATTTTATTATGCATAGTGTTTGCATAGTGCTTGCATAGTAAAATCTTTTTATATAAAACAGAATACTTTTATAAAGTTATTCGTTTTATTAGATTATAAATAGAATATATTATATTTTATTTAAAAGATTTTGCTTTAAATATGGATAGTCCGATTAAAGTAAATCAATCTGGATCGCTCATGAATTAGTTACTATCGCGATCCATTCTTACATAAATGAAAGCTCATTCCTTCATTATTTCTTACGAATTCACTGAAACTCTAGAAAGAGAAACTATAGAGAGAGTTCTTATTCTATAATCTTGAGCGTATTTCTTTAGATTTTAAGAAAGCTTTGAGCGTAGTGCAAGTTTTCTTCGAGTATATCCTCGCCATACTAGTCGGAATACTATTCTTTTACGGTAGGGGATATTATTTGTTGTACTCGTAGGGGATATTATTTGTTGTACTCGTAAGGGATATTATTTGTTGTACTCGTTAGGGGTATTCCTTCTTTCTTATTGGTGAAATTCTTTTGTTATTCCATTCTTTATTAGTTTGTTGGAATAACTTTGTACTGCTGGATACCTATACTTGGTGAAATTCTTCATTATTCCATTATTTATTATTACATTGGAACATCCATGTGCGTGCGTTTCTTACGCCTGGGACTGGTTCTCGCCTTTATTATTCATTGAATATCCCGTTTGTGCGTATTACGCTTTGACACAGTTCCATTATTTATTATTACATTGGGAATAACTCATGCATGCGATCTATCGCACGCATGGTGAATCCTCCTGTTATTCCATTCTTTATTATTCTGTTGGAATAACCTGTCTATGTGGATTACCACATGCATGGTGAATGATCCTTTGTATTCATTCCTTGTTAAATTATGGAAATGATCTGTCTAAGTGGATTACCGCATGGTGACAAAAATCCA
This sequence comes from Panax ginseng, assembly GCA_020205605.1. Lineage (NCBI taxonomy): Eukaryota > Viridiplantae > Streptophyta > Magnoliopsida > Apiales > Araliaceae > Panax > Panax ginseng. The sequence goes on from CM035143.1 coordinate 103,406,585, forward strand.
TGTGCAGTTTCATATATTCTATTATACTCAGTTGGTTAATGTTTTGGCTTCTATACTCCATGAAATTAGTGAAATATCCTTGATATGTGCGCTTCATCCAATATCTTTTCATGGAAATATTCTTCTGAGCATTCTTGAATTTTACTCTACAAAGAAGTATCATGTTGACAATTTGGACGTTATTGGTTCCTGGATAAATTAATTCTTGAACTTGTTTTATTGAATTATTATGTCATTGTCATCATCCTCATGTTTATATTATGTTGAAAGTCATCTGTGGCCTGTAGTGCATAGATGGACTTGGTATGATTATGACCAGGGAATATTTGGTATAATCATGACCATAATATTACAAATGATGTGGAAAAAGTCCTCATTGGCCCGTAATGCATTGATGGACAGTTTTTGGTATGATTATGGCTATGGATTCTCTTCGGCCAAGGGTGCAAAGATGAATTATTTTATGGCATGATCAGGACTGTTGATGAAAACATGATTATCTTTGGCCCGTAGTGCATGGATAATTCGTGGTCGTGATATTAACAAATATCATTAGCCGTAGTGCATGGATAATTCAGTGATATGGATTGATTATCGAGCTGAGTCTCAGCGATGAAATATAAATTTATGGATGTGATATTAACGAATATCCTTGGCCGTAGTGCAGGGGTGATTCGATGATGTGAATTATTTATTAAGCCGAGTCTCAGGATAAAATATTTATTATACACTTTTAATTCGTAGAAGATAGTAGATATCATGCTCTACTTGACTCTTCTAAAATACAGGTTGTATGTCTTTGACATGTAGTGCAAAGATGAATTGTTAATGAATATCTTTGGTCGTAGTGCAAAGATGAATTGTTAATGAATATCTTTGGCCGTAGTGCAAAGACGAATTTATTAGTATGATTATGAGCAGGAATTCTGATTTGGTATAACCATGATTTTTGATGTTTCAGGTGAAGATAGATGATGAAAATTATCTTCGTCCTGGTTGCGAAGAGGAATTTAGTACCACAATTATGATTATGAGTTATTTATATGATTGTGGACATGAACTGTTGATTTATTTTACATGGATAAAACATTATTGGTGGACTTTTAACATAGAGAAGATAATAGACCTTATGGTCTATTTGACTCTTCTAATGGATTGTTCATTCCGCTGCAACTATGGTTGAAAAGTTTTATCATCTACCATATGTTCTAAATCTCTGATTTATTATTGATGAAAGCTATTGATAATTTAATTATCTTTAGTCATGATATTCTTTACTGGGCTAGTTGTGCTTACCCTTTCTGCTTCACAATTCCTTTCAGGTAATAAGAGTGTTGCTGGGTCGAACGGGGATAATAAGGGAATAAAACGGTGGTCTCTAGCTGTGGAGGTTCTCCCTAAACAGTATAGAAAAGTGTGTTGTATTCTATACATCATTTAGTAGTTATATTTGGTGAATCAAATAGGGTGGGGCGAACCCAACTTTGGAAGGGTGTTTTGCCACTATCATACAAGATGTCTAATGACATACATGTTATCATATGACAGGGTTGTGCGCATCCACTTGCTGAGTATATCTACGGGCATTACCTATATGATCTTGGAGTTTATTTGAAATTTAATTTTCACTTAGAGACAGTGGAGATAGTTATATATGAAGATGTATGTGCCATATGCTCATCAAATTTAATTAAAGGTTCTAGAAGAGCGATTATTCATCAAACTTAATTGATGTATCTGGAAGAGCGATTATAATGTTACCAAATTAAGGGCACAAAACTTTGTATTGATGATACTTTGTATTCTTCTGAAGCAAGCAGAAATTTGCTCAGTTTTAAGAATATACGTTATAATGGTTATCATATTAAAACCAATAACGAAGGCAGTGAAGATTTTTGTTTATATATGTTACTTCAATAGTATTAGGCTAGAAGCTCATATTTGAAAAACTGTATATTTTCTCTTATGAGATATATTATACTACAATGAGAACAATTGAAACAAATGTTGCAATACACCAGAATTGTGTAATACACCAGAAGTGTTTAGATCCAAAGGTTTTTTTAATTTTGCATGATCGTATTGATCATCCATGATCAATAATGATGCGTCAAATTATTGAAAACTCCCATGAACATCCCTTAAAGAACCAGAAGATTCCTTCACCTGTTGATTATATCAAAGTAAATTAATTACTAAACCATCACATTTAAAGATTATTATTGAGTGTTCATATTTCTTAGAAAGAATTCAAGGTGATCTATTTGAACCAATACACCCACAATGTGTGGTTCATTCAAGTATTTTATGGTTTTAATTGATGCATTAACCAGATGATCACATGTATGTTTACTTTTAACTAGAAATATTGTATTTCCTATGCTTCTTGCTCAAATAATTAGGTTGCGAGTACAATTTTCTGATTATATTACTAGGAAAATTTATTTAGATAATGCTGGTAAAATTCTATCTCAAAATTTTGATGAATATTGAATGTTAATTGGAATTTATGTTAAACATCATGTTGCACATACACATACTCAAAATGGTATAGCTCATGAATAGAGATTTTAAATTATTGCTTGACCTTTGATTATGAAATCAAAATTACCAGTTTATGCTTTGAGTTATGCTATTTTACATGCTGCATCATAACCTCAATAAGTTATATTTTTAAGGTATATTTTGAGGATTGTTATTTTAATGAAACAGTTTTCCCACGATTAGGGGGAGAAAAGTCGTTGTGTAAGCGCGACGTGGGATATCGTTGCCTGAAGCACGATGAGGGAGATTAATTGAAATTTTTCGTCGTTATCTCATCTTGATCCTCGTACAAATCAATGTGAACTAGAAGTTCAAAGGATTATTCATTTGCAATGAATTGCAAATCAATTACCAGAAGTATTCACTGATAATAAGAAAATAGTGAAATCTTACATTCTAGCTACTAATACTCCAGCAGGGATTGAAGTTGTAGGACATGCAGTTAATACAACAACAAATGAATCAAAGCCACACCTGAAGCGTGGAAGACCTATCAGTGTTAAAGATAAAATTTTGCGGAAGTGGAAAGTACAAGAAAAATAAGTACAGCCTATAAAGAGGATATACCCATGAAACATGACATAGAAATAATTGATCTATCAAAAACTTAAGAACAAAAATCTCCTGAAAATAAAATCCTTAAAGAATTATCCCCTGAAGAGGATCAGGTACCTGTAAATAACGAGATCTCGATACATTATGTACATATAGAAGAAGTAATTGGATGGAAATAAAATTATTATCGATAACATATTTTCATATAAAGTTGCTATTGATATTACCAGAAGTAATGATTATGAATATGAACCACAAACCGTTGATGAATGTCAACGTAGAAATGATTGGCTAATGTGAAAAGAGGAGATTCAAGTAGAACTAAATTCATAAAGTAAACGTGAAGTTTTTGGACCTGTAGTCTGAACACCTAAAGGTGTGATGCCTGTTGAATACAAATGGGTATTTGAACGAAATAAAAAAAATGAAATTATCTGGTACAGAACACAACTTGTAGCACAAGGTTTCTCGCAAAGACCTAATATTGGTTATGAAGAAACATATGCTTATGTAATGGACACAATTACATTTAGATTTTTATTTAGCTTGGTAGAAAAAGAAAATTTGATTAATGGATGCTGTTACAGCATATCTGTATGGATCATTAGATAATGATATCTATATAAAAATCCCTGAAGGATATCATATGTCTGAAACATATAATTTTACATCTCGAAGTATGTATTCTATCAAGCTACAAAGATCCTTATATGGGTTAAAGCAATCCAGATGCATATTGTGGTATAATCGCCTAAGTGGATATCTTTTGAAAGAAGGATTTGAGAATAATCCAATTTGAGCATGCATTTTTATCAAAAGATCATAATATGGATTTGCAATTATTACTGTATTTATTGATGAAAGATCTTCCTCTAGAAGAGTCGACAAAAAAAAATTTGAGATGAAAGATATTGGTAAAGACAAATTTTTGTCTTTATCTACAAATTGAACTATGAAATTCTTGTTCATCAATCAATATACACAGAAAAAGTCCTGAAGTAAATTTACATGGATAATATTAATCCTTTGAGTACTTCAATGATGGGTTGGTCACTTGATATCAAGAAAGATCCGTTTCGACCACAAGAAAATAATGAAGAACCTCTTGGTCCTGAAGTACCATATATTAGGTCCTGAAGTACCATATCTTAATGCAATTGATGTTTTGATGTATATTGTAAATTTGACAAGACCTGATATAGCATTTGCAGTTAACTTACTAGCAATGTATAGTTATGCACCAACTCGAAGACATTGTAATGAAATTAAACATATTTTACGTTATCTTCGTGAGACTATTGATTTGGGATTATTTTATCCAAAGGGTGATAGAACCAAGCATATTGCACCAAAATTATTTTATACATATGAGCCCCAGAAGAATGGCGATATTGATATCAAGTAGATATGATCATGTGATAATTTGGTTGATATATTCATTAAGTCATTATCAACTACGATTTTTAAGAAGATGGTGCACAATATTAACATGCTTCGACATAATGATATTTTTACCATGAATAACATAAATTCTATGTATTTATGAAGGGAAGTAAAAAAAAAGATATGTGCTGATTGTACTCTTTTTTCTTCGCTAAGATTTTTTTCCATTAGGGTTTCCTTTGCAAGGTTTTAATGAGGCAATTGATGAGTAGATTTTTAACCTACGAATTGATCTCATTTTACATGGTATATTGTTAATTTTTGGGATTATTCATGTTACTTTTGATGGATTTTGTTCTATGTGCAGGAAAATGGGTTGAAGACGTCTAAGAGCCAACAATTGAAGAAATTACAAGATTTGTTACATTCTGCTTAACTGGCGCGGGGCACACCATGGTTGCAAAAGAGCCGACGTGGGGCGAGCTACATTCATATGGTAAAATAATTTGTAATGGTGCGTCAATTTAGATAAAGAAGGGACTGGGCAAGGCGTGTGGCGTCGATTGAACGAATCAACTGCATATTTTGTTCTTTATGTTTGGAAGTTGAGTTTTAAATGGACTGATAATTTCCTTATGCAATAGAGTTAAGATATGAGTATTAAGAGGCAATTATTTCTTAGTTTTAGGGATTCTTGGGAATGATAACCATTTGGGTACAAAAAGGAATGTAGTTTTGATTCAAATTCTGAAGAGGTTTGGATTTGATAACTTTGGTATGGATTGAGATTGTATTTAGTTCAACTATGAAACTAACTTATGTTAATTAAAAGAGACATAATATCTTATCTAACAATCAATTACACTTTTGGATCCTTAATTGAGAGAAGAGCGGTGGAGGAGCAAAGCAGGGAAGGAGATTCACGAAGATTGCAGAATTGAAGGCAAAGAAGGGTGATGTGTAATAACCCGATATTTTTTATATAAATAAATAAGAAATTTTGCATAAATTTTTTTTTTTAATTATTTTAATGGTGGGACTATGTATAAGGTAAATCGTATGTATATATGTAATAAATAAAAATTGATTTATTACATGAATAATTACAAAGAATTTTTTTAGCAATTGTTGATCATTATAAATTATATTTTTATGATAAATTAATTTTGTTGTAGAAATGTTTTTATTATTTATTTTCTATGAAAATATGATTATACATTATTTTAATAATATATGAACGATTATTAGAATTATTATACTAATTATTTTATTATATGAATTTATTTTAGATTAATTAAGTTAATTATTTTAACTTAATAATGGTGTATATGAATGTTATGTCGGTATGTATTCAAAACCCTAATTCTGGATTTTGAATAAGGAATAAGAATAATAAAATAATATTATTATATTTCAGTGCTATAAATATGTACTGTGTGTATAGGCTGATAATGGTTGGTCAATTATGGTGTAGCATGTCAAAACCCTAATATTAATTTGTTAAACCCTAGTTCAAAAGTTAAATACGAGTTTAAGATCGGTCAGAAATTGTGTTATGTGATTAATGATTAGTATTATAGATATTAATCTTAATTAGGAAACCCCTAATTAATTTTTGGAAATCCTAATTAGTAATTAAAAACCCTAATTTCTAATTACATGCCCTAATGCCAATTAGTGAATTATTATACCTGATTTGTGGGTTTCAGTACTTAGAAAACCTAAACTAATCAAGAACCATAATTTTTATTTTTAGAAACTAAAATTTTTATTTTTAAACCCTAAATAAAAAGCCTAGAAAATTTAATTTTTAAAAACCCTAGGGTTAAACCCTAAGGGTCAAACCTTAAAAGTTTGTCAAGTTACCAAATTGCCATTAAAATCTTAAGCCAAAAGACCAAACTACCCCTCTTGCATTATTGTGGCTAACTTGTCAAACTTACCAAAGCTTTAGTTCGTGGCCAACCCTAGTCTAGCTATATGACTAAAACTCCAGCAATCAGCCATCTTATATCACCAAATTCATTGCATACAAGTTTTATATATAGAACAAGAGAGAGAAAGTTCATTATTTAGCCCATTTGTACACCAATTCTCTACCAAGTCCCTCTCTCTCTAACCAACAAAATTGATTAGTAGACCAGTCCCAAATCAATTCCATACCACAACCATAACATTCCAGAATTTAGATTTGTTCATAGAAATATAAACCCTAAGCCAAAATTTTAATCATGTATGTTGTGTTAGATCTGGTGTTTAAGTGTTAAAACATGTTATATATAGTGTTAATCAATGATCTGGGTTGGTAGAAAGTGGATCTATAACATTTAGATGCTCGAAATGAAAGATTTTCAAAATCTGGAAAATGTTGAATTTGTGGTCTGACAACGAATGTCAGGTCTCCTAGATCTCTTGCTGTTTATTGTTTTGGTGTTTTAAATGTTTAAAGTTGTAGTATGTAATGTAGGCTTGGATTTGGAACTTGAATCAGGGTAAGATAATGTACAGATTTCAAGTTATGGAAGGTCAAAATGCGTTGACTGACCATGACTGTCTGTTTCTAGGTAACCCATAACTTACCCAGAAACGTCTGACAGTTTATTTTTAGGCTCTAATCTTGCAGGTGTTATGTGTTTTGTATATGTTGTTGTATCAGAGTTATAGTATGTTATATGGACTGCAAAGTCATGCCTTTAGATCACTTAATCAACAAACAGAATGGATGTAGTAGATGGTCAAACCAAGCAGAATGATCACGATTTGCGTTTCTGGGTAACCCAGAAATGCAAGAGTATGATTTCTGACATAGTTTGACCGACAAAGATATGTTGTTTGTGTTGTTGTTATATGGATTGTTTGTAATGGATCTCTTCATTTACATGTTGGCTACACACTAGACTCTTTATATCACAAAAATGATTCAATAACTTCAAGTTATGGAAGCCCAAATTTAGCAAGTCAAACTGTTCTTCATTTCTGGGTAACCCAGAAAATGGAGAACAGTTCTGACAGTTTGTTTAAGGTCTTAGATCTTTCTAATTAATGATGTTTAGACTTGTCTATTGTTCACAACATGTTCTCTATTAGTTTCTCTACACAGCCCGACGTCTAGACTACCTTTACCATGAAAATATTGCACGATATAAGGCCACCAAGGTCGTTGACCAGCCATAACTTCATTTTTCTAGGCAACCCAGAACATGAAGAACATGTCTGACAACTAGTTCAAAGCTTTATAACTTTCAATTGCGATGTTGTATGATCTTGTTAATTGTTGTTACTTGTAGTATTACATATATACTACCATATTTGATCATTATCTAGCCCAGAAACACATTGATAAGAGATTTATTCTTGGTCAAACATAGCCCCTCGTTCACTGACTTTGAATGTTCTTGAGGCTCAAGAACACCAAAGGCTACACTTTCTGTCACTAAAAGCTATAGCGACAATTTATTTAATTTTAATTAAATAAATTTACAAAAATCGTTTAAAATAGAAATAAGTTTATAAAAATTACAAAATTAGTTTTAAAAATTATTTTAAGTTATAAAAATAAAATTTTAAACATTTGATATATTTTTCATTAAAATTAATATTTATTTAATATTATTGATATTTAATTTATTTAAAAAATGTATTAAATAAATTGATTAAAATGATTTTATTATATTAAAAATCATTTTAAATGATAATAAGGTATTTAATAATGTTTTTAAGTTATAAAATGAAGTTTTAATATTTTAAGATAAATTTCATTAATTATTTTAAATTAATGATATTAGATTTATTTAGTAATTATATTAAATAAAGTAATTAAAAATGATTTTAATGTTATAAAAATCATTTTAAATAAAAAATAAAGTGTTTTAAAATAGTTTAAGTTAAAAATATAACTTTAAATATTTAAAGGTACATTTTATTAATAATTTAATATTAATGATATTAGTTTTATTTAATAATTATATTAAATAAATAGTTTAAAAATTGTTTTATTGATTTAAAAATCATTTAAAAATGAGAAAAATGATATAAAGATATTTTTAAGTTATAAAACATAACTCTTAATATTTTAAGGAAAATTTTATTAATACTTTAATATTAATAATATTTAATTTATTTAATAATTATATTAAATAAATAGTTTAAAAATAGTTTTATTAATTTAAAAATCATTTAAAAAGGATATAGATGAATTAAAAATATTTTTAAGTTATAATAAATGACTTTTAATATTGTGATAAATAGTGCATTAATAAGTAAATATTAATGGTAATTATTTAAAATGATTTTAAATGTTTAAAAATCATTTAAGGGTAATATTAATGTTATAAAAATGTTTTGAGTTATTATAAATAACTTTAATATTTTGGCAATGGTTTCATTAATAGTTTAATATTATTTGTATATTAATGATAATAGAATTAATTAATATTTACATCATTTAATAATGATTCCAGTGTTTGAAAAATCTTGATATATTATAATAATTATTTAAAAAATATTATAAGCCAATGAAAAATAATACGACTGATATTTAAATTATCTAATCGAATATTGAACTATAGACTAGAGTTTTAGACTCGATAATTACCCGATAAAGCCGTCGGTACACCGAAATATTTGAAAAATTGATCTAGACTTATATAAATTGTCTGTATAAGTGTTTGTTTGTGATCTAATGACTGTTAAACTTATGTGACAATGAGATTAGGTTATATGTTGAATGTAATTAGCAGTACTATGTGTTATGATATATTGTTCTAATCAACCGAATGATCTTATTAATGATAGGTCACTATATAAAAGATAAAACTAAGTTGTGTAAGTAGCAGATCATGCAAGTATCATATCTTTGCATTTACTTTATGCAATGGACATGCGTAAGCGAATATCGAAACTATTGTTTTTCATTATTCAAATATATTAACCTTGTATACACTTATGCAATGATTCTGTATAAGTAAGTTATTAAATTATAATCTGTTGTACAAGTTCTCTAATTTTGCTATTATAGATCAAAATATATATTCTGTTCGTTCATTTTTAAACATGGTTATACAAGTGACCTCACTTGGGCAATTATTTTATTTAATCACATATTGATACATACTTATTGATTTTCGGTATGTATACATTAATTAAAAGCCGTCTAAGCTATTTGACCCAGCTAAACATAGATTTAGAAATATCGTTGGAACATGATAGAACTTTATTGTATCCAATCAAATTATTTTGATTCAGATTCCCGACTAAGTATGAACATCCCTAATCTGGGAAAACTTTTTTGCGCCTAAGGTAAGATGAACGAAAATATCATTCTTGCATGCAGTATTGATCAATACATGACACATTGGGATGATCACCCTCGTGCCGGTAAGTTATGACGGTTTACGGATGAGTTCTGCTAAACCTTAGCGAAAATTGAAAACAAAGTTCATAGTCTGTCAACTGTTCTCCATTTATAGTCAGCACGTAGTTTCAAAAATTTGATATAGAATTGATATGTTGTTATTATTGGTTCAGCTTACTTCACAACTATTGATTCGTTGTAGAAGTGTCATTCAAAGAAAATATTTAATCCTTTAAGCTAATATTTATTGTTGTTATTACTTGCTGGGCAATCCAATGCTCATTGTTTCTTTAAATTTAAATGTTTTCAGCTAAGCGTGATCAACCTGAAGGTTCAGATAGGAACAAGGGAAAAGGAAAGCAATCAGAACACGTTTAATGGTATCTTTTGTAAAAGTTAGACATTATTAAGACAATGGTATTTATTATCTATCATGTAATAAAATGTAGTAAAGGTCGTGTACCTGGGATTAGACTCTGATATATGTAAATTTAGTTTGATATTTATATTATGGTTATTATTCTGCTCAAAGAAATGGTATCGTGAAGCACCGAGTTCGGGTTTCAAGTACCTGAATTTGGGGGCGTCACATGGAGTATTACTATTCTTTTTCTTAAATTCAGTTCTTATAATTGGGATGATGAATTCTTTACTTTATTGAGTTTTTAATTCATTGATTAGGAACTAAATTACTTTTTAGGCCTGCAATGGATCTTTAGTGTTGAATAATAATTGTCATGCCTTAATTTTCGTTTAATAATACTATCAATTCAGTTTATCTATTGTGATTTATACTTAATTTATGAATTGCTTGATCACCAATTTTATGTGGATTTGTATGAATTCGAGAGATGATGTATAAATCTAGACCTAATTACAATAACATGTGTTCTTAAATTCTGTGTTTTGATGGAATCTTAATGAATGTTTAGGAAAAAGATATACCTAACATCGCATGTAATCCTTAAAGAACTTGGAATTTAAACCTTATTTGATTTTAATTCACATAGATATATAGTGAATTAGTTAATTAGGGTATTTGGCTTAATTCTATCAAATTGTGGATTTAAGTTAATACGGTGTTAGTTCATTGAGAGATGGATAATTCTACTTGAGTGTTCTTGATTAATAAACTGAGATAGTAAATTAAACTGAAAAAAGGTGTGATAATTAGAGTGAAACTTTAAGTGAAATTGTAAGCCTAATTCTCCATTATCTGCTTGAAATTACGGTTAATAATTTGTGTTGATTTATTTTTGATTTTTAGTAATTTATTTTTTATTAATTCTAATCATTAAATTGAATTGTTTAATAAAATTGAAATAATATAAAATTGGTAATTATTAGATTAAATTTTATACTAGTCTCTGTGGGAACGATACTCTATTCACTATTATAGTACTTGTTGACCACGTACACTTGCGTGTTGAGCGTATCTAGAATTTACGCAACAACAATCCCAAGGCAGTAAAAGTTATACACAAATATTGTACTTTTTTCCTTCGCCAAAATTTTTCCCACTGGGTTTTTGTTTAGTAAGGTTTTTAACGTGGAATATTCTTAGAAAATTGCTACAAAAGAACTCCATCCATTCTGTATGAAGATAATGCTGCATGTATATCTCAATTAAAGGGATGATACATCAAATGAGATAGAACAAAGCACATATAACCGAAATTCTTTTTCACACATGAACTTGATAAGTGAGGTGACATTGATGTTCAACAAATTTGCTTAAAAGATAATCTAACAAATTTGTTCACTGAAGCATTACCAACTACAACATTTGAAGGATTGTGGCGCAATATTTGAATGTGACAGCTGAAGGACTTAAGATGATACATTCATAAGGGGGAGCTAATACGCGTTGTACTCTTTTTCCCTAACCAATGTTTTTTCCCATTAGATTTTTCCTGGTAAGGTTTTTAATGAGGTAACTTTCAATGCATATGCTGCACAATAGACATCCAAGGGGGAGTGTTATAAAATTATACATAATGTGTGGATGTCTATATACATTCCTACCCCTCTTTATTGTAATGACCTTTGAGCTTTGAAACTCTCATATCCTTTAAAGCTTTGAAACTCCTATGACCTATGAGCTTTGAAACTTCAAAGTATTTATGTACATGTGCTTATAAATAGAAGTATTGTCAAGAAAATGAGAGAGTTATACAAATACAAAGAGAATGCTCTCTCTTTTCCACTAATAATCATTGTTCTTAATATTGAGTATATTTTTATAACTACATTTGATTTTTAAAGTCAATTAACAAAATCTTAAAATTTAAAATTGATATGAAATTATTTAGTTTTAGAAACTTGAACGAATTTATATCAATTTTGAGTTTTAAGATTTCACAAATTGATTCTAAAAAGTCAAATTATGTGTAATTTTGGGATGGATGTAGAATATATAATCCAAATTTCTATTAAAGAAATAATCCATGGAATACAATAAATCTACTTTACCAGGATTGAGCAAAAGAATACCCAGAAATGAGCATCTTTCAATTTAAAAAAATTAGAATAAACATGGAAATGAGTTAAAATATGGTTATCCAGTTTGGACTTGTTTTTCATTTTAAAAATAAAATTTCAAACTTTAACCAAATCAGTTTCTATAAAATAGTTAACCAACCCATTAATTCTAATTAAATTTGGGTTGACTCATGATTTACAAGTTGTATTATATATATATATATTTGCCCCCAAGCAGCCTTAAGTAATGAAAAAAATAAAATCTTGTCCGCTATATAAATATGCACATATATATTCACTCCCTTCTTTTTACTAAGGGGCTGTTTGTTTAAAACTGAATACATCTGAATGGCTGAATGGATGAATCGGTTAGATGATTGAGCTGAATGGCCAAGTCAGATTTTTTTGGCTGAATGAGCAGTTGAATAAAGTAAAAAAAATAAAAAAATTATTAACTATTATATTAACTATTATTAAATAAATTTACAACAACTTTGAATTTTTTCAGAGGGTAAAATAATAAAATTCTGTCATTCAGATGTTTCAGACATGTTAATTATCAAATAACTTTTTTCATTCAGATTCAAATTCAACTCATTCAGATTCAGATTCAGATTCAGATTCAGAGTCATTCTGTTTTTATCAAATACCCCCTTAGTCAAAATCAATCAAAAATGTCTGCTAGGTGGTGGAAAAAATCAAGTAAGAAGAGCGTACAACAGTAGAAACAAGAGCAACAATTACAGGACCAGAAATTTCAAAAAATAGTATTCATCAAAGTTTGAGCAAATCGAATGATAGGAAGAACAAAATCGCCAAATAGGCCAAGCCCAAGAGCTTTGACGAGGTCTCTGCCATCATTTTGGCCCAAAATTCTCCTCGTAACAGTTGAGAATTAGGTTGTAGTGGGTCATTCGAGTTTTCAGGTTTCGATTCGAATCAGAGAGCTCATCCATTGCCCCGTCCATCTATGTCGACTTTGGGGAGTGATCTAAAGGCTGAATTAGGATCTGGGTCGGTTTCAATTTCTAGTGTTAGCTCATCTAGGTCTTTTGATGCTCAAGCTCAAATAGGGGTTTTCAGGTTGGTTTGTTTGGTGCTTACTTTTTTTATTATTTTTTTTTATCAATTTTTAAAAAAACATAATTTGTCTATTTTGTAAAATTATTTTGGGAATTTTGTTTTGATTCCTTTTGGTGGTTGTTTCTATTTTGATCGAATGATAAAAAACTTGAACTTTAGCTTAGAAAAGGAAAACTTTTCTACCATGTAAAAAGTTCATTTCTATAATAAGTGGATTGTTTTTTGGGTTTTTATTGTTCTGTAGTTTTTATGGAGTTTTGTTTTATGTTTTTGGGTAAGTTGTTTAAGGAATTAGGTTTTAATGGATTGATTAATCAAAGTTTGAACTTTAATTCAACCATAATTTTTTACCTCTATATGAGTGGTGTGTTGATGCATGGGTTTTATACCTACGAATTGTTCTCTAATTCAGACTTAAACGGTGTTAATCATGTATATTTATGTTCGTTTTTACTTGTTTATTTTTGTTTTATGTTTAGGTGGCATGGTGTAACATTTGTAGCATAAAGGTGGCGTTGTGATAGGAAATGGCAACAAAATGAGCAAAAATGTGCAGCTGCAGAACTACCCCTCGCCGGGGCGGGCCTCTATAGAACTAAAACCCCTGCAGGGGTGGGGGTACGGGGCAAGAACAGGAGTTGTGTTGCAATTAAAGATCTGCAGCAGCGTGAAAGTGAACAAGTTGGCATGGCTTGGGACTTCGTTTGGCGTCGATTTATGGACTAAATACATGTCTTGTACTGGAGATACCATTACAATGGAGAGAATTAACAACAATTAACCAATTACAAAGTAGAGCCCTAATTGGAGTGAAGGACATTGGAAGAAAGAATTGAAGGTCAGAATCACAAAGATTGCAAGTGGGGAATGAAGAAGAAGGGTGGGTTTGTATTCATTCTACTTCTTTAATTCAATAATTGTAATTGGGATGATGGATTATTTTATTAATTTAGTTTTTATTTCATTTATGATGACTTAAGTTACTTATTAGGCTTATAATGGATCTTTATGGTTGAACGATGATTGTGAAACCTTAATTTCAGTTTAATAATCTATCAACTCAATTTATCTATTGTGATTTGTGCTTTAATTTATGAATTGCTTGATCACCAATTCTGTGTGGATTTGTATGGATTCGAGAGATGATGTATGAATCTAGACTTAGTCACTTTAGCATGTGTTCTTGAATTCTATGCTTGAATGGAATCTTGATGAATGTTAGGGTAGATGTGAAACCCCAGATTTTATGAATAAAGATTTAAATTTATCGAAATATTTTTTTGAATATTATGGTGTGGATTTAATATAAAGTTATAGTTGTGGGTAGTATTTATAATTTTTTCAAAGTGTGCAAGTTGTTATAAAATATTCGATTGGTCGGGGAATATTCTTTTTATCGGGTAATATTCGTACGATGGCACAATCATTGGTGGACCCCACAACGAAAGTATTGTCGTAGTTAGAAAATGATACAATTATCTTTTTATAAAAATAACGGCGAAGTATTACCGTTAAAACCTGTTGAACTACTCGGTAGTAGTAAGTAAAAGAATATGTCTGGCGTGGTTGCATAGTAGCACCACGGTATTGATTATTGATGCTTACGTAAGAAGTCACTCGATTATACTCAATTATTATTACGATAATTCTTTGCATCATATCTCTCATATTATTGATTCGATTATTGTCATAGTATCATCTGCATAATATGTTATTTTATTAATCAATAATTGAGACGATAAAGTTATTCATATTATTAAATTGCAATATTTATAATGTCTAGAAGTTCTGTCAAGGAGAGGTTTGGTCACCTAATTACGCACCAATAGGGAGAAATCCTTATTGGAAAACCCCCTCTTTCTTGGGAACGACCTGATTGATAAATATTGTGAGTTATAATAATAATGATGAATGTTATTAAAATTAAAGTTGTGTTTGGAGTTAAATTTGGAGATACGGACGTGATATTTGAGTCCGAAATGATGAAATTAGTAAAAATAGTCTATAAACACAAAATTTTTTGGAATTCACTATTTGGTCAAAAAGTCAACAATTGACTTTTTCGGGAAAAGTCAAACTTCGAAATTTCAAAATTTATATTTTTTATGATAAAAATGGTTTCATTGTGTTGGAATTATTTGTGTTAGTGAAAATCGACAATTATTTTGATAATAATTGATGTATGGAGGTTATATTGACCAATCGAATTATTTAACCCATAAATGAGCAATTGATTGCTATTATTTCACATGATTATAACTATTTGTTCACATGTGTATACTATTGTTTCACATTCTTGTTACTATTAGGGGAATTGGTGCAAGATTGATAATACTTTCATGACTAAGTTAAAATGGAGGTATAGATGGAGGTCTTATCTTTGTAATTAAATTTTCACATGTCTAGAACTATTGATTCACATAATTTACTATTGAATCACATTATTTACTATTAGGGGAGGTGGTGCAAGTTTGATAATACTTCCATGACTAAATTAAAAATAAAGGAAAAGTCGGAGGTATTGTACTGTAATTTTTCGAGCCCCAAAACGTCAATTATCGAAACTATATTTTTCTATAAATAGAAGCTCATTCTTCCTTCATTTCTCACCAATTCACAAAAGCTTTAGAACGATTATTATAGAGAAAAGAAGAAGAGAAGTCTGCTTTACCTCACTATTCCAATATCCGATTTTTCCAAGGTAGGGAATATTATTTGTTGTACTCGTAGGGAGTATTATTTCTTTCTTATCCATGAAGAGAACTTACATTATTCCATTCTTTATTATTCTATTGGATTAACTTTTGTATCACGCGGGATACCTATACTTGGTGAAATTCTTACATTGTTCCATTCTTTATCATTACATTTGGAACATCACATGCATGCGTTCTACATGGGACTGGTTAAAATCTTTATTATTACATTAGAATATCCTTTATGTGCATTTTACGCGAGGACTCGATTCCGTCTTTATTATTACATTGGAATATCACATGTCATGCGTTCTACCGGACTGATTTCCGTCTTTATTATTCGGTTGGAATATCACATGCATGCGTTTTACACCGAACTGATTAGTCTTTATTATTACATTTGGAATATCACATGCATGCGCTTTTATGCGGACTGATTCCGTTATTTATTATTACATTGGAATAACTTTTTGTCTTGATCTATCGCATGCTGGTGATTTCTTTTGTTATTCCATTCCTTATTATACTCGGTTGGTTAAAGTTTTGACTTCTATACTCCATGAAATTAGTGGAATATCCTTGATATTTGCGCTTCATCCATATCTTTTCATGGAAATATTCTTACGAGCATTCTTGAATTTTACTTTACAAAGCGATATCATGTTGACAATTTGGGCGTTATTAGTTCCTGGATAAATTAATTCTTGAACTTGTTTTATTGAATTCTTATATCATTTCATCATCCTCATGTTTATATTTTGTTGAAAGTTATCTGTGGCCTATAGTGCATAGATGGACTTGGTTTGATTATGACCGAGGATTATTCGGTTGTAATCATGGCCGTAATGTTACAAATGATGTGGAAAAAGTCCTCATTGGCTAGTAGAGCATTGATGGACGGTTGTTGGCATGATCATGACCATTATTAAATACACAAATATTCTTGGCCCGTGGTGCATGGATAATTGTGGTCATGATACTAAAGAATATCCTTGGCCGTAGTGCAGGGGTGATTCGATGATGTGGATTATTTATTAAAATTTGAGTCCCAATGATAAAAGTGATGAAAAACCTTCTAAATCATAAAAGATAGTAGATTTTATTCTCTACTTGACTCTTTTAATGGATTGCTTGTTCATTGCAATTAAACTTGATGGTTGTTATATTGTATCAGTTTAACACTGTTGAAGGCTAACGATAATATATTACGCATTATCTTAGTCATAATATTTCCTCTTTGGGCTAGTTGAGCTCACCCTTTTACTTTCATTGTTCTCTTCAGGAAATGAGAACGTAGCAGGGACTAGTCGGGGAACGGAGTGACGGACCAAATGATAACATTAGTAGTCCTTACTATTCAGTTAAATAGTGGAAAATAAATGTAATAATATTGAATTTGAGTTTGGATATTGTCTAGACGACAATATTCGTATTAAAACTCACAGCTTATGTTTTGTCGTACTTTACACGACAGTTGTATAATTAAGTTGTATTTGTATTTTGTACCATGTATTTGACGACTCAGAATAGGTGATGTATACCTGTTTTGGGGGCGTCACAGTTGGTATCAAAGCTTAGGGATATGATCCCTGGCTAAGATGTGAGACTAGAACTAGGAGGGGAGAGACGGGGAATTCCTTCGCTACTATGACCTACCTAAGTTTATTGGGTATTTAATTGGTCTGTCAGAGTGTAGGGATAATATGTTTCATGTAAATTAACCCTTATTTTGTGGCAGTATTTGAAAATGGCATCCGAGAATGTTGAGAACATCAATGGAGCACAGGAGACCGTTGAGTCTCCACAGATCAATAACCAGGACAATGTGCATCAGGAAGGCGACAATCCTTATGCAAACAACAACACTGGCCAAATGATGAACGATGGAATGTTCCAAGGATTCATGCAATTCATGCAACATCAGGCGAGAGCGGCTCCTGTCCAAAATGCAGGTGGAAACACTGGCAACTCTCGGACGGTCATCGCCAAATAGTTCAAGGAGCTAGGACCACCGGAGTTTATTGGAGAGCCAAAACCACTTAAGGCGGAAGCATGGATAAAGCAGATAACCAAGATATTTGATGTCTTGTGATGCTCCAAGGAACAAAAGGTTCTCTTCGCCACCTTTATGTTGCGTGAAGAGGCAGATTACTGGTGGGAATCAGAAAAGCGTACTGACTGGCCTTTTCAAGATGTCTTGGGAGAAGTTCGAAGAGTCATTCAACGACAAGTACTTTCCGAAAGTATTCGTCACATGAAGGAGGTGGAGTTTATCAAGTTGGAACAAAACAACATATGGCCGTGTGTCGCAATACGAGGCTAGATTTACGGAGTTATCCGGTTTGCATCCCATTTGGTTGATAATGAGGAGCGAATGTCCCGAATGTTTTTAAGAGGTTTGAAACCGGAGATACGATAATATCTTATTTCTCATAAACTGTGTTTGTATTCAGATGTTGTAAATAGGGCTCAGTTGTTGGAGCGCGATAACGAGTCAACGCAACCAAAAGAGCGGTGAGACAAAATGATAATCTGGTGATAATACCATCATCAAAGCGGTGACAATAAGCATGGAGGAATCAACATGCTTAGAAATGGTAACCACTTTGGTGGTAATCATGGTCAAAATAATAAGAATGGACATTTCAAGAAGAGGAGATTCAACAATGATGGAAAGACGTCGGCTGAAAGACCCGTTGTTAAGGAAGGAGAGCGACCACCTATCATATGCTTCAAATGCGGAGGAGGTACACATCATTCCAAAGCGCTCGATCTCAGTCAAAGCATGTTATAATTGTGGAAGAGAAGGTCACTTAGCCCGATTTTATCGTTCACCAAGACAAGTTCACTTAGGATGGAGGCACCAAAGGCCGTCCCAGAAAAGTCGACGAATGACACATCCTAAGGTAGTACTTTGGGTGTTAGAGGTGAGCGGGAATAAGACATTAGCGGCATAAATTTTAGCATTGTCAAAGAAAATGGATGCTCTGATAGGTGCACAAACACAAAAGGTTGTGTATGTTTGCGAGTTATGTGCAGGAGAACATCCTGCAGAATAATGTGCCATTAACCTCGAAGCAGTACAATTTGTGGGCAGCTATAACATGATTCCGCAGAATATGTATCAAAATGCCTACAATCTGGGGAATAGAAATCATCCTAACATCTCGTGGAGTAACAATCAAAATCAGCAGGGTCCACGACCATCCTATCCCTCGGGGTTTCAAAATCAAAATCAACAGGCATCTCCACAACATGAGAAAAAGTCAGATTTGGAAGAGCTACTATTGAAGTATATAGTAGGCAATGAGGCAGCCATGAAAACGCAAGCGGCAGCGATAAAAAACTTAGAGAATCAGATGAGACAACTTGCATTGGCTTTGAACAACAGGCCGTAAGGGACTCTGCCTAGTGACACAGAAAATAATCCAAGGGGAAATCACGAGCAGTGTAGTGCGATTGCACTGAGGAGTGGTAAAGCATTGGGTGCCGACTGTGATGGGAAAGCAAGTACAGAAGAGGTTTGGGAGAATGAAGAGAATTATTTGACAAGGAAAACTGGGGAAAAAATTATGGAAAAGCCGAATGTAGATAAACAAAAGATAATTACACCACCGGTACCTTTTCCCCAAAGGTTGGAAAGTCAAAAGCTAAAGAATCAATTTTTAAGGTTTATGGATATATTCAAACAATTGCACATCAATATTCCATTTTCCGAAGCACTTGAGCAGATGCCATGTTACGTCAAATTCATGAAAGAAATATTTTTGAAGAAACGCAAGCTCAAAGAATTCGAAACAATGTTGTTAACTGAAGAATGCAGTGCAATACTGCCGAAAAAGCTTCCTCCTAAATTGAAAGATCCGAGAAGCTTCACAATTCTGTGCGCAATTGGCAATCAAGATGTAGGGAGAGCTCTATGTGATCTAGGACCGAGTATAAATCCTATGCCACTATCCATTTACCGAAAGCTGGGGTTAAAGGAAGAAAAGCTGACAAAATATTAGTCTACAACTTACAGATAGATCATTAACATATCCATTGGGGATAGTCGAAGACCTGTTGGTGAAGGTTGACTCTTTGATCTTTCCAGCTGATTTTGTGGTGCTAGATTTTGAAGAAGATAAAAATATCCCTATCATATTGGGACGCCCATTCCTTGCGATTGGACGAACACTGATTGACATGCCTAACGAAGAACTGATTATAAAAGTGTTCGATCAGGTAGTGAAGGTGAAAGTGTTCAAAGAAATCCCAATCCCGACTAACAAGGAAGAGTGTGAGTTGCTCGAGGAATCTACATGTGTCAAATTCAGGGATTGTAGAGAGGTTGGTGGTCTTAAGGCACTGATTGATGGTAGTAAGTCAACTCCATCCTTAAACATGCAAGTGAAAGGGCATGCAATACAACGATGTTGGTTATGTGCTATAAACAAACAACATGTCGCGGATAGCCCAACTGATACAGGATAACACATCGAGTATTTAGGCTGAAAGACTCAAAAACAAGCGCTTATTAGGAGGCAACCCAATTTTACTTTCATTTATAGTATTTTTTTTATTTTATGTTAGTCAATTTGTAATTAATGTGTAATTCTAGTATCAATTAGTTCACTGCGTTACAATAGATAATTATTTAAGGCATGATTTTTAGTAAATTTGACCTTACGTGCTCAACTTTCATGATGTTATCTCTGTTGGGTGTCGACACATAAAACGCAGCGAAATATAAACAATTTAAAGTGCAATTTTGAAACTCTAAAACAGGATCCATGCGAAAACCAAATTAATTCAGTGGTTAGAAATTTATACCGATTATTGAAGCTAGAATCGGTGTGGTCGAATCTCCAACACAATCCAAACGAACTACGTCTCTACTCACGGTATCACTTACATCATACATCCTGCGAATCATCGTCGATCGATCTGCAAAAAAAAGGAACATGCAGACAGCCACCAAGGATGAGGATTTTCGAAACTATTTTTCTCTTGTCTCTCTCTAAGAGCGGCTAGGGTTTTTGGTTATGATTCGTTACCTAAAATGGCTACTATATATCATATATATAGTAGTTAATAGGAATTAATCAAAACCTTAATCTAATTAAAATAAAATCCGAATTTATATATGTATATATCTTAATTAAGTCTTACTTAATTAATATACCTATATATAAATTATCCTATTAAGTTAAATTCGTAATTTAAATTATATCAATCCTATTGAAATATTTAAATCTTTACAATTTAAATTAATTCCCTTTTAATTACGTTCTTTATGTGTAACCCTATATGTTATTATTACGTTGGTAATAATTTTAAAATCATATTATAAATTATAAATAGTAAGCGACATCTAGTAATGCATCACTGCTACCCAAGTAAAAATAAGATCGATGATTCGATGCAACCTTTTCATGACCAATGTTTCAATGTAATTTAATCCTTTTAACCTTAATATCCTAGATTAAACTCGAGTCATGGAATGTGTCATACTCTTCATAATTTAATCTGATTTGTTTCTTGATCAATTAGTAGACTATATGAAACAAATCACTATTTGAGCATGGCCATGCATTTCATAGTCCTACTCAATCAAGAGGCCTATGGATATCACCTATAATATATAGGAGGGTTAAATTCCATCTAGATCGCTCATATTTCTCACACGATTCATGATGTACCTAATAATCACCTTTATAGTCCACCCTATTAAAGGTGACCTTTGATGATATCAAAGTACATAAATTCTCGTGTAGTAATATAGTGATTTTAGGTCGGAGGACCATTACATCATTGTCACTATGAGAATTGCTAATGACACTTCGCATGCATAATGCTCCACATAGAATTCTCATGGTGGGTCTGTCCAGTACATCGGTCTCTAACATGTACCTATGCATTGACTTAATATCTCATATATTTATGACCAATGAGATTTGGTCATCAGTCAATCCACATACTAGTCTTAATGTATCATTTTTGTCCCATCAACAATGATACTCGACTAGGGACATTTAAGAGCAATGATACTAATTGTAATTATATAAT
This sequence comes from Panax ginseng, assembly GCA_020205605.1. Taxonomy (NCBI): domain Eukaryota; kingdom Viridiplantae; phylum Streptophyta; class Magnoliopsida; order Apiales; family Araliaceae; genus Panax; species Panax ginseng. Next base: position 103,428,728 of record CM035143.1, read on the forward strand.
CTCATGTTCAAGGCACATACTTGAAACTATATACTTTATATCACTATTCTAAGGAATTTTATTATGTTAACATTTATATAACGCATTAAATAAAACCATAATAAAATTATTCATTTATTCAATCAAATATAATATCAACATGTTAAGCAATTATATCAAATAATTATCCTATGGGGCACAAACTCTAACAATCTTATATTTAGGATTTCAATGTGTTTCAGGTGTTTAGGATGTCAATGGACATGCATTTGATGAGAAGAAGTTGAAAGCTAAAAGCTATCTGCTGAAATACCCCATGGGCTGGGTCTTAAGTCGAGAATGCGAAACACCCCCAGGGGTGGGCCCATCTAATACAATTACCCCAGTGTCAAGAGGAGTCTGAGAACTTGAACCATTTCTATTTTGTAATTACACCAATTAAAACCCACTTCTCTACTTCTTTGTCCCATAACGGATCCTCACTCTCTATCCCACTAACTCCCCACGAACTACCACATATTCCCCACTTCTCCTCTCCATTAACTCACTAATTTCCACAATATCCTTCTCTATAAATACAAACCCTTAATCCTTAACGCCACACCATATCTCCATCCAATTTCAGTCACTAAAAGGTTAGGGTTTCACTAATTCAAGTATGATAGCAACAAGGAAGGAGAAAACTTCAAATTGGCATCACTCACTAGAGCAATATTATCAACAGAAAAGGGAATTTAGTGGGTAAACAACAAGTTCCAGTTTGTCATCATACTTTTGCATTCAAGTTTGTCAGTTTGAGGGTATTGTGGGTTGTGCACACCAAGTGTTCGACAAATTGTGCAAGTGAAGTTTTGAAGAGTCTGTGATCGAATTGACTGCCATTGCACCAAAAACACCGTCCAAGAGACAACAGGGTGAAGGTTCAGGGTCTACACCACTAGCCCGGGCCTTTGACCGGCGGAAATTTATGAGTGCCAACGCCGCCGATAGATACGATTATTTAGTGCCCAAGGCACTAACACCAGAGTGGGGCTTGGCACCAGACAATGTCGATGGGAAAATAAAGAGGCATATATACGAAAAGGGTTAGGATAGGTTTACTGATGAGCCAGAACTAACAATAGTCAATGTGGTGAAAGAGTTTTATGCAAATGCTGATGATAGGGCCCCGTTCAGTGCGTTCGTGAGGGGTAAATAGGTGCCCTTCAGTCTTGAGGCTATCAACAATTACTACAGCCTACGAGCAACTATGGTATGCCATTATGCACAATTGTGTGATAGTGGTCCCGATTATGATTAGATTCTAGCCGAAATAACAAAGCCGGGCACTACATGGGTTAAAGGACGAAAAGGTGGCACAATCTTCCTCAACAAGGACTTGAGTCTCTATGGCAAGATATGGTATGCGTTCTTGTGCGTAAAGTTATTTCCGTCCAAGAATACCACTGAGGTGACAAGGGAGAAAGTACTTCTGTTATACGCAATTGTGCAAGACTTCCACATCGATGTGGGTGCCATTATCAACTTCTCTATACGGCGATGCCTGCTAGGGCCATTTTTCGGCGGCCTGTCACACCCATCCCTCATCTCTGGGTTGTGCAGGTAGGCTAGCGTTAAATGGACCAGAGATGAGCCTACCCAGCAGCCGCTCCAGCTTCTCGACTCCTGTATGATTGCACGATACACGATATGGCCTGGGGGGGTCACACCCAAGAGACATCAATTTTATAGTCCCACCAGCTTTGGAGGAGGAGGAAGAGGCTAAAGACACATCTGAAGATGACGAGTTCCAGCCTGACAAGATTACTTGGGAGCAGGAGACTGAGGAGAGTCGACGGGCCAGCATATACATGTTCAGCTCTCAGTTTTGCAGCCTTCAGAAACAAATTGATGGGCACAACAAGGACAATAACAGGAAAATGACCCGATTGGCAGCTAGGTAGGACCACATGTTCAACACCATAAACACTTCCTTCACCTCATTGAACGTGACCCTCCAGAGTCTAAATCCAGCTGCTCCGTTCCAATACCAACAACCTGCGCCTATGCCACAATATCCTCCATTGGACTCAGACATGGAGGAGCGTCGAACGTATGTGCCACGACCACCACCACCGCCATCTCCACCATCACCTCAACCTTAGATGAATATAGGGAAGTCCTCCTACATTTACTACTATATTTTTTTACAATGAGGACATTGTAATTGTCAAGTTTGGGGGAGTTTAGTTTTGTTTTATTGCATGTTTAGTTTAGTTTGTTATATTTTTGCATATGTTGTCATGTTTTGTTTTCGGTTCATTATATGTTGCATTCATGTAGTATAATTGCATAATAGTTTACATAGTAGTGTAGTATTGTAAATAGTTTTTATTAGTTTCTATTTCTGTTATTTTTATTCCATATTGTTACTATATATATATATATATATATATATATATATATATCACAAAAATTTTATTTTGTACTGTGTTTATCTTGCATGAGTCCAGCTGTTAGATAGTACAGTCTATTTTGGCCAATGATGAGACTGACTTTGAGTAGACAAGTATAGTACTGATGATTAGAACTTTGATGTGATTTTTTGTTAGGAATCGAATCTTTTTCTGTTTGAAACTAGTATAATAAGGTTAGCACAATAATAAGCAACTATGCTGACTGATTAAGTTCAGATTGATACATAATGGACCTCTAAAGGATAATGCTAGTTTGAATGAAAGAATGACAAGGATAGGCAAAGAAGGCAAAAGTTAAGTAAGAACCTAAGTTTGGGGGGAATTTGGGGTATATAAGCTATTTTTTAAAAAAAATAAAAAAATAATAATAAACACTGTGGCATGCTTGTCTAGTTTTGTGGCCTTTATTACTTGAGTAAGTAAGCCTGAGGGGATTGTCTTTACACCTAGAACCCTAAGGCCTTAATAGTCTATGAGTCATTGGTCGAAAGCTCGTTAAGGTAGCATTGAAAATCCAAAGGGAATAAGACATTGCACAGCCACGAGTATAAAAAAAGAGGAAAAAAATGAATAAAATGGGAAATAAGAGCAAAAAGCCCCCGTAGATGAAAAATAAAGCATAAGTACCCTATTTTGACCCTCGATATTGGTAATTGCTTGATTTTAGTTGGATCTTGATTGTTTTTGAATTTCATGAGTTTACACTGCATGATGCCTTAAAAGAGACCTGTTATGTGTTAAATTTGATTGTGTATCAGTTGGCATAGTTGTTGAGAACACACACACACACACACTATATCAGTGATAACAGTCTTAGATTTGATGATTGATGACGAATTTACTGATTGGTTTTGATATGAAGTATTGTCATGTTTGCTTGATTTCTCTGAGGCCAGTTGAACAGACTTGTTTCAATCAGTACTGCTGGATTCGTAGGCATGTAGATTAGTTGCATTCCATTGCATAATATTTTTGTTTTGTTTTGTGCTCGAGGACTAGCACGAGTTTAAGTTTTGGGGAGTTTAATTAGTGGGTTTTATACCTACGAATCGGCCTCTAATTCAGACTTAAACTTTGTTAATCCTATATATTTATGTTTGTTTTTACTTGTTTATGCGTGTTTTATGTTTAGGTGGCATGGTATAACATTCGTGGCATAAAGGTGGCGTTGTGACAGGAAATGGCAACAAAATGAGCAAAAATGTGCAAATTTTGAAAACTATCCCAAAATAAGGCGTGTAATGAAATGAGATTTTTGTAATTTAATTCTTAATATTTATTGAATTAAATAAATATTTTGATGATTTAATTATTAGATTAAATAATTAATTGATGCAAATGTGAGTGATTAATTTAATTATATGTGTTACATTTATTAAATTAATGTGGAGGATATTATTATTCAAGTATGTAATTATGTAAGCTATTGAATTAAAAGAAATATTTAATAAGCCTAAATGTTATTTAATTAATGTAATAATTAATTGGAGATTTAATAATTTGATATAATTAATTAATGAGAAAATTAATTATGTGACTATGTGAATTTATTAGAAATTATTATATTTATTTTATATTAAATTAAATAAGATATTTGAATTGGGTGTGACATGATTTAAACTATATTATAATGCTTTTATTAAATTAAATGACTTTGAATCAATTAAGGGTTGCCAAACAAGGCCCTAGTAGTGGTTGGATGCACGATTTACCATGGTAAGGTTAACTAACCATAATGCGCCAGTTCTTATTACGACGTCTTCTCCGTTCCTTATTGTTTCTAAGTCTGGAAAAACAGAGAAGGAGAGAGTTTGAGAAATTGTCAGAGAGAAATATTGAGATTGAGAGGAATTATGAGTGTGTAGTTAATAATTATTGTGAAAGGATCATCATTGATCACCTCTTCTAAATTATACTCTGGGTAATTCTCCTTCCCGAATTCTATTTCACGTTGTTTAGTTTTTATAAAAATTGGCTTTCATAGTTTTGATTTAAACCTCTGTAATTGGGATAGGAGTAATGATTATGGGTTGTATATGTGTTATGTCATATCACATTTCATTTGATTATATTTATTATGTAGACCATATCATCATTATCATAAAACATGTCATTATACAATGACTTGTTATTTCAAAATTTACAGAGTTTGGGTTTTGGCCATATGGCCTTATACGTGATATTTCATGTGTTGATCGTATATTATCCCTAAATTTTACAGTCGTATGTTGTTATGTATGTTGATACGAAGAGACCAAAGTTTAAATAAACGGATTCGGTGTTATAACGAATCCGTAGTTGCAATTTTCATGTTTTATTTTCAAAACCTTCAAGAACATCAAAGTCAGTGAAATTGCATGTTTAAACTCTGTGATTATGTGATTTAATGGGTTAAAATCACTTTATAAATGTTGGGTAATGATTATATATGAATTCTAACATGTGGGTATGATTAAATTAGAGTAGTGATAATTTAATTGGAATTTTTTGGCTGTGTTCTGCAATTTTTGCGAATTGTAGAATAGTTTACGGATTCACTTGCATGTATGACATATCATAGTCTTGCAAATGACATGAAGTGTCCAATATGATGCCAACTATGTGCATGACAAGAACCTAGTATAAGCGTGGCGGCCATGATGCCCATTCTGCAGAATGGTCCAGAAATGTAATTTTAAAGTGTTAAGTATAGCAATGTATTGTTAACTTAATGTAATGAACATGTAAACATGTTAGAAGTATAATGAGATGTAAAATAGATGTTTAACATGTAAATAACATAATTTCATGTGGATCGAATTATTGAATACATAATTAGCTTGTTATTCATGAAGTATAAATTATGTGACAAAGTGGTAAATTAACTAAGTATAGTTAATAATCAAAGTAGACAAAGTGAATGAGTTTTGATGATTAGTTAAGTTATAATTAACTGGTATTGAGAATGTGAATGGTATGTAGGATTAAATTCAAAGAAAGTGCTTAGTTAAAGTGTAATCTACGCACGAGGCAAGTTTCCTAACTCAATTTGTTATTATTGTTCAAGTTTATTATTTACCTCGAGTAAATTATCATTACTATTATTCAAGTTCGAATTATTATATTAAAGATTGATTATCTTTTCAAAGTATAATTTTTTTATATAATAATCGTTCTATTGTATACTCCTTGAGATTATTATTCAATTTGAATATCATTATTGTTGAACCTTGTTAGACTAGCGAATCCTTATTGATTCAACTAGTCCATAGTTGATGAACGTTCTAAATTTTAGAACCCTTATTGAATTATCCAAACCAAACTTCCTTTGGTGCGGACTCAAATGTCAAATTGAGAAGAACAACCCTGCAAAGGGATTTACTTATGGGTTAGCGTTAAGATATTGTGCACAGTATGGTACTAAGGGCTGATCCCCCTAAGTACGAGTAGAAAGGTCCATAGTCTTATGACGGTTAAAGGTTTCAAGTATAACCCTTGATAACCTAGGACATAGTTCAAGGTCTTATGACCCTCAGAATTCTTTTGATTCTTGTTATTCATTCTTGATTCAAAAGTTGAGCTTTTTATTCAGATGTCTTTGATTTACTCGCATGTTATTATACTATTATTTTATTATTGTACTTGTGGGAAATAGTGCTCACTCTTGCTTAATAATAACATTGCAGTTAAGAACGAAAGGACTGATGAACCTTCCACTAGTAAAGGCAAGGGCAAGGTTAACAAGTGATGAAGACTTGTTATTTTTATTAGATGATGTATTTATGCTTAAGACTTGAGTTAATGATGTTGTTTAAGACTTATTTGTTTATGATTCCGCACAGAAGTTTAAGGTTAGTTTAACCTGGGATTGTATTATTATTATTCGGATGTTGTAACCCTTAAGAGGAAGATTTTTATTCTATCTATTGCATGACTTGCATTTATTATGGGTAGATAGATAGATGATATTTGTACAGTGAACACCAAATCCCATGGAATTGAAGTACCCGAATTTGGGGGTTGTCACAGGGCGGGCCTTTATAGAACAAAAACCCCCACCGGGGTGGGGTTTCGGGGCAAGAACAGGAGTCGTGTTGCAATTAGAGTTCTGCAGCAACGTGAAAGGGAACAAGTTGGCATGGCTTGGGACTTCGTTTGGCGTCAGTTTATGAACTAAAGATATGTCTTATACTGGAGATAACATTACAATGGAGAGAAGTAACAACAATTAACCAATTACAAGCTAGATGTGAGACCCCATATTTTATGAATAAAGATTTAATTTTCTCAAAATATTTTTTTTGAATATTATGGTGTGGATTTGATATAATGTTATAGTTTTGGATAGTATTTATAAATTTTGCAAAGTATGCAAGTTGTTATATAATATTCGATTGGTCGGGGAATATTCTTTTTGTCGGGGAATATCCGTACGACGGTACAATCATTGGTGGACCCCGCAACGGAATTATTGTTGGATGGAGAAAACGACAAAAATATTTTTATGAGAATAACGGTGAAAGTTTTACCGCTAAAACTGTTGAACTACTCGGTAGTAAAAGTACAGTAATACGCGTGGTTGCATAGTAGCACACGATATTGATTATTGATGTTTATGTGATAAGTCACTCAATTTTGTTTTATTGGTATTATTAATGTAATAAAACAGAAAAGCTTTTTATATAAAATAGAATACTTTTATAAAGTTATTCGTTTTATTAGGCTAATAGTAAAATCTTTTTATATAAAACGTAATACTTTTATAAAGTTATCTATTTTATTAAACAATAATTAAAATATATTATATTTTATTATGCATAGTATTTGCATAGTGCTGCGTATAGTGTTTACATAGTAAAATCTTTTTATATAAAATGTAATACTTTTATAAAGTTATACTGCTTTATTAGACAATAATTAGAATATATTATATTTTATTATGCATAGTGTTTACATAGTGCTGCGATAGTGTTTGCATAGTAAAATCTTTTATATAGTTATTCGTTTTATTAGATTATAAATAGAATATATTATATTTTATTTAAAAGATTTTGCTTTAAATATGGACCGTCAGATTAAAGTAAATCAATCTGGACCGTTCATGAGTTAGTTACTATCTATCCATTTTTCTATAAATAAAGCTCATTCCTTCATTATTTCTTTTAATTCAATTGAAACTCTAAAGAGATAAACTATAGAGAGAAAGAAGAAAAGTATTCGCTACTTCACTACTTATATATCTAGTACTCTTCTTCTTAAGGTAGGGGTATTATTTCTTTTGTATTCATGAAGAGAAGTTACATTATTCCATTATTTATTATTACATTGGAATAACTTGTATAACTGTGGACTTCCCTATACTCGGTGAAATTCTCCTGTTATTCTATTCTTTATTATTACATTGGAATATCATATACATGCATTTTATGCCGACACGGTTCCGTCTTTACTATTCTCATTGGAACATCCCAGCCGGTGCATATTACTTTGACTTCGGTTCCGTTATTTAGTATTACATTGGAATAACTCGCTCTATGCATCAAATCTGCATGCATGGTGATTTCTGTTGTTATTCTATTCTTTATTATTACTGTTAAAACATCCCGTTAGTGCAATTTACTTTGACTTTGGTTCCGTTATTATTATTACATTGGAATAACTTGTTTATCTGAATCTACCGCATACATGGTGATTTCTTTTGTTATTCCATTCTTTATTATACTCAGTTGGTTAAACTTTTGACTTCTATACGCCATGAAATTAGTGGAATATCCTTGATATTTGCGCTTCTTCCAGTATATTTTCATGAAAATATTCTTCTGAGCTTTCTTGAATTTTACTCTACAAAGAAGTATCATGTTGACAATTTGGACGTTATTGGTTCCTGAATAACTTAATTCTTGAACTTGTTTTATTGAATTCTTATATCGTTGTCATCATCCTCATGTTTATATTTTTTTTAAAGTCATCTGTGGCTTGTAGTGCATAGATGGACTTGGTATGATTATGACCAGGGATTATTCGGTGTAATCATGACCTTAATATTACAAATGATGTGGTAAAAGTCCTCATTGGCCCGTAGTGCATTGATGGACAGTTGTTGGCATGATCATGACCATTAATGAATACACAAATATTCTTGGCCCGTAGTGCATGGATAGTCGTGATACTAAAGAATATCCTTGGTCGTAGTGCAGGGGTGATTCGATGATATGGATTATTTATTCAGCTGAGTCCCAGCAATAAAAGTGATGAAAAACCTTTTAAATCATAGAAGATAGTAGATTTTATTCTCTACTTGACTCTTTTAATGGATTGCTTGTTCCGCTGCAGTTAAACTTGATGTTTGTTATATTGTATCAGTTTAACACTGTTTTAAGGCTAATGATAATTTATTATGCATTATCTTAGTCATAATATTTTTTTACTGGGCTAGTTGAGCTCACCCTTTCTTTCATTTTCTCTTCTTGAAATGAGAATATAGGCGAGACGAGTCGGGGAGAGTGATGGACCAGATGATAGTATTAGTAGTCCTCACTATTCTGTTAAATAGTGTGACAATAAATGTAATGAGGACCCCATTGAGTTTGTATATTGTCTAGATGACAATATTTGTATTAAAACTCACATCATATGTTTAGTCGTATTTTACACGACTGTTGTATAATTAAATTGTATTTGAATTTTGTACCATGTGTTAGGCGACTCAAGATGGGTGATGTATACCTATTTTGGGGGCGTCACAGTTGGTATCAAAGCTTAGGGATATGATCCCTGGCTAAGATGTGAGAATATAACTAGGAGGGGAGAGACGGGGAATTCCTTCGCTAGTATGACCTACCTAAGTTTATTTGATATTTAATTGGTCGGTCAGAGTATATGGATAATATGTTACATGTCAATTAACCTTTGTTTTGTGGCAGTATTTGCAAATGGCATCTGAAAATGTTGAGATAAACAATGAAGCACATGAGACCGTTGAGACACCTTTAATCACTAATCAGGTTAATGTGATGTCAGACGAAGAAGAAATTAGAGATATCTACGTGGTGCGTGAAGAACTAATAGTTGCACCCGAGCTAGTTGCAGAGGTAGCAGCTGAGAGTAAGGAAGAAGAGGAACCTGAGGAGAATTTATTAGAATAATTTTATGATCAAAATTTAGCATTACAAAATCGTATTCATGAGTTAGAAGAGCAGGCTGAAGAACGGAAGGCGGTCGTGGAGCAAAGAGATGCAACCATTCAAAATTGTGTTACCCGATGTGCGATGCTTGAATAGAAGCACTCTTTGGCAGAGTATAAGATATTAGAGCTGGAATCTGAGAATGCTATGATCAAAGTTTTGATGAAAGCAGAAACAACTGAACGAAGGAGAATAGATGATGCGTGGGTAAAAGCCGCACGACGCGTTGATATTGTCGAAAAAGACGTCCGATCAAATAAAGTCAAAATAGATGAAATGAATTTTGCTTTTTGGACAACAATTGGGAGAATCCAACATCGAATTCGGAATTACCCTGTAAAGAGCGGTCAACCCCAATTCAATATGGATCGGGGAGTAATGATTCAAATCATGGATCAGGAATGTGATGAAGCAATTAAGGGTGGAATGTACTCTATAGCAAAGTTAAGTCTAGCTGGGATGGTGACGCAAAAGAATGTCCCAGACAAGTCAAAATCGATAGTTTAAAAGAGAGCATTTTTTTTTGTGAGGAGGAACACGAATGAATTTATCACGGGTTAGTTAATTATAAACTCTTGCGAAGTCTATACATTATTCGATACCAGTTCTACCACTCTTTTATTTCATCTAGTTGTGCTCAATGTTTAAATTTGACTCCAGAGAAATTAGACTTTGATTTATCTGTTGAAACTCTCTTGGAGAAACCTTCGTTAACTCTACTATTTATAAATCTTGTTTGATTCAAATCAACACTTTCACGTTACCTGTCGATCTTATCTCTTTGAAAATATTTGCATGAATCTGATTTTTGGAATCGATTGGTTAACTACTCACCATGCTTTTCGTAAGGTTGTTAGCTTTCATATTCCTAATCAACCTGTTATGCGAATTCAAGAAACCAAACCACTAAAGTCAATCATTGTCATATCAAGCCATAAGTAAAGAGCCCCGGTCCTTTCGTTGTTGACTTTCTTGTGTGGAATGCACCAAAGCCAGACTTTCTGTAGGCGATGTCGTGAATGACGATGGCAAGTTGATAGGTATCAATGTGACGTACTATCCAAGTCTTGGATGAGGGTCACAGTTTGAATGATATTTCTATTGTTAATAAATTTCCTGACGTATTTTTGAAGACTTCTTAGCCTACCCCTAGAGCGTGAAATCGAATTTTGTATTGACCCCAGTACAAAACTCATTTCTTAAACCCTCAAATATTTCTTCAACTAAAATGAACGTAGCATGCGCCAAAGACGTTGACTCGAGCTGTTGAAGATTACGATCATACCATTCAATATCATCGTGGAAGTACGAACGTGGTAGATGACGCGTTGAGTAGAAGATCGTATCTGGTTACAAGTGTGAATATATGAACCCACGTGAAGATAACGAATATCTGATTAGAATCGACTTTAATCGATAAAGTTAAAAGTCGCTCAAGCTACATACTCGGAGAAATGTGATGAATGTGAAAGAAGGTTTAAGAGGGCGTTATTCTAGAAGCAAGAATCGATGAAGAAGGAATACTTGAGTTAACTCCGGACTTTGTGTTCCAAACGACCACGATTTAAAGTATAAAATCATGATGAAGCGCATGACACACCATTTGAAATCCATCTGGGAGTAGCAAAATGTATCATGATCTTAATAAATACATTTTGGTGGAGCAATATGAAGAGAGAGATAATATTTGTTTATCTCAAGGTGTCTAACTTGTCAACGCGAGTTAAAGCGAGACATCTAATACCAAAAGGTCCATTGCAACCACTTGAAATTCCAGAATGGTAGTGGGAGCACATTACCATGGATTTCGTTACTGGTCTTCCTAAGGTTTCTCAAGGCATAGATGCGATTTGGGTCATTGTTGATAGATTGACCAAGTCTGCGCTCATTTCTTCTGATATCTGAGAAACTTATACACTTGAATGTCTTGCTCATATATACATAAACGAGATTATAAGACTGCATGGTATGCCGATATCCATAGTTTCTGATCGAGACCCAAGATTCACTTTACCATTTTGGGTTAGTTTGCAAAAAGCTATGGGAACATACTTACGATTTAGCTCGGCGTATCATCCTCAGACGGACAGACAGTCGGAGAGGACTATTCAAACTCTTGAAGATCTATTAAGACTCTGTGTCCTTGATTTGAAGGGAAGTTGGGACAAGTTCTTACCATTGGTGGAGTTTTCCTACAACAACAGTTATCAAGCAAGTATTGGCATGGCTCCATTCGAAGTGTTGTATGGAAGAAAGTGTCGTTCTCCAGTATGCTGAGATGAGGTGGGTGAAGCAACGTTGTTGGGACCTAAGTTGGTACGTATGACTACGGAAAAGATTCAAACGATCCGATAACGTATAAAAACCTCACAAGATCGACAAAAGAGTTATGCTGATCTTCATCGAAAGGACGTGGAATTTGATATAGGAGATCATGTGTTGTTATGTGTTGCTCCATGGAAAGGAGTTACGAGATTTAGAAAGAGAGAAAAACTCAATCCTCGATTCATCGGCCCATTTTTTATCCTCGATCGAGTAGGAACTGTGGCCTATAGACTCGTTTTACCACCACGTATGTCGCGTGCACATAACATTTTTAACGTATCAATGTTATGTAAATATGTGGACGACCCGAACCACATTATTAATTTAGAACCGGACGAGATAGCGGATGATTTAACGTTTGAGGAGATACGTGTTAAAATCTTGGATAAGAAGAATCGTATTCAACACTCAAAGGTTATACCTCAAGAGTTAGAATTTGAAATGAAGTCGAGGTATCCTCACTGCTCAAAGATACCAGTGCATACGCATAAATTTCGAGGGCGAAATTTCATAAGGAGGGGAGATTGTGAGACCCCAGATTTTATGAATAAAGATTTAATTTTCTCGAAATATATTTTTTTGAATATTATGGTGTGGATTTGATATATGTTATAGTTGAGGATAGTATTTATAAATTTTGCAAAGTACGCAAGTTGTTATATAATATTCAATTGGTCGGGGAATATTCTTTTTGTCGGGGAATATCCGTACGACGTTACAATCATTGATGGACCCCGCAACAGAATTATTGTCGGATGGAGAAAACAACAAAAATATTTTTATAAGAATAATGGCGGAAGTTTTCCTGTTAAAACTGTTGAACTACTCGGTAGTAAAAGTAAAGTAATACGCGTGGTTGCATAGTAGCACACAGTATTGATTATTGATGTTTATGTGATAAGTCACTCAGTTTTGTTTTAATGGTATTATTAATGTAATAAAACAGAATTTTTTTTTATATAAAACAGAATACTTTTATAAAGTTATTCGTTTTATTAGGCTAATAGTAAAATCTTTTTATATAAAATAGAATACTTTTATAAAGTTATCTATTTTATTAGACAATAATTAGAATATATTATATTTTATTATGCATAGTGTTTGCATATTGCCTGCATAGTGTTTGCATAGTAAAATCTTTTTATATAAAGTAGAATACTTTTACAAAGTTATCTGTTTTATTAGATAATAATTAGAATATATTATATTTTATTATACATAGTGTTTGCATAGTGCCTGTATAGTGTTTGCATAGTAAAATCTTTTATAAAGTTATTCGTTTTATTAGATTATAAATAGAATATATTATATTTAATTTAAAAAATTTTGCTTTAAATATGGACCGTCAGATTAAAGTAAATCAATCTGGACCGTTCATGAGTTAGTTACTATGCAGTCCATTTTTCTATAAATAGAAGCTCATTCCTTCATTATTTCTTACGAATTCATTTTAAACTCTAGAGAGATAAACTATAGAGAGAAAGAAGAAAAGTATTCTTTACTTCACTACTTATATATATAGTACTCTTCTTCTTCTTAAGGTAGGGGTATTATTTCTTTTGTATTCATGAAGAGAACTTCTGGTATTCCATTATTTATTATTCAGTTGGAATAACCTGTATACGCGGACTTCCCTATACTTGGTGAAATTCTCCTGTTATTCTATTCTTTATAATTCTTGGAATATCCTGCTCATGCATTTTAAGCTTCTGACACTGGTTAAAATCTTTACTATTTTGTTGGAACATCCACGCTTGTGCGTGTATTACGCCTCGACACAGTTCCGTTATTTAGTATTCTCGTTGGAATAACTTTGTCTGTCTGCAATCTACCGCATGCATGGTGATTTCTGTTGTTATTCTATTCTTTATTATTCTCATTTGGAACATCCCATTGTTGTGCAATTTCACCGACACGTTCCGTTATTTTTTATTCTGTTGGAATAACTTTTGTTTATCTGCAATACCGCATGCATGGTGATTTCTTTTGTTATTCCATTCTTTATTATACTCGGTTGGTTAAAGTTTTGACTTCTATACTCCATGAAATTAGTGGAATATCCTTGATATTTGCTTCTTCCAAAGATATCTTTTCATGAAAATATTCTTCTGAGCATTCTTGAATTTTACTCTACAAAGAAGTATCATGTTGACAATTTGGACGTTATTAGTTCCTGAATAACTTAATTCTTGAACTTATTTTACTGAATTCTTATATCGTTGTCATCATCCTCATGTTTATATTTTTTTTAAAGTCATCTGTGGCCTGTAGTGCATAGATGGACTTGGTATGATTATGACCAGGGATTATTCGGTGTAATCATGACCGTAATGTTACAAATGATGTGGTAAAAGTCCTTATTGGCCCGTAGTGCTTTGATGGACAGTTGTTGGCATGATCATGACCATTAATGAATACACAAATATTCTTGACCCGTAGTGCATGGATAGTTGTGGTCGTGATACTAAAGAATATCCTTGGTCGTAGTGCAGGGGTGATTCGATGATGTGGATTATTTATTAAGCTGAGTTCCAGCAATAAAAGTGATGAAAAACCTTCTAAATCATAGAAGATAGTAGATTTTATTCTCTACTTGACTCTTTTAATGGATTGCTTGTTCCGCTGCAGTTAAACTTGATGTTTGTTATATTGTATCAGTTTAATACTGTTTAAGGCTAATGATAATTTATTCTGCATTATCTTAGTCATAATATTTTTTACTGGGCTAGTTGAGCTCACCCTTTCTTTCACTTTATTCTCTTGAGAAATGAGAATATAGTCGGGACGAGTCGGGGAATGGAGTGATGGACCAGGATGATAGTATTAGTAGTCCTCACTATTCTGTTAAATAGTGTGACAATAAATGTAATGAGGACCCCATTGAGTTTGTATATTGTCTAGATGACAATATTTGTATTAAAACTCACATCATATGTTTAGTCGTATTTTACACTACTGTTGTATAATTAAGTTGTATTTGAATTTTGTACCATGTATTTGGCGACTCAAGATGGGTGATCAATACCTATTTTGGGGGCGTCACACTAGAGCCCTAATTGGAGTGAAGGACATTGGAGGAAAGTATTGAAGGTCAGAATCACGAAGATTGCAAGTGGGGAGCGAAGAGGAAGGGTTATTTTGTATTCATTCAACTTCTTTAATTCAATTATTGTAATTGGGATGATGGATTCTTCTATTAATTCATTTTTTATTTCATTTATGATGACTTAAGTTACTTATTATGCTTATAATGGATCTTTATGGTTGAACGATGATTGTGAAGCCTTAATTCAAGTTTAATAATCTATCAACTCAGTTTATCTATTGTAATTTGTGCTTTAATTAATGAATTGATTGATCACCAATTCTATGTAGATTTGTATGAATTCGAGAGATGATGTATGAATCTAGACTTAGTCACTTTAGCATGTGTTCTTGAATTCTATGCTTGAATGGAATCTTGATGAATGTTAGGGTAGAGATATTCTTAACATCGCATGTAATCGGGTAGAGAACTTGAATTTAAACTTTATTTGATTTTAATTCACATAGAGATATAGGGAGTTAGTTTATTAGGGTGTTTGGATTAATTCTATCAAATTTGTGGATTTAAGTTAATACGGTATTAGTGCATCGAGAGATGACTAATTCTACCTAAGTGTTCTTGATTAATAAACTGGGATAATGAATTGAACTGGAATAAGGTGTAATAATCGGAGTGAGACTTAAAGTGAAGTTGTAAGCCTAATTTTCCATTATTTACTTAATTACGGTTTTTAGGTTGTGTTGATTGATTGGTATTTTTAATATTTTAGTTTTTATTAGTTATAATCATTGATTTGGATAGTTTAATAAAATTTGGATTAATAGAAAGCTGGTAATTGTTAGGATTAATTTCATACTAATCTCTGTGGGAACGATACTTTTACTTATCATTATATTACTTGTTGACCACGTGCACTTGTGTGTGAGCGTAATTAGAAATTCGACTAACATGTGTAAAGGACATCTCTTTCATAAATGTTCTATTTGATCTATCATATAATATACACAGGAATTGCTATTTATGAAGTTCTAATTAGTTTTGCCTTTATCTCCATCAATCCAACTAGAATTCATGTTTGAGATACTTCCTTGCATCCACTAGTACTTCTAGAGGACCATGTATAATTAATTTTATGGGGCTTTGAGTGGGGGCAAATTCGTCCAAATTTTTTATTAATCACGTTCGCTAGAAGTACTAACGAACGACGTGATGTCCTTTGCAATCGTAGCCCTTCAATTTTCTAATGGAAGGTATAGATGATATATGCCACTTTTTGATCCATAGCAAATAGATGTTATGGATCAGTCCCTTATATATATATATATATATATATATATATATACGGTCTGGATCTTAAGCTCACCCCTTATTCAACTCACCCGAGCTCACCCCCTATTTAGCAACGGACCCGACAACGGTTCGGTCATACAACCGTCGTCTATACTTTAAGCGACGCTATATGTTGTCCGTCATTAAAAGTATAGACGATGGTTGAATGACCGAACCGTCGCTGAGTCCGTCGCTAAAGGGTGGTGAGCTCGGGTGAGTTAACTAAGAGGTGAGCTTCTCTCTCTCTCACTATATATATATATATAACGATCCGGATCTTAAATTCACCCCTTATCCAACTCACGAAGCTCACCCCTTTAGCGACGGACGAACGATGGTTGGTCATACAACCATCGTCTATACTTTTAGCGACGCTATATGTTGTCCGTCGCTAAAAGTATGAGCAACGATTGTATGAATAAAACCGTCATTAGTCTCGTCGCTAAAGGGGGTGAGCTTCAGGTAGTAAAAGTGAGCTTAAGATCCGGACTATATATATATATATATATATATATATATATATATATATATATATATATATTATCAGTTGCAAGGCCTTTTCCACCAGTTACACGTCAACATTGAATTCACTATGGTGAATTCCAAAAAGATGTTTCTGGAAAAACCACCAAGTCATGTTGCTTGGGTGGGGTGGGGATAATTGGAAGCATGCATATTGAAGAAGTTATATATGGGATGCTAAATTCCTTTCTTTAATTAGGCTAAGTTACAAGATCAATATTTTAGGATTTTGATTTTTTTTTAGACTAAAATGACTTGATCCATGATGGGAATCTAACTTTCTCAGAAAGACCGTCATATACTAACTCACAGATAGATAGATAATTATAATCTAAAACGTGTAGTAGAAGGTGTTGAGACACTGACAGAATTGTGAAGTATAAAAATATGGAAATCAGATTCTCATTTGTAATTTTATCTATAACTATTGTTGGCCTCTTGCTTCTGTTATAAAGCGAAACTGTTACATGATTTACATGACACCTAATTCAAAATTCAAATCAATCCTAATCTCTCTAATTTAAATATTTGTTGCAGCCTTGTATATGTTAGTCTTGGATAGATTCAGTCTTTATCCAATAAATAGCTTGGGTGGAGAATTTAAGTGTATGAGATACTTTGTGTCAATACCCTCTGTCAAGCTCATGGGGGTAGAATCACTGTAAACTTGTTACAGAAAAACTCAAATTTTGCAGTACCTAATGACTTAATGAAAATGTTGTCAATTTATCATTTGTGGAGATGAAGTGAACAAGCAAATCTTTCTGAGCCACCTTTTCGCGTACAAAGTGAAAATCAATTTTAATGTATTTAGTATGAGCATGGAACACTGGATTCTGAACCAATTAAGTTGCCCGTATGTTGTCACACCAAAGTATGAAAGGATCCTCTAGAAAAACATCCAATTCACAAAATAAAGATTGTATCCAAGTCAATTATGCAATTGTATCTGCCAGAGATTTATACTCATCCTTTGTGGAAGATCTTGCCATAGTCTTTTTCTTGCGCGAGCACCAAGAAATTAAGTTGCATCCCTAGCTCATACATGCATGACATGACTCTAAGAGATAGACATAATCACTTGGCGCTTGTCATCAGCCACAATAAAAAATTAATGATAAATATAACACCCTTGCTAAATAGCAGCTCAAAATAGGGTAAAAAAGCCATTCACATGGCACAAGCATCTAAATCTGTATAAGCTCCAAAAAGATGGCTATTAACCACAATCATGCTAATAATAATTAAAGCATTTATAATTAAAACCTAAAACAGTTCATGACATCAATAAATAAAAATCCAAGCATAATCCTGTAGTTCAAAATGACTGCACCACAATACTGATAATAAAAACATAACAAAGTACTAAAGTATGGCAACCTAACAAGGAAGTATAGAAATAGCAAGATAATAGCCAAAAACACCCCCAAAGTTAATGTGAGCAATGCCCTCATTGCTAAACATAGAGAAATCGTATACAAGAGGGCTTCCCTAAAGATCGCTCACTCCGCAGCGACATCATCCTCGTCAACTTCAGCGGGCGGTGATGGTGGCGACATTACTCTTGATTGCCTTCAGAATGAACTCCTGAATAAGAACTCCAATATCCACATGCAGACCTGTGATAATGGCGAATAACAGAATCGCCCTATCTTTAGTCACGTCGCTCAAGTGATGGGTCAGGATCATGCTGGCACATATAAAGCTGAACCACGCCTTCCTATAGCGACTGAGTGCTAAAGATGGGAAACTGGTCTTTTTACCCGTATAGTCATTTTTCTTCCATGTTGGTCCGGGCTTGCAGAACCTCCTGATGCTATCCTCAAGATCATAAATGCAGAGTCGCGACTCCATATAATACTTTCCCTCATAGTTGGGTGCCACAAACAGTTCATTGATGGCTTGGCTTCCAAAAGCCACTAACTTCCCCCTAACTTGGAAAATAGTAGGACCGTCGGGATTGGCGTTCGCGTAAAACTCCTGAACCACAGATACAATAGCTGACCCAGGTGGTTTTGTGGAGTGGATCCACTTGCGTTCAAGTAACATGGTTGTTAGCTCACCATGCTTTTTGTCCGGCTTGAACCCCCGCTCAGGAATCAGAATTCGTGCGGCAAATGAGGTTTTGTACTTTTTCCAGGCCTCCTCATTGATGAATTTGGTGTTGTCCCAAGCCGTTGGTGGTACTGCGGACGATGATCCTCCCATACTAAGGCGTTGTCCCTTTTGTGCCATGTCAAAAAATCTCAGTTGGTTTGATGCAAAAGAAGTCCCTAAGTAGTGGCAAAATTCCCCCAAACTTAGGCCAAATAAACCCAAACAATTGCTAATGCCAAACAACCCAATTCAGTCATGTTTTTGGTTCAGACTATTTCTCAAACACCTTGCGGGCGTCCTTAAGACCAATTATGGACAGACCTTTCTTGACAATGCACTAACCAGATTTCCTTCAGTGGAAATCACCCAAATAAACAAGAAGACAAGGACAATCCCAACAATTCGATCAAGTTAATTTTCTAATTGAACGAAATCTAAACAAAAATACCTTGAGTGGAAAAAACCCTAAGTGAGAAATTGTATGGGCTCGAACTCTAACAAATTGATAGAAGCTTCGGTTTGTGATGGTGGATTTCGAGTTGCTGAAGATTCTCTAGACTGTGATATGTAGAGGGTGGGAGGCTTTGTGGAGAAAAGGAGATGTTGGGTTACTTGCTACTGAGAGGTGTCGAGAGATATGGGTGAATGGGCACAACTGCTGGTCTTCAGTGCATTTTTAAAAACCAAAATTCGTTGACAGCGCCGCAGCGCGGGCTGGACTTTATTGGTTGGCACTGCGGCGCAGATTAGCAGTGGGCAAGGCTCACTTTTGGTGCCGCGGCGTGAGAATGGCCTTGTTCATTGGCGCTGCGGCGCGAAGGAGAGATGTTGGGAATTAAGCACTGGCGCGAGGTGTGTACTCTTGTTGGTGCCGCGATGCGAAGACCATTTTCTGAGTTTTTCCCTTCCTTTTATCCGCACATGCCAAGATAAGTATAACAGAAAACCCTTCAAAGCAAATATGCATTATTACAAACAATATAATACTATCTATAGAGAATACTAGATATAAATAAAGGAAAACGGATAACATTGATACCGAGATGGGGGTGCCTCCCCACCAAGCGCTTGTTTTAAAGTCATCGGCTTGACTATACCGATGTCGTTCAATCCGGCTCATAAGCGAAAATGACCATTTCATGCCGCCTATTCGTCAATTCCTTTGGATCTTTTGCAGACATGGATGATTAGTCATCCTCGTTTTCTTCACCCTCCGGCACAAAGAATCTTTCACCACTAGAATTATCCACTAATTCCCCTTGTTCATTAATTTGAAAGCGTTCTTTGTGCGCTAGCGGGCCCTCCAGGGTTTCCACAGTCGTGAGCGTGGTTTCTGGTTGTTGATCATTCATGACGATACAACCCCTGTTTATCCTATTTTCTCCAACTTTAGGCTCCACAGATTGGAGAGTTTGCACCATGGCATCTCCCTCAACAACTTTGTGAGACTCATCGTGTACTCCTTGTATATCCACCGTGCACTACTCTAATTCTTCATCGTTGAACTCAATTATGACCGGTAGAAAGTTTGGCGGTGGATTTGTAATGGCATTGATGATTTGCCCCAATTGACTTTCGAGGCTTTGAACTGCGGCTTCTTGGCTTGCCATCCGAACCTCATTTCTCTCAATAAAGTTGGTGAGAAGTTGTTCAAGCATGTTCTCTTCTTCTTGTGTTGAGTACGCAGAAAAGCTCTCATTGGGCTGAGATGTCAACTCATAATGCGGCGGAGACTGATATTCAAACTGAGAGGCATGATTCGGATTATGATATTGCTCTTGACTATAGTCCCATGTGTTTGGATAATCCTGACAATTTGGATGGTAGGGAATCGGTTCAATGTTAGCTCATTCCTGACCGTAGGCATTCTGAGTGGACTAACACTCAAGATTGTCAGAAAACCTCAAGGCATTAGCAATTTGAACTTGCAATTTCTCGAGTCCTTCTTACGAGCTTGGTTGCGTCGTACCCTCATAAGGCCATTGATAACATTGATCGTCCATAATCTGTAAACTTAAAAACAAAAAGAAAGGAAGTTCAAACAAATAAAAGTAATTTATATATATATACGTTCAAAGTAAGACTAAATTGATTGAAATCAGTATTGGACAATATTAGAATAATAGTTCCCAGGCAACGGCGCCAAAAACTTGTTGGTCAAAAAACCGATCACTAAATACGCGTAAGTATACACGGTCTAACAAGTAATACATTGATAAGTAGAATGTCGTACCCACGAGGAACTATGACTAATATTTACCAAGTACCGACTGTGTATCGCTAAAGTCTTATTCGAACATCAGTAAATGGAAGTGTGATTAATCTAGTTATAACTAATTAACAAAGCAAGTAAATGGATAACGAATGGTAATCGAAGGATATACAAGAAAAGTTTACAACTTCACCCCACACAGACATTCTGTCAAACACCTGGCGTGCCATGCTTCATCAAACTAGTTACCCTTCTCTCTTTGGTCTTAATGGTCACGACAATCTGTCGACCTAGAACACACAAGTGCCTATGCACCTCTGTCGACGTATGCACAAATATATCCTCTCCAGATCCACCCGAAACAGAATAGAATAGAAAAGAACGTCCAAGCTAATTGAAATACTACACATGTTTATACGAGTTAATCATAACAAGGATTTAAGCATAAGTTCTCAATTAGGTCGCACGTGGCGCACATATATATGTCTATTCTACGCACAACTTATGCAGTCGAAACCCACAATCACATGCCAATATATTTAGGTGTAAATCTACGATTCTTCTATCGATATCATGTAGATTACCAAAATCATCGCTAATGTCTTAGCGAGAATCATTAAGCACAAATATATTAAACCAAATCATATGGTGCCAACCAAAGAGATAAGATAGTCAATTTAAATAACAAAGGGTTCCATTATAACCTTAGAGCCAATATTCAGTTCATAGCTATTGAATAAAATATAAGTAGCAATAAAGACAACATTTATAGAATACAAAATTAGAGGAAATAAATGGATAAGAGGAAACTCTGTCAAAGCCCTTCAATCTCCACGCATTCCGCTCAAATCAAGCTTTTCAATCTGTGTCGCTCACTGCTCTTATCGCTCCAAGGATATGCCAGACATCTCCCTAATCTACCTAATCTATATTTACAGAGCTTATCTAAGAGAAAGAAAGAGAAATTACAGAAGAAAAACAAATCTAAGCTAAGCTATACTATTCTAAGGTCTCATATGATATATGTTATGAGAGATATCAAATCTGAGAGGCCCTCACATGTTATATATATACCCTCCTTCAAGCTAGGTCAAAATCATTTGTCTACTCACTGAGCACCGAGCTTCATGTTGCTGCAGCACGGCTATAGCCTTGTGGTTGGCGTTGCGGCGCCATGTCATTAATAAAGAGACCAGAGCCTAAGAAGGAACAGTGGAGATGCGACACGAAGATGATGTCAGCAAGGAGCAGGGGGTGGCACTGCGGCACGAGCTTTAAGCTGAGCTTTGGCGCCGCGACGCTGCTACACATAAAATAATTATTTTGCCCCTGTATTCTAGAAAACACCTGATAAGCCATGCATTACATCGATTAAGCATAATAACACTATAATCATATTAAACCATATAAAATCTATGAGAACAAGCAACTATTTAAGTCATAAAGTATCTAATTCGCGGGTATAAATCCTAGGCATCACTCCTCACGGGAGATATGAGTAGGATTAGACTGTCCAGATGAAGCCATGCTGGGTTGTAGGCTTGTTGTCTTTTTTGACTTTGATCGGGTAATAGGTCCAATTGTTTCCCTACAAAAAGACTTATGTATTTTAGTCTTAGGGAATGTGGAAATGTTTACATCCTATGTGATGTATCCATTTTAGGAGTATTGTCCTGCAAAATGGATGTTAGCTGTTTGTATGACAAGATATCATGTTAGAGAAAAGGGAATGCATGTATACATTCATTCATACTTTCCATTACATTGAGATTGACATAGAAATGAAATTACAAGTAATTGTAATTATAAGTAAGTGAAATGGGAAAGTATAAAGAGACTTTCCTCAGCGTTTGGTTTATCGGAGGCTGACCTATCTTAGGCTACTCTCGCGGCTTTTTGGCATTAAGGTTCCCAGATCATCGCAATTTACTCGACGGGAAGTTAATCCGGTCTTTCAACTAGAGCGAATCTAGGTGGTGCCTTTCCTGAGCCTCATTGGAATTAGTCTTCCTACGAGTCCAGTAATCAAACACTGACATGATAGCCTCTTGGTGGAGGGACCACACAACATACATTCACATACATTGCGTCTCACCGTATGGAAATGATGGCATGTTCGAAGCACTAATATCACATGTAGATATGGTGTGAAACACTAAGTGCAGTAAGTAAATGCATTAGTACACATTTATTCAAATATAAATGCAACATCCACACACAAGTAGATAAAAGTTTTGAAAAGTTTGTAAATGTCGGCTTAAGACCTCTTACTGGAAGTCCCTAGCAGAGTCACCACCTGTCGACGTTGGGATTTTTATTTGTCTCTTTCCTGTTCTTGTCTTTTGGTGTTCTCATGTTAGGTGAGATTTGTTTGAAAAAACAAGTTGTGAAAAGGTCCGCATATATATATGTCGATTTGAATTTGATGAGAGAGTCGCCAATTGGTTTTTTAAATGGTTGTACCAACACAATCGAGAAAATATTTGCACATTGACCCAGTGATGTGACACTACTTAACGGATCTATGAAACCGAGATTCGTTAGGGTCCGAAGACTTGATTATGCGGAGGGAAGGTGTTAGGCACCCCCCGACATCCGTGTTGCCACGGTGACCGCCACTTTTCATTTAAATTGTTATATGAATGTGTGTGTGTGTGTGTGTGGATCAATGTGCAATTATCTGGAAGTAATGCCATGCCTCGTTCGCACCTATATACAAAGGGTTTGAATTTCTGTATAAAAATTTAGTTTTAACAAGATATAGCAATGATGTTTTTGTAAAAAGAGGTTTTTCAAACCCTTATGCTCAATAGTAATTGAGGCCTTTGATACTTCCATTTTATTAAAGGTTCGTCTTGATTGCTTCTATTTCCGAGATGCGAAGCATCTTCAAGAAAATAATATACATAGTAGTGCGGAACTCCTTACGGGCATGAGAGTCGTCTAAGGAAATTCAAACACCGTGAGTAATTTACAAGCTGATTACAGTTGAAAATGTCCATCACGGGAACCGAATCTAAATTTAGAAAACTTAATCTGTGATCACATGATTCCTAGGCTCACATGATGCCGCAATTTATATGAAAGCTGTAAGCAATTATATATATATAGGGAGAAGGTTCAAAAATGCCCCTGACTTTTACCGCGATGTCTACTGAGCACCCTATACTTATTTTTGTCCAAAAGTACCCTTAACGTTACACTTTTTGGGTCAACCGTGCCTCTGCCGTTAACAGAAGACAAACGGGGTTAAAATTTCGCTGACGTGGCTGACATGTGGAGGCTTAAAGGGAGAAGGTTCAAAAATGCCCCTGACATATGTAAATATGTTATTTAATCAAAACAAAAAATACTAAAATTCAAAATAAAAAAAACATAACATATTTACATCATTTAATCAAAAGACTAAAATTCAAATTATTTTGTTAACTAATCAAAATAACTAATTAAATAAAATACGTTGTATAACATATTTACATTATTTAATCAAAATACTAAAATTCAAAACATAACATATTTACATCAAATACTAATTAAAAAAAATTCTAAAATATTAATTAAAAAAAATACTAAAATACAAAAAAATCAAATTAAAAAAAAAATACTAAAATTCAAATTATTTTGTTAATTAATCAAAACAACAAAAATTCAAATTACATCATTGAAATACTAAAATCATAATACTAAGTACTAATTAATCTTTAATTCTATAACTTCATAATTTTATTTTGAATAAGGTAATATTAGTAGAGTTTTCTTAGTAACTTCATAAATAATTTATTTTAGAGAGAAAAAAATAAAAATATCGACATGCTATTTTAATGTTATGTAATTTTTGTATTTAATTAGTAGCTTTAGAAATACTTTAACAAATATACTCATTTACTGGATTAAACTTATTGATTGTTTGCATGATTTTAATTAATTTCAACGACTTTTTATTTTAATAGAACTTACTTTTAGTTTCTTTATCAGTATTCATTATTCATATTTGCAATCAATTACAATCAAAGACATATTTAGCATTATTCATATTAATTTTAAAATCATATCAATTTAAAAATATTTTAGTATTATCAATTTTAAACTGAGAGTATTATAAATTTTTAAAACCATATCAATTTTAATATTTTAGTAATTTAAAAATATTATTTAGTATTATAATTTTAGTAATTTAAAAATTTTATATCAATTAGTATTTAGTATTATGATTTTAGTATTTTAATGATGTAATTTGAATTTTTGTTGTTTTGATTAATTAACAAAATAATTTGAATTTTAGTATTTTAGTATTTTTTAAGTTGATTTTTTTGTATTTTAGTATTTTTTAATTAGTATTTTAGTATTTTTTTAATTAGTATTTGATGTAAATATGTTATGTTTTGAATTTTAGTATTTTGATTAAATGATGTAAATATGTTATACAACTTATTTTATTTAATTAGTTGTTTTGATTAGTTAACAAAATAATTTGAATTTTAGTATTTTGATTAAATGATGTAAATATGTTATGTTTTTTTTTTATTTTGAATTTTAGTATTTTTTGTTTTGATTAAATAACATATTTACATATGCCAGGGGCATTTTTGATCCTTCTTCCTTTAAGCCTCCATGTGTTAGCCACGTCAGCGAAATTTTAACCCCGTTTGTCTTCTGTTAACGGCAGGGGCATAGTTGGCCTAAAAAGTGTAATGTTAAGGGTACTTTTGGACAAAAAAAAGGTATAGGGTGCTCAGTAGACATCGCGGTAAAAGTCAGGGGCATTTTTGAACCTTCTCCCTATATATATATATATATATATATATATATATATATATATAATAACAAACACTTGGATGTTAGTATATATATATATATATATATATATATATATATATATATATAAAATAAAAAATCACTTTTATAGAAGTTTGAGCATACACACGCCGACCTTACTCTCAACATTAAGAACGATGTGTGTGCACAAATGAAGAAAAAAGGCTTAAGAAAAGTAAGAAGGCTTACAGTGGACTGCCAAAAGAAGACTCAATAAATTTAAATAGATGAACACTCGACTCCCGCCTGTAAAATATAGCAAAGTATAAGCTCACAAGTGTTTAAAAATGAGAAAGCACTCAGTTTATAGTGTGTACAAAGGAAATTGGACAGGGCTACCTCGCCTTTATTCTCTTACAAAATGGCCACCCCAAGCCCTCTACTTATAGAGGGGGAAGCCACAGGTATACCTGCGGCAGCAGCAGGTGTACCTGTGGCTTCCCGGGGTGTCCCGGGCAATGTGGGTCCTGCCGTCTCGAAGTACGTACACTCGGACAACGTGATGTTCGCTCGAACCTTCATAACTTTCAATCCGGGAGTCTGATGGAAGCATGCCATACCATTCCGGAAAGCTCTTTTTGAGGGCTATGCAATGACATAGGATTTGCCCTTTTTTGAATCCGTGAAGATGGGTCCATGACCAAAATGGCATTTTCGGGTTATCGTCAAGTAGTCTGTTGAGCCGTTTTACGTAGTTTGCGCTCGAAAGTTACGATATGGTTCTTGTGGGACTTCTTTTGAAGTAATTTGAGTTGAAATGAGTGTCTTTGATGTGAGTTGAATTTTAGTTAGAAAAATGACCATTTTGCCCCTCTCGCGGTTATCTCCGGTTTTCGCGCAGTTGTAGCAGTCTTTTCTTAGGGTAATCTCTGAGGTTGACCTGATGATGACTTTGACTATCCTCAGAGTTATCTCTGAGGTTGGATTGACCTCCTGGGGTTATATCTAGGCTTTGAACTTGATCCCCTGGGGTTATCTCCGGGGTTGATACTGACTTTCCCGGGGTTGTCTCAGGGGTTGAAAACTGGATCTATCGGGGCTATCTCCGGGGTTATAATTGATGTTGTGATCCTCCAGGGTTATCTCTGGAGTATGAAAAAGTTGCTTTTGTCCTCCTACATAGTTAGTAACAGGAAAATGAAATTTTGAGTGTCTACAGGCGTATTAAGGACATAAGATAACTTTTCAGTCGTGCGAATTATTCTCAAATTTCTTAACCAATCCATTTAATTCGGTCCGATTAATTAACATCTAATATGCTCTATAGTGATAGTAATTTAAACATTGTGAAATTCTATAAATTAATTTGTAATTAACAATATTTTATCATATATTCTTTTATTCATTACCAAAATAATTTAGGTATTGTTTTAAATTGGTATCTCCTACTATTTTCATCAAACTATATTACCCTCACTTATATAGTTCGGCAAAATCTAATTAAAATATATTACACTCACTTATATAGTTCGGCAAAATCTAATCAAATGTATATAGCCTTTTGGTGACGCAACAAACTATATATAAATAAATAGGTAGACAATTCTTGTCAATTACATCATCATGCAACTCCTTTTATTTTGCCTCTTAGATTATTTCGATCAAGTGGTGGCACATCCGAATCAAAATTATCCAAGTTAAGTCCAACCTAGCACTCCATATATATTAGAAAAAAAAATATTGTCCTTGTTGTGACACAACAAAACATCATTGTTCAATTTTCTTTATAAACATCAAATTTCATAAAATTAACATCTCAAAAAAAATAATTAAGATAATTCTTGTAGTGACACAACAAACTTATAATAATTATTGATACTCTATTATTTTTATCATGATAGAAGAAGACGTTTGATATTCCAAATATCTTTGAACGCTTAGGACTTAATATAAAATATTTGAGGGGTTTGTTATTAATTTGTCTCATCTTGTTTATGCACACACACACACACACACACACACACACACACATATATATATATATATATTATAAGCATGCACATATAGAATATTATATTCTACCGAATTGATTATAGACTTTATTCTAGTTTGGTTCACTAGAGCCACCAAGTGAACCAAAAGGTCAAACCTAAGGTTCAAGAATTAAATTTAAATATAACTATTACATTTAAATCTCGGGCTCCATTAGAAACGGGTCTTCAAGCACTCCTTGCTCCTTGATCTCCAATTCTTCAAAATTAATTCTAACTATTCCTATTACATAAACTATTTAATTTAAATAGAAACCTGGATCAGCAGTCAAGGGGAAGTACATAGGAGGGAGATACAATTTACATCAAGAAAAATATTAGAGAAGACGAGGTACGCATACCACATTTAATAAAACTCATGTATTCATGCATTCAACTAAAATAAAATCCATTCACATTGGTCAATAGTCCATAATCAATCCCATTTATTATCATACACATCATCATATTATCAATAAATAACATTCATCTCATGAATAATAAACATTCAATATACATATATTGATATAGATTTGATGGGCAATTTTAATTAGCATAAAATCCAATTTTAAAATAAAATAAACTCCTTTATTTTTTAATCAAATTCATAATAAGCTTCTTTATTTTATTTTGTCCAATTTTGAATAAAATTAAACTACTTTATTTTTAATCATATTCTCAATCAAAATAAACTCTTTTATTTTAATTAACAAGGAATCAAATTTCAAGTACAAAATAAACTCCTTTATTTTAACTTAAAATTGTTGAAAAAATAAAATATGTTGAATCCTATTCCTTATCTAAATTAAACAACTTTAATTTTAGGAAACATGGAATCCTATTCCATATTTGAATAAACTCCTTTATTCTAGGAAACATGAAATCCTATTTTATATGTGAATAAACTCTTTTATTCAAACGAACGTAGAATTCAATTCCAAGTTAATATAAAACTTTTAAATAAACTTTTATATTCAAACAAACATGGAATCCAATTTCAAGTTAATATAAAACTTTTGAATAAACTCTTTTATCAAAACAAACGTGGAATTTAATTACATTTAAAATAAAACTTTTGAATAAACTATTTTATTCAAACAAACATAGAATCCAATTCCAATTAAAATAAAACTTTTGAATAAACTCTTTTATTCAAACAAACATAGAATTCAATTACAATTAAAATAAGCAACATTATTTTTTATCCAATTCCAAATCAAAATAAACTCCTTTATTTCTAATTTAGAATTACTGAAAAAACATTGTATCCAATTTAAATTAAAATAAACCTTTTATCTTAATTAAACTTTAAAAAAAAACTCTGGGGAGTGGCAATGCGATGCCAGCTCCAATTTTTCAAAGTTCGACCCAAATATTGTCAATAAGCCTTAGTAAAGTACATGGGCGCCTACCATCGAGATCTGTTTTTCCAGTTCGCGAATTGTGCAATTTTTCTCCAAAAACTCAATTCTAAGCTAATAATTATGCTCAAAAAAATTATTCTAAACACATATCAACATACATATTAAATCTGAACAATTAGTAATTCGCATAAAGGTTTTTTTCTGATGCCGCTGTTAGGTTTGTATGATTTATTACCGTAATCAAATTGAACAAAATAAGCAAAAACGTGATAAAATAGAGCTTTAAAATTTTACAAACCATAAACCAGGATCATCCTTTATGCACACTTATTAATTAAACGAAAAGATGAAGAACAAGAATTATACCCTTGAAGATACGAGCTTCCTTAGGAACAAGTTCACCTCCAAATCATTTTTTGGCGTTCAACTTGAATCCACCGGGTTTGATTCCTTCCTTTGATCAACGTTAGCCACCCAAGTGTTTGGCCTCTAGAGGTGATCCACCAAGGAAGAAGAAAGATTTAAGAAGATTGGTGATTGGCAAAACCCAAGTTTTTCTATCTCTTATAGAAAAAAGGTGTACTCTCCCAACTCTTGGCATTACGTATTCACTTGTGTTGTGTAAGCATCAACCCTCACCCATAATAAGACTCCTCTTATTATATAGATTAGACCTGACAAACATGGTCCAAGCCCGCGGGCCGGAAGATATAAGACTCCTACTATAAGAATTTGATTTAGAAATAAAAGATAGAAAGGGGATGGAGAATCAAGTTGCAGATCACTTATCAAGGCTAGAGAATTCAGGTAAAAATGAAGAGGGCAAGTGTGTAATCAATGAGTCATTTCCGGATGAGAAACTGTTTGGAGTCAATGTAGAATTTCTGTGGTACGCGGATTTTTCTAACTATCTAGTGAGAAACATCCTTCCCCTTGATCTTACACGACAACAGAAAAAGAAATTCCTAGATGAAGTCAAGTGATACATGTGGGATGAGCCATATATTTTTAAATAGTGCGCCGACAAGATGATTAGAAGGTGTGTGCACTATAGCGAGGTGAAGATCATATTACACGAATGTCATTCGTCTGTATATGGGGGACATTATGGAAGTGAGAGAACAGTAGGAAAAGTTCTTCAAGCAGGGTTCTACTGGCCTACAATGTTTAAAGATGCCCACCAATTCATAAAAAGCTGCGATAGATGTCAAAGGGTGGGTAACATATCGAAAAGGAATGAGATGCCACTACAAACTATACTGGAAGTTGAAATTTTTGATGTTTGGGGCATCGATTATATGGGGACATTTCCATCATCATTCAGTAATCAGTACATTTTGCTTGCGGTTGACTATGTATCAAAATGGGTTGAAACCGTAGCATTCCACACAAATGATGCCAAGGTGGTTCTTAAATTCTTGCACAAGAATATTTTTACAAGATTTGGCACGCCAAGAGCTATTATCAGTGATGAGGGTAGTCACTTCTGCAACAGATCATTTACAGCTCTTTTGGAAAGATATGGGGTCAACCATAAAGTGGCGACGACATATCATCCCCAAATAAGTGGGCAAGCTGAGGTTTTAAACCGAGAGGTGAAGAGAATCTTAGAGAAGGTAGTAAACCCAAATAGGAAAGACTGGTCTCTCAGACTGGATGATGCACTATGGGCTTACAGGATAGCTTACAAGACGCAAATTGGGATGTCACCATATCAGTTGGTCTATAGAAAAACATGTCACCTACCTGTGGAGTTACAACATAAAGCCTATTGGGCAATTCAGAAGCTAAACTTCGATCAAGCGGCTTCGGGTGAAAAGAGGGTACTTCAGTTAAATGAACTCAACGAATTCCATCTTCAAGCTTACGAGAACTCTAAGTTATACAAAGAAAAGGTTATGAAATGATATGACCAGAAAATTATGCAAAGAACGTTTGAACCGGGACAATCAATACTATTGTTAAACTCAAGATTGCGGTTGTTCCCAGGAAAGCTAAAGTCAAGGTGGTCGGGGCCATTTACCATAAAGAGGGTTTTCCCACATGGCGCCGTTGAACTCTACAGTAGGAATCCGTTAGAGACGTTCAAGGTCAACGGTCAGTGGTTGAAACATTATTGGGATGGCGAATCCAACACAGATTTCATCACTATCACACTTGCAGACGCACCATAAACAGGGAGTAGTCAGGCTGAACGACTTAAAATCAAGCGCTAATTGGGAGGCAACCCAATCTTACTTTTATTCTAAGTAATTTTAGTCATATTAGTCAATTTGTAGTTTAGAATAATAATTAGTATATAATAAGTTCATTACGTAGTTATTCAGTTATATTGTTCTAGATAATCTTACCACCCATGCTTAAAAATTGCTCAATATCTACTTATATTTATGTTATTGGCATTACAGCTACTTAACAAGATCATGTATTGGAGTAGATGGAAAGAATAAGCAAAATAAGGCATTATCATATTACAATCCAGCCAGGGCTGGCCCCTTTTAGGCTTAATACCCCAGCCGGGGCTGGGGGTCAAGACTCAATTACAGGCCACTAGCCAACCGGGGCTGACATTTATAGTACAACACCCCCCGCCGGGGCGGGGGTTCCTATTTTCAAAATAGATAACACGCCAACCGGGGCTGGACCTTCAAGGAGTAATACCCCAGCTGGGGCTGGGGGGTCTAGAATTTTAAAAGGTGGTTTTAGCAGTTACATTGTTCAGACATGATCTCCTAATCTTCTTGCACTTCAACTTCCTACAATCCCACTCTTTCACAACATAAACCCACGAACTTGCACATTAATTCCTATCTCCCCACTACAATCAAACACTTACCTATTACTTCAACCTAGTCACCCACTATTTTATACATCACCTCCTCTCAATAAAACCACTCCTTCACCACACAATCTAACAACCTCAATTCACACAAATTTATAAGTTCAAGGTTAGGGTTTGAGCGAATCTCTACAACCAACTTGGAGATATATGGAAAGTAAGTAGTTTATCTTCTAATTCCTTAATTTCTATCACCTTAGTTCGAGCCTAATCACCAAGTTTGGGGGAACTTCACGTCTTGCACATCAAGTGTTCTTCAAATTGCTTAAGTGAAGTGTGGGGAAACTTTTGTTGAGTATCACCAATTCCAAGTCAATGGCACCTAAACCAGCATTAAAGAGGTAACATGGAGAGAGTTCTGGGACCACACCACCAACATGAACCTTTGACAGACGCAAATTCATAAGTGTCGTCGCCGCCAACCGTTACGACTACCTTCTAACAAAAGGACTCACACCGGAGTGGGGGTTGGCACCTGAATATGTCGATGGTGAAATGATGCAATAAATATACCAAAAAGGTTGGAAGAAACTCACAGAGGAGCCCGAGGCCACAGTTGTGAGTGTGGTCAAAGAATTCTACGCTAACGCCGAGGATAAGGCCCCCTTCAACGCATTTATACAGGGCAGGTTAGTTCCTTTCAGTGCAGACGCCATCAAAATATACTACTAGTTACGAGTGCCTAAACATTTCTAGTACGCTTACTTACATGATAATGATCCTGATTATGAGGCTATTATGAAGGAAATGACAAAGCTGGGTACCACATGGATCAAAGGTCTAAAAGGAGGCACTGTCTTTCGCAGTAAGGATCTCAGTCATTATGGGAAGATCTGGTACGCGTTCCTATGTGCCAAGTTATTTCCATCCACTCACACGTCAGATGTGCCAAAGAAGAAGGCATTGTTTCTATATGCCATTGTAAAAGATTTCATCATCGACATAGGGGCTATAATAAGTTTTTCAATCCGACGATGCTTACAAGGACCATTCTCGGGCGGCTTGCTACACCCATCGCTCATTTGTGTCTTATGTAGGCTAGCGGGAGTACGATGGTCTGATGATGAGACCACCCAGATGCCGCTCCAAACACTAGACTCGAGAATGATTGCGTATTATTCAGTGTGTCCCGGGGGCGAGTCGCATCCTAGAGGATTAGGATTTGTATTTCCATCAGCCTTAGAGGATGAGGCTAATGCTGAGGATACCTCAGATGACGACGAGTTTCAGGGGGATGCGACAATGGGAGAGCAAGGAACGGAGGTGACACCACAGCCTGAAGACATATCTAGCCCTCAGTTCCTGAGCCTGCAACGACAAGTGGATGAGTACAACAAGGATGCTTGCAGAGAGATACGGAGTCTTGCAGCGAGGCACGACCATATGTTTGAAGCCATGAATCTATCTTTCATCTCATTGAATGCGACGCTCTAGAGCTTCAATCCCAATGTACAATTCCCATACCAGTAGCCAGCCCCCATGCCAAGGTTCCCACCCAGTGACTCCGATGAAGAAGAACATCCACCACCACCCCATGCTTAAGCGATTATAGGGAAGTCCTCGTACATTAATTGCTTTATCTATACAATGAGGACATTGTAATTTTTAAGTTTAGGGGATTTAGTTTAATTCTCATGTTTGCATGTTTAATTTCATTAGTTAGGTTTGTATATGTTATTTCATGTTTAGTTTTAAGATTATTAAATGTTTTTCATTCATGTAGTCATCTAGTTGCATAGTAGCATAGGATTGTAAATAGTATTTATTTTGTAATCATGTTATGTTTACCACACACACACACACACACATGCACACACACACACACACACACACACACACACACACATATATATATATATATATAAGAAAGCATTGTGTTATATTCCATATGTCCAGCAGTTTGATATAGTTCGTTTTATTTTGGCCAATGATGAGATTGTGATTAAGTAGACAAGTACGGTACTGATTATTAGAACTGTGATATAATCTTTTGTTCTGAATTGGATCTTGTGCTTGTTTGAAACTGGTATAACAAGGTTAACACGCTAATGACACTTATGTGGACTGATTAGCTTAAATTGATGCATAAGGA
This sequence comes from Panax ginseng, assembly GCA_020205605.1. NCBI lineage: Eukaryota > Viridiplantae > Streptophyta > Magnoliopsida > Apiales > Araliaceae > Panax > Panax ginseng. The sequence goes on from CM035143.1 coordinate 103,462,937, forward strand.
GTTTCTAAAGGATAATGCTAGTTTAAATGAAAGAAGGACAAGGATAGGTAGTGAAGACAAATAAGTAGGTAAAAACCTAAGTTTGGGGGAAAATTTGGGGTACATAAGCTAAAAATAAAATAAATAAATATAGTGGCTAGTTTTGTTTCGTGGCCTTTGTTCCTTGATCAAGTACGCCCGAGGGGATTATCTTTACACCTAGTGCCCTAAGGTCTTTTATGGTCTAGGAGTCGTTGGTCGAAAGCTCACTAAGGGGTAGCACTGTTAGCCTAATGGAATGAGACATTGCACAGTCATGGGAAATAAAAAAAAAATTGAAAATAACTGGAAACAAGAGCAAAAAGCCCCCGTAAGTGAAAAATAAAGCATAAGTACCCAAATTTGACCCTTGATAATGGTAACTGTTTGATTTTTTTTAGTTGGATCTTGACTGTTTTTGGGCTTCTTGAGTTTAAGCTGTATGATGCCTTATAAGAGACTTGTTATGTATTAAATTTGAATTTGCATTAGTTAGCATGGATGTTAAGCACACACACACACTATACCAATAATAATGGGTTAAGATTCGAGGATTGATAAGGAATTGTTGATGGGTTTTTATATGAAGTGTCGTCGTGTTTGCTTGATTTCTCTGAGGCCGGTTGAATACATTTGGTTCTATGATACTGCTGGATTCATAGGCATATACAGATTAGATGCATCACATGTCATTGCATTACATTGAATAGCATGTTAGTTTTGTTTTGTGCTCAAGGACTATCACAATTTAAGTTTGGGGGATTTTGATAAGTTGGTTTTATACCCACGAATTGGTTCTTAATTCAAGTGTAATCGGTGTTAATTCCTTTATTTTATGTTATGTTTTTACTTGTATAATGTTGTTTGGTGTTTAGATATGGTGGATAGGCAATTGGAGTAAAAGAGTGGAATTATGGCAAGTTTTGAGCTCAAATGGACATGTATTAGCAGCAACATAGCAAGTTCAGGCTTGATCTTTTATGCCTAACACCCCAGTTGGGGCTGGGGGTCTTGAAGTCAGCTAACAGCAGCTATGCCAGCCAGGGCTAGCTATTATGAAGGCAATACCCTAGCTAGGTCTAGGGTATGGGACAGAGGAGTCTCCTATTTGGTTTCAAATGCAGCAAAACGTGAAGATAAGTGATGGCATTAACTTGGAACTCTATTATGGATGGAATTGTAATGAGAATTCGTGGCTTGGCATAAATAACATACAACAAACACAAGATTAAAGGATCATACATGTAATTACATCATTGAAGACAAATTTTTTGAGCGAAGCATTGGAGAAGGACATTGAAGGCAACTTTCACGACGATTGCAAATTAGGCTAGAGAGAAGGGTGGTTCTAGATTTATTCTTCTTCTTTAGTTTAAATTCTATAATTGGGATGATGTTTTCTTTAATTAATTCAGTTTTTAATTCATTCATGATGAACTAAATTTCTGTTTAGGCTTATAATAGATCTTTAAGTGGAATGATGATTATGTAATCTTTGATTCTCAGTTTAATAAGCTATTCTTCAGTTTATCTATATTAATTTGTGCTTGAATTTATGAGTTGCTTGATCACCAATTCTTTGTGGACTAGTATGGATTCAAGAGAGGAAATACGATTCTAGACTTAGTTAAATGAACAGAATCTTGATGAATGTTAGGATAGAGATATGCTTGACATCACATATAATCGGATAAAGAACTTGGACTTAAACATTCTTTAATGGTAATTCACATAGAGATATAGTGAGTTAGTTAATTAGGTGTTTAACTTAATTATATCTAATTTGTGGATTTTAGTTAATACAATATTAGTACATTGAGAGGTGGCTAGTTCTACTTGAGTGTTCTTGATTAATAAACTGGGATAGTGAATTAAAATTGGAATAAGGTGTAATAATTAGAGTGATGCTTAAAGTTAAGTTGTAAGCCTAATTTTCCAATATGTGTTTGAAAATTCAGTTTTTAGAGTTTCTTGATTGTTTGGTTTTCTTAGTAGTTTTAATATTTTTAGTTATAATCTTGAAATTGGTTAGTTTAATAAAATTTGGATTAATAGGAAATTGGTAATTGTGAGTGTTAATTTCTAGCTAATTTTTGTGGGAGCGATACTTGACTTATCATTATATTACTTGTTGACCACGTATTCTTGCATGTTGTGCGTATATAGATTTTACCCAACACGCGTAATATAATCCCATGTAGCAAGGTTGTTCATCTCAGCTTTGACATTAGAGTCCGCACCAAAGGAAGTTTGGTTTGGATTGACCTCAAGGGTAATTTAGAGTTCAATAATCATCAACTAAGGATTAGTTGAATCAATGAGGATTTAATAATCATAAGTGGATAAGCATCATATATGAAGTCATGCTTTCATTAAGGAATAATAGGCTTAACCAAAAGACAGGCCTCTAAATAGTATAAGAAACCTTTCTTGAATAATAATAAGCTAAGGTTAAACTTGCTCAATAAAGTTGAGTTTGAAAAGCTTGTACAACTATAATCAAGTTAGAGATAAGGAACTTGTTCAATGATGATATATTATAAAATAACAATTTTCTCAATATAGACTTAGGGTTTAGAAACTTGCTCAAATAAAGTTTAGGGATTTGAAAACTTGCTCAACATAACAGTAGAATTAAAAAACATATCTCGTGCATAGGCTAAACGATTACCACTCACGTTCAGCACAATTCATACACGCATACCATATGTATTTACAACATTCATTAGTTACATTAATATTAACTTTATAAGTTCAGTTCCCACTTTCAGTATAACTTGTTGACTTAGTTTAAGTTTTACTCACTACCATAAATCACACATTACAAGACCGAGGTCTCGAATCTTAAGTTTAAACAACATCATATTTTCTCATAGACATCACCTTTAGTCCTTATATAACTTATCAAATTATCATGCGATTTGCCACTTAAATGATAATAATCTAATATAACATCTTGTTACTTGTCCAATACACTATCATGTTCATTAGATTAGGTTGGACTAGCATGTAATGGACCGTACACAAAGAAAACTAAAACTGCCCAGTTCTGCTACCGACTTCCGAAGTCTCGGCTTCCAAAGTCATCACGTTTCTTAAAAACAAGTTCGTCATAATCGAAGTCATGACGCTATCCGGAGCCGAACTTCGACCGAATTCGAACTCTGATCCCGAAGACACATGACACCATCTGAAGTCGAATTTCGACCGAAGCCGAACTCTTACTCCGAAGACACATGACGTCATTCGAAGTCGAATTCCAACTAAAGCCGAACTCTAACTCCGAAGACACATGACGCCATCCGAAGTCGAATTCCAACTGAAGCCAAACTCTAACTTCGAAGACATAAGACACGACTACTCAGTACCCAATTCTGCAGTTCGCGAATAAACACATCAGAAAACCAAATTAGGCCAAAACTTCACATAAACAATGAATTCAATATTACCCATGTGTTTTGAACTTAACATAAACATTTAATGACATTCTTAGCATGCTTTTAACAACTTAAATCACATAAATAATTGAATTTGAACTCGTAATGCTAATGTTCTTGCCAATTTTCAAAATTTCATCAAATTTCATGAAACAACAAATTACAGATTCGTTATAACACCAAATCTGTCCGTTTAAGTTTCGTTCTTTTCGTTTTTACATGTATGAACATAATTAATTATCAATTCACCGATTAATATGCAATTGAAGCATGAATTTTTTACTTTAAGCCATATTTTTATGTTCTTACTATGTAAACTATAAAATTCCAATTTAAACATAATTACATTGATTTGATTACTCTAATACACATATAAATCATATATAATTGAACTATACATGTTAATAAACATCTAACATCAAGTTTTTAATGAACAACTCAAGAATTTTGATTAATAGCGAACTTAAGTATACGTTCATGGAGGAAACTTAAAAATATAATTTAAAACTAGGGTTAAGAAATTACCCTTGTTAACTCTGTTAAGATGATATAAACTTTTAATTCTCCAAATCTCTTCTTCAATTCACACAAAATCTCTTAAACCTCTCTCTTTTATCTCTGTATTCTCCAACTGATATGATATAATGAAGTCTGATAATAATATATATTATGTATACAAATAAATGTTGGGATCATGGGCATCAGTTAAGCGCAACATGGCCTTAACGGCTCCCATGTTCCTTAGGTCATGTTTGGTTTATTCATAAGGGCTCATTTCCCATTATTTTAATTAATTCATTTATTATATAGTTTATTTGTCACGCTTTAATTAATCAAATAATATTATTTAACTCAATTAACTAAAAGGTAATATTACCCATTAAATCACCTCATCACATAATTAAAATTCTCATGTATTATTTATAATAAATTAATAAATCTCTAATTAATTATAAAACATTAAAATTATTTAACAAATTATTTAATTTAATTATCCCAATTAAATTCACACTTTGAACTTTAAAATTATTCCACATTAATTTAATTAATGTAACACATGTAATTAAATTAATCTATCACAATTCCATCAAATACCTATTTAACTCAATAAATAAATTAATAAAATATTTATTTAATTTAATAAATATTTAAAAATTAATTACAAAAGTCTCTCTCGTCACATCTTTCCTCCATTAAAAGGATTATGTCCCCAGAATCACGATTCACTTAATTCATCCTGTTACATTCTCCCCCCTTACAAAGATTTTGTCCCCAGAATCACTACACAAATATTAAGTAAATAGATGAGGATAATTTTTCATCATTTGTTCTTCGAGTTCCGACATTGCTTCTTCAGCGTTGTGGTTCCTCCAGATTACCTTAACATAATGTATTACTTTATTTCTGAGTATTTGCTCTTTCCTGTCGACTATCTGAACATGAACTTCTTCCTAAGATAAATCTTTCTCAAATTGCAGGGGTTCATATTCTATAACATGCTTGTAATCGGGCTTATACCGTGTTCTAAAACAATTTCATTTACATACAATTTTCTTAACTAATCCAAGTTAAACATGATTTTGATCAGTAAGAAATGCGCTGACTTCGTTAGGCGGTCCACAATAACCCAAACTACGTCAAAACCTTTCTGAGTTATTGGAATTCCTACCACAAAATCCATCGTGATATGTTCCCACTTCCATCCTGGTATGTCTAACGGTTGTAACAACCGACTTGGTCTCTGATGTTATGTTTTAACTTTCTTACATGTCAAACACTTGGCCACACAATCGCCAACGTCTCTCTCTTCATATTCGGCCACCAGAAATGTTATCTGAGATACTGGTACATCTGTGTACTCCCCGGGTGAATCGAATATTATGAATTATAATCCTCGCTCAAAATTTCCTCCTTTACCGCTGATACTTTCGAAACCAAAATTCTTTTCTCGAATCTCAATATCCCTTCATTGTCGATTTTGAATCTCCCTTCCTCTCCTTAATATATTATTTTCCTGATTTTCTCACATTCCTCATCTTTAAGTTGTGTTTCCTTAACCTTATCCACCAAAGTTGGACCAGTTTCCTTTTGGAATAGTTTTTCGTTCGACTCCTTAGGATATTTCACCTCCAATTCTAGCTTTGCCATCGCTGAGATTAGTTCCTCCTGAGCAGTTAACATAACCAATTTGTCTCGACCCTTTCTACTTAAGGTGTCGGCAACAAAATTCGCTTTACTCAGATGGTATAAAATCTCAAAATCATAATCTTTTATTAACTCCAACCATCTGTGTGAAAATATATTTTAGACACTTATGGTCTGTATATATTTCACATTTTTCCCCATAAAGATAATGCCTCCATATCTTCAAAGCAAACACCACTGCAGATATTTCCAAATCGTGGGTAGGATACCCTTCTCATAATCCTTCAATTGGCGTGATGCATACACAATGACCTTGTCGTTCTGGATAAACACACATCTTAGTCCTTTATGCAATGCATCACTATACACTACAAAATTTCATGTATTATCCGGAAGAGATAACACATGTGTCATACTCAATCTCTTCTTTAGCTCTTGGAAACTCTGCTCACACTTCTCCGTCCAAACAAACTTCATTGATTTCCTAGTCAAATTCTTCAGCGCAGTCGTGATTTTGGAAAAATCTTGAATAAATCTTCTGTAATAACCTGCCAGTCCTAGAAAACTCCTCACTTTCGACAGTGTCTTCAGCTGATCCCAGCTCATCACAACTTCAACTTTCGATGGATCTACCGAAATTCCATCCTTGTCAATCACATGCCCAAGAAGTTGCACCCGTTCTATCCAAAATTCACATTTCAAAAACTTGGCGTACAACTTTCTTCTTCTTAATGCTTCCAATGTCACCTTCAAATGTTTGACATCTTCCTCCTTGGTTTTGGAATATACCAGAATATCGTCGATGAACACCACCACAAATTTATCCAAAAAAAGTTTAAACACTCTGTTCATTAGGTCCATAAATGCCGCAGGAGCATTCGTTAGACCAACTGACATCACTAGGAACTCGTAATGACCATAACGAGTCCTGAATGCTATCTTCAGAACATCCTCCTTCCTCACCTTCAACTGATGGTACCCACTTCTCAAGTCTATCTTCAAAAAATATCTAGCTCCTTCCAATTAATCAAACATGTCATCAACTCTTGGCAATGGATACTTATTCTTAACTGTGACCTTATTTAATTCTCTGTAATCAATATAAAGTCGCATCGACCCATCCTTCTTCTTGACAAATAACATCGGTGCTCCTCACGATGATACACTTGGCTTAATATATTTCTTGTCTAACAATTCTTGCAGTTACACCATTAACTCTTTCATCTCCACCAGAGCCATACGATACGGGGCCTTCGATATTGGGGAAGTTCCCTGCACTAAGTCGATCACGAATTTACTTCCCTATCTGGTTGAAGTCTTGACAAGTCATCTAGAAATACGTCTCCAAAGTCCCTAATGGCTGGTATCTACTCTAATTTCAGATTCTCCTTTCGTGTATCGATTATGTAGGCTAAATACTCTACACAACCTTGTCTCAATAACTTTTTGTCCTGCATCATCGTTAGACAACTCACTTGTCTAGGTGACTTGCTGCCATAAAATACCACATTTGACAGAGTCATAAGGTTTACACACTTCCTTTGGCAATCAATTATCGCCCCATAATTGAATAGCCAATCTATTCCAAAAAATAATGTTAAATTCCCCAAGTTTAATCGGGATAAGATCTACCCTCATCTCATGGCCCTTAATATCTACCCTACAGTTCTTGTGTACAAACCTAACATGAATTACTTCCATATTCGCAATCTCTATGTTCAAAGTATATTCTACTTCCTCCTTAGGAAAATACAAATTCTTAGCAAAATCATCGAATATAAATGAACAAGTAGAACCCAAATCAAATAATACATGTTGGGAGAATGCATATTATGATTTGATGTTTTAATGTATATGCTCATGATTATTTGTAAAGTCCATCAAGTAATATATGTACAAGGACTTAGTGATAGATCAAATTTGTTAGGTTGATCTAAGCTCTTAACGTGTATCATTCTGTAATAGAATGTATAGATAGAAAGATCAAAGATATTAGGTTGATCTTGAGATGTAATAGATAGGTTTCGAAGAAATCGGAGTGTATAAATCTAATCAACATTGCAGAAGTTAAGGCAAAAACGTAGAGCTTCAACGATCATAGTGTGCCTGCCTTGAAGGGCCTCTTCAGAAATCGTAGAATGGTCCCAACGTTTGCCAAGCCAAGTCAACGATCGTAGTGTGCTATAGGAAACGTGGAGTTTACAAGTCTACGATCAAAGTGTGCTCTCGGAAACGTAGAGTTTGTAACTCAATCAAGCGAAGATTGTAGTGTGCAAAGACTTAAACAGAAATCGTAGTGCTCTCGGCTGATAGCATCAGACCAGATATCAAGATGACAAGTCACCACGATCTGAATCGTAGAGTACCATGATCTGTATCGTAGAGTACCATGATCTGTATCGTAGAGTATCATCTGTCTTGTGTCAGAAAACGTTTAGCCTCATGATTTGTGTGGAGATAGGTTCCAACATAAGAGGAATGGATTCTTAACACTGCAGTAGTCACCAGTCCCAAAGTCATAAGAAATATCCTTAGTATGCAACAAAGAAGCGCATTGAAGAAGCTAAGGAAAGTACCATTGGTAAGGGGGAAAACACCTTTTCAGGTGTTAGGTGAGAAAGCAGTCTGCAGTGTCAATGGGCGAGAGTGCAGTTCAAAAGATGTGCAGAAATGTCTCCATCAAAGAACATAAAAGTCAAATGTATTTAATGCTTTAATGGATGGATCCAACGGATAGTTTTCAAGATCACATATATGTAAATCAAGCAGATGAGAGAGAACAAAGCAAGCATTGAACAAACAACGTGAACAACTCTCAAAGCTCAACTCTATGATCTGAGAAATAACAAAGCTTGCTCAGCTACTCAGATCTTTCGAACAAGTGCTTAAACAACAACTGAGTAGCAACCATCAAGAACTCAACATCTACCAATCAACTAAAGAAGAGTACCAAGTCTGTTGGACTTGAAGAGTTCTAAGTGAAATGTAAGAGAGCCAAGTCTGCTGAACTTGAAGAGTTTAAGAGTGAACTAAGAAGTTCCTAGACTGCTGGTCTAGAAGGAATCTGTGTGATTCAGAAGTTGTAAAAGACATCCTTAGTGGATTTCTTACTCGTTGAGTAGAATAGTGGACTAAGAGCTTTAAGTGCTCTGAACCACATAAAACGACTGTGTCTTTTACGTTCATACTATAAATGCTATATCTGTCATAACAGCTATAACTGCCTCACTCTCATAACTCCACTACTTTGCAAAAGAGATTATAACAAACATAAATTTTGCTAAGTTTTAATCATAATTAACTAACAAGTTTAAAACGAAAAGATTTTTTTAATATCTATTCAATCCCCCCCCTCCTTCTAGATAACTATTGTGCCTACTAGGAACTAACAATTGGTATCAGAGCAGGTTCTATTATACAGTTTACAAGCTTTAGTAGATCCAATGGCACACGTACCAAGCGAATCTAGGACTGGAGGAGGCAGCAAGCCACCAACGTGCAACAAGGATAAATTTGCAAACTGGAAAGTCAGGATGCAAGCATAAATGGACTCAATAGATGAAGATCTATTTGAGACCGTTCAGAATGGGCCCTATGTTCCAACAAAGCTTGCACCAACCACTGACGATCCAAACAGAATACAAATCAAGGTTAAAGAAGAGTGGACAGACAACGAGAAGAGAGCTGTCCAACTTGACAAAAGGCCAAGAACATCCTGTTCCAATCCTTAGAAGACGATCTGTTTGAAAACGTTGTTAACAACAAAACATCTAAGGAGGTTTGGGAAGCACTGTTGATCATGCACGAAGGAACTGAAGAAGTTAGAGAAAACAAATAATCATTCCTGACACAGCAGTATGAGATGTTTTCTCATGTTCAAGGAGAAAACATAACTGCCACCTATGAGAGATTCAACGTTCTGCTCAACTCTCTACGAGCATATGGGAAGATCTATCCTAACACAAATCTGATCATAAAGTTCATGAGAGCCCTACCGAGCAGGTGGGATGCCAAAACCACTGCTATAAGAGAGTCAAAGAAACTTCACGAGATGACAGTTCAACAGCTATATGGCAATCTCCTGACATACAAACTGGAGCTGACTCAACGAGCTGAAACCTTAACAGAAGGAAGAAGGAAGGATAAGGGTGTTACTCTCAAGGCAACTGAAGGTGCATCAAAGGTCAACACTGAGATTGACTCTGATTATGATGAGGACGATGATGAAGACCTTTCCATGCTGGTAAAAAGACTAAGAAGGTTCATGCATCAAGGCAAACCCAGCAAGCCAAAGAAGGTCAGCAATTACAGCAGCCAGGAGCAAATGAATGATCTATGCTACAACTATAAGAAGCCTGGACACTTCATTGCCAACTGTAACAAACCTCTGAGAGAAGAACTAAAGAAGAAATCACATGCAAAGAAGGAATACAAAGGCAACAAAAGGCCTCAAAAGAGAGACAAAGGCCTGGTAGCTAGAGGATCATGGAGTGATTCAGACAATGACTCCAATCCTGACTCCGGAGATGATGAAGAACCACAAATGGCTAATCTGTGCCTAATGGCCAAACATGCAAAGGACAAACAAAACTTCAACATACATGATGTAAGTCTCGATGAGGTATTTGACTTCAACTCACCTGATGTAGACATAAATGATTTAAGAACTGCACTGCATGCCATAACCACTAATCTACATCAATACATGGAGTGGTTCAGAGTTTTGTCTAAGGATCATTTCCTTCTTCAAGAGGAGAAGAAGAAAGTTCAAGAAGAGCTTGAAACAGCCCTTCTAAGTACTAACCTTCTCTCAAAGCTTAAGGCTGAGAATGAGATCTTAAAAAAGATAAACAAACTCAATGCACAAAGAGAGTCTAATCTAACCTCTAAAATTGAGGATCTAGAAAAGACAATCTCTTTATGGAACAAATCCTCATCATCCATGGACTTCCTGCTCTCTAGTCAGAGAAGTACATTCGACAAAACAGGCTTAGGCTTTGAGGAATCCATCTCAGAGCCATGTGTGGAAAAGACAAAGGAAACTAGCACTAGTGATGCCTCAAGTTTTGGTAGAGGCATTACCTTTATGAAATCCTCACAAAAGGAAGAACCAGGTCAACCATGTTCTACTGTTTCCATTTACACTCAAAGGAGTAAAGGATCTCATGCTAGCATGGGCTTCATAAAAGAGAAGAATAACCTAACCTCTACTCACCAACCTCGAAGAATCGTAGAGTCAAGCAAGACCAACTCTACGAATCAACTGGGAAGGTACAGTAGAGGTAAGACACATTCATCACTATTTATGAAATCCAAGGACACGTGGAAGGATGAGAATCAGTTTAACAGAAGGATAACTAAAGAACCACACAAGTCCAAATGGAGGATGAATCATCATACACACACATGCATGCATCATACTAGATGTTTTATATGCAATAAATATGGTCACAAGGCTGTCAAGTGTTATTATAATTCCATGCATGTAAGACCAAAGATTAAACAGATTTGGGTCCCCAAAGGCACTAACAAAGAAGGACCCATGCAAATATGGGTACCAAAATGAAGGTTAAATGCTTTGATAGGAAAAGAGCTCCACGATCACTACATGGTATCTGGACAGTGGATGCTCAAGGCACATGACCAGGAACAAAGCCCTTCTATCTAACTACATAGAGAATGAGGGTCCCTCAATCATCTTTGGAGACAACGGCTCGGGCAAGACTAGAGGATATGGCTCTGCTGGCAATGGTGCAGTATCGTTCAGCAAAGTAGCATATGTGGAAGGTCTCCAACACAACCTTCTAAGCATCAGTCAACTCTGCGACAAGGGTCATCAAGTAAAATTCCTCAACAACCAATGTCAAGTCAGAGATTTGAAGACATCTGCTGTAAAGCTAATTGGGACAAGAGAAGGAAATGTTTACACAGTGAATCTTAGTCAACTAAGCTCAGACGAGACAATATGTTTTCTGGAAAAAGCATATGAAGAAATGAGCTGGCTATGGCATAGATGGTTGTCTCACTTAAACTTCAAAAGCATGTCCAAACTGGCATCAAAAGATCTCGTTGCTGGCCTACCTAAGTTCAACTTCGTAAGAGAAAGGCCATGTAATGCCTGTCAACTGGGAAAGCAAGCCAGAAGCTCATTCAAGAGCAAAACTGCCAACTCCATTGACAAGCCCCTGCAGTTGCTCCATATGGATCTATTTGGGCCAATTCCAACAACTAGTCTTGGAGGAAAAAGATACTCTCTAGTTATAGTCGACGACTACACCAGATTCACATAGGTATTCTTCATAACTTCAAAGGATGAAATGGGCTCCCAATTAATCAAGATGTTTAGACTGGTGATGAATGAGAAAGGAGAGAAAATCAAGACCATAAGGAGTGATCATGGAAGAGAATTCGATTTCTCAGAAATGGACCGATTACTTTACGCATAATGGCATCGGTCATAACTTTTCACTCCACGAACTCCTCAACAAAATGGAGTAATGTGAAGAAAGAACATAACCTTGATAGAGGTTTGGAAGAACTCTACTAGCGCAGACTCATCTCGCCTCAATACTTCGGCGATGAGTCACAACACTGCATGCTACACGCAGAACAGATCACTGATACACTCTACGATCAAAAATACGCCCTACGAACTGTGGAAAAGAAGGAAGCCAAGTGTCAACTACTTTCATGTTTTCGGCTATGTATGTTACATTCTCAATAATGGAAAGCAGTACCTGACAAAATTTCAGCCCAAGTCAGACGAAGGAATCTTTCTTGGATATGCCACATACAGTAAGGCATACAGAGTGTTCAACAAGAAGACACTGAGTGTTGAAGTCTCGATTCACATCATCTTTGATGAAATAGACTTAGACAATATAATGCTTCAAGACACTACGACCGATAGTATAGACACTATGAATGAAGTCGTCGAGCTCAACACTATGATCGTAGTGCCAGATAGTGAAATCGTTGAGCAACAACATGAGATCGTAGAGAGGTCTATGCAAGATAGCGAACCTCCACACTAAGAAGAAGAAATAGATCTTGAAGACTTAAGACAAAAAGGCATCGGAGACGGATGTCCCAACCGTGATGGGCCGTAGATCACACTCGTGGATCTAATCATTGGAGATCCGAAAAGCAGAGTCAAAACAAGAGCCGCCAACAAAATGAATGCTTTTATCTAAGCTTCCTATCACAAATAGAACCAAAGAAGATAGAGGATGCTATTGAAGACTCCAGTTGGATAGAAGCCATGCAGGAAGAACTCAACCAATTTGAACGAAATAAAGTATGGAGATTGGTACCAAGACCAAAAAGTCATCCTGTCATCGGAACCAAGTGTCTTCAGAAAAAAAATCGATGAAGATGGAGTTATAACCAGGAATAAGGCGAGATTAGTGCAAAGGGCTACTCTCAAGAAGAAGGCATTGACTACGATGAGACATTTGCACCTGTTGCCAGACTAGAAGCCATCAGAATTTTTCTTGCCTTTGCTGCTCACATGAAGTTCAAAGTCTTTCAGATGGATGTCAAAAGTGCATTCTTAAATGGAGAACTCCAAAGAAGAAGTCTATGTAGAGCAACCTCCAGGTTTCATCAATCCATCTCTTTCTAATTATGTTTATAGATTTGACAAAGCCTTATATGGTCTTAAACAAGCACCTAGAGCATGGTATGAAACACTAACTAACTTCTTAATTGAAAATGGGTTCACTAGAGGTAGAGTAGATACCACACTGTTTCATAGAAAGCATAAAGACAAAGTCTTATTAGTTCAAATATATGTTGATGATATTATTTTTGGTTCTACTAACGAAAGGTTATGCAAGAGATTCTCTAAGCTGATGCAGAGCAAGTTTGAAATGAGCATGACGGGTGAGCTGAATTTCTTTCTTGGACTGCAAGTAAAGCAGACTGATGAAGGAATTTTCATAAACCAAGCCAAGTACATCAAAGACTTACTCAAGAAGTATGGCATGGAATCAGCCTCTCCCATGAAAACACGAATTGCTCCTGCAACCAAGCTTGACAAAGATGAAAAAGGTAAAAGTATTTATATAACTCAATACAGAGGTATGATAGGTTCTCTTTTATATCTAACTGCCAGTAGACCAGACATAATGTTTCCAACATGCATATGTGCTAGATTTCAGGCTAACCCTAAAGAGTCACATTTATCTGCTGTAAAGAGGATCTTCAGGTATCTCAAGGGTAAACCTTACTTGGGGCTTTGGTACCCCAAGGAATCCTCATTTGAACTAACAGGATACACATATGCTGATTTTACAGGATGCAAAATAGATAGAAATAGTACCAGTGGCACCTGTCAATTGCTAGGAAACAGACTTGTGTCCTGGTTTAGCAAAAAGAAAAACTCAGTATCTACTTCAACTGTAGAAGCTGAATACATTGTTCTTTGGCATTCTTGTGCTTTCAGATCCTATGGATGAAAAATCAGCTAGTTGACTATGGGTTTGATTTCAAATCTATTCCCATTCACTGTGTTAACACAAGTGCCATAGAAATAACTCATAATCCTGTTATGCATTCTAGGACTAAGCATATAGAAATAAGGTATCATTTCATTAGGGATCATGTGCAAAATGGAACTATATTTTTACAATATATCCCTACTAAAAATCAACTTGCTGATGTTTTTACAAAACCTCTAGATGAATCCAGATTTAATAAGTTAATAAGTGAGCTAGGCATGCTAACCATAACAGATACAAAGGCTAAACTCAAAATTGTAGACATGATCAAGGGAAGTCCATGATCGTAGAGTTGAAGAGACAACTACCTCAACGATCGTAGCAAAAACTCAACCATCGTAGTGCAGACTCAACGATGACAAAAGCCCCATCAACAAAGAAAGAGTGCATCCTGTGATGATAAGCTTCAAAACACAACAATCCCTCTGATAAGCGCCTCATGAACAAACCTAACCCTTGACTCACTCCAAGAGGTTGGTTCTTCCTGAGTTACCTTAAAAGATTGTTATGTCAAAAACTCATCACAAGGATCCGGACAGACTCGACGATCGTAGATCAGACACGACGATTGCTAAACAGACTCGACGATCGTAGATCGAGATCTGACGATTCTTGGGCGGACTCAATGATCGTAGATCGATTACCTGACGAATCTTTGATGGACTCGACGATCGTAGATCAGACAAGACGAATGCTGGATAGACTCGACGATCGTAGATCATACACGATGAATGCTGGACAGACTCGATGATCATAGATCACTCGACAAAGGCAAACTACCTTAATGATCGTAGTCCTCCCTAAGGACACCTCAGCTTTGCAAGAGCGAAGGGTAAATCGGTACAATCCTTATCAGTCAAAATCATAGAGCCAAGCAAAGTCGACACCTATCTCACTAAGCAAAAAGGAGAGAGGGAAGTTGCAAGTACAAATTGAAATCGTATTTTTGAAATTAGAAGTTCAAAAGATTATCTCTCTCTCATCCTCTCTCAAAGCAGAAACCCTAAATCAGAAGAAAGCTTAGTGATACCAAACTCGGGTACTTGAAACCCGAACTTGGTGCTTTATGATACCATTTCTCTGAGCGGAATAATACTAATAATAATAACAATAATATAAAAATCAAACTTAATTTACATTTATCAGAGTCTAATCCCAAGTACGCAACCTTTACTATATTCTTTACATGATATATAATACATATCATTGTCTATATATTGTCTAACTATTACAAAAGATACCATTAAACATATTCTATTTGCTTTCTTTTTCACTTGTTCTTGGCTGAACTTTCTAGCTGTTCACACTTATCTGAAAACATTTAAATTAAGCAAGGATGAGCATTTGAGTGCCCAGCAAGTAATAACAATTATAATTATATTTAGCTGAAAGAATTAAATATTTTCTTTGTACATCACTTCTACAATGAATTTATTGTTGTGAAGTAAACTTAGCATAACAATTCTATCTCAAATTTTTGAAACTACGTATTGACTAAATTTATATGGTAATCGACATACTATGGATATTATTTTAAATTTTCGATAAGGTTAGACAGAACTTCATCTGCAAACCGTCATAACTTACGGGCACGAGGGTGTACATCCCATGGACCCTGTATTGATCAATACTACATTACAAGAAACGATATTATCGTTCACAATGTCCGCCTTGGGCGCATAAAAGTTTTCCCGTGATCGGGATGTTCATACTTAGACTGAAATCTGAACCAAAACAATTTGATTGGATGCAAAAAGGTTTATCATATTCAACGATATTTCGAAATTTGTGTCTAGCTGGTCAATTAGCTTGGACATATATACATATATATCAACATGTGTTTAACTACAATTGTGAAACCCCAGGTTTTATGAATAGAGATTTAAATTTATTGAAATATTTTTTTGAATATTATGGTGTGGATTTGATATAATGTTATAGTTGTGGGTAAAATTTATAAATTTTGCAAAGTACGCAAGTTGTTATATAATATTCTTTTTGTCAGGGAATATTCGTACGAAGGCACAATCATTGGTGGACCCCACAACAGAAGTATTGTCGTAGTTAGAAAATGACAGAATTATCTTTTTATAAAAATAACGGCGGAAGTGTTACCGTTAAAACTGTTGAACTACTCGGTAGTAAAAGTACAGTAATACACGTGGTTGCATAGTAGCACACGGTATTGATTATTGATGCTTACGTAAAAAGTCACTCAGTTATACTCAATTATTGCTACAGTAATTACTGCATCATATCTCTCATATTATTGATTCAATTATTGTCACAGTATCATCTGCATAAAATGTTATTTTATTATATCAATAATTGGGACGACAAAGTTATTCATATTATTAAATTGCAATATTTACAATGTCTAGAAGTTCTATCAAGGAGAGGTTTGGTCAACTAATTGCGCGCCAATAGGGAGAAATCCTTATTGGAAAGCCCCATCTTTCCTGGGAACGACCTGATTGATAAATATTGTGAGTTATAATATTAATGATGAATGTTATTAAAATTGAAGTTGTGTTCGGAGTTGAATTTGGAGACGCGGACGTGATATTTGAGTACGGAATGATGAAATTAGTAAAAATAGTCTATAAACACACAATTTTCTGGAATTCATTATTTGGTCAAAAAGTCAACAGATGACTTTTTCAGGAAAAGTCAAACTTCGAAATTTCAAATTTTATATTTTTGATAAAAATGGTTTCACTGTGTTGGAATTATTTGTGTTAGTGAAAATCGATAATTATTTCGATAATAATTGATGTCTAGAGGTTATATTGACCAATCGGGTATTTAACCGGATAAATGAGCAATTAATTGTTATTATTTCACATGATTATAACTGTTTGTTCACATGTGTATACTATTGTTTCACATTCTTGTTACTATTAGGGGAGTTGGTGCAAGATTGATAATACTTGCATGACTAAGTTAAAAATGGAGGTATAGATGGAGGTACTATATTGTAATTCATATTTTCACATGTCTAGAACTATTGATTCACATAATTTATTATTGAATCACATTATTTACTATTAGGGGAGGTGGTGAAAGTTTGATAATACTTCCATGACTAAATTAAAAATAAAGGAAAAGTTAGAGGTATTGTACTAAAAAATTTCGAGCCCCAAAACGTATAATTATCGAAACTATATTTTTCTATAAATAGAAGCTTATTCTTTCTTCATTTCTCACCAATTTACAAAAGCTATAGAGCGATTATTATAGAGAGAAATTATAGAAAGAAGAAGAGAAGTCTGCTACCTCACTATTCCAGTATCCAGTTTTTCTAAGGTAGGGAGTATTATTTCTTTCTTATCCATGAAGAGAACTTCTGTTATTCCATTCTTTATTATTCTATTGGAATAACTCAGATACGCTGCTACCCTATACTTGGTGAAATTCTTCCATTGTTCTATTCTTTATCATTCTGTTGGAACATCACATGCATGCGTTCTCTTGGGACCGGTTCCGCCTCTTTATTATTCTGTTAGAATATCCATCACATGCGTTTTTCTGCCGGACTTCGATTTCGCCTTTATTATTCTGTTGAAATATCCTGTCATGCATTTTACGCCGGACTGATTCCGCCTTTTATTATTCATTGGAATATCCTCGTCCGTGCATTTCTGGGACTGATTACTCGTTATTTATTATTATGTTGAATAACTCACATGCTGCAAGTATATCGCATGCTGGTGATTTCTTTTGTTATTCCATTCCTTATTATACTCGGTTGGTTAAAGTTTTGACTTCTATACTCCATGAAATTAGTGGAATATCCTTGATATTTATGCTTCATCCAAAGATCTTTTCATGGAAATATTCTTCCGAGCATTCATGAATTTTACTCTATAAAAAGATATCATGTTGACAATTTGGACGTTATTAGTTCTGGGATAAAATAATTCTTGAACTTGTTTTATTGAATTCTTATATCATTGTCATCATCCTCATGTTTATATTTTGTTGAAAGTCATCATGTGGCCTATAAAGGCATAGATGGACTTGGTATGATTATGACCGAGGATTATTCGGTGTAATCATGGCCGTAATGTTACAAATGATGTGGTAAAAGTCCTCATTGGCCCGTAGTGCATTGATGGACAGTTGTTGGCATGATCATGACCATTATTGAATACACAAATATTTTTGGCCCGTAGTGCATGGATAATTGTGATCGTGATACTAAGAAATATCCTTGGCCGTAGTGCAGGGGTGATTCGATGATGTGGATTATTTATTAAGCTGATTCCCAGCGATAAAAGTGATGAAAACCTTTTAAATCATAAAAGATAGTAGATTTTATTCTCTACTTGACTCTTTTAATGGATTGCTTGTTCCATTGCAGTTAAACTTGATGTTTGTTATATTGTATGAGATTAACACTGTTTAAGGCTAATGATAATTTATTCTGCATTATCTTAGTCATAATATTTCCTACTAGGCTAGTTGAGCTCACCATTTTACTTTTATTGTTCTCTTTAGGAAATGAGAACGTAGCAGGGACTAGTCGGGGAACAAAGTGTGACTTAACCGAGATGATATCATTAGTAGTCCTCACTATTCAAAGAAATAGTGGAAAATAAATGTAATAATATTGAATTTGAGTTTGAATATTATCAGGCGATATAATATTTGTATTAAAACTCACAGCTTATGTTTTGTCGTACTTTACACGATAGTTGTATAATTAAGTTGTTTTTGTATTCTGTTCCATGTATTTGACGACTTAGAATAGGTGATGTATACCTATTTTGGGGGCGTCACAACAATCATTATCCATGTGGGGACAATTGTATAACCATATTGTGATATTAACGAACAAAATATATATCTGAATTACCATATACTAACATGTTGATAAACAATGATCGGATATAGAATATATCACAATAGGGTTAATAATATAGTATAATAATAATATAATTCTAAAACTTCTTACTCATGTCCATTGCATAAAGGAAATGCAAAGGTAAGATACTTGCTTGATGCGCTGCTTACAGTTCGTAACTTAGTTCTATCCTTATATAACACCTATCAGTAATAAGATCATTTGTTCGATTGGAATAACATACTATAACACATAGCACTGCTTATTGCAGTTAGCACATAACCTAATCACATTGTCACATATGTTCCACAACCATTGAATCACAAATAAAAACATATCTAATCAAATTATCAAAGTCCAGATCAATTTCTGAAATATGTCGGTGTACCGACGGCTTTATCGGGTAATTATCGAGTCTAAGACTCTATCCTGTAGTTCAATATCTGTAAGTATCAGTCATATTATTTTTAAATGACTTATAATAATTTTTAAACATTTATTATAATTTATCATAAATTTTCTAACACCGGAATCATTATTAAATAATTTAAATATTAAACAATTCTATTATCATTAATATTTAATTAATATTAAACTATTAATGAAATCATTGCCAAAATATTAAAGTTATTTATAATAACTCAAAATACTTTTAAAGTATTAATATTACACTTAAATGATTTTTAAAAGAATTAAAATCACTTTTAAATAATTATCATTAATATTAAAGTATTAATGTATTATTTATCAAAATATTAAAAGTCATTATTTATAACTTAAAATATTTTTAATTCATTAATATCCTTATTAAATGATTTTTAAATAAATAAATCCATTTTAAAACTATTTATTTAATACAATCATTAAATAAACTTAATATCATTTATTATTAAATTAATATCATTAATATTAAATTATTAATGAAATTATCCTTTAAATATTAAAAGTTATATTTTATAACTTAAAATATCTTTAAACACTTTATTTTAATTTAAAATGATTTTCCTAATATTAAAATCATTTTTAAACTAATGTATTTAATATAATTATTAAATACCTTTAATATCATTAATAATAATTAATTAATAAAATTTACCTTTAAGTATTAAAAGTTATATTTTATAACTTAAAATATTATTAAACTATTTATTTTCATTTAAAATGATTTTTCTAATATTAAAATCATTTTTAAACTAATTTATTTAATATAATTATTAAATAAATTTAACATCATTTAATATTAAAATATTAATATTTTCTTGACAAAATAACAAAAGTTATATTTATAACTTAAAATATTTTTATAACCTTTAAATTATTTTTCTATAATTTTTAAATCATTAATTCTATTTTTTCATAATTTATTTAATATATTAAATAAATAACTTAATTACCATTAATATTAATTAATTAATGAAATTCATCACAAAATATTAAAAATTATCAAAATAACTTAAATTATTTTCTTATACCTAATATAATTTTAAATGATTTTTCAAGTATTAAAATCATTTTTAACTAAATTATTTAATATTATAATTAAATAAATTAAATACCTTTAATATTCCAAAATATTAAATATTTATAAAATATATTCAAAATAATTAAAAACTATTTTTTCAGTTTTTAAATAATTTTTAATAATTTATTTTGTATTTTCATAATTAAAACTATTTATTACTAATTATTTAATAAAAATAATTAATTTTGTAAATAATCGTCGCTTAAAGGGCCTATAATGGCGGCGGCAACTCATTTATATAGGTGTTCTTGAAATCGTTTCTTGGCCAAACCCGTGAAACCCATGTCGATTGGACAAGGTGGTAGGTTTGACCGATCATACTTGTTAGATCACAATGCTTCTACTTTTAACTTTTGTTAGGATTGTAGTATTAATGTAATACTACAAATATCAGTCTATAACATGTCCATATCATAACAGATCAGAGAGTTATTAGCAATTAAAAATCTTGTCAGATCTGTTCTTGAGGTTCTGGGTTGCCCAGAAACTCAAGGGTCCTATTTTTGATCATTATATCTTGCACTAAAGGTCTGATTTATGTGAACTAACACTTTAAGTGTATAGATGACGTGTAAATGAAGAGATCTAAAACATAAAAGACATATAACATCAACAGAAGGTCAAGATACAAGCCAACCAAAGTACCTTCCCGGAACTGTTCTTGAACATTTCTGGGTTTTTCCAGAAATGTTCTTGAGCAGTTTGGGATACCTAAGTTTGACCATCCATAAGTTTGATTCTGTTAAGCATATAGGTGATATAAAAGCTTTAAATGGTAATATTCATGTCAGTCTACAAACAACAAACAACAAAATGATCAAAATAATTAACAACAGTAAGATCAAGCGCCTGCAAAATCAATGTCAGACGTTCTGGGCAATTCTGGGCAGCGCAGAAACAACCGGTCAATGTTCATTGTCAGACCACCAAAATAATTTTTTTCCAGATTTTTTGAAAACACTAATTTTGTGTATTTAAATGTTATGGATCTATCAAACACCAACCCAGATCATCATTATATACTACATAGAACATGTTTTAACATTTAAACACAACTTTTAACAGATGATCAATGGTCAGATTCATAGCTAGGATTCATACCTCTTTTAATCAATTTCTTGATTCTGGGATGTCGATTTGATATGGTTTATAGTAGGGCTTGGATTTGGGACTGATATACTAAGAAATTTTGGTGGTTTGAGCTTGAGAGAGTCAAGGATGAGAGTTGGATAAAATGAGCTAGCAAGTGTATTAT
The DNA here is from genome assembly GCA_020205605.1 of Panax ginseng. Classification (NCBI taxonomy): domain Eukaryota; kingdom Viridiplantae; phylum Streptophyta; class Magnoliopsida; order Apiales; family Araliaceae; genus Panax; species Panax ginseng. The sequence continues at coordinate 103,484,661 of CM035143.1, forward strand.
TTTCTCTTTCCAATCTATATATAATGCTTGTATACATTGTATGTTGCTGATCTAGAGGCTGATTGCTGGCATTAGAGAGCACATGGGGTGGTTGGTTTAGGTCACCAACTAAAGCATTAGCTAATTTGACAAGTTATCCTCAATTATATAATAAAGGCATAATAGTCTTTTGGTTCACAAATTCAGTGGCACTTTGGTCTTTTGGCAAACCCTTAGGGTTTAACCCTAAGGTTTTCCAACAATTGCATTCTAGAATTACATTTTAGGGTTTGTAAAAAAATAAAATAAATAAATTTTAGTTTTTAAAATTTGTAAATTAGGATTTTCTAAATTAGATTAAAGTTCTAATTAAATTATACAGGAATGTTAGGGTTTAAAATCACTAATCATAATCAACCTTGACAAATTAGCAATTAGGACTCCTAAATTAGAAATTAGGTTTACTAATTAAGAAATTAGGGTTTCTAGAAATTTGAATTTCTAAATATTAATTAGGTTTCACTATTTAACATTAAATTCTATAATATGTAACATAATTCATTTACCACAATTGCATAACCGTTTCTAACTCATAATTGAGTTTCAAATTAGGGTTTACAAATTTAGTAATTAGGGTTCTTAATTAATTAGGGTTTCTAATTAATTAGGGTGTTTATAATTAATATTAAATTCTATAATACACCACGTAAATCACATAACACAGTTATATAACATTCTCGAACTCATAATTGAGTTTCAAATTAGGATTTCCAAATTTAGAAATTAGGTTTACTAATTTAGAAATTAGGGTTCTCAATTAATCAGGGTTCCTAATTAATTAAGGCTTTCCATACTTAGATTTAAAATTAATAATACATGACATTCATAACCTAAAGTAATTACTTAAAATCTTACAGTCTTATTTGACTATCCAATTAGGGTTTATTAAAATAATACTAGGGTTTATCGTGATACGCTAAAACTGTTTCACATATTTACCTTACACACATAACATACATATTTATAACACTGACAAATAATAATATAATATTATTATTCTCATTCCTTGATAAAAATCCAAAATTAGGGTTTGGATTCCATATCTGATTTATCTGGCATATATACCTTTATTAATTAAGTTAAAATAATTAACTTAATTAATATAAATTAAATTCAAATAATAAAATAAAATAATTATTATAATTATTCAAAGAAAATCATTTCATATATTATTTAAATAATATATAACTATATTTTCATGGAAAATAATTAATAAAAATATTTCTACTATTATTATAAAAATATACTTTATAATAATCAATAATTCTAAAATAAAATTATTTGTAAACATTCATGTAATAAATATATTTTTATTTATCACATAAATACACATACACCTTATCTTGTACAAATCCTCATCTTTAAATTAAATTAAAAAAAAAATTTATACGCAAAATTTCTGATTTATTTTTATAGAAAATATCGAGTTGTTACATTCACCCTCCCTTATAAAGATTTCGTCCCCGGAATCACCATTTTAAAACCTATATATACCAGGGTACATAGCATACACAATCATCACGAGTAGATCTCGATCAAAATTGATCGAACTGATCTTTAACTATTCAGCATAAAGCTTATCTATCTGCTTATACGGAAAATTGATTTATAAAAGAACTCAAATTCCTCCTTCAAAATAATTTATAAAATAATTTACTATATATAAGAAAATAAAATTTGTTCGAGTAATACCTGGAATTGCATCCCCGGCTGCTACAGTTTCTAGAACGGTCATGTTGAAGACGCTTGCGGTTGATTTCGTTGGTTTGTTTGTTGATGTTGGTCCCATCATCGCCAATGTCCTGCTGCCTTTCCTTGTTTGCGCATTCCTTGCCTCCCTTCTCCTTCTTGGACAATCTTCCACCTTATACTCCATTGATTCACACTTAAAACACACAGGCTTATCCTTTATCTCCTTTCCTTTTATCGTATAGGTGACGAAACTACCTTTTGCCCCTTCGTTATCCTAGCTATCACAAACGCATCAACAAGGTCAGTTGATCTTCCGAATCCTGGCAGTAAGATGGCCTTAAAGTCTTTGACGTTCTTCAATCGATTATCTGGCTGATCTTCCGGCGACTGGTATTCCGTTCTGCATAGCTTGATTGTCCATATTCGCAAAATTACAGACGAGTCCGGTTGTCTTCCACTTTTGTTGTGAGTTCTTACGTCTGTGTATTTTGTTTTCGTCTCCTTGGCGGCATTATCACAATTTATTCTTTATTCTAAGCCTTATCATATACGTATAATCATATAACACCAAACTTTCTATTCAAATAATCATGTACTCAAAATATTATCTATTTTAAAATTTTGGTTTTCTACATTAACCAGTACTCATATAATTAACTACTATCTTTATACCAACTTATTTCATTAATCCATTATAGATTCATACTCATAACACTTGACATACCATAGCACATAATGCTTTAATTATCCGCTATCCCTTTGTGACTCAAGAGTCGGGAATCGCTGCCACAACTTATATAAAAGTTAAAAATATTACATTATACAGACATTCCTATCATATACACAACATAGAATCATACATAGTAATACTAATACTACTTATTTCTTACGCATTCACTAATAGTCCAACTTACCACACATTATGAGTTTAAGAACTCACCACAAACATATGAGTATAAGAACTCGACATTGACCGCATATTCTTTAACTATATTCTACATATCTGCTATACTATCGTTTCTGAGTCTGGTACTATACTTTCCAAAATAACCACCTCATTGAGGTAGCTTTCAATGTGAACCTCTATTGCAGCTATTGGATTTGATATTGGCTCGGTTAAGGAGGTTGACTTCTACTTTACGATTTGAGGGTATCCTAATCTTTTTTTTATCTGACATCTATACACATAAATTATCCTGACTAATATATATACACAACAAATAATAGTTTTATACAAGTTCTTTTATTTTGTTTGACAATGAATTTATTCAATTCATCTTCTTTAAAACTCTATTTGAGTTATTTGTATTTTCAATGTTTCCCTCTGTTATATAAAGTTATAGCCTAAGGTCTTACCCACTTAAGGTTTCTAACCCTAAAGCTTTGATACCAACTTGTAAAGACCCCAAACTCGGGTACTTGAAACCCGAACTCGGTGCTTTACAATACCATTTCTATGAGCGGAATAATACTAATAATAATAACAATAATATAAAAATCAAACTTAATTTATATTTATCAGAGTCTAATCCCAAGTACGCAACCTTTACTATATTCTTTACATGATATATAATACATATCATTGTCTATATATTGTCTAATTATTACAAAAGATACCATTAAACATATTCTATTTGCTTTCCTTTTCACTTGTTCTTGGCCAAACCTTCTAGCTGTTCACACTTATCTGAAAACATTTAAATTAAGCAAAGATGAGCATTTGAGTGCCCAGCAAGTAATACAAATTATAATTATATTTAGCTGAAAGAATTAAATATTTTCTTTTTACATCACTTCTACAACGAATTTATTGTTGTGAAGTAAACTTAACATAACAATTCTATCTCAAATTTTTGAAACTACGTATTGACTATATTTATATGGTAATCGACATACTATGGATATTATTTTAAATTTTCGATAAGGTTAGACAGAACTTCATCTGCAAACCGTCATAGCTTACGGGCACGAGGGTGTACATCCCATGGACCCTGTATTGATCAATACTACATTACAATAACGATATTATCGTTCACTCTGTCCGCCTTGGGCACATAAAAGTTTTCCCGTGATCGGGATGTTCATACTTAGACTGGAATCTGAACCAAAACAATTTGATTGGATACAAAAGGTTTATCATATTCAACGATATTTCAAAATTTATGTCTAGCTGGTCAATTAGCTTTGACATATATACATATATATCAACATGTGTTTAACTACAATGACTATCTATGTGGGGACACTTATATAACCATATTTTGAAATTAACGAACAGAATATATATCTAAATTATCATATACTAACATGTTGATAAACAATGATCGGATATAGAATATATCACAATAGGGTTAATAATATAGTATAATAATAATATAATTCTAAAACTTCTTACTCATGTCCATTGCACAAAGGAAATGCAAAGGTAAGATACGTGCCTGATGCGCTGCTTACAGTTCGTAACTTAGTTCTATCCTTATATAACACCTATCAGTAATAAGATCATTTGATCGATTAGAATAACATACTATAACACATAGCACTGCTTATTGCAGTCATCACATAACCTAATCACATTGTCACATATGTTCCACAACCATTGAATCACAAATAAACACATCTAATCAAATTATCAAAGTCCAGATCAATTTCTGAAATATCTCAGTGTACCGATGACTTTATCGGGTAATTATCGAGTCTAAGACTCTATCCTGTAGTTCAATATCTGTAAGTATCAGTCATATTATTTGTAAATGAATTATAATAATTTTTAAACATTTATTATAATTTATAATAAATTTTAAAACACCGGAATCATTATTAAATGATTTAAATATTAAAAATTCTATTATCATTAATATTTAATTAATATTAAACTATTAATGAAACCATTGCTAAAATATTAAAGTTATTTATAATAACTCAAAATACTTTTAAAGTGTTAATATTACACTTAAATGATTTTAAAAGAATTAAAATCATTTTAAATAATTATCATTAATATTAAAGTATTAATGTATTATTTATCAAAATATTAAAAGTCATTATTTATAACTTAAAATATTTTTAATTCATTAATATCCTTTGTCAGGAATAAACATGTGAATGATATTCCTATTTAATATATGATTTGATTATGATATATATGAATGAATATGCAAGTATGCTTGCATTAAGAAAAGCTATAAAGTCCTTTGATAGATAAAAGAAATATATGTACAAGGACTTAGAATGAATTGATCAAATATGTTAGGTTGATCCTACATAAGCAAAACAGCTTTGTAAAGTCCTTAAAAAAAATGATGTACAAGGACTATAAATATAGAAAGATCAAGCTTGTTAGGTTGATCTTATGATGTAATAAATAGGCTAGTCTGATCGTCGAGCACTACACCAGAAGTCGTAGTCTGCCAGGTGAGTCAAGGTTAACTCGAGAGCTATCGAGGAAGAATAGGAGTATGCAAGATAGTAGATCTCGGAGTTCAGAATCGCCAGGGGGAAACGAAGAAGGATCGTAGTGTATCGAGTAGAGCTTCCTCGGATCGTAGTGTCTTTGAAGAAGTCATGCTCGAGAATCGTGAGACAAACACGCCTCAGCCCCGGCCGGTCATGTGGTGAAGCCAAGACAGAAACGTAGACTAAACGAAGGGACTAAACAAAGTAGGGCCAGAAGGGTCCTTGTCTAGAGGGACTAAACGAAGTTCCAAGCCTGCTGGGCTTGAAGAGTTCCTAGGGAACTAGAGGAGTCCCAATGCTGCTGGCCTTGAAGAGTTCTTAGTGAATCAAGTCCCAAGGTCACGGCCTTGAAGGAATCTTAGTGATTCGTGGTGCTACCCTTCCTTGGTGGAAATCTCGCTAGTTGAAAGCGTAAGAGTGGATTAGGAGCATGAGTCTCTCGAACCACTTAAAACCCTTGTGTCTTTTACATTATGTCATTTACATTATGTACTATAACTGCTATATAATCAAGCGCTATGTATGTTTTAACTGCTTACAACTAAACTTACTCTACGAACAATGTATGTATGATTATGGATATATCATTGAAGGGGATCTTTTACTTATTCCGCTGTGCTTGAAAAGATTCTTATGTTTGTCATATTCAAATTATGAGCAAAATAATATAAACCAGAAAAGTATTTTGAAATAAGAAGGATCTATTCAACCCCCCTCCTTCTAGATCTATTGTGCCATATGGGAACTAACATCCTTATTAAATGATTTTTAAATAAATAAAACCATTTTAAAACTATTTATTTAATATAATCATTAAATAAAATTAATATCATTTATTATTAAATTAATATCATTAATATTAAATTATTAATGAAATTATCCTTTAAATATTAAAAGTTATATTTTATAACTTAAAATATCTTTAAACACTTTATTTTCATTTAAAATGATTTTCCTAATATTAAAATTATTTTTAAACTAATGTATTTAATATAATTATTAAATAACTTTAAAATCATTAATAATAATTAATTAATGAAATTTACCTTTAAATATTAAAAGTTATATTTTATAACTTCAAATATTTTAAAACTATTTATTTTCATTTAAAATGAATTTTCTAATATTAAAATCATTTATAAACTAATTTATTTAATATAATTATTAAATAAATTTAATATCAATTAATATTAAAATATTAATATTTTTCTTGACAAAATATCAAAAGCTATATTTATAACTTCAAATATTTTTATAACCTTTAAATCATTTTTCTATAATTTTAAATCATTAATTCTATTTTTCATAATTTATTTAATCTATTAAATAAATAATTTAATTATCATTAATATTAAATAATTAATGAAATTCATCACAAAATAGTAAAAGTTATCAAAAATAACTTAAATTATTTTCTTATACCTTAATATAATTTTAAATGATTTTTCAAGTATTAAAATCATTTTTAACTAATTTATTTAATATTATAATTAAATACCTTTAATATTCCAAAAATATTAAATATTTATAAAATATATTCAAAATTTAAAACTAATTTTTGGATTTTAAGATATTTTTTAATAATTTCTTTTGTATTTTTCATAAGTAAGAACTATTTATTACTAATTATTTAATAAAAATAATTAATTTTATAAATAACTGTCGCTAAAGGGCCCTATAGCGACAGAACCATCGCTATAGGTGTTCTTGAGTTGTTCTTGGCCAAACCCAGAAACCCATGTCAGTGGACAAGGTGGTAGGTTTGACCGATCATACTTGTTAGATCACAATGCTTTTTAGCTTTAACTTTTGTTAGGATTGTAGTATTAATGTAATACTACAAATATCAGTCTATAACATGTCCATATCATAACAGATCAGAGAGTTATTAGCAATTAAAAATCTTGTCAGATCTGTTCTTGAGGTTCTGGGTTGCCCAGAAACTCAAGGTTCCTATTTTCGATCATTATATCTTGCACTAAAGGTCTGATTTATGTGAACTAACACTTTAAGTGTATAGATGACATGTAAATGAAGAGATCTAAAACATAAAAGACATATAACATCAACAGAAGGTCAAGATACAAGCCAGTCAAAGTACCTTCCCGGAACTGTTATGAACATTTCTAGGTTTTCCAGAAATGTTCTTGAGCAGTTTGGGATACGTAAGTTTGACCATCCATAAGTTTGATTCTGTTAAGCATATAGGTGATATAAAAGCTTTAAATGGTAGTATTCATGTCAGTCTACAAACAACAAACAACAAAATGATCAAAACACTTAACAACAGTAAGATCAAGCGCCAGTAAAATCAATGTCAGACGTTCTGGGCAATTCTGGGCTGCCCAGAAACAACCGGTCAATGTCGGTCAACCCACTTTGACTCTTTATAACTTTTAATCTACAATCGATCTGGCTGTGAATCAAGTTCCAGAGTAAAGCCCTTATAACATACTACAACACTAAACATTTAAACAACAAAAAAACTTAACATCCGGAGATCTATAGGGTCTGAAATTCGTTGTCAGACCACCAAAATAATTTTTTTCCATATTTTTGAAAACACTAATTTCGTGTATTTAAATGTTATGGATCTATCAAACACCAACCCAGATCATCATTATATACTACATAGAACATGTTTTAACATTTAAACACAACTTTTAACAAAGCATCAATGGCCAGATTCATAGCTAGGGTTCATACCTCTTTTGATCAATTTCTTGATTCTGGGCTGTCGATTTGATATGGTTTATAGTAGGGCTTGGATTTGGAACTGATATACTAAGAAATTTTGGTGGTTTGAGCTTGAGAGAGTCTAGGATGAGAGTTGGGTAAAATGAGCTAGCAAGTGTATTATTTTCTTTCTCCAATCTATATATAATGCTTGTATACATTGTATGTTGCTGATCTAGAGGCTGATTGCTGGCATTAGAGAGCACATGGGGTGGTTGGTTTCAGTCACCAACTAAAGAATTAGCTAATTTGACAAGTTATCCTCAATTATACAATAAGGGCATAATAGTCTTTTGGTTCACAAATTTAATGGCACTTTGGTCTTTTGGCAACCCTTTAGGGTTTAACCCTTAGGGTTTAACCCTAAGGTTTTCCAACAATTTCATTCTAGAATTACATTTTAGGGTTTGTAAAAAAATAAAATAAAATAAATTTTAGTTTCTAAAATTTGTAAATTAGGGTTTTCTAAATTAGATTAAAGTTCTATTTAAATTATACAGGAACTTTAGGGTTTAAAATCACTAATCATAATCAACCTTGCTAAATTAGCAATTAGGACTCCTAAATCAGAAATTAGGTTTACTAATTAAGAAATTAGGGTTTCTAGAAATTTGAATTTCTAAATATTAATTAGGGTTTCACTAATTAACATTAAATTCTATAATACGTAACATAATTCATTTACCACAATTGCATAACCGTTTCTAGCTCATAATTGAGTTTCAAATTAGGGTTTCCAAATTTAGTAATTAGGGTTTCTAATTAATTAGGGTTTTTATAATTAATATTAAATTCTATAATACACCACGTAAATCACATAACACAGTTATATAACAGTCTTGAACTCATAATTGAGTTTCAAATTAGGATTTCGAAATTTAAAAATTAGGTTTACTAATTGAGAAATTAGGGTTCTCAATTAATTAAGGTTCCTAATTAATTAAGGCTTTCCATACTTAGATTTAAAATTAATAATACATGACATTCATAACCTAAAGTAATTACTTAAAATCTTACAGTCTTATTGGACTATCCAATTAGGGTTTATTAAAATAATACTAGGGTTTATCATGATACGCTAAAACTGTTTCACATATTTACCTTACACATATAACATACATATTTATAACACTGACAAATAATAATATAATATTATTATTCTCATTCCTTGATAAAAATCGAAAATTAGGGTTTGGATTCCATATCTGATTTATCTCGGCATATATACCTTTATTAATTAAGTTAAAATAATTAACTTAATTAATATAAATTAAATTCATATAATAAAATAAAATAATTATTATAATTATTCAAAGAAAATCATTTCATATATTATTTAAATAATATATAACTATATTTTCATGGAAAATAATTAATAAAAATATTTCTACTATTATTATAAAAATATACTTTATAATAATCAATAATTCTAAAATAAAATTATTTGTAAACATTCATGTAATAAATATATTTTTATTTATCACATAAATACACATACACCTTATCTTGTACAAATCCTCATCTTTAAATTAAATTAAAAAAAAATTTATACACAAAATTTTTGATTTATTTTTATAGAAAATATCGAGTTGTTACAAAATCAATGGCGGCTTCCAGTGTTATCCCAGGCTACAGACTCTGTTTTGACGAGTTCAAAATAGCTCAACCAAAATTCCATAAGACTCTGGCCTTACTGAAGACGGCAGGTCTCGAAGAAGCTTTGAGCACAAACACATTGATCTATCCCATGTTAGCGAAAGAGTTCTATAGGAATGGTGTGTTTGAAAACGACACCATCACTACGAGAATAAGACAAGTGGAAATCAGAATGAAGGTCGAAGACATCAACCTCGGCCTAGGTCTCAAAAATGAAGGGCATCCATTCATAGACAGCGTAGACTTCCGAGAGGGACTTAGAAGAATGCATCACAAGAAACTCCCCTCTGTGAAAGTGTACAAGAAGAAGGAGTTCCCACAGAGGTATGAATTTCTAGCTTATATAGTTGGGAAATGTATATGCTGCAAGAGCTCAGGTTATGACTCTGTGAATGAAGTACAACTTAAGCTCATGACTGCCATGTGTTATGGAATACAACTCAACTATGGAGCCCTATTACTCGATTGGATTGGAAAGTGGATTACCAACTCAACGAAGTCAAAAAGCACTCAAAAGATGCTATATGGGTGATTCATAAGTATTATTCTAAAGTCTGCCCTTGGTGACAAAATTTGGGATGAAGAAGGAGAAGCTATCAACCCAAACAGACGTATGACCCAGAAATAGTTTAAAAATTAGAAGAGGAACCCTGTTGAGTATGTTCGCATGATGACCGAGTCTAGTGGAAGAACTGGTGATCTGAAGGACTTAGGCCTTCCAGGAAATATTTCTGTTGTAAGGGAAATCGAAGAAGTTGAAGAAACCACCAAAGGAGAACCCTCTTTCCTTACCAGAAAAAGCAAGGGTAAGAGGAAGCTAAAGGCTAGACTGGTAGAAGAACCTCAAGGATCTACCACTGATATACCTGTAGAGTCCTTTGATATAGAGACTCTGAGGATACTAAGAAGAAAGAAGCTGCAAGATGAAGCAGATGAGGATCAAACTACCATATCCCAGATCCTGAAGAAGGACAAAGTTGGTTATAAGTCCAAAAGGCCATTAGTATCCTCGATCGTAGAGTCTCTACTGTTCGTAGAGACTAGACCAAGCATGTCAGGAAAGGAAGTAGCTGCATCAAGAAAAGTGGCTATTGAACATGACAAAATTGAGGTTTAAGAAAGTCCTGAAGCTGTGGCTAAGCCTAGAAAGTCAAGGAGAAAGCTGGTCAAGAAGTATATCCTTAAAAATAAAAAAGTGCTCAAGAAGGAAGACAAGAGTATGGTTGCCACAAAGGAACTGTCAAAAGAAAGTCAAGAGGACAGTGCTCCAGCTGAGGGGGAGACCCCTGAGATCCTCATGATAGAGAATACACCAGCTGAGGGGGAGATGCCTGAAGCTCAAGAAGATGCTCCAATTGAGGGGGAGTTTTTGAGCTTACAAGAAGATGATCAAGTTGAGGGGGAGCCTCAGGATATCTCCATGGTAGAAGAATAGATCCCTGCCAGAAATGAAGAAGAACCAGTGTAAGATCATCAAGAGACCATTTAGATAATGAACTCCTCCAACGAGAACAGAGAAGAGGAAGAAGATGATGATGACCTTGAGATCACGGCTGTAGGAAATAATGGGTATAGAAGCTATCTCAACAATCAGATGTTCTTTTACCTACCCATGATGCCATATCATCAAGCTCAAATCCTAAACTCTTGGGATCACATGTTCTGGAGCTTCAAAGAGTATCCAACCATCTCAGTACTAGCCAATGGATTCCTAGGAAGACTCAACTTTGCTAAGAAGTTGCTTACCAACAACTCTTCCTCAAAGGATAAACCTGAGGTACTATCTATCCCAACCCTCTTCAGAGTCAATCACTTGCCATCATCCTTATTTAGTCAATTCTATAAATTCCCTTGATGGTTGGAAGTGATACTTCATCCACTAAACCAATTTCCAGTTGCAGAATCCTAAAATTCTTTAACTGAGGAACCAAATGCAGTCAACTTCATTTTGCTCCCACAAACCACCATCTCTACGATCCCTGACTCTGGCCTCATCGTAGAGTCCCAAATAGAAATCGTAGAGCCACATATTCCAAACATCGAAACTCAGGCCCCTCCATCAGACATACCATCCTCCTCCTCCAATGACTATTTTAGTCTTGATCTTGCTCTCTACTCCCTGCAAGATCAATCCTAGAAAACATCCTCTCCATTCAACAATCCTCAAGCCAATGATACTATTCCAAATCTGCCCACAAATGATGACTTGAAGGAAGTATCCAAGAACATGGTCAAGAACATAGAAGAAAGCTTGGAAACTCACTCAGACCTCATTCATCTCAGGCTGAATCAAATGATCACTACTGCAAATAATATCCCTGACACTCTAAACGCTGAGCTTACAAAGAAGCTAAGTGAAATTATCAAAGAAATTCTTCAACGCATGAAGGACAGAGATGAGATTCACTTCCAGATAGCCACCAAGCAAAGAGAGGCTGTTCTTGAAATGCAGAAAAATCAAGATGTCCAAAATAAACTTATGCTGGAGAACATCATCAACCTGAAAGCTTCAGTCACAGAATTCCAGAAAACTTATGTTCAGTCACAGATCTCGTTGGGAAATACATCTCAAAGAACATCTCCTTGAACCTATCCCATGTGATAACACCTTGTCCTCCTCTAACCTTGTTCACCTGCCACATAGTTGGCCTCTGACTTCAGCATAAACATTGCAAAGGCAGTATTCTGATCATCGTTGACCCTTGCAACATTAAATACCTTCTCCATTTCCATAACCCAGGTCTAAACTTCGACCGGATTCATGGATCCCCTAAACTTTGGTGGTCCTACCACCTTGAAATCCTTGAATGAGGTAGCTTGAGCTTGTGGCTGATTCGCAAGTGCTCCAATTAACAGGTTTACCAACTGCTGAACAAGACTAGCATTGGCATTGTCATTGTTATTGTCGTTCATGGATCTTTCTTGAGCTTGTTAACGCACCGGGCGTCTTCTTGACGGCATTTTCTGTTTATGATTTATGCTCATTAGATCATTACTCAATTCTTAAGTATTTAAGACTTAACTTAAACATTCTAAGATTATCATTTATCACATAACATCTTGAATAAACATTGATATTTTATTTATTAATAACTTTCAAAACATAGAGAGATAGCATCACTACTATTTACATCAACTATCCATGTAACGCCCGAGAATTTCGGATTTTGAATGAATTAAATTTTTATTTGATTATGTGAATTAAATGAATTTAATTGATTTATTATGTGAGTAAGATTTTCGAAGGTCGTTCTATGACCTAGGATATACGAACGTGGTTAGTATTCTGACTTTGTGCTAGGATTAATTGTTGTGAATTATCAAGACAAAAATGAAGGTTTTTCGAGAAGTTTTCCGTAAAAACACTATTCATCCAATTTCGTTCGGAGCTAGGGTTTGAAATTTCAAGAAACGTGTAATGATAGAATATGAAGATAGTATGGAATATCCAATAATATTTCCGTTATGGCAAACGAAGTTTTTGCCTGCGGACTTAAAACCTAAGGGTTTGTGAAAAAGATTTTTGAAAGGGAAATGCAATGTGTATAGTCATTTCGATGATTATACATATGAGATACGAGTATTATACTAGTATGAATACGAGTATGGAATGAAGAATAGTACGACATATAATACGAATATCGTATGAGTATTAGACAAATAGAATACGAGAGTTATACGCGTAGAATACGAGAAGTATTAATGGAATATTTGTAAAGAATTTTGGTATAATCCAATTGGACTTAAACCAATAGAAAGCGCAATGAATTATATAAGCAAGCCCAAGTCAAGGCCCAACGTTAAGTTATGTTAAGCCCAATCCAAAAAGTTAAACCGTAGATCGAACCAGTGGGTCATGGGATGGGTAAAACCCATGGGGCAACCCATGGGATGACAAAAATGGGAGGTGGGCCGGCCACTTTGCCACCAAGTAAAGTGATTACTTGGTGGCTAAGTTGCAAAGGAGGTGCAATAGTAAGGAGGTGGGGGAAATGGATAATTTTGCCCCTTATTTGGATTTCTATAAATACAAAGCTAGAATTGGACTTTTGATGTTTTGTAAACATTGTTCAACCTATATTGAGAGACACTACAAGAAAATGGTCCATCAACACCACTTAATAGCGATCAGATGTAGTCAGATAGATAGCTATCGGCGATCACGGCAATCGGCGATAATCGATGCATAACATCTAGTCACTGGAATGCACATCAGCGACCCCTATTAGCGACCAACCTATCGGCGACCAGTAGTCGCGATCGAAATGATACATTCGGTTGCTAAGCTGAGTCAGCAGGGTCCAGGGCCAAAGCTGACGTTGTCCACGCAGCGGCCGACCATTATCAATGACCGCGTCGGTCACGATATGAAAAATAAAAAACAGATTTTTGCTATTTTGCATAATTCCCAAAAACCTATACCTGTTTTGTACCTGCTTTATCCCAGCACACAATCACAACAATATAAACAGCATTCACAACAATATAAACATCATTCATCGTCCACCAACATACACCAAACTAGTATTTAAACCTTTAGAACCCAATATGAATTGAATAAATATAATAACATTTCAAAACTTGTTTAAGTAACATACAGACATCCAAATAATGAATATACAAGTACAAGCTTATACTATAACTACAAAAGGCGATCTAAAGCGTACGCTGAGCATCATCGCCTCCTTGATCACCCTGTAATTAACAAAATAATAAAACAAGTTACAAATATAGTAACTATGTTGATACTGATATATATTACGACAATATATACAACAAATTGATTTTATACCTCGTCGCCATCCCCATGTTGTCCTCGTCATGCTTTGTCATTGCTTTATTGCCTAACTCCTCAGGATCAAGAGCCCCCAGATGCCCGCCCAGTATCTTCAAAAGATTTTGATCTCGACATATAGCTCTCACACAGTCAGCCGGAGTGTGAACAACTAGATGACTCGATGACTGTGAAGATTGGATAGCAGAGTTGCCTGAGCCACTGAAGGATGGGCGTCGTCGTTGTCCTTGACCTTTAATGTAGTTCTTCTTCACAACGGACGCCCTCTCCCAGAGTTCTTGATCAATAGTCGGACGTGGTGTGCCTTCAGGATAGCGCTCATTCAATAAACGCTTATAAGTATCTTGTCATCATGTTAACAATTAAATAGTTAAAAATAAATTCTGTAAGCATTGATAAACAAGATCAAGTTGTTAAAACTTATTACCGCTATCTGGATAGTATCAGGCAGACCATCACGGGTGGCCACGTACACATCCAGCCAATGGATAGGTGTACCTTGAGACTGAGACTCCTATACAAAAAATAGCACAATATTACTAAGTAAAAATGTGATATATTTTCTAGAATTCATGATTGTAAACATATTAAAACTTGTAAATACGCACTCCACAGCATGATATGCTTCAATCTGTGAAATACCGTCAGCCCTTATGTCTCTCAGAGCCTTTTTCGCCATCGGGTACACCCGAGGATCTGTTGGTGGAGGCAGTCTTTCGTCTTTTCACCCAGCTCTCAGCTCTCCATTGGGCACACATCTCAGCCCATATGGACTGGGTGCACCACCAGGGGCTATGCTCGTGCATATAATCCTCTCCCTGGCCTAGATGGTCAATCTCGGCATTATGAAGGGCTTTTTATCTTTCTTTGTTCAAATTGTCTTTGGTGCGGATCGTGCACTTCTGCTAGAATAATGTCTGTATCACTGAAGCCTGCGCGTCCTCCCATCTATACCGTTTCTGCAAATAAAACAACAATAATAACATTACTAAACAATTATCCTTTGAATATATTATATGTCATAATTAAAAAAAACATACCTGAAATTCAGCCCAAAAAACATCCTTGTGGGTGATAGGTGTGCTCGCCCACGTAATCACATTTGTAGGCCAATTCTGTAAACACACTATGATATGCACTTGACGATCTTATTATCTGAAAAATACTATAACATACAACAATTTACATCAGCGATAAGTAGATATATTAAAGCAATTTACATCTAAGTTATAATACTTATGAATATTTTTCAAACTTATACTTATAATACTTCAAAAAAAAATCGCCAGAGTCTCCCCTATAATATAGACTAGCCACATGCATGACGGCATACATATATGGACATTTCTAGGCACCCAAGACACAAACCAAGAGAAATATACAAATTTTCAATACAATAAGCATATTAACATCAATTAGCATATTAACATCAATTTACATCAACGATAAGTAGATATATTAAAGCAATTTACATCACAGTTCTATATATCTTGTATAAATGGAATCTTAAATACTTATATATAAATGATATATGCAGGACGTACGTGCTATTCGGAGGAGGGCGAATCTGAATAAGAATCCGATCATTCGGATTAGTAGGGGCCTTGGGCACATGATTAGGCCCCCTACCCATGCCGCGCTTTTTCTACGCTGCTTCAGAAGCCATTTGTATATTATAAATTTCAAGATGTTATTATGAGTCATATTTGATTACATGTATATATGACAATAAATATGACAGTGATATAAACATGTATATATATGAATATAAAATGATAATAAACAAAAGCAATTTACATCTAAGTTCTATTTAAATAGTTTAGTATATAAACATGTCAATTATATAAAAAACATGTAATGCTAAACATAAATTTCATTTGTTCAAGTTTTAATGTCTAATTCAGAATCATCCTGTATACGTGTTGCAGATTCATAACCATCATCCGCTTGATTCAAAGGTCGATTCGATCAATAACTCTTCCTCCTCAGTATCAATGTCATCTAACACAAGTATTGACTCAGGATCTAATTCATGTGGTTCATCTCCACCATCTCACTGGATTACTTCATTTTCGTCCTCCACATTTATTATAGTTTGACTATGAAGCATCTGCTCTTGGTAAATCTCCCCATCAACTACTTCTATACGACTACGCGCGGGAGTATGAATTACAACTTGCCAATCTGTAGGAGGTCTATCCCTTTTCCTAACAGGACTAGGAGTGTAGTATATTTGTATTGTTTGAGTTGGTAAAACAAACGATTCATTGGAGTACGCAGACCTATGGAGGTCAATATCGACGATTCCATGTCTGTCAACACGTATCCCTTTTTCTGAATTAAACCAATGGCACTTGAACAAGTGAATATGACCCCCGTACGTACCCTTGTACGACAACTCTACGATTTTCTCCAACTCCCCATAAAAGGCACGACCAAGCTCAATGTAACAATCTCTTTGGACACACACTCCAGAGTTCGTTTTTCTTTTACCGCGCCCATATGCCTTTGTGTAAAATTCACAACCATTTATTTTGTAACCATTGCGGCTGACTTGGTCCCTATCTGGTCCCATAGCTAGGACTTGTACATTAGCCGGAATCGTTGATCCCTCAGTCAAAGCCTACAAAAACTCCATCTTATTAAATGAAGTCATCTTATTAAACTCCATCTTAACATAGAGTATATATATTCTACGTGCTTAAAAATTGAACTTACTTTGTCCTTTAGCCAAAATGCAAATTTTTTATCACGATTTATTTGAATATCTTTATCAGTTATGCCAGGATGCTTCACTTTTAACTCGTCATCGTACAATCTATACCATGATATAAACATTAACATATTGGAATAAATTTTCAACTTAAAAGATAAATTATCAAGTTTACATGTGTACCTCACAAATTCGTCAATCTCCTCGCAATTGAGAAGAATGTAAGTATGTGCAGCATGTAATTCTTGCTCAGAGAGAAATATGCGCTTCCCTTTTCCATAAGCGCGGCCCGATAGACAAAATACAGAGAGCCAACCATTTAGTTCAACATTTCCCCCATCATCATGTCTCGATACTCGATTGTCCTTTGTCAAGACTTCATCTAGAAAATAGTCTGAGACAAACGTAGATATCTCATCGAAACTGTATGCCTCACATATTGACCCCTCGACATAAGCTCTATTCTTCACCTTCCTCTTAAGGTTTCCCATCACCCTCTCGAAAGGGTACATCCATCTATATTGAACTGGATCCCCAACACGAGCTTCATAGGGAAGATGGATTTGCAAATGCTCCATAGAGTCAAAAAAACCAGGTGGGAATATTTTTTCCAGTTTACACGTGATATCTATGATGTTATTCTCAAGTACAGACATGTCCTTCTCATTTAATGATTTTGAACATAAGTCTTTGAAGAAACGACTAAGATCCGTCAAAGCATCCCATATTGGTTTATCAAGTAGATCCCGAAATGCTATAGGCATGAGTCTCTCCATGAACACATGACAGTCATGACTCTTCATCCCTTGCAATTTCCCACCCGTAACACACCTTGCAATGTTTAACGCATATCCATCTGGTAGTTTCAGAGACTTAACCCATGTGCACACATCTTCAACTGGCTTTTTGGACAATGTGTACCTTGCATGCGGTTTGACAATCTTACCATTAGGAGATTCATAAAGTTCTAATCCAGGATGCTTACAAATATCTTTCATGTCCAAACGTGCCTTATCGTTATCTTTTTTGTCTTCCCTCAACATTCATCACAGTGTTAAACACATTGTCAAACACATTTTTCTCAATATGCATCACATCTAGATTATGACGAATCAAATTTGTAGACCAATAAGACAGTTCCCAAAAGATGCTTCTCCGAACCCAGTTATGAGATTCGCCAAACCCATTGATTATGTTTGTGGCATCAATCTTACCAAATGGGATAACCGGCAATCTCATCACACGATCTCGCATCTCCGTTCCCCAGGCAATCGCGGTGATGCGAGCATATCATTGTCTACTTTTCATTTCCTGAAGTGTTCTCTATTTCTTCGAAACGAGTGATCTACCGATAAGAACCGACGATGACAGTCAAACCAACAAGGCTTTCAACCTTTTGATAGATTAAACGACTTTGTATGCTCCATAAAATATGGACAAGCCAACTTCCCGTGTGTACTCCATCCAACTAACATACCATAAGCTAGGAAGTCACTTATAGTCCACATAACCGCTGCCCTAAGGTTGAAATTTGTTTTCGTTGCAACATCCCAAGTCTGTACTCTATCCTCCCACAATACCTTCAACTCGTCTATAAGAGGTCTCAAGTAAACATCTAAGTTCTTTCCAGGACTCTTAGGACCAGGAACCACGAGTGAAAGAAATAAGTATGGTTATTTCATACACATCCAAGGAGGCAAGTTGTACGGAGTAACAGTCACAGGCCAACATGAGTACGGAACAACTGAGTGGGCAAACGGATTGAAACCATCGGTGGACAATCCAAGCCTCACATTTCTAGGTTCCAATGCAAACCCAGGATGTGCTATGTTGAAATCTTTCCAAGCCTGCCGATCTGCAGGATGATTTAGTTCTCCATCTTTAGCTGGAGATTTTGCATGCGAACTCATATGTTCAGCTGTTCCTGAAGACATGTACAATCTTTTTAGCCGATGTGTTATTGGAAAATACCTTAGAATCTTAAACGGTATACTTGATTTTTTTGTAGTCACACCCTCTTTATTAGGCCTAAACCGATCATGATGGCAAAACGTGCACCTTGTCATCTGTTCATTTTCCTTATAAAACAACATGTAATCATTGGGACATGCATCGATCTTTTGGTATCCAAGACCCAACTTCTTCACCATTTTCTTACAAAAGTAATAGTTACCAGGCAATTTCTCACCGTCAGGCAACATACTCTTAATGGCCTTCAAGAGCGACTCAAAACACTCATGGCTCATGTTGTGATCGGCCTTGATGTTAAGTAATGTCGCCACTGCAGACAATGTAGTGTGTTTGGTGCAACCATGCCACAATGGCTCGCTACCCTCGTTTAAGAACTTAAAGAAGTCTTTGGCATCAGAATTCATAGGTTGCTCTCTGCCTTGTTCCTAATCAAAATCTGGCCCTGCAATATCATGAACCATTTCATTCATACGATGAGTACTACTGCCCGAATTGTGTACTTCTGTGATGCCACCACCTCTTCTCTGCCCATGTGACCACCAACATTCTTCGTAATTTCTCATGAACCTAGAAACAAGTAATTGATAGTTTATCAAGTTTCTGTCCATATAATTTACATTCTTTCACTTCAAACATGGACATCGTATCTGTGACTTACCATTCATACATTCCGGGTGACTATACGCATAATCCAAAAACAATTGGCAACCAACTCTAAATTCAGATGTGTAGCACTTATCTCCGGGCACTTGACTTTCGTGCATGCCAACTACTTGATCTAATAGAGGTCCATGATACCATGGTACCTACTACAGACAACATTATAAATGTTAACATATGACTTGAGCATATATACTTATAACCATATGACTTGAGCATACTTGTAAGCATGCATGTGATTAACATTTAAGCATACTTGTAAGCATATGACTTGAGCATACTTGTAACCATATGACTTGAGCATACTTGTAAGAATATGAGAAACTTTAAATGTTATTAAATTTAGTATGAGAAACTAAGTATATGCTACTTAGTTTAATAGTTATATTATATCATGTTATTTTATTTTAATTTGTTTTAAATTTGTTTTTATTGTTTATCGTAAGTAAATACGTAAGGTATTTCATTCATGCTAGCTTTATATCAGAGTTAAAGTATCTCATTTGTACAAGGCTTCACGCCAAGAATTGAAGACTACCACCATCTATGGCTTCACGCCAAGAATTGAAGAGTCCATCTAAGGCCTCAGCTAACATGTTTTAAGATTATACCCCTCACGGTCCCTTTCTATAATTTTTTATGTTTTAGGATAGTCACAACTTGGTTGAGCAATTTATAGCTTTTATAACATTTTTGTAGCTTTATTCTTGTATACATAAGTGTTAAATATCCTTGTATTTCTGTTATAGCCAAAACAGTCTCTTTATTGACCAAGTGTGTCTAGTTACCTTCTCTCACACTACTAACAGCTTATCATCGCTTATTTTGGCTTAATGTTTCAATAGCTTACCATATGTCGACAACCAAGCTTGGCTTGGCCCTCTGTGAGGTTTGGCTAAAGTCAAGGTGGCCTCGCAGTGGCCTCATGCCCCAAGCCCAACCCATCACCTCCAACAAATTCTTTAATAGGCTCTAGTGGATCACCAATATATTTATATCCAATTGATAACCAATAATGGGCATAGCTTTCCTATAACCAAAAGCTATTATATATTTTAAACCTAAAACTGTTCACAATAAAAGAGGTAAAAAAATTTCAATTACAAACTTATACTTATAATACTTAAGAAAATTTCGCCAGAGTCTCCCATAAAATATGGACTAGCCACATGCACGACGGCATGCATATATGGACATTTCTAGGCACCCAAGACACAAACCAAGAGAAATATACAAATTCCCAATACAATAAGACCAAAACAATAATGATTGAAGTGCAATGTTCATTATAATGATAAGTAGTCGATTAAGAGAATTACTATCAAGTTTTAATGCATTACACTGAGGGTTAAAGATGCAAGTTCATGTGAAGCCACATAATTATCTATATTATAGACAAACACGAACAAAAAAGGGGAATTTTTTAAACAAAGAACCAACAACAATTTTTGAAAAGAAAACAATGCTGCTTAGTAGCTCAATCAACCTAACAATATCCAAAGAAAATAGTCAGAATATTTATGGACTTAATATGATTATATTAAATGCAAGAACCTTTATATGCAAGAACAATGGTAAGCAAGCAATAATAATCAAATTCTATTTGTATAGAGTAATTGTAATACTAAAAATAAATTACAACAAAAACCTAAACGAATTACCCAATACCCAGATTAGGGTTACCAGATTTGATGAGAAAAACCTATTTTAAAACAAAAACAAATTACCCAATTCGATAGGTGACTAAACGAATTACCCAATACACGGTGTATTCATGCACATAATCGCCAAATCCAAAGAATTCACATACAATTTCAAACATGAATCAAGAAATTACAATGAATGAAGATAAATACCTGTTTAATTAGAAGATTTACTCAAACTTGTTTGAAAACAGTCTCTCTCCTTAGGCAGGTGGTAGGTGGTCGGTGTTAGGTGGCCGGTGGCAGGTGGCGGTGGCGACGACCGAACTCCTCTTCCACTCCCCCCTTTCTCCCTATTCTCTCTATTTCGGAGCTCCCTCTTTTGTTCCTTCTCTGTTCTGGGTCGAGCGAATGCCTGATACTGATTTCATTTAGGTTGATCAGCGACCACTATCTGCGACCACATGCGGTCGCTGATTTTTAATGACATGGACTTATCAGCGACCGCATGCGGTCGCTGATTATAAGTGGTCGCAAACATTTCAAGCCGCCAACATTTCAAGCCAAATTTTGGGTGGGAAATTTATTCTGGCGACCGATCCGCGACCGCTTGCGATCGCTGATATAACTTAGCGACCAGATTATATATTGGTCGCTATTATGAATATCAGCGACCGTATATGCAGTCGCTGATAGACCTTTTTCTTGTAGTGAGAGAGAAAAGCTAGAAAAACTTAATCATTCTACTTCCAAGCAAATCTTTAGACGTTTATCAAGAACGTGAATTACTTCAAAGGTAAATTCTCATAAACCGTAATCTTCATCTTTTTCAATTTCTTTCTCGTAGAAGAATCGTAGATTGGTGGAGCATGTTTATTGAGGAGATATAAGGAAGTCTATTAATGACCAAATCATTGATAGGTCATGACCAAATAGAAATCGTAAGTGTTTACGTGATTTAAAACTGTAGAAAGCCTTGAACGTGAACTTAGTTGAACGAACGATTTGAAAACCGTTATAGCTAAGGACTGTGTATATTGTTTGGTTAGGAGGTATATGGTGAATCAATGGAGTGTTCCATTTGATTTGGCTTATAGAACACGAGTAACGAAGTTATGGCGAATTTTACGAAAATAGACGTTAAACGTTAAAAACATAAAAATCTTGGATTAGGGATCAAAAGTTGTCGCGTGACTTGAAAACGTTGGTTTTCAATGTCAACACGTGAGATAAGGTAATTAAGAGTCGTTGGCGCAAGAATCGTCGAATTCCGACTTATACCGAAGAAAACTAGTATTGAACAATCGAAAACGTTAAACGAACGCTCAAAAATGAACTCAAAGGTGAATTCCAAGTTAACGGATTCGAAAATGTGAAATTCTTATATGAAAACGTAAAGGATGTGATTTATGAGTTTTAGGCTTTCGAATGGGTCAATTCGGATGTAAAACGAACAAATTAAGAAGCCAGGAGTTTTGTAAGAAAAAAAAAACTATTTTGACCAATCTGGTGATAGGTTTAAAGCAGTCACCAACCCAAAGGTATAATGGTCGGTCGTACAGCAGTGAGATCCGATCAAGTACCTGCTAACTCGCACTGCAAATACCAAAGTTAGTATTAGGGATGTTAACGTCATAGCCACCGATAGTGTAAAAATGTTGACCAAGTTAGGTTTTTGTGTCATTTGAATGTAGACCTAAAGTAAGACATTGAAGGTACTTAATGTACATAATTAAGCTGACCTTAAATCACTTATAAGGTGATAATGTAAGAAGATTTAGTAAAGTTTAATAGAAATTAAACAAAGAACGTGAGAGCGTAATAAGTAAACCGTAAATGACGTTCAATGTTGGTACTTCACCAATAATGATCGAATGTCAGTTAATGACGTAAGAACGTAAATGAGCCGTAACAAAGTATAGAAAGTCGAATCAACTTTAATAACGAAGTTAATTCAAGTAAGACATAGAAGAGAAAGAAGTTGGTTAGGGAGAATAAAGTTAGTTGTTTGATACTAATTACAGTGTGTTATGTGAATATATCATGTAGATCCTGTAAAGACTGAGAATTGTTGAATTTTATATTCGAAGACGTTTGAAGGCAAGTCTTTCTTAACGCTTGTCTAACCTTCATGTTAGCCAAGTTTTCTATGATGCATGTTATAAGATACATGAATGGTTTTAAAGAAAGAGTCAATGCCTGTTTTAACTCGGCTAGACTAATACTGAAGAGTTGATTGATTTACTTACAAGTCTTTTGATATAGAACTGTTAACGCTATCCTATGCCAAGTATTAGGTATGGATGAGAAGGTAAGTTTGTCTATGTACAAACAAAAGTATTTTTCATCGATTATTCGATGGGCACGCAAAGTTGCCAAATGTTAAACGTAAATATTTTTAACGAAAGAGTGTTGATCAACATAGAGTACAATAGGTTGATCACCTAGAAGTGCTCGTAAGTAAAGACGGATGGATGGCCTTAGTGCCAGATGTCCTTTTCAAGTATGAAAATGAAAAGAGTATGTTCATGGTCTATTGAGCAGTTAAGAATTCCGAAACTATTATATGTACTTTGGAATTGTTGTTATGACATGAGAAGTACTAGTCAAATGTTTCATAGTGCTTCATAGTTAATTGTTCATTTATGGAAGTAAAGCATGTAACTGTTAATGTGATATTCATATGATTCGTTGTTAAGACTTGCTGAGCTAGTTATGCTCATTCTTGCTTGAACCATATGTTTGCAGCTAAAGCCGAACGAACTGAGAGTTCTAAGAGAGATAAAGGCAAGGCTAAGATGGACAATTAATCGTCCTGTAATACATTAGTGTATTTTTATGTAATATACTTATGAAGAACAAAGAATGTATTCGGATTATGAACATGGGAAAGGATTTATTACTAATGTAATACAAAGATAGTAATTACACTCATTTTGTTGTTATCTCAATGGAATGATTGTATGGATTGTAGTATCGTGGAGCATCATCTGTCGGGTTGGGAGATACCTGAATTTGGGGGCGTCACAATCCCTAGATAAAGAATCTTCAGGATTAAATCATCATATTCCATTGCTTATATTCACACTGGAATTTACATCATTAACTACCATAGATATTCACATAACTCATATTGTTTCTATCACGGCCTACTAAGACGTCGAACAACTTCTCTGCTATCTTCTTCCATGATATGGAACATTGTCTTACAATCCAAGATATACTAAGGTAAGTCCTCGAACTGGACTGGATAGTACATAACTCGGTCCTGGGCTTTGTTCATCGCAGTGTGGAACGCACAATCCATCTCCCCCATCTTGGTCTTCTTTGCCTGCACCTCTTCCTCGGCTACATCTTCACGCTAGGAAGCCTTCTCAAAAGCATCTTCAGCCCTTGCTCTCTTGGAAGACTCTTCTTTCAGATCATCCTTCAGCTTCGCAACCTCTGCCATTAGTTGCTCATTTTTTCCCTCTAAGTGAACTAATTTACAGTCCACATTTCGAAGACGTACACCAAGACCTAGGATTTCCTAATTTTTCTGACTTATAGTGGTCTGACGTTCATCTGCCAGCTCCTCCAACTCTCTGACTCTATCCTTAATCTCAATGTTACAGTCATATACCTCGTCATACATCTAAGCTGCAATAGAGTTCGGTGGAAACTCATCTTCCTCCTCAGGGTCCTCCTCTGGATCAGACTCAGGCTCATGTTTCTGACCAACAACAGTGATCAACAGAGATGGCTCTCTCTGTACCAACTACTCCCGGACGACATGAATGTCTTGGGGCTCCTCCCCTCTAGGCACTGGGGGTTCCTCCTCCCCAGCTCGACTAGATCTTCCAACATTCGACATCCTGATAACATAGTTTTTTTAAGTTTTTTTTGTTACTAATCGATACTCGCGAGCACATAAGTAAATCACATAAGTACATAAAGTCTTTTATTATCTTCAATGAATTAAGGAATTCATTTCTTAAAACTCGATAAGAGTTTAACACAACTAGGTTCTCAATCTTTTATAAGGCTACTACTTAAGGTTTTCCCCCCACCTAAGGTTCATAACCTACGACTCTAATACTAACCTGTGACACCCCCAAATCCAGGTACTCAAACTTTCCTCAGATTTGGTGTTCACTCAACAAAATAATTAACATCTAACTACCCATAATAATGATAACAATAAAATTGAAATAGAAATCCTCCCAATATAGGGTTACAACAACTTAAACGAATAAATCCCAAGTTATCTAACCTTAATACATCAAATGTGGAAACATCATAAACAAATAAGTCTTAAACATCACATCATAAGTCTTAACATAATAGTTCTCAAATAATAATAACAACTCTTCAGCACTTGCTTACTTTGCCTTTGCCCTTACTTGTGGATGGCTCACCAACAATTGCCCACAAGTTTAATAATAGAATAATAATAACATGCGAATAAACAATGGATGATAAACCAAAAGAAGTCTCGGCTTTTGAATAAAGATTAGAACAAGAATCAAAAGTACATTTGAGGGTCGCAAGACCATGAACTATGTCCCAGGTTATCAAGTATTTCTACTTTAAACCTTTAACAGTCGTAAGATTATATGGACCTAACTTCTCGTACTTAGGGGGATCAACCCTATGTACCATGTATGTGCACAACATCTTAACGCT
Organism: Panax ginseng; assembly: GCA_020205605.1. NCBI lineage: Eukaryota > Viridiplantae > Streptophyta > Magnoliopsida > Apiales > Araliaceae > Panax > Panax ginseng. The sequence goes on from CM035143.1 coordinate 103,510,687, forward strand.
ATCGCGTAATATAATCCCTTGTAGCAGGGTTGTTTATCTCATCTTTGACATTAAAGTTCGCACCAAATAAAGTTTGGTTTGGATTGACCTCAAGGGTAATTTAGAGTTCAATAATCATCAGCTAAGGATTAGTTGAATTAATGAGGATTTAATCATCATTCACAAGTTCATTAACAACGTAATATTATAAAGGAATACAATAACAATGATAGAATACCGTTAATTCATAAGTGGATAAGCATCATATATCAAGTCATGCTTTCATTAAGGAATAATAGGCTTAACCAAAACATAGGCATTGAATAGTATAAGAAACCTTACTTGAATAATAATAAGCTAAGGTTAAACTTGCTCAATAAAGTAGAGTTTGAAAAGCTTGTACAACTATAATCAAGTTAGAGATAAGGAACTTGCTCAATGATGATATAATATAAAATAACAATTTGCTCAATTAGACTTAGGGTTTAGAAACTTGCTCAAATAAAGTTTAGGGATTTAAAAACTTGCTCAACATAAGAGTAGGATTTAGAAACTTGCCTCGTACATAGGCTAAACGATTACCACTCACGTTCACCACAAGTCCTACACATATACCATATATATTCACAACATTCATTAGTTACATTAATATTAACTTTATAAGTTTAGTTCCCAATTTCAGTATAACTTGTTAACTTAGTTTAAGTTTTGCTCACTACCATAAATCACACATTCCAAGACCGAGGTCTCGAATCTTAAGTTTAAACAACATCATATTTCCTCAAAGACATCATGTTTAGTCCTTATATTACTTATCAAATTATTATGCGATTTGCCACTTGTATGATAGTAATCTGATACAACATCTTATTACCTTTCCAATACACTATCATGTTCATTAGACTAGGTTGGACTATCATGTAATGAATCGTACACAAAGAAAACTAAAACTACCCAATTCTGCTACTGACTTCCAAAGTCTCGGCTTCCAAAGTTATGACGTTTCTTCAAAAGAAGTTCGCCATAACTAAAGTCATGACGCCATCCAGAGCCGAAATTTGATCGAAGCCGAACTCTGACCCCGAAGAAACATAACGCCATTTGAAGTCGAATTCTGACCGAAGTCGAACTCTGACTTCGAAGACAGAAGACACGACTACCCAGTATCCAATTGTGCAGTTCACGAATGAACACAACAGATAACCAAATTAGGTCAAAACTTCACATAAACAACAAATTTAATATTTCCCTTGTGTTCTGAACTTAACAGAAACATTTAATCACACTCTTAGTATGTTTTTAACAACTTAAATCATATAAACAACTTCATTTGAACTTATAATTTTCATATTCTTGCCATTTTCAAAGTTTCGTCAAATCTCATGAAACCAAAAATTACAGTTTCGTTATAACACCAAATCAGTCCGTTTAAGTTTTGTTCTTTTCGTTTTTACATGTATAAACATAATCAATTATCAATTCACCGATTAATATGCAATTAAAGCATGAATTTTCGTACTTTAAGCCATATTCATATGTTCTTACTCTGTAAACTATAAAATTCCAATTTACACATAATTACATGGATTTGACTACTCTAAAACACATAAATCATACATAATTGAACTATATGTGTTAATAAACATCTAACATCATGTTTTTAACGAACAACTCATGAATTTTGATTAACAGAGAACTTTAAGTATACGTTCATGGAGGAAACTTTAAAAAAATTTATAACTAGGGTTAATAAATTACCCTTGTTAACTCTATTAAGATGATATAAGTCTTTAATTCTCCAAATCTCTTCTTCAATTCACACAAAATCTCTCAAGCCACACTCTTTTCTCTTTGTATTCTCCAACTGATATGATATAATGAAGTCTGATAATAATGTATATTGCGTATACAAATAAATGATGGGATCATGGGTAGCAGTTAAGCGCAACAGAGCCTTAACTGCTCCCATGTATTTTAGGTCATGTTTGGTTTATTCATAAATGATCATTTCCCATTCTTTTAACTAATTCATTTATTATATATTTATTTATCACACTTTAATTAATCAAATAATATTATTTAACTCAATTAAATAAAAGGTAATATTACCCATTAAATCACCTCATCACATTTTAAAATTCTCATATATTATTTATAGCAAATCAATAAATCTCTAATTAATTATAACATCATTAAAATTATTTAAAAACTCATTTAATTTAATTATCCAAATTAAATTCGCACTTTGAACTATAAAATTATTCCACATTAATTTAATTAATGTAACACATTTAATTAAATTAATCTTTCCATCAAATATCTATTTAACTCAATAAATAAATTAACAAAATATTTATTTAATTCAATAAATATTTAAAACTTAATTACAAAAGTCTCGTTCGTCACATAAATTTCATCAAACATTCCAAAAAGTGTCTTCCCTATAGCTGCTTTCTCACAAAGAATTTCAACCATTTTCAAATCTCTCTCGACAATGAAGCATCAATCACTCTAACTGAATCCATAGATTTCGTGAATCTCAAAAGTTCTCATATCACTCTTATTGATGGTAAGTTCATTCGGGTTGTTCTTGACATTCCTTCTATTCTCATATATCCCAGTCATATCCCATCTGCTCCACAACCTCCTTCTCTTGAAATCTTAAGCCTCCTCAACACCCTTGTTACAAATCAAGCCAATCTACATGTTGATGTGAAGGACATCCAACACATACTTTTTGTGTTAGAAAAGGGTAGACTTCCCATAGGAAAGGCAGAGCTACAAGCTCTCTCCCGCACAGTTGAAGATGAATTCATTAACTTGCAGGCTGAATTCGAGCTGCATACCCAGGCCATGGTGGAAGCTCTTCAAAGGAAAATGAACCAGAACGCCTGCGAGCTGAGTAACAAACTCAAGTTCATCTGCAACCAAATTGGGACCTTAGGCAGATTCACCGAACGACGAATGAATGATCTAAGCAAAGAACTCCAGGCTAAAATAGTTAATTCCCGTATTCCTAAGTGGCCCCAATGTAATTGACTAGTTGAATATCAAGGAGACTTTCTGGATCTTCCTCTGCCTCCTCCCACCTTCATTTCTCATCCTCCACATTTCGCCAATACTATGTCTTTGGAGGAAATTGAACATCGTCGTATGCATCGGCCATATTTCACTACTCGACAGACCAACAATGTTCACATTGACAAAGATGATGCATATGACTCTGACTTCTTTCCCATTTGCCTCTATAATTCACCTTTTTGATGGATGCCAAAGGGGGAGACAAATTATGACTTCTCATGACTTCCTTTAAATTTCTTTATACCTGTTTAAGGACTATGATTTTATATTTTCTGCTGTTGGGATGATATTTTTTATGCTTAATGATTTAATGTTACTACTGCAGTATAATGATTATTGTGGTTACTATAATGTATTACTGTAATCGCATTATATCTTTAGATATGCAAAAAATATGAATGAATTGATTGGTTCTGAAATTGCCAGAAATTAAGTTTGTTTAGATATGCATGAATTTAGGGGGAGACATAATTATTTTGCTGTCATCATCAAAAAGGGGGAGAATATTGACTTATGTCATACTCTATCCTAAATGTTTTGATGATGACCATATTATATTTCTAATCATGCTCTATGCAGTTTCAGGAAAAATATTGTCGTGACAGGAACCTTAAGGATGTAAACATAAAGACTTGAAGTTATTGAAGGATGGAAGTCATATTGAGTTCTAGGAGATAAATGTAAGATCTTTGCATTATTTACTTTTCAATACAAGGCTTTAGGTCATTTGCATTGTATATATATTTTATAAATGGAAAGGCTTTAAAAAATTACTCTAAAATAAATAAATCAATGTGTATGAAGAGTTTTACAAAATCTTGAAGTAAATGGGAATTTAAAAACTGTTATAAAGAAATAAGACCTTTAGAAAATTAATTGCCATAAATCATGGTTCATAAAACTGCATAATCTAAGCGATGTAATAAGATTTCCCACCAACTTAATTAATGGCAAATCTTTTATATAGTAATGAATTAGTGCACTACAAGTGGCTGTTTTTTTTTGAGATTGCATGATATTATGGAAAGTTAAACAAACTGATTATAAAACATGTGATATTGTGCTTCCATAATTTAAGCTACGGATGTACAACTATATAACACAAATCTAGTTAATTCATTAATTCTCTCATAACTGCATCTTATATAAAACATATGATTGGGAATAGTTGTGGATTTGAACATATCACGTGATGGTCACATAATCAGGATATAAAATCAATTTTCCCCTACATCAGCATCCATAATCGGTATTAAATCATGCAATTTGTACCAACGGTCCAAGAGTAATTCAAGTATATTAGCAACGGTAAGATGTTCAATATGTGTATAAAAGAGAATGGACTGATATTAAGCAAGAAAACAAAAAATATACAAAGTTAATCATATATAGAATACGTTTGCAAATTACTGTGTTTTTCCACCACATCTTCTTCATACAACCAGTCGCAAATAAAATTAAAGAGTGAATTTGTTTTAATTAAAAATATATTTGTACTGTTCTTGGATCATATTATTGGTAATATCTTTCTTGTTCATCATTGCACACTAGAGCCTTGCATTTCTAAGTGATTAATTGTTTTGATCAATAGACCTCTAGTTCTAATTTGATTTTCATATAATTGATACTATCTAGATATGTTTGTTAATCCGGTTTGGATTACTGTATTTTTACAATCAAGTTTGAGGAAACATAGGTGCTTAAAAGTGCATAGGTGCACAAGGAGCAAAGGTGCTCAAGTAGCAAAGGTGCTCAAGTGTTGGAAACTTGTATTTTAATTGAAGTAAAGTAATAAAAATGAGTCTCCAATACTAGTTGATATTGGACGTGGATTATACTACTATTATAAAGGGTAGTAGTTGAACCACGTAAAAATCCTTGTGTTTGTGTGATTGCTTATTGTGTTACTCTCTATCACTGAGCTAATTAAGACTATCATCCATTTGGCTAAAAATCAATCTAGCAGCTTGAATTAAGAATCTAAAATTCCAGTATTTAATTCTACATCCTGCATTCATATACTGATAATCTGATAAGTTTAAATATTCTATCTAGCATCCTGCATTATACATTAATCATTCTACAAACCTAGAAAATTTATTCAGCATCCTGTATTGGTAATTTGGTATACATAGATATTCAATCCAACATCCTGCATTGAATAAAAGAAAGAATTTTAAGTTATAAAGTTTTTTACATCGTTTGTTTCCACACTTATTCAACCCCCCTTCTAAGTGTGCCTATACTTAAATTTTAATGACATTCTGCGAAGCAATAATATATAGCGCTGTAAATAAAGCATTCATTCACATCCATTCAATGTAAAGAATAAAATTCACACACATGCAGATAAAAAGGGAATTAAAAAGATTGAAATGCGGCTTAAGCCCTCTACTGTCCCCAGCAGAGTCGTCATTTGTCGACGCCAGGTTTTTTCTTTTTGTTTCTTTTCTAGGTGTTTTTCTACCCTTTATTTTATGTTGATTTTATTTATCTTCCTTAAAGGGTGTTTAGAAAAGACCAACATACATGTCAATGATTTGAAAAGATTGATTTTAATGATTGGGCCAAATTAGACAGAGCCACAAGTTGGTATGAGTTCAAAATGGTTGTACCAACTCAACCGACTTCTGAATGATTTTCGTAATATAGTTCAATATGTGACTCCATTTAATTAGTTTGGAACTCGAGATTCATCAAGTTTGGGGGCTTGCTTAAGCAAGGGGAAGGTGTTAATGTGACACCCCCAAAATGTATACATCATCCATCTTGAGTCGCGAAATACATGCTACAAAATGTAAATACAAACTTTTTTTATATAGTACGACACAACGTAGCTGAGAGTTTCAAAATGGATAATGTCTCGTAGAGAGTATCCAAACTCAAATAAAGTCCTCCTTACAATTATTATCACACTATTTCACTGAATAGTGAGGACTACTAATGCAAACATCTGGACAGTCACTCCGTTCCCCGACTAGTCCCAGATACGTTCTCATTTCTTGAAGAGAACAATGAAAGCAAAAGGGTGAGCTCAACTAGCCCAGTAAGAAATATTATGACTAAGATAATGCAGAATAATTTATCGTTAGCCTTCAACAGTGTTAAACTGATAAAATATAACAAACATCAAGTTTAACTGCAGCGGAATAAGCAATCCATTAGAAGAGTCAAGTAGAGCATAAAATCTACTATCTTCTATGATTTAAAAGGTTTTTCATCACTTTTATCGCTGAGGCTCATCTTAATAAATAATCCACATCATCAGCCCTGCACTATGGCCAAGGATATTCTTTAGTATCACGACCATAAATTATCCATGCACTATGGGCCAAAGATATCCGTGTATTCATCAATGGTCATGATCATGTCAACAACTGTCCATCAATGCACTACGGGCCAATGAGAACTTTTACCACATCATTTGTAACATTACGGTCATGATTATACCAAATAATCCCTGGTCATAATCATACCAAGTCCATCTATGCACTACATGCCACGGATGACTTTCAACATAATATAAACATGAGGATGATGACAATGATATAAGAATTCAATAAAACAAGTTCAAGGATAAATTTTTAAAGATTTATAATTTAATTTATCCAGAATTCAATATTGTCCAATTTGTCAACATGATACTGCTTTGTGGAGTAAAATTCAAGAATGATAATGTATCAAAAATGATTTGGACCGAAAAAAAGCAATTTTTGTTATGAATAGTACTCTGAGTGAATAGTACCCTAGTGAATAGTACTTCAGGAATAGTACTCTGTGAATAGTACTTTGTGAATAGTACTTTATGAATAATACCCGTGAATAGTACCGTATAAATAAATAGTACTCATGGATAGTACTCCGACATGAAAAACTTAAAATTTAACAAGAATGTGTAGAAAATATCCTTGTGAAGCGATACTAGATGAAACACAAATTTCAAGGATATTCTAGTAATTTCACGGAATATAGAAGCAATACTTTAACCGAATGATGGTATAATCAGGAATACGAGATGAAATAATATTACTCACATACTACAGAGTATGGAAGAAAATATTATTCCTATGAATACTGAACAAAATATTATCCTTTACCTCAGAAGAAGATTGGATACTAAAATAGTGAGGTAGCAGACTTCTCTTCTACTTTCTCTCAAAAGCTTCTCTCTCTCTATAACTTATCTTCTATAATTGCTCTTGTGAGTCTTAGTGAATTGGTGAGAATAAAATAAGAATGAGCTCTTATTTATAGGAAAATATAGTTTCGATAATTGCATGTTTTGGGGCTCAAAATATTACAGTATAATACCTTCATCTTTTCCTTCATTTTTAATTTAGTCCTGTAAATATTATCAAACTTGCACCACCTCCCCTAATAGTACATCATTTGAATCAATAGTACAATCATGTGAATAAAATAATTACAGTATAGTACCTTCATCTATACCTCCATTTTTAATTTAGTCATGCAATTAATATCAATCTTGCACCATCTCCCCTAATAGTACGTGCATGTGAATCAATAGTACACACATGTGAACAAATAGTTATAAACATGTGAATTAATAACAATTAATTGCTTATTTATCCGATTAATTACCTGATTGGTTAATATAACTTCCAGACATCCATTATTATCGAAATAGATGTCGATTTCCACTAACACTAATAATCCCAACATAAAGGAAATATCAATTTCATCTTTAATCAACACGAACTTATTCATCATTAATATTATAACTCATAATATTTAACAACTAGATCATTCCTAGGAAAGAGGGGGCTTTTCGAGAAGGATTTCTCCCCATTGGCGCTCAATTAGGTGACCAAGCCTCTCCTTGACAGAACTTTCTAGACATTGTCAATATTGAAAATAATAATATGAATAACTTTATCGTCTCAATTATTGATTTAATAATATAAAATATTATGCAAATGATAATGTAACAATTATTGAATCAATAATATAAAAGATATTATGCAGCAATTACTATAGCAATAATTGAGTATAACTGAGTGACTTCTCACGTAAGCATCAATAATCAATACTGTGTGCTACTATGCAACCACGCCAGACATCGCATTTTTTTACCACCAAGTAGTTCAACGGTTTTAACGGTAAAACTTTCGCCAATATTTTTATAAAAAGATAATTCTGTCGTTTTCTAACTACGACAATACTTTCATTGTGGGGTCCACCAATGATTGTGCCGTCGTACGAATATTCCCTGTTAAAACGAATATTCCCCGACCAATCAAATATTACATAACCACTTGCTTACTTTGCAAAATTTGTAAATAATACCCACAATTATAACATTATATCAAATCCACACCATAATATTCAAAAATATATTTTGAGAAAAATTAATCTTTATTCATAAAAGTTGTGGTCTTACAATAAAGCCCTGACTTCCGTGAAACACGGTTACCGCTACTTTTTCATTCCCTATACATTGTGTTTGTATTTGTGTGTGTGTCTGTTGAAAGCTTTTGTTTTGCAAAGATGTTTTGTTCTTTGTTTTGAAAGTAGTGTTGTGCCTCTTTGAACCTATGTACAAAGAGTTTGATTTACATAAAATTCAGTTTTAAAAAAGATATGAAAATGAGGTTTTAAATTTTGGTTTTCAAACCCTTTTTCCTGGATAGGAATCAAGGCCCTTTGATACTTCTAATTTTATTCTAATGACGACTTTATTTGATTTAATTTCTCGAGATGCGAAGCATCTTCGAGGCTAATTATGAACTATTTACAAGGGTCAAACTTCTTATGGGCATTTAAGCCATCAAAGTAAGCTCGAGCACCACATATATGATTTTTCACTATTTTAGAGCCTTAAATCCGAATAGCCATTTTAAGGCCCTGGATTTGTTTGGTTTTAGCACATAAAACGCAGCGGAAATAAAATAGTTTAAAGTACAATTTCGAAACCCTAAAACAGGGTCCATCCGAAAAATAATTAATTTAGTGGTTAGAAAATTTACCGATAAGAAAGCTTGAAATTGATGCGGTTGAATCTCCAACACAATCCAACGGAACAACGTCTCTATGGTATCAACACGAGTGCTCGCAAATCGTCGTACGATTCTGCAATTGAAGGGAGCTGCAATACTAGCCACCAAAGGAATAGGTTTTTGAACATTTCTCTAGTCTCTCTCTAACAACGGCTAGGGTTTGTGAGGTTATGATCATTAACCCTAAAATAGCTGCTACATATCATATATATAGCGGTTAAAAAGGATTAATCCAAAACCCTTTTAAAATCCGAAATTATTTATATATATATCTTAATTAAGTCTTACTTAATTAATATACCTATATATAAATTATCCTATTAATTTAAATTCGTAATTTAAATATTATCAATCATATTGACATATTTAAATCTTTATAATTTAAATTAATTCCCTTTTAATTACGTTTTATGTGTGTGATCCTATAGGTTATTATTACGTTGGCAATAATTTTAAAATCATATTATAAAATCATAAACAGTGAGCGACATCTAGTAATGTATCACTGCTACCCAAGTAATAATAAGATCGATGATTCGATGCAACCTTTTCATGACCAATGTTTCAATGCAATTTAATCCTTTTAACCTTGACATCCTAGATAAAACTCGAGTCATGGAATATGTCATACTCTTCATAATTTAATCTGACCAATGAGATTTGGTCATCAGTTAATCCACATATTAGTCTCAATGCATCATTGTTGTCCTGTCAAAAATGATACTCTACTAGGGACATTTAAGAGCAATGATACTAATTGTAATTATATAATCTCATGTTCAAGTCACATACTTGAAACTATATAAACTGTATCACTATTCTAAGGAATTTTATTAAGTTAACATTTATATAACGCAATAAATAAAACCATAATAAAATCATTCATTTATTCAATCAAATATAATATCAAAATGTTAAGCAATTATATCAAATAATTGGCCTTTAGAGCATAAACTCTAACAGTCTCCCACTTGCACTAGAGCCAATCACTCATGTATCTAATTCCCATGGAACTAGTGTGACCGTCCGTGCTTCGCTATGCATAAAGCCTTGGTCAGTGGATCTGCAACATTATCATCTGTTGGCACTCTTCCTATATGTACATATCCTCTATTAATGATTTCACGGATGAGATGGTACCTCCTAAGTATATTCTTGGATAGTTTGTGAGATATGGGTTCCTTAGCCTATGCAATGGCTCCATTATTATCACAGTATAGAGCAACCGAATCAACAATGGTTGGAACAACACCAAGTTCAGTGATGAACTTTTGAATCCATACAGCCTCCTTGGTTGCACTAGAAGCATCAATATACTCAGCCTTTGTTGTAGAATCGGCTACTGTCTCTTGCTTCGAACTCTTCCAGCTAACAACACCACCATTAAGGCAAAACACAAAACTTGACTGAGACTTATAATCATCATTGTCAGTTTGGAAACTAGCATCTGTGTAACCCTTTACTGCTAGTTCATCTTCACCTCCATACACCAAGAATGAATCCTTAGTCCTTTTCTGGTACTTGAGGATATTTTTGACTGCTGTCCAATGACCTTCCTCATCTTGTGATTTCGGACATTGGGCCTTAGAGATCTTTACACCATGAGTCATGGGTAGGTTTCCTCTTTTTGCCTCTTGCATGCTGAACCGTTTCAGCACTTTATCAATATATGTACTTTGACTTAGGACGAGCATTTTTCTCGATCTATCTCTATAGATCCTGATACCTAAAATATAGGCAGCAACACTCAAATCTTTCATGGAGAAACATTTTCCTAACCATGTTTTTACAGCCTGTAAGGAAGGAATGTCATTCCCAATAATTAATATGTCATCAACATATAATACTAGGAATACAGTGTGACTCCCACTAACCTTCTTATATACACAAGGTTCATTTTCATTTTTAATAAAGCCAAACTCTTTGATTTCTTCATCAAATCGAAGATTCCACCTCCGAGAGGCTTGCTTCAATCCATAAATGGATCGCTATAGCTTACATACCTTTCCAACATCCTTTGGAGTGACAAAACCCTTAGGTTGTGTCATATACACATCTTCAAGGAGATTTCCGTTCAGGAAAGCAGTTTTGACATCCATCTGCCAGATTTCGTAATCATAAAAAGCTGCAATAGCAAGTTAGATCCTGATGGATTTAACCATTGCCACTGGAGAGAAGGTTTCATCATAGTCAACACCTTCAATTTTTTTGAAACCTTTTGCTACCGGTCGGCCTTTATAGGTTTGTACATTACCATCCATGTCGGTTTTTTTCTTGAAAACCCACTTGCACCCGATTGGTTTTACCCCTTCGGGTGGATCAACCAGAGTCCATACTTGGTTAGTATACATGGAGTCCATCTCAGATTTCATGGCTCAAGCTATTTCTCAGAATCCTGTCCATTCATAGCTTCTTGGTAGGAAGCATAAGCATCACATCGCCATTTTGAGTCACAAGATATCCATAATATCTCTCAGGCTCTTGGCGTGTCCTACCAGATCTAAGAATGCCTTGTGTAATTTGAGCAGGTTCACTTTCCACAATATCTTGTGGTTCCTGCTCACCTTCCAACTCAAGTTCAATGATATTTTGTGGTTCTCGAATTTCTTCGAGTTCTACTTTTCTCCCACTGTTTCCTTTAGAGACAAATTCTCTTTCTAAAAAAATACCAGTTCAAGCAACAAACACTTTGTTCTCAGAAGGTTTGTAGAAATAATACCCCCTTTTGTTTCCTTTGGGTATCCCACAAAATTACATTTGTCAAATTTGGGTCCGAGCTTATCAGAATCCAGATGTTTTACAAACGCCTCGAAACCCCAAATCTTCATGAACGACATACTAGGACGTTTCCCAGTCCACATCTCATATGGTGTCTTCTGAACCGTCTTTGTAGGAACACGGTTAAGTGTGAATGCAGATGTCTCTAGGGTATGACCCCAGAAGCATATTGGAAGATCTGCATGACTCATCATTGATCGTACCATGTCCAACAAGGTTCGGTTCCTCCTCTCAGATACACCATTCCATTGTGGTGTTCCAGGTGGAGTGAGCTATGATACAATACCACACTCCTTTAGAAGGTCATCAAAGTATTGGCTTAAGTATTCACCTCCTCGATCGGATTGAAGGGCTTTTATGCTTTTGCCAAATTGGTTTTGAACTTCATTCTTGAATTCCTTGAACTTTTCAAAGGATTCGAATTTGTGTATCATAAGATACACATATCCATATCTACTAAAGTCGTCAGTAAATGTAATGAAGTAATAAAACCTATATCTTGCTAACGAACTCATGGATCCACATACATCAGTATGTATAAGTCCCAATATTATCGCTAGCCCGCTCATCGTGTCCAAATGAAAGGGCTTTAGTCATCTTGCCTAATAAACAAGACTCGCATTTCTCATATGATTCAAAATCAAATGAATCCAAGAACCCATCTTTATGGAGTTTGGATATGCGTTTCTCATTTATATGGCCTAAATGACATTGCCAGAGATATGTCAGATTTGAATCATTTAATTTAAATCGTTTTGTATTTATGTTATAGATAGGCATATCTAAATCAAGAACATAGAGACCGTTAAACAATTGTGCAACACCATAGCAAATATCATTCAAGTAAAACAAACAACGATCGTTCTTTATTATAAATGAAAAACCTTTCTTGTCCAAACAAGAAACAAGAATAATGTTTTTGCTTATAACAGGCACAAAATAACAATCTTCTAATTCTACAACTAGCCTAGTGGGCAAAGATAAATGATAAGTTCCCACGGCCAGTGCAACAACTTTTGCTCCATTCCCAACTCGTTGGTCAACCTCTCCTTTCGCAAAAGTCTTACTCCTTCTGAGTTCCTGCACATTAACACAAATGTGAGAACTGTGATGACCCCAAATTTGGGTATCTTCCAACATGACAGATGGTGCTCCACGATACTACAATCCATACAATCATTCCATTGAGATAACAACAAAATGAGTGTAATTACTATCTTTATATTACATTTGTAATAAATCCTTTCCCAGGTTCATAACCGAATACATTCGTTATTCTTCATAAGTATATTACATACAAATACACTAATCTATTACAAGACGATTAATTGTCCATCTTAGCCTTGCCTTTATCTCTCTTAGAACTCTCAGTTCGTTCGGTTTTAGCTTCAAACATATGGTTCAAGCAAGAATGAACATAACTAGCTCAGCAAGTCTTAACAAAGAATCATATGAATATCATATTAAGAATTGCATGCTTTACTTCCATAACTGAATAATTAACTATAAAGCACTATTAAACATTTGACTAGTACTTCTCATGTCATAACAATAATTCCAAAGTATATACACAATAGCTTAGGAATTCTAAACCGGTCAATAGACCACGAACATACTCTTTCCCTTTTCATACTTGAAAAGGATATCCGGCACTAAGGCCATCCACCCGTCTTTACTTACGAGCACTTCAAGGTGATCAACCTATTGTACTCTATGTTGATCAACACTCTTACGTTAAATGTATTTACGTTAAACATTTGGCAACCTCGCGTGCCCATCGAATAATCGATGAAAATACTTTGTGTTTGTACATAGACAAACTTAACTTCTCATCCGTACCAAATACTTGGCATAGGATATCTTTAACAGTTCTATATCGAAAGACTTGTAAACAAATCAAGCAACTCTTCAGTAATAGTCTAGCCGAGTTAAAACAGGCATCGACTCTTTCTTTAATACCTTTCATGAATTGTATAACATGCATCATAGAAAAATTGACTAACACGAAGGTTAGGCAAGCATTAAGAAAGACTTGCCTTCAAGCGTCTTCGAATATAAAATTCAAATACTCTCAGTCTTTACAGGATCTACATGATACATTCATATAGCACACTGTAATTAGTTATCAAACAAACTAACTTTACGGGTCTAACTAACTTCTTTCTCTTTTATGTCTTATTCGAATTAACTTTGTTATTAAAGTCGATTCAACTTCCTATACTTTGGTACAGCTCGTTAACATTCTTACGCTACTAACCGGCATGCGATCATCATTGGTGAATTACCAATGTTAAACCTCATCTATAGTTTACTTATTACGTTCTCGCGTTCTTTATTTAATTTCTATTAAACCTTACTAAATCGTCTAACATTATCACCTTATAAGTGATTTAAGGTTATCTTGATTATGAACATTAAGTACCTTCACTGTCTTACTTTAGGTCTACATTCAAATGGAACAAAACCTAACTTGGTCAACATTTTTCTACTGTCGGCGCTGCGGCGCGGCATCCCTTTCATTATAGTGGCGTTGCGGCGTCACTCTCCAGAGAGTTTTGCGGGACTTCGGATATTTATGAGAGTCTCCGAAGTTTTATTTTCTCTCACCATACCGGCGCCATAGGTATGCAAAAATACACCGAGTTGGCGCATGGTGCTGTGCCACTCGCGCACCCGGTTGGCAAAAAATCACTTTTTCTAACGAAACTCCCGACATCCTAATTTGTTCGTTTTACATCCGAATTGACCCATTCGAAAGCGTACAAGTCACAAATTACATCCTTTATGTGTTCGTATAAGAATTTCACATTTTCGAATTCGTTTACTCAGAATTTACCTTTAAGTTCATTTTTGAGCGTTCGTTTAACGTTTTCGGCCGTTCAATACTCGTTTTCTTTGTTATAAGTCAGAATGCGACGATTCTCGCGCCTACAACTCTTAATTACCTTATCTCACGTGTTGACCTTGGAAACCAACGTTTTTAAGTCACACGACAACTTTTGACCTTTAATCCGAGATTTTTTACGTTTTCGACGTTCAACGTCTATTTTTGCAAAATTCGTCATAACTTCGTTACTCGTGTTCTATAAGCCAAATCAAATGGAAAACTCCATTGATTCATCATAGTCATCCTAACCAAATAATAGACACATTCCTTAGCTATAACGGTTCTCAAATCGTTCATTCAAAACTAAGTTCACTTTCAAGACTTTCTACGGTTTTAACTTACGTAAACACTTACGATTTCTATTTGGTCATGACCTATCAATGATTTGATCATTAATAGACATCCTTATATCTCCTCAATAAACATGCTCCACCAATCTACGATTCTTCTACGAGAAAGAAATAGATAAAGATGAAGATTACGGTTTATGAGAATTTACCTTTGAAGTAATTCATGTTCTTGATAAACGTCTAAAGGTTGGCTTGAAAGTAGAATGATTAAGTGTTTCTAGATCTTTCTCTCTCTCAATATAGGTTGAACAATGTTTACAAAACATCAATCAATCAACTCTAGCTTTGTATATATATAGGCAACAAACTAAGGGGCAAAATTGTCCAAACTCCACCTCCTTACTATTCCACATCCTTAATCAAATTTGCCACCAAGTAAAGTACTTGGTGAGCAAGTTGCCACTTTACTTGACCACCAAGTGGCCGACCCACTCCCCTTTTGGATCATCCCATGGGTTGCCCCATGGGTTTTACCCATCTCATGACCCACCGGTTCGACTCGCGGTTTACTTTTTGGATTGGGCTTGACATAATTAGTATTGGGCCTTGACTTGGGCTTGTACACTTAATTCATTGGGCTTGTTATTGGTTTAAGTCCAATTAAATTATACCATACCCTTAACTCATACTCCATTAATACGTCTCGTATTCTACGCGTATAACTCCCGTATTCTCTTCGTTTAATACTCATACAATATTCGTATTATACGTCGTACTATTCTTCATACCATTCTCGTATTCATACTAATATAGTACTCGTATTTCATACGTATAATATTTGAAACGACTATACGCATTGCATTTTCCCTTTCGGAAATCTCTTTCACAACCCTTAGGTTTTAAGTCCGCAGGAGAAAACTTCGTTTGCCATAACGGAATATTATTAGATATTACATAATATCTTCGTATTCCATCATTACGCGTTTCTCGGAATTTCCAACCTAAGCTCTGAACGAAATCGGATGAATAGTGTTTTTACGCAAACATTCTCGAAAAACTTTCGTTTTTGTCTTGATAATTGACAAAAATTAATCCTAGCACAAAGCCAGAATACTAACCACATCCATATATTATAGGTCAGAGAACGACCTTCGAACATCTTTGTGACAACCCAAGAATTTAGAATATTTTTAAAATTTTTATTAATTAATTTAAGGTTCAGTATTAGAACCTAGACAGAAAATAAGTGCATGCGTTTGATATTTTTAAGATAGAATTTTGAGGATTTCAAAATTCTGTGAAAGATTTAGGTGAATTATTCAAGATTAAGAGAATAAGCGTTTATGTTCTGTGCATGTGTGTACAGTATGTGGTTAAGGGTTAACCAGATAAACGATATATGTAACAAACCCTATGTATATATTAAGAACGTCAACGTTCGGTTAGAAAACCCTAGCGATTAACAAGAAACCCTACAAACCGGTTCTGGAAACCCTAATTTCAGTTCTGGGAATTCGAAACCCTAATTCGATGTATGAAACCCTAAATCGGGAACTTAATGAGGTAAGTGTACATCATTATAGGATTAATTAGGGTTAATCTTAACAAATTGGTTACAAAACCCTAATTCCAAATTTGAAACCCTAATTATAGATTTGAAACCCTAATTTATAAATAGGGAAAAACCTATGTGTTAATTTAATAATTATAATGTTAAATAGGAAACCCTAATCCTAATTTTCAATTTATGAGTAATTAAAAAACCCTAATCTAATTACAAAGTCTAATTTCTATTTTAGAGAATTAATTTTTCTATTAGAAACCCTAATTCGTGGGTTATAAACCCTAATGACCATTTTGACCCTAGTTGCTTAATTAGCGATATTAATTAGGAAATATTAATCCTAATTAGCAAGATTGAATTATGATTAAGAAATTTTAATATAATTAAAAAATTCTAATTACAATTTAGAAAAATTAATTTTCTATTTTTAAAATCGAAATTCGGAAATGTTAGAAATTAAATTTGCAAAGTTAAGGGTTAAACCCTAAACCCTAAGGGTTTGCATCAAATGACCAATCTAGAAATAAAATTAATTGCTAAATGACTATAATACCCCTATTGCATTATTGAACCTAACTTGTCAATCTTGCCAAGATGTGAGTTGGCCACCCACTCTAACCACTCCATATGCTCTATATTAAACACATCAGCCGAATTTTTGTAGATCCTAGCAACAAATCAACATATTTAGATTAAAAGAGAGAGAAATGAGTCACTTACATTTTTATTTCTCTCCAAGACCTTCTCTCTCTAGAAATTTGGATCTTAGAGTGAAAGAGTGTGAGAAGATGAACCATGATCAGTTAATAGCAAGCCAAGAGAAACAATCAAAAGTCAGAAATCAAAGATCATGCTTGAAAGGTATAAAACCCAAAAATTTCGAAAATCATGTGATCCATGTTGTTTGATGTTAGTTGTTGTTTAAAGTTGTGTAATATGGTGTCTATAAGTGATCTGGGTTGATAGATCATGGATCTATAACATCTCGATGCACGATTTAGAAGTTTTCTTAAATCTAGAAAAAACTTGAAATAGTGGCCTGACAGTCATATGTCAGGGCCCATAGATCGTTATCTGTTTTTGATTTCTTATGTTTTAAGTTATACATGTGTTCTATGTCATGTCGACTGTGCTCTGAAACAAGAAACACGACCAGATCATGAATAGATTAAGAGATATGACCGGTCAAAGACCGTTGACCATTCACGAAAATGCAATTCTGGCAGCCCAGAATTCCAGAAGTTCTCTGACAAGTTATTCCAGGCGCTAGATCTTGAGTTGTTTTAAGTTGTTATGTGATGTTGTTTGTTGGATATTGTATATTGACATGCAGGCTATACATATAAACATTTATATTACCAAAATCATAAACCGAAACGAAAATAAGCATGGTCAAACTAGGGTTGACTATCAGCCGGAAGAACAAATCTGGGAAAACCCAGATTGTTCAAGAACAGTTTTTCTGGGCTAATTTGACCGGCCCAGATTTTGCGTAATTTAGGTTGGACTGATGTTATATATATGTACCTTGTCATGTTTACTACAACATGGAACCTTTATATCACCTAAAAGAGACCCAGATGCCAAGTAATAAAGCTTTAAAATAAGGCCTAGCAACTGTTCTTCATTTCTAGAAAACCCATAAATGAAGAACAGCTCTGACATGATATTTGGAGGCTTAGATCTTGCTGTTATATTGTGTAATGACCATGAAATTAGTTGTAGGTTGTAGTCTTAAATTCGTACTACTATCCTAACACCATTAGCGACCCAGAAATCAGCAAGAACCCTGTTTAAATGTTGGTCAAACCTACCACCCTACACACTGCCTATGAGTTTCTGGGCAAGGCTCAAGAACACATATATAGCGACAGATTACTGTCATTATAGGGCCTATGTGACGCTTATATTTATTTTAATTTTTGATTTTCCAGAAATTATTTAAAAATAGATAAAAATGGATTTTAATTATTAAAAATACAAAATAAATTCCGAAAAATTATTTTAAAGTCTGAAAAATAGTTTTTAATTATTTTGAGTATATTTAATAAATATTTATATTTTTGAAATATAAATGGCATTTATTTATTTAATTATAATATTAAATAAATTATTTAAAAATGATTTAAATACATGAAAATTATGAAAAATAATAATATGTTATAATAAAATATTTTAAGTTATTTTAAGTGACTTTTAATTTTTTAGGATGAATTTCATTAATTAATCAATATTAATGATAATTAGTTTATTTAATAAGTATATTAAATAAATTATGGAAAAATAGAATAAATGATTTAAAAATCATATAAAAATGATTTAAGGGTTAGAAAAATATTTTAAGTTATAAAATATAAATTTTGATATTTTGTCATGAAAATATTAATATTTTAATATTAATAGTAATTACTGGGATAATGAATTTAATTGTTTAAAATCATGTAAATATGATTTTAAGTTATTAAAAATACTTTGAGATATTATAAATATATTATAATATTATGTGATGATTTTCATTAATATTTGATAATAAATAAATATTAATGATATAAGAATAATGTATATTTAATTTATTTAAATACGATATTCATAATAAATAGTAATAATTATTTAAAAATTATTACGAGCTTGTGAAAATTATTTTGACTATTATTAAATTATCGTAGATAATGGTTAAGTGTTTAGACAGAGTTTAATTGAACTTAAACTCGAGATTTGTCCGACTAGACCATCGGGACGTTAGAATTTTGTCGAATTCAAGTCAGACTAAAATAGTTTGACCTGATACTGATCCTTATGTGTGTTATAGACTGATAGGGTTATGTGTTACATGTGTTTAGGTTATTCTATGTATATCTATATATATAATAGTATTATATTGTGATGATATTATTCTAATATTGGAGATCTATATTACTAATATTAGGTCTTCGGATAAAGCGATATAAATTATGTAGCGGTAATCAATGGTTCAGGCAAGTTTGTTTTACTTAACTCTAATAAGAGTTGTTTCATTCGGATAAGCTTATGGTTAATCATTGCTGGTTGCCATGAATTGTACTCTGTACATATTGTATGTATAAGTCAGGTATGAAAGGCTGATCACCTTCATTACCAGTTGGTTCAGATATATTTGTTCATGTATAATACTTGTTCAGTCATAAATTTGTTCCTGCTAGTTCATAATTATATTGTTGAATTATAGACAGCCAATTATTCAAATCATTTCAACCATGATATATCGTTATATTGTTGAATTTAAACTTGCTGGCCAACTTTCATGCTCACCCTTGCTATATCATGATAAAACATTGCAGATTAAGGCGAATACGTCGGATACAAGGAAAGGTTAAAGATAGTGCCAACTTAAAGTTAATATGCGCGATTAGTTTTGTAATAGTGTAGTATAATAATAATGTTATGTGTTAAATAAGTTATGAAATGTGTATTAAGTTAAGGTTACTAGACCTTGGGGAATAGTGTATAAAATGTATTGTATAAACAATTTATGTTTATATCTTTCGCAAATAGTAATAGTTGTATAGAATGATCGAATCGGATCCGCTGTGATTTGGGACCTCGGATTTGGGGCCCTCACATTTGATATCAATGACGTTGGTTATGATGCCTAGGTAGGAATACCTGAGACCAATAACCGCAGTGATTAGGATAAGTACTAACTCAAATAGAGTTAGTTGGTCGGTAAGATTCAAAGACGAATCTCGGCGAGTTATAAGATACGGAGTTCCTAACTCTGATAATAAAGTTGAACAGTAGTGGTGAATAGATAGAGTCTAAAAGACTAAAAGTGTAGTGTTAGAAGATTGTAAAACAAAAGGATCATAGTATAGAAATGAATCGTAATATATACGATGAGATCACTCAGTGATCTGATAAGTTGACAGCAAGAAACAGAATCAATCTGATGATTGGAAAAGTTTACAGCAAGATTGTTGTGTGAATTGGTACAGATTCAGGAAAGGATTATGAATACGAGTTGAATGAAATTCGTATTGAGAAGGGAGTTAGTGGTAGGTGGGGATTCAGTTGAGGATTCATGTCGGCAGCTGAGTTGTATGATTCCTTGTATAGGCAGGGAATTGTACTTGGTGTAACAACTACTTAGTTCTGACAATGATAATCATTGAAATGTTTGTTTCGCGATATTTTCTATATGCATGTTAAGAGGGTGATTCCTTTCTCATGTGTATAATAGATAGATAGGTCATAGGTAGAGGATATAAGGTTAACTACGAGTTCTTAAAACTCATACTTATGTGACATTCTTGATTCATAGTTATATGAAATGTTTATGAACCCCACAGCGAATGGACGCCAAAGGTCAGACTAGGAAAGTTCTTAAACTCATATGATTGTGGCAATTTATGGACTCATAAGTGTGGTTTTATGAACTGGGTATAGTTGTTTGTAAATGGAGTATTGAGGATTATAGGAACAGATAAATTGTTAAGAAAATGATTATTAGTGGAGACATAAGTTTTCCAAAACTCCTAGCTATGCTAGACTTCGAAATTTTGACATCAAGCTAAATACGCACTATGTGCCTTTAAAAAAAATATGTAGACTTGTAATCATTTTTGAAACGGTTTAAAGTATAGTCTATGCTACTTATTCAGCTAGACGCAAATGATTTGAAATATCAAAATATATTTTATTTATCACTCATGTACCATGTAACTTTAGTGTTTGAGATGATAAAAATTTGATGGAGTTGTAAATACAGGAATACTTTGTGTGAATTTGATCTAAAATCGTTATTCCACTATTGTATGATGTGTTATGACAAATTCATACAATGACGGCATCCTCAAACGGACTGTTAATACAGTGATGTCATTTTCTCAAAAATATTTTCAAAAATTTTAATTTGCCAACGGGGTTTGGCTACACTTTAATAATTCGATTGAATTGAATTATTGATATGAGTCTATGTTATTCGATTCAGCTAGGCTAATGTTATGAAAACTCTAAGTGTTCATTGAAAGAAATTTCTCGAACCAAATTGTTTTGGTGCGGAATCCAGTAAGACTGAGGTAGAATTTTGTGCCTATGGCAGTGAAGAGAAACAGATAAAATCAGTACATGGCCAGTACAGGACATATCGGGCTAATCACCCTTTGTGTCTGTAAGTTATGACGGTTTGCAGATAAATTTCCGTATAACCATTGCGAAAATGATAGACAAATAGTCTATATGACTCATCAGCAAAATTTGAAAATTTTTACTCTTGTGAGTGGTGTATTGGGTAGAATGTGATGATGTGTATGTATTGTGTATGGTGTATAGTGTATGGTGTATGGTGTATGGTAAATTTCGGGGACGAAATTTTTAGAAGAAGGGGTGAATGTGACAACCCGAGAATTTAGATTATTTTTAAAATTTTTATTAATTAATTTAAGGTTCAGTATTAGAACCTAGACAGAAAATAAGTGTATGCGTTTGATATTTTTAAGATAGAATTTTGAGGATTTCAAAATTCTGTGAAGGATTTAGGTGAATTATTCAGGATTAAGAGAATAAGCGTTTATGTTTTGTGTATGTGTGTACAGTATGTGGTTAAGGGTCAAGGGTTGACCTGATAAATGATATCTGTAATAAACCCTAAGTATATATTAAGAACGTCAATGTTCGGTTAGAAAACCCTAGCGATTAACAAGAAACCCTAGAAACAGGTTCTGGAAACCCTAATTTCTGTTCTGGGAATTCAAAACCCTAATTCGATGTATGAAACCCTAAATCGGGAACTTAATGGTGTAAGTGTAAATAATTATAGGATTCATTAGGGTTAATCTTGACAAATTGTTTACAAAACCCTAATTCCAAATTTGAAACCCTAATTATGGAATTGAAACCCTAATTTGTAAATAGGGAAAAACCTATATGTTAATTTAATAATTGTAATGTTAATTAGGAAACCCTAATCCTAATTTTCAATTTATGAGTAATTAGAAAACCCTAATCTAATTACAAAATCTAATTTCTATTTTAGAGAATTAATTTTTCTATTAGAAACCCTAATATATGGGTTATAAACCCTAATGACCATTTTGACCCTAGTTGCTTAATTAGCGATATTAATTAGGAAATATTAATCCTAATTAGCAAGATTGAATATTGATAAAGAAATTTTAATATAATTAGAAAATTCTAATTATAATTTAGAAAAATTAATTTTCTATTTTTAAAACTGAAATTCGAAAATGTTAGAATTAAATTTGCAAAGTTAAGGGTTAAACCCTAAACCCTAAATTAGTTCAAACCCTAAACCCTAACCCAAACCCTAAACCCTAAGGTTTTGCATCAAATGACCAATCTAGAAATAAAATTAATTGCTAAATGACTATAAACAATAACTCATACAAAACAAAGCAATTTAAAATAAAAACTTCCTTATATTAAAATGCTTCTTTATAGCTCAAAACTATTTACAAGTTGCTTTCCATAGCCCAAAAGCTATTACATATATATCCCACGATTGACTTCAACAAAAATTTGGATTAACAAAAAAAAAAAAAGACTACCCTTTAATTATACAAAAGAGGGTTTTACGTCACTACACAAAAGTATGTACCATACTAACTCCTAATACTGCCTAACAACATTCTCATGCTTCTCGTTCGCTAAAATCGACACAATATCTCGACTTATAGTATGTCGAGTCTGTCCCGACTCAATAAAATAACAAGTTATCTTAAGCTTGA
This sequence comes from Panax ginseng, assembly GCA_020205605.1. NCBI lineage: Eukaryota > Viridiplantae > Streptophyta > Magnoliopsida > Apiales > Araliaceae > Panax > Panax ginseng. Next base: position 103,534,005 of record CM035143.1, read on the forward strand.
AATCCGCATGCGTACTGTCATTTATATATGACATTCGTGCTATCTTCTGGTCTTTTTCAGCCATTTTCTCACGAATTTCTACGACCTCGTTCTTATAGTCCCTAGCCTTGTTAGTCATGAGCACTTTCTCATCACGCTCTATCTCATAGTCTGACTTTGCAGACTCCTTCGCACCGTAGAGATCACTGATCTCTTCCTTCTGGTACTGCACCATATTGTGCAGTTACACGTTACGGTCAAGCACCGAGAGGTACATCGCCCTCATTGTCTCTATAGGTGTTGACTCTAGGGCAGGCATCACCGTATTAATCGATGTCACCTCCATATCATCCTCCACATCTATTATCATATTCAGATATGATGTTATTCCCATGGTCTCCTCAGAATAGTCCTCGTCCGAGTAATATTCCTCGGGCTCTGACTCTTCTAGAATCACTATAGGTATGTCTGTTATAGGCACATGTACTCTCTCAACTCTGTTCACGGACTCCTCGTTGACCTCATGTATATCCCGATACATCAAGCTATCGATTGACATCTACAATAACACATAACAAATTGATTAGTACATAATACACAATAATATAAGCACAAATCACATTTAATCCATTTAGTGTTACTTTTCATCTTTTAAATCTTTTGGTACTGAGTTTCCTCAATACCTTATTAACTCATTTGACTCGAGTTAACTTTCTTCGGACTCTTCCTTTCCTAACAAGGTTATTAGCCTAAGGTTCTTCCCCCCTTAAGTTTTATAACCTAATTCTCTGATACCAACCTGTGATGCCCCCAAATCCGGGTATCTTCCGACCCGATAGATGGTGCTCCATGATATTATAATCCATACAATCATTCCATTTAGATAACAACAAAATGAGTGTAATTACTATCATTTTATTACATTTGTAATAAATCCTTTCCTAGGTTCATAACCGAATACATTCGTTGTTCTTCATAAGTATATTACATACAAATACACTAATCTATTACAGGACGATTAATTGTCCATCTTAGCCTTGCCTTTATCTCTCTTAGAACTCTCAATTGCTTTTAAACTTTAGGCAAAACATATGGTTCAAGCAAGAATGAGCATAACTAGCTCAACAAGTCTTAACAAAGAATCATATGAATATCACATTAATAATTACATGCTTTACTTCCATAATTGAATAATTAACTATGAAGCACTATGAAACATTTGACTATTACTTCTTATGTCATAACAACAATTCCAAAGTATATACACAATAGCTTAGGAATTCTGAACCGGTCAATAGACCATGAACATACTCTTTCTATTTTCATACTTGAAAAGGATATCCGGCACTAAGGCCATCCACCCGTCTTTACTTATAAGCACTTCTAGGTGATCAGAGTATTGTACTCTATGTTGATCAACACTCTTAAAATAAACGTATTTATGTTCAACATTTGGCAACCTCGCGTGCCCATCGAATAATCGATGAAAATACCTTTTGTTTGTATATAGACAAACTTACCTTCTCATCCGTACCAAATACTTGTCATAGGATAGCGTTAACAGTTCTATATCGAAAGACTTATAAACAAATCAAGCAACTCTTCAGTATTAGTCTAGCCGAGTTAAAACAAGCATTGACTCTTTCTTTAATACCTTTCATGCATTGTATAACATGCATCACAGAAAACTTGACTAACACGAAGGTTAGGCAAGTGTTAAGAAAGACTTGCCTTCAAGCGTCTTCGAATATAAAATTCAACTATTCTCAGTCTTTACAGGATCTATATGATACATTCACATAGCACACTGTAATTAGTTATCAAACAAACTAACTTTACGGTTCTAACCAACTTCTTTCTCTTCTATGTCTTATTCGAATTAACTTCGTTATTAAAGTCGATTCAACTTCCTATACTTTGTTACGGCTCGTTAACGTTCTTATGTTATTAACCGGCATGTGATCGTCATTGGTGAATTACGAATGTTGAACCTCATCTATAGTTTACTTATTACATTCTCGCGTTCTTTGTTTAATTTCTATTAAACCTTACTAAATCGTCTAACATTATCACCTTATAAGTGATTTAAGGTTATCTTGATTATGAACATTAAGTACCTTCACTGTCTTACTTTAGGTCTACATTCAAATGGAACAAAACCTAACTTGGTTAACATTTTCTCACAAGTCACTGCCATGCCATCCATCCTTACATTATAGTGGCGGCCATCACTCTCCAGAAAGTTTTACGGGACTTCGGCACAAGGGCCACATGAGTCCATGTACAAATTCTCGCGTTGCGATGCGAGTCTCCAGACATTTTTATTTTCTCTCACCATACCATGCCATTTGCATGGTATAGTAAAATACATCGAGTTGGTGGCTATTGCATACTACTCTGCACCAGATTAACCAAAATAGTCCACTTTTCTAACGAAACTTCCGGCTTCTTAATTTATTCGTTTTACATCCGAATTGACCCATTCGAAAGCCTACAAGTCACAAATTACATCCTTTACGTGTTCGTATTAAAATTTTACATTTTTGAATCCGTTAACTCAGAATTCACCTTTGAGTTCATTTTTGAGCGTTCGATTAACGTTTTCGACCGTTCAATACTCGTTTTCTTCGTTATAAGTCGGAATGCGACGATTCTCGCGCCTACGACTCTTAATTACCTTATCTCACATGTTGACCTTGGAAATCAACATTTTCAAGTCATACAACAACTTTTGACCATTAATCCGAGATTTTTAAAGTTTTCGACGTTTAACGTCTATTTTTGCAAAATTCGTCATAACTTTGTTACTCGTGTTCTGTAATCCAAATCAAATAGAAAACTCCATTGATTCATCATAGTCATCCTAACCAAATAATAGACACACTCCTTAGTTATAACGGTTCTCAAATCGTTCGTTCAAAACTAAGTTCACTTTCAAGACTTTCTACGATTTTAACTTACGTAAACACTTACGATTTCTATTTAGTCACGACCTATCAATGATTTGATCAATAATAGACATCCTTATATCTCCTCAATAAACATGCTACACCAATCTACGATTCTTCTACGCGAAAGAAATCAAAAAAGATGAAGATTACAGTTTATGAGAATTTACCTTTGAAATAATTCACGTTCTTGATAAACGTCTAAAGGTTTGCTTGAAAGTAGAATGATTTAGGTTGAACAATGTTTACAAAACATCAATTAATCAACTCTAGCTTTGTATATATATAGGCAACCAACTAAGGGGCAAAATTGTCCAAACTCCACCTCCTTAATCAACTTTGCCACCAAGTAAAGTACTTGGTGAGCAAGTTGCCGCTTTACTTGACAACTAAGTGGCCGGCCCACTCCCCTTTTGGATCATCCCATGGGTTTCCCCATGGGTTTTACCCATCCCACGACCCACCGGTTCGACCCGCAGTTTACTTTTTGGATTGGGCTTGACATAATTAGTATTAGGCCTTGACTTGGGCTTGTACACTTAATTCATTGGGCTTGCTATTGGTTTAAGTCCAATTAAATTATACCAAACCCTTAACTCGTACTCCATTAATACGTCTCGTATTCTACGCGTATAACTCCCGTATTCTCTTCGTTTAATACTCATACTATGAAGCCCCCAAATCCGGGTACTTAAAACCCGAACTCGATGCTTCATGATACCATTTCTATAAGCTGAATAATGCTCATAATAATAACAATAATATATAGTTTAAACTTAATTTACATATGCATCAAAGTTTACTCCCAGGTACGAGACCTTTAAACATTCATTACATCATAGATAATAAGTATCATTGTCTTAATAAACTATAACTATTACACAACATATTATAAATCTCATTCGTACAGCTTTCATTTCCCCTTGTTCTTGCCTGAGCCTTCAGGTTGATCACACTTAACTGAAAACATTTAAATTTAAAGCAAGAATGAGCATTTAATTTTCCCAGCAAGTAGTAACAACAATATATATTAGCTGAAAGAATTAAATGTTTTCTTTGAAAGACACTTCTACAACGAATCAACAGTTTGTGAAGTAAGCTGAACCAATAATAACAACATATCATTTTAATATGAAATCTTTGAAACTACGTACAGACTATAGCTGGAGATCTGTCAACATACTATGAACATTGTTTTCTATTTTTAAAAAGGTTAAACAGAAATTCATCTGTAAATCGTCATAACTTACGGGAACGGGTTGGGGGGGGGTGGGGGTGATCAGCCCGTTATGCCCTGTATTGATCAATACTACAAGAACGATATTATCGTTCACTCTATCCACCTTAGGTGCACAAAAGTTTTCCCATATTCGTGATGTTCATACTTAGTCAGGAATCTGAACCAAAACAATCTGGTTGGATACAATAATGTTCTATCTTTTTCAACAATATTTTTATGTCTAGTTAAATCAAATAGCTTAGACGGCTTTTAAGTCAACGTATACATACTTGAAATCAATAAGTATGTATCAACATATGATTAAATACAATGGTTATCCAAGTGGGGACACTTGTCTAACCCTATATATACTAATTAACTAATGTAATAAATATCCAATTATACAATAATACAATGATCGGATAATGTAAGAATTCATATGAATACAAAGATTAGATACATAATCAATAATAATAGAGTTAATAATCCGCACAATAATAATATAGTTACAAACTTTCTTACTCATGTCCATTGCATAAAGTAAATGCAATAGTAGGATACTTGCACAATGTAAATAATAGATCAGATACTTGCTCAATAATAATTAGAGTAAGTTTAGGAAACTTGCATAACATGATATACCTGTTTGCACGAAATAAAAGTAGTGCATAAGGTTTAGATACTTGCCTGAGCTGCTGCTTACAATAACGTAACTTAGATTAATCTTTTATACAGCGACCTATCAGTAATAAGATCATTCGTGCAATTAGAATAGTATATCGTAACACATAGTACTGCTAATTGCAATCAACACATAACCTAATCACATTGTCACATATGTTTAACAGTCATTGGATCATAAACAGACACATACCTAGTCAATTTATCTAAGTCCAGATCAATTTCTGAAATATTTCTATATACCGACGGCTTTATCAGGTAATTATCGAGTCTAAAACTCTAATCTGTAGTTCAATATTCGTTTAGATATTTTAAATATCAGTCATACTATTTTTTGTTTATAATATATTTAATATACTAATTAAATAAATTAAATATCATTAATATTCAAATAATTATAAATATTAATGAAAAATATTCTAAATTATCAGAAATTATTTTTCATAATTTAAAATAATTTTTAAGACCATTTTAATAATTTTAATAATTTATTTCTAATTTTTAATCATTTTCCGGAAAAACCGAAAATAAAATAAATAGGAACCATCGCTATAGCATATAGCGACAGAAATCTGTCGTATTAGGTGTTCTTGGCTCAAGAACACTGACAAAGTCAGTGTTCAAGGTCCCTTGTTTGACCGATTGCAATTCCTTGATTAATAGACTTCTGAGTTAACTTAAGCATCAGTTGTGTAGTACTCATGTAGCACTACAACATTCAACACTCACTTTGATCAAACAATAACACAATAAAAAGATATGATCTGCCAAACATGCTGTCAGACCAAATCTGGGTTTCTCCAGAAACCCAGAAAATTGAGCAGCCACTTTCAATCCCATTTTAATCTATGTTCTGATAATCATTTTGGTTGTTTATTGGTTCAAAGATGTATTATACATGACAAATAATAACACAATAACAAGATCTGGGTCCAACAACAACATATACACAAGATCTAGCCCGGTCAAAATATCGCCGTAAAAGCCTTACTGCTTCGGGTTTACCTTTAAAACTAACTTCGATCAAATGGGTCACTTTGACCACTTCCTCTAATCGATCCATTAAGTTCTTATGTCATCAAGAAGCATGGATCTATAGTACAACTAACAGGCTACAAGATGTACTAAATATCAACACCAAAAACCAAAACGATTGTCAGATCCATGGGCTCAAAAATACTGCGACATCGTTTAAAGGTTCTGGGTCGCCCAGATTTATACTGGGTCATGGTCGGTTCAACCGACTTTGACCAATTATAACTTGACATCTAAACATTAAACAACTGTAAATCCACTTCCAGATTAACTACAACATTACAAGCTACACATATCAACTTTTAAACAACATAAATCATAAACAAACAAAGATTTATAAATACTTTGACATTCTCATTTTTAACCCAAAAACAAAATTTTTCAGATTTTGAAAAATCATCAATTAGAAGACTTAGATGTTATGGATCTGTAAACTACCAACCCAGATCATCAAAATGGACTACAACCAAATATTCTAACATTCAAAATTAACATCCAACACATAATTTTTGGACAGATTTGAGGTTAGGGTTTTTGTACCTTTTCTAAGCTTTGATTCTGATTTTGTTCTTCTGATCTGCTACTGGTAATCGTGGGGCTTGATCATGGACTGATCTAACAAGGGAATTTCGTGGGTTTGAGCTTGAGGGAGAATGGCTAAGTGCTTGTGAATAGTTTAGGCCAAAAATGAGCACTTTCTCTTTCTTAAATCTAGCAAATCATGTATGCATGTATGGGATGGCTGATCATATGATGTGTTATAGATTATAGGCTCATAGGTAGGTCTAGGGTGGCTAGCCAGATTTTTGCTAGATCTTGTCTAACAATAATTCAACATATGGGACAAAAGGGCACTTTGGTAATTATTTAAATTTCAAGGGTATTCTTGTCCAATGTTATTAAATCTAGGGTTTAATCACTAGATTTTATATCTTAAAGTTTCCCAAATAATTTCTAGGATTTGGACAATTAAAAATTAAAGTGTAATAAAATTTTAATTTTAAACACACTAATTAAATTAGGGTTTTTAATAGAAATTAGGGTTTTTAATAGCACATTAGGGTTTAAATAATTAGGGTTACTTAACATCATTAGGGTTCCCAAATTAACAATTAGGGTTTCCTAATTATCATTATAATTTACTAAAACAGTAATTAGGGTTTCTAATTTTAGAAAATTAGGGTTTTCAATTAATAATTAGGGTTTCTCCAATTACGTAAATTATATAATACACAAAAAAATTCATATAACACAAGTACTACAATCGCCTTGAACTCATAACCGAGTTTAGCAATTAGGGTTTAATAATAATACATATGAGGGTTATGACCTAATTTACCATATTTATTACCACTGTTATCAATCTTCTACTCATTTACAAAGACATATTTATAAAGACCGAAATTTAAAATATAATTAATATTATATTATTATTCTCATCCATTGATCAATACCCAAATTTAGGGTTTGGATTCCATATCCCATTTATTCTTCATATACAACATCAATAATTAAGCTAAAATAATTAACTTAAATATTCTTCGAACAAATTCATATAATAAAATATTTATTTTTATACTTCTAATAATCATTTCATATATTATTTAAATAATATAAAATCATGTTTTCATGGAAAATAATTAATAAAAACATTTCGCTTACAAAATTAATTACTATAGGAATATAATTTGTAGTGATTAATAATTCTAAAATTATTTATAGGTAATAAATATATTTGCATTTATCATACATTACTTGACACATATTCTCATCATTAAAATAAAAAAAAATTATATGCAAAATTTCTTATTTATTTACATAGAAAATATCGGGTTATTACATTCACCCTCCCTTATAAGGATTCCGTCCCCGGAATCACCGTTGTAAAAATCCATACGTACATACAAGGGTACATACATACATAATAATTGCAAGTAGATCTCGATCATATTTGATCAAACTGATCTTTAACTATTTATATAAAGCTTATCTTTCTGATTAAACGGAAATTTTATTTCTAAAAGAACTCAAATTCCTCCCTCAAAATTTTATTTATAAAATAAGTTGCTATATAAAGGAAAATCAAATATATACACGAAAATAAAAGTTATTCGAATAATACATGGAGTTCCATTCCCAAATTGCCATGATATCCTCGGACCATCATATTGAAGACTCGTATGGGTGGTTTGTTGGTTAAAGTCATTCCTGTGATTGCCATAGTCCCGCTTCCTTTTCCCGTGGTTACACTCCCCTACCTCCATTTTCCTCTTTTCGACAATCCTCACCTTATGTTCAGTTGATCCACATAGAAAACATCCATTGTTCATCCTTGGGTTGGGGCAGTTGGGAGAGATATGACCCTCTTGCCCGCACTTGTACATACAAACTTACCCTTCAGACACTCACCAGAGTGGTTCTTCCCACATTTTCCACACTGAACTATCTGCTTCTTCACACCTTCCTGCTTCACCTGAACATTCCCAAAATAATTCCCCTTTTCTTTTCTCACCCCTATTCCCACTATTAGTTTCCACCCTCACAACTCCTACAGACTTGCTTTTGTTCCTCTTCTCCTTGTTGGCCTCACTCCCCTCCTCAGCTATGATAGCCTTTTCCATGAGTGCTGCAAAAGTATTGATTTTCAACACTGCCACCTTGTTGTAGAGCCAGGGTTTTAATCTCAGCTCGAACCTTCTTGCCTTCCTAGCCTCCGTTTCAACTTGATGTAGAGTGAACCTAGCCAACTCATTAAACTTTGCGGCATACTCCGTAACAGTCATGTTCTCCTGCTTTAACTTTAGAAATTTTACCTTCATCCTAGCATGTATGCTAGCTGAGAGGTAGTTTTCGAAAAACAAAGTCTTAAACCTAGCCCAAGTAACTACTCCCTCTCCTGCCCTAGTTTGATTTGCTTCCCACCAAAAGTTTGACTCCCCTTTCAACATATAAGTGGCAAAAGAGGTCCTTTGCCCCTCATATACCCTAGCAACTATGAACGCCTTTTCTATCTCGTTAACCCATGTCTAGGCTTCTATAGGGTCAGATGTTCCCCTGAATTCTGGTGGTCCTACTGCCTTAAAATCTTTGAAGTTTGCCAAGCGATTGTCTGGTCGGTTTCCTACAGCTGGTATTCCCTGCTGCATAGCCTGAGCTACCATGTTCGCAATGTTTTGCATTGGGTCTTGCTATTGTCCCTCAGCGTTGTTGACACATTCCTCTGCCCTTTGATTTCGTGTTTGACGTCTTGGCGGCATTATCTAATTACATAAAATCATAAATTTAACTTACATTCTAAACCTTATTGTATAAGTTTAACATGTAACACAAGTTTTATCTAAAACTTATTCCATTAATGAAACATTGATTTGTATTCATCAATTCAAAGTACATTACATCACGTAGCACATACTGCTATCCCCTTGTGACCACTAAAGTCAGGAATTACTGTAATAACTTATACAAAAATTTGAGAATATCTCATTACACCCGTACATTATCAAACATAAATAATCAACTACTAATCCTACTAATTTCCTAAGTCACGGTCTTTCATCTTTCTTTTCCCTTTCTTGCTCGGAGCTGCACACGATTTGTTGATTCCGGCTCCCATTTGATCAATTTGGATTTTAAGCTTATCTTGTTCTTCCATAGTTTCAATTAATGCCTTTCGCAATTGGTTATTTAGTAGCTTTTCTATTTCCCACAACTTTTCTAGAGAAGAAACCTTGTTCTTCAGATTCTGTACTTCAGTTGATGCTTGATCAGCTCCAACTTTAGTGTCTGAATCACAATCTGTTAGTTCCACCATTTCTGGATCTGGTACTACGTTTTCCAATACCACCACCTCATCAAGGGTGTCTGCACTATGAGCCTATATTTCATCTTTTGGCTTTGATATCGGCTCCTTCTTTACGATCAATGAGTATCCTAATTCTTTCCCACCTGACATCTACACACAACTTATCTTGATTAGTAAATAGTATATACACACAACAAACAATAGTTTTATAAGAGTTATCTTTTATTTTGTTTAACGATGAATTTATTCAATTCATCTTCTTTTAAACTCTATATGAGTTACTTGTATTTTCAACGTTTCCCTCTGTTCTAAGGTTATAGCCTAAGGTCGATCCCACCTAAGGTTTCTAACCCTAAAGCTTTGATACCAACCTATGACGCCCCCAAATCCAGGTACTTGAAACCCGAACTCGGTGCTTCACGATACCATTTCTATAAGCTGAATAATGTTAATAATAATAAAAATAATATAAAGTTTAAACTTAATTTACATATGCATCAAAGTTTACTTCCAGGTACGAGACCTTTAAACATTCATTACATCATAGATAATAAGTATCGTTGTCTTAATAAACTATAACTATTACACAACATATTATAAATCTCATTCGTACAACTTTCCTTTCCCCTTGTTCTTGCCTGAGCCTTCAGGTTGATCATACTTAACTGAAAACATTTAAATTTAAAGCAAGAATGAGTATTTAATTTGCCCAGCAAGTAGTAACAACAATATATATTAGTTGAAAGAATTAAATGTTTTCTTTGAAAGACACTTCTACAACGAATCAACAGTTGTGAAGTAAGCTGAACCAATAATAACAACATATCATTTTAATATGAAATCTTTGAAACTACGTATGCACTATAGTCGGAGATCCACAACATACTATGAACATTGTTTTCTATTTTCGAAAAGGTTAAATGAATTCATCTCAGTAAACCGTCATAACTTACTAACGCACTGGGGGTGGTGATCACCTGCTATGCCCTGTATTGATCAATACTACATGCAAGAACGATATTATCGTTCACTCTATCCACCTTAGGTGCACAATAGTTTTCCCATATTCGGGATGTTCATACTTAGTCGGGAATCCAAACCAAAACAATCTGGTTGGATACAATAACGTTCTATCTTTTTCAACAATATTTTTATGTCTAGCTGAATCAAATAGCTTAGACGACTTTTAAGTCAACGTATACATACTTGAAATCAATAAGTATGTATCAACATATGATTAAATTGTGATGCCCCCAAAATTAGGTATACGTCACCCATCTTGGGTCGCCACTTACATGGTACATAAATTCAAATACAACTTAATAATACAACTGTCGTGTACAATACGACAAAACATAAACTATGAGTTTGAATACAAATATTGTCTACTAGAGATTATACAAACTCAAAAGGAGTCCTTATTACAATTATTATTACACTATTTCACGTAATAGTGAGGACTACTAATGCTATCATCCTCGTCCGTCACTCCGCTCCCCGACTAGTCCCTCGCTACGCTTCTCATTTCTGAAGAGAACAATAAAAGTAAAAGGGTGAGCTCAACTAGCCCAGTAGGAAATATTATGACTAAGATAATGCAGAATATACGTTAGCCTTCAACAGTGTTAAACTGATACAATATAACAACCATCAAGTTTAACTGCAGCGGAACAAGCAATCCATTAAAAGAGTCAAATAGATAATAAAATCTACTATCTTTTATGATTTAGAAGGTTTTTCATCACTTTTATCGTTAGGACTCAGCTTAATAAATAATCCACATCATCGAATCACCCCTGCACTAGGGCCAAGGATATTCTTTAGTATCACGACCACAATTATACATGCACTACGGGCCAAGAATATTTGTGTATTCATTAATGGTCATGATCATGCCAACAATTGTCCATCAATGCACTACGGGCCAATGAGGACTTTTACCACATCATTTGTAACATTACTACCATTATTACAATCGAATAATCCTCGTCATAATCATACCAAGTCCATCTATGCACTATAGGCCACAGATGACTTTCAACAAAATATAAACATGAGGATGATGACAATGATATAAGAATTCAATAAAACAAGTTCAAGAATTATTTTATCCAGAACTAATAACGTCCAAATTGTCAACATGATAATGGCTTTGTAGAGTAAAATTCAAGAATTCTCGGAAGAATATTTCCACAAAAGATACTGGATGAAGCGCAAATATCAAGGATATTCCACTAATTTCATGGAGTATAGAAGTCAAAACTTTAACCAACTGAGTATAATAAGGAATGGAATAATAAAAGAAATCACCAGGCATGCGATAGACAGCACAGGCAGGTTATTCTAATAGAATAATAAATAACGGAATCAGGTCCGACGTAAAATGCACAGACAAGATATTCAAATGTAATAATAAAGATTTAATCAGTCCCAAGAAACGCATGTATGATGATATTCCAATGTAATAATAAAGATTTAAACCAAGTCCTGCAGAAACGCATGCATGTGATATATTCAAATGTAATAATAAAGATGTAATCCGGTCCCCTGCGTAGAACGCATGCATGTGATGTTCCAACAGAATGATAAAGAATGGAACAACAGAAGAATTTCACCAAGTATAGGGTAGCCTGTGTATACATGTTATTCCAACAAAATAATAAGAATGGAATAACAGAAGTTCTCTTCATAGATAAGAAAGAAATAATACTCCCTACCTTGGAAAAACTGGATACTGGAATAGTGAGTAGCAAATTTCTCTTCTTTTTTTTCTCTATAATTTCTCTCTATAATAATTGCTCTAAAGCTTTTGTGAATTGGTGAGAAATGAAGGAAGAATGAGCTTCTATTTATAGGAAAATATAGTTTCGATAATTGCACATTTTGGGGCTCGAAAATTACAGTACAATACCTCCAACTTTTCTTTCATTTTTAATTTAGTCATGCAAGTATTATCAATCTTGCACCAATTCCCCTAATAGTAAATAATGTGAATCAATAGATCAATCATGTGAATCAATAGTATAATCATGTGAAAAATACGAATTACAGTATAGTACCTCCATCTATACCTCAATTTTTAACTTAGTCATTCAAGTATTATCAATCTTGCACCAACTCCCCTAATAGTAAATAATGTGATTCAATAGTACACATATGTGAACAAATAGTTATATAAGCATGTGAATTACTATCAAATAATTGCTCATTTATCCGATAAATTACCCGATTTATCAATATAACCCCTAGACATCAATTATCATCGTAATAAATGTCGATTTTCACTAACACAAACAATTCCAACATAATGAAACTATTTTTATCAAAATATAAATTTTGAAATTTCAAGTTTGAGTTTTCCCAAAAAAGTCAATCATTGACTTTTTCACCAAATAGTGAATCCTTAAAAAATTTGTGTTTATAGACTATTTTTACTAATTTCGCTGCTCCGGACTCAAATATCACGTCCGCGTCTCCAAATTCAACTCCTAACAACATTCATCATTAATATTATAACTCAAAATATTTATCAACCAAAGTCGTTCCTGTGAAAGAGGGACTTTTCAATAAGGATTTCTCCTATCAAGCGCCTAATTAGGTGACCAAACCACTCCTTGACGTAACTTCTAGACATTGTAAATATTTCAGTTTATAATATGAATAACTTTGTCGTCTCAAGTATTAATTTAATAAAAACATTTTATGCAGATGATACTGCCCATAATTGAATCCATAATATGATAGATATGATGCAGCAATTACTGTAGCAATAATTGAGTATAACTGAGTGACTTCTCACGTAAGCATCAATAATCAATACCGTGTGCTACTATGCAACCACACATATTACTATACTTTTAACACCGGGTGTTTCAACAGTTAACGGTAAAACTTTCGCCGTTATTTTCATAAAGTATTTTTGTTGTTTTCTCAATCCGACAATAATTCCGTTGTGGGGGTCCACCAATGATTGTCTTGGTTATTGTATTTAATATTCCTGTTAAAACGAATATTCCCCGAGCAATCGAATATTATATAACAACTTATGCTTTTGCAAAATTTGTAAATATTACCCACAACTATAACATTATATCAAATCCACACCATAATATTCAAAATATATTTCGAAAAAATTTAATCTTTATTCAAAAAGTTGGGGTATTACAACCTCCCCTTCTTATGAAATTTCGTCCTTGAAATTAGGGTGTGTACCTGGTATGTCGAAGAGGTGAGGATACCTTGATTTCATTTCAGATTCTAATTCCCAAGTCATTTCCTCAACATCGTGGTTTCTCCACAAAACTTTGACTTGAGGAATAACCTTGGAGCGTAGAATATGTTCCTTCTTATCCAAGATTTTAACAGGAACCTCTTCATACGTTAAATCTTCCTCTATTTCGTCCGGTTCTAATTCAATAATGTGGTTCGGGTCTTTCACATATTTACATAACATGAATATGTGAAAAACTTTATGAACACGAGACATACTTGGCGGTAATGCAAGTCTATAGGCCACAGTTCCTACTCGATCGAGGATTAAAAATGGGCCAATGAATCGAGGATTGAGCTTTCCTCTTTTTCAAAATCTTGTAACTCCTTTCCACGGAGCAACACGTAACAACACATGATCTCCAATATCGAATACTACGTCCTTTCGATGAAGATCAGCATAACTCTTTTGTCGATCTTGTGAGGTTTTTATACGTTGTCGGATCATTTGAACCTTTTCCGTAGTCATACGTACTCAACTCGTCCCAACAACGCTGCTTCACCCACCTCATCCCAAAGATACCGAGAACGACACTTTCTTCCATACAACGCCTCGAATGGAGCCCTGCCAATACTTGCTTGATAACTGTTGTTGTAGGAAAACTCCACCAATGGTAAGAACTTGTCCCAACTTCCCTTGAAGTCAAGGACACAGAGTCTTAATAGATCTTCAAGAGTTTAAATCGTCTTCTCCGACTGCCCGTCCGTCTGAGGATGATCTGCCGAGCTAAATCATAAGTCCGTGCCCATAGCTTTTTGCAAACTAACCCAAAATCTTGAAGTGAATCTTGGGTCTCGATCAGAAACTATGGATACTGGCATACCATGCAATCTTACATCCTCGTTTATGTACATATGAGCAAGACGTTCAAGTGTATAAGTTTTTCGTATCGGTAAGAAATGAGCAGACTTGGTCAATCTATCAACAATGACCCAAATCGCATCTATGCCTTGAGAAACTTTGGGAAGACCGGTAACGAAATCCATGGTAATGTGCTCCCACTTCCATTCTGGAATTTCAAGGGGATGCAATGGACCTTTTGGTACTTGATGCTCCGCCTTGACTCGTTGACAAGTTAAATACCTTGAGATAAACTCTGCTATCTCTCTCTTCATATTGCACCACCAAAATGTATGTCGAAGATTACGATACATTTTGGTACTCCCAAGATGGATTGCAAATGGTGTGTTGTGCGCCTCCGTCATGATTTTATACTTTAAATCAGGGTCGTTAGGAACACAAAGTCTGGAGTTGACTCGAAGTATTCCTTCCTCATCGATTCTTGCTTCCGGCTTGCACTTTCTTCTTCATACGCATTAGCTCTAGGTCTGTAGCTTGAGCAGCTTTAACTTATAGATTAAAGTCGGTTCTACTCGTATATTCTCCATTATCATATGGGTCCCTGGAGTCTTTAACTCTATCTCCATCCTTTGCAAGTCACACAAAATGGGCTTTTGTGTTGTGAATATTGCACTCGTACCCGCATATGATCTTCTACTCAATGCGTCAGCTACCACGTTCGCTTTTCCGTGATGGTATTGGATGGTATGATCATAATCTTTCAACAGCCAAGCCGCCATCGTTGTTTCATGTTGAGTTCCTTTTGAGTGAAGAAATATTTGAGGCTTTTATGATCCGTAAAGATCTCCACTTTCTCTTCATACAAGTATTGCTTCCAAATTTTAAGTGCGAAGACAACAGCTGCCAACTCTAGATCATGAGTAGGATAATTCCTCTCATATTCTTTGAGTTGTCTTGAGGCATAGGCTATGACTTTCTTATGTTGCATGAGAACACATCCTAACCTTTGCTCAAGCATCACTTGTAGATGACAAATCCTCCGAACCGGATGGTATTGTCGAATAATTCTTTGAAATGAGTCTCCTTTTGAGTTCTTGAAAACTCTTCTCACATTCCTCGCTCCAACCGAACTTTGAATCTTTTCGAGTCAGCTGAGTTAATGGAGTAGCGATTCGATAAAATCCTTCCACGAATCTCCTATAATAACCAGCTAAACCGAGAAAGCTACGATTTGATTCTCGATTTGGGTTGCTCCCAGCTTTGAATAGCTTCAATCTTTGCCGGGTCAACGGATATTCCATGACTTGATACTACGTGCCCAAGGAATGCTACTTCCTCAAGCCAGAACTCGCATTTCTTTAACTTGGCATAAAGATTATACTCACGAAGATTTTGTTGTATCAGCCTCAAGTGTTGCTCATGATCTTCACGGCTTTTGGAATAAATAAGGATGTCATCAATAAAGACGACCACAAAGTGATCCAAATATTCCTTGAATACTCGGTTCATCATATCCATGAAGGTAGCAGGAGCATTAGTCAATCCAAAAGACATGACTAAGAATTCATAATGCCCGTCTCGAAGTTCTCGAAGGCGCCTTTGGAATATCCTCGCTTTTAAGCTTCAAATTGATGATATCCGAATCTAAGATCGATCTTTGAAAAATATTGTGCTCCTTGTAACCGATCAAACAGTCATCAATACGTGGCGGTGGGTACCTATTTTTGATGGTGACATGATTCAACTCCCGATAATCAATACAAAGTCGCATACTCTCATCTTTCTTCTTCACGTATAGAACAGGAGCACCCCAAGGAGACGTACTAGGATGAATGAAACCAATGTCTAACAATTCCTGCAATTGGGTCTTTAACTCCTAATGTTCAATAGGAGCCATTCGATATGGGGCTTTGGAAATGGGTTTTACACCGGGTTCAAGGTCGATACAAAATTCAACTTCACACTCTGGGGGTAGGCCAGGAAGTTCTTCAGGGAATACGTCAGGAAATTTATTAAGAATAGAAATATCCTTCAAATTTGACGTATTTTTGTTTAAATCCGTGACATGAGCTAAGAAAGCTTGACATCCATTTTTCAATAAACGAATAGCTTTATGGCTTGAGATGACTGTGATTGATTTTAATGGTTTGGTCGCTTGATTACTTAATAGGTTTATTAGGAATATGAAAGCTAACAACCTTACGAAAATAATCAATTTTAGCATGATGGGTAGTTAACCAATTAATCCCTAGAATCACGTCCAAATGCAACTTTTTTAAGGAGATAAGATCGACGTAACGCTCGATACTGATTTGAATCAAACAAGACTTATAAACAGTGGATATAATGAAGGTTTCTCCTAATGGAGTTTCAACAGATAAGTCAAAGTCTAATTTCTCTGGAGTCAAATTTAATCGTTGAGCGCAAGTAGGAGAAATAAAAGAATGGGTAGAACCGGTATCAAATAGGGTATAGACTTCGCTATAGTTTATGATAAGCTTACCCGTGATGACCTCGTTCGGGTTCCTTGCTTCCTGGGAGGTCACAACAAATGCTCTCCCTTGCACTACCGGCTTTGACTTCTCTGGGACGGCCTTTGGTGCCTCCATCCTAGCTGAACTTCTCTTCAGTGAACGACAAAATCGGGCTAGGTGACCTTCTCTTCCATAATTATAACACGCTTTGGATGGCATCGCACAGTTTTGACTGATATGTCCCTCCCCTCTGCATTTGAAGCATATGATAGGTGGTCGTTCTCCTTCCTTAACCACGGTTGCTGGTGCTGACGTCTTTCCATCATTCTTGAATCTCCTTTTCTTGAAATGTCCATTTTTATTGTCTTGGCCATGATTACCACCAAAGTGGTTACCATTTCTGGCATGTTGATTCCCTCCACGCTTGTTGTCACCGTTTCGATGACTGTTACCATTGGTATTTTCATGCTGCCGGCTGCTTTCCCTTGGTTGCGTTGACTCGTTACCGCGCTCCAATAACTGAGCCCTATTTACAACATCTGAGTGCAAACACAGTTTATGAGAAATAAGATATTGACATATCTCCTGTTTCAAACCTCCTAAAAACATTCGTGTCATTCGCTCCTCATTATCGACCAAATGGGATGCAAACTGGGATAACTCTGTAAATTTAGCCTCGTATTGTGACACGGTCATATTGTTTTGTTCCAACTTGATAAACTCTACCTCTTTCATGTGACGAATACTTTCGGGAAAGTACTTTTCGTTGAATAGCTCTTGGAACTTCACCCAAGACATCTTGAGTACGTCAAGCTGGGTACGTTTTACAGATTCCCACCAGTAATCTGCCTCTTCACGCAATATGAAGGTGGCGAAGGGAACCTTTTGCTCCTCGGAGCATCCCAAGACATCAAATATCTTGGTGATCTTCTTTATCCATGCTTCTGCCTTAAGTGGTTTAGGCTCTCCAATAAACTCGTGTGGTCTAAGCTCCTTGAACTGTTTAGCGGTGATCGTCCGAGAGTTTCCTGTGTTTACACCTCAGATGAACAGAGCCACTCTTTGATGTCGCATGAATTGCATGAAGCCTCGGAACATTCCATCGTTCATCATTTGGTTAGTGTTGTTGTTTGCATGAGGATTATCGCCTTTCTGATGCACGTTGTCCTGGTTATTGATATGTGGAGACTCAACAGTCTCCTATGCTCCATTGATGTTCTCAACATTCTCGGATGCCATTTTCAAACACTGCCACAAAACAAGGGTTAATTGACATGCAACATATTATCACTATACTCTGACTGACCAATCAAATACCAAATAAACTTAGGTAGGTCATACTAGCGAAGGAATTCCCCGTCTCTCCCCTCCTAGTTCTAGTCTCAAATCTTAGCCAGGGATCATATCCCCATGCTTTGATACCAACTGTGACGGCCCCAAAATTAGGTATACGTTACCCATCTTGGGTCGCCACTTACATGGTACATAAATTCAAATACAACTTAATAATACAACTATCGTGTACAATACGACAAAACATAAACTATGAGTTTGAATACAAATATTATCTACTAGAGATTATACAAACTCAAAAGGAGTCCTTATTACAATTATTATTACACTATTTCACAGAATAGTGAGGTCTACTAATGCTATCATCTCGTCCACACTCGCTCCCCTCGACTAGTCCCTCGCCACGCTTCTCATTTCAAGAAGAGAACAATAAAAGTAAAAGGGTGAGCTCAACTAGCCCAGTAGAAAATATTATGACTAAGATAATGTAGAATATATTATCGTTAGCCTTCAACAGTGTTAAACTGATACAATATAACAACCATCAAGTTTAACTGCAGCGGAATAAGCAATCCATTAAAAGAGTCAATTAGAGAATAAAATCTACTATCTTTTATGATTTAGAAGGTTTTTCATCACTTTTATCGCCGAGACTCAGCTTAATAAATAATCCACATCGTCGAATCACCCCGCACTACTACCAAGGATATTCTTTAGTATCACGACCACAATTATCCATGCACTACTGAGCCAAGAATATTTGTGTATTCATTAATGGTCATGATCATGCCAACAACCATCCCATCAATGCACTACGGGCCAATGAGGACTTTTACCACATCATTTGTAACATTATGGTCATGATTACAATCAATCATCCTCGGTCATAATCATACCAAGTCCATCTATGAACTATAGGTCATGTATGACTTTCAACAAAATATAAACATGAGGATGATGACAATGATATAAGAATTCAATAAAACAAGTTCAAGAATTATTTTATACAGAACTAATAACGCCCAAATTGTCAACATGATACTGCTTTTTGTAGAGTAAAATTCAAGAATGCTCGTAACAATATTTCCAATTTAAAAGATATCGGATGAAGTGCAAATATCAAGGATATTCCACTAATTTCATGTAGTATAAAGTCAAAACTTTAACCAACCGAGTAAAATAAGGAATGGAATAACAAAAGAAATCACCAGCATGCAATAGACCGCAGACAGCAAGTTATTCCAATAGAATAATAAATAACGGAATCGTGTTCGGCAGAAAACGCATGCATGTGATATTCCAAATGTAATAATAAAGATTTTAATCAGTCCTGCCAAAACACATGCAGCGTGATATTCAAACAAAATAATAAATACTTTAACCAGTCCAACGTAGAACGCATGCATGGATGTTCCAACAGTAATAATAAAGACGGAATTAGGTTCGGCGTAGAACGCATGCATGTGATATTCCAACAGAATAATAAAGATTTTAACCAGTGTCCCACAGAAACGCATGCATGTGATGTTCCAAATGAATGATAAAGAATGGAACAATGTAAGAATTTCACCAAGTATAGGGTAGCCCACGATACAAAGTTATTCCAATGTAATAATAAGAATGGAATAATGTAAGTTCTCTTCATAGATAAAAAAGAAATAATACTCCCTACCTTGGAAAAACTGGATACTAGAATAGTGAGTAGCAGATTTCTCTTCTTCTTTTTCTCTATAATTTCTCTCTATAATAATCGCTCTAAAGCTTTTGTGTATTGGTGAGAAATGAAGGAAGAATGAGCTTCTATTTATAGGAAAATATAGTTTCGATAATTGCACGCTTTTAGGGCTCAAAAATTACAAAGACAATACCTCCAACTTTTCTTTCATTTTAATTTAGTCCTCGCAAGTATTATCAATCTTGCACCAACTCCCCTAATAGTAAATAATGTGAATCAATAGATCAATCATGTGAATCAATAGTATAATCATGTGAAAAAAATACGAATTACAGTATAATACCTCCATCTATACCTCAATTTTTAACTTAGTCATGCAAGTATTATTAATCTTGCACCAACTCTCCTAATAGTAAATAATGTGATTCAATAGTACACATATGTGAACAAATAGTTATATAAGTATGTGAATTAGTAGCAATTAATTGCTCATTTATCCGATAAATTATCCGATTTATCAATATAACCCCTAAACATCAATTATCATCGTAATAAATGTCGATTTTCACTAACACAAACAATTCCAACATAATGAAACTATTTTTATCAAAAATATAAATTTTGAAATTTCGAAGTTTGACTTTTCTCGAAAAAGTCAACTGTTGATTTTTTGACCAAATAGTGAATCTTGGAAAAATTTTTGTTTATAGACTATTTTTACTAATTTCGTCGTTCCGAACTCAAATATCACGTCTGCGTCTCCAAATTCGACTCTGAACAACATTCATCATTAATATTATTACTCACAATATTTATTAACCAGGTCGTTCCCAAGAAAGAGGGGGCTTTCCAATAAGGATTTCTCCCTATTGGCGCGCAATTAGGTGACCAAACCTCTCCTTGACAGAACTTCTAGACATTGTAAATATTGCAATTTATAATATGAATAACTTTTTCATCTCAAGTATTAATTTAATAAAAAACATTTTATGCAGATGATAATTGACCATAATTGAATCCATAATATGATAGATATGATGCATCAATTCTCGTAGCAATAATTGAGTATAACCGAGTGACTTCTCACGTAAGCATCAATAATCAATACTGTGTGCTACTATGCAACCACGCCAGACATCGCATTTTTTAACACCGTGTGTTTCAACAGCTTAATCTGTAAAACTTCCGCCGTTATTTTCATAAATTATTTTTGTTGTTTTCTCAATCCGATAATAATTACATTTGTGGGGATCCACCAATGATTGTGTCGTTGTATTTAATATTCCCTGTTAAAAAGAATATTTCCCGACCAATCGAATATTATATAACAGCTTGTGTACTTTGCAAAATTTGTAAATATTACCCACAACTATAACATTTTATCAAATCCACACCATAATATTCAAAAATATATTTTGAGAAAATTTAATCTTTATTCAAAAAGTTGGGGTCTTACATAAATACAATGGTTATCCAAGTGGGGACACTTGTCTAACCCTATATACAAATTAACGAACAGAATAAATATCTGAATTATACAATAATACAATGATCGGATAATGTAAGAACTCGTATGAATACAAAGATTGGATACATAATCAATAGTAATAGAGTTAATAATCTGGCACAATAATAATATAGTTATGAAACTTTTTTACTCATGTCCATTGCATAAAGTAAATGCAATAGTAGGATACTTGCACAATGTAAATAATAGATCAGATACTTGCTCAATAATAATTAGAGTAAGTTTAGGAAACTTGCATAACATGATATACTTGTTTGCACGAAATAAAAGTAGTGCATAAGATTTAGATACTTGCCTTTAGTCACGCTATAATAACGAACTTAGATTAATCTTTTATACAAATGACCTATCGAGAATAAGATCATTTGTGCAATTAGAATAATATATCGTAACACATAGTAATCGCTAATTGTCATTCTCTTGACATAACCTAATCACATTGTCACATATGTTTAATAAATATCGGATCATAAATGTACACATATCTAGTCAATTTATCTAAGTCCAGGATCAATTTCTAAATATTTCTATATACCGACTCGCTTTTATCGTAATTATCGAGTCTAAAACTCTAATCAGTAGTTCAATATTCGCTTAGATATTTTAAATATCGGTCATACTATTTTTCATAAATTTTATAATAATTTTTAAATAATTATTATACTTTATCATGAATTTTTCAAACACCTAAATTATTATTAAATGATTTAAATATTAACTAATTTTATTATCATTAATATTAAACTATTAATGAAATCATTTTCAAAATATTAAAGTTATTTATAATAACTCAAAGTACTTTTAAAGTATTAATATTACCTTTAAATGATTTTTAAAACATTTAAAAATCATTTTTAAATAATTACTATTAATATTTAAGTGTTAATGTTCTATTTATTCAAATATTAAAAGTCATTAATTATAACTTAAAATATTTTGAATTCATTTATATCCTTTTTAAATGATTTTTAAATTAATAAAACCATTTTTAAATCTATTTATTTAATATAATTATTAAATAAATTTAATATCATTAATGTTAAACAAATATCATTAATATTAAATTATTAATGAAAATCCTTCAAAATATTAAAAGTTACATTTTATAACTTAAAATATTTTAAAATACATTAATCTTATTTAAAATGGTTTTAAATAATTAAAATCATTTTTCTATAATATATTTAATATACTAATTAAATAAATTAAATATCATTAATATTCAAATAATTATAAATTAACGCAACTTAGATTAATCTTTTATACAAATGACCTATCGTTAATATGATCATTCGTGCAATTAGAATAATATATCGTAACATATATAGATCGCTTAATTGCAACAAAGACATAACCTAATCACATTGTCACATATGTTTAATGATCATTGGATCATAAATGTATACATATCTAGTCAATTTATCTAAGTCCGCATCAATTTCTAAAATATGTCTATATATCTGAAAGCGGCTTTTATCGTAATTATCGAGTCTAAAACTCTAATCTGTAGTTCAATATTCGTTTAGATATTTTAAATATCAGTCATACTATTTTTTGTTTATAATATATTTAATATACTAATTAAATATCATTAATATTCAAATAATTAAAAATATTAATGAACAATATTCTAAATTATCGAAATTATTTTTCATAATTTAAAATAATTTTTAAAACTATTTTAATAATTTTAATAATTTATTTCTAATTTTTAATCATTTTCCGGAAAAACCGAAAATAAATTAGGAACCGTCGCTATAGCATATAGCGGCAATCTAATTCGTAATCAGATTAGGTGTTCTTGGCTCAAGAACACCGACAAAGTCGATGTTCAAGGTCCCTTGTTTGGATCGATTGCAATTCCTTGATTAATAGACTTCGAGTTAACTTAAGCATCGGTTGTGTAGTACTCCATGTAGCACTACAACATTCAACACTCACTTTGATCAAACAATAACACAATAAAAGATATGATCCGCCAAACATGTCATCGGACCAAATCTGGTTTCTCCGAAACCCGTAAAATCGAAAGACCACTTTCAATCCCAATTTAATCTATGTTCTGATAATCATTTTGGTTGTTTATTGGTTCAAAGATGTATTATACATGACAAATAATAACACAATAACAAGATCTGGGTCCAACAACAACATATACACAAGATCTAGCCCTCCAAAATCTTCGCCGAAAAGTGTTCTTACCGTTTATGGGTTTACCCAGAAACTAACTTCGTGATCAAATGGGTCACTTTGACCACTTCCTCTAATCGATCTGTTAAGTTCTTATGTCATCAAGAAGCATGGATCTATAGTACAACTAACAGGCTACAAGATGTACTAAATATCAACACCAAAAACCAAAACGATTGTCAGATCCATGGGCTCAAAAATACCGCCGACATCTTTGTTTCAAAGGTTCGGGTCACCAGATTTATCTTTTGGGTCATGGTCACAACCGACTTTGACCAATTATAACTTGACATCTAAACATTAAACAACTGTAAATCCACTTCCAGATTAACTACAACATTACAAGCTACACATATCAACTTTTAAACAACATAAATCATAAACAAACAAAGATTTATAGCGCCTGACATTCTGTTGTCGGACCCAAAAAACAAAATTTTCCAGATTTTGAAAAATCATCAATTAGAAGACTTAGATGTTATGGATATGTAAACTACCAACCCAGATCATCAAAATGGACTACAACCAACATATTCTAACATTCAAAATTAACATCTAACACATAAATTTTGGACAGATTTGAGGCTAGGGTTTTTGTACCTTTTCTAAGCTTTGATTCTGATTTTGTTCTTCTGATCTGCTACTGGTAATCGTGGGGCTTGATCATGGATTGATCTAACAAGGGAATTTCGTGGGTTTGAGCTTGAGGGAGAATGGCTAAGTGCTTGTGAATAGTTTAGGCCAAAAATGAGCACTTTCTCTTTCTTAAATCTAGCAAATCATGTATGCATGTATGGGATAGCTGATCATGTGATGTGTTATAGATTATAGCCTCATAGGTAGGTCTAGGGTGGCTGACCAGATTTTTGCTAGATCTTGTCTAACAATAATTCAACATATGGGACAAAAGGGCACTTTGGTAATTATTTTAAATTTCAAGGGTATTCTTGTCCAATGTTATTAAATCTAGGGTTTAATCACTAGATTTTATATCTTAAAGTTTTCCAAATAATTTCTTGGAATTGGACAATTAAAAATTAAAGTGAAATAAAATTTTAATTTTAAACACACTAATTAAATTAGGGTTTTTAATAGAAAATTAGGGTTTAAATAATTAGGGTTACTTAACATCATTAGGGTTCCCAAATTAATAACTAGGGCTTCCTAATTATCATTATAATTTACTAAAATAGTAATTAGGGTTTCTAATTTTAAAAAATTAGGGTTTTCAATTAATAATTAGGGTTTCTCCTAATTACAGAAATTATATAATACACAGTAAATTTCATATAACACAAGTCATAACCTAGTTTAGCAATTAGGGTTTAATAATACGACATGAGGGTTATGACCTAATTTACCATATTTGGCCCACCGTTACCAGTCTACTCATTTACAGTACATATTTATAGCACTAAAATTTAAAATATAATTAATATTATATTATTATTCTCATCAATTGATCAATACCCACATTTAGGGTTTGGATTCCATATCTGATTTATTCTTCATATACAACATCAATAATTAAGCTAAAATAATTAACTTAAATATTCGAACAAATTCATATAATAAAATATTTATTATTATAATTCTAATAATCATTTCATATATTATTTAAATAATATAAAATCATGTTTTCATGGAAAATAATTAATAAAAACATTTCTCTTACAAAAATTAATTACTATAGGAATATAATTTGTAGTGATTAATAATTCTAAAATTATTTATAGGTAATAAATATATTTGAATTTATCATACATTACTTGACACATATTCTCATCATTAAAATAAAAAAAAATTTATATGCAAAATTTCTTATTTATTTACATAGAAAATATCGGGTTATTACACATACAATATTCGTATTATACGTCATACTATTCTTCATACCATAATCGTATTCATACTAATATAATACTTGTATTTCATACGTATAATATTCAAAACGACTATACGCATTGCATTTTCCCTTTCAGAAATCTCTTTCACAACCCTTAGGTTTTAAGTCCGCAGGCAAAAACTTTGTTTGCCATAATAGAATATTATTGGGTATTACATAATATCTACGTATTCTATCATTACGCGTTTCTCAGAATTTCCAACCTAAGCTCCGAACGAAATCGGATGAATAGTGTTTTTACGCAAACATTCTCGGAAAACCTTCCTTTTCATCTTGATAATTCACAACAATTAATCTTAGCACAAAGCCAGAATACTAACCACATCCGTATATTCTAGGTCATAGAATGACCTTCGAACATCGTACTCACATAATAAATCAATTAAATTCATTTAATTCACATAATCAAATAAAAATTTAATTCATTCAAAATCTGAAATTCTCGGGCGTTACAAGAACCACATCCAGTATCCAATACCCATGATTTAAAAGTAGACAAGTTGACTTCTATAACATATATACCTGAATCAGAAGTCACACTTCCTTTCTTTTTCTTCACATCTTCAAAATAAGCATGACAATTCCTTTTCCAGTGTGCAGGTTTTCCACAGAAGTGACACTCACCTTCTTTAGCCACCCCACCTTTAGGTTTTAAAGCCTATTTGATTTTGGAATTGGGTTTGGCAAAAGATTTAGATCCTATCTTCATCTTGCCTTTCCAATTTCCCTTAGCATTCCCCTTTTACACCATCATTATGGGAGCGGGACCTGCCTTTTTCATGTTGTTCTCGGTAGTTCTTAACATGCTGAACAATTCAGTAAGGGGTTTCTCAGTTTCATTCATAAGATAAATCATAACAAATTGAAAGTAGCTGCTGTTCAAGTATTGCAAAACAAGATCAGTTTGGGCTTCCGGAGTAATTGGAAAACCCAACCTATCAAGGTACTTAATATACCCAATCATTTTCATCACATGTGGACCAACTGGATCACGTTCACCCATCTTGTAGTGATACAACTCCTTGCTTGTATCATACCTCTACTGTCGAGCATGCCCTTCGAACAATTTCTTGAGATGCTCGATCATCTCATAAGCATCCATCAACTCATGTTGCTTCTGAAGCTCAACGTTCATGGTTGCTAGCATGACACAACTCACGTCCAGAGCATCATCTTGATGCTTCTTGTAAGAATTATGCTCCGCACATGGTGCAGTGATAGTTGGTGCTGCAGGAATGGGCCATCAAAGACATATTACTTGTGCTCTTGTTTGAGGACAATCCTCAAGTTCCTATGCCAGTCAAGGAAATTAATTCCACTCAGCTTGTCCTTCTCAAGGACTGATCATAGTTAAAGACTACTTGTGTTGTTGTTGTTTGCAATTGATATCTACAATTTATAAGTGCAAAAATAATAAGTCAAATTATAGAGTTGATATTATGTAATTGATAATAGTACATTCAAAATATACCTCCCACTATTTTATTCAAATTAATTGCCCTCAACATTAATTTGGAAAACATTTTCTATTAAATCTTTCTAGTGAGCCAAAATCAATATTTCATTACGCCTTAAGTTAGCTTTGGCTATTCTCTCAAAACATAATTATTTAGGTAAACAACCCCTTGTCAATTATATCATATATAACTCATGGATAGTTTGGCAAACAACATTTGTTTCTAGTCCATCTAATGGTACCTACCAAACTACATGCCTCTAAGTCCACAATCCTATTGAGATAACTTAGTTAAGTCGGGCCCAATGATTTTAACAGTTTGGATATCACAATTATCCTATCGCATCTTATCTAGATAAATACAGTACTTTTCTTTGGGAAACCTACATCTATTGATCAAAGTCTTGATGAGTGTTATTCATTGGAAGGCATCTGATTTAGACTTAATAATTTATTGAGGGATTTTATAAATTAATTTAGATCTCACCAATTTTAATCTTATTAAACATGCACATTATTTATCATATCATATCGTATACAAGCATAAATAAAGTGAAAATTAAATGTGTCACTGTAATACCCGCAAATTTTAATAAATTATAATATTGAGAATAAAGATTTGTTGGCATATTTATTTGAATATATATATATATGTATGTATATATATATATATATATATATATATATATATATATATATATATATATATATATATATATATATATAACATCGACATACGTGTTGTGATGAGCGTTTTTTTTATTGATTAAGCTTGATAATTAAACAATGAAGCAAAAGTAATGAGAAGCTTAGTTTAAACTTGTGGAGTTATGCCTAGTGTGGCAAGATGATGAATTAAGAAAATACTAATTTAACTAATGATGGAATTAATTAGCATTACTAATAAGTAAATAATTTCATAATGAGGTTGATTTATTTGTTATTCGTTAATTATCATGAATAATAGTGTGTGAAGAGAAATCATATAAAATAAGGTTTTTCATTTAATATAAAGTGAGGTGTGACATTGTAATGAAAATAATTATTATATAACACTATGCGATAAAAGTAAGCTTGACTTAGGTAATTGACCAAGTTGTATAAAAAGTCTTATGTGACATATTGATGTGTGTGGGAATAATTAAATGGGTATTTTAAACCTATGAGAGAAAGTAACTTGATTAAATAAATAAATTAATAATAAGTAGCATTGGTACACAATTAAATTATATCATAGTCTAGAATAATTATTACTTGAAATAAATCAATGTACATGGATTATATGATTTTATGTGTAATATATGAGTGGGTGTATTTGTATGCTCTAGTGTGAACAAAGGGTAAAATGGATCTAAGTGTGTTACTAAAGTGCTGAGAATTTGCTGGTGTCCCAAAATGAGAGTCACTCCATCTTTTCTCACGTTATAGGCCATTGGCCTAGTCCCTCAATACCAACCCCATAGCTAGCAAATCATGGAGAAGGGAGTGGGCTAATTAGTACTCTTCTACCAAATCCTTCATAACCATTAGCTTCTTCTCCATTCCAATGGTTTGATTCATTGCACAAAATCAAATTGGTCACAAGCTTGCCTATAAATAAAGCCCTTCTCATTCATAAGTATGTTTCTAATTTCTCTGAGATTTCTAGTAGGAGTGTGCACATTGTGAGCTTACATTATCTACAAATTGAAGCTAGAGTAGCAATCAACTTCAGAAAAGGTAACCTTTCCTCTAGATGTTCATACACTCAAGCTTTCCAAAGTTCATGAGTATGAAAACACTTGTTTAAGTTGAAATGGTTATGGTTGAAACATGCTAGAATCTGTAAATTTATGTTAGATATTGTTAATGTGGTTAAAAACAAATTCAATGAAGGTTAAACGAAGTAAAATGATCAAGTAACGAATCCATCGTGAAGAGAATTGCTAAATGTGTTAAACTTTGGAAAATGGCAAAAACCTTGAATTGATCTTTGAAACTTATTGTTTGTATGTGTGGGAATGTTAGAAGCTTGCTAGGAAGGTTATCTAACAAAATTATAAAAATTATACATCATTACTTTGTTGCTTGGATGAGAATTGGGTTGAAAATTCCATAAAAATCCTAAATGTATGAATAGGGAATGCCTCGCTCGTGTTTTAGCGAGGGCATACATACTTCGGGAGGAGTCTTTAACAGGAAAAGAATTTTTGTTTGCTTATTTGATGCAAGAAGTCTTACACTCCACTTAATTTCAAGAACATACATACTCCCTAAACATATATCAATGTATTTTACAAGGTGTTTAGTAGGTTTGGAATTGAATCCTAACCTTTTTAAATGAAAAGTTAAAAGACGAAAACCTTACGCCTTTTTAAATCTGGCCTTGTGAGCATATGTTTATAGCTTAATTGGTTTGATAAATACATATGAAGTGTGGACTCAATGTACCTTACATGTATAGATTGATAGTCATGACATCTTAGTGATTGAAAACCAATTGAGATGACAAACTCTATGAATTATATTGTGAACTTAGGAACAATTAGAATAGGATGCATATGCCTCTAAAGATATTCGACATGTTCACGCATCTAGTTAAACATTGTCATAAATTATGCAAGCATGTGTAGAAAGAAGTAGTTTGGCTATATTATGTGGTATAATGGCTAGTTGATTGATGTAATGCACTCTTTTAACTTTGAAAGAGGGAAATGTATGAGTAACTTTAATAAAGGGTCAAAACTAGCTTAATGGTTCTTTAATATGTGAAACAACTTAAAAATACGTAAGGTAAGAGGTATTTTGAAAATACAAAGGATGAGCATATGGTACAAAAGACTTTAAAGGTAAAATCAATGTGAGTTACGCATCTATGAGTTTGAATGTGTGTAGCCTACATGAAGTTAGATATGTGTGATAGAAGTATGTGAAAATGCATATAAAGTATATATGACTAATGAATACATATACATGCATATATAGGATAACGTAGTTCGTTGAAGTGATATTACGCTTTAAGTGATAATCAACGCTAAAGGCAAGTCTCCTAACTCTCATAACTTTGGATTTTGTGCGAGTTCTCTAACTTCCATTGATTCACATATCGAATACAAGTTATCTAAATTCTTACATTGTATATTGTATGAATCCAAATTATTGATATACTTATATTGAGCAAATGACTATTACTATTCGAAAATCAATTACTTTGACATTATTGCGAGCATTAGACTTATTGTTCTTAGAGTGCATTATAAAAGTTGTCTAAACCTTTGATTCTTGCTAGATCATTATCATAGGTTAGAAAGCTATCCAAACCAATTGACTTTGTGCGGACTCTTGAAAATCTACTGAGATGAACAACCCTCTTAAAAAGGGGAAATTCTATATTGTCGGGGAACCGACGTACGCACACAAGTATGATTAAATGTTATGCATAACACAGGGTACCTTAGGCTGATCACCTGTTGTACTGGTTTACCTTGGATTGCAGTATAATACTGTTAATTCTAGTAAGAGTTCATAGTCTTTAACGACTGCTTAGTGTTCATTCTTATTGAACCTCGAAATAATTAAACCTTCAAATATTATTGAAATCCTTTAATCTTTAGTGACATTTATCAAAAACTTTTGATATTTATTGATATCCTTGAACTACCATTTACTGTTATACCCTTGAAGATTCAAATGCTATAACTGTTCATTCTCTTTGCTATATTACTTGCTGGGCAAACTTGTTGCTCATTCTTGTTTCCCTAAAAACATTACAGTTTAGGCAGAGCAAGGTGGTACCTCGGGAAAGGACAAGGGGAAGGGCTACGGAGTAGCTTAGTTCTTTAAGAGTATTAGTATTATTATTTCTATGCGTATTATGATGTATTAAGGATGATTAATTATGTTTAAGTTTAATCACTGGATTGTTATAGTAATGGTTACGGAACCTTGGGACACGAATATTTATATTATATCAATGTAAATTATTCTATTATTTCTGTTGTTGATGATTTTAGTGTGATGTTAGAATTAGCACATGGCGAACCAAATTTGAGATACGAGTGTCTGAATTTGGGGGCGTCACTGTCACAGTTATGGCCCAATCCACTGTCAATCTTTTCAAGCTAATGAAAGATTGAAGGTCAATCTAAGGTGGTAAAAGATCTCAAAATAGTAGCTTCCTTCGATCTTCCTCATGCAAGTGCCTCCTCTCCATCATCATCTTTCCATTGTGTTCTCCATCTTGTCATCTTCATCAATTATAGATTATTACATGACATAAAGAAACCTCGAGTTACCTTCGAGGGGATTTAGATGAGAAGAGAATATTACATTAGAATTTATAGAAAGGCACGACATGCAAGCCGTATTTCAAAACCAAAAACCACTAACCTATGGGTAAAAAGGCCATAACTGTGCACCATGCATATCACAATAAGCACATAACAGTTTATATATAATTAAAGAAAACTATATCTAACATATTCTGGTCATGATCATAGTGCGCTATGATGGGGGGGGGGGGGTCCAAGGGGGGGTCTCCCCCTGTATTGTAGAATTTTTCCTTATGAAACTCTGAAACAATTCCATAATCATATCAAATATATTCAAAATATTCAACATCATATACATTTATATATTACAGATATAATCAAAATACCAGAATATGTATACATCGGAATATCATATATTCAATTTCAGATCGGTAAACATGCATCATCATATATCATATATATCGAATACAATTAAAACACGTAATCTGAATTAATCATTTTTGCAAGTAGCTTTGATACCACTGTTTGGTTTTAGCACATAAAACACAGCGGAAATAAAACAGTTTAAAGTGCTAATTCGAAACCCTAAAACAGGATCCATGCGAAAAATAATTAATTCAGTGGTTAGAAAATATACCGATTAAGAGAGCTAAAAATTGATGCGGTCGAATCTCCAACGCAATCCAATGGAATAACGTCTCTATGGTATCCACACGAACGCTCGTGAATCATCGCACGATTATGCAATTGAAGGGAGTTGCGGTACTAGCCACCAAAGGAACAGGTTTTCGCACTTTTCTCTAGTCTCTCTCTAAGAGCGGCTAGGATTTTTGAGGTTATGATCGTTAATCCTAAAATAGTTGCTACATATCATATATATAGCGGTTAAAAAGGATTAATCCAAAACCCTTTTAAAATCCGAAATTATTTATATATATATATCTTAATTAAGTCTTACTTAATTAATATACCTATATATAAATTATCCTATTAATTTAAATTTATAATTTAAATATTATCAATCATATTGACATATTTAAATCTTTATAATTTAAATAAATTCCCTTTTAATTACGTTCTATGTGTGTGACCCTATAGGTTATTATTACGTTGGCAATAATTTTAAAATCATATTATAAAATCATAAATAGTGAGAGGCATCTAGTAATGCATCACTGCTATCCAAGTAATAAAAAGATCAATGATTCGAAGCAACCTTTTCATGACCAATGTTTCAATGTAATTTAATCCTTTTAACCTTGACATCCTAGATTAAACTCGAGTCATGAAATATGTCATACTCTTCATAATTTAATCTACGTTTTCTTGATCAATGAGTAGACTATATGAAACACATCACTATTTGAGCATGGCCATGCATTTCATAGTCCTACCTAATTAAGAGGCCTATGGATATCACCCCTAATATATAGGAGGGTTAAATTCCATCTAGATCACTCATATTTCTCACACGATTCATAATGTACCCAATAATCACCTTTATAGTCCACCCTATTAAAGGTGACCTTTGATGATATCAAAGAACATAAATTCTCATGTAGTAATATAGTGATTTCAGGTCAGAGGACCATTACATCATTATCACTATGAGAATCGCTAATGACACTTCGATGATCTATATATAATTCTCATGGAGGGTCTGTCCAGTTCATCGTTCTCTAACACATACCTATGCATTGACTTAATATCTCATATATTTATGACCAATGAGATTTGGTCATCAGTCAATCCACATACTAGTTACAATGCATCATTGTTGTCCTATCAACAATGATACTCGACTAGGGACATTTAAGAGCAATGATACTAATTGTAATTATATAATCTCATGTTCAAATCACATACTTGAAACTATATAAATTGTATCACTATTCTAAGGAATTTTATTATGTTAACATTTATATAACGTAGTAAATAAAATCATTCATTTATTCAATCAAAAATAATATCAAAATGTTAAGCAATTATATCAAATAATTGGCCTCTAGGGCATAAACTCTAACTGGATTTACATGTACAAGGGTTGCAAGCTAACTGTATAACTTAAATAAGTCCATCACAGGAACCGAGTTTTAGATTCATTGATTAAATCTTTACCCGAATGGTTCCTAGGCTCACATCACATCATTTAATAGCTTGCATGTAATATATATGAAAATAAAGTACATATCTACTTCTAAACTTCACTGACCAAATGATTCATCAATCAAATCCTTGTGTACGAGTAAATAAGCTTCTCGTTCCCTCTAGATATAGATCTAGGGTCACGTGGTTGGTTAATATTTACAAAAACTAGAAAGTGAACTAAATCCATCCAGATCTTAGCCATTTTAGCTCAACGGTTCAGGTTTTACAACTTTTGAACCAGTTAAAAGCTAGATCTAGCTAGATCTAATCAATACATCTCAAATATTGACTATTTAAAACAAATTGAACGGTTGAAAAGCTAGATCTAATCACTATTAATCGATATTTACACACACACACACACATATATATATATACATATACACACACACACACACATATATATATATATATATATATAAATATAGTAAAGCAAGAAATGAAAGTAGATCTGAAGAGATCTTACAGTCTGGCACGAAAACTGTTATCGAACGGCTTTTAGCGCCTTTAAACTTGATTTCCTCATTTCAAAACTTGATATGTTGAAGTATATACGTATAAAAGTGTTTACAGTAGAGATTAACAAAGATTGAATTAAGATTTGAGTTGTTTCACTCTCTAAATGTCAAATTTTCTCTCTCATAGACCTTATTCTCTCTTCTCTCTCCTTTAAAATGAGTTGGGGTCTTATATTTATAGACCTGACTAGCCGCATGTATGACCTAGTGGGTGCTGCCACCTTGAAGTCTGTTCCCTCAAATGACATGTAGTCTACTAAAACCATCATAACTTGCAATCCGAGAATCCTATAGAGATATGCCATACCATTCCAAAAATCCCTTTTCGAGAGATACACAAAAGAATAGGACTTGGCCTTTTTCGAATACAGGAAGATTGGTCCATGACCAGAATAGCATCTTCAAGTGTTCGCATGCAGCCTGTTGAGTTGTCTTGTGCAGTTTGCACTTGGAATTGCTACGATGGCTCTTTGTGACCCTATCTACAGCTGAATGGTTGTGGTTTATGTTGTGTTGTCTTTATGTTGTGTTGTCAACATTTCCTCTTTGCCCTCGCAGGGTTATCTCTAGGGTTTATTTATTGTTGATTTTGTCTTTCTTCAGGGTTGTCTCCGAGGTTGATTTGATGTTCCACGGTGTTGTCTCTGGGGTTTGATTTGATATCCCATTGGACTGTCTCTAGGGTTTAAAGTTTACTATAGTCCTCTGGGACTATCTCCGGGGTGTAAAAAGACGTTTTTCCCTCCTGCATGGTTAGTATTAGGAAAAAAAAGTTTTGAGTGTCTACACATACATATGAACACAAAAACAATAAACTTCAAACCATACCATAATATCTAAAATAGTCTAAAGGTCCATTTCTTTCCCCTTCACTCATAACTTCATATTTATTTGGTTTGATTTCACTTGTATGTTATTATCAGATGATCTAACAATTTATCTATCAATAGAAATCACACAATTGAATTTTCTCCAACTTAAAACTCAAACAAGTTCTAACAAAAAGCTTAATAAATAAATATTAGAAGTTTTAGAATTCCTTTCTTACCTCTTGAATCTTCCTTAGCTTAATTATATAATGAAGATTGTTGGCTTCTCTTTGATTCTTAGAACTTTTCTTCCACTTCTTCACAGAAACCCCACTATCTCTATATGAACTTAGTTTTTCTATTGCAACATAAACTGAAGAATGAGACTTATGAGAATTTACGTGACTCTCATTTGGCTTTATTGAGCGTTTCTAAAAGAGAAAAGGTCTCAACAGTTTTGGGTTATCAGGGGTTTAATTTACCTGAGCATTGCATTTTCTTACTCTCTAATTGCTTGATAAATATATTTTCTAACTTATTTAATTAGTTGGCATATATTTGATTTGCTAGATAAATTATTTCCCATTTATCCAATTTTCCCCAAATGCTGATAAATATATTATCTCAATTATCTATCCATTTATCTAATCTTCGCTTTTACAAATTGGATTTATATTAAGTTTATTATGGAATTAAATTGGACATTTAATTCTCACATATTCAGAATTTTTAATTCATTTCTTTCTATAAATTGTCTCAAGACAATTTATTTAATCTATACATTTATTCACAACTTAAATATTAATCTTGACACCAATATTTATTTATTGATATATTGGCTTTTCTCATCTCATAGTTAATTTATATTTGCTTGACATAATATAGCATATTAGACTGTTACATTAACACATTACATTTATATGCAATATATTAACTCTCTTATTTTATTAAAACAAAAATATTCCTTCGTTAATTCATTATTTTAATTAAGTGAATTAATCACATCATTTATGAAATTTAATTCATAATAACTCCATTGTCACTCAAGGCTTGTCATTCAAATTATAATAAAATTTTAATGTAATCTCAATTAATCATTTTTAATTAATTGATTTTCTGCACTTCTATATTCCATTTCGCAACTAATTTCGTTCACTTTCTTTAATAGTTTAATTAACTATTAAATCTCATTTTTCCAATATATGAATATATATTTCTCTTTTATATACACATTTAATTTTTTTTTACAGCAAATCACATATTTCAAAATATATAACACATATATGTTTACTTGAACCCGACACATCTCATAATAAGAATTTTATTTATTAAATTCTTATTTTAATATTTTCTGGAAAAATCCGAGTTGTCACAATGTTACCTTATATAATGTGTAGAATAGATGTATATATGGATGTATTATATCCTAAGCGTACTCGGATTTGAAGGCATCATAACTTGTATATACTAAACATACACGCACTCAGAATAATACAAATTGCCTCAGCTAAAACTCCTCAATAAATTTGTCTCCCCTCTACTACACCTTCGCTCCAATTACATTCAATGCATTAATTATTTTATTTTAATAATGTCTTTAGTAATAATGAGAATAGTTAACAGATAATTGATTATATTAAGATCACTCTTATAAAAAAGTCAAAGAATCATTAAAAACATTTTTACCCTTTAAATTTTAAAAGAATTTTAAACATTTGAAATTGTGACGTTCCACATGTTCATCTAAGAGTGAAAAAGTTTCAGATTACTTTTATTTTCAAAACAATTATACTACATAATACGGGAGAGAAAGAAACCACATTTGTAACCGCACTACAACCGCATAAAATTGCATAATTTTGTGGATGTGGTGTGGTGTAGTTATGCAGTGTGATTTTTATTTTTTACTAACCGCACATTATGATTGCGGTTGCAAATACACCCCTAAAACTGCATCACAGCGCACTTTATAATAAATTATATATATATATATATATAGACACTTGAAATTTTCTGTACTACTGTCACTAACATTACAGGATGATAGATTCGTCTTTTAAGAGGGAACCCTGAAAGACAATCCATATCCATACCGAATACTACTGGAAATTCAGCATAAACCCCGGATCACACTCTAGGAGTAACAAATCAAACCTCGGATATAACCCCGAGGCATGCAGATCCAATACCGGAACACACACCGGAGAAGACCGATTAATCTCGTAGATAACCCCGAGGTATCCAGTCTCTGTCCCAACCATGGGAATAGCCACCAACCTTGGTGATACCCCCAAGGAATGCAGTTTCGGCGATAACCCCAGAAATGCTTGTTTCAAATGCGACCAACTTCAATCTTGGCGCTCACAACGAGATGTTCTGTACCAACCCAGCGATAACACCGAGAAGACATACACACCTCAAAGATAACAATGAGGACCTTCAATAATTGCAGCAGTCCAATCTCAACGAAGCCTGAGCAACGTCTGCTTTATCAGCCCAATTCGGCGATAACACCGGTGAGGGGCAACATCGTCATCTAGCCAACGCGATGCCACGCCATGTCATCTCAACATCTCTACACAACGATGTCCCATAAGACTAACCAATTCTGAGTGACTATTGTGCGGGGTAACGGATGGAAGTTGAAGCTTGAAGACCGGAGGGCATCATCCCATCTTCAATGACTTTGTACAAACTCTAATCCCATGCCATCGTACAACTGTCGACAACAACAATCTAAAATAGGTCCTGTATACCTCAAACGAATGCCCAGATTGCACTTCTTAAAGTTCGAGTGAACATTATAGTGCCCGAGTGCACGTACTTCGAGATAACCTGACCCGAAAAACCCGGGCCCACCCGTGTTACCTCTGGTACACCTGCGGCCCAGCCGCAGGTACACCTGTGGCTAAATCATCTATAAATAGAGGGCTTGGGCTGCCCATTTTGCATGAGAAACGGCGAGGAAGCCCTGCCCAATTTGCTCTGCAATCACCCCATGCAGTGTACTTTCTCATTTTAAACACATGTGAGCTCATATATAGCCCTTTTGTACCTACAAAAGCTAGTGTTTACCCACTCTAAAGATATAGAAGTCTTCTTTGGCAGTCAATTGTAAGCCTTCTCACACACTTTAGAGTCTTTCTCTTCATCTCTGAACACACCCTTCTTCACGTTGAGAGTCGTGTTGCGCACATTTGCCCGGACTTTGGTCTGTGATTTTGTTTCAGCTTATATATATATATATATATATATATATATATATATAAGCAAATAAACGCTCCAGACCGAAGTCTAGGCATAACTCGATAATGTTAGTCAATATATATATATATATATATATATATATATATATATATATATATATATATATATATTCATCCCGCACTGGAGTTTCCTTACGTGGCGGTTGATCGCTTTTGACTTTATTTACATTTCGCCTTACCGAGTTTCCTCCGTGGCGGTTGGCCATATTCTGACTTTATTTACGTTACGTCCTTTGGAGTTTCCTCCGTGGCGGTTGATAGCTTTTTACAGCTTTATTAACATTTTTGATCCCCCATGGAGGTGCTTCGTGGTTGGTGATCCTGTTTGTATATATATATTTACAACTTTTATATATATACCTACTTACAGCTTTCATACAAATTGCGGTATCTTGTGTTCCTAGGAATCATGTGATCACAGATTTAGCCTATTGGATCTAGATTCGGTTCCCATGATGGACATTTTCAGCTGTAAGCAACTTGTAAATTATTCTGTGATGTCTGAATTTCCTCAGAT
Organism: Panax ginseng; assembly: GCA_020205605.1. Taxonomy (NCBI): domain Eukaryota; kingdom Viridiplantae; phylum Streptophyta; class Magnoliopsida; order Apiales; family Araliaceae; genus Panax; species Panax ginseng. The sequence goes on from CM035143.1 coordinate 103,572,770, forward strand.
GGTTTCCATACCCACGAGGAAGTCGACATCATGTTGTACATCATTTTCATGCAGTTGCCTCGCATCTGTAAAATAAAATATATCAAGCCGAACACTTAATAAAATGGGAGTGTAAAATGTCTCAATTACTATTGAGCATCAGGGTTTGAAAAACCTCTTTTATAAAACATCACTGCCATATCTTGCTTGAAACTGAATTTTTACATAAATTTAAACCCTGTGTATATAGGTGCGAACGAGGTCTCGCACTACTTCCAAATAACAGCACATTGACCCACACACACACACATTTAGATAATAGTTTCTTGAAAAGAGGCGGTCACCGTGGTAACACGGATGTCGGGGGGTGCCTAACACCTTTCCTCCGCATAACCAAGTTCCCGGACCCTAATGAAACTCAGTTTCACCGACTCGTTTAGCAGTGTCACATCACTAGGTCAATGTGCAAACCTTTTCTCGGTTGTGTTGGTACAACCATTTAAAAAACCAACTGGCGACTCTTAACAGTCCATCGTCGACATTATACATGTCGGACCTTTTTCACTTGTTTTTTCAAACAAATCTCACCTAAAATGAGAACACCAAAGAATAAGTAACGGAAAGGGACATCTAAAAATCCCGACGTCGACAGGTGGCGACTCTGCTGGGGACTCCAAGAAGAGGACTTAATCCGCTATTACAATCTTTTCAAAACTATTATCTGCTTGCGTGTGGATGTTGCATTTATATTTGATGAATGTGTACGAAATCATTTCCGTATTGCACTTAGTGCTTCGCACCATAACTGTTTGTGATATTAGTGCTTCACACCATATTTGCTTGTGATATTAGTGCTTCGCACATGTCATCATTTTCATACGGTGAGCCGCGATGTATGTGAATGTATGTTGTGTGGTCCCTCCACCAAGAGGCCATCCCGTTGGTGTTTGATTACTGGACTCGTGAGAAGACTAATTCTCCGAGGCTCAGGAAAGGCACCACCCAAATTCGCTCCAGTTGAAAGACCGGATTAGCTTCCCGTCAAGTAGATTACGATGATTTGGTAACCTTCATGCCAAAAAAGCCGCGAGAGTAACCTAAGATAGGTCAGCCTCTGATAAACCCAAAACGGAGGAAAGTCTCTTCATGCTCTCATTTCAATTACTTGTAAACACAATTACTTGTAATTACATTCCATATCTATCTCCATGTAATGAGAAATATGAAGAAATGTGTACACATACATATTAACATGCTACAAACAACTGACATCCATTTTGCAGGATAAAATTCCTAAAATGGACACATCACATAACATGTTATTATACACATTCCCTAAAGACTAAACTATGCAAGTCTTTCGCAGGGAACCAATCGGACCTACTACCCGTTCAAAGTCCAAAAAGGGAACAGGCCTACAGTCAATCATGTCGTCATCCGACCAGACTGAACTTAAACCAGTTTCTCGCAAAGAATTCGACGGTTAAACAAACAAATTACAGATTTGGTTATTCTACTCAAAGAATTACACCAGTCTACTTAGGGTCAAAAAATACCCGTACATGTTGAATCCTCCACACAAGGAGGAATCCAGGTCATTATATTACCTGAACTACAGTTGGATCCGACCAACAAAACTCATGATGCTGCCCATCCCACTAGAGATCCAGACACTGGTGACATCAAAAAGAAAGTCCTCCAAATGGAAGAGACCCTTCGCGCTATCAAAGGAATTAGAACACACGACAGTGTTTCATATGCTGATCCGTGTATTTTTCACGGTGTTCATTATCCGAAAAATTTAAAACTCCTGACTATAAAAAATATGACGGGTTAGGAGATCTTTACACACATTTAAAGGTGTTTATTGGAGAACTTGGATCTTATGCAGAGGATGAAAAGATTAAAATGCAATTGTTCCAAAAGAGTCTAACTGGAGAAGCCCGGTCGTGGTACACAAGATTAGACAATTCAAAGATCCATAGCTGGGAAGAGCTAGCACATGCTTTCCTCACTCAATATAGCTTTCAAACTCAGATGGCTCCTGATCGGTATCAAATTACCAAGATCAAGAAACAGTCTAACGAGTCTTTCAAAGCGTATGCTCAAAGGTGGAGACTGCTAGCTGCCCAAGTTAGTCCTTCCATGACAGAATCAGAGATGGTCATGACTTTCATAGACATACAAGAGGCTCCGTTCTATAAGAGAGTTTTAGCCGGCATCGGTAAACCATTTTCTGAAATGGTCAAACATGGGGAGATGGCTGAGATGGGATTGAAGTCTGGAAAGATTCAAGACCTCGCTGCACTCAAAGCTTTTGCTGATCACATCCAATTCAAAAATTATGGAAACAACCCCCGGAGGGTCCATAAAAAGAAAGAGGAAGATGTTTTCCTGATACTATAGGGGTAAAAAGGCAATTAGAACATGCCTATTCAAAGGAGAAACTACAATCCCTTTCACGCTCAGTCTGTAAACCCTCCAATACCAAAAGGTGGAGAAGCCAAACACCCTCGAGTGTTTACACCCTTAGGGGATACCCTCGAGAACATTCTCACTCTTCTGACAACACAGAAGAAAATTACACATCTTCTTCCACCAGCCAGCACTAATGGACGGGGTTTCAATGCTGCTTGGAAATGTGCTTATCATGTCGGGGCACCTGGACATGATACTCAGGATTGTTGGGCCTTGAAACATAAGATACATGACCTGATGGACAACGGGGAGATCGTGGTCACCAAATCAGATCAGCCTCACGTTCCAGACAACCCTCTTCCTCAACACAAAGAAGAAGAGGTTAACATGATAAATTGGAGTAATGGACAGAATTCCAATTTCAACTGTTAATCCTCCCAGACCCTCAAAGAAGGTGATGACAAATGGGATTATGCCAAGTTTAAGTTCACAATGGAACGAATGATAAAAGCTTTAGGCAAACAAATTGAACAATTGGCAAAATTGGTGACTTATCAGCATCAAGTGACTCGTCAATTAATCAGCCAAGAGCATGCCAGTCTCCTACCTCTTGTCATGAATATTCCCTCGTCACTTTTAGAAAATGAAATGCTGGAAGACAAAGTGACAAAGAGAGCAAATGCCAAGGCCTGTCGGGATTTTGCCAACAAAATGGAATTCACCTATTTGGGCCAACCTATGGAGGAAATCCTTCATATGTTAATCAATGAAGGAAGGATCGGTTCCTTCTACCTCCAATCAATCAACCCCTGCTCGGGATTTCAGTCTGACTCGATGGAGTATGTCAATATTGTGACAAACGAGATTTTTGTAATTTAATTTTAATATTTATTGAGTTGTGATTATGGGGACAGAATCCTTTTAAGGGGGGAAAGATGTGACGAACGAGATTTTTGTAATTTAATTTTAATATTTATTGAATTAAAATAAATATTTTCGATGATTTAATTATTAGATTAAATAATTAATTGATGTAATTGTAGTGGATTAATTTAATTATATGTGTTACATTTATTAAATTAATGTGGAGAATTTTTATTATCGAAGTAGGTGATTATGTGAGCTTATTGTATTAAAAGAAATATTTAATAAGCCTATTGGTATTTTAATTAATTTAATTATTAATTAGAGGGTTAATAATTTGACATTATTTATTAATGAGAAATTTAATTTTGTGACTATGTGAGTTTATGAGAAATTATTATATTTTATTTAAAGTAAAAATAAAATATTGGATTTATTTTATGAAGGAGTGTGACACTAATTAAACTATAGTATAAGAGGTTTTATTAAATTAATTGGGTATAAGCTTTTAAATGGTAGCCAAACATGGCTTTAGTGGGAGTTGAGGGAAGTTACACATGATTGGGTAACTGACCACAACGCGTCAATTGTTTTCTATATTATATACGTCTTTTCTTATTCACTTTTCTAAGTTTAACAAGGAAATCACAGAGATAGTTTGAGAAATTTTGAGAGAGATTGTGAATACTATGATTGAAGTAGAGAGAAATTGTCATCCTTGTTCATCTACGCTTTGGGTAATTCTCTCCAACCCAATTCTTATTTTACGTCTTTTAAAGTTTTCATGAATATGGCTTAAGTCTTCTATAAAGTTTCTGTAGTTGGAAAGGGTAACAATTATGTGAATATATGTAATAATTCGAGTAGCATAGCATGTTTTATATATATTGTATGTGATTCCATATCATAAGTTTTATAATACTATTACTTGTTGTTTCAAAAATTTACAGAGTATGTTATATGGCCATATGGCCCTTATACGTAACGTTAATATGTCAACCATAAATTTTTCTACAAAATTTCCACTTATATATGATTATGCATGCTAAAACGAACAAAACGAAACTTGAATGGTTGAATTTGGTCTTATAACGAATCCGTAGTATTAAATTCTATGTTTTTGTTCAAAAACCTTCATGAACATCAAGAACAATACAATTTGCATAATTTAATTATGTGATTATATGTTTTAATGGGTTAAAATCACTCTATAAATGTTGGGTATTGATTATATATGAATTCTAACATGTGGGTATGTTTAATTTGGAGAATTAATGATTATGTAGTGTTTATTTATTTGAATTACGTGTTCTTCATGAATCGGGAATTCAAAGTGCTGAGTGTCAGGCATGCATGGCTTCAACTCCTAGTTCATTTCATGCCATGATGCCCGTCTTTGCAGATTACCAAGTACCGCAGCCATGGCCACGACGCCAAGACCCAATACAAAAGTGGCGCCGCAGCGCCACTTAGTAGATTGTCCAGAAAATGTTTTTTTAGAGTTCAAGTATAGAAATGTGCTAGTAACTTAGTCTAATGAACATAAAAACTTATTAGACATATAATAAGGTGTTAAAATAAATTATTAACACGTCCATAACACAATTACGTGTGAATTGAATGATTGAATGCATAGTTAACTTATTCTTCGTGAAGTCTTAATTTTTTGACAATAAGTGTAGTAACTGACTAAGTATAGTCATGAATTTGAGTTAGACAAAGAATAAGCTTGTGATGTTTAGTATGTTATAATTGACTGGTATTGTGAACGTAAATGATATGTAGAATTTAAATCAAAGAACGAGTTTAGTCAAAGTGTAATCTACGCACGAGGCAAGTTTCCTAACCCTACTTGTTATCATTGTTCAAGTTTATTATTTACCTTGAGTAAATTCTCATTACTATTATTCAAGTTCGAATTGTTATATTAAAGATTGATTATCCTTTCAAAGTATGAATTGTTGTACAATATTTGTTCTATTGTATACTTCTTGAGATTATTATTCAATTTGAATATCATTATTGTTGAACCTTGTTAGACTAGTGAATCCTTATTGATTCAACTAGTCCATAGTTGATGAACGTTCTAAATTTCAGAACCCTTATTGAATTATCCAAACCAAACTTCCTTTGGTGCGGACTTGAATGTCTAACTGAGATGAACAACCCTGCAAAGGGATTTACTTATGCGTTAGCGTTAAGATATTGTGCACGGTATGGTACTAAGGGCTGATCCCCCTAAATACGAGTAGAAAGGTCCATAGTCTTATGATTGTTAAAGGTTTCAAGTATAACCCTTGATAACCTAGGACATAGTTCAAGGTCTTATGACCCTCAGAAATCTTTTGATTCTTGTTATTCATTCTTGATTCAAAAGTTGAGCTTTTATTTCAGAAGTCTTTGATTTATTCGCATGTTATTATTTCATTATTATATTGTTATACTTGTGGGCAATCGTGCTCACTCTTCCGTAATAATAACTTTGCAGTTAAGAACGAAAGACCAGATGAACCTTCCACTAGTAAAGGCAAGGGCAAGCTTAGCAAGTAATGAAGATTGATTATTTATGTGGTTATGTAATGATAATTAGAATTGATGTTACTTAAGACTTATTTGTTTATGTTTCCGCACGGATGATTTAAGGTTAGAGTAACTTTGAGATTTATTTATTATGTAGTTGATGTAACCCCATAAGGGAGATTTATTATTATTTCTATCTATTGCATGGTTTGCATTTATTTATGGGTAGATAGATGGATGATGTTTGTCAAATGAACACTAAATCCCATGGAAATGGAAGTCTTACGGATTTGGGGTGTCACAAATATCACTCCAGATCTTCTTGATCCAAAGATGTAAGAATGTTGGGCACTCATACACCTTATCCAAAATCTAATTGTGATGGTGTCCAAAGACTTAGCGATTTACGATCTTGTGTTACGTGCAAGTGAGAATACATGTCCTACTAAGTGGAAGAGTGTGGTAGCAGTCATATCCACTGAAGCTGAGGGGATTAATCAATCACTCACAATGCCAATAATTCAACTAAGGGGAAGCAAAAATCCTTTGAAAGTGGCCTCTCCCGAGCCAATCAACTTGTCGTACAGAGCACAATATCCTATTGTTAGCTTGTGCAAAGTTCCATGGAATTATGGAGAAGGTGAATGATCCACCTCACATACAACTGCTACAGTGTCGAAAGAAAATCCACTGTATCTTCCCCCATGGGTTATGAGGTCCACCACCAAATCAAAGGGGAAAATACCCATGGAGAAAATTGAAAAATTCCTCCGCACTATGGGTCATAACAAAGCCACGGTGGTCTTAAGCTTAAAAGAAGCTCCATAACAAATATCAATTTTGGACTTGGTCCGAACTTCCGAGAATCACCAGAGGGTCTTGATGAAGGTTTTAGAAGAAGCCTATCTGCCGACATCAGTTGATACGGAAAAATTTCAACATATGGTTGATCACATTTTCATCAACAATGTGATATCCTTCACTGATGATGACATACCGCCCGAGGGGACCGGTCATTGCAAATCGTTGCACATTGCGGTCTTGTCCTCCGGATACATGCTAGCTTGAGTATTGATAGATGGATGTTCCTCTCTAAATATTTGTCCATATGCTACCTTGGTGAAGATGAATATCAATCTCAACAGAATTTGGAGTAGCCATACTATCATCAAAGCTTTTGATGGAGCCTGCCGTAATTCGGTCGGAGTAATTAAGCTGCCAATCGAAATTGGTCCTCATACATTCTGCGTATCATTCCATGTGCTCAAGATAGATTCAGGATACAACCTGCTCTTGGGACGACCATGGATTCACATGGCAGGGGCAGTCCCCTCCACTCTTCACAAATAGTTGAAATACATTATCAACAATAGCCTGGTCACGGTCAACGCTGAACCAGAGATTCCTCAGCACGGAGACATACCATTCATCAATGCTAATGCAGATGTGGAACCGGTCAGTTTTCATGCTTTAGAAATAAGCAATACCCAATACCATGCTATTGGAGCGCCATTGCCCGAACCCAAGATTTTTGCCGAGGTAATGTCGGCTACTCAAGAAATGATGTCATTGGGTTATAAAGATTGTCAGGGTATCAAGTACCCTATTCAATTAACCAAGCAAACTGGAACAACTGGGCTAGGCTATTCTGCCAGTTCTAGTCACAGGAATCTTCATAAGCATCAGCAGATTCCTTCAGCTTCAACCATGCGGCGTTTATCTTCGCCTTCAAGCTCTAAGTCCGCACAACCTCTTGTAAAGGTGCCAGCCAATGTAAGTGCTATGTTATTTCCCAAGCCGGTACTGGTGAAGGAGAAAGAAGTCTTTGTTCCAAATCCCGCAGTGGAAGAAGAGGAGCGAAGAATAAAGTAAGACGTCATCCGAATGATGTCAGGCATATGCATCATCGTTCATGATGAGCATACCAATGGATATACCCCAGACAATGATTGCCCTGACGTAATGGCCATCATTCGGGATAGGGAGGACGAGGACAATCCCTCCATCGCTGCGGTCCACCCGGACTTTACCCTTGCCAATTGGAGCAGTATTCCTTGCATTGGTCGACAAGGGTAAAATAGGCAGAACTCTTTCTGCCCTGTAGATATAATAACTACTTACTTTACTGTACAGTACTAGAAGTTTATTTTGCCAGTATATGCTAACACTGTGTATGATCAACACATTTCATATATACTAAGTGAAAGAATATTTTGTTTCAGGAGTCTGAATTTAGATGTGCTTGTACTTGCTGATACGGTGCCTCTTCTCCACAAGGATTGTACCTTTGATGTAGAGATGAATTCAACCTTGATGGATATACATGATGACATTGTGGTGCCTCCAGAAATTCAAGAATGGGTCAAAGACAAACCTAAACCCAACCTTGATCAAACCACTTCTTTCAATCTCTAACCTTAGAAAGCCCTAAGTTAATCCAGTTGGTTCGGACCTTACCCTGACCAACGGAATGACATGGTTACGCTACTAACCCAATTCCAGGATGTGTTTGCATGGTCTCATGAAGACATGGTGGGTTTGTCCACTGACATTGTCCTTCATCTCCTTCCCATTAAAGAGGGATTTAATCCAGTCAAGCAAAAGCTCAGGCAATTGAAACCTGAGTGGAGTTTAAAGGTAAAAGAAGAAATTGTGAAAAAATTTCAAGCTGGCATCATAATGGTGTATACATATCCTGAGTGGATATCCAACATCATGCCCGTACCTAAACTTGGAGGGAAGGTGCGAGTTTGCATGGATTACCGGGACTTGAACAAAGCTTGCTTAAAAGATAGCTTTCCCGTGCCATTTATCCATATTCTCATTGACAATATTGCGCAATACGACATGTACTCCTTTGCTGATTGCTTTGCGGGGTATCATCAAATCATGGTTACTGAGGAAGATCGTCAGAAAACTGCTTTCATCACGCCTTGGGGAACCTTTTGCTATAGACGGTTGTCATTCGGCCTCATCAATGCCGGATCCACCTATCAACGAGCTATGATGGCTCTTTTCCATGACTTAATACACAAAGAGATCGAGATCTACGTGGATGACATCATTGTCAAGTCTCGGAAGGAGGATGACCATATATACCATCTCAGGAAGTTGTTCAACAGGTTGTGTAAGTACAACTTGAAGTTGAATCTAGCTAAATCGCCTTTGGTGTTAAATCAGGCAAGTTGCTAGGATTTCTAGTCCAGCCACAAAGGGATTGAGCTGGATCCTGCCAAAATCCAAGCCATCACAGAAATGCCCATTCCTCAGACAGAGAAGGAAATACGGGGATTTTTAAGGAAGAATCAACTTCATTAGCAGGTTTATCTCCCAACTCACAGCAACTTGTGAACCAATCTTCAAGCTATTAAGGAAGAACTCCTCCATGAAATGGAATGATGAGTGTCAAAATGCCTTCCTCACAATCAAGGAACAGCTAGTCAAAGCTACCGTTTTGGTACCACCCAGGGATGATGTTCCCCTGTTTATGTACCTATCCATAAGTGACAACGCCATGGGTTGCATGTTGAGACAAAAAGACGATAGAGGCCAAGAACGAGCTATCTATTACCTCAGTAAAAGGTTCAGCAGCAGTGAACACAAGTACACTCTGATCGAAAAGACGTGTTGTACTTTAGCATGGGCTTCCATGAGGTTACAACATTACCTCTATGGTCACACAACCCATCTCATATCCCATGTGGATCCTCTCAAGTACGTGTTCAACAAACCCATGTTAAATTGCCGGCTGTCCAGATGGCAGTTGATCCTACAACAATTTGACATCGTATATGTGACTCAAAAATCCATCAAAGGTCAAGGAATTACGGATCAACTGTCCTTCGCACCTTCAGGGGATTTCAAACCCTTGCAACAACACCATCAGTACGATGCACGCCAAGCATGGAAGATGTATTTTGATGGAGATGTTAATATGGAAGGTTCTGGAGCTAGAGCAGTTCTAGTATCTGGTACGTGGGAAGCGATATCCGTCGCCAAATTAAATTACAATTTATCGGCACTGTAACAATACTGGTGAGTATGAAAAAGGTCGTCTCATGGGGCTAAAACTTGCCCATTCCATGGGCATCAAGCGGTTAACTGTCTTTGGAGATTCAGAGTTGGTAATTAGACAATCCACTGGAATCTATCACACCAAGGAACTACATTTGCTGCCCTACCATCGACAGGTTTTGAAGATGGCTTTGGAGTTCAAAGAAATCTCCTTTCTACACATTCCTCGTAATAGGAATGACTTTGCGGATGCATTAGAAACTTTGGCCTCCTTGATTCGCATATCAGATAAGGAACACTTGCCAAGCGTCATAATTTCCCTGCACAAGGCCCCAGCCTATGGGAATTACGTTGGAGAAGTATCGAATGAGCTACCTCCCATCCAACATCCTTGGTATCAACATATCAAGGAATATCTACGAGATGGATCTACACCCGCTGAGGCGAGCTCGACTAAGAAAAGGCGGATCCATCGACTTGCTATGAAATTGTACCTGAGTGGAGATGCGCTGTACAAAAGAGATGCAGGACTAGGTATCCTCAGATGTTTAGACAAAGATCAAGCCCAAAGGCTTATGGATGAAATCCATGGTGGAGTTTGTGGCCCCCAAATGAGTGGCCTCCTCCTTGTCAAGAAAGTCCTCAGGACGGGACATTGTTGGCTATCTCTTAAAGCTGATTGCAATGACCACGTCAGGAGATGCTATCAGTGCCAGATTCATGGGAATGCTATACACACCCCTCCAAAGGAACTTGACAATATGAGTTCACCTTGGCCCTTCTCAATGTGGGGAATGGACGTTATCGGACCCATTGAGCCTAAAGCCAGTAATGGTCATCGATTTATCTTCACCATGATCGACTACTTCACCAAGTGGGTAGAAGCAGCCTCCTTCCCTAGGGTTACTAAAGAAGTCATCATTGCTTTCATCAGAAATAATGTCATTTGTCGATATGGACAACCAGAGGTGATTGTGTCAGACCTGAACTCCTCCCAAATAGGAGATTCGACGACCATCTAAGCTGCGGTCATACCTTGAAGAGCAACATCAATCCATAAGAGATTGAATTAACTAGGCTTTTCCTAAATAGAAGTACTGGAGACCATCCGTTGTGCGGTCAATCTCAGAGAGGAAAGCCACACTCCTCTCCACATTTCCATATAGAAACCAGTCCCAAGACACCAAAGATGGTAGGGATACACAGAGATCGATGATCCTTCTAAACTATCTAGAGACAACTCAATGTCTATCCACCCAGGAGGAATTCAGAATACATCAAGACCACAAGCCTTGAAGCAGCAGACAAAATATCACACAAATAGCAAGGCGTATCTATAAGGGAAGTGATCTAAAAATATATTTCCCTGTCATATATATATAATGTTGTTTGATATATACAATGTAAACTGTACATGGAAAAATGGCTAAGCTAGTCTGTGTAGGAAAATACAAGCTCATCTACAAGTCAGGGTATATGCGAGCTAACAAGCCCAATATGGGGTCCCTCTCAGAAGATGGAGGTGAAGCTGTGGTCTCCTGTACGAGAATATCCACATGACCCAATAGGTCTGTAGCCTTCTGCATGGTGACCATATGATCATCAATATATGTGCTCATCTCTGCGATCATGCCAGTGGTAAGGGACCTCACTATGAAGATTATCTCGTGATGGCCTACATCCCGGGCAGATATAACACTATCCCGCTCATCTATCACTGCATCTCTGGCTGATATGGCCTCATCCCGCTCAACAACAGCGGCATCTCTGTGAGTGCATACGCATGCCCCGGGGGAAATAGGCAAAGGTATAGGAGCCCCAATCATAGTCTCCAATACGGTCCACATCACGCGTAGTGCTGATCAATGCGAAAGAAACCGTAGAAGAGTTATCTGCTATAAAGCAACCTCTAATGATCATTAGGAACAATCGCCGCTGAACGCAATCCCTAATTCTGAAATCATCAGGCATGGGCTCACTCAAAAGCCCGCTCATAGCATCTACGCTCAAAGGAACTGAACGGACAGTCCTGCCTTTGAGCGCCTCCACCGGAACTCCTAACAAGGATCTGACGGCAGTAGGGGTAATATTCGCCATGCAAGGCACTAGCTCCCCTCAAAACTCCATACCTGTGATAAATCGCCAATCCATAGGCGTCATCATCACCTCGCAATCCAGTAGATGGAGTGACTAAGTCTGATGAAACCATCACTCAGACAATGCCCTGATGTAACCCCAGGGACAACGACGGGGAAGGATGGAGAGGAATGCCCCGAATCCCCACTCATGCACTACCGCTCTATAGTTAGGAGGAAGCACCGGGTACATGGAGTGAATGCTGAACTAGTTCCCTCGAGGCTGTGTAAAACCCGAAACCTGCATGAAATGCAGATCAACATCAAAACCCTTTACTCCTCATTAATAGGAAAGAAGGAAGATCAAAGTCTAATGCCATACCTCGTTAGCATGCAAATACATCGATGGATGTCTGCTCAAATCACCCAGCAGCTCTGGGTTTGCTACCTAAATACTCGGGAGCTCCCTACGAGGGACATGTGCAGCAGGAGCGGGATCCTCAATCGGAATATCTGCCTCCTCGTCCTCAACGTCTGGCACATCTACCCGGACAGGATGAATCACGGCCTCCACCAACCGACGAGGCTGTCTGACAGAACGGGGACGAGGCACTTCAGAAGCCCTCCGTTATACGCCAGAATTGGTCCTATGGGAACTGCTCGGCTGATCTGAATCCATAATATCTGGACAACAAGTCTCCAAATCACCTCAGAAAGGGTGTTGTATTTCCTTACTTGGAGCTTTCTAAAAGCATTTATAACTATATGCATGCATGCATTTACTTTAACATACAATAGAGTTAAAATGCATGACTACCCAAAGCCTACATTTTGGAAAAAATTTGCCATAGTCCCCTTTGAAAATAGGACTATCCACATGCATATAGGCATGTCTAGGTGGCCATTCAGTAGCACACCTGCCCCAAAGACATATGCATAATATAGGCATTAAAAATCAAAATCATCATGCATAAGGTTAACCTCAATATCAGGAGTACTTGGCCTTTCTACCTTTGCTCATTGGACCTCAAATAGGACAATGAATACCAGAAAAAGGTGCCAATTTGACTCTCTCAAAAGTCAAATTTTTTCACATCATTATGTTCAACATGGTTTAATACTAACATTTACTGTGTTGAATATTTTTTATCAAGTCATTTGTGCATACATAATCACTACTATGTGTTTAGATGCATTTCATGCTACAACTCGAAATCCACCGGATAAAAACTAGAAAAAATACATGCATACGTTACCAGGATAGTGTAGAACACTTGTACGGTGACATAATTTGCAGAAAATAGCCTGAACTCAGCAGATCTGAAAGAGGCTCATGGATTTCCCTTCGCGTGACAAGCTGAAAATGACTTGTGTTGCCAACCTGCTGGAATTTATCATCCATGATTGGCCGCAGGCTCACCTGCAGCTGCAACAGGTGCACCTACGGCACCCCTATGTGGATCCCACCCCTCCAACTCGGTCCAGTTCGAGTTTCAAAGGAGTTCTTGTGGACTAGAAAAGTCAAATCGAGAATAAAAACGCCACGCGATTGAACAAAACAACATACAATCCTGGCCTTCTCAAGTGAAACTTTGAGTATGCACATCACTCATTGGTAGTCACCCGAACACGAGGTATACTCTGCCAATGATCTCATTTGTTACAAACCACATCCGACAATACCTTGTACAGGTCAGATACCACCAATTTCGGGTCATTACTCTACGTGAAACCCCGATGGGGGTTACAACGCGTGCTCATCCGTTGACACACAAATCAGCGAAGGTCAAGCAGCCTTGACATCATGGTAACCGTTGGAAGCAAACCCAATAGAGCATTAGAAGCCATCCGATGACCAATCGTTGCTACACACATCAGCGATGGTTACAACGTAGATCCCCGACGGGGGTTACAACGTGAATCCCCGGCGGGGGTTATAACGCGTGCTTATCCGTTAACACACAAATCAGCGAAGGTCAAGCAGCCTTGATGTTATTTCAGCCGATAGAGATTAAACCTATCAGAGCTCTAGAGCTATTCGAGGATTTCATGCTCGATTGATCATATTCCCCAGCGGATCCCCAGCGGGGGTCACAACGCAGTTTTTCGTTGATGCACACGTCAGCGAAGGTCAAGCAACCTTGACAATTTACCCACAGAATCTCAGCCGTTGATTCACACGTCAACAAATGTCAAGCAGCCTTGACTGTATATCCCACATGATTTTTCTCAACCGTTGATTCACATGTCGGTGAAGTACCCGTCTACGAAGGTCAGGCATCCCTGACAGCATTTGTTGTTGGCAGTAAATCCAACAGAATCTTGACATGTCCTGGCGATACCAACCAAGAAAGGCCAATGTTATCAAAGAGGATAGATGATGGAATATTTTATACACATCCTCAAACAGACAAAGTTTTATCCCAACAGATCTCTTGCGCATAAGAGTTACCTCTTCAGGATCCAGTCGTTATCAAAAATATAGGAATTTGGTGATAACTCCAACATCAACATTCTAACAGATTCGGATTACACATCAAATCTGGTCAGCATTGCCTATCCCCAATTGAAGCAATAGGGAGCCAAACAATCATCCCCAGCATGTTGGGCTACAACCCCGTACACATGCATCATACATTTGCCTTATGTTACTACATTTAGTACCATGTTTGTTTTGTTGCGTTTCAAGTGTCTAGGATTCTTTATCCTACCCATGCATGGCCATACATGAGTATGATAAAATGAAATAAAATATATCAAGCCGAACACTTAATAAAATGGGAGTGTAAAAGGTCTCTATTACTATTGAGCATCAGGGTTTGAACGAGGCCTCGCACTACTTGAAACTGAATTTTTACATAAATTCAAACCCTGTGTATATAGGTGCGAACGAGGCCTCGCACTACTTCCAAATAACAGCACATTGACCCACACTCACACACATTCAGATAATAGTTTCTTGAAAAGAGGCGGTCACCGTGGTAACACGGATGTCGGGGAGTGCTTAACACCTTCCCTCCGCATAACCAAGTCCCCGGACCCTAATGAATCTCGGTTTCACCGATCCGTTTAGCAGTGTCACATCACTGGGTCAATGTACAAACCTTTTCTCGGATGTGTTGGTACAACCATTTAAAAAACCAACAGGCGACTCTTAACAGTCCATCGTCGACAGTATACATGTTGGACCTTTTTCACTTGTTTTTTCAAACAAATCTCACCTAAAATGAGAACACCAAAGAACAAGTAACGGAAAGGGACATCTAAAAATCCCAACATCGACAATATATATAAACACTAAATTTCAAGTTATAATGCATATAATAAAGTTGTAAGTGAATAACGTAATTTAAAGTTATAAGTGAATAATGTAAATTTCATGGCACACGAAATTGATTTAAAAGCCCAAAAGAATTTAATTAAAGGCCAAAATTTTAGCCCAACTGAAGAAGGATGTTTTGGACATTTTATAAAATAAATAAAGCATTGAAAAGAAAACAAAATGGGGGAGAAAAGGGCTATATTCCCGACCACATAAGGAGGTAGAAAGAGAGATTCATGAATGTGATGATTATAAGTTACCAACTCTTAACAACTCCTTACCAACCCACTTTAGGTATCATCCTCTCATTTCACTAACACCATTAACTAAGCGTACAAGAAACAACCAAATGATTAAGGGGGAAAGTGTTGGGCAAAACTATTATTTAGATCTTATATCTACACATTTTATTCAAACAAAAATCTAATTTCTTTATCTTTCTTCTCATTTCCATAAGTTGCTAACAAAAACAAAAGAAAGAGAAACAAAAAGAGAGATAGAATTTTGGCAAATAGAGGGAAGAAGAGGAAGAGTGTGAGACCCTTGATGCATCCTAAGTTCATATCATATTTTGGTAGATTAAGAAAGTGTACCCAAAAATCAAGGTAAAAACCTAAACTAGTTTATTCCCTTTTATTTTGTTTGATTTTGATGATATAAAGTTTATAATCTTGATGAGTAGGTTTTTAACCTATGAGTTAACCTTATTTAGCTTGATATATTGTTAGTTTTTGAAAATTTTCATGTTCTTTTTGATGGATTTTTGTTATGTGTGCATGAGAATAGGTTAATGATGGTTGAGAGTTAAAATGTGAAGAAATTGGAGATTTTGGACATTCTGCATCACCGGTACAGGGCGCGCCGTGACTACATAGGAGATGGCGCGGGGGACGCTGTATGGAAATAACATTCTGCTAACATACCGCGGGTCGTGCAGCATTAACAAAGGACCCGGCGCGGGGGGCACCTGTCGGACGGGACATAAGTTGAGCTGGTTTATTTTGCACGAAATTAAGTTTTGTTGGGAGTTATTTCTTCTTTATGTTATAGGGTCAAGATAGGAGTGTGACAAGGATGTTATTTCATAGTAATTGGGATTCTTTTCTTAAAAACTTGTTGGGTTCAAATAGGAGTCTAATTTTTATTAGAATTCCTATGGGATGACTTTGATATGGATTGGGATTGGATTTAGTTCAGCTGAAGGGAATTAATTTATGTCAATTAGGAGAGTGCTGAACTTATCTAAGAACTCAATTACACTTTAGAGAGCGATAACTTAGAAGAAGATCATGGTGGAGCAAAAGAATGAGGTGATTTCACGAAGATTGCAGAATTGAAGTGCAAAAAGGGTTGTGTATTACTATTCTTCTTTTTAATTTCAGTTCTTGTAATTGTGATGATTTTCTTTACTTTATTTAGTATTTAATTCATTAATTATGAACTAAATTACTTATTAGGCTTGCAATGGTTCTTTAGTGTTGAATGATAATTACCATGCCTTGATTTGGGTTTAATAAATTATCAATTCAGTTTATCTATTGTGATTCATATTTAATTTCTGAATTGCTTGATCACCAATTTTATGTGGATTGGTAAGGATTCGAGAGATGATGTATGAATCTATACCTAATCATAATAGCATGTGTTCTTGAATTATATGTTTGCATGGAATCTTGATTTATGTTAGGATAGAGATATACCTAGCATCACATATAGTCGGGTAAAGAACTTGGAATTCAAACTCTTTTTAATTTTAATTCACATAGAGATATAGTGAATTAGTTAATTAGGGTGTTTGGCTTAATTCTATCTAATTTTTGGATTTAAGTTAATATGGTATTAGTGCATTGAGAGATGGCTAATTCTACATAAGTATTTTTGATTAATAAACTCAGATAGTGAATTAAACTGGAATAAGGTGTGATAATTGGAAAGAGACTTAAAGTGAAGTTGTAAGCCTAATTCTCCATTATTTGTTTGAAATTATGGTTCTTAGTTGTGTTTATTGATTGGTATTTTTAGTTTTTTTGTTCTTAGTTTTCTTTACTTATAATCATTGATTTGGATAGTTTAATAAAATTGGGTTAATATAAAACTGGTAATTGTTAGAATTAATTTCTTACTAATCTTTGTGGGAACGATTCTTTTCTTATCATTAAATTACTTGTTGACCACGTATACTTGAGTGCTTTGCATAATTGGAATTTGACCAACAAGTTTTTGGCGCCGCTGCTGGGGATTAGTTTTGATTTTAATATTTTTCAATATCAGTTTTACTTAAACAAAATTTTCTTTTTGTTTTGCTCTTTCTTGTTTCAGGTTCTTTGAGTTAGTTTATGCAAACTCGGTCTAAGAAGCCAGACTTACTTCTTTTCGAGGACGATATTGAGAAACAGTTTCAAAGGCTAAATAAGTGGATTAAAGACACTAGGGAAAACTTTGAGAAATGGGATAAGGAAGAAATTATGGCTGCCGAAGATCAAAAAGCGCTAAGGGATTAAGCCACTCCTATGGTGACTGAGCTTCAATCGAGTATCACCAGTCCGGCGATTGATGCAAATACTTTTGAGATCAAGCCTGGGACCATATATGTGACGCCCCCAAATTAAAACCACATTTGTCTCAATTTTGGTTGTCACGTGCTAACTCTAATAACAAATCAAAATCTCACACAACAGAATTTATAGAATAAATTACATTGTTATAATATAATTAATCGGGTCCCAAACTCTCGCAACCATTACTAATACAATACAACTTAAATTAAACATAACTTAATATAAATAAGTTCTTCTACAACAGAATAATAGTACATTCCTAGTACTATGGAACTAATTACTCCAAAGCCTTCTCTTTACCATTGTCCTTGTCAGAGGGTTCACCACGTTCTGCCTTAACTGAAAGTTTTAAGGAAAGCAAGAATAGGCAACAATTTTGCCCAGCAAGTAGTATAGCAATAAGGGTGTTCAATGTAGTTTTAAATTTCTCAAGGTTACAACAATAATGATAGTTCAAAGATAACAAGAAGTATCAATGGTTCTCAACAATAGTCGCTAAGGATAGAAAATATCAATAATAATTAATGATTAATCAATTCAAGATTTCAAAGTAATGAATACTGAGTAGTCACTAAGGACTATGAACTTCTCCTAGAATTAACAGTAATAGACTGATACTTCTACAAAACGAGTACAACAGGTGATCAACCTAAAATTCCCTATGTCATGCATAACATTTAATCATTCTCATATGCGCACGTCGGTTCCCCGACAATATGTAATTCCCCTACCAAGAGGGTTATTCATCTAAGTTATAAGAGTCTGAACCAAGTTAATTTTGTTTGTATAGCTTTTTATCAAATACCGATAGTCTAGCTGAATCAATGGCTTAGAGAATTTTCTTGTAAAATATACACATGAGCCATTATCATCTGAAATCAAGGTTCAAAAACAATTTCATTTCTAAACTAAGAAGTATTAAGTCATGAGATAAGAATCATACTTTCAAGGATTTACTTGTACAATCCATAATAACACAAGTTCAGGTAATGCTCAATAAAGGTTAGGGTTCGAGTACTTGCCTCAAGTGTAGTTTACCAAAATATAACTTATCAACACTTTTCGAATCCTAACATAATATAGTTATGTATAAAAGATAATCATTAATTATGTATACTCATGCACGATATGTAAGTTTAAATGCACACATAAACGTCTAACTTAGTTGTATACTCTTTACACAATCCATCACATACCTTATAGCATAAAATTAGTTTATAGGACACCACAAATTCAACTAACATAGTTTCTAATCATTATTTTCTAGTTCGCAACCATCTTTTGGTCTTAACATTCAAAATTTTATAAAAACATATCTAATCTATGATCTTTAATACTAACATGTTTATAGATACTTCTCATACTATAATTAAACATGTATTACAGATTTAGACCACAATACAAGCATATACCACATCTCAGATTTTAAATAGACTAGACAAACCAGACTCATGAGATGGCACATCATATGTTAGGCTTAGGGACTGCCACAGCAATTGCTATGGCCCCCGCCAAACCAGAGTTGAGCCTTGCATTTCCTATTTCTGTCCCATACTTTAGCATACCTAAACAATTACACATAACATACATTCATGCTAGAGGTCTTTACATAAGCGAATGACCATCTTAAGTTCATTTTTAAATGTCATGGTTTTAGTTTATGATTTCCACAGAATTAAGGCCAAATAGGGTCATGCAATCACAATGCGTACTAATTAGCCATATGTTCACATAAAGAGATCACATAATCTTTACTACGCATACTCATAAGTGTTCACATAATTTATTCACAATTAACATCGTTTATTACTTTAAAACATGCTTAAACTCATGCTTGGCTTACTTCCATTATGTTTAACATATAAGAATCATGTTTAGAAACATAATGAACATAAACATGCCATCCTAAATCCTTAGAACTTAACTACTCACACTAATGCAACTTGGTTTGAAAACATATCCGAGTTTACTTTTGAAATCATTTTAAACTTGAATAATGCAATTTAACATATACAAGAAATCTTTAAAGCTCTTATCATGTATAGTTAAGTCATGTTAACATCACCACGAAGTCAGAACATACTTCGTATAGTATTCAGGGATATTAGCTTCAATATGTCAAGTTTTTCTTTGAATAAGTTCGCTAGCTCAATGCCTAACAACTTGGTCATGAACAACGGAACTATAAACCACAACTCATGCTCATTTATGTTTAGAAATCAGTCATGTGTGTATACTATCAAGCTCAGGATTTGCAGACATGAGTTTCATTAAAGTTCGTCTGTGAAACATTAAGTTTTTGTGATAAATTTTCTACTAAATCATGTTAGGAAATTCATACCACATAAGAAAACTTTATACAACATATTATACTTCTTTTTCATGTATATATAAATCATAATACCAAGTTAGAAACAACATAGAACAACAGAAACCAGAATCTAGTTCGGGAATCAAATGACTCATTGCTACCACCCTAAAGATAAACCCATGCAATCGCCTTCTTCCCCGACCAACTCTAGTAAGATACTCTATTTTGCAGAGCGTCAACCAACATTGATTTTTCTCAGTTTAAACATGCTCAAGTCCATTACTATATGTTCCTTACATGTATACACACTTCCTAAATGCTTGATAGTATGATAATTCATACTAATTGACAGAGAATTCAAGGAATTTCAAGAATTTGATAAAACTCAAGATTAAGAACAAAAGTTAGAATTTATACCTTTTAAAGCTTAGTTTACTTAATCTCTCCCTTATGAGATTGCTAGACTCCTCCTTAAACCACACACACTCATACTCAATTTCTTAGGATTTCACAGACAAGTTACATTAATGTGAAATGGGAAATGAAGTTGCTTTATATAGAGAAATGCATTACCAATTAATTGCTTTACACTAAGGTTTGATTTAATGGAAGATGAAAGGAAATAATGGGTATAAAAGAGTTGGCCAACTGCCAACTTTGTAGCCATCATCACCATGGATTATAGTTGTTTAAGTTTACACAATGAAATTATAGGTTACTGTTTTGCCACTGTTGGAGCAACTGATGAGTTTTATATCTCAGTAATTTGATTATAATGCTTAGTTTGGTTCCTTTAATTCCCAAAATATAATTTTAATGTACAATGGTTACTATCATATAAAAAATTAGGGATTTAATATATATCCATATCATATAATTCATGTACATTGGGTCTACACAATTTAATATTTATAATATGTATGGACTCCATTTAATTGGTCACTAACAATTTAATATCTCCTTTTATTATTTACATACACTTCAGTATTGAAATAAATATTTTAACACTACATATTTATTTACTCCCATATTTTAAAATACACCATTAATTGTCTCATCACACATTATGAGGTAACAAAACTTATTTAAATCAACTTTATGATTTAATTACTTTTACTATATAGTTTTTGTATAGAGTTATCCACAATTAAATGTCATGCCTCATTTAATCTTAAGCAGTAGGTAATTATATAATATTACTACCCATTATTTCCTATATTACACATAGTGGCATGAAATAATATTTAATAATAATGTTCACATTAATAATAATGGTAATTGATCCATTAACCTTCTCATTCTTTATTAATGTTAACAAACATCTTTACAACTTATGCACACAGTGGAAATTATTTTCCAAGTCTTGCTACCGGCGCAGCTGTGCTGGTTTACAGTACAAAAGTGGCGCAGCTGTGCCACTCTGGAAATTTCTCAGACTTAGTCACTGTTACAATAAATTCATATTCTAAATTAACTAATCTCTTTACTTAATAGATAATACACTCATTTATTATCTTGCCATGCTAGCCAATTAAATATTATTATGTAAATTACTTTATTCCTTAATATTCTATTATTCATAATAACAATTAGTTAATAATATAATATTAATTAATTATTGACTTCTTAATTTATTCATCTCTTAATTAAATTAACTCACTTAACTTCCATTCTCATGCCACACAAGGCATTCCAAAATTCTCAATTCTCATATAAATTTAATTTAAATTAATTAAATTACTCATCTCACAACACATCGATATTTATATTCAAATAAATATTCATTTTCTTATTACATCAAAATAATTATTTATTCATGAAATTATTGGTTCTTACAATACAGATGATACAAAACTCGGTTCAGTTTGGGGGATTAGCTAATGACGATCCGAATGAGCACTTGGTTAGCTTTTTGGAGATATGTGACACCTTCAAATATAATGGGATGTCAGATGATGCAGTCAGACTTCGCTTGTTCCCGTTCACACTGCGGGACAAGGTAAAAAGTTGGTTACACTCTCTACCGCCAGGGTGGTCGATTATTACGTGAGACGACCTTGCTCAAAATTTTTTGCCCAAGTTTTTCCCACCAACAAAAACTGCGAATATGAGAAACGAGATTACAATGTTTGAGCAGCAGCATGGGGAGTCATTGTATGAGGCATTGGAAAGGTACAAGGAACTACTCAGAAAGTGCCCACATCATGGATTACCTAAATTGCTGCAGATGAACACGTTATACAATGGGTTGAGTGGTAATCTCAGGACAAACATAGACACAACTTTAGGTGGAGCATTCATGGCTAAGAATTATGAGGAGGCGTATGAGCTAATAGAAATAATGGCGGCAAATATCTACTAGTGGCTGACAACGAGAATGACACAGCCTAAGGTAGTAGGAGTGTTAGAGGTAGATGGGATGACGGCGTTAGCAGCACAAATTTCAGATTACTTTTATTTGTGAATTGTGTATGGGGGAACATCCTATAGAACAATGTGTTATTAACCCAACTTCAGTACAATTTGTGGGTAGCTACAATAGGATTCCACAAATAATATTCCTTGACTTCTGCGACGCTAACTAACGATTGCACTATGTCTCAACCTCAAGTCATGGTATGCTTTACTTCCTTGAGTGTGACTGCCTTTGCGGACTCTGTGTCTCAAAAAATTTTGACAGAGTTTTGACTTTGTGAGATTCTTGGGCTCGTAACTTCTTCGTTATAAGTCTGAATTGGCTCGTTCAAGAGCATACAATTCCCAAATTAAATACTCTACGTTTTCATGCATGAATTTTATCTATTTGACTTCATTAACTAAAAATTCATCTATTAGTCCATTTTTAACGAAAACGATAAACGTTATTAAACGTTCAACGCTCGTTTCTTCGTTCTAAGTCAGAATTCGGTCATTCTCGAGTCCGCAACTCTATAATGCCAAATAAGACTTGACTTCATTGAAAACCCATGTTTCCAAGCTCAATATCAAAATTTGACTTCCATTCCGAGAATTTCATGAATTCGACGATTATCGTCTAATCGTGTAAATTATGGCTTAACTTTGTTTCTTATGATTTGTTCATTGTTTCAAATGGATTTTATCCAACATACTAACATCTTAACATATATGTATCATTAACTTATATTCATAATGTGGGCCTAGGTGCAAAATTAGGGTTCACATGACCTAATTGAATTAAATGCACAATTAGGGTTCCACGACCTCATTAAATGTGCAAATTAGGGTTCGCATAACCTAATGGAATGATGATGAAAAAGTCAGAAATAAATGTGCTAGACCCGGGAGAAGCCTACACGTGTCCCGAGGTAGAAAACTCGTGGAGGCGGCTCGTTTTAGGAATTGATTGAGGGATTCGATTGGTGGCTAGAAGGACAGGGCAATATGGGCATTATTCTAATGACTAAAGGGTATTTCTGGAATTTCCCTAAAAGCATGTGCCTTGCACATGACTACTTTCTAGAGAACCCTATAAATAACCCTTCCATTCCATTGGGAAGGGGACCTCTCTTCAGACTCAGGACTAGGACTCTTTTGGTAGCTTAAGGCTTGGATATTCCACCTAAAAGCAGTAAAAAGATTCGAACACTCTCTCAACTCGAAGAACTCAAAAAGGCTCTTGGAATCCCAAGAACCCTAACACGGTTTCCAGACTATAGGGGTTTTGCCACGCGTCGTTGTAGTAATCGCCCACCTGTCATTCTCCCCTATTCAATCAATCAATCAATTCCGTGCTCTTCGTGGATTTCTCTCCTCCTCAGCCAACACGAAACCCTAAACAAGCAAGTTGCGATTTCCTTTCCCAAATTTCTTTGGCGACTCTGCTGGGGAGGTGTAGAATTTATGAAGGGTATGCCCACAACTCGAAGTGGGAGAACTACAGGAAGAGCTACTTCACTAATAAATAGTATTACCTCACCGGATCCAGTTCCAAGGCAAGTAACTCAAGCTTTCCAAGGCGTAAATCTAGATTTTGACCAACCAATTATTGAAGATGCTTCAGAAGGGAGTTCAACATCACCATACATGGCCAATCAACAACAAACCAACGCAGGAAGGCAAGGCGATGATGCAAGTAGAGAACAGACGAATGCTGTGCAACTGGAGATGCTCAAGGCATTGAAGGAAGCACGAGAAGGGCAATGGATGATGATGGGCATGATGCTGGAAATGCAAAGGAAGCAAGAGGAAATGGGGAATTTCCGCCAGCAGTTGATACAGATTCCCACCTTCAAGGCTATGTTCCCAGGCAGTTCGCAGGGGGAACAAGCAGAAGTGGAAGACAACAACAATAAAGAGAACCAGATTGTACCTCCATCGATGGATAATCAGTCGGTTCTAATCATCAACTTGGACCCCCAGAACAGTTGCGACGTGCTACAAGCCAGGTTGGAAGCAAGCCAACCTCAGATACATATCATCCTAACTGCTCTTCCAGCATTTTCACAAGTGTAGATGCCAACCATTCCAAGCCAGGTCTAGCGAGTGAGCCAACAACTACCACAAGTGCCAGCTTTGCACGATGCAAGTGTGCATCAACCAATTTCTCTACCATACACACCACCGATATAGCAATATATCACAACACCCCAGAGAGTTCACGCCACAAGCCAGTATATGACGAATGATGATATGATCGATGTGATTAATCAACTTCACAGGCAGACATCCCGACCCTCGGAGTTAGACTTTACTTTTCCTTACCCGGCACACATTCGAAGGCAACCTTACCCGATAGGCTATATTGAGCATCCCCCGTAGTTTCCAAAATACAACGGGGAGAAAGGAAATGCCAAGGAACATATTTCCAGGTTTGTAGAGTCGATGTCTCCGTGGCTGGGATATGATGAAGTGAACAATCACAACTTGTTGATGCGGGAATTCAATAAAACTTTAAAGGATAGTTCCTTCAGTTGGTACTACAATTTGGAGAGGGGGTCAGTCCATGTTGGGATGACCTAAAATTATAATTTTTTTAAGAAATTTTTCTATGTGCAGAAACAGGTAACCATTGTAGAACTCATGCGGTTCAAACAAAAGCCGAACGAGGAGCTATCAGATTATGTTGACAGGTTCATAGCTCAGGCACAGAAGTGCTCAAAGCCGATTGAAGAAAAGAACCTGGTCAGCATTTGCAACAATTGTGCCTTAGATTCCTTCAAACCCCACCTCATTACCATGGCTTGTGATTCATTCGCGACCCTATCATCTTTTTCACAAGACTTGGGAGGAATCATGACACTGCCCACTAGCCATGCGACGGTTACATGGAAGGGCAAGAGGACAACAATTATGGCTTTGGCTGACTCTCAGTCAAAACCACAAGGGGGCAATAGGGAGAAGCAGGAGAAAAATTTTGATCGAAGCAAAGGAAGGCCTGGAGACAAATATTCAAGAAAGTCAGTCCCAGAGGCTATCACATGTAGTGAGAAAGCATTCAGGGGTCTATATGAGTAATGGATTGAACATGGGGGTGGTGAAACCCCCAAGGCCTAGATTTGTAGTGATGGGCAAGATAAAGAGAAGACCGGACTTTTGTGTATATCACCAACACGCGGGACATTCCACTATGGATTGTTACAGCCTAAGGAGGATATACCATGAGAAGCTGGCAAATGGAGAGATTGAACTTGGAAAGAAAAGCAGTGTTCATGACAAACCACTGCCAAATCACAAGGGGAAAGAAACATGCAATGCTGTTACCCACATCACAATCCCCGAAGTGGAGCTGATGATGGAAGAAAAGGAGGAGTGTGACCCAGGCCTACAGGTGACGGCGTTAATGAATGGGGCCAAGTTCAAAATAAATTTCTATCAGATAAGATTGGCCAAGGAAGCAAGGATTGAGGCAACCAGGGCAATCATTAAGGCTGCCAATACATATGAGACTTGCATGACCATAAGCAAATGATTTGTGAAGATGTTGGAGGAAGAAGAAAATAAGATATCTTTCTCTAAAGCTATTAGAGAGATAAGATACCCGCACAACATGATGTTGTATGTGACAGTAGTAATCAACGTCATAGAGATGCGGAGGGCATTCATTGACAATGGAGCGTCTATGAATATTATGCCCTACACTGTGTTCAAACAGTTAGGTCTTCTAGAGAAGAAGATTATGAAGGAAAAAATGAACATTACAAGATTCGCCAATAAGAGCACAAGAACCCTGGGACATATCAAGGTAGACATGCAAGTTGGGAAGATTTGAGGGCCTGTAATGTTCCATGTTGTAGAGGTGGATGCATCATATCATGTCTTACTGGGAAGGGCTTGGCAAAATGACTATGGGGTGGTACCCTCAGTCTTTCATCAGTGCCTGAAAGCTATCTGGAAAGGGAGAGAAGTGAAGGTACCAACAACTTGCATAGAATCCCTTTGGACTAGAGGAGGCACACATCACCGAAGGAACTTTCTTCGATGATGTTGTTGAAGAGGGAGAGAACCAGATCGCGAGGCCTGATTCCCTAAGACTAGCAAGCTAGGAGGAAGTGCTGAAGAAAAGTTTGTACATGCAGAAAAAGTGAAAAAAAAGACCTCGAAACATGGAGAATGTTCCAAAAATATGAAGCTAGTAGTAGTAGACTTGGAGAAGAAAGGAAGAGAAGAAAAGAAAAGGCCAGCAGATCCTGAAGATGCCAGAAATATAATAAATGCCAAGCAGATAGCACGGTCTGAGGATATCCAAAAGGCAAAATAGGAGAGGGTTGTTAAACCCAACGGAAATGTGGTGTTTCGATTGTGACGGTGCAAGGGGGAAGAGCCCAAGGAAGCGTGCAAACCCAACGGCTCAGGAGATGTCCCCCACTCTAGCAATAATGAAGAAGGAGAAGTTGTATAGTAGAAGGTAGAACCAGCTCCAAAATGCTTCGAGGATAGGCCTAAACCTCAACAAAATGAATTAGAGGAAGTTAATTTGGCAACAGAAGGAGGAACGCCAAGACCAACTTATGTCAACAAGGAGTTGGATGATAATCAGAAGGAGGAGCTTGTACAATTATTGCGAGAGTATAAGGATGTCTTTTCTTGGAATTACAACGAGATGCCCGAAATTGACAAAGATCTTGTAGAGCAAAATCTAAATATAAGCTCGGGAATGAAGCCAGTGAAGCAAGCACCCCACAACTATTCACCCGAAGTTGAAACTCAAATAAAGGAAGAGATCAAGAAGTTGCTGGAAGTAGGGTTCATCAAGCCAATTCAATATCTAAGATGGCTATCCATCATTGTACCGGTAAAGAAATCAAATGGACAACTATAAATATGTGTGGATTTCAGAGACTTGAATAAGGCAAGCTCGAAGGACATGTACCCATTACCCAACATAGACACTTTGGTAGATGCAACGGCTAATCACGAGATGATGTAATTCATGGATTGGTTTATGGGTTACAATAAGATAAAAATATTCATAGAAGATGCAAAGTTGATGACCTTTCGTACCCTGTTTGGGAATTTCTACTATGTAGTAATGCCATTTGGATTGAAGAATGCGGGGGAAACTTATCAGAGGGCAATGCACATTATATTTCATGACATGATTCATGATATAGTGGAGGACTATGTGGATGACATAGTAGTGAAATCCAAGAGGGCGACAACTCATGTGGAGGACCTGAGGAAAGTGTTTGAGTGATGCCGAAGGTCAATGTTGAGGATGAATCCGAAGAAATGCACCTTTGGAATGACGGCTGGAAAATTCTTGGCCCTCCCGGTGCACAACAGAGGTTTAGAGGTGGATCCAAGTAAGGCAAAAGCAGTTACAGAGATGCCCCCACAAAAGACGCAAAAGCAGTTGAAGAGCTTTCTAGGGAAAGTCTCATACATGAGATGATTCATGCCAACATTAGCCGAAGTCACAGAACCTTTCGGCAAATTGCTAAAAAGAAAGGCACAATGGGACTGGGGGTAAGACCAACAACAGGCCATTGAGAAAGTGAAAAGAATCTTGGCTTCAGCACAAACGATGGTAGTGCCACAAAGAGGAATGCCATTGCAGTTGTACATCACATCTACCAAGAAGTCTATAGGTGGATTGATCACACAGGAGGTGGATGGAGAAGAGGAACATGTGTATTACATTAGTCAGATAATCAGAGGATCAGAAACCAGGTATTCACATATGGAGAGGCATTGCCTAGCATTGGTGTTCATTACACAGAAAATGCGTCATTATTTTCTAGCGCATGAAGTAAAGATTGCAACAAAAACTGATCCGATCAGATATCTATTGACTAGGCCTGCATTAGTAAGAAGACCTGCCAGATGGATGATGATTCTTTCAGAATACGACATCAAGTGTGTAACACCGAAGGCAATTCGTTGTCAAGCCTTGGCAGACCTGCTAGCTCAATTTACAAATGGAGAATATGAACCCCCTTCTGAGGATCTTCCGGGTGGAGAAGTAGAATCAATCAACTTGATGCATGAGGACCGAGAATGGTGGAGTTTGGCTTTTGATGTATCATCTACATAAGGTAAAGGCGAAGCAGGGGTGGTGTTGACCACCAAAGAACGTAATGAAGTGGCCTTGTCATATAAATTGGATTTCCCTTGTACAAACAATGAAGCAGAATATGAGGCGTTTATACTAGGATTGTTGGTGGCTCAAGAATTGGGAGCCAAATATCTTAAAGTAAAGGGATATTCAAACCTCATAGTGCATCAAATAAGAGGTCATTTCGGAGTAAAGAAACCTATCTTATGGCCATATCGAACTGTAGCGCAAAAGGTGATGGAAGCTTTCAAGAAGGTTGTGATTGAATATGTTCCAAGAGGACAAAATAAATAACCTGATGCACTAGCAACAGTAGCATCTCGAGTCTATGTCCAAGGAGAAGACTTAGATGTGAAGGTAATGAAGAGAACCCTCCCAACCACGGTGCTAGACTTGTTCCCCAAAGACATGATAGAGGATTGGAGATATGACATCTCCCATTAATTGCAAACAAAGGAAGGAACACTACCAATCGTGGAGCTACAGAAGTACAACATCATCAAAGGTGTCTTGTATCACAAAGAAGCAAATGGTTTATTGACACGATGCTTGGGGAGGCAAGAAGCAAATAGAGTTTTACATTAGGTGCATGAAGAGAACTACGGGTTTACAGACATAGGCTTGTATCGTAGGCTGCAACGCCAAGGGTATTATTGGCCTGAAAAGGAAGTAGATGCCCTACAACGCCACTGTGTTTCATGCCAAGAATACCCTGGGGAGGATAAATGTGCCTTCATTGATGACATAGCGGATTGGTGAATCCCTTATGTGTAGTTCTTACAAAGCGGGACTCTTCCAACCGAAAAGAAGGACACCATTATAATAAAGAGGAAGTCACTACGATTCTTCTTACAAAATGGAGAATTATTCAGAAGAGGTTTCAATGGCAAGCCCCTACGGTGTCTGGAACTAGGCGAAGCCAAAGATTTGGTTTACCAAATGCACAAGGATGAACATCAAGGGGGAGACAATTTGTACAAACAACTTATCGATCATGGTTACTATTGGCCAAAGATGGAAGGAGATTGTCTAGAATTTGTCAAAAAGTTCCACATTTGTTAAATACATAGAAACTTGATCCATGCTCCCGCCATGGATTTGCGAACCTTAGCAATACCATGGCCATTTCATACATGGGGAATGGATCTTATAGGTCCTATAAACTCCAATTCCAAGGGTAATATATGGATTTGAACTACCACCGAGATGTACACAAAGTGGGTTGAAGAATTACCCTTGAAGAAGGCCACAGGACCAGCAGTTGCAAATTTTATCAAGGAGCACATCATTTGCTGTTCTGGGATCCCGAAAATCATTTTGTCGGACAATGGAACTCCCTTCATCAATAGGGACATCAAAAATTTGATGGAAAGATACATGGTGAAACATTACAAATCATCACCTTACTACCCGAAAAGCAACAGAGAAGCAGAAGCGACAAACAAAACTTTGATAAAAATCTTATCAAAAACCCTAGACGATAATCCGAAGAAATGGGCAGAATAACTACCAATAGCATTACGGGCATATCGAAATTCAAAAAAAAAGCCTACAGGCGAAACCCCATACGCTTTGGTTTATGGTGAAGAAGCTATTTTGCCCGCTGAAATAGAAATACCTTCGGCTCGAATGAGAATTTGAAGCTTAGTTGATGAAGAAAACCGACCAGCCGCCCTAGAGGCCTTAGTTGACTTTCGAGACAAGGCTAAAGAAAAGCTTGAACGGTACCACGAAAGACTACGACAACAATACAATACCGCGGTGGTACTACGATAAATTTTGGTGGGAGACATGGTGCTCAAAACTGCAACTCAAGTCATAAGGGGGACCCCAACCACCAAATTTCACCCCAATGGGAAGGCCCGTATAGGGTACGAGAGAGTCTGAAAGTGGGTATTGCAAGATATCTCGTGTGGGATCACATGCTGTCTCAGGCCCATTAAACTTGAAGTGGGTAAAGAAATATTATACATGAGAAGAGCATCGCAAAAAGTTATACTTTCAACTTCAAAAATAACCGAGGCACCTGACTAAGAGCCCTCAGATATTACACTTTCAACTTTAAAAGTGATCGAGGTACCTGAATAACAGCCCTCCGAAGTTACACTTTCAACTTCAAAAGTGAGCGAGGCACTTGACTAACAGCCCTCAGAAGTTACACTTTCAACTTCAAAAGTGAATGATGCACCTGAGTATAAGCCCTCAAACTCGAAAGTTACACTTTATCTTTAAAAGTGGAGAACGTTATGCTTTATTCGAAAAAAGCAAGAAAGTTACACTTTATCTCTAAAAGTGGCAATCATTATGCTTTCTTCGATAAAAATAAGATTTATTATATGAAATGTTATACTTTTCGTTAAAAGAAATTTTTATTATCAATAAATTAACAAACTTTCACTTATACTTGAATGTTTTTTTTAATTTTCTTTAAAAAAAGAGTATAAATTCAAGTGTTGGTTTGTGAAAAATATATATGTTTTTGACAAAATTCATGTTTTCTTATAATACCTATTGTTGTCTTGGAATATTAATTTGAATAACTTGAGATTCAATGATAAATATTGAGTTTGAAGGAATCATTCAAATTAAAGGCAATCAACAAGGTTAAAGAAACCACGCTTTGATAAATGAAATATGTGTAAATGAGTTTCTGAAACAGGAAATCAAAAAAAAAACTACTATAACAAGTCATGATCTAAAGGCCAAGACATATCAAACTGAAGCGGAGGCATAGCTAAAGCTTCTAAGCCAGCAATGGCAACGTCCGAATCTTATGATTTGCAGCTTTTAACTCCCTAACCTGTTTGGTAGTTGACTCTAAGTCCCGCCGCTGGCACTCTACATCCTGAAGCTGGTTCTCTAAATCTTGAGACTGAATCTTCAATTTGTTCGCAGCTTCGTCAAGATCAAAAAGTTGCACTGAAAAGGATTAATCTTCACACTTACGTACAACAACCTCCGAATGTAGTGCAACAAGATTAAAAATCGACTTGAGAAGATCCAGCCTAGTACTAAAAAGAGACATGTCAACACCCACGGATGCAAGGTCGTCTACATCATCACTAAACTACTTCAGGTCCTTGACTCATAACGAATATAAGGAAACAGTTTGCAACCCAAGAACAAGGCCTACAAGCTGATCTAGGAAGAAGGTTTGGGAGGAAGCCGCTTTAACAATCAGTCGGTCAAGCATTCGCGGGAACCGAGCTAGGAGACGCTCCAGACTTTCCCGACTATAAGCTGATATCGAGAAACCCTTCCATAAAACAAGATCCCCGCTTGGATTGAAGGAAGCTCTGGCAGGAGAAACTTTAGAAGCCACCATCGAATCTTTCGAGACCAGGGATGGAAGAGCAGAAAGATGTGGTACGGCTGATGATTCCTTTAAGCCTTTGTCACCTGGAGGATAACCAAGGTCACTATATGGCGAGTGGGAAACATCTGGATGGAGAGCATCAAATAACGTGAGTGCCTAAATAGGAAAAGGCAAATTTTTCATCTTCGCGCTCTAAAAAAACAAAATGTCAAAGCACAATATATTATAAAGAAAAAGATGAAAGGATATTCAAGAAGAATCATATATTGAATAAAGAAAGATACTCATAATTTAGTTAATAGAAAAAGAATCAGGAGATGCCGCAGAAAGAGGAATGTCATTCAACCCTCCCAACGTAGTATCAACAATGCCCTCCTGAGTAATCACCACCTCGGTAGAATCCTTCTGGGGAGGATGAACATCACCAATAGTTTCAGAATGATTCCCCCTCGAGGAAGTAAGAGTCTCATCAACATCTTCAAACCCATAATGTGGAGAAGTTATGGGAAGGTTTAAAGAAATTGTTGTATCACCTACAACAAGACTTGAGCTCACATCGGATAAAGTATCCTTAGCATCAAGGCTAACACAATCCTCTCGAGGAATAGATGACTCAATATCAACAAGGATAGGTTGGAGAGGCTCACGACTAGTGGAAGCCACAACGGAAGCCTCATTTGAAGTACCATACATAAAACCAAGAAGAATGTCATCATCATCTTCATCGACTATGGTAACCTGAAAAAATAATAAAGGAAACAATTACTCAATGATATTTGAAAGCAGTAATAAAAGGGATGAAAGGAAAATAAGAATAGTACGGCAAAATTACCAAATTTCTACGACGCTTCTTGATCAGATCCTCGGCTGCCGGGATACTAGGATCAAAATTATCAAGGGGGCATTTTGCTAATGGCTTTATGATAAGCCTAATAGGAGGACGACTGGTTGGAACCACGATAGAAGCAATAGGAGGAGCTATCCCAAAATCAGTAGTAGTAGCTGCTCTCATTTTAGAACGAGTAACTCTCATCTCCTCGTCATCAAAGGACCCCTGGGGAGGAGCTAGAGATGACACCCGAAACGGAGCCCGTGGGGAAAGACTCCTGTAAGTAATGGGAGCCTGCGAGGGAAAAGTATATGGATCACCTCAAAGAGGAATATCTACTGACTGAGGGAGAGATGACTTTGGCATCAAAATGTCACGCTCAGCCAACCGGCTACTAGCTGGCCAAAGTGCTGAGCGAACATTGGGCTTGGGAGAGCATAACAGTCTGTCCCATTGGAGACATTTCGGAATAGATACTGGCAATGAACAAATCAAGGTATCATCCTCCCATCTTTTAAGATTTATCTGCCAGTAATTACGTTCGCCAGTAGCATATCGCCCGCTCCGGGAGTCATTTGATATGACAAAAGGAAGGGATCTATAAGGATCACTTGATACCCTCGGAAATGCCCATGTAAAAGAGGGGGAGGTAGAGACGAAATTGAGAAGAGCAGCCTCATAATTCCCCCGGCAGGTGTGACCGAAAGGGCATTCCTGGTCATATCCGAATTGCCTCATGACTGTGTGAGGAGATTACAGTACAGTGCCAAAACTATTATTCTCAAGGAAATAGGGAAGCTCTATGGACCGAAGGAAAATGAACCAAGACAGTGCAGAACCACTCAAGCTGTTTCTGTTGAGGCTTGAGTAGGTACGAAATTTGTGCTTATAAAAATGAGGTAGATGACCGCAACCCCCTGAAACAATGGTATAGGGATGAGAAATGAAGCATGAATAATCATCAAGGAAAGGTTGCAAATCCGTACTGTCAGGACTAGATCGGTGATCAATCAAATGTGGCATGCGAGGAATGATGTTGCGTGATGGGAAAGAAAGAGACTTCTTTTTCTTCTTAGAAAGATGCTCAAGATCGGAATATCCCGGAAAGCGCTTGAAAAGAAAGATCTGACGGAAGGAGCATGGAATGAAGCAATTAACATCATACCTGAGTAAATAAAAAAAATATAATAAGAAAAGGTTAAAGGAAAAGAAACGTAGTTTGAAAGACAATTAGTAAAAAAAAATATGAAGGTGATTACCTCCCAACGAAGTCTTTCATTGCAAGGGTTGTTTCGTCTAGGCGACAATATAAGGTCCCTAGAAAGAGAGAATTAGGGGGAATCTCCGAGCCCGAGGATAACAACGTTGCTAAGCTGAACATATGGGAAGAATGACCGTCTATGGGAGACCCAGGGAAGAGGAAGCGGGACAACCACATAACCAGATAAACCGCCAGAGGAAAGGGACAAGTTTCTTCATGGAAGGCAAGAACAGACTTGTCGTGAATAGATCTGTCCCACTGGTTGGTCTTGTAGTCACGGAAGAAGTAGCGCACCTAGGATAACCAAGAATTTTTTTGCCGACTTAAAGTCTCGAAGTCCGGAAGGAGCGTATCACCCTTGAAGCGGGAGATGAAGTGGGAAGATTGCTTGAAGGCCTCCGTCAAGTAGGCAACACATTCGTCATCCCTAGTGGACATGCTAGAAGGACCGCAGGAGTTTGAAGCAACAATAAGAAGGCTCCAAATGAAATTCAAAATAAATATATATTTCAAAAAAATGAGAATGAATGAAAGGAATAAAAGAAGAGAACTCCAAGCAGTGATGAATGTGCAAGTAGAGGAACTCCATCGTGAGATCAACACAGTAAGAGCGTTATGATCTTGATGGATACGTAGGTCTCTACACAGTTGAACACAACGAAAGATGCCCGCATTCTAGAGTATTTCCATGTATTCAGCATTTCCAAGGATCTCGTCTGTCCAAGATTGCCATCCTTGAATACAACCAGATGAATCTGACAGAAAGCGAAGGGGACTGAAGGGGTACTCTTTCTTCTTTATGAATAGGCGGGGAATACAATCGGCATAAGGGAAGTCATCCTAACCTCCAGAAGCTGGGGCATATAGAAACAAGCCTTCTTTCTTTGGTGAAGGAAAAGTTGTACGGTCATAATCTTTAAATCTATCCCAAAAGATGTCAGAAGGACCAAAGAAGGGAGCTCTCCACCAATCGGTGATGAATGGAGATTCCTTGGTAGTTCTTGGTTCTGTAGAGCATTCAGGTTAATGGGCCTGCAATCAAGGGGAAGTTCATTATAACAATTCTAAAGAAAGTAAAGAAAGGATGTCAAGTAAAGTATGTGAGCTTGAAGTACTCACCATGGCAAAGAGGAATGTCTGAGAGTTAGGCTTCAAAACACTTGAAAATAAGAAGAAACAATGTCAGAAAGAGTTAAGGAGTACATTTATACAAGAAAAAATTCCCGAAAATTTTTGAAAAGACTTCAGACATCCAAAAGGCATCCTTCAAAGCCTTTTTAGACTTATAACAACATATGTCATGGCTAAAGGCGATGAATTTTGTAGGGCTTGTCGCTACGGTCGTTCTGATATATTACGGGCCCCAAAACTCCAAACGGATCAAAAGTTACGCTCCAAATAGTAACGGCTCCTCCCAAACTTAATTTTTTTCACCTAAAACATTGATCGCCCCCTAGGATTCGCCCCCTAGGGTTCGGCCCCCTAGGGTTCAGCCTCCTAGGGTTCGGCCCCTAGGGCTTGGTCAAATGGGGTGGTTTTGCCGCATGCAAGTAGATCATTTTTTCTCCTTTCGCGTTTTCTTCAAAAAATGTCAAATCTTTCTTTATTATCCGAGGGAAAAACCAAGATGTAATCAAGGTAATGGGGCTCGAAAGATAGAAGAAAGATTGAAGATTTAAAAAAAAGAAGCTAGGGTTCGGCTCCTATAGGATTCGGCCACCACCTAGGGGTTGTTTCCTGCACACACAAAGGAAAAAAAGGGAGAGAGTTATAGGGTTTGGCACCCTAGGGTTCGGCACCTTATAGGGTTCGACCCCTATAGGGTTCGGACACCTAGGGGCGATTCCTTCATACTTTTGAGGCCTGTTGCTCTACCAATCAACTATTTGGGATGAATTCTCCTTCATCGCGAAAATTATAGCCTTTTCTGAGGAATTCCGAGGGAAAAAAACAAGATATGATCAAGGTGATAGGGCTCGAAAAACAGAAGAAAGTCTAGAATTACCTGGAGAAAAAAAAATATATAGATGAAACAATTATGAGAAATTGGCTAACGAAGAGTCCAATAAAGGCTGCAACCCTAATGGTCTACAATTACCTGGTGTCAGATACCGCAAGGATGTTCTTGATGGTGAGACTTGCTAATGTGGCTGCAACTGTGAAGAATACACGTGTGTTCATGGCTCCTACTGATTATGAGACAATCCTAATTGACGTTTAAAATCTCAATTATTAGACATATACACGCAAGTAACACCTACCTAATCCGAAGCAAGACATGCGACAATGGATTATGAATAGCGACTACTTACTTCTCCAAAATAAGATAAATAAAAAGTTTATTTTCTGAAAAGAATAAAATTAAAGTTTGATTTTATTCCCAATAAAGGGTAATTTTCGAAAATGGCTTATATATATATATATATATTATATATATATATCAAATAAAGAAAGATTTGGTTTATTTACAAAATAAAGAAAGATTTGATTTTATTTCCAAAATAAAGAAAGATTTGATGACTAAAGGGTATTTCTAGAATTTCCCTGAAAGCATGTGCCTTGCACATGACTACTTTCCAGAGAACCATATAAATACCCCTTCAATTCCATTGGGAAGGGGACCTCTCTTCAAACTCGGGACTAGGACTCTTTTGGATATTCCACCTAAAAGCACTAAAAAGATTCTAACACTCTCTCAACTCGAAGAACTCAAGAAGGCTCTTGGAATCCCAAGAACCCTAACACGGTTTTTGGACTCTAGGGGTTCTGCCACGCGTCGTTGGAGTAATTGCCCACCTGTCGTTCTCCCCTCTTCAATCAATCAATCAATTCCGTGCTCTTCATGGATTTCTCTCCTCCTCGGCCAACATGAAACTCTAAACAAGCATGGTGCGATTTCCTTGCCCACACATAATAAGTTCTTACTTGTTCTTCATATGTTCAAAACTTCATTTAAGTATAAATGACTTACTCATGACTTATTACGGCTTAAGTCCTTTGATTAATCATTCCTACTCCTTCTTAGCATACATGTTCTACTACTACCCACTTCTCTAACAATGGAATAGAAAGAGAAACATGGTTTAAGATTTCTTACCCTTGATGTTCACTTGATTAATCCTTGTTCTTCTTTCTTGTTTCTTGAACTATAAAATCTAGCTTTTCTAGCTTTTTCTCCCAAGCCAATAAGCTATAAGTTATTGGTGGAAAATCTAACAACTAACAAATGAATACAAAGCTTACTATTTATAGGAGTTGCTAGGTTAGGGTATAATGGTAAAAAAGCCATCCACCTCCTTACTATTCCTATCTTAGCGATTAAGTTATCTTACTCCCCACAATACTTGGCCATTAAGTCTACTTGGTCATTAAGTCTACTTGGTTACCACACTTACTTAGCCATTAAGTATACTTGATTACCACACTTACTTAGCCATTAAGTATACTTGCTCCCTTCTTTAGATCATCCTTGGTTTGTCCCATTGCTCATATTTACCCAATAGATACTTACTTGGGCTTAGGTTCAATTAATTTAGCTTAATCATTTGGGCTTGTATTAAATTACTTTAGGACTTTACCTTAACAACCACTTGAGTTTTAATATTACATAATCTTGGGTTTGCTTATTAATTCTTATTGGAATTACCCTTCCCACATCCTGGCCTTATCATACTTCACATTAGACAATACAATTTCCTACACAATTCAACAAATCCATTACATATGGCTTAAAGCCTTATAACGTATATTCTACATATTAATCTCGTATTCCAACTTGTATATTTATTCAACATATACGTCATACCATTATTCATACATACTCGTATAATACCTCGTATCATACTCACATTCATTACCTCGTACAATACCTACGTATTATACGATTACCGCTTTAATTCATTATACACATTTAATTCCTTCTCGGAAATCACTTTCCATAACCATTAGGTTTTAAGTCTGCAGGCAAAAAACTATGTTTGCCATAATTAAAATATTATCGGATATTATATCTTACCTCGATATTCTATCGTTACGTATTTCTCGGAAGTTCAAAAATAATTCCCGAGCAGAAATGCGTGAATAGTGTTTTCGAAAAATTTCTCGGAAAGTTTTTATTTCTGTCTTGGAAATTCAAACACTTTAATTCTACCGCTGTTAGGTAAAATCTATATATGTAAAACACGCAAGTATACATGGTCAACAAGTAATATAGTAATGAATAAAGTATCGTTCCCACGGAGACAAATTAGCAAGAAATTTAACTTCACAATTATCAATTTCCTATTAATCCTAATTCTATTAAACTATTCAATTCAATGGTTTAAAATTACAAAAACTAAATTAATAAATAAACTAAACTATCACAAAACAACCACAAATATCAAAATCTAGAATTTCAAACAATTGATGGAGAATTAGACTTATGATTTCACCCTAAGTTTCACTCTGATTTCTACACCTTTATTCCAATTCAATTCACTATCCAAATTTATTAATCAAGAACACGAATGTAGTACTAGCCACCTCTCGATGCACTAATACCGTTTTAACTTAAATCCACAATTTAGATAGAAACAAGTTAAACACCTTAATCAACCAACTCACTATATCTCTATGTGAACTGAAATTAAAGAAGGTTTAAGATTAAGTTCTCTATCTGATTACATGTGATGTCAATCATATCTCTACCTTAACATAAATCAAAATTCTGCTATTCACAAAATTCATGAACACATTCTATATTAAATAATGTCTAAATTTGAATATCCTCTCTCAATTCCATACAAATCCACAAAGAACTGTTGATCATGCAATTCATAAATTCACGCTCAGATTAACATAGATAAACTGGAAATACTTTATTGAACTGGAAATCATAGCTACAAAATCATTGTTCCACCTAAGGATCCATCATATGCCTAAAAAGCGAATTAGTTCATAACGAATGAAATAAAAACTGAATACTTTAAGCGAAACATCCTATCAACTACAAATATAAAATTAAGATGAAGATGAATGCAAAACCACCCTTCACGTAGCCTTAATCTGCAATCATCACGAAATTCTCTTCAAAGTACTCCTCCAAAGCTTGTTATCAAATTCTGGAAATTATCCTCGTAATATGCCTTATGTCCTTGATTTTTTGTTAGTTGAGCAATATATGTATCCCATAGTGTCCCAGCCGAAAACCCTTCTCAAACAGAGTCCCCGCGCCACACCAAGTCTCAAATCCACGTCCCAGCTGAGTTCCAATCAAGCCTGGAGACTCCAATTTCAGCACCCATTTCCAAATGGGATAAAAGAAAAACATGCCATTTGGCCAAGCTAAGACATCTGTTAAAGAATTTTTGTCATTTCATGTATTTTGCCAAACTTGCTCCAAAAGACCTCCTTTCTTCACCACTTGCCACAACAACCACCCTACACATAAAAGAACAATAAATGAGTAATAACAAACATGAAAACAAGAAAGTACAACAAATTAAGATTGAAATGAACATCGATTCGTGGATATAAAATCCACTTATCAAAATCCCCCAAACTTAAACTATGCTAGTCCGCAAGCACAAAACAAACTACATGCTACGTAATGCAATGCAATGAGATGGAATGAATATAATCTATATGCCTTCTAATCCAATAGTATCACAAAATCAAAGTTATCCCATCGGCCTCAAAGAACACAAGCAACTCTACAATATGAATCACCAAAACCAATCCACAATTTCGTATTAATTCTCAAATCTTAAACCATCATCACTGGTATAGTGTGCATACGTGTTCAACATCTGTGATAACTGATACGGACTCAAATTCAATTCATATTCAATTTCTTCGAAGGAATCATAAAGCGTAAACTTAAAAATTCTAAAAATAGGCATATTCCAACTAAAACTAAGCAATACCAAATTCAAGGGTTCATGCAGGGTACTTATACTTCTTTTATCTCATTTTTTCGGGGGATTTTGCTCTTTTCCTGTTCTATTTTTTTTCTTCTCTCTTTTTTAGATAGATGGATGGTGAGTGCGTTTTACGCTCCATCTCACGCTTGTGTTTATGGGGAGTATTTCTCCTCAACCCACCACAAGACTGAACTTGTTTTATTTTTTTCTTTTTCTTTTTTCTGAAGCTTATACACCTAACATTTCCCCCCCCCCCAAACTCAGGTTCTTGCCTAATTTGTCGTCTTCACTGCCTATCTTTATCATTTTCACATTTACCCTAACATTATCCTTTAGAAACTATTTATGTATCAATTTGAACTAACTAGTCAGCAAAGATGTTATTACCGTGCTAACCTTTTTATAACAGTTTCAAACAAGCCCAAGATTCGATTCATAACAGAAATTATATCACAGTTCTAATAATCAAAACTGTATTGGTTAACTTATTCACAATATCATCATTGGCCCACAAATAACATGAATTGCAAAACCGTTGGACATATACAAACACAATACATATTAAAATTTTATTTTTTATTTTTTTATTTTTTTAATTTTTTATAACAAAATGCGATAATAACTGGAATAAAAACAATGACCTAAGCTACTATGTATGCATTTAAGCTATCATAACATAACATAACCTATATGTAATAATTCCTAAAATGCAATGATAAATTTAAACCTAACTACTACATATGCATGCAAACAAGAATATAAATCCCCCAAACTTAAGTAATACAATGCCCTCATTGGATGAATAATCATAATTAAGTACGTGAGGACTTCCCTGTAATTGCCTAAGTCTGGGGAGGTGGTGGTTGAACTTCGTCGTCTGAGTCACTAGGTGGAAACCTCGGCAGTGGCATTGGCTGCTGGTATGGAAATTGCGCTGCTGGATTGAAACTCTGAAACGTCGTGTTGAGTGAAGAAAATGACGCGTTCATAGAATCAAACATGTGGTCTTGCCTCAATGCGAGTCGCCGCATCTCCCGATGTTCTGCATTGTTGTGTGCATCCATTTGACGTTGAAAGTCAAGGAACTGAGGACTAGATAGTGCCTCGGTATGCAGTACATGCTCGGTTCCTTGATTTCTCATAGCCTCATCCTCATCCTCTGAGGTATCTTCAGCATCAACTTCGTCCTCTGAAGCTGGTGGAAATATGAAACCCAGTCCTCGAGGATGGGAATCACCCCTGGCCCATACTGAATATCGTTCTATCATTCTGGAGTCTAGCAACGCAAGTGGCATTTGTGTAGGCTTATCGTCAGACCATCTCACACCTGCTTGGCGACACAACCCACGTATGAGTGATGGGTGTGGCAAGCCGCCCGAAAAGTTTCCACGTAAACACCAGTGGATGGAGAAACAAATAATGGCCCTGGCGTCAATGAGGAAGTCTTGCACAATCGCGTATAGTAGTAACGCTTTCTCTTTTGTCACGTCTGAGGTGTGTTAAGATGGATACAGTTTAGCACATAAGAATGCATACCTAATTTTTCCATACCAACTTAGATCTTTGCTATGGAACACTATGCCTCCCTTCCGACCTTTGATCCATGTGGTGTCTGCCTTTGTCATTTCCTTGAGTATTTCCTCATAGTCCGGATCAAAATCACGTAGTTGGGCATACTAGCATTGTCGAGGCACCCGCAGCTAGGGGTGCTCATCAGTAAAAAACCGAACTGGTACCGAAAAAACCGAACCGATACCAAAAAACCTGGAAAATCAAGAACCGATACTGCAGTGATAAATAACCTGGTTTGATGAAAGCGATTCGATACAAAGTCGAAGACTTAGTTTTTTTCAATTGCTTTTTGGTTATACCGTAATAATTAAATAAATTTTTTTTAATTATATAGTAGTATATAAAAATAAAACAAATCTATGGAACTTTGACCCCAAGGATCTAATAAATGACTGAGCGGGCCTAAAGATCATTAATGTCTAGTGGTTCAAAATTCCGGTGGTGTAATATATGAATTTCTGAGATTAATTATATCAAATGTGTGATTAAGCTTGGCCCATCTATTTCAAAGTGGTAATTTGTCATATGGCCCAAATCATTTTGTACAAGGGTACTTTAATTTAGCTGTTGAAGAGGCTAGGCTAGGCTAGGCAAGGTGAGTGAGCAGGCCCATGAAAACATTGCTCCATATTATTTATGATCTTTTCGGGTTTTTTTGGTTTTTCGGTATTTACCGAATTAAAAATTTTCATTACCTCTACCTGTAAGACCCCAACTTTTTATAAATGAAATTTAATTTCCTCTATTTATTATTTTGAAATAATAACGGTTGAATTGATTAATGAGGTTAGTTATGGGTAAAATGCGTAAATATTTTTAAATAAGCAGGTGATTATAAAATATTCATTGTTGTCGGGGAATATTCGTTTGGTTGTGGAATATTCTTCTTTGTCAGGGGAATATTAAATGACAAAGACAGCATCTTTTGTGGGCCTCATAACTGAAAGCGATTGGATGAAGAAAATATGACAAGTATAAGTTGTTTATAAATAACGGTAGTAGTTATTACCAATTATCTTTGTTGGAATACCCGGTGGTTAAAACACGATGTCTGGCGTTGTTGTCAAGATGCACCTGCAGTATTGCACCAATTATTGATTATTACGTAAGAAGGTACTACTCAATAATTGTTACAATAATTACTGTTCAATATTTTATTTTATTGATTCAATAATTGCTACGTTGATATTTGATATTAATGTTGTTTCAATAATTGTCACTACATAGTATTTTCCATTATCGAAGCAATAATTCATATTATCTGAATAATATTATTAGATAACATTATTGGCAATGTCTAGAAAGTTCTGTCTAAGGAGATGTTTGGTCACCTAATTGTGCGCCAGTAAGGAAAAATCCTTATTGGAAAGACCCCACTTTCCTAGGAACGGCTTGGTTGCCAATATTGTGATTCTGTAATATTATTTGTGAATAATTAATTATTGATTTATATGATGAGGAAAATATTCATTTTATGTGGATATAATGATTATATTTTTACAATGAATGTGGGATATATGAGTATATGAGGAGTTAGAGTATTTTTGTTGCAAAAG
Organism: Panax ginseng; assembly: GCA_020205605.1. Taxonomy (NCBI): domain Eukaryota; kingdom Viridiplantae; phylum Streptophyta; class Magnoliopsida; order Apiales; family Araliaceae; genus Panax; species Panax ginseng. The sequence goes on from CM035143.1 coordinate 103,615,783, forward strand.
TAGTTTAAAACATGTTAAACATGTATGTGGGCCCATTTCTTGACTGAAATTTGATTATAGCCTGTAAAATTGCCCGTATGTGGATTTCGGTCAATTTTTGTTTGGAATTTGGAAAAACTTTCTTCTACAAAGTTGTAGATAATGGAATTTCCTATAGAAAGACATAAGGTTCGAATTTTTCTGACAAAAGGGCTATTTATTATGAATTATTGAAGTTCTGAAGTTCCGAAATAATTGATTTTTGGAAGTTTAAATTATTTTAATTAAGAAAAACGTTTTTTTTTTAGTTTGGTGAGGTGGGCACTTGGTGGCTGATCATATGAGGAGTGCGTAGGAAATTTATATATATATATATATATATATATATTAATATTATATAAAATTTTCTGCTTTGGTGTTCTAAGCATTTTCCTATAAATAGGGTGTTTAGGTTAGAATTGAAAATCACACCAGAAACTGAAATCTTCTCTCTCATTCTCTCTATATTATCGAGCGTATTCTTGTGAGTATTTTAGTACTTTGAGTATTGCTATACGGTGCAAGTTCTTTCAGCACTATATCTAGTATTCCAGTCAGAAGTACTATTCTTTTGAGGTAAGGGATGTTATTTTCTTCGTAAGTGATATTATTTCTTCAATATCATTATGCCGAAACATTGGTTGGGACTTTTTATCAAATTTGATACTTTTTCATGTCGGGGTTACTATTCATGAGTTACTATTCATAAGTTACTATTCACGAGTTAGTATTCATGAGTACTATTCACGAAGCATGATGATTTTTTTTGTGAAATTTCTATCTTTTAGTGTCGGAGTTACTATTCACGTATACTGCACTATTCACGTATACGGCACTATTCACGAATACGATACTATTCACAGAAAAATTAAATTTTCCTTTCTATGTCCAAGATTGTCTGTTATGATTCCTATCTTTGATTGGATCTATGTTTTTGTCTTCATTCTTGAATTTTACTCCACTCTAGTTATTTATGAAGTAGTTTTGAACTTGGATTGTTTAAAGTACGAATCCTTAATATTTGTTCTTTTGTTTCACTAGATTCATTTTCTTTAAAATATTTTTCATCATCATCAGTCCTAAATGATGATATAACTGAATATCTTTGGCCTGTAGTGCAAAGATGAATGATTTCTGATGAATATCTTTGGCCTGTAGTGCAAAGATGAACAGGTATTTAGATGAACATGACCAACTGATGAATATTTGATTTCAGATATATATTGATTGATGTTACAGGGATAAAAGATAGACGACGAACTTTTAAATTCATATATAGAAGATAGTAGATTTTATTTTCTACTTAACTCTTCTAATGAATTATTATTTCTGTTGCGAATATTGATTTAAAACTTATTGTCTATTGTATTCTATTAGATTTTTCCATGTTGAGGACTAACGATAATTTGTTTTATATTATCTTAGTCATAATGTTCTTTACTAGGCTACTTGAGCTCACCCTTTTTCTTGTTGTTCCATTTTTCTTCTCAGGAGGCGAGAATGTAGCGAGTACTAGTCGGGGTGTGGAATGATGGTTCTAGAAGTGGTTCTAGTAGTCCTCACTATTCTGTAAAATAGTGTATTAATAATTGTAATGAGAACTTATTTGAGTGTGGATATTGTCTAGATGACAATATTTGTATTTAAACTCACAGTTTAAGTGTTGTCGTATTTTGCACGACAATTGTATTAATAAAGTTGTAGTTGTTTCTGTACCATGTATTTGACGACTCAGAATGGGTGTTGTATACCTATTTTGGTGGCGTCACAGTTGGTATCAGAGCTTAGGGATATGGTCTCTGGCGGAGATCGGGGAATAGTACTAGGAGGGGAGAGACGAGTAATCCTTCGCTAGTGTGTCATACCTAAGCTTATTTGTTGGTCAGTTGAAGCATATGGTTAATATGTGATATGTTAAATTGTTTAATTAACCCTTGTTTTATGGCAGTATTTAAGAATGGCAGCTGAGAATATTAACGGTGGAGTTAATGAGACCGTGGAAACACCTTTAATCACCACCCAGGAGAACGTGCAACAGGAATACAATATTCCTCCTGTAAACAAAACCATTGAGCAGACAATGAACGAAGGGATGTTTAGGAGCTTTTTGCAGTTCATGTAAAACCAGACGAGGGAGACTCGTGTACAGAATACGGGTCAAAATGATAGCAACGCGCGGCTTGTCATAGCCAAGCAGTTCAAAGAGTTGGGACCACCAGAATTCATTGGAAAGCTGGATCCGATCAAGGCAGAGACGTGGGTTAAACAAATTACCAAGATATTCGATGTCTTAGGATGTACGGAGGAACAGAAGGTTCCATTCGCCACCTTTATGTTCCGTGGTGAGGCAGACTACTGGTGGGAGTCTGAGAAACGTACCTAGCCTTCCGCACTCAGCATGTCTTGGGAAACATTTCAGAAACTTTTCAACGAAAAATACTTTCCTGAAAGTATACGCCATATGAAGGAGGTAAAGTTTATTAGACTAGAACAAAATAATATGACGGTGTCCCAATACGAGGCGAAGTTCGCAGAGTTATCTAGGTTTGCACCTCATTTGGTAGAGAATGAGGAACAAATGACGAGGTTGTTTCTGACAGTTTTAAAACCCGAGATTCGGCAATATCTTATCTCTCATAAATTTTCTTTATATTCAGATGTTGTCAACAGGACTCAATTATTAGAACGAGATAGCGAGTACGTTCAACCAAGGGACCGCAACCAGGGTCATACCGGTGGCAGCAGTCATCGGAGCAATGAAAACCAGCGGGGAGGAAAACATTCAGACAAAAGAGGTAACCACTCTGGTGGTAATCGTGGCCATGAAAATAGAAGAAGGGAGTCGGGGGAAATTTTAAAAAGAGGAGATTCAACAATAACAATGTGAAGACGTCAGCACCAGCAACAACTAGTTTTAAGGGAGGAGAACGACCACCGGTCGTATGCTATAAATGTGGAAAAGAGGGACATATCATTATTCACAACAACAGTTCAAGGTATGCTATAATTATGGAAAGGAAGGACATATCGCTCGAGATTGTACTGTAGCGAAACCAAGTCCAGCAGGGATGGTGACTCAAAAGGTTGTCCCAAAAAAGTCAAAGTCAACGGTTCCTAGAAGAGCATTTGTCGTGACTGGTCAAAGTGCAAGGAACCCAAACAAGGTGATCACGGGTAAGCTAATCATAAACTCTTGCGAAGTTTATACCTTATTAGATACTGGTTCTACCCATTCATTTATCTCTCTTACTTGTGCTCAACGTTTAAATTTGACTCCAGAGAAATTAGACTTTGACCTATCTGTGGAAACTCCGTTAGGAGAAACTTTCATCACATCCACTTTTTATAAATCTTGCTTTATCCAAGTTGGCACCATCACATTACCTGTTGACCTTATCTCTTTAAAGATACTTGTTTTTGATGTGATTTTAGGGATTGATTGGTTAACTACTCGTCATGCCAAAATTGATTGTTTTCGTAAGGTTGTTAGTTTTCATATTCCTAAACAACCTGTTGTTCGAATTCAAGCAACTAAACCATTAAAATCAATCACTGTTATATCAAGCCATAAAGCCATTCGTTTATTAAAAAATGGATGTCAAGCTTTCTTATCCCATGTTATGGATTTGAATAAAGACACGTCAGATTTGAATAATATTCCTGTTGTTATTGACTTTCCTGACGTATTTCCTGAAGAACTTCCCGGTCTACCCCCGGAACGTGAAGTTGAATTCTTTATAGATCTTGAACCTGGTACAAAGCCCATTTCTAAAACCCCATATCGAATGGCTCCTATTGAACTTTAGGAGTTAAAGGTTCAACAACAGGAGTTGTTGGACATCGGTTTCATTCGTCCTAGTACATCTCCTTGGGGTGCTCCTATTTTATTTGTAAAGAAGAAAGACGGGAGTATGCGACTTTGTATTGACTATCGAGAATTTACCCATGTCACCATCAAGAATAGGTATTCGTTACCTCGTATTGATGACCTGTTTGACCAGTTACAAGGAGCGCAATTCTTTTCAAAGATCGATCTTCGTTCTGGATATCATCAGCTGAAGGTTAAAACTGAGGATATTCCAAAGATCGCTTCGAACTCCGATGCGGGCATTATGAATTCTTAGTCATGTCTTTTGGATTGACTAATGCTCCTGCTGCTTTCATGGATATGATGAACCGAGTATTCAAGGAATATTTGGATCAATTCGTTGTTGTCTTTTTTGATGACATCCTCATCTATTCCAAAAGTCGTGAAGATCATGAGCGCCAATTGAAGCTGGTACTGCAAAGGCTTCGTGATAACAAGGTATATGCCAAGCTGAAGAAATGCGAGTTCTGGCTTGAGGAAGTAGCATTCCTTGGGCACATGGTGTCAAAACATGGAGTGTTATTGACCCGACGAAGATTGAAGCAATACAAAGTTGAGAACAACCGAAGACGGTGACTAAAGTATGTAGCTTTCTGGGCTTAGCTGGTTATTATCGAAGATTCGTGGAAGGGTTTTCTCGAATCGCTACTCCGTTAACTCAGCTGACTCGTAAAGATACAAAATTTGTATGGAGCGAGGAATGCGAAAAGAGTATCCAAGATCTCAAGAAGAGACTCATTTCGGCACCTATTTTGACAATACCATCTAGTTCGGATGGATTTTTTATCTACAGCGATGCTTCAGGCAAAGGGTTATGGTGTGTTCTCATGCAATGTGGGAAAGTCATAGCCTATGCCTCGCGACAACTTAAAGAATATTAGAGGAATTATCCTACTCATGATCTAGACTTGGCAGCAATTGTTTTCGCGCTAAAGATCTGGAGGCACTATCAATATGGGGAGAAAGTGGAGATATATTCAGACCATAAAAGCCTAAAATATTTCATCACCCAATAGGAACTCAACATGCGGCAACAACGTTGGCTCGAGCTGTTGAAAGACTATGACCACACCATTCAATACCATCCTAGAAAAGCGAACGTGGTAGCTGACACGTTGAGTAGAAGATCATATGCGGGAACGAGTGCGATGTTGTTAAAACAAAGGCCTATTTTATGTGATTTACAAAAGATGAATATAGAATTGAAGACTCCAGGGACCCATGCAATGATGTCAAGTATACGTATAGAACCAACTTTAATCAAAAAGTTAAAGTTGCTCGCCCACGAACCCGGAGTCGATGCGCGTATGAAGATGAAAGTGCAAGAAGGTGTTATTCCAGAAGCAAGAATCGATGAAGAAGGAATACTTCGAGTCCACTCTAGACTTTGTGTTCCTAACGATTCTGATTTGAAGTATAAGATCATAATAGAGGCACATAATACACCGTTTGTAATCCATCCTAGAAGTACCAAAATGTATCGTGATCTTCGACATACATTTTGGTGGAACAATATGAAGAGAGAGATTGCAAAGTTTATCTCGAGGTGTTTAACTTTTCAACGTGTAAAGGCGGAACATCAAGTGCCTAAGGGTCCATTGCAACCACTTGAGATTCCAAAATGGAAGTGGGAACGCATTACCATGGATTTCGTTACGGGTCTTCCCACGGTTTCTCAAGGCATAAATGCTATTTGGGTTATTGTTGATAGATTAACCAAGTCTGCTCATTTCTTGCCGATACGGGAGACTTATTCCCTTGAACGTCTTGCTAGTATGTACGTGAATGAGATTGTGAGGTTGCATGGCATGTCAGTATCCATAGTTTCGGATCATGAACCAAGATTCACTTCAAGATTTTGGGTTAGCTTGCAAAAAGCTATGGGCACGAATTTATGGTTTAGTTCGGCATACCATCCTCAAACGGACGAGCAATCAGAGAGGACTATTCAAACTCTTGAAGATCTATTAAGACTTTGTGTCCTAGATTTCAAAGGGAGTTGGGATAAGTACCTACCATTGGTGGAATTCTCCTACAACAACAGTTATCAGGCAAGTATAGGTGTGGCTCCATTCGAAGCATTGTATGGACAAAAGTGTCACTCTCCAAAATATTGGGATGAGGTGGCTGAAGCAACATTGTTGGGACCCGAGTTGGTACATATGACTACGGAAAAGATCCAAATAATTCGACAACGTATACAAACGGCACAGGATCGACAAAAGAGTTATGCGGATCATCATCGAAAGGACGTGAAATTTAGTATTGGGGATCATGTATTGTTGTGTGTGGCTCCATGGAAGGGAGTTACAAGATTTGGGAAGAGAGGAAAGCTCAATCCATGATTTATTGGTCCATTTCAGATTCTTGAACGAGTAGGAAATGTGGCCTATAGACTCGCATTACCTCCAAGCATGTCTCGTGTTCATAACGTTTTTCACATATCTGTGCTTCGTAAATATGTGAAGGATCCGAACATCATTATTGAGATAGAACCAGACGAGATAGCCGAAGATTTAACGTACGAGGAGGTACCTGTCAAGATCTTGGATAGGAAAGAGCATATCCTACGCACTAAGGTTATACTACAAGTTAAGGTTTTGTGGAGAAACCATGTTATTGAAGAAACGACCTGGGAGTTAGAATCAGAAATAAAAAAGAGGTATCCTCACATTTTCAAACACACCGTGCACGTCGTCAATTTCGAGGATTTTAATTTCATAAGAAGGGAAGCTTCTAAGACCCCAACTTTTTATAAATGAAATTTAATTTCCTCTATTTATTATTTTGAAATAGTAAGGGTTGAATTGATTAATGTGGTTAGTTATGGGTAAAATGCGCAAATATTTTTAAATAAGCAGGTGGTTATAAAATATTCATTGTTGTCGGGGAATATTCATTTGGTTGTGGAATATTCTTGTTGTCAGGGAATATTCGTACGACGGCGCAGTCTTTTGTGGGCCCCATAACGAAAAGCGATTAGATTAAGAAAACGACAAGTATAAGTTGTTTATAAATAACGGCGTAGTTGTTGTAATAACCCGAGATTTTCTATATAAAATAATTAAGAAATTTTGCGTATAAATTTTTTTTTTATTTATTTAATGACGAGAATAAGTGTCTAGTAATGTGAACGATAAATGCGAATATATTTATTACTTGAAAAATTAGAAATAATTTTGGAATTATTAATTACTACAAATTATATTAATTTCTGTACGCAGAAATGTTTTTATTAATTATTTTCCATGATAACATGATTGGAAATAATATATGAAGTGATAATTAGAATTATATAATAAATATTTTATTATATGATTTGTTCAGAATATTTAAGTTAATTATTTTAACTTGATTATTGATGCTGTGTAAGAAAGAGAAGTCAGATATGAGGTCTAAACCCTGAATTGGGATTGTGATCAAGAGATGAGAATAATAATATTATATTATTGTTATAATAATTTTATAGTACAATAATTATGTACTATGTATGTGCGGACAGATAATATTGAGCAAAGACGGTCAATTAGGTCATAAAGACAAAGACTGTCTTTATGGAACCCTAATTATTAAACTCGATTCTGAGATATGACCGAGTAGTAGTATGTATATGAAGGTTACTGTGTATAAGATGTCGGTAATTAGAAGAAAACCCTAATTACTATTTTTCAACTGATAATTAGGACAAACCCTAATTATTATAACCCTAATCGGTTGAAGTTAGAGATCGTAATGACTGTGTTAGAACATACACAGATAATTAGAGAACCCTAATGGTCAATTAAAAACCCTAATTGATGACGTTAAGAAACCCAAATTTTAAAAACCCTAATTTTTCTATAGAAAATCCTAATTTTAAATTATCGAGTTTAATTACGATGTTAATATATAAATGTTTTAATTTACCAAAGGATGAAAAGTAATTGGTAAATGATAAGAATTACCATCTAGTGATTAAATATTACATTTAATTGCTATGTACAAGAATGCCCATGAAATTATATGGGAAATTACCAAAATACCCTTTTTGTCCATTTTAGTGTATTATTAGTAGCATTGTTGCTAGAATCTTTGCAAAAGCTAGCCAACTACCACCTTCTAGAATTCCCTCATGCTACTATACCATTACACCTCAATTATACCAACCCTATTGAGCATCCAAGGCACTTGACATGGTCTATATATAGAGATTGAGGGAGAAATAATACAAATGCACACTAACATTTTCTAAAATCCCCAGACAAACTCTCTCAACCTCTAGCCAACGAAATTATCTAGCATATCAGTCCCTAAACAAAGCCCAACCATCACAAACAACAAATCAGAAGCATCAAAGCCAAAAAAATCAAAAATCGAAGCTAGAAAAGGTATGAAATTCTCTAATTTTGAAATCCTTCGATTCGATGTTAATTGATACAATTGATTGTTTAAAGTAGTGTAATAGGGAGTCTATTAATGTTCTGGGTTGTAAAAACACAGACCCATAACATCAAAGTGCACGAATTTGAAGATTTAAACAAGTTGGAAAAACCGAATTCTGTTATTTTTCACCAAATGTCAGAGGCTATAACTCTTTGGTCGATCATGAGTTTTGTTGTTTAAAAGTTGTTATAGGTAGCCTGATATGTGGTCTTTAATCTCCAAAAGGAATCAAGTTCATATCTATTGTAGATCGGGATTTATAAGCGGTCAAAATGGATTGACCGTCATTGACCGGCTGTTCTTCAAACCCAGAAAATATTCGAAGTGTCCAGAAAATATTTTTTTGGCAAATGTCAGGCCTTATATCCAAGTTATCTTTAATGTGTTTTGTGTTCTAAAGCTTTTTATGTGTAGCCTGTTATATGGTATTTAATCTCCAAAAAGAATCAGGTCCATATATATTATGGATTAAGAGTTATTTAAGGTCAAAGTGGGTTGACCGGCATTGATCGGAAAATTCTGGGCAGCCCAGAATTTTCAAAGTGTTGATTTTTCTTACAAGGTTTGACCATACTTTAGATGCTTGATTTATTGTTTTTATGATGATGTTAAGTGTTGGAGTTGTAGTACTACATGTTTTCTACACACTTGAATTGATAGATCACGTAAACATTTCACGATCATCAAGTTATAGAGGTCCAAAGTAGGCACCTCAAACTGTTCTTCGTGAAGAACAGCTTTGGAAGCTAATTTGATGGCTGGTTTCTCCCGGATCTTATGTTGTTTAAATGTTATGATTATTGGTAATTGTATTCTGTTATTTCCTCTACAAGATCCAATTTATAGATTATCCAAATTCGTTCAGATGAGAGAGTTATACTACATTGAACGTGCCCACTCGCTTTCACCTTTTTTAGGATTTCTGGGCTTGGTGAAGAACACCTATAGCGACGGTTCTGTCACTATAGGGGCCTTTAGCGACAGTTTTAATTATTTTAATTTTTGATTTTCTGGAAAATGATTTAAAAATTAGAAAAAAATAGATTTTAATTATTAAAAATACTTATTAAATTCTGAAAAATTATTTTAAAGTCCAAAAATAATATTTAATTATTTTGAGTATATTTCATAAATATTTAATATTTTTTGGAATATAAAAGGTATTTATTTATTTAATTATAATATTAAATAAATGATTTAAAAATAGTTTTAATTCATGAAAAATCATGAAAAATTATATTATGGTATAAGAAAATATTTTAAGTTATTTTCCATGACTTTTAATATTTTGTGATGAATTTCATTAATTAATTATATATTAATGATATTAAAGTTATTTATTGATTATATTAAATAATTAGTTAAAAATGATTTTAATATTTTAAAAATCATTTTAAATGAAAATAAAGTATTTAAAGATATTTTGAGTTATAAAATATAACTTTTAATATTTAGAAGATAATTTCATTAATAATTATATATTAATGATATTTAGTTAATGATTTGTGATATTAAGTTTATTTAATATTTATATTAAATAAATAGTTTAAAAATGGTTTTATTTATTTAAAAATTATTTAAAGAGGATATTAAGGATTTAAAAATATTTTAAGTTATAATTAATGACTTTTAATATTTGGATGAATAGTATATTAATATTTATATATTAATGGTGATTATTTAAAATGATTTTAATTGTTTTAAAAATCATTTAAGGGTAATATAAATGTTTTAAAATAGTTTGAGTTATTATAAATAACTTTTATATTTTGGTAATGGTTTCATTAATAATTTAATATTAATTAATTATTAATGATAATAGAATTGTTTGATGTTTAAATCATTTAATTATGATTCCGATGTTTGAAAGCTATATCCGGTCAAACTAACTGACTTGAGAACCGGTTATGAAGTCCAGGATTTGATGAAGAGCACCCATAGTAACAGTTATATCACTATAAGCCCTTGAGTGACAGATTTGAATTATTTTAAATTTTTCAATTTCTGGAAAATTCGAAAATGATTAAAATGTCTGATATTTACAAATGTTGAGGTATAGGATAAGAGTCTTAGACTCAGTATTTACCCGATAAAGTCGCTTCAGATGCCGCAAACAATTGTCGAACCTATAATAGAAAGAAAAGGCTACTGTAAGAACATGGATGAGATATTTGAAAAATGTATAAAAATATTTCAAGTATAGAATATGAACTAAAAGTATGATCACTGCGATTATGTGATGACGTGATTAGACGTGATTAAAGAAATGGTATCGTGGAGAACCGAGTTCGGGTTTCAAGTATCCGGATTTGGGGTCGCCACAGTTGTTACGTTAATACTATTGGAATACTCGGTGGTTAAAACATAGTAATACACGTTGTTGCACAGTAGCACACGGTATTGCACCAATTATTGATTCTTACGTAAGAAGGCACTACTCAATAATTGTTACGATAATTCTTCAAATTTTTATTTTATTGATTCAATAATTGCTACGTTGATATTTTATATTACTATTGTTTCAATAATTGTCACTACACAGTATTTTCCATTATCGAAGCAATAATTCATATTATTTGAATAATGTTATTAGATAACATTATTGGCAATGTCTAGAAAGTTCTGTCTAAGGAGAGGTTTGATCACCTAATCAAGGCGGCAAGATGAGGAAAAATCCTTATTGGAAAGCCCCTCTTTCCCAGGAACTACTGTTGCCAATATTGTGATTCTGTAATATTATTTGTGAATAATTAATTATTGATTTATATGATGAGGAAAATATTCATTTTATGTGGATATAGATGGAGAAAATTTTTAAAGTGACAATTTTTGAAAATCGATATTTTATCTTTTCTGATAAAATAATATTTTATTATATTATTATAATATAATAATGATGATATTTTTACAATGAATGTGGGATATATGAGTATATGAGGAGGAATAGTATTTTTGTTGTAAAAGTTGTTTAAAACATGTCCGTGGACCTATTTCTTGACTGAAATTTGATTATAGCTTGTAAAATCAACCGTTTGTGGATTTCGGTCAATTTCTGTTTGGAATTTAGAAAAACTTTCTTCTGCAAAGTTGTAAATAATGGAATTTCCTATAAAAAGACATAAGGTTCGAATTTTTCTGACAAAAGGGTTATTTATTATGAATTATTGAAGTTCTAAAATAATTGATTTTTGGAAGTTTTAATTATTTTAATTAAGAAAAACGTTTTTTTTAGTTTGGTGAGGTGGGCACTTGGTGGCTGATCTAATGAGGAGTGCGTAGGAAATTTTGATATATATATATATATATATATATATATATAATATTATATAAAAATTTTTGCTTTGGTGTTCTAAGCATTTTCCTATAAATAGGGTACTTAGGTTAGAATTGAAAATCACACCAGAAACTGAAATCTTCTTGTAAAACCCCAACTTTTGAATAAAGATGAATTTTCTATAAATATTATTTTTGAATATTATGGAGTGAAATTGATATAATAGTTGTGGGTAATATTTATAAATTTTGCAAAAGTACGCAAGTTGTTATATAATATTCGATTGGTTAATGGGAATATTCGTTTTAACAGGAATATTAGTACAACTAAGACAATCATTGGTGGACCCCACAAATGAATTATTGTTTGGATTAAGAAAACGATAAAAATACTTTATGAAAATAACGGCGGAAGTTTTATCGTTAATCTGTTGAAACACCCTGTTAAAAGTACAATAATACGCTGTGGTTGCATAGTAGCACACAATATTAATTATTGATGCTTAAGTGATAAGTCACTCGAGCTTTGTTGGTATTATTAATGTAATAATACGAAAAAATCTTTTATATAAAAATGTAATACTTTTATAAAGTTATTCTATAAATAGAATATATTATATTCTATTATGCATAGTGTTGCATAGTGTCTGCATAGTGTTTTGCATAGTAAAATCTTTTTATATATAAAATGTAATACTTTTATAAAGCTATCTCGCTTTATTAGACAATAATTAGAATATATTATATTTTATTATGCATAGTGTTTTGCATAGTAAAATCTTTTATAAAGTTATTCGTTTTATTAGATTATAAATAGAATATATTATATTTTATTTTGCTTTAAATATGGACCGTCAGGATAAAAGTAAATCAATCTCGATTAGTTCATGAGTTAGTTACTATGCATTCCTTTTTTCTATAAATAGAAGCTCATTCATTCATTATTTTCTTACGAATTCACTAAAACTCTGTGAGAGATAAACTATAGAGAGAAAGAAGAAGAAAGTATTATGCTACTTCACTACTTATATATCCAAGATTTTCTTCTTAAGGTAGGGAATATTATTTGTTGTACTAAATAAGGAGTGTTATTCTTTCTTATTCATGAAGAGAACTGTTGTTATTCCAATTCTTATTATTCTGCTTGAATAACTTTTGTATCTGTGCCTATCTACCCTATACTTGGTGACATTCTTCTATTATTCTCATTGGAACATCGTATGCATGTGTTTTACACCGCATTGGTTCCATCTTTATTATTATTCCGCTTGGAACATCCTCATCTGGTGGTGTTTTACACCTGACTCGGTTCCGCTCTTTATTATTATTCCGTTGGAACATCCTCGCCTACATGTGTTTTTTACACCGGACCGGTTTCGCTCTTATTATTATTCTCGTTGGAACATCCATGCAGGTGTTTTTACACCCACCTAGTTAAAATCTTTTATTATTCTCATTGGAACATCCCGCTTGCAAATTTTGCTTCGACTCGTTTCGTTTATTATTATTCATTGGAATAACCTCGTCTGTCGGCAATCACCGTATGCATGGTGATTTCTTTTGTTATTCCATTCTTTATTATACTCAGTTGGTTAAAGTTTCGACTTCTATACTCCATGAAATTAGTAGAATATCCTTGATATTTGCGCTTCATCCAATATCTTTTCATGGAAATATTCTTCTGATCATTCTTGAATTTTACTCTACAAAACAGTATCATGTTGACAATTTGGACGTTAATAATTCCTGGATAAAATAATTCTTAAACTCGTTTTATTGAATTCTTATATCATTGTCATCATCCGCATGTTTATATTTTGTTGAAAGTCATCTGTGGCCTGTAGTGCATAGATGGACTTGGTATTATTATGAATAGGGATTATTCGGTGTAATCATGACCGTAATGTTACAAATGATGTGGTAAAAGTTCTCATTGGCCCGTAGTGCATTGATGGACAGTTGTTGGCATGATCATGACCATTAATGAATATACAAATATTCTTGGCCCGTAGTGCATGGATAATTGTGGTCGTGATACTAAAGAATATCTTTGGCCGTAGTGCAGGGGTGATTCGATGATGTGGAATATTTATTAAGCTGAGTCTCAGCGATAACAGTGATGTAAAACCTTTTAAATCATAAAAGATAGTAGATTTTATTTTTCACTTAACTCTTTTAATGGATTGCTTGTTCCGCTGCAGTTAAACTTGATGTCTATTATATTTTATTAGTTTAACATTGTTGGAGACTAATGATAATTTATTCTGCATTATCTTAGTCATAATATTTCTTCTTCTTGGGCTAGTTGAGCTCACCCTTTCTTTCACCGTTCTCTTGAAAATGAGAATATAATTTGGGACGAGTCTGGGAACGGAGTGATGGTCCGTAGGATAGCATTAGTAGTCGTCACTATTCTCGTGAAATAGTATGATAATAATTGTAATGAGGACTCCTTTTGAGTTTGTATAATCTCTAGTAGATAATATTTGTATTCAAACTCACGAGTTTATGTTTGTCGATTGTACACGGCAAATGTATTAGTCGATTGTATTTGAATTTTGTACCATGTATCTAACGACCCAAGATGGGTGATGTATACCTAATTTTGGGGGCGCTATAGTTTATATCAAAGCTTAGGATATGATCCTCAGCTAAGATGTGAGACTAGAACTAGGAGGGAGAGACGGGAATTCCTTCACTAGTATGACCTACTTAAATTTATTTTGTATTTAAATTGATTGGTCAGAGTTTAGAGATATTATGTTACATGTCAATTAACCTTTGTTTTGTGGTAGTATCTGAAAATGACATCCGAAAATGTTGAGAATAGCAATAGAGCACAAGAGACCGCTGAGTCTCCACATATCAATAATCGTGAGAATGTGCATCGTGAAGGCGACAATCCTCATGCAAACAACAACACCGACCAAATGTTTGAATGATGGATTGTTCAGAGGCTTTATGCAATTCATGCAACAAAGAAAGAGCGAGCGGCTCTCTGTCCAAAATGTAGGTGGAAACACTAGAAACTCTCGGGCGGTCACCACTAAACAGTTCAAGGAGCTGGGACCACCAGAGTTTAAGGGAGAGCCAAAACCACTTATGGCAGAAGCATGGATAAAGCAGATCACCAATATATTTGATGTCTTGGGATGCTCCGAGGAGCAAAAGGCTCCCTTTTCAGCCTTTATGTTGCGCGGAGAGGAAGATTACTGGCGGGAATCGGTAAAACGTACTCAACCTGCCGTGCTAAAGATGTCTTGGGAGAAGTTCCAAGAGCTGTTCAACGACAAATACTTTTCCGAAAGTATTCGTCACATGAAGGAGGTGGAGTTTATCAAATTGGAGCAAAACAATGTGACCGTGTCGCAATACGAGGCAAAATTTGCGGAGTTATCCCGGTTTGCGTCCCACTTGGTGGATAATGAGGAGAGAATGGCGCGAATGTTTTCAGAGGTTTGAAGCCGGAAATACGTCAACATCTTATTTCTCATAAACTGTGCTTGTATTCAGATGTTGTAAATAGGGCTCAGTTGGTGGAGCGCGATAACGAGTCAACGCAACCAAAAGAGAGCAAATTTAAAAATGATAATACCAAAGGAGAGCGGTCATCAAGCGGTGATAACAAGCGTGGAGGGAATCAATAGGCCAGAAATGGTAACCACTTCGGTGGTAATTAGGGCCAAAACAATAAGAATGGACATTTCAAGAAGAGAAGATTCAACAATGATGGAAAGACGTCAGCACCAGCACCTGTTGTTAAGGAAGGAGAAAGACCACCTATCATATGCTTCAAATGCAGAGGGGAGGGACACATTAGTCCAAATTGCGCGATGCCGTCCAAAGCATGTTATAATTGTGGAAGAGAAAGTCACTTTGCTCGATTTTGTCGTTCACCGAAGACAAATTAAGCTAAGATGGAGGCACCAAAGGCTGTCCCAGAAAAGTCAAAGCCGGTAGTGCAAGGGAGAGCATTTGTTGTGACCTCCTAGAGAACAAGGAACCCGAATGAGGTCATCAAGGGTAAGCTTATCATAAACTCTAGCGAAGTCTACACTTTATTTGATACCGGTTCTACCCATTCTTTTATTTCTCCTACCTGCGCTCAATGATTAAATTTGACTCCAGAGAAATTAGACTTTGACTTATCTGTGGAAACTCCGTTGGGAGAAACCTTCATTACATCTACGGTTTATAAGTCTTATTTGGTTCAAGTTGGTACCTACACATTACCTGTCGATCTTATTGCATTAAAAATACTTGCATTTGATGTAATTCTAGGGATTGATTGGTTAACTACTCATCATGCAAAAATTGATTATTTTCGTAAGGTTGTTAGCTTTCATATTCCTAATCGACCTATTATGCGAATTCAAGCAACCAAACCATTAAAAATCACTGTCATCTCAAGCCATAAAGCTATTCGTTTATTAAAAAATGGATGTCAAGCTTTCTTAGCTCATGTCACAGATCTAAACAAAAATACATCAATTTTGAATAATATTTCTATTGTTAATGAATTCTTGGACGTATTCTCGAAGAACTTCCCTACCTACCCCGTGGCGTGAAATTGAATTTTGTATCGACCTTGAACTCGGTACAAAACCCATTTCCAAAGCCCCATATCGAATGGCTCTATTAAACTTCGTGGAGTTAAAGACTCAACTGCAGCGAGGAATTGTTAGACATTGGCTTTATTCGTCCTAGTACTTCTCCTTGGGGTGCTCCTATTCTATTCGTGAAGAAGAAAGGTGGGAGTATGCGACTTTGTATTGATTATCGGGAGTTGAATCATGTCACCATAAAAAATAGGTACCCATTGCCACGTATTGATGACATGTTTGACCAGTTGCAAGGAGCCAAATTCTTTTCAAAGATTTATCTTCGTTCCAGATATCACCAATTGAAGATTAGAACCGATGATATTCCAAAGACAGCTTTCAAAACTCGGTACGGGCATTATGAATTCCTAGTCATGTCCTTTGGATTGACTAATGCTCCTTCTGCCTTCATGGATATGACGAATCGAGTATTCAAGGAATATTTGGATCATTTTGTGGTCGTCTTTATTGATGACATCCTCATATATTCCAAAAACCGTGAAGATCATGAGGAACACTTGAGGCTGATACTCCAAAAGCTTCGTGAATACAAGCTTTATGCCAAGTTGAAGAAATGCGAGTTCTGGCTTAAGGAAGTAGCATTCCTTGGGCACGTGGTATCAAGTCATGGAATATCTGTTGACCCAGCAAAGATTGAAGCTATTCAAAGCTAGGAGCAACCTAAATCAGTGATCGAAGTATGTAGCTTTCTCGGCTTAGCTGGTTATTATCGGAGATTCATAGAAGGGTTTTCTCGAATCGCTACTACACTAACTCAGCCGACTCAGAAAGATACAAAGTTCGGTTGGAGCGAGGAATGTGAGAAGAGTTTTCAAGAACTCAAGAGGAGACTCATTTCAGCACCTGTTCTGACAAATACCATCTGGTTCGGAGGGATTTGTCATCTACAGTGATGCTTCGGGCAACATGGGAAAGTCATAGGCTATGCCTCATGACAACTCAAAGAATATGAGAGGAATTATCCTACTCATGACCTAGAGTTAGCAGCTGTTGTCTTCGCACTTAAAATTTGGAGGCATTACTTGTATGGGGAGAAAGTGGAGATTTTTACGGATCATAAAAGCCTCAAATATTTCTTCACTCAAAAGGAACTCAACATGCGACAACGACGTTGGCTTGAACTGTTGAAAGATTATGATCATACCATCCAATACCATCCTAGAAAAGTGAACGTGGTAGCTGACGCATTGAGTAGAAGATCATATGCGGGTACGAGTGCAATATTGTCAACGCAAAGGCCCATTTTGTATGACTTGCAAAGGATGGAGATAGAGATAAAGACTCCAGGGACCCACGTGATGATGGCAAATATACGAGTAAAACCGACTTTAATTGATAAAATTAAAGCTGCTCAAATTACAGATCCGGAGCTGATGCATATGAGGAAGAATGTACAAGAAGGTGCGATGCTGGAAGCAAGAATCGTTGAAGAAGGAATACTTCGAGTCAACTCCAGACTTTGTGTTCCTAACGACCTTGATTTAAAGTATAAAATCATAATGGAGGGGCACAACACACCGTTTGCAATCCATCATGGGAGTACCAAAATGTATCATGATCTTTGACATACATTTTGGTGGGGCAATATGAAGAGAGAGATAGCGCTGTTTATCTCAAGGTGTCTAACGTGTTAAAGAATCAAGGCAGAGCATCAAGTACCAAAAGGTCCATTGCAACCACTTGAAATTCCAGAATAGAAGTGGGAGCACATTACCATGGATTTCGTTACTGGTCTTCCCAAGGTTTTTCAAGGCATAGATGCGATTTGGGTCATTTTTGATAGATTGACCAAGTCTGCTCATTTCTTACCGATACAAGAGACTTATATACTTGAACGTCTTGCTCGTATGTACATAAACGAGATTGTAAGACTGCATGGTATGCCAGTATCCATAGTTTCTGATCGAGACCCAAGATTTAATTCACGATTTTGGGTTAGTTTGCGAAAAGCTATGGGCACAGATTCTGATTTAGCTCGGCATATCATCCTCGAGACGGATGGACGGTGGAGAGGACTATCCAAACTCTTGAAGATCTATTAAGACTCTGTGTCCTTGATTTCAAGGAAGTTGGGACAAGTTCTTACCATTGGTGGAGTTTTCCTCACAAACAGCTTATCAAGCACAAGTATTGTCATGGCTCCATTCAAGCGTTGTATGGAAGAAAGTGTCGTTCTCCGAAATCTGGGATGAGGTGGGTGAAGCAACGTTGTTGGGACCGGAGTTGGTACGTATGACAACAGAAAAGATTCAAACGATCCGGCAACGTATAAAAACCTCACAAGATCGACAAAAGAGTTATGATGATCTTCATCGAAAGGATATGGAATTCGATATAGGAGATCATGTGTTGTTACGTGTTGCTCCATGGAAAGGGGTTACGAGATTTGGAAAGAGAGGAAAGCTCAATCCTCGATTCATCGGCCCATTTTTAATCCTTGATCGAGTAGGAACTGTGGCCTATAGACTCGCTTTACCGCCAAGTATGTCTCGTGTTCATAACATTTTTCGCGTATCCATGTTACGTAAATATGTGGAAGACCCGAACCACATTATTGAGTTGGAACCAGATGAAATAGCGGAAGATTTGAAGTAAGAAGAGGTTCCTGTTCAAATCTTGGATAAGAAGGAACATATTCTACGCACCAAGGTTATACCTCAAGTCAAAGTTTTATGGAGAAACCACGATGTTGAGGAAATGACTTGGGAGTTAGAATCTGAAATGAAATCAAGGTATCCTTACCTCTTCGACATACCAGGTACGTACCCTAATTTCGAGGGCGAAATTTCATAAGAAGGGGAGATTGTAAAACCCCAACTTTTTGAATAAAGATGAATTTTCTATAAATATTATTTTTGAATATTA
This sequence comes from Panax ginseng, assembly GCA_020205605.1. Classification (NCBI taxonomy): domain Eukaryota; kingdom Viridiplantae; phylum Streptophyta; class Magnoliopsida; order Apiales; family Araliaceae; genus Panax; species Panax ginseng. The sequence goes on from CM035143.1 coordinate 103,634,851, forward strand.
TGGAGTGAAATTGATATAATAGTTGTGGGTAATATTTTTAATTTTTGCAAAGTACGCAAATTGTTATATAATATTCGATTGGTCGGGGAATATTCGTTTTAACAAGGAATATTAGTACAACGGCACAATCATTGGTGGACCCCACAGCGGAATTATTGTCGGATTGAGAAAACGATAAAAATACTTTATGAAAATAACGGCGGAAGTTTTACTGTTAACTGTTGAAACACCCGGTGTTAAAAGTACAATAATACGCGTGGTTGCATAGTAGCACACAGTTTTAATTATTGATGCTTAAGTGATAAGTCACTCAGTTTTGTTGGTATTATTAATGTAATAATACAGAAAATCTTATTATATAAAAAATGTAATACTTTTATAAAGTTATTCTATAAATAGAATATATTATATTCTATTATGCATAGTGTTATAGTTATAGGTGCATAGTGTTTTTGCATATAAAAATCTTTTTTTATATAAAATAGAATACTTTTATAAAGCTATCTATTTTATTAGACAATAATTAAAATATATTATATTTTATTATGCATAGTATTTGCATAGTGCATGCATAGTGTTTGCATAGTAAAATCTTTTATAAAGTTATTCATTTATTAGATTATAAATAGAATATATTTTATTTTATTTTGCTTTAAATATGGACCGTCGAACAAAGTAAATCAATCTCAAATAGCTCATGAGTTAGTTACTATGCATTCCATTTTTCTATAAATAGAAGCTCATTCATTCATTATTTTCTTACGAATTCACTAAAACTCTAGAGAGATAAACTATAGAGAGAAAGAAGAAAGTATTCTGCTACTTCACTACTTATATATCCAGTACTCTTCTTCTTAAGGTAGGGAATATTATTTGTTGTACTCGTAAGGAGTGTTATTCTTTCTTATTCATGAAGAGAACTGTTGTTATTCCAATTCTTATTATTCTGTTGGAATAACTCAGATATCTGTGATCTACCCTATACTTGGTGACATTCTTCTATTATTCTGTTGGAACATCCTGTCTGTGTGTTTTACACCGGACCTGGTTCCGTCTTTATTATTATTCCGTTGGAACATCCTGTCTGTGTGTTTTACACCGGACCTGGTTCCGTCTTTTTATTATTTTGTTGGAACATCCTGTCTGTGTGTTTTACACCAGACCTGGTTTCATCTTTATTATTCTGTTGTAACATTCTGTCGGTGCAAATTTTGCTTGACCTGGTTCCGTTATTATTATTCTGTTGTAATAACCTGTCTATGCGAAGTAACGCATGCATGGAAATATTCTTCTGATCATTCTTGAATTTTACTCTACAAAACAGTATCATGTTGACAATTTGGACGTTAATAATTCCTGGATAAAATAATTCTTGAACTTGCTTTATTGAATTCTTATATCATTGTCATCATCCGCATGTTTATATTTTGTTGAAAGTCATCTGTGGCCTGTAGTGCATAGATGGACTTGGTATGATTATGACTAAGGGATTATTCGGTGTAATCATGACCGTAATGTTACAAATGATGTGGTAAAAGTTCTCATTGGCCCGTAGTGCATTGATGGACAGTTGTTGGCATGATCATGACCATTAATGAATACACAAATATTCTTGGCCCGTAGTACATGGATAATTGTGGTCGTGATGCTAAAGAATATCCTTGGCCGTAGTGCAGGGGTGATTCGATGATGTGGAATATTTATTAAGCTGAGTCTGAGCGATAACAGTGATGAAAAACCTTTTAAATCATAAAAGATAGTAGATTTTATTTTCCACTTGACTCTTTTAATGGATTGCTTGTTCCGCTGCAGTTAAACTTGATGTCTATTATATTTTATCAGTTTAACATTGTTGGAGTCTAATGATAATTTATTCTGCATTATCTTAGTCATAATATTTCTTACTGGGCTAGTTAAGCTCACCATTTCTTTCACTGTTCTCTTCAGGAAATGAGAATATAGTTGGGACGAGTCAGGGAACGGAGTGATGGTCAAGAGGATAGCATTAGTAGTCCTCACTATTCTGTGAAATAGTGTGATAATAATTGTAATGAGGAGTCCTTTTGAGTTTGTATAATCTCTAGTAGATAATATTTGTATTCAAACTCACAGTTTATGTTTGTCGTATTGTACACGATAGTTGTATTAGTAAGTTGTATTTGAATTTTGTACCATATATTTGACAACCCAAGATGGGTGATGTATACCTAATTTTGGGGGCGTCACACTTCTCTCTCTTTCTCTCTCTATATTATCGAGCGTATTCTTGTGAGTATTTTAGTACTTTGAGTATTGCTATACGGTGCAAGTTCTTTCAGCACTATATCCAGTATTCCAGTCAGAAGTACTATCCTTTTGAGGTAAGGGATGTTATTTTCTTCGTAAGTGATATTATTTCTTCAATATTATTATGCCCAAACATTGGTTGGAACTTTTTATCAAATTTGGAACTTTTTTATGTCGGGGTTACTATTCATGAGTTACTATTCACGAGTACTATTCACGAAGCATGATGATTTTTTTTTTGAAATTTCTATCTTTTAGTGTCGGAGTTACTATTCACGTATACGGCACTATTCACGAATATGACACTATTCACAGAAAAATTAAATTTTCTTTTCTATGACCAAGATTGTCTGTTATGATTCCTATCTTTGATTGGATCTATGTTTTGGTCTTCATTCTTGAATTTTACTCCACTCTGGTTATTTATGAAGTATTTTTGAACTTGGATTATTTAAAGTATGAATCCTTAATATTTGTTCTTTTGTTTCACTGGATTCCTTTTCTTTAAAATATTTTTCATCATCCTCAGTCCTAAATGATGATATAACTGAATATCTTTGGCCTGTAGTGCAAGGATGAATGATTTCTGATGAATATCTTTGGCTTGTAGTGCAAAGATGAACAGGTGTTTAGATGAACATGACCAACTGATGAATATCTTTGGCCTGTAGTGCAAAGATGAATATTTGAATCCAGATATATATTGATTGATGTTACAGGGATAAAATATAGACGATGAACTTTTAAATTCATATATAGAAGATTGTAGATTTTATTCTCTACTTAACTCTTCTAATGAATTATTATTTCCGCTGCGAATATTGATTTAAAACTTATTGTCTATTGTATTCTATTAGATTTTTTCCTGTTGAAGACTAACGATAATTTATTTTATATTATCTTAGTCATAATGTTCTTTACTGGGCTAGTTGAGCTCACCCTTTTCCTTGTTGTTCCATTTTTCTTCTAAGGAGGCGAGAATGTAGCGAGTACTAGTCGGGGAGTGGAATGATGGTTCTAGAAGTGGTTCTAGTAGTCCTCACTATTCTGTAAAATAGTGTATTAATAATTGTAATGAGGACTTATTCGAGTGTGGATATTGTCTAGTTGACAATATTTGTATTTAAACTCATTAGCTTTAAGTGTTGTCAAGCATTTACAAATTGTATTAATAAAGTTGTAGTTGTTTCTGTACCATGTATTTGACAACTCAGAATGGGTGTTGTATACCTATTTTGGGGGCGTCACACTACCGGTACCAAAAAGTATAAAAAAATTGAATAACCGGTACCGAGAAAATAGAAACAAAAAAAAACAGTACCGCCGATACCAGTTTCAACCGGTTCGGTAAAAAACCAAATTTTTTGAACACCCGTACCCGTAGCTGATAATAGGTGTTTATGGCATCATCACTGAATAAGACCAAGCGACCCCGCACAAAAGCATTTAATGGGGCTTTGTCCTCGGCATTTGCATAAAACTCCTTAACTATGTTGACCACGGCGAGTTCCGGCTCTTGGGTGAATTTATTCCACCCCTTCTGGTAGATTTGAGGCATCATCTCCCCATCAACGGGATCTGATGCCAACCCCCGCTCCGGTGTAAGGGCTTTTGTCATCATATAATCATACTGAGTGGCAACAGCGACACTCATAAATTTCCAGCGATCAAAGGTGCGTGTCGGTTGTGCGGATCTTGAATTCTCTCCCCTTTGACGTTTGGATGTCGGTTGAGAAGCCATTGAGTTCCGGATGTCTGAATATACTTCTTCTCCCCAAATTTCAGTCACACTTTAGCAAACACGTGGTGTGCACACTGAGTTCTTCCCCACTTTGATGATTTGTGGCAATTAAGGTGAATGAAGATGAAGAATTTGAAAATAAGGGAATCCCTCTCTGTGACACCCCCAAATCCCGGTATTTATTACCTCAAGATTTGGTGTTCACGTAATCAAAAAATTCATATCTAGCTACCCAATTATAATAAATTGAATAATAAAAACCTGCCCATACAGGATTACTTAAATAAAAATATTATCTCCCAGGTTCTCTAACCTTTAATACAATCATTCAAGTGCGGAAATAAAATTATTACATCACATCATTATTAAAAGTCTATCATCAATAATAAAACAAAATTTCAAGTCTTCATCACTTGTACATTTTTCCCTTTCCTTTGCTAGTTGTAGGTTTATCTACCTTCTCATTCATAGCTGCAATAAATGTATAAATATGCAAGAGTGAGCAAACAAACTCACTTGAGATAAGAATAAATATCTTTACAACATTTGCCAAATAATAGGCTCAATAGAACTGAATAATATGTTCTATTAACATTTCAATACTTGCCAACTCATAGGCTCAATAGAACCAATGATATGTTCTATTAACATTTCAACATTTGCCAACTCATAGGCTCAATAGAATCAATGATTTGTTCTATTAACATTCTTAAATAAACTACTGAGGGTCAAATGACCATGAACCATGTCCACAGTTATAAGTAATCTTTCAACTTTAACTTTAACAGTCATATGACTATAAGGACTCCACATACTTAGGGGGATCAATCCTTCATACAATGTATTGTGAACAACCATTTCAACGCTAAGCGTAAACCCCTAAACATAGGGTTGTTCATCTCAGTATTTAGAGTACAAGTCCGCACCAAAGAAAGTTTGGTTTGGATAAGCTTTCAAGGGTAATTGAAGATTAATGATTATCAACTAGGGAACTAGTTAAATCAGCAATGATTGAATAATACAACAGTTGTTTAATAACAACATAACTTAGAACATTTGAGAATCATAAATGAACTAATTCTATATATCTATCTCATGCTTGGAATAACTATAGAGCATAAGTATTCAATAAAATGAATAAAATGGTTAACATTTGCTTGAACAATAAAATAAGCTAAGGTTCAAGTTTTATAACATTAGAAATGAAATTTCTGAACTTTAAGAAACTTGCTTAACTGTAAACAAGTTAGAATGAATCAATCAATTGAGAATTTCCAATAATACTAGAGTTAGAGTTTGCTCAAATGAATTTTGGAAATAATTTACTTATTCAATAACATTTAATATAAAAAGCTTGCTCAATCAAAAGCATGAAGTAATAATAAATGAACTAATTCAATGAAAGTGTAGAGTTAGAAAACTTGCATCAACATAACAATCTAACTCAATGAAAGTATGGAGTTAGAAAACTTGCATAAACATAACAAACTAACTCAATGAAAGTATGGAGTTAGAACACTTGCCTCGAGCGTAAGCTAAAATATTAAACTCACGTTCACCTAAACACAATATTAAAAACCATAACATCTATTAGACATACTAATATTCACGTTTCAATATAAAACGCATTACTAGTTAAACTTGTTATTTTAACACAAGTCTTATGCTACGCTTTACATTTCAGAATTCCCAAGTGTTAATCATAATAAAATGGTTAACGCATTTTCGATTTAATAATCACTTTTGCAACTTTGGTCGTACTAACCACAACTTACTATGTTATGTTAACCTTAACATTACACATTTAACATGCTAACACAATTTCAGACCATGTTGTGACACTTTCCCAAGTCTGCTGAAATAGTAAAAGTTAGAATCTCAAACATGGCGCAACTGTGCCATACAAAGGCTTGGGACCGGCGCAGTTGCGCCAGTGTTTAGACAGACGCAGAGAAAGCTATGAACAGTAGCCGACTTTAACCCAACAAACACAAATTTCACCCACCAAACAGTGAAATTAAAACGTAGAATAAATATAAAAATATCCTAAACATGATTGCTCACATTTACAACCAATTAGCACAATTTAACACTAACTAAAATTATTTTAATTTCTCAAAACCCATGTTTTTGACAAAAACTCAACTTTTCTTGACATTGTTCTAGAAATCATCACTGTGAACTCACTAGTTGGCCATATCATCTCATTCAAATTACATAATGCTCATATCTCACTAAACTAACATGTACAAGCTTCAATTTATAATTTCTCATATGAATTGGCCACTAGAATTGATACTTTTCATGAACATATGAAATATATATATATAAACATACACTGTCAAAACTTTTCTTCCACTGTCAAACGAATTTAGCATGCGATTTCTTGTTTGAACATAAACTCTAGCATTATAAACATGTATAATCATAATTACCAACTATATAGCAACAATTCACAAATTTTGATTTTCACAGAACATGCAATTTTTTTTGCCGTGAAACCCATATAGGCATATATAATATCAAAGTTGTGAACATACCTTCAAGTTAGCTTGCACAATCTTGCAATTACAGACAATTTCTCAGGTTTCACTCTCAAACTCTCTATAATTCTCTAAAAATTTTCTCTGTAGTTTTTCTTAGGTTTAGGCTAAGACAATATACATAATACGTAAAGGAAACTGACACCTTAATACGCATACTAATGATATTAACGGTTATAACATAAACGTATATAATATAAATATATTATATTTATTATTTAATTTTATTTATTTATTTTATTTATCAAGAAATCTCAAAAGCCGTAAGGCTTGTTTGGCAAATCATTTAAATTTAAAGAATGAATATATTAAGCCTTGTTTGGATAAAACTAAATTAAACTACTTTAATTTATTTTAATAACTCCTTCTAATATAGTTATTTGTCGAACTATATTAGTCAAGCTTTCATATTTATTTCAAATAATGCAAATCACAATTAATTAAATAACTCCTTTGATCACATAACACAATACAAATAATTAATCATTTAAATTAAAATATCAATATAATAATCATTTCCTTAATTCATCAATTATTTATTTAACAAATAATTCTCCAAATAATATTAAATCAATTAAACAAATATTCATTTACCGATAATCATATCCATTAAATATTTATATAACTCAATAAATATTTAAAATTACATTTAAAAATTTTGTAATGTTACATCATTCCCTCAAAAGGATTCTGTCCTCAGAATCACAATTCAAACAACCAAATCGTCACATTTTTCCCTACCTACAAAGATTATGTCCCCAGAATCGAAGAAATAGATTAAACAAATAACTCAGGGCATCTTTTCATCATTTCAGCTTCGAGTTCCCACGTTGCCTCTTCGACATTGTGGTTTCTCCATATCACCTTCACAGAAGGTATCACTTTCTTTCTGAGCACTTGTTCTTTCCTGTCGACTATCTGGATAAGAACTTCTTCATAAGACAAATCTTTATCGAATTTCAATGGTTCGTACTCGATCACGTGTTTGTAATCGGGTTTATATGGTCGTAACACCGAAATGTGAAAAACATTATGAATGTTTTCTAATTCTGGAAGTAGAGCTATCTCATAAACCACTTCCCCCACTCTTCGTAGTATCTCAAACGGTCCAATAAATCTTGGGCTGAGCTTTCCTTTCTTGCCAAAACGAATTTTTGTAAAACCCCAACTTTTTGAATAAAGATGAATTTTCTATAAATATTATTTTTGAATATTATGGAGTGAAATTGATATAAGTTATAGTTGTGGGTAATATTTATAAATTTTTCATAGTATGCAAGTTGTTATATTATATTCAATTGGTCGGGGAATATTCGTTTTAGCAGGAATATTCGTGACAACTACAAGTAATCATTGGTGGACCCTATAATGTAATTATTGGCTTGATTGAGAAAACGACAAAAACATTTTTATGAAAATAACGATAGAAGTTTTACCGTTGATACTGTTGAACTACTTGGTAGTAAAAGTACAGTAATACGCGTGGTTGCATAGTAGCACAAGGTATTGATTTTTGATGCTTACGTGAGAAGTCATTCAGTTTTGTTCAATTATTGCTATAGTAATTGTTGCATAATATCTCACGTTATTTGATTTAATTATTGTCGATATTTATTATATTGTTAAAATCAATAATTGAGACGTCAAAATTATTAATATTATTATTTGCAATATTAACGATGTCTAGAAGTTCTGTCAAGGAGAGGTTTGGTCACCAAAATGCGCCAATAGGGAGAAATCCTTATTGGAAAGCCCCCTCTTTCCTGGGAATGACCTGGTCGATTAATATTGTGAATTGTAATAAAGATGATAAATGTTGTTAAAATTATTAAGGTGATTTTTATGAAGTTTACTTATTTTATGGATTCCTATTTACCCATTTTTCAAAATAATCGGTAGAAAATTATTTAAAGGTGGGGCGCACATGTGGGGGCCACATGTGGGGCCCATATGTTTTGGAAAAATGATCTTGGAAATGGAAGAGTATATGTATGGAGGTATATGTATGTATTGAGTATATGGTGGGAGAAAGTGATATGTGAAAGTGATAGGTGTGTGATGTGTGTGTGAGTGGAAAATGGTGGAAAAGTGGTAGTGTGGTAGTGATATGTAAGAGTGTAGTGAAATTGATTTTTGGGTGGGTGGGGGATTGATGTTGGTTGTGGGGGAGAAAAATTAAGTGGTGTGTATATAATATTGATATATATAAGTTGAAAACATGTGTTTATATATATGTATTATATTTTAATTTTTGTTGTGATTTTATTGGCTAGTTGATTGACTTTATTGTATTTGGTTGAAGAAATAATTCTGCGTAAATAATTGCTCATAAACAAAGAGACACTTCCATTCTCCTATAAATAGAAGCTCATTCCTTCATTATTTCTTATGAATTCACCGAAAACTCTAGAGAGAAAAATTATAGAGAGAAAGAAGACAAGATTTACGCTACTTAACTACTCTTATATTCAGCTTTTTTACTAAGTAGGGGTGTTATTCTTTCTTATTCATGAAGAGAACTGTTGTTATTCCATTGCTTATTATTCATTGGAATAACTCAGATACGCCGGCCTACCCTATACTTGGTGACATTCTTCTATTATTCTGCTGGAACATCCTCGTCGTGTGTTTTACACCCACTTGGTTCCGCTTTTATTATTATTCTTCATTGGAACATCCATTTATGTGTTTTACACCGGACCGGTTCCGCCTTTATTATTATTTTTTGTTGAATATCCTCGCTCATGTGTTTTTACACCCACCGGTTCCGCCTTTTATTATTCTCTGTTGGAACATCCTCGCGGCAAAAATTTTGCCCGACTTCGGTTCCGTTATTATTATTCTTTTGGAATAACCTGTTTATGCGAGGTACCGCATGCATGGTGATTTCTTTTGTTATTCCATTTTTTATTATACTCAGTTGGTTAAAGTTTTGACTTCTATACTCCATGAAATTAGTAGAATATCCTTGATATTTGCGCTTCATCCAGTATCTTTTTTTATGGAAATATTCTTCTGAGCATTCTTGAATTTTACTCTATAAAGCAGTATCATGTTGACAATTTGGACGTTATTGGTTCTTGGACAAATTAATTCTTGAACTTGTTTTATTGAATTCTTATATCATTGTCATCATCCTCATATTTATATTTTTTGAAAGTCATCTGTGGCCTGTAGTGCATAGATGGACTTGGTATGATTATGACCAGGGATTATTCGGTGTAATCATGACCCTAATGTTACAAATGATGTGGTAAAAGTCCTAATTGGCCCGTAGTGTATTGATGGACAGTTGTTGGCATGATCATAACCATTAATGAATACACAAATATTCTTGGCCCGTAGTGCATGGATAATTGTGGTCGTGATACTAAAGAATATCCTCGGTCAGTAGTAGTGCGGGGTGATTCGATGATGTGGAATATTTATTGTCGAGTCTCAAATGATAATGATGATGAAAACCTTTTAAATCATAAAAGATAGTAAATTTTATTTTCTACCCACTTCTTTAATGGATTGCTTGTTCTCACCAGAGTTAAACTTGATGTCTATTATATTTTATCGCTTTAACATTGTTTGAGACTAATGATAATTTATTCTCGCATTATCTTAGTCATAATATTTCTTCTTGTGTTAGTTTAGCTCACCCTTTCTTCCACCGCTTTTCTCTTGAAATGAGAATATAGCTAGGACGAGTCCTGGGAACCGAGTGATGGTCCGAGAGGATAGCGATAGTAGTCCTCACTATTCTACGTGAAATAATGTGATAATAATTGTAATGAGGACTCCTTTTGAGTTTGTATAATCTTTAGTAGACAATATTTGTATTCGGACTCACAGCTTTATGTTTTATCGTATTGTACACGCACAGCTTGAATTTGTAAGTTGTATTTGAATTACATACCATGTATCTCATGACCCAAGATGGGTGATGTATACCTAATTTTGGGGCGCCATTGGTATCAAAGCTTAGGATATGATCCTGGCTAAGATGTGAGACTAGAACTAGGAGGGAGAGATGGGGAATTCTTTCACGCTAGTATGACCTACCTAAGTTTATTTGGTATTTAATTGGTCGGTCAAAGTATATGGATAATATGTTATATGTTAATGAACCTTTGTTTTGTGGCAGTATCTGAAAATGACATCCGAGAATGTTGAAAATAGCAATGGAGCACAAGAGACCGTTGAGTCTCCACATATCAATAATCAGGAGAATGTGCATCAGGAAGGCGACAATCCTCATACAAACAACAACACTGACCAAATGATGAATGATGGACTGTTCAGAGGCTTTATGCAATTCATGCAACATCAAGCGAGAGCGGCTCCTATCCAAAATGTAGGTGAAAACACTGGAAACTCTCGGATGGTCACTGCTAAACAGTTCAAGGAGCTGGGACCACCGGAATTTATAGGAGAGCCAAAACCACTTAAGGTGGAAGCATGATAAAGAAGATCACCAAGATATTTGATGTCTTGGGATGCTCCGAGGAGCAAAAGGTTCCCTTCGCCACCTTCATGTTACATGAAGAGGCAGATTACTGGTGGGAATCTGTAAAATGTACCCAGCCTGACGCACTCAAGATGTCTTGGGAGAAGTTCCAAGAGCTATTCAACGACAAGTACTTTCCCGAGAGTATTCGTCACATGAAAGAAGTGGAGTTTATCAAATTGGAACAAAACAATATGACCATTTCGCAATATGAGGCTAAATTTGCGGAGTTATCCCGGTTTGCATCCCATTTGGTCGATAATGAGGAGCGAATTACGCGAATGTTTTTAAGAGGTTTGAAACCGAAGATACATCAATATCTTATTTCTCATAAACTATGTTTGTACTCAGATGTTGTAAGTAGGGCTCAGTTATTGGAGCGTGATAACGAGTCAACGCAACTAAGAGAAAGACCACCAAAGATGAAAATACTAAGGTATCACCATCGTAAACGACGACAACAAACGTGGAGGGAATCAACATGCCAGAAATGGTAACCACTTCGGTGGTAATAATGGCCAAGACAGTAAAAATGGATATTTCAAGAAGAGGAGATTCAACAATGATGGAAAGACGTCAGCACCAGCACCCATTTTTAAGGAAGGAGAACGACCACCTATCATATGCTTCAAATGCGGAGGAGAGGGACGCATCAGTCAAAATTGCGCGATGCCGTCCAAAGCATGTTATAATTATGGAAGAGAAGGTCACCTAGCCCGATTTTGTCGTTCACCGAAGACAAGTTTAACTAGGATGGAGGCACCAAAGGCCGTCCCAGAAAAGTTAAAGCCAGTAGTGCAAGGGAGAGTGTTTGTAGTGACCTCCCAGAAAGCAAGGAACCCGAATGAGGTCATCACGGGTAAGCTTATCATAAACTCTAGCGAAGTCTATACCTTATTTGATACCGGTTCTACCCATTCTTTTATTTCTCCTACTTGCGGTCAATGATTAAATTTGACTTCGGAGAAATTAGACTTTGACTTATCTATGAAAACTCCATTGGGAGAAACCTTCATTACATCCACGGTTTATAAGTCTTGTTTGGTTTAAGTTGGTACCCACACATTACCTGTCGATCTTATTGCATTAAAAATACTTGCATTTGATGTAATTCTAGGGATTGATTGGTTAAATACTCATCATGCAAAAATTGATTGTTTTCGTAAGGTTGTTAGCTTTCATATTCCTAATCGACCTATTATGTGAATTCAAGCAACCAAACCATTAAAATCAATCATCGCTATCTCAAGCCATAAAGCTATTCATTTATTGAAAATGGATGTCAAGCTTTCTTAGCTCATGTCACAAATCTAAACAAAAATACGCCGCTTTTGAATAATATTTCTATTGTTAATAAATTTCCGACGTATTCCTCAAGAACTTCCCTGCCTACCCCGAGCGTGAAATTGAATTTTGTATCGACCTTGAACCCGGTACAAAACCCATTTCTAAAGCCCCATACCGAATGACTCCTATTAAACTTCAGGAGTTAAAGACTCAACTGCAGGAATTGTTAGACATTGGTTTTATTTGTCCTAGTACTTCTCCTTGGGGTGCTCCTGTTCTATTCGTTAAGAAGAAAGATGGGAGTATGCGACTTTGTATTGATTATCGGGAGTTGAATCATGTCACCATCAAAAATAGGTACCCATTGCCACGTATTGATGACCTATTTGACCAGTTACAAGGAGCCAAATTCTTTTCAAAAATTGATCTTCGTTCCAGATATCACCAATTGAAGATTAGAACCGATGACATTCCAAAGACGACTTTCAGAACTCGGTACGGGCATTATAAATTTCTAGTCATGTCCTTTGGATTGACTAATGCTCCTGCTTCCTTCATGGATATGATGAACCGAGTATTCAAGGAATATTTGGATCACTTTGTGGTCGTCTTTATTGATGACATCCTTATTTTTTCCAAAAGCCGTGAAGATCATGAGCAACACTTGAGGCTGATACTCCAAAAGCTTCGTGAATATAAGATTTATGCCAAGTTGAAGAAATGCGAGTTCTGGCTTGAGGAAGTAGCATTCCTTGGGCACGTGGTATCAAGTCATGGAATATCTGTTGACCCAGCAAATATTGAAGCTATTCAAAGTTGGGAGCAACCTAAATCAGTGACCGAAGTACGTAGCTTTCTCGGCTTAGCTGGTTATTATCGGAGATTCGTAGAAGGGTTTTCTTGAATCGCTACTCAACTAACTCAGCTGACTCGGAAAGATACAATGTTCAGTTGGAGCGAGGAATGTGAGAAGAGTTTTCAAGAACTCAAGAGGAGACTCATTTCAGCACCTGTTCTGGCAATACCATCTAGTTCGTCATCTACAGTGATGCTTCAGGCAAAGGGTTAGGATGTGTTCTCATGCAACATGGGAAAGTCATAGCCTATGCCTCACGATAAATCAAAGATATGAGAGGAATTATCCTACTCATGACCTAGAGTTAGCAGTTGTGGTCTTCGCACTTAAAATTTGGATGCATTACTTATATGGGGAGAAGGTGGAGATCTTTACGGATCATAAAAGCCTCAAATATTTCTTCACTCAAAAGGAACTCAACATGCGACAACGACGTTGGCTTGACCCTTTGAAAGATTATGATCATACCATCCAATACCATCATGGAAAAGCGAACGTGGTAGCTGACGTATTGAGTAGAAGATCATATGCAAGTACGAGTACGATATTGTCAACACAAAGGCCCATTTTGTGTGACTTGCAAAGGATTGAGATAGAGTTAAAGACTCCAGGGACCCATGTGATGATGGCGAATATACGAGTAGAACCGACTTTAATTGATAAAGTTAAAGCTGCTCAAGCTACAGACCTGGAGCTGATGCGTATGAGGAAGAAAGTGCAAGAAGGTGCTATGTCGGAAGCAAGAATTGATGAAGAAGGAATACTTCGAGTCAACTCCGGACTTTGTGTTCCTAACGACCGATTTAAAGTATAAAATCATGATGGAGCGCACAACACACCGCTTGTAATCCATCTCGAGAGTACCAAATGTATCATGATCTTCAACATACATTTTGGTGGGGCAATATAAAGAGAGAGATAGCGCTGTTTATCTCAAGGTGTCTAACATGTCAACGAGTCAAGGCGGAGCATCAAGTACCAAAAGCTCCATTGCAACCACTTGAAATTCCAGAATGGAAGTTGGAGCACATTACCATAGATTTCGTTACCGGTCTTCCTAAGGTTTCTCAAGGTATAGATGTGATTTGGGTCATTGTTGATAGATTGACCAAGTCTGCTCATTTCTTACCGACGTGAGAAACTTATACACTTGAACATCTTGCTCATACGTACATAAACGAGATTGTAAGACTGCATGGTATGCCAGTATCCATAGTTTCTGATCGAGACCCAAGATTCACTTCAGGATTTTGGGTTAGTTTGTAGATAGCTATGGGCACAGATTTACGATTTAGCTCGGCATATCATCCTTAGACGAACGGACAGTCGAAGAGGACTATCCAAACTCTTGAAGATTTATTAAGACTCTGTGTCCTTGATTTCAAGGGAAGTTGGGACAAGTTCTTACCATTGGTGGAGTTTTCCTACAACAACAGTTATCAAGCAAGTATTGGTATGGCTCCATTCGAAGCGTTGTATCGAAGAAAATGTCGTTCTCCAGTTTGCTCGGATGAGGTGGGTGAAGCAACGTTGTTGGGACCGGAGTTGATACGTATGACTACGGAAAAGATTCAAACGATCCGGCAACGTATAAAAACCTCACAAGATCGACAAAAGAGTTATGCTGATCTTCATCGAAAGGACATGGAATTCGATATAGGAGATCATGTGTTGTTACGTGTTGCTCCATGGAAAGGAGTTACGAGATTTGGAAAGAGATGAAAGCTCAATCCTCGATTCATCGGCCCATTTTTGATCCTTGATCGAGTAGGAACTGTGGCCTATAGACTCACTTTACCGCCAAGTATGTCTCGTGTTCATAACGTTTTTCACATATCCATGTTACGTAAATATGTGGAAGACCCGAACCACATTATTGAGTTAGAATCAGATGAAATAGCGGAAGATTTGACGTATGAAGAGGTTCCTGTTCAAATCTTGGATAAGAAGGAACATATTCTACGCACCAAGGTTATACCTCAAGTCAAAGTTTTGTGCAGAAACCACGATGTTGAGGAAATGACTTGGGAGTTAGAATCTGAAATGAAATCAAGGTATCCTTACCTCTTCCGCTCTTCGACATACCAGGTGCGTACCTTAATTTCGAGGGTGAAATTTCATAAGAAGGGGAGATTCTAAAACCCCAACTTTTTGAATAAAGATGAATTTTCTATAAATATTATTTTTGAATATTATGGAGTGAAATTGATATAATGTTAAAGTTGTAGGTAATATTTATAAATTTTGCATAGTATGCAAGTTGTTATATTATATTCGATTGGTCGGGGAATATTCGTTTTAGCAGGGAATATTCGCATAACTACAAGTAATCATCATTGTGGACCCTACAATGTAATTATTATCTAATGAGAAAAAACGACAAAAGATATTTTTATGAAAATAACGGCAAAATTTTTACCGTTGATACTGTTGAACTACTCGGTAGTAAAAGTACAGTAATACGCGTGGTTGCATAGTAGCACTTGGTATTGATTATTGATGCTTACGTGAGAAGTCATTCAGTTTTGTTCAATTATTGCTATAGTAATTATTGCATAGTATCTCATGTTATTTGATTCAATTATTGTCGATATTTATTATATTGTTAAAATCAATAATTGAGACGATAAAATTATTAATATTATTATTTGCAATATTAACGATGTCTAGAAGTTCTATCAAGGAGAGGTTTGGTCACCTAATTGCGCGCTAATAATGAGAAATCCTTATTGGAAAGCCCCCACTTTCCTGGGAACGACCTGGTCGATTAATATTGTGAATTGTAATAAAGATGATAAATGTTGTTAAAATTATTAAGGTGATTTTTATGAAGTTTGCTTATTTTATGGATTCCTATTTACCCATTTTTCAAAATAATCAGTAGAAAATTATTTAAAGGTGGGGCCCACATGTGGGGGCCACATGTGGGGCCCATATGTGTTGGAAAAATGATTTTGGAAATGGAAGAGTATACGTATGGAGGTATATGTATGTATTGAGTATATGGTGGGAGAAAGTAATATGTGAAAGTGATAGGTGTGTGATGTGTGTGTGAGTGGAAAATGGTGGAAAAGTGGTAGTGTGATAGTGATGTGTAAGAGTGTAGTGAAATTGATTTTTGGGTGGGTGGGGGATTGATGTTGGTTATGGGGGAGAAAAATTAAGTGGTGTATATATAATATTGATATATATAAGTTGAAAACATGTGTTTATATATATATATATTATATTTTAATTTTTGTTATGATTTTATTGGTTAGTTGATTGACTTTATTGTATTTGGCTGAAGAAATAATTCGTTCATAAACAGTACACTTCCATTCTCCTATAAATAGAAGCTCATTCCTTCATTATTTCTTACGAATTCACTGAAACTCTAGAGAGAGAAAATTATAGAGAGAAAGAAGAAAATATTTCTGCTACTTAACTACTCTTATATTCAGTTCTTTTATGGTAATGCGTGTTATTCTTTCTTATTCATGAAGAGAACTGTTGTTATTCCATTGCTTATTATTCTGTTAGAATAACCTGTATACGCGGTTTACCCTCTATTTGGTGACATTCTTCTATTATTCTATTGGAATATCCTGTCTGTGTGTTTTACACCGGACCTGGTTCCGTCCTTATTATTATTCTGTTGGAACATCCTGTCTGTGTGTTTTACACCGGGCCTGGTTCCGTCTTAATTATTCTGTTGGAACATCCTGTCAATGCAAATTTTGCCTGACCTAGTTCCGTTATTATTATTATGTTGGAATAACCTGTTTATACGAAGTACCGCATGCATGGTGATTTCTTTTGTTATTCCATTCTTTATTATACTCATTTGGTTAAATTTTTGACTTCTATACTCCATGAAATTAGTAGAATATCCTTGATATTTGCGCTTCATCCAGTATCTTTTCATGGAAATATTCTTCTGAGCATTCTTGAATTTTACTCTACAAAGTAGTATCATGTTGACAATTTGGACGTTATTGGTTTTGGACAAATTAATTCTTGAACTTGTTTTATTGAATTCTTATATCATTGTCATCATCCTCATATTTATATTTTTTGAAAGTTAACTTTGGCCTGTAGTGCATAGATGGACTTGGTATGATTATGACCAGGGATTATTCGGTGTAATCATGACCGTAATGTTACAAATGATGTGGTAAAAGTCCTTATTGGCCCATAGGGCATTGAGGGACAGTTGTTGGCATGATCATGACCATTAATGAATACACAAATATTCTTGGCCCGTAGTGCATGGATAATTGTGGTCGTGATACTAAAGAATATCCTTGGCCGTAGTGCAGGGGTGATTCGATAACAGTGATGAAAAACCTTTTAAATCATAAAAGATAGTAAATTTTATTTTCTACTTGACTCTTTTAATGGATTACTTATTCCGCTGTAGTTAAACTTGATGTCTATTATATTTTATCAGTTTAACATTGTTGGAGACTAATGATAATTTATTCTGCATTATCTTAATCATAATATTTCTTACTGGGCTAGTTGAGCTCACCCTTTCTTTCACTGTTCTCTTCAGGAAATGAGAATATAGCTGGGACGAGTCAGGGAATGGAGTGATGGTCCAGAGGATAGCAGTAGTAGTCATCACTATTGTATGAAATAGTGTGATAATAATTGTAATGAGGACTCCTTTTGAGTTTGTATAATCTCTAGTAGATAATATTTGTATTCAAACTCATAGTTTATGTTTTGTCGTATTGTACACGACAGTTGTATTAGTAAGTTGTATTTGAATTTTGTACCATGTATTTTGCGACCCAAGATGGGTGATGTATACCTAATTTTGGGGGCGTCACAGTTTTCCCCTTCCAAGGAGAAACTTTTATGAAAACAAAATTTCCTACTTCAAATTCACGATTCTGCCTATGTTGATCGGCATAATTTTTTTGTCGGTCTTGGGCTGTTGGAATAAGGCCAGTGAAAGCGGAAGGTTAGTTCCTCTCTGCTCTTAGCCCGACAGGTCCCCCTGGACGTTCCCACCTAGCTAATTGAATGTATTTCCCTTCCTTGCCTAAGCCTAACCGGAGGTGTAAGAAGGTAGCTCTAAGGTTCAGATTCTCTAGTAGTCCTCCCGAAAAGCTCATAAGGCGTGCTTCTCCTTTCTATTGTTGCTCCTCTTGAGTAGTAGGACTAGCATTCATTGCCTTCCTTCTCTAACTCGACTTTAATAAGGCATTCTCGCTTCCCCGCCCTCGATTCCAAAGGAATGGTCTAAGGGCTTCCTCTTCCAAGTCCCCCTGGGGTTTCAATATGAGCTCGCTTTTCTTTTCCTGATGACTTTGACAACTTCAGCAGTTTGTTGTACCAGTTCTGGTCCTAACAGTTGGTGTTGACCGACTTCATCCCAGCACAGTTGTGACACCCCAAAACAGGTATACATCACCCATTCTGAGTTGTCAATACACTGCATGATGTAAACAACTACAACTTTATTATTACAATAGTAAAATTGTGAGTTTAAATACAGATATTTCCATCTAGACAATATCCACATACAAATAAATCCTCATCATAATTATTGATACAGTATTTTACAACAATGGTGAGGACTACTAAACAACTCTCCCTAGAACCTTCATTCCATACCCCGACACGTACTCGCTATATTCTCGCCTCCTGAGAAGAAAAATGGAACAAAAAGGAAAAGGGTGAGCTCGACTAGCCCAAGAAAAGAATATTATGACTAAGATAATATACAACAAAATTATCGTTAGTCTTCAACAGGAAAAAATATAATAGAATACAATAGACAACAAGTTTTAAATCAATATTCGCAATTTGAAATAATAATTCATTAGAAGAGTTAAGTAGGAAATGCAAACTACTATCTTCTATCTATGAATTTTAAAGTTCATCGCCTATTTTTTTTTATCCCCAGAACATCAATCAATAATATATCCGAATCATATATTCATCCTTGCACTACATGTGCCAAGGACATTCACCAAATTAGTCATGTTCATCTAAACACTTGTTCATCTTTGCACTACGGGCCAAAGATATTCATCAGAAATCATTCATCTTTGCACTACAGGCCAAAGATATTCATCAGAAATCATTTATCTTTGCACTATAGGCCAAAGATATTCAATAATATCATCATTTAAGATTGAGGATGATGAAAAATATTTTTTAAAGAAACGAATCCAGTGAAACAAAATGACAAGGATTAAGGATTAAGGATTCGTACTTTGTTTTATCCACGTCCAAAAATACCTCAAAAATAATCATAGTGGTGTAAAATTCAAGAATGATCAAAACATGGATACAATCAAAGCTAGTATCCAGAATAGATATTTTGGACGAAAAGAAATTTTTTTATTTTTCGATGAATAGTGCCGTATTCGTGAATAGTACCGTATACGTGAATAGTGCCGTATACGTGAATAGTAACTCCGACACCAAAAGTTCCAAATTTGATAAAAACTTCAGATCAATATTTCAGCATAATGATATTGAAGAAATAATATCATTACGGAAAAAAAAATAATATCCCTTACCTCGAAAGATCAAGATTTCTAACTAGAATAATCGGATATACGCTTATATCTTGAACTTTCACCGTATAGCAATACTCAAAGTATACTCAAAATACTCACAAGAATACGCTTCGATAATATAGCGAGAGAAAACTTGATTTACGGTGTGATTTTCAATTCTAACCTAAGCACCCTATTTATAGGAAAATGCTTAGAATGACCAAAAGCGTAAAATTTATTATAATAATAATATATATAAAAATTTTCTACGCCCATTCTTAGAATCAAAATCTGAATACAAACCACATGCTCCTTCCGTAAGAAGTAAAAAAACGCTTTTCATAAAATAAATAATTAAAACTTCCAAAAATCAATTATTTTGAGCTTGAACTTCAATAATTCATAATAAATAGCCCTTTTGTCATAAAATTCGAATCTCACGTGTTTTTATAGGAAATTCAATTCTCTACAACTTTACTGTAAGAAAGTTTTACCAAATTCCAAATGTAAATTGACCAAATCCACAAACAAAGCGATTTTAGAAGCTATAATAAAATTTCAATCAATAAATGAGGTCCAATTTAACATGTTTAACATGTTTTAAACATTTATTGCAACAAAAATACTCCTCCTCCACATATACTCATATATCCCACATTCACCGTAAAAATATCATTATTATATTATTAAAATATAATAATATATTTAAATAAATTATTTTATCGTAAAAAAGATAAAATTTCAATTTTCAACAATTGTCACTATAAAAATTTTCTCCATCTATATCCACATAAAATCAATTTTTTCTCATCATATGAATCAATAATTAATTATTCACAAATAATATTACGTAATCACAATATTGACAACCAGCGCTTCCCGAAGAAAGAGGGGCTTTCCAATAAGAATTTCTCCTTATCGGGCGCCGCAATTAGGTGACCAAACCTCTCCTTAGATGTAACTTTCTAGACATTGCCAATAATGTTATCTAATAATATTATTCGGATAATATGAATTATTGCTTCGATAAAGAAAAATACTTGTGTAATGACAATAAAATAAAACACCTAATAATAGAATTACTCAGTAACCATTATTGAGTAGTGCCTTCTTACGTAAGAGTCGATAATTGGTGCAATACTGCAGTGCTACAAAGGCAATAATGCGTACATCGTGTTTTTTAACCACCGGTATTCCAACAAAGGTAAATGGTAACAACTACGCCATTATTTTTAAACAACTTATATTTGTCGCTTTCTTCCTCTAATCGCTTTTTACATTATGGAGTCCACACACGGTCACTACTGGGTCGCATTTAATATTCCCCGACAAAGATCTAATATTCCACGACCAAACGAATATTCCCCGACAACAATGAATATTTTATAACCACTTGCTTATTTTGAAATATTTATGTATTTTACCCATAACTATCTACATTAATCACATCAACCCTTACTATTTCAAAATAATAATTAGAGGAAATTAAATTTCATTTATTAATTATTTGGGGTCTTACAACCTCCCTCCTTATGAAATTTCGTCCCTCGAAATTGACATACGTACTGTGTTTCAAAAGATGAGGATACCTCGCTTTCATTTCCGCTTTCCAACTCCCGTGTCATTTCCTCTATAGCATGGTTTCTCCACAAAACTTTAACTTGTGGTATGACCTTCGTGGGTAGGACATGCTCCTTCCTATCTAAGATCTTGACAGGTACTTCCTCATACGTCAAGTCTTCGGCTATCTCGTCCGGTTCTAACTCAATAACGTGGTTCGGGTCTTTCACATATTTACGAAGTACAGATATGTGAAACACATTATGAACACGAGACATACTCGGAGGTAACGCGAGTCTATAGGCTACATTACCTACTCGGTCAAGAATTAGAAATGGACCAATAAATCGTGGATTGAGCTTTCCTCTCTTCCTGAAACTTGTAACTCCCTTCCATGGGGCAACACGCAATAATACATGATCCCCTATACTAAATTCCACATCCTTTCGATGAAGATCCGCATAACTCTTTTGTCGATCTTGTGCCATTTGTATACGCTTGTCGAATCGTTTGGATCTTTTCGGTAGTCATACGTATTAACTCTCTAGGTCCCAACAATGTTGCTTCACCCACCTCATCCCAACATATTGAGAGCGACACTTTCGTCCATATAATGCTTCGAATGGGGCCACACCTATACTTGCCTGATAACTGTTGTTGTAGGAGAATTCCATCAATGGTAAATACTTATCCCAATTGCCCTTGAAGTCTAGGACGCAGAGTCTTAATAAATCTTCAAGAGTTTGAATAGTCCTCTCTGATTGTCCGTCTGCTTGAGGATGGTATGTCAATCGAATCATAAATCCGTACCCATAGCTTTTTGCAAGCTAACCCAAAATCTTGAAGTGAATCTTGGGTCACGATCCGAAACTATAGATACTTGGCATGCCATTCAACCTCACAATCTCATTTACATACATACTAACAAGACGCTCAAGAGAATAAGTCTCCGTGATCGGCAAGAAATGTGCGTACTTGGTTAATCTATCAACAATAACCCAAATAACATTTATGCCTTGAGAAACCGTGGAAGACCCAGAACGAAATCCATGGTAATGTGTTCCCACTTCCATTTTGGAATCTCAAGTGGTTGCAATGGTCCTTAGGCACTTGATGCTCCGCCTTTACACGCTGACAAGTTAAACATGTTGAGATAAACTTTTCAATCTCTCTCTTCATATTGTTCCACCAAAATGTATGTCAAGATCACGATACATTTTAGTACTTCCGTGATGGATTGCAAATGGTGTATTGTGTGCCTCCATCATAATCTTGTACTTCAAATCGTAGTCGTTAGGAACACAAAGTCCGGAGTGGACTCAAAGTATTCCTTCTTTATCAATTCTCGCCCTAATAGGATAGCACCTTCTTGTACTTTCTTCTTCATATGCATCACCCGGCCTGCGGTGGCTTGAGTAACCTTAACTTTTTCTATTAAAGTTGGTTCTATGCGTATACTTGACATCATCGCACTCGCTCTCGTTCATATGATCTTCTACTTAACGCGTCGCCTACCACGTTCGCTTTTCGTGATGGTATTGAATAGTGTGGTCGTAGTCTTTCAATAGCTCGAGCGAACGTCATTGCCATGATGTTAAGTTCTTTTGAGTGAAGAAATATTTAAGGCTTTTATGGTCTCGAATATATCTCCACTTTCTCCCCATATAGATAGTGCCTCCAGATCTTTAGCGCCAAAAACGATCGGCCGCTAATTCTAGATCATGAGTAGGATAATTCCTCTCATATTCTTTAAGTTGTCGCGAGGCATAGGCTATGAATTTCCCACGCTTGCATGAGAACACATCCTAACCCTTTGCTCAAGCATTGTCAGAGATAACATATCCATCCGAACCCGGATGGTATTGTTAGAACAGTGCTAAATAAGTCTCCTCTTAAGCTCTTGAAACTCTTCTCGCATTCTTCGCTTCCAAACGAATTTTGTATCCTTCCGATTTAATCGAAGTTAGCGGAGTAGCGATTCGAGAAAACCTTCCACGAATCTCCGATAATAACCACTTAAGCCCAAAAGCTACGTGCTTTCAACACCGACTTTTGCTCTAACTTTGTATTGCTTCAATCTTCACGGATCAACAGATACTCCATGTTTCGACACCACGTGCCCAAGGAATGCTACTTCCCCAAGCCAGAACTCGCATTTCTTTAACTTGGCATAAAGCTTGCTTTCACGAAGCCTTTGGAGTACCAGCTTCAAATGGTGCTCATGATCTTCACGACTTTTGGAATATATGAGGATGTCATCAATAAAGACAACAACGAACTGATCCAAATATTCCTTGAATACTCGGTTCATCATATATATAAAATTCGCAGGAGCATTAGTTAATCTAAAAGACATGACTAGGAATTCATAATGCCCGTACCGAGTTCTAAAGGCAGTCTTTGGAATATCTTTAGTTCAAATCTTCAACTGATGATATCCAGAACGAAGATCGATTTTTGAAAAGAATTGTGCTCCTTACAACTGGTCAAACAAGTCATCAATACGAGGTAGAGGATACCTATTCTTGATGGTGACATGGTTCAATTCCCGATAGTCAATACAAAGTCGCATACTCCCCTCTCTTCTTCTTTACTTAATAAAACAGAGCACCCCAAGGAGATGTACTAGGGCCAGAATGAAACCGATTTCCAACAATTCTCGTAGTTGGACCTTTAACTCCTGAAGTTCAATAGGAGCCATTCGATATGGGGTTTTAGAAATGGGCTTTGTACCAGGTTCAAGGTCAATAAAGAATTCAACTTCACGTTATGGGGGTAAACCGGGAAGTTCTTCAGGAAATACGTCAGAAAAGTCAATAACAACAGGAATATTATTCAAATTTGACGTGTCTTTATTCAAATCCATAACATGGGCTAAGAAAGATTGACATCCGTTTTTTAATAAACGAATAACTTTATGATTAGATATGACAGTGATTGATTTTAATGGTTTAGTTGTTTGAATTGCATACAACAAAGTTGTTTAGGAATATGAAAGCTAACAACCTTACGAAAACAATCAATTTTGGCATGATGAGTAGTTAACCAATCAATCCCTAAAATCACATCAAAAGTAAGTGTCTTTAAAGAGATAAGGTCAATGGTAAAAGATAAGGGTGCCAACTTGGATTAGACAAGATTTATAAACAAAGGATGTGATGAAAGTTTCTCCTAACGGAGTTTCCACAGATAGGTCAAAGTCTAATTTCTCCGGAGTCAAGTTTAAACGTTGAGCACAAGCAGGAGAGATAAATGAATGGGTAGCACCGGTATCTAGTAAAGTATAAACTTTACAAGAATTTATAAATAGCTTACCCGTGATCACCTCATTTAGGTTCCTCGCATTTTGACTAGTCACAACAAACGCTCTTCTAGGAACCGTTGACTTTGACTATTCTGGGATAGTCTTTTGGGTCACCGTCCCCGCTAAACTAGGTTTCGCTACCGTGCAATCTCAAGCGATATGTCCTTCCTTTCCATAATTATAGCATACCGAACTGCTAGGGCGCTTTTGACCGATATGTCCCTCTTTCCCGCATTTTTATAGCATATGACCGGTGGTCGTTTCTCCTCCTTGGAACCAGATTCTTCACCGGCAATCGCTGCCTTCACATGGTCGTTGTTGAATCTCCTCTTTTTAAAATCTCCTCCCGACTCGCTTCTTCTATTTTCATGGCCATTATTACCACCAGAGTGGTTACCATTTTGTCCGCCTTTTTCTTTCTCCACCGGGTTATTGTTGTTTTGTTGATCGCTATCTCCTAGATGATCCAGATTGTGGTACCTCGGTTGGCCGTACTCGCATCATTATCTCGCTTCTAACAATTGAGCCCTCATAACAACATCCGGATAGAGAAAAAATTATGAGAGATGAGATACTTGACGTATGCTTGATTTCAAACCTCTCGTAAACATCCGCGTCATCGTTCCTCATTCTCCACCAAATGAGGTGCAAACTGGATAACTCTGCAAACTTCGCCGCATCTTGAGACACCGCCATGTTGTTCTACTCTAGTCTAATAAACTCCACTTCCTTCATATGATTTAACACTTTCGTGAAAGTATTTGTCATTAAATAGTTTCAAACGCTCTCCCAAGACATGCCGAAAAGGGCCGGATGGGATACGCTTCACGTACTCCCCACTCCAGAGATGATCGCCTCCACACGGAACATAAAGGTGGCGAATGGAACCTTCTGTCTTCCGTGCATCCCAAGACATCGAATATCTTGGTAATTTGCTTGACCCATGTTTCGCCATGATCGGATCTCGCTTTCCTTTAAATTCGTGGTCTCAACTCTTTGAATCGCTTAGTTGTGACAACCCGTGAATTGCTATCATTTCCTCCTATGTTTTGAACACGAGTCTCCCTCATCCGATTTTGTATGAACTGCAAAAGTTTCTAAATATCCCTCGCTCATCATCTACTCAAGGTGTTGTTCACAAGAGGAACATTACCACTTGTTGCACGCTTCTCCTCGTTGGTACAAAGCCTCCACTCACGGTCTCATTTCCATTGTTAATATTCTCACGACATTCTCAAATCTTTGCCATAAAACAAGGGTTAATTAAGGAAATCAATATATCACATAATATCC
This sequence comes from Panax ginseng, assembly GCA_020205605.1. NCBI lineage: Eukaryota > Viridiplantae > Streptophyta > Magnoliopsida > Apiales > Araliaceae > Panax > Panax ginseng. The sequence continues at coordinate 103,660,716 of CM035143.1, forward strand.
CTATATACTAACCAACTATCAAATAAGCTTAGGTAGGACACACTAGCGAAGAATTTACTCGTCTCTCCCCTCCAAGTTCTATTCCCCAATCTCCGCCAGAGATCATATCCCTAAGCTCTGATACCAACTGTGACACCCCCAAAACAAGTATACATCACCCATTCTGAGTTGTCAATACACGGTACAGAAACAACTACAACTTTATTATTACAATAGTAAAACTGTGAGTTTAAATACAGATATTGCCATCTAGACAATATCCACAAACAAATAAATCCTCATCATAATTATTGATACATTATTTTACAACAATGGTGAGGACTACTAAACAACTCTCCCTAGAACCTTCATTCCATACCCCGACTCTTACTCGCTATATTCTCGCCTCCTGAGAAGAAAAATGGAACAAAAAGGAAAAGGGTGAGCTCGACTAGCCCAGTAAAGAATATTATGACTAAGATAATATACAACAAAATTATCGTTAGTCTTCAACAGGAAAAAATATAATAGAATACAATAGACAACAAGTTTTAAATCAATATTCGCAATGAAAATAATAATTCATTAGAAGAGTTAAGTAGGAATGCAAACTACTATCTTCTATGTATGAATTTTAAAGTTCATCGCCTATTTTTTTTATCCCCAGTAACATCAATCAATAATATATCCGAATCATATATTCATCCTTTTACTACTGCCAAGGACATTCACCAAATTGGTCATGTTCATCTAAACACTGCTCATCTTTGCACTACGCCCAAAGATATTCATCGAAATCATTCATCTTTGTACTACGTGCCAAAGATATTCATCGAAATCATTCATCTTTTGCACTATAGGCCAAAGATATTCAATAATATCATCATTTAAGACCGAGGATGATGAAAATATTTTTAAAGAAACGAATCCAAAGGAAACAAAATGACAAGGATTAAGGATTAACGATTCGTACTTTGTTTTATCCACGCCCAAAAATACCTCAAAAATAATCATAGTGGTGTAAAATTCAAGAATGATCAAAACATGGATACAATCAAAGTGGTGTCCGAATAGATATTTTGGACGAAAAGAAAAATTTTTATTTTTCGATGAATAGTCTTAGTATTCGTGAATAGTCTCAGTATCGTGAGTAGGCCGTATACGTGAATAGTAACTCCGACACCAAAAGTTCCAAATTTGATAAAACTTCAGATCAATATTTCAAAGATAATGATATTGAAGAAATAATATCATTACGAAAAAAAATAATATCCCTTACCTCGAAAGATCAGTACTTCTAACTAGAATACTGGATATACGCTATATCTTGAACTTTCACCGTATAGCAATATTCAAAGTATACTCAAAATACTCACAAGAATATGCTCGATAATATAGAGAGAGAAAACTTCAGTTTCTGGTATGATTTTCAATTCTAACCTAAGCACCCTATTTATAGGAAAATGCTTAGAACACCAAAGCAGAAAATTTATTATAATAATAATATATATAAAAATTTTCTACGCCCATTCTTAGAATCTGAAAATCTGAATACAAACCATATGCTCCCTTCTAGAAGAAGTAAAAAAAACGTTTTTCATAAAATAAATAATTAAAACTTCCAAAAATCAATTATTTCGGAGCTTCGGAACTTCAATAATTCATAATAAATAGCCCTTTTGTTAGAAAATTTGAATCTCGCGTGTTTTTATAGGAAATTCAATTCTCTACAACTTTGCAGAAGAAAGTTTTTCCAAATTCCAAACAGAAATTGACCGAAATCCACAAACGAGCGATTTTAGAGATATAATCAAATTTCAGTCAATAAATGGGGTCCACCGACATGTTTAACATGTTTTAAACATTTATTGCAACAAAAATACTCCTCCTCCACATATACTCATATATCCCACATTCACCGTAAAAATATCATTATTATATTATTAAAATATAATAATATATTTAAATGAATTATTTTATCAGAAAAAGATAAAATTTCAATTTTCAACAATTGTCACTATAAAAATTTTCTCCATCTATATCCACATAAAATCAATATTTTCCTCATCATATGAATTAATAAGTAATTATTCACAAATAATATTACAGAATCACAATATTGACAACCAGCGGTTCTTAGGAAGAGGGGCTTTCAATAAGAATTTCTCCTCTCGGGCGCCAATTTAGGTGACCAAACCTCTCCTTAGATGTAACTTTCTAAACATTGTCAATAATGTTATCTAATCATATTATTCGCATAATATGAATTATTGCTTCGATAAAGAAAAATACTCGTATAATGACAATAATTGAAACAACAAAGAAGAATATAAAATATCAACGCAAAGAATTATTGAATCAATAAAATAAAACACCGAATAAAGAATTATCGTAACCATTATTGAGTAGTGCCTTCTTACGTAAGAGTCAATAATTGGTGCAATACCGCAGTGCTACCGCAACAACGCCAGACATCGTGTTTTTAACACCGGTATTCCAACAAAGGTAAACGGTAATAACTACGCCAAGTTATTTTTAAACAACTTATATTTGTCGCTTTTCTTCGTCCAATCGCTTTTTTCGTTATGGGGCCCACATTATGGTCATTTCTGCAGTCGTCGCATTTAATATTCTCTACAAGCATTTAATATTCCACGACCAAACGAATATTACCCGACAACAATGAATATTTTATAACCACTTGCTTATTTTGAAATATTTGCGTATTTTACCCATAACTATCTACATTAATCACATCAACCCTTACTATTTCAAAATAATAATTAGAGGAAATTAAATTTCATTTATTAATTATTTGGGGTCTTACAACAGTGGAGTTCTGCACTTTATACCGTACATTGCCTCATAAGGTGGCATACTGATGCTTGCGTGGTAACTGTTGTTGTAGGAAAATTCTACCAACGATAAATGTTCATCCCAGCTTCCTTTGAAATCCATGATGCATGCTCTCAGCATATCTTCCAACGTTTAGGTTGTTCGTTCACTTTGCCCGTCGGTTTGCGGGTGGTATGATGTACTCAATCGCAAATGTGTTCCCATACATTCTTGTAGTCTCTTCCAGAAGTTTGATGTGAACCTTGGATCTCTATCCGATACAATTGACACTGGAACTCCATGTCTTGACACGATCTCTTTAATGTACAGTTTTGCTAGCTGATCAAGATTAAATCTAATCTTTATTGGCAAAAAGTGTACAGATTTTGTTAATCTGTCCACTATAACCCATATCGCATTGTATCCTTTCTGAGTCGTTGGAAGTCCTACCACAAAATCCATTGTGATATACTCCCATTTCCATTCTGGTATTTCCAACGGTTGAAGTAACCCGCTTGGTCGTTGATGTCCAGCTTTCACTTTCTGACACGTCAAACATTTTGCAACGCATTCTGCAACGTCTCTTTTCATATTCGGCCACCAAAAGTGTCACCGCAAATCTTGATACATCTTTGTACTTCCTGGATGAATCGAATATCTTGTGTTGTGGTACAAGCTCTGGTACTGCTGGAACCCAAATTCTCTCCTCGAATCGTAGTAGTCCTTCGGTATCGATCTTGTATTTTACATCGGTAACCTCAATCACCTTTTCTTTGATCGTTTTGCATTCTTTATCTTGTAGTTGAGCACTCTTCACTTTGTCCACCAAAGTTGGACTGGTATCTATCTGGAATAGTCGTTCATCGGATTCCTTTGGAAATTTGATTTCCAACTCTAGCTTCGTCATTGCTGAAATAAGCTCTTTCTTTGTAGTTATCAGCATCAACTTCTCCTGACCATTCCTGCTCAAAGCATGTGCAACCACATTCGCTTTGCTTGGGTGATAAATGATCTCACAATCGTAATCCTTTATCAATTCCATCCATCTCCTTCGTCGCATATTCAGGTCATTCTGTGTGAAAATATACTTCAGACTTTTATGATCTGTGTAGATTTCACATTTCTCTCCATAGAGATATTGTCTCCATATCTTGAGAGCAAACACTACTGCAGCCAATTCCAAATCATGAGTCGGATAACCTTTCTCATAATCCTTCATTGTCTTGATGCATACGCAATAACTTTGTCGCTTACGCATAAGAACACATCCCAACCCTTTATGTGAGGCATCACTATACACCACAAAGTTACCTGTGATTTATCCGTAATGACAACACAAAGCCATGCTTAATTTCTTCTTCAAATCCTGGAAACTTTCTTCATATTTCTCCGTCCAAACAAATTTCACAACTTTCCTGGTCAAACTTGTTAATGGAGTAGCTATCTTAGAATTTTTTTGAATAAATCATCTGTAATAACCGGCCAGTCCAAAGAAACTTCTCACTTCCGACGGTGTTCTTGGTTGTTCCCAATTTTTTACAGCTTCCACTTTTGATGGATCCATGGAAATCCCATCTTTGTCAATGACGTGTCCAATAAATTGTACATGATCTAGCCAAAATTTGCACTTAGAGAATTTCGCGTACAACTTTTCCTTTCTTAGTGTTTTTAATGTCAAACGTAAGTGTTCCACGTGTTCTTCTTGAGTTTTGGAATACACTAGAATGTCGTCGATGAATACCACTACAAACTTTTCTAAGAATGGTTTAAACACCCTATTCATCAACTCCATAAATGCAGCAGGTGCATTGGTTAAACCAAAAGACATCACCAGAAACTCGTAATGTCCATACCGAGTTCTGAATATCGTTCGTGGTATATCCTCCTTCATCACTTTCAATTGGTGATACCCACTTCTCAAATCTATTTTCGAAAAGTATTTAGCACCCTTCAACTGGTCAAACAAGTCATTTATTCTTGGTAATGGATATTTGTTTGTAATAGTGACTTTGTTTAATTCTCTATAATCAACTCAAAGACGCATTGACCCATCCTTCTTCTTCATGAATAACACTGGCGCTCCCCATGGTGATACGCTTGGTTGAATATACTTTTTGTCCAACAATTCTTATAACTGTACCATCAGTTCCTTCATTTCTATTAGAGCCATTATGTATGGGGCCTTCGATATCGGTCTTTGTCCCCTAACTCGATCGATCACTTAACTCAATTTCTCTGTCACAAAGTGAAGTCCCGTAAATCCTCCGAAACACATCCTCAAATTCTCTCACCACTAGTATCTCTTCCAGTTTCACATTCTTTTTCTGAGTATCGATTATGTAAGCTAAATAGCCCACACAGCCTTGACTCAACAATTTCTTGGCCTGCATAATCGTCAGACATTTCATTTGTCTAGGAGATTTGCTACCATAGAATACTACCTTTGACGGAGTCACAAGGTTTACACACTTCTTTTGGCAATCAATTACCGCTCCATATTTGAACAGCCAAAATGTTCACCCTACAGTTCTTGTGTCCTAATCTAACAGGGATTATCTCTTTTTTTGCAATCTCTATGTTCAAAGGGAAATTCAGTTATTCTCTAGGCAATTCTAACCTCTTAGTAAATTCATCATAGATAAACGAGCAAGTAAAACCCGAATCAAATAATACATAAGCATCAATATCATTGATTGGGATAATACCTGATACGACATCTTTTGATTGCACAGCATCTTGCATAGTCATGTTGAAGGTTCTAGCTGTGGGTTTGTTTGATGTTGTACCTCCATTGTTACCTCCATTGCTTCTGGTTATCACTCCATCCTTCTTCTTAGGGCATTCACGAGCAAAGTGATCCTTGGATCCGCACGTGAAGCACACGTTCTTCTTAGGATGTGTGTAATTTGGGACGATGTGACCCTCCTGGCCACAATTGAAGCATACTCGTTTCCCCATTAAGCATGCACCCTTGTGAAACTTACCGTATGTAGCACATGCTTCAAACTTCTTGATCTGCTGGTTACCCTGCTGGTTTCCAGCACCCTCATTTTCATTCCACTTCCTCTTCAAGTTGTTGTTGTTATTGTTGTTGTTGTTGTTTGCACCACTGCCACCTCCATTCTTGATTTCCACCTCATTCTTCTTCTTCTGTTCCTGATTGAACTTTGTCATTTGCCTCGCCTCCACCTTCACCTTGTAGTATTGCTTTCTCCATTCTTTTCTCCCGAAAGTCTTCAATTGAAATAGGGAAACCCTCTTTATCAGACAACCAGGGCTTCAGTCCTGTTCAAACCTCTTAAACTGCGTTCTCGTCTTGACTTGATAAGGCGCAAACCTCGCCAACTCGTTGAATTTAGCGGCATACTCAGATACCATCATCGTTCGCTCCCTGCCTCAGTTCCAGAAATTGTGCTTCCAGCTGACCCTTCGAACTCTCGGGAAAATAGGTCTCGAAGAATATCTCTTTGAACCTATCTCAGGTCATCATCCCTAGTCCTTCTCGAGTTTTATTGGCCTGCCACCAATAACTAGCTTATGCTTTCAACATAAATGTTGCGAAAGTAGTCTTCTGATCATCTCCTACCCTAGCAACATCGAACACCTTCTCTATCTCCATAATCCAAGTCTGTGCCTCGACTGGATTCACTGACCCTCAAAATTCAGGTGGTCCAACCGCCTTGAACTCCTTAAATGTTGTTCCTTAGTTCTGTGGTTGATTCTTCAATGCTCCTGTCAGCAACGTCACTAATTGTTGAACTGGGTTAGCATCAACATTGTCGTTATTGTTGGTTCCTTCGTTTGTTCTCTGTCGTGGTGGTTGACGTCTGGGAGGCATTTTCTGTTTAAAAATACACCCATTAGATTATTACTCAACTCTTTTTAGTAATTTCTACTTAACTTGCTTCCATGAAAGAAATAACCACAAATCACATAACACTTTGAATAAAATAACAACTTTTATTTATTCATAACCTCTTTGAAAACATAAAACAATAGCATTACTGCTATTTACATAACTTTCCTGAACTATAAAAGTTTCAGGACAACATCATCCTCATATCCCATAGGTTTCAAAACTCTTGGGATTTACAATTTATTTAATATTTCATTCATCGTACAACAACTACGATGTTCTACTAAGATACTAATTAGCCTTACTACGTTCTTCCTCCATGACTCGGAACATTGTTCTGCGATCTAATACATACGATGGCAGCGTCTCGAACTGAATAGGATATCCCATGACCCGATCCTGAGCTTGATTAACCATAGTGTTGAATACACTATTCATCTCTTCCATCTTCATTCTCTTTTCCTGTGCGTCTTTTACTGCTATCCCGGCTCGTTGAAACATTACCTCATATGCGTCCTCGGCTCTTGTCCTCTTCGTAGCTTCTTGCCTTAGCTTATTCTTGATTCAAATGACCTCCTCGATCGCTTGGTCTTTCTCTCCTTGATCGTTTCTAGCTTCCCCTCGACATTAGTCACCGTTCCTCACGATCTTGGATTTCATCGCCTTTTCTGTGTCATTGCGATCATTGTTCAAATTTACTATCTTACTTGCAATTCCTCGATCAGATCCTCAAGTTCCACGTTATGGTCAGAAACTTCATCGTACATTCGAACAGCTATCGAGGTTAGTGGAGTCTCCTCCTCCTTGTCCTCATCATCCTCATCCTCCCGTGGCAACTCAACGGGATCCTCCTCATCCGTCTCCACATCATCATCCTCATCTTCAACCACTGTGACCAACGGGGCTGACTCCCGTGGTAGTAGTTGTTCCCAACTAACATGAATGTCTCGAGGCTCCTCCTCTATAGACATCTGAGGTCTATCCTCCTTAGCCTGACTGGATTCTCCGATATTAATCATCCTAACAACAAAATTTTAAGTTTTAATCATTAATCATTACTACTTGACACTCATGAGCACATAAGTATAAACACATAATCCCATAAGTGTTTTATTATTTCTTCCTTAAAACTCGATAAGAGTTAATCACCACTATCTTTTCAAAGGTTATTTCCTAAGGCTTTTCCCCACCTTAGGTTCATAACCTAAAGCTTTGATACCAACTTGTGACACCCCCAAATCTCGGTACTTCATTACCTCAAGATTTGGTGTTCACGTAATCAAAACATTCATATCTAGCTACCCAATTATAATAAATTGAATAATAAAAACCTGCCCATACAGGATTACTTAAATAAAAACATTATCTCCCAGGTTCTCTACCCTTTAATACAACCATTCAAGTGCGGAAATAAAATTATTATATCACATCATTATTAAAAGTCTATCATCAATGATAAAACAAAATTACAAGTCTTCATCACTTGTACATTTTTTTCCTTTCCTTTGCTAGTTGTAGGTTTATCTACCTTCTCATTCATAGCTGTAATAAATGTATAAATATGCAAGAGTGAGCAAACAAAGCTCACTTGAGATAAGAATAAATATCTTTACAACATTTGCCAAATAATAGGCTCAATAGAACTGAATAATATGTTCTATTAACATTTCAATACTTGCCAACTCACAGGCTTAATAGAACTGAATGATATGTTCTATTAAGATTTCCACATTTGCCAACTCATAGGATCAATAGAACTAAATATTTTGTTCTATTAACATTCTTAAATAAACTACTGAGGGTCAAATGACCATGAACCATGTCCACAGTTATAAGTAATCTTTCAACTTTAACTTTAACAGTCATATGACTATAAGGACTCCACATACTTAGGGGGATCAATCCTTCGTACAATGTATTGTGCACAACCATTTCAACGCTAAGTGTAAACCCCTAAACATAGGGCTGTTCATCTCAGTATTTAGAGTACAAGTCTGCACCAAAGAAAGTTTGGTTTGGATAAGCTTTCAAGGGTAATTGAAGTTTAATGATTATCGATTAGGGAACTAGTTGAATCAGCAATGCTTGAATAATACAACAGTTGTTTAATAACAACATAACTTAGAAAATTTGAGAATCATAAATGAATTGATTCTATATATCTATCTAATGCTTTAAATAACTATAGAGCATAAGTATTCAATAGAATGAATAAAATGGTTAACCTTTGCTTGAACAGTAAAATAAGCTAAGGTTCAAGTTTTATAACATTAGAAATGAAATTTCTAAACTTTAAGAAACTTGCTTAACTATAAACAAGTTAGAATGAATCAATCAATTGAGAATTTCCAATAATACTAGAGTTAGAGTTTGCTCAAATGAATTTTGGAAACAATTTACTTATTCAATAACATTTAATATAAAAAGCTTGCTCAATCAAAAGCATGAAGTAATAATAAATGAACTAACTCAACGAAAGTGTAGAGTTAGAAAACTTGCATCAACATAACAAACTAACTCAATGAAAGTATGGAGTTAGAAAACTTGCATAAACATAACAAACTAACTCAATGAAAGTATTTAGTTAGAAGACTTGCCTCGAGCGTAAGCTAAAATATTAAACTCGCGTTCACCTAAACACATTATTAAAAACCATAACATTTATTAGACATACTAATATTCACGTTTCAATATAAAACGCATTACTTGTTAAACTTGTTATTTTAACACAAGTTTAACCATCACTTTTGCAACTTTGGTCGTACTAACCACAACTTACTATGTTATGTTAACCTTAACATTACACATTTAACATGCTAACACAATTTCAGACCATGTTGTGACACTTTCCCAAGTCTGCTAAAATAGCAGAAGTTAGAATCTCAAACTGTAGGTATGGCATGGCAATTGCGCCATACAAAACTTTGGGACCCCAGCGCTATACACTGCTTTTTGCCTTAGCACCTAAGCAGCATACTACCCGGGTTCAGACAGACGCAGAGAGAAGGCTATGAACAATGAGCTTCATTTTAGCCCAACAAACATAAATTTCACCCAACAAACAGTGAAATTAACACGTAGAATAAATATAACAATATCATTAACATGATTGCTCACATTTACAACCAATTAGCACAATTTAACACTAACTAAAACTATTTTAATTTCTCAAAACTCATGTTTTTCACAAAAACTCAACTTTTCTTGACATTGTTCTAGAATTCATCACTGTGAACTCACTAGTTGGCCAAATCATCTAATTCAAATTACATAATACTCATATCTCACTAAACTAACATATACAAGCTTCAATTTATAATTTCTCATACGAATTGGCCACTAGAATTGATACTTTTTATGAACATATGAAATATATATATAAACATAAACTGTCAAAACTTTTCTTCCACTGTCAAACGAATTTAGCATGCGATTTCTTGTTTGAATATAAACTCTAGCATTATAAACATGTATAATCATAATTACCAACTATATAGCAACAATTCACAAATTTTGATTTTCACAGAACATGCTATTTTTTTGCCGTGAAACCCATATAGGCATATATAATATCAAAGTTGTGAACATACCTTCAAGTTAGCTTGCACAATCTTGCAATTGCAGACAATTTCTTAGGTTTCACTCTCAAACTCTCTATAATTCTCTGAAATTTTTCTTAGGTTAAGGCTTAGACAATATACATAATACGTAAAAGAAACTGACACCTTAATACGCATACTAATGATATTAATGGTTATAACATAAACGTATATAATATAAATATATTATATTTATTATTGTATTTTTTTTTTTTTTTATCTAGAAATCTCAAAAGCCATAAAGCTTGTTTGGCAAATCATTTAAATTTAAAGAATTAATATATTAAGCCTTGTTTGGATAAATCTAAATTAAACTACTTTAATTTATTTTAATAACTCCTTATAATATAGTTATTTGTCACACTATATTAATCAAGCTTTCATATTTATTTTAAATAATGCAAATCACAATTAATTAAATAGGTCCTTTAATCACATAACATAACACAATACAAATAATTAATCATTTAAATTGAAATATCAATATAATAATCATTTCCTTAATTCATCAATTATTTATTTAACAAATAATTCTCCAAATAATATTAAATCAATTAAACAAATATTCATTTACCGATAATCATATCCATTAAATATTTATATAACTTAATAAATATTTAAAATTACATTTAAAAATTCTTGAATGTTACACTCTCCTGCAAGATGAAATCCCACAATAATACACCAAATTCGTTGCTTCCTACGCTCAGATTGCAAGTATTGATGAATCTGTGGGTTGAGGGTGTGTTTATATGTAGGTGATATGATGTAGAGCCTTAATAGAGGGGTAATGGAGTGAGATAGTGTAGTAGTGGGTACTAGTTGTGGGGATGAGGCTTTGATGGTGGCACAATCTTGGCTGAGAAGTAGGAGAAGTGGTATCAGTTGGCGTTATAGTGTAGGAGAAGGAGAGTAGGAGTAGTGTGATGTAACTGCCGAATAAGTATGCCTAGAGTCCAGGACCTCTCATTTCAAATGGGGTACAAACTAATTTAGCCATACAAGGGTATGCCTACTGTAAGTTGGCCACATTGCTCTTCTTTTTTTCATGCTATGCCACTGACTTTGCATTTTTCCCATCCTGCAAGCCATGAAACATGAAAGTGATTAGATTATTGATAAATTTGAGTATGCTTGAGAGATTTCCAAGAATCATAGAACGAATCAAAAAAAAATAAAAAAATCGATAAACTAAAATCCTAAGCTATAACATAACTAATACGGAAAAAATTAAAATAAAAATAAAAATGAAATAACTAAAAAGAAATGATTGGGTTTCCTCCCAATTAACGCTTTATTTTAAGTCATTCAGCCTGACTACTCCCTGTTTCATCTAGGATCGGTTGGGCTATCCGCATCATGATTTTTATTTGTCGCATAACACCAACACTATTGTAATGCGTGTCCGTTCACTTGAATATTTGGTGATGAATTTGAAATTATATCCTCAATGAACGCCTTTAGACCATTATCCTCCTTGCAATCCCTGAACTTGACGCGTGTAGATTTTTCGAGCAACTCACACTTTTCCTTGCCAGTCGGGATTGGGATTTCTTTAAACACCTTTACCGTTACTACTTGATCGAACACTTTCATTATCAGTTCTCTGTTAGGTACATTAATCAGTGTTCTCCTGTCGCCAGAAATGGTCGTCCCAAAATATTAGGGATGTTCTTATCTTCCTCAAAGTCTAGTACCACGAAGTCAGCCAAAAAAATCAATGAATCAACCTTAACCAATACGTCTTCGACTATTCCTAGTGGATATGTTAATGATCTATCTGCAAGCTGTAGACTAATGTTGGTCAGTTTTGCTTCCTTTAATCCCACCTTTCGGTAAATGGATAGTGTCATAAGATTGATACTTTCTCCTAGATCGCATAGCGCTCTCCCCACATCTTGATTTCCAATTGCACACGGGATTATCAAACTCCCTGGATCTTTTAATTTAGGAGGGAGCTTTCTCTGCAGTATTGCACTTCATTCTTTGGTTAATGCCACTGTTTCGAAGTCCTGAGCTTGCGTTTCTTTAACAAAATGTCTTTCATGAACTTAATGTAACTCGGCATCTGCTCCAGTGCTTCGGCAAATGGAATATTGATATGTAATTATTTGAATATATCCATGAACCTCGAAAACTGATTCTTCATCTTTGCACTCTCTGGCCTTTGAGGAAAGGGTACAGGTAGAGTAATTTTAATTTGGTTGTCTTTCTTTCCTTTTTCCACATCTTTCTCTGTAGATTTTGTGTTTAAGTCATTCCCTTCATCCTCACATTCATCTCTTGTACTTACTTTCTCATCAAAATTAGGACCCAGCTCCTTACCACTCCTGAGCGTGATTGCATTACATTGTTCATGATTTCCCTTTGGATTCCTTTCGATGTCGCTAGGCAGAGTCCCTTGTGGTCTGTTGTTCAATGCTAAGGAAATTTGTCCCATCTAATTTTCCAAATTCTTGATTGCTATTGCTTAGTGTTTCATCGCTGCCTCATTACTTGTTACATACTTCGCGAACATTTCCTCTTAGTCTGATTTCCTCTATTAATGTTGAGCTGGTTGTTGTTAATTCTGAAACCCGGGGAGATACGATGATCGTGGAGCTTGATTTTTCTGGTTATTACTCCACGAGAAATTTGGGTGGTTCCTATTCCCCTGGTTGTAAGTATTTTGGTATGTATTTTGCGAAATTTTGTTGTAGCTACCTATAAATTGCACGGACGCTGGATTGATTGCGCACTTATCTGTAGGATGGTCACCCGCGCACAATTCACATACCACTGAAACCTGCTGTACCTGAGCCCCTGTCATGGCATCCAACTTTTTGGATAGCGCAGAAATTTGTTCTTGTATTGTTGTCACTCCATCCACTTCTAACACCCCAGCTGACTTTGCATGTGTCATTCTTGTTGTGGGCCACTGGTAGTTGTTAGCTGCCATGGTCTCAATCAAATTGTAGGACTCCTCATAACTCTTAGACATGAACGCTCCACCTGATGCTGCATCAATGCTAGTTCTGAGATTCCCATGCAGTCCGTTATAAAAAGTATTCATTTGCAACCACTTCGGCAATCCATGATGCGAGCACTTTCTGAGTAATTCCTTGTACCTCTCCTATGCCTCATATAGCGACTCCCCATGTTGTTGCTCAAACATTGTTATGTCATTCCTCATTTTGGCAGTTTTCGCAGGTGGAAAAAATTTGGCAAGGAATTTCTTAGCTAAGTCCTCCCACGTAGTTATCGATTCTGGCGGTAGAGAGTGTAACCAACTCTTCACCTTGTCTCGTAAGGTGAATAGGAACAAACGAAGTCTCACCGCCTCATCCGACACCCCATTATACCTGAAGGTGTCACAAATCTCTAGAAAGCTGACTATATGTTCATTCGGATCGTCATTAGCCAATCCTCCAAACTGAACTGAATCTATATACGCAAAACACGCAAGTATACGTGGTCAGCAAGTAATATAGTAATGAATAAAGTATCGTTCCCACGGAGACAAATTAGCAAGAACTTTAACTTCACAATTATCAATTTCCTATTAATCCTAATTCTATTAAACTATTCAATTCAATGGTTTAAAATTATAGAAACTAAATTAATAAATAAACTAAACTAGAAACAAAACAACCACAAATATCAAAATCCGCAATTTCAAATAATTGATAGAGAATTAGACTTATGATTTCACCCTAAGCTTCACTCTCATTTATACACCTTTATTCCAATTCAATTCACTATCCCAATTTATTAATCAAGAACACGAATGTAGTACTAGCCACCTCTCGATGCACTAATACAGTTTTAACTTAAATCCACAATTTAGATAGAAACAAGTTAAACACCTTAATCAACCAACTCACTATATCTCTATGTAAACTAAAATTAAAGAAGGTTTAAGATTAAGTTCTCTATCCGATTACATGCGATGTCAAACATATCTCTACCTTAACATAAATCAAGATTCTACTATTCACAAAATTCATGAACACATGCTATATTATCTACTATCTAAATTTGAATATCCTTTCTCGATTCCATACAAATCCACAAAGAACTATTGATCATGCAATTCATAAATTCACGCTCAAATTAACATAGATAAACTGAAAATACTTTATTGAACTGGAAATCAAAGCTACAAAATCATTGTTCCACCTAAGGATCCATCATAAGCCTAAAAAGCGAATTAGTTCATAATGAATGAAATAAAAATTGAATACTTTAAGGGAAACATCCTATCAACTACAAATATAAAATTAAGATGAAGAATAACGCAAAACCACCCTTCACGTAGCCTTAATCTGCAATCGTAATGAAAATCTCTTCAAAGTACTCCTGCAAAGCTTGCTATCAAATTATGGAAATTATCCTCGTAATATGCCTTATGTCCTTGATTTGTTGTTAGTTGAGTAATATATGTTTCCCATAGTGTCCCAGCCAAAAATCCTTCTCAAACAGAGTCCATGCACCACACCAAGTCTTAAATCCACGTCCCAACTGAGTTCCAATCAAGCGGGAGACTCAGATTTTAAGACTTTCCCCTATGGGGTACAAAACAAACATGCCCTCCCCGGCGGGCTAGTACACTATTAGAGAATTTTTGCCATTTCATGTATTTTGCCAAACTTGCTCCAAAAGACCTCCTTTCTTCACCACTTGCCACAAACAACCACCCTACACATAAAAGAATAAGAAACGAGTAAAAATGAACACGAAAACAAGAAAGTACAACAAATTAAGCTTGAAATGAAAATTGATTCGTGGATATAAATCCACTTATCAACCACATAGCCAAAAAATTACGACGTTCCGACATATCTAGGTCGTAGAACGACCTTCAAATAGCTTACTTCCATAAATAATCAATTAAATTCATTTAATCCACATAATCAAATAAAAATTAAATTCTCATAAAATCCAATTTTTTTGGGGCGTTACACTCTTCCCCCCTTATAAGGATTTTGTCCCCAGAATCTCGATAATAATTATATAAATAAATCAAGAAAAGTTTTCTTCATTTTAATCTCGAGTTCCCACAATGCTTCTTCGACATTGTGGTTCTTTCATTTCACCTTCATCGAAGGTATTATCTTATCTCACAGAACTTGTTCCTTCTTATCAATAATCTGAGTTAGAAGTTAATCACTTACTAACATATTACGCTATCTTCATTTCATTAGTTCTTCTTTTAACTCGGGTTTATTTGGAACTCAAATTCCTCCTTCAAAACGAGATGATACTTGATCTTCTCTTTATCCTGCATCCTTTTCTTCATTCGCTTGCATTCCTCATTACCTATTGTACTTAATTAACTCATTCCATTATCGTGGATTGAGTCTACATTGTGAATAACATTTCTACCACCTCATTCCGTAATTTAACTTCCAACTCTGTTTTCGCCATTTCTATTATTAACTCATTCTGAGTTGTTAACATCAATAGCTTTTCCCCTACCCTTCCTACTTAACGCGTCAGCTTCTACGTTTAACTTCCCAGAATGATATAACATATCACAGTCATAATCCTTTATCCATTCTAATCACACTCTCTACCTCATATTCAATTTCTTTTGTGTAGAGATATATTTCAGACTCTTAGAGTTCGTGTATATCTCACACTTCCCCTCGTATAAATATTATCTTCAGATTTTTAATTCAAAAACTACAGCTGCCAATTCTAGATCATAAGTAGGATAAACCTTCTCATAATCCTTTAACTGGTGTGATGCATACACAATGACCTTGCCATGCTACATGAGCACGTAACCCCGTCATCCATGTGAAGCATCGATATACACTACAAAATTCCCTATATCATCTGATAAAGACAATACAGGGCCTCACTTAACCTTTCTTTTAGCTCTTGAAAACTATTTTCTCACTTCTCATTCCCAACATACTTCTCAATAACAAATCTGTCTATCTCTTAAGCTACAATTCATACGTAGTGAATTCCGTATCCAACCTCTCCCTCTGTAGTGTTTCTCACACTATCTACAAATGTTCAACGTGATCTTCTGACGTCTTAAATCAGACTAGAATATCACCAATGATCATTACGACACTACTGTCCAAATATTATTTGAACACTCTGTGATGCTAATGGTACTTTCAACCATAGCACCCCACAAGAGTACCTATCAGCTTACCACCGACTTGCTCGGCGCCCTTTATGGAAAGTCTAACTTCCGCATATTAGTTATCCCAAATGACATAACCTGAAACTCGTCATAACTATAACAAGTTCTGAACGTCGTCTTAGGCATCTCCTTCCTTTTTCCTTATTTTCAACTGACGATACCCCGTACACAAATCTATCTTAGAAAAATACTTTACCCCTTTCAACTGATCAATAGATCATCAATCCTAGGCACTAGGTATTTACTCTCAACTGCTAACTTACTCCCCCTACGATAGTCGATACGCAAACGTAACAACTCATCCACTTCCTTAACATCCTCCTAACTTGCGTCATGATTAGACAACAAGAGCATCACGGTGTTTTGTTAGAGTAAATTACTACCTTGGGGTTTCTTAGGATTATGACAATTGGGGGATGTATGACCCTCTTGTCCACAGTTATAATAAACCGATTTCCCTTTCAGACAGACTCCTAGATGTGTCTTTCCACATGTCGTACATGCTTATAGCATTCACTTAGGATCCCTTTGTCCCACTCCCGTATTCTCTGAGTTAAGATTCTTTCCTTTTGGCATATCGCCACTACCACTAGCATTCTCTGTCTTGGTTCCTCCCTCTCCTTTTCTCTTATTCTTTCTCTCTGTATCGTATTGGGTTAACTCATCATTACCACCCTCTGCTATTGTGACGCCCCCAAAATTAGGTATACGTCACCCATCTTGGGTCGCCACTTACATGGTACATAAATTCAAATACAACTTAATAATACAACTGTCGTGTACAATACGACAAAACATAAACTATGAGTTTGAATACAAATATTGTCTACTAGAGATTATATAAACTCAAAAGGAGTCCTTATTACAATTATTATTACACTATTTCATAGAATAGTGAGGACTACTAATGCTATCATCTGGTCCGTAGTCACTCCGCTCCCCCGACTAGTCCTCTGCTACGCTTCTCATTTCACAGAGAGAACAATAAAAGTAAAAGGGTGAGCTCAAATAGCCCGTTAGGAAATATTATGACTAAGATAATGCGAGAATATATTATCGTTAGCCTTCAACAAAAAGTTAAACTGATACAATATAACAACCATCAAGATTAACTACAATGGAACAAGCAATCCATTAAAAGAGTCAAGTAGATAATAAAATCTACTATCTTTTATGATTTAGAAGGTTTTCATCACTTTTATCGCTGGGATTGACAATAAATAATCTACATCATCGAATCACCCCTTTTCTGACCAAGGATATTCTTTAGTATCACGACCATAATTATCCATGCACTTCGGGGCCAAGAATATTTGTGTATTCATTAATGGTCATGATCATGCCAAAAATCGTCCCATCAATGCACTACGGGCCAATGAGGACTTTTACCACATCATTTGTAACATTACGGTCATGATTACAATCGAATAATCCTCGGTCATAATCATACCAAGTCCATCTATGCACTATAGGCCACAGATGACTTTCAACAAAATATAAACATGAGGATGATGACAATGATATAAGAATTCAATAAAACAAGTTCAAGAATTATTTTATCCAGAACTAATAACGTCCAAATTGTCAACATGATCTTTGCTTTGTAGAGTAAAATTCAAGAATGCTCAGAAGAATATTTCCACGAAAAGATCTTTGGATGAAGCGCAAATATCAAGGATATTCCACTAATTTCATGGAGTATAGAAGTCAAAACTTTAACCAACTGAGTATAATAAGGAATGAAATAACAAAAGAAATCATCAGGCATTCGATAGACCGCACAGGAAGGTTATTCCAACAAAATAATAAATAACGGAATCAGTCCCAAAGAAAGCGCACAAAACAGGATATTCCAAATGTAATAATAAAGATGAAATCAGTCCGGCGTGAAACGCGCTGCATGTGATATTCCAACGAATAATAATAAAGATTTTAACTAGGTCCCATGTAGAACGCATGAGACGGGATGTTCCAACAGAATAATAAAGACGGAATCAGGTCCGGCGTAGAACGCACAGACAGGATATTCCAATAGAATAATAAAGACGGAACCAGGTCCGACATAGAACGCACAGACAGGATGTTCCAACAGAATGATAAAGAATGGAACAACAGAAGAATTTCACCAAGTATAGGGTAGCCCGCGTATACAGGTTATTCCAATAGAATAATAAGAATGAAATAACAGAAGTTCTCTTCATTGATAGGAAAGAAATAATACTCCCTACCTTGGAAAAACTGGATACTGGAATAGTGAGTAGCAGATTTCTCTTCTTCTTTCTCTCTATAATTTCTCTCTATAATAATCGCTCTAAAGCTTTTGTGAATTGGTAAGAAATGAAGGAAGAATGGGCTTCTATTTATAGGAAAATATAGTTTCGATAATTGAACGTTTTGGGGCTCGAAAATTACAGTACAATACCTCCAACTTTTCTTTCATTTTTAATTTAGTTCTGCAAGTATTATCAATCGTGCACCAACTCCCCTAATAGTAAATAATGTGAATCAATAGATCAATCATGTGAATCAATAGTATAATCATGTAAAAAAATACAAATTACAGTATAGTACCTCCATCTATACCTCAATTTTTAACTTAGTCATGCAAGTATTATCAATCTTGAACCAACTCCCCTAATAGTAAATAATGTGATTCAATAGTACACATATGTGAACAAATAGTTATATAAGCATGTGAATTAGTAGCAATTAATTGCTCATTTATCCGATAAATTACCCGATTTATCAATATAACCCCTAGACATCAATTATCATCGTAATAAATGTCGATTTTCACTAACACAAACAATTCCAACATAATAAAACTATTTTTATCAAAAATATAAATTTTGAAATTTCGAAGTTTGACTTTTTCCATTGTTGACTTTTTGACCAAATAGTGAATCCCGGAAAATTTTGTGTTTATAGACTAATTTTACTAATTTCGTCGTTCTGGACTCAAATATCACGTCCGCGTCTCCACATTCAACTCCAAACAACATTCATCATTAATACTATAACTCACAATATTTATCAACCAGGTCGTTCCCAGGAAAGAAGGGGTTTTCCAATAAGGATTTCTCCCTGTTGGCGCGCAATTAGGTGACCAAACCTCTCCTTGACAGAACTTCTAGACATTGTAAATATTGCAGTTTATAATATGAATAACTTTGTCATCTCAAGTATTAATTTAATAAAAAACATTTTATGCAGATGATACTGACCATAATTGAATCCATAATATGATAGATATGATCGTTAGAATTCATCAGTAGCAATAATTGAGTATAATCCGAGTGACTTCTCACGTAAGCATCAATAATCAATACCATGTGCTACTATGCAACCACGCCAGACACTATACTTTTAACATCTAAATGTTTCAACAAAGTTAACGGTAAAACTTCCTCCGTTATTTTCATAAAGTATTTACGCTGTTTTCTCAATCCGACAATAATTACATTGTGGGGGTCCACCAATGATTGTGCCATTATACGAATATTCCCTGTTAAAATGAATATTTCTCGACCAATCGAATATTATATAACAACTTGTGTACTTTGCAAAATTTGTAAATATTACCCACAACTATAACATTATATCAAATCCACACCATAATATTCAAAAATATATTTCGAGAAAATTTAATCTTTATTCAAAAAGTTGGGGTCTTACAGCTATAGTTGCCTTTTCAAGAATGGTCCCATAGGAAGCACTCTGGAACACAGAAATCCTACTATAGAGCCAGGGTTTCAGGCCCTGCTCAAACCTACGAGCCTTCCTCTCCTTAGTGTCCACTTGGTGTGGAGCAAACCTTGCCAATTCATTGAATTTGGTCGCGTACAGGGGAACTGTTATGCCCCCTTGCCTAAGTTAATCTCCATTCTCCCTTGCATGTTTGTAGGGAAATAAGTCTCGAAGAAAACCTTCTTGAATCGTTCCCACGTTACCACATCTATTCTAGCCCCACCCCTGGTGAGCCTCCCACCAAAAGTTAGCTTCCCCTTTCATCATGTAAGTCACAAAAGAAGTCTTTTCTGCCTCACCTACGCTTGTAATAACAAAGGCATTCTCTATTTCTTTAGCCAGGTCTGGGCCAATATTGGGTCCATCATTCATTTGAACTCCGGTGGACCAACGCTTTTAAACTCTTTAAAGGTAGTCGTTCTGGATATCCTAGGTTCCGCTGTACTCTACCCCCGGTTTGGTTAAATGCAACCGTTAATAAATTAACGAACTCTTGCATAGGGTTATTCTAACCCCCTTGATTATCATTATCTGATTCTACTTCCAGATTAAGTTATCTTCTTCTTGGCGGCATTTTCTGATAAAATTTCATTATTATCTATTTACTTACTTCGTTATTATTCGCCACCTAACAACTCATACCATAAAAAAGCATATTAAATGAAAACTTCATTATATTCATATGCTTCTTCATAGTTTGAAACTATTTAAAATTTGTTTCCATAGCCAAACGCTATTACATTTCTATTCCGCAATTAAACTTCACAAAAGTTGGGATTTACAAAAAGACTACCCTTTTATACAAAAGAGGGTTTTACGTCACTACACACATATTTATAAATCTATACTTCTAATAATGCATAACAGCGTCCTCGTGTTTCTCCTTCGTAATCATCACTACCGTATCTCGACTAATAGTATGTCGAGTCTGTCCCGGCTCAATGGAATAACAAGAAATATTTAGCTTGAAATTCTCATGAGTACTTTTATGGATGTAAAACATCCGTGTTATTTTTCGGTCCTTCTCCTCCAGTTTCTTACGAAGCTCTACTACCTCATTCATTTAATCCACCGTATCAACCGATATTACCTCCATTCCTTCCTCTACATCGTTCAACATACTAAGGTATGACACTATATCCATATCTCCCTCGGAGTAGTTCTCCTCAGAAAAGTACTACATTGTCTCCGACTCCACTAGAGTCACTATTGGTACCACCGCCACTGGCATAGGTACATGCTCTACTCTGTTCACAATTTTTTCGCTCACCACGAGTATGTCTCTATACATCAAGCTATCGATCGACATCCTAAAATAACACATAACATGTTGATTAGTACATAACACACAAAAATATAAGCAAAAATCACATTTAATTTATTTAGGGTTACTTTCCATCTTTTAAATCTTTTGGTACCGAGTTTCCCCAATACCTTATTAACTCATTCGACTTAAGTAAAGCTTGAGTTTACTTCCTTCGGACTTTTCCTTCCTTAACGAGGTTATTAGCCTAAGTTTCTTCCCCCCTTAAGTTTTATAACCTAATGCATTGGTACCAACCTGTGACGCCCCCAAATCCGGGTCTCTTCCAACCCGACATATGGTGCTAAATGGTGCTATAGTTCACACAAACATTCAATTGAAATGCCTCAAAAGAACGAATATGTCTTATAAATATTCCAAAACAATACTACCATTCCCCAGGTTCTTTATAACCGTTACATTTGTTCTTGTCATAATATCAAATATTATCATTTTAAACCTATACTATTACATAGGTAATCTACAGGTTCGCCTTAGCCTTCCTTTTATCCTTGCCGGATGCTTCGGTCCGTTTAGTCAAAGTTGCATTCATATGGTTTTTAACGCCCCCAAAATAGGTCCAACCCACACAACCCATTCTGAGTCGCCACGAAATACACTCAATACAATTTCCAAATACAAACTTCATTATTACAATTGTCGTGCAAAATACGAGAACACATATGCTGTGAGTTTTAATATAAATAGATACCAACTGTGACTCTCATCCCTTTACCTGGATATTATATCACATTGATACCTTACATAAAGGTACAGTCAATAACTTTTTGAGAAATTAAAATCTTTGGATAATGCTCAAGGAAAACTTCGTACATGGCAGACCATGCATCAAAGTTATAATAGATATCATATGACTCAAGAATTATCCTTGGTTGACCCAATAGACCCCAAAGAAAATGAGAAGATTGCTATCATGTTATTTCTAATGGTGGTCTTCTCTTGACATATAATTATCTCCATTGTCTCCAATTGAGAATTATATTTCAACCAAACTCCAAGATTATATAGGTAGTGCTCGTAGATATACTCAGCAAGTGGATTTGAACAACCTTGTCTTATGATAACACGAAGTCGTAGGTCATTAGACATATTGTATGATAGTGGAAAAACACCCTTCCAACGTTGGGTTCGCCTCACCCTATTTGATTCACCAAATATAACTACTAAATAATGTATAAAATACAACACACTATTCTAAAGTTCTCAATAAAATTATTTCCATACTGTTTAGGGAGAACCTCCACAGCTAGAGACCACCGTTCTATTCCTCTGTTACCCCCACTCGACCCAGCTATACTCTTATTACCTGAAAGGAATTGTGAAGCAAAAGGGTGAGCACAAATAGCCCAGTAAAGAATATCATGACTAAAGAAAATTAAATTATCAATAGCCTTCGTCAGTAATAAATCAGAGATTAAGAACATATGGTAGATGATAAAACTTTTCAACCATAGTTGCAGCGAAACGAACAATCCATTAGAAGAGTCAAATAGACCACAAAGTCTATTATCTTCTCCATGTTAAAAGTCCACCAACAATGTTTTATCCCTGTAACATCAATCAACAGTTCCGGTCCACAATCATGTGAATAACTTATAATCATAATTGTGATTCTAAATTCCTCTTCTCATCCAGGACAAAGATAATTTTCATCACCTGTCTTTACCTGAAACATCAAAGATCATGGTTATACCAAATCACAGTTCCTATTCATAATCATACTAACAAATTCATCTTTGCACTATGGGCCAAAGAGATTCATCAACAGTTCATCTTTTCACTACAAGCCAAAGATATTCAACAACATGTCATCTTTGCACTACATCCCAAAGATATTAATATCCCAAAGAAATATAAAATCATTTCATCATTTATATAAACATTAATTATAACCATATTGATCAATTCACCTTTGCATTTAAGCTAAAGATATTCAATTGTAAATTCAATGGTCGTGATCATACCAGTCAACAGTTCAACTTTGCACTACTGGCCAAAGAGAACCCATAGTCACGATCATACCAATAATCTACCCATCTTTACACTCAAGTCAAAGAGAAATTTTATCACCAGGATTATAAAAATGTTATATATGATAATAAAAACAATATGATCAACAACTGCATTTAATTTCAAAAGTAAGATTCATAAATCAACGATAATTTGGTCAGAAAAAGAAACTAATTTTGTCGTGAATAGTACCCCATAAATAGTAACTCGTGAATAGTAACTCATGAATAGTAACTCATGAATAGCAACTCGTGAATAGTAACTCGTATTCATACATAGTACCATATACGTAAATAATGTCATATACGTAAATATTGTCATATACATTAATAGTGTCGTATACGTGAATAGTGTCGTATAGGTGAATAGTAACCCCAGCACGAAAAAATAGAAATTTCACAATAAAATCCATACCAATAGTTCGGTATAATGATATTGAAAGAATAACATCATAATGAAGAAAATAACATCCCTTATTATCCCCTACCTCAAAAGAACAGTACTTCTGACTGGAATATCGGATGTAATACTGAAGGAAACTTGCACTAAATAGCAACTCTCAAAGTATCTAAATACTCACAAGAATATGCTCGATAATATAGAGAGAGAAAACTTATATTTTTGGTGTGATTTTCAATTTTAACTAAGCACCCTATTTATAGAAAAATGCTAGAACGCCATTGTAGACTAAAATTTAAAAAATTAATATTTTATTAAAAAGTTCTACGCCCACCATCTTTGCCCAAACTTCAGCCACCACAAGTGGGACCCACCAATTCAGCTATTTTCCACACCAACCAAAAGTGGGGCCCACCCATATTTTTAATAAAAACATTTTATTTACCGAAACTTCAATAATTAATAATAAATAGCCCGTTTATCAAAAAAATACGAATTTTATGTCCATTACATAGGAAATTGAATTCTCTACAACTTTGTAAAAGAATGTTTTTCCAAATTTCAACCAAAAAATTACCGAGATTCACATACGGACGATTTTTAACACCTCTAAAAATTCATAACAAATCATATGTTAATCTTTAACAGTTCAAAATTTGTGGACATATACTCAACTTATATATGTATAACATATCCAAAAATCACAACGATACAACGGTCAGATTATTATTATAACTCACGCAATAGAGCTTAAGAACAATGATTTGATTTTTGGACTATAAGTCCCTCGTACCAGTTTCATTCAAACAATCACCACGAAAAATCCACAAAGAATATTTGGCTGATTCAAATTTCAGCGTTTAGTTTACTTCCAGGGCTTTCTTTTGATATATGGCTCATCTCCGAACTCATTATACACAAAAAGTTATGGATTTTACAAAATCAAGTAATAAACTAATTTTCTAAAAATTTTCAAATTTTGTTCTTCTTTTGATTTCTAGATTTCTCTCATTTGATTCATGCACCGTGAATTTAGTGTAAAAATATCACCATTATTTTTATATTATCACATTATACATTTATAATGTAAGATAAAATATCAATTTTCAAATATTGACACTTTTCTAAGAATTCCTCCATTCCGATAAAATACTGATAAAACACCTCAGCATTAATTCCATCATTGATATCCACACAAAATAAATATTTTCATATCCATCATTTATATCCACATAAAATAAATATTTTCTTATCATATAAATTAATAATGAATTATTCACAAATAATATTATAGAATCACATTTATGATAACTAAGTCGTTTCCAAGAAAGGTGGGGCTTTCCGATAAGGATTTCTCCTTATTGGCGCGCAATTAGGTGATCAAACCCCTTTCCTAGACAGAACTTCTTTAGACATTGCCAATAATGCTATCTAACAATATTATTCAAATAATATGAATTATTGATCTGATAATGGAGATACTGTGCAGTGACAATTATTGAAACAACAATAATATAAAATATCAACGTAGCAATTATTGAATCAATAAAATAAAATATTGAGCAGTAATTACTGTAACAATTATTGAGTAGTGCCTTTTTACGTAAGAATCAATAATTCAAAAATACTGTGTAATACCGCGTGCTACTGTGCAACTACACGTATTACTGTATTTTAACCATTAGGTATTTCAATGGTGTTAACGGTAACAACTACGTCGTTATTTATAAAAACTCATACTTGTCGTTTTCTTCATCCATCAGTTATTCTGTTATGGGGCCCACAAATGGATTGGCTGTCGTAAAAATATTCTCCGATAGTAAGAATATTTCACGACCAAACGAATATTCCCCGACAACATTGAGTATTTTATAACCACTTGCTTATTTTGAAAAAACTTTCATGTATCACCCTTAACTTTAACTTTTTATCAATTTAACCATTTATTGAATACTAATTAAAAGAAAAATTGAATACTTTTATTTCATAAAATTTGGGGTCTTACATGGTTCAAGCAAGAGTGAGCATAACAAGCTCAATAGGTACAACAATTTCTTTTAAACAACATGCTTGAAACATAGGAATCGTATATCTTCAATAATTGGAAAATAGTTACGAAGTACTATTGATAATTCAAAATAACATTTTTTTTCCTTTAAAACATTTTACAATGACAATATTCAATAAAACATCAATTCTGGTCCAAGACCATGAGCATTTCATTATTTCTTTGAAAAGGACAACTCGTCACTAAGTCTGTAAGTCCGACATAGCTTATGAGCACTTCTAGGTGATCAGCCTATAGTACTCTATGTTGATCAACACTACATTCATTAAACATGTGTACATTTAATTTGTGGCAACCTCACGTGCCCATCGAATAATTGATGAAAAAATACATTTGTTTATTCATACTCAGGCTTACCTTGAATCCGTACCAAACAATTGGCATAGGATAGCGCTAACAATTCTATAATGAAAGACTTGTAAAGAAATTAATCAATCTTTCAAGAACAGTCTAACTGAGTTAAAGTTGGCATCAACCCTTTCGTAAAACCATTCACGTATCTCATAACATGAATCACTGAAAACCTGGCTAATATGAAGGTTAGATAAGCGATAAGAAAAACTTGCTTCAGCGTCTGCTACAGTATAATTACTTTTCCTTTTGAGTATTTACGGTCTCTACAACACATAACCACATCACATACCACATTAGGTTATGAATGAACATACATAGTTCCTAATGAATCTTACCCTTCTTCTCAATCTAATCATGTATTAGATTTGTTATTATTGGTTTCGGCTTATCGTTAAAGTTTACATCGTTCTTACCAACTTCTTTCTCTTCTATAACTTAACTTAAATTATTTCATTAATACAACTCATTTTGAGTTAATCATTTCTCATTAAGGCTTACCAATGTTCTTAAATTATTAATCAAAACTTGATCGTCAATGGTTAAGTACACTTATTGCATACAGTTCGCGTTCACGTAATATTCATCAATATTTAGTTGTAACTCGCAACATTATTCCCATCATCGAAAAATGCTTTGTTAAGTTAATTAATTCATTATCAATTAACTATATTTCCTTTCGTATTCTTAATCGTACTTACTTACGTAACGAAACTCGTTTCAAGTACTTATCAGCCTTTACAGCTTATTATCATTCATCACTTCAGTATTATTAACTTATGTTCAATTAATCTTTCCTTCAACCTTTAGTGATATACCTAAGGTTTATAATTATCCTTAATGCTATTACATTAAGTTAATTAAGGATTTAATTTACTCCTCATTCACTTCCCCTTTACTTTACATTCAAAAACATTCCTCTCTATGCTTCACTTAGTCTTTGGCCAGGCTTAGCTTTTGCTTTTTTGCTCTCTGACTTCATGGCTGGCTTGACCTTCTTGTTCCTAGAACTTCCCACCGCGTACAAGCTATTTCCA
Source organism: Panax ginseng (assembly GCA_020205605.1). Lineage (NCBI taxonomy): Eukaryota > Viridiplantae > Streptophyta > Magnoliopsida > Apiales > Araliaceae > Panax > Panax ginseng. The sequence continues at coordinate 103,688,063 of CM035143.1, forward strand.
TCTCCTTCACAAATAGCCGTGTTGTGGCGCCAACTAACAGTGCACACTATGTTACGTTACCTTTGGCTGCGAGTAGAGCTTTACTTCCTTAAGTCGTACTGTTGCAGTCATGACTCGTGCCTCGAAAAATTTTGACAGATAATTGACTTTGTGAGATTCTCGGGCTCGTAACTTCTTCGTTATAAGTCAGAATGGGCTCGTTCAAGAGCCTACGACTCACAATTACATACTCTATGTTTTCATGCAATAATTTTATCTATTTGACTTCGTTAACTAAAAATTAATCTATTAGTCCATTTTTAACAAAAAACGATAAACGTTCGTGAGCGTTCAATGCTTGTTTCTTCGTTCTAAGTCAGAATTCGGTCATTCTCAAGTCCGCAACTCTATAATGCCAAATACGACTTGACTCCATTGAAAACCCATGTTTCCAAGCTCAATATCAAAATTCGATTTCCATTCCGAGAATTTCACGGATTCGACGATTATCGTCTAATCGTGTAAATTACGGCTTAAGTCCTTTGATTAATCATTCCTACTCATTCTTTGCATACATGTTCTACCACTACCTAATTCTCTAACAATAGAAGAGAAATAGAAACATGGTTCAAGATTTCTTACCCTTGATGTTCACTTGATTAATCCTTGTTCTTCTTTCTTGTTTCTTGAACTATGAAATCTAGTTTTTCTAGCTTTTTCTCCCAAGCCAAAAAGCTATAAGTTATTGGTGGAAAATCTAACTACTAACAAATGAATACAAAGCTTGTTATTAATAGGAGTTGCTAGGTTAGGGTATAAAGGTCAAAAAGCCATCCACCTCCTTACTATTCCTATCTTATATAGCCATCAAGTTATCTTGCTCCCCACAATACTTGGCCATTAAGTCTACTTGGTCATTAAGTCTACTTGGTTACCACACTTAATTAGCCATCAAGTATACTCGATTACCACACTTACTTAACCATTAAGTATACTTGCTCCGTTCTTTGGATCATCCATGGTACTTAACCAATGGATACTTACTTGGGCTTAGGTTCAATTAATTTAGCTTAATCATTTGAGCTTGCATTAAATTACTTTAGGACTTTACTTTAACAACCACTTGGGTTTTAATATTATATAATCTTGGGCTTGCTTATTAATTCTTATTGGAATTACCCTCGCCACATTTGGGCCTTATCATACTTCACATTAGACAATACAATTTCCTACACAATTTAACAAATCCATTACAAATGGCTTAAAGCCTTATAACGTATATTCTACGTATTAATCTCGTATTCCAACTCGTATATTTATTCAACATATACGTCATACCATTATTCATACATACTCGTATAATACCTCGTATCATACTCGCATTCATTACCTCGTACATTACCTACATATTATATGATTACCGCTTTAAGTCATTATACTTATTTAAATGATCCGGATTCGGTACGCATGACAACGGAAAAGATTCAAATGATCCGGCAATGTATAAAAACCTCACAAGATCGATAAAAGAGTTAATATTGATCTTCATCGAAAGGACGTGGAATTCATTGTTGGAGATCATGTGTTGTTACGTGTTGCTCCATGAAAAAGAGTTACAAAATTTGGAAAGAAAATAAATCTCAATCCTCGATTCATTGGGCCATTCAAAATCCTTGATCGAGTAGGAATTATGGCCTATAGACTCGCCTTATGGCCAAGTATGTCTCGTGTTCATAACGTTTTCTACATATCTATGTTACGTAAATATGTGAAAGACCCGAACCACATTATTGAATTAGAACTAGATGAGATAGCGGAAGATTTAACGTATGAAGGGATAGCTATTAAAATATTGGATAAGAAGGATCATATTATACACTCCAAGATTATACCTCAAGTCAAAGTTTTGTGGAGAAACCACGATGTGGAGGAAATGACCTGGGAGTTAGAATCTGAAATGAAGTCAATGTATCCTCGTCTCTTCGATATACCAGGTACGTACCCTAATTTCAAGGATGAAATTTCATAAAAAGGGGAGGTTGTGAGACCCCAAGTTTTATGAATAAAGATTAATTTTTCTCAAAATATATCTTTAAATATTATGGTGTGGATTTGATATAATGTTATAGCTGTGGGTAATATTTACAAATTTTGCAAAGTAAGCAAGTTCTTTTAAAATATTCGATTGGTTGGAGAATATTCGTTTTAATAGGGAATATTCGTACGACTGCAAAATCATTAGTGGACCCCACAACGGAAGTATTGTCGTAGTTAGAAAATGACATTAATATCTTTTTATAAAAATAACGGTGAAAGTTTTATCGTTAAACTGTTGAACAACCCGGTAGTAAAAGTACAGTAATACGTGTGGTTGCATAGTAGCACACAGATTTGATTATTGATGCTTACGTGAGAAGTCACTCAATTATACTCAATTATTGCTATAGTAATTACTGAATAATATCTCTCATATTATTGATTCAATTATTGTCACAGTATCATCTGCATAATATTTTATATTATTAAATCAATAATTGAGACAACAAAGTTATTCATATTATTATTTGCAATATTGATGATGTCTAGAAAGTTCTTGCCGGGGAAAGGGGTTTGGTCACCTAATTGCGCGCCAATAGGGAGAAATCCTTACCGGAAAGCCCATTCTTTCCTAGGAATGATCTGGTTGTTAAATATTGTGAGTTATAATATTAATGATGATTAATTAAGTTCGTGTTGATTAAAGATGAAATTAATATTTCCATTGTGTTGGGATTATTTGTGTTAGTGGAAATCGACATTTATTTCGATAATAATTTATTTCTGTAGGTTATATTGACCAATCGGATAATTAATCGGATAAATGAGGAATTAATTGCTATTAGTTCATATGCATATAACTATTTTCTCACGTGAATGAAACTATTGGTTCACATGCATTACTATTAGGGGAGGTGGTGCAAGATTGATAATACTTACAAGACTAAATTAAAAATGGAGGAAAAGATAAAGGTATTATACTACAATAATTCGAGCCCCAAAACGTGCAATTATCGAAACTATGTTTTCCTATAAATAGAAGTTCATTCTTCTTTCATTCTCACCAATTCACTAAGACTCAGAAGAGCAATTATAGAGAGAGAAGCTATAGAGAGGAAGAAGAAGAGTATTCTGGTACTTCACTATTCTAGTATCAAGTCTTTTTCTAAGGTAAGGGATATTTTTTTTTTATTCAGTATTCATAAGGAATAATATTTTTTTCCATACTCTGTAGTATGTGAGTAATATTATTTTGTCATGTATTCGTTATTATACCCTCATTTTGTTAAAGTATTGCTTCTATACTCCGTGAAATTAGTATAATATCCTTGAAATTTGCACTTCATCTAGTATCGTTTCACAAAGATATTTTCTGCACATTCTTGTTAAATTTTAAGCTTTTCATGCCGGAGTACTATCCATGAGTACTATTCATTTATACGGTACTATTCACAAAGTACTATTCACGGGGTAGTATTCCCAAAGTACTATTCACTATGTACTATTCACCTGGAGTACTATTCATGACAAAAAATGATTTCTTTGTTGTCCAAATTATTTTTGATACAATATTATTCTTGAATTTTACTCCACAAAGCAGTATCATGTTGACAATTTGGACATTATTGAATTCTAGATAAATTAAATTATAAATCTTTAAAAATGTATCCTTTATTTTCTTTTAATTGAATTCTTATATCATTGTCATCATCCTCATGCTTATATTGTGATGAAAGTCATCTTTACTTACGTGCATAGATGGACTATTGATTGGTATGATTATGACCAGATATCATTCGGTATAATCATGACCCATAATGTTACAAATGATGTGGTAAAAGTCCTCATTGGCCCATAGTGCATTGATGGACAATTGTTGGTATGATTATAACTAGGAATTATTCGGTATGATCATGACCATTGGTGAAAACACGAATATACTTGGCCCGTAGTGCATGGATAATTCATGGTTGTGATACTATTTATTGAGTTGAGTCTCAGCGATAAAATTGAGGATAAACTCTTAAATCATAGAAGATAGTAGATATCATGCTCTACTTGACTCTTCTAATGGATTGTTTGTTCTACTGCAGTTAAACTTGATGTTTATTATATTTTATTAGTTTAACACTGTTGAAGGCTAACGATAATTTATTCTACATTATTTTAGTCATAATATTTCTTATTAGGCTAGTTGAGCTCACCCTTTTGTTTTCATTGTTCTCTTCAGGAAATGAGAACGTAGCCGGGACTAGTCGGGGAATGGAGTGACGGTCCGAGAGGGTGGCTATAGTAGTCTTCACTATTTTATAAAATAGTATGATAATAATTATAATGCGGACTCCTTTTTGAGTTTTAATACTATCTTTTAGACAATATTCGTGTAAAAACTCCCTATTACGTTTTGTTGTATTGTATAAAATAAGTTTGTATTTGATTTCTATACCATGTATTTTGCGACTCAAGATGTGTGATGTATACCTATTTTGGGGGCGTCACATGTCACATGTTGGTATCAAAGATGTAGGTTATAAATATTAGGATACGAAACCTAGGTTATAACCTTAGAAGAAAACTCTTGTAGAGTATACTAGGAGATGGATTGTGGAGATTCATCAAGTATAAATCGCACATAATAAAATATCATTTTATTTTATCAATGAATATATTTTATTGTGATTCTGATGTTGTCCTTGTTTGTTTATAGGATGTCTGAGGAGAGACAAGATAGCCATACTATGGAACAGGAGCAAAGGAATCATGTTGAAGAGCACATCAAGAATGAGGATATATTGGTGGTAGATTTATTTTAGGAGAATGTAGTATTGGGAAACAGAATTGCCCAACTGGAGGAAAAAAATTCGACCCATCAGTTTAATGAGACGCAATATAAAGAGTTAGCATATCAGGCTCAGCCAGAGCTAGCAGAGGTAAAGATGTAGCTGCAAGGACAGGTGACATCGGCTCAGCAAATGGTTGCTATGAATGCAGAGCTGAGGGAAAGAATGGAGTAAGAGGAAGTGAAGCTGGGAGTGCTGAGAGTTGAGCATCAGGCGATACGATCTGAGTTCGATTTATAAATTACTGACAAGATCTAAGTTGAGGATGCATGCGTCCGAGCATCGAAGATGGTGGATTAGTTAGAGGCAGAGTTGCAGGCAAAGGAAATCAGGATTGAGTCCTTGGGGCGGGCTTTAGATGCAACATATGAGAGCCCCCGAGTAGAAAAGGGGAGGTTGTATTTTGAGATTGGTGAGTCGAGCCACTCAGTTCGACGTCGAGTGGATCGAGCTACACCTTAGAAGCATGTTTAGACCGAGGAGGCTCAGCCAGACAGTCAGGGATGGATACTTGGTTGTTATGTAGATAGATGCATTAGTACCACTTTTGTTCATTAAGGATTATGTTATGGATGTAAACCTCATTCAGTACGAGGTAGTTTGTAAATAGGTTATATCCCTGTCTTATGTATATAGGGGAAGTATATCTTTTAGTAGTTCCATCCTTTAATGTTTAAAAAGGATAGTTAGCATTTATAAAAATATGCCAAGCAGGTAAGTGTATGGCGCTAAAATTTAGTATATGAATATAAATGCGATATTATAAGTATATATTTGATTACACAAATAGTATTGGAGAATTAGGATAGTAGGTTGTCTATCTAATACTTTGTTAATCCAGTATGGTGAATCCAACAAGCTGAATTGTAATCCAGCAAGCTGAATAGTAATCCAGAAAAGTCAAAATACTTATCCAGCAAACTGAATTGAAAAACAAGATGAATTGTAATCCAACAAGATGAATTGTAATCCAACAGGCAGAATTTTAATCTAATAAGGCTGAATTGTAAATAAAACAAGTTGAATTTCTAGAATCTAGAACTATTATGATTATTTGAGTTCAAATTACGCAATACATTTTAAATTTTAACACTAATAAGATATGACATATATATAATGAAACTCAAAGTATTAATTTAAGGTTTTGCCTAACCAGATAATGCCGCCAAGACGTCAAAATCATAACCAGAGGGAGGAAAGATCAGTAAATAATGAAGGAGGTCAAGCAGACCCAATGCAAAACTTTGTAGACATGATAGCTCAAGCTATGAAAAATAGAGCACCAATAACTAGAAATCAGACAGATATAGATTGGCAAATTTCAATGACCTTAAGGCAGTAGGGACGCCATAATTGAGATGGACAACCGATCCTATAGAAGCCCAAACCTGGGTGAAGGAGATGGAAAAATCTTTTGATATTGCTAGGGTAGTAGAGTAGCAAAAGACATCTTTTGCTACCTATTTGATGAAAAGTGAGGCTAACTACTGCTGGGAATTAAACCAAGCTAGAGCCAGAACAACAGTGGTAACCTGGACAAGATTTAAAGAGTTGTTTTTCGAGAATTATTTCTCATCGAGTATGTAAGACAGGATGGGAGTGAAGTTTCTAGAGTTGAAGTAAGAGAACGTGACAGTTTCTTAATATACTGCCAAATTCAACGAGTTAGCCAGATTCGTTCTGCATCAGGTGGATATAGAGACAAGAAAGACACGTAGATTTGAAAATGGATTGAAGCCGTGGATATACAGCAAGGTTGCAGTTTTGCATATTAATACGTTTTCTACTTTGTTGGAGAAAGCTATTATTGCATAAGGTGGTAATGAGGTACTGTCCAAGTACAATCGAGGGAAGAACAAGAAGAAGATTGAATGTGGGAATTAGGGTGCCAGCTGTGGTGGCAGTAACAACAAGAAACACTAGTGGAACAACAGTGGCAAGTGAAAAGTGTGGAAAGAATCACTTTAGAAAGTGTATGAAAGGGAAGAATGTTTGTTACAATTGTGGTCAAGAAGGACATATTGCACCAAATTGTACTAAGTCAAGGAAGGGTGTTTATTTTTCATGTGGAGGAACGAGACATCGGTTTAAGGATTGTTCATTGAAGAAGAATACGGACGAAGGAAGTGGAAATAAGAGCAGTAACATAAAGTTTACAATTGGAGGGCCAACGCAACATATCAAGTTGACAGCCCGAACATTTAACATGACTGTGCAAGATGCAGTTGCTTCAAAGGAGGTGGTGTCAGGTATTGTTCCGATCAATAATATAAATGCATATGTATTATTTGATTCGGGAGCTACATATTCATTTTTCTAATGAATTTGCTAGAAGATTAAATTTACCCTATGAAAAGTTAAAGCACCCAATGAATATAAAAGTTGCAAACAAAGAAGTGACCCCTTTAGAGTTTATCCATAAGAATTGGTGTGTGGAAATAAGGGGACATAAGTTAAGTGTGAACTTGATTCTGATACGTTTAGGAGAATTTGATGATATTCTAGAGATGGATTGGTTATTTAACCATGAGGCAATTATAGATTGTCAGAAAAATAGCATACGCCTTAAGACATAAAATAAGTCTAAGGTTGTATGTAAGACCCCAACTTTTATGAATAAAAATTAATTTTTCTCTAAATATCATTTTTAATATTATGGTGTGGATTTGATATAATGTTATAGTTGTGGGTAATATTTACAAATTTTTCAAAGTAAGCAAGTTGTCATAAAATATTCGTTTGATCGGGGAATATTCGTACGACGACACAATTATTGGTGGACCCTACAACAAAATTACTGTCGGAGTTAGAAAACGACAGATATAACTTTTTATAAAAATAACGGCAAAAGTTTTATCGTCAAGTGTTGAAATACCCGGTGATAAAAGTACAGTAATACGTATTTTTGCACAATAGCACACGATATTGTACAGTATCTCTAAATTATTGATGCTTACGTAAGAAGTCACTTAGTATTATTAAATTATTGCAACAGTAGTTGTTGCATAGTATCTCATATTATTGATTCAATTAATGTCACAGTATCATCTATACAATATTTTATATTATTAATTCAATAATTGAGACGACAAAGTTATTCATATTATTATTTGCATTATTGACGATGTCTAGAAAGTTCTGTCGAGGAAAAAGGTTTGGCCACCAAATTGCGCGCCAATAAGGACAAGTCCTTATCGGAAAGCCCCCTCTTTCTTGGGAATGATCTGGTTGTTAATATTGTGAGTTATAAATGATGAATAGATGTTATTAAAAATGTGTTTTGAGAAGCCAAGTGAATTTAGATAAATAGAGGGGATTTTTATGAAATATTTGTTGTAAATTTGGCTTATTATATGGACCCCTACTTACCCATTTTTCAAAACTGTCGGTAGAAAGTTATCTCAATTTTTATTATATATATATATATATATATATATATATATATATATTATATATATATAATTTGTCACGGGGGGGATATATATCACGGGGTACTATTATATATATATATAAGTTTTATTTTTTTATGTAAAATAAAATATATTATAGTTTATTTACACAGTGTTGCATAGTACTGCATAGTGTTTCATAATGCAGCATAGTAAAATCAAAAAAAAAAAATTAAAGTTTCAGCCGAACGTCGCCTGTGAATTCTTCCTACAGTGCGTCCGTGATTTTCTAAATTCAAATAGTATCCTGCCATTCTCCTATAAATAGGATGCTTAGTTTAGGAATGAAAATCACACCAGAATCAGAGAATTCTTCTTCTATAATATTGAGTGTATTGCTTTAGAGTTTAAGGAAGCTTTGAGTATAGAAAACAGTTTAAGTTTTCTTCAAGAATATCACCGCCCTACCAGTAGGAAATACTCTCCTTTTAAGATAAGGGGTATTATTTATTTCATATTCGCTTACGATATTATTTTTCGTATTCGTAAGGAATTTTATTTTTGTTCAATATTCGTTAGGAATATTATTTTTGTTCAATATTCGTAACGAATATTATCTTCATTCAATATTCTTAAGGAATATTATTTTCGTTCAACAGTTGTAATGGATATTATTTTTATTCAATATTCGTAAGAAATAATATTTTCTTCCATACTCTATAGTATGTAAGTAATATTATGTCGTTTCAGATTCCGAATTCTACACCCATTTTGTTAAGTATTGCTTCTATACTCCTTGAAATTAGTAGAATATCCTTAAAATTTGCGATTCATTAGTATCATTTCACAAGAATATTTTTCTGAACATTCTTGTTAAATTTTGATCTTTTCATGATGGGGTACTATTCCCAAAATACTATTCACTCAGGTACTATTCATCCGGGGTACTATTCATGATAAAAATTAATTTATTTTCTGTCCAAATTATTTTTGATACATGAATATGATTCTTGAATTTTACTCCACAAAGAAGTTGACAATTTGGACATTCTTGAACTCTGGATAAATTGATTTATAAATCTTTAAAATTTATCGTTGCTCTTACTTGATTGAATTTTTATATCATTGTCCTCATCATGATGATTATATTGTAATGAAAGTCATCTTTGGCCCGTAGTGCATAGATGGATTGTTGATTGGTATGATTATGACTATGTATTGGTATAATCATAACTTGTAATGTTACAAATGATGTGGTAAAAGTCCTCATTGGCCCGTAGTGCATTGATGGATAGTTGTTGGCATGATCATGACCACTGGTGATACTAACGAATACCATTGGCCCGTAACGTATGGATAATTCGTGGATGTGATAATAATTGTAATGAGGACTCCAATGGAGTTTGGAAATTGTCTAAGAGATAATATTCATGTTAAAACTCTCAGCTATGTTTTGTCGTATTTTACACGACAGTTGTATAATTAAGTTTGTATTTAATTTCTGTACCATGTATTTGGCGACTCAGAATGGGTTGTGTATACCTATTTTGGGGGTGTCACATTGTATTTTATGGTAGCAAGTGGCCAAGATAAACAAGTTGTCTAACGATGATGTAGGCCAAGAGGATGCTACGGAAAGGATGTGAAGGTTATTTGGCTCATGTAGTGGATACACGGATGGTGAATTCGGATATGGGGCATATACCTATAGTTAATGAGTTTAGAGTTGACTTTCCAAAAGAACTTCTAGGACTTCCACCAGACCGAGAGATAGAATTTGTAATTGATTTAGTATCAGGGACATCACCAATATCGAAAGCACTGTATAGGATGGCTCCGATAGAAATAAAAGAGTTAATGATTCAACTACAAGAGTTGTTGGACAAGAAGTACATCCAACCTAGTGTATCTCTGTGGGGAGCACTGATGTTGTTTGTAAAGAAGAAGGATGGTTCGATGAGGCTATGTACAGATTATAAAGAGTTGAATAAGGTGACAATCAAGAACAAGTATCCGTTATCAAGAATATACGATCTGTTTAATCAACTTAAAGGAACGGTATATTTTTCAAAGATCGACCTGAGAAATGGTTATCATCAGTTGAAGGTTAAGACTGAGGATGTACCAAAGACAGCATTTAGAACTCATTACGTCCATTATGAGTTCCTAGTGATGTCATTTGGACTGACGAATGCACCAGCTACATTTATGGATTTGATGAACAGAGTATTTAAACCGTATTTGGATAAGTTCATGGTTGTATTCATTGACGACATTCTGGTGTATTCTAAGACTGAAGAAGAGCAAAACATTTAAGAATGGTATTGGAGACATTGAGAAAAGAAAAGTTATATGCAAAATTTTCAAAGTGTGAATTCTAGTTGAAGAGAATTCAATTTTTGGGACATGTCATCGACAACGACGGAATTTCTGTTGATCCAGCTAAGGTAGAAGCGATTTAAAATTAGGGACAACCCAAGACGCCGACTATAGTTAGAAGTTTCTTGGGATTAGCAAGATATTACTAGAGGTTTATTCAAGATTTCTCGAAGATAGCTACACAGTTGAAAATTTTGACCAGAAAGACAGTTAAGTATGTGTGGAAGGAGAAATATGAGCACAGTTTTTAAGAGTTGAAGAAAAGATAGAGTGAAGCACCGGTGTTATCCTTACCAGATAATACGGAGGACTTTAAAATGTATAGGGATGCGTCACATAAGATACTAGGATGTGTATTGATGCAGAATGGTAAAGTCATTGTGTACGCATCATGACAGTTAAAGGATTATGAGATGGGATACCCTACCCATGACCTGGAATTGGCTACTGTAGTGTTTGCCCTTATGATTTGGATACATTATCTCTACATAGAAAAGTGTGAGATATACACAAATCATAAGAGTTTGAAGTATATCTTTACACAAAAGGAGTTGAATATGAGGTAGAGGAGATTGTTAGAATTGATCACGGATTATGATTGTGATATTCTATATCATTCAGGGAATGCTAATGTAGTAGCAGATGCTTTAAACAGAAAGAGTAGAGATAAGTTATTTGTATTGACAGAATAAGAAGAATTAGTAAGAGAAATGGAAAAAATGGAGTTAGAGGTGAAAAATCAGAAGAATTTGGATAAAGTAATAAAAATGGAAGCAAGTCTGACCTTACTAAACAAGGTGAAAGAAGTTTAAGAGAGTGATGAAGAATGTGATAACATTAAGAAATAGTTAGATAATGGTGAAGAACTAAATCATTGGATCGATGACACTTGATTATTGAGATTTGAAGGACGAATTTAGGTACCTTTAGTACTAGAGTTAAGAGAGGAGATATTGCAAGAAGCACACAATACAAGATACTCGATACACCTAGGAAGCTCGAAGATGTATCAAGATCTACATCAACATTATTGGTAGCCAAACATGAAGAGAGAGGTTGCATAATGTGTCAGCAGATGTTTTTGTCAAAGAGTTAATGTAGAGCATCAACGACCGAGTGGATTATTACAACCATTATAGATTTCGAAATGAAAATGGGAGCACATCATGATGGATTTTGTGGTAGAACTTCCAGCAATGTGGAAAGGTAACGACGCCATATGGGTGATAGTCGATCGTCTTACAAAATAAGCACAATTTTTGCCGATCAGAATCAAGTATAATTTGGATCAGTTAGCCAAATTGAATATCAAGGAAATTATTTTCAGACATGGAGTACCGATATCAATTGTGTCTGATAGAGATCTGCACTTCACGTCAAACTTTTGTAGAAGTCTTTAAGAAAGAATGGAGACACAGCTAATGTTGAGTACATCGTATCATCCATAAACCGATATGCAAAGTGAGAGGACGATTCAAACACTGAAAGGCATGCTCAGAGCTTGTGTGATGGACTTCAAGGAAGCTGGGAAGATCATCTTTCATTGGTAAAGTTTGCATATAACAATAGTTATCATGCAAGTATTGGAATGCCTCCGTACGAAGCCTTGTACGGGACAAAATGCAGAACGCCTTTATATTGGGATGAGGTAGCTGAACGAAGACTGTTGGGGCTAAAATGGATGCAACACACCGTAGAGATCATCAAGGTGATACGAGTTTGACTGGTAGCAACTCAAGATCGTTAAAAGAAATATGGTGATTTGCATCGTAAGAAAAGAGACTTCAAGGTGGGACATTATGCATTTTTAAAATTATCTCCCTGGAAAGGGAAGATTAGATTTGGGAAGAAATTTGATGCCCCCAAAATAGGTATACATCACACATTCTAAGTCGCCAAATACATGGTATATAATTAAAATACAAAATTAATTCATACAACTGTTAAGTGTCGTGCAGAATACGACAAAACATAAGCTATGAGTTTTAATACAAATATTGTCTCCTCGACAATATCCAAATCAAAATAAGTCATCATTACAATTATTATCACACTATTTTATAGAATAGTGAGGACTACTATAGCAACCATCTTCGACCATCACTCCATTCCCTGACTAGTCCCAGCAATATTCTCATTTCTTGAATAGAACAATGAAAGAAAAATGGTGAGCTCAACTAGCCCAGTAAGAAATATTATGACTAAGATAATGTAGAATATATTTTCGTTAGCCCTCAACAGTGTTAAACTAATAGAATACAATAGATAGCAAGTTTAACTGCAGCGGAATAAGCAATCCATTAGAAGAGACAAGTAAAGCATGATATCTACTATCTTCTATGATTTAAAAAGTTTATCATAAATTTTATCGCTCAGACTCAGCTTAATAAATAATCCACATCACTGAATTATCCATGCACTACGGGCCAAACATATTCATTAGTATCACATCCATGAATTATCCTTGGCCCGTAGTGCATGAATAATTGAGTGATGTGGATTATTTATTGAGCCGAGTCTCAGCGATAAAATTGACGATAAACTTTTTAAATCATAGAAGATAATAGATATCATTCTCTACTTGACTCTTCTAATGGATTACTCATTCCGCTGCAGTTAAACTTGTTGTTTATTGTATTATATAAGTTTAACACTGTTGACGACTAACGATAATTTATTCTGCATTATCTTAGTCATAATATTTTTTACTGGGCTAGTTGAGCTCACCCTTTTGCTTTTATTATTCTCTTAAAGAAATGAGAATGTAGCCGGGACTAGTCGAGAAATCGAGTGACGGTCCGAGATGGTGGTTGTAGTAGTCCTCACTATTTTATAAAATAGTGTGATAATAATTGTAATGAGAACTCCATTTGAGTTTGGATATTGTCTAGAAGACAATATTCATGTTAAAACTCTCAACTATGTTTTGTCGTATTTTACACGATAGTTATATAATTAAGTTTGTATTTGCATTATGTACCATGTATTTGGCAACTCAAAATGGGTGATGTATACTTATTTTGGGGGCGTCACAGTTGGTATCAAAGCTTAGGGATATGATCCCTAGCTAAGATGTGAGACTAGAACTATGAGGGGAGAGACGGGTAATTCCTTCGCTAGTATGACCTACCTATGTTTATTTGGTATTTATTTGGTCGGTCAGAGTATATGGATAATATGTGACATGTCAATTAACCCTTGTTTTGTGGCAGTATTTGAAAATGGCATCCAAAAATGTTGAGATAAGCAATGAAGCACATGAGACCGTTGAGTCACCAATGATCAATACCCAGGATAATGTGCATATAGATGGCAATAATCCTCAGGAAAATAACAACACTGACCAAATGATGAACGATGGGATGTTCAGAGGCTTTATGAAATTCATGCAACATCAGGCGAGAACAACTCCTGTTCAAAATGATAGTGGAATCAATGGCAACTCTCAAACGGTCACCGCTAAACAGTTCAAGGAGCTGGGACCACCGGAGTTTATTGGAGAGCCAAAATCACTTAAGGCGGAGACGTGGATAAACCATATCACCAAGATATTTGATGTCTTGGGATGCTCTGAGGAGCACAAGGTTCCCTTTGCCACCTTTATGCTGTGCGAGGAGGCGATTCTTTGGTGGGGAATCGGTAAAGCGTACTCAACCTTTCGCACTGAAGATGTCTTGGGAGAAGTTCTAAGAACTGTTCAATGACAAGTGCTTTCCCGAAAGTATTCGTCACATGAAGGAGGTGGAGTTCATCTAGATGGAGAAAAATAATATGACCGTGTCGCAGTACGAGGCTATGTTTTTTCGAGTTATCCTGGTTTGCATCCCACTTGGTTGATAATGAGGAGAGAATGACGCAAATGTTTCTGCGAGGTTTGAAACCCAAAATACGTTAATACCTCATTTTTCAAAAACTGTGTTTGTATTTAGATGTTGTAAATATGGCTCAGTTATTGGAGCGCGATAATGACTCAACCCAACCAAAAGAGGGCAGCCGACAAAACAATAATACATATGAGAACCCCGAATCCGGGTCTGTGAGAGCCCCAAATCTGGGTCCCAAATCACCGCGGATCCGGTACAATCATTCTATAACTATTGCGGAAGACATAAATATAAATTGTTTATACAATAAACTTTACACACTATTCCCCAAGGTCGAGTAACCTTAACTTATACACGATTCATAACCTGTCTAACATATAACATTATTATCATGCATTACTATTACATTTCTAGCTGTACATATTATCCCAAGCTGGACTTGTCTTTGACCTTTCCTGTATCCGACGTATTCGTCTTAATCTGCAATGTTTATCATGATATAGAAAGGGTGAGCAATAAGTTTGCCCAACAAGTTTAAATTTAATAAATTAAGGATATATCATGATTGAAAGAATTGAACAATATGCTAGCTAAAGATCTACAATATAATTGTGAACTAGTATGAACAAATTTTCATAGCTGAACGAACATGGAACATGAACATAACAATTATATTTGGACCAAATGGTAATGAAGGTGATCAGCCTTTCATACCTGATGAATACATGCAATAAGCACTAAGTACGATTCAACAATTCATAGACATGGCAATCAGTAATGATTAACCACAAGTATATTTGAATAAACAACTCAAAGTTGAGTTAAGGAAAAACTTGCATGTTCTGTTGACTATCATTACACATTTTAATAAACTTTGTCTGAAGACCTAATATATAAATAATATCGATATACAAATTAGAATAATATCATCACAGTATTTATAATAACCTAAACACATTATCATATAATCCTATCAGTCTATAAAACACGTAAAACCTAACCTCAAGTAAAACTTTTACAGTCTGAGTTGAGTTCGGTATAATCCTGACATCTCGACAGTCTAGTCAGGAAATATCGAGTTTAAGTTCAATTAAACTCTGCCAAAATACTTGACAATTATCTTAGATAATTTTATTATCAGTCAAAATATTTTTCATAAGCTCGTAATAATTTTCAAACAGTTATTATCATTTATCATGAATTTTCAATCATTAATATCGTATTTATAAAAATTAAATACCACACAATTCCTTTATCATTAATATTTATTCAATATTAAATATTAATGAAATACATGTCATAATATTATAATATATTTATAATATATCAAAGTATTTTTAATAATATGATTTTTAAACCTTTAAATCCATTACCCGATAATCGCTATTAATATTTTCATAACAAAATATCAAAAGTTATATTTTATAACTTAAAATATTTTATAACACTTAAATCATTTTCATATAATTTTTAAATCATTAATTCTATTTTCCACAATTTATTTAATATATATATTAAATAAATTAATTATCATTAATACTAATTAATTAATGAAATTCATCACAAAATATTAATTCATCATAAATAACTTAAAATATTTTCTAACATCATAATATAATTTTTCTTGTATTAAAATCATTTTTAAATAATTTATTTAATATTATAATTAAATAAATTAAATACCATTATTATTCTAAAAAATTAAATATATATGAAATATATTCAGAATAATTAAAAACTAATTTTCAGGCTGTAAAATAATTTTTAGGTATTTATTATGGAATTTTAATAATTAAAAACCATTTTTTCTATTTATTTAATAAAAATATTAATTTTCAAAATTAACTGTCGCTAAATGGGCTTTAGGCGACAAATCCGTCGCTATTGGTGTTCTTGGTGTTCTTGAGCACAAACCCAGATATGCATGTCAGTGTGCAGGATAGGTGCTTTAACCACCCATTGATTCATGCTCGGTATGTTTCTAGGCTTGTTTTTCCCTTAATGTTGTAGTATTCATGACACACTACAATCTTAATCAACTTTCATGGCCAACACATAACACCACAGCAAGATCTAAGCTACCAAACATCTTGTCAGATGTGTTCTTGAGTTTCGGGGCTGCCCAAAAACTCAAGCAGTGCCAAGGTTCCTTTTTGAGCCTTAATTACTCCGGTCTCTAGTCATGTTTTAGGTGTTTTAAAGATACCATATTGCAATAATTATGTCATAGAACAACTTAATAACACTAAATCAACCTAACGACATCACATGTACAAGATAAAGGCTGGTCAAAGCACTGACAGAATCGTGTCCTTGAGAAATCTGGGTTATCTTGATTTCTTCATAAGTCAGTCGGTCAACGCTACTTTGACCTTGATTATTTTCGTTCATGTTTATGATTTTGGTAGTATAAAGTGTAAGACCCCAACTTTTATGAATAAAGATTAATTTTTTTCGAAATATATTTTTGAATATTATGTTGTGGATTTGATATAATGTTATAGTTGTGGGTAATATTTACAAATTTTGCAAAGTAAGCAAGTGCTTTTAAAATATTCGATTCGTTGGGGAATATTCGTTTTAACAGGGAATATTAAATGACGATTTATAAAAATCATTAGTGGACCCCACAATGAAGTATTGTAAATAGTTAGAAAAGCATGAAATATCTTTTATAAAAATAACAACGAAAGTTTTATCGTTAAACCGTTGAACAACCCTAGTAGTAAAAGTATGCGATGTCGTTGTGGTTGCATAGTAGCACACAAGATATTGATTATTGATGCTTACGTGAGAAGTCACTCAATTATACTCAATTATTGCTATAGTAATTACTGAATAATATCTCTCATATTATTAATTCAATTATTGGCACAGTATCATCTGCATAATATCTTATATTATTAATTCAATAATTGAGACGACAAAGTTATTCATATTATTATTTGCAATATTGACAATGTCTAGAAAGTTCTGTCTAGGAGAGGTTTGGTCACCTAATTGTAATTGTGCGCCAATAGGGAGAAATCCTTATCGGAAAGCCCCCTCTTTCCTGGGAATGATCTGGTTGTTAAATATTGTGAGTTATAATATTAATGATGAATAAGTTCATATTGATTAAAGATGAAATTGATATTTTCATTGTGTTGGGATTATTAGTGTTATGGAAATCGACATCTATTTCGATAATAATTGATGTATGGAGGTTATATTGACCAATTGGGTAATTAATCGGATAAATGAGCAATTAATTTATATTAATTCACATGCTTATAACAATTTGTTCACATGTGTGTACTATTGATTCACATGCATGTACTATTAGAGGAGGTGGTGCAAGATTGATAATAATTGCATGACTAAATTAAAAATAGAGGTATAAATGAAGGTACTATACTGTAATTATTTTTTTCACATGATTGTACTACTGATTCACATGATTGTACTATTGATTCACAAGATGTACTATTAGGGGAGGTGGTACAAATTTGATAATACTTGTTGGACTAAATTAAAAATGAAGGAAAAGATGAAGGTATTATACTGTAATATTTTGAGCCCCAAAACGTGCAATTATCGAAACTATATTTTCCTATAAATAGAAGCTCATTCTTCTTCCATTCTCCGCAATTCACTAAGACTCACAAGAGCAATTATAAAGAGAGAAGCTATAGAGAAAAAGAAGAAGAGAAGTCTGCTACTTCACTATTTCAGTATTCAGTCTTCTTCTGAGGTAAGGGATATCATTTTATTCAGTATTCATAAGAATAATATTTTCTTCCATACTCTGTATTATATGAGTAATATTATTTCGTATCGTATTCCTGATTATACCCTCATTTTGTTAAAGTATTGCTTCTATACTCCGTGAAATTAGTAGAATATCCTTGAAATTTGAGCTTCATCTAGTATCGTTTCACAAGGATATTTTCTGCACATTCTTGTTAAATTTTAAGCTTTTCATGCCGGAGTACTGTCCATGAGTAGTATTCATTTTTACGGTACTATTCATATAGTACTATTCACTGGGTACTATTTATAGGTACTATTTATAAAAGTACTATTCACGAGTACTATTCACAAATTACTATTCACGGGGTACTATTCCTGAAGTACTATTCACAGGGTACTATTCACTTGGGTACGATTTACCCGGAGAATTAACCATGACAAAAATTGATTTCTTTGTTGTCCAACTCATTTTTGATACAATATTATTCTTGAATTTTACTCCACAAAGCAGTATCATGTTGACAATTTGGACATTATTAATTTCTGGATAAATTAAATTACAAATCTTTAAAAATTTATCATTTGCTTTCTTTTAATTGAATTCTTATATCATTGTCATCATCCTAATGTTTATATAGTGATAAAAGTCATCTGTGACTTACGTGCATAGATGTACTATTGATTAATATGATTATGACTAGGGATTATTCGGTATAATCATGACCGTAATGTTACAAATATTGTGGGAAAAATCCTCATTAGCCTGTAGTACATTGATGGACAGTTGTTGATATGATTATGACCAGAGATTATTCGGTATAATCATGACCATTGATGATTACATGAATATCCTTTGCCCGTAGTGCAGGGATGATTCGATGATGTGGTTTATTTATTAAGCTGAGTTTTAGCGATAAAATTGATGATAAACTTTTTAAATCATAGAAGATACTCCCTCCGTCTTATAGTTATAGGCTGATTTTCCATTTTGAGATGTCCCAATATATAGGCTACTTACTATTTATAAAATTTAGTTGGTTCATTGTTTTACCTTTATGCCCTTATAATAAATATTCAACCATTACTCTTTTTTTAAAAAATAACATTCAATGTCATTATTTTTATCACCACATTTAATGTTGTTGTATTCTCTTTGGTTAAAGTTATATGGTTATGGACTTTAATGGTTAGTACACGTCAATCAATGAAGTTGAGAGTATAAGTTAGGAGTAATTAACTTATTCAATAATTCCATATTAAGGGGTATATGTGGAAAATTATGTTAAAAATTGTCACTTAAACTGATTTTCTTAAACTATGTGCCAAAAGAAACCAGCCTATAACTATGGGACGGAGGAAGTAGTAGATATCGTGCTCTACTTTACTCTTCTAATGGATTGCTTGTTCTGCTACAATTAAAATTGATGTTTATTATATGTTATCAGTTTAACAACGTTGAAGGCTAATAATAATTTATTATGCATTATCTTAGTCATAATATTTCTTACTGGACTTGTTGAGCTCAACCTTGTTTTCATTATTCTCTTCCGGAAATGAGAATATAGATTGGACTAGTCGGGGAACGGAGTGACGGTCCAGATGTTTGCATTAGTAGTCCTCACTATTCAGTGAAATAGTGTGATAATAATTGTAATGAGGACTTTATTTGAGTTTAGATACTCTCTTTGAGACATTATCCGTGTTGAAACTCTCAGCTACGTTTTTTCGTACTGTATAAAAGAATTTTGTATTTAAATTTTGTACCATGTATTTGGCGACTCAAGATGGGTGATGTATACCTATTTTGGGGGCGTCAAAGTTTGTATCAAAGCTTAGGGATATGATCGCTGGCTGAGATGTGGGAGTAGAACTAGGAGGGGAGAGACGGGAAATTCCTTCGCTAGTATGACCTACCTAAGTTTATTTGGTATTTATTTGGTCGGTCAGAGTATATGGATAATATTTGACATGTCAATTAACCCTTGTTTTGTGGCAGTATTTGAAAATGGCATCTAAAAATGTTGAGATAAGCAATGAAGCACATGAGACCGTTGAGTCACCAATGATCAATATCTAGGATAATGTGCATAAGGATGGAAATAATCCTCAGGAAAATAACAACGCTGACCAAATGATGAACGATGGGATGCAATTCATGCAACATCAGGCGAGAATGACTCCTGTTCAAAATGCAGGTGGAATCAATGGCAACTCTCGGACGGTCACCGCTAAACAGTTCAAGGAGCTGAGACCACCGGAGTTTATTGGAGAGCCAAAACCACTTAAGGCGGAGACGTGGATAAAGTAGATCACCAAGATATTTGATGTCTTGGGATGCTCCGAGGAGCAAAAGGTTCCCTTTGCCACCTTTATGTTACGAAGAGAGGCAGATTACTGGTGGGAATCGGTAAAGCGTACTCAACCTGCCGCACTGAAGATGTCTTGGGAGAAGTTCCAAGAACTGTTCAATGACAAGTACTTTCCCAAATGTATTCGTCACATGAAGGAGGTAGAGTTTATCAAGCTAGAGCAAAACAATATAACCATGTCACAATACTAAGCTAAGTTTTCTTAGTTGTCCCAATTTACGTCCCACTTGGTTAATAATGAGGAGAGAATGACGCGGATGTTGCGAAGAGGTTTGAAACCCGAGATACGTCAATACCTAATTTCTCACAAACTTTGTTTGTATTCAGATTTCGTAAATAGGGCTTAGTTATTGGAGCGCGATAACGAGTCAACCCAACCAAGAGAGAGCAGCCGAAAAAATGATAATACCAGTGGTAGCATTCATCGAAGCAGTGACAACAAATGTGGAGGGAATCAACATGCCAGAAATGGTAACCACTTCGTTGGAAATCATGGCCAAGATAATAGAAGTTGAAATTTCAAGAAGAGGAGATTCAACAATGATGGAAAGACGTCATCACCAACACATGTTGTTAAGGAAGGGGAACGACAACCAATTATATGTTACAAATGCGGAGGGGAGGGACATATCAGTCCAAACTGTACGCAACAATCAAAAGCGTGTTATAATTGCGGAAGCGAAGATCACCTAGCCCGATTTTGTCGTGTACCGAAGTCAAGTCCAGCTGGGATGGAGGCATCGAAGGCCGTCTCAAATAAGACAAAACCGGTAGTTCAAGGGAGAGCGTTTGTCGTAACCTCCCAAAAAGTGAGAAATCCAAACGAGGTGATCATGTGTAAGCTAATTATAAACTCTAGCGAAGTATATACTGTGACGCCCCCAAAATAGGTCCACACGACCCATTCTGAGTCGCCAGAAATCACACTACAGAAATCAAATACAAACTTCATTTATACAACTTTTGAACTGTAGTGCAGAATACGACCACAATTAATCTGTGAGTTTTAATACAAATATATGTAACTCTCATGGTGCCTCGACCACAACACCTTACAATGGTACTTTACATAAAAGTACAGTCAATAATTGTTTTAGAAATTAAAATCTTTGGAAAATACTCAAGGAAACCTTCGTATATGGGAGGCCATGCATCTAAGTTATGATAGATATTATATGACTCGAGAATTATCTTTGGTTGACCCAATAGCCCGCAAAGAAAAACGAGCAGATTACAATCATGTTCTTTCCAATGGTGAGTCTTCTCTTAACATATAATTATCTTCATTGTCTCCAATTGAGAATTATACTTCAACCAACTCAAAAATTATATATAGGTACTGCTCGTAGATATACTCAGCAAGTGGATGTGCACAACCCTGTCTTATGATAACACGAAGTCGTATGTCATTAGACATCTCGTATGATAGTGGCAAAACACCCTTCCAAATTTGGGTTCGCCTCACCCTATTTGATTCACCAAATATAACTATTAAATGTCATATAAAAATACAACAAACTTATCTAAAGTTCTCAATAAAATTATTTCCATACTGTTTAGGGTGAACCTCAACAGCTATAGACCAATGTTCTAATCCCCTGTTACCTCCGCTCGACCCAGCTACACTCTTATTATCTGAAGGGAATTGTGAAGCAAAAGGGTTAGCACACCTAGCCTAGTAAAGAATATCATGACTAAAGATAATTAACTTATCAATAGCCTTCGTCAGTAATAAATCAGAGATTTAGAACATATGATAGATGATAAAACTTTTCAACCATAGTTGCAACGGAACGAGCAATCCATTAGAAGAGTCAAATAGACCATAAAGTCTATTATCTTCATCACGTTAAAAGTCCACCAACAATGTTTTATCCATGTAACATCAATCAACAATTCATGTCCACAATCATGTGAATAACTCATAATCATAATTGTGGTTCTAAATTCCTCTTCGCATCCAGGACGAAGATAATTTTCATCACCTGTCTTTACCTGAAACATCAAAGATCATGGTTATACCAAATCACAGTTTCTGTTCATAATCATTAACAATTCATCTTTGCACTATAGGCCAAAGACATACAACTGTATTTTAGAAGAGTCAAGTAGAGCATGATATCTACTATCTTCTATGAATTAAAAGTTTATTATCAATATTTTATTACTGAGACTCAGCTTAATAAATAATCCACATCACCGAATCATCCCTGCACTACGGTCAGGGATATTCATTAGTATCACGACCATGAATCATCCATGCACTACAGGCCAAGGATATTCGTCTTTTCACCAATGGTCATGATCATGCCAAACAACAATTCATCTTTGCACCCTTGGCCGAAGAGAATGCATGGTTATGATCACACCAACATATGTCCATCAATGCACTACGGGTCAATGAGGACTTTTACTACATCATTTGTAACATTACGGGTCCTAATTATACCGAATGATCCCTGGTCATAATCATACCATTCAATAGTCTATTTATGCACGTAAGCCAAAGATGACTTTCATCACAATATAAGCATAATGATGATGGCAATGATATAAGCATTAATCAAACAAAATCAAGGATAAATATTAAAGACTTTAAATTTATCAAGAGTTTAAAAATATCCAAATTATCAAACATGATACTGCTTTGTGGAGTAAAATTCGAGAATAATATTCATGTATCAAAAATAATTTGGACATAAAAGAAATATATCTTTCGGGTGAATAGTACCCTATGAATAGTACCACATGAATAGTACCTCGTGAATAGTACTCCAGCATGAAAAGTGCCCCAAATACCAGAGTGAATAATTTTCTAGTGAATAGTAACCATATGAATAGTAACCCGTAAATAATAACTCGTGAATAGTACTCCGACACGAAAAGTGCCCCGAATACCCGAGTGAATAATATTCGAGTGAATAGTAACTGGGTGAATAGTACTCGTAAATAGTAACTCATGAATAGTATTCCGGCATGAAAAGATCAATAATTATTAAGAAAGCTCATAATAATATTTCCATGAAAAGATACTGGATGAAGTGCAAATATTAATGATATTCTACTAATTTCATGGAATATAGAAGCAATACTTTAACAGAATGAGTGTAGAATTAGGAATACGAAACGAAATAATATTACTCATATATTATAGAGTATGGAAGAAAATATTATTTCTAGGAATACTGAAAAAATAATATCCCTTACGAATATTGAACGAAAATAATAATCATACGAATACGAAAAATAATATCTCTTCAGAATATGAAATAAATAATACCCCTTACCTCAAAAGAAGACTGGATACTGGATACTGAAGTAGCAGACTTCTCTTCTTCTTTCTCTCTATAGCTTCTCTCTCTATAATTACTCTTGTGAGTCTTAGTGAATTGGTGAGAATGAAGAAAGAATGAGCTTCTATTTATAGGAAAACATAGTTTCGATAATTGCACATTTTGGGGCTCGAAATATTACAGTATAATACCTTCATCTTTTCCTTCATTTTTAGTTTAGTCCTACAAGTATTATCAAACTTGCACCACCTCCCCTAATAGTACATCATATGAATCAATAGTACAATCATGCGAATAAATAGTATAATCATGTGAAAAAATTAATTACAGTATAGTACCTTCATCTATACCTCTATTTTTAATTTAGTCATGCAAGTATTATCAATCTTGCACCACCTCCCCTAATAGTACATGCATGGGAATCAATAATACATACATGTGAACAAATAGTTATAAGCATGTGAATTAATAGTAATTAATTGCTCATTTATCCGATTAATTACCTGATTAGTCAATATAACCTCTAGACATAAATTATTATCGAAATAGATATCGATTTTCATTAACACTAATAATCTCAACACAATGGAAATATCAATTTCATCTTTAATCAACACGAACTTATTCATCATTAATATTATAACTTACAATATTTAACAACCAGATCATTCCCAGGAAAGAGGGGGCTTTCCGATAATGATTTCTCCCTATTGGCGCGCAATTAGGTGACCAACCCTCTCTTTGACTGAACTTTCTAGACATTGTCAATATTGAAAATAATAATATGAATAACTTTGTCATCTCAATAATTGATTTAATAATATAAATATTATGTAGATGATATTTTGACAATATTTGAATCAATAATATGAGAGATATGATGCATCAATTACTGTAGCAATAATTGAGTATAACCGAGTGACTTCTCACGTAAGCATCAATAATCAATACCGCGTGCTACTATGCAACCACGCATATTAATGTTCTTTTACCACCGGGTATTTCAACAATTTAACAGTAAAACTTTCGCCGTTATTTTTTATAAAAAGATAATTCTGTCGTTTTCTAACTACGATAATACTGTAGTTGTGGGTCCAACAATGATTATGTCATCGTACGAATATTCTCTGTTAAAACGAATATTCTTCGACCAATCGAATATTCCCCGACATAACGAATATTTTATATCAACTTGCTTACTTTGCAAAATTTTGAAATATCACCCTTTCTCAATTTAACCATTTACTAAATAAAATAATAATTATAAGAAAATTAAATACTTTCATTTCATAATTTTGGGATCTCACATATACCTTATTTGATACCGGTTTTACCCATTCTTTTGTTTCTCCTACTTGCGCTCAACGTTTATATTTGACTCCGGAGAAATGAGACTTTGACTTATCTGTTGAAACTCTGTTGGGAGAAACCTTCATTACATTCACTGTTTATAAGTTTTGTTTGGTTCAAATCGGTAACCTCACATTACCTGTCGATCTTATTTCCTTAAAAATACTTGCATTTAATGTGATTTTAGGGATTGATTGGTTAACAACGCATCATACAAAAATTGATTATGTTTCGTAAGGTTGTGTAGCTTTCATATTCCTAACCAACCTATTATCCGAATTCAAGCAACCAAACCACTAAAGTCAATCATTGTCATATCAAGCCATAAAGCTATTCGTTAATTGAAAAACGGATGTCATGCTTTCTTAGCCCATGTCACAGATTTAAACAAAAATACGTTAGATTTGATTGATATTTCAATTGTTAATAAATTTCCTGATGTATTTGTAACAACCCGGAATTTTGGATTTTCCAAAATTTAGGTTTAAAGAATTAGTTATTAATAAAAGGAATTTTTATTAATACTATTATGTGCTATGTGTTTATTAATCGTTCTATAACCTCGGATGATTACAAGTCAGGAGGATTCTGGCTACAAGCTAGATTTAACGAGTAAGAAGTTTTAAGACGAAAATGAAAGTTTTCCGGGAACAAAAATATTTTCGGGGAAAAAGACGAAATAGGCACTATTTACCCGACGAAACTTAATGGTTAGGGTTTGAATAACCTAAGCCTTTTCGAGAGTTTGGTAGGTCGAAATGACATTCCGTCGAAAGATTTGACGATAATATATCGTGAAAAGTTAAGTATGCTGATAAAAGTTTTTCTCGAAAAACGTGCAAAAATCGGACGAAATAAAAACGACGAAAAGTACTGTTATGTACTTTTCACTCGTTTAGCTACGTTAGGGGAAAATGTGAAGGAAAACGCTTGACGCCAAGAAGTGTTTTTCAGTTTTTCAGAAATCCGAAGAATACGTAAAAGTTGATCGGTAAAGAAAAGACGAAATATCCAAAAATATTTGGATTTTGAGAATCGCAGTTTTTAAAACTGTCGGACGAAACCCGAAAGACGGAACTACGAAACTTAAGGGCAAAGCAAACTTGAGGGATAAGTTAGCTTAGTCCTTAAGTCTTGAATAGTAAGGAGGTGTGAATAGTATTTTAGGGGCGAAATGACTATTTTGCCCCTAACCTTGAAAATCTATAAATAGGAAGCTTAATCTCATTTGAATGGGATTTTGAAAATCCTACATTTGAGAGAGAAAGAGAGAGAGCTCGGTTGGGAGAGAAAAGGAAAAGTATGAGCATGAATGCTTGGATCAAAAAGTGATCGAGAAATAGAAAAGCTCGCAAATCGCCGGCTTTGTCTAACGGAAGAGGATTAAAGAAGAACGATAATCCGAACACTAGTTCTTCTAATAATTTTCTTTAAGTTTCTATCGGATAAGAATGAATCCTGAGGTATGGCAATTACTTTCCATAAAGCCAAAAGGAATAAGAAATTAACTTAACGAATAGTATAATTTAATAATTCGTATAAGTTAAGAGAAAGTTAGGTTGTGGTACAATCGTAACCTTTGATGGTTGACATATGGGAGCTAGGCTAAACAATTCCTTCAGAGAGCGAAGGTATATACGAAACTGGCAACCGATCTAACTCATTGTGATGGTAGTGTAAATGAGACGGGAACTTGTTTGTTGGTTATTTGTGGGAAACCACTCAAAGTACCATATGGACTACTAGCAGAGAAGCGATGTGTGTTGAGTCCTAGAGAAGTATAAGAAGAAGATAAGAATGTAAATCACCAAAGATGATAAACGTTTTGAGTAAGACATCTCCGTATGTCATGAAACCGTAAACCGGTAATGAAAGTTGGTCGCGTAAAATTCTATTGTAAGAATGCGAACCTTAAGAAGTAAAGTTAAGTAAACCACTGCGTAAGTTAAGTATATGACTAATCCGAACACTAGTTCTTCTAATAATTTTCTTTAAGTTTCTATCTTTAAAACATAACTTAATGAAGATAAGAAGTAGATTAAGTTAGAAATGATTTCATATGGTTGAAATCGTAAGAAAATGAAGAAATAAAAAAAAGAAATTTAGTTTATAAATTTCTTAAGCAAATATAAGATTCGTGAGGATTTTGAGCGATCCGAAAGAATATTATGAACGAGCAGGTGAATTAAGTAAGGAATGGTGTTCTATAACATCAAATTCCAAGAAAAATGAAATCGTAATCCAAAATATCGATTAAAAATGAAGAACGAACGAAGAACACGAAGAACACGCGAAGAACACGAAGAACATTGTTGATGGACAAATTTAAAACCATTGTAGTTTAATTGTTGTTGATGGACAAGTTTAAAACCATCGCGTATAAGTTAGATGCTTATTGCTTGGTTAGGAACGGTAGAAACGTTCATGAAGAATGGATTAAAACTAAGCTATAATGAAGTTATGGTGAAAATTTTTAATAAAAGAAGAACGAAAATTTGAAAGTTAGTAAATGAGCCCGAACATATAGGGTTTCATAAGAATGTAAGAGAACGTATAAAACGTGAGTCATGGACTTAAGAACAAACGAATTTCGAGTTCAGATGACCGAATTATGGACGAACGAACGAAGAACGTTAAAAGTATAAAAATGAATGAAGGGTGAAGATTAAGCCAATTGAATGGCATGTTAACGGATTCAGAATGAAGTTCTATCTATGGTTAATCGAAGTACGTAAGGTAAGCAAGAAAATGGCATTAGAATGACCTCGTTCCGAGTTATAACGAAGAAGATATGAGATTTCGAAATCGGCATCTCAAGCTTGTAAAAGACTTAGAAAATTTTCTAGGTTTCATACTCGGCGCCGCAGCGCAAGTTGTGCCTTGGAGGTCGACGACCTTGTAGAATAACGATGTCCGAGTACACTTGCAAGAGTTCGCCACAACGACGAAAGTAGTACAATTTGTGGTAATAAGCAATATTCATGTCTGATGACAAAAATCTTCGGAGTGTGGGCGTCAGTAGCGACCCACTAAGTAAGGACTCGCACCGCATAACACCAAATTTTAGAAGATAGGAGAGAGAGTAGTCGGTCAATTTCGGACGTGAGAGAAAGGAAGAACGCACGGCAAAATGCAGTACCGGTGAAGAGTAATGCCTAGAAATGAGATTTTTAGTTCTCAGTTACTGGAGGATGTGCAAGAAAGAAATATGAACATAATGTTCAACTAATGTATCACTTAAGTAAGTGTGTTAAACCTTTAGTGAAGGTTGAACGAAAAGATTTAACGAGATTAAAAGGTAGAGAATGTAAATACTAGATTACGTAACCGATATCTGGGGACCGTAGTCATAATGAACAAATGTGAGGGATTGTTATGATTGTGATTCCTTGGACGTTGAGTGACGAAGGTAATGAATAACATCCCGATGTTATGTTATGATAATAAGAGATAAGTGTAAAGCGTATAGACGCTATGAACGCAACGTTGTTGCGATGAACGATCGGTCTTAACATACAACGGACTGTATGTCTTCGACATTAAGAAAGAATAATGAACATGTGGTTCATGGAATGGATAACGATGAATGCAATTGAAACCATGAGTAAAGTTTGAATGAGAGGTTAAGAGACGAGCAACGTGAACGTTGAATACGTAAACGATCCTCGTGAATCGTATTCGCGTTTGACGAACGTGCTAAGTATACCCTAGTTGGATGACTTAGACGTTGATGAATGTAGTAAGTAAGATATGAATGGTATCAAGAAAGTCGTATCAAACGGTAATGAGATTGATGAAAGCCGAATATGAATCGGATAACAATGAATCCTGAGGTATGGCAATTACTTTCCATAAAGCCAAAAGGAATAAGAAATTAACTTAACGAATAGTATAATTTAATAATTCGTATAAGTTAAGAGAAAGTTAGGTTGTGGTACAATCGTAACCTTTGATGGTTGACATATGGGAGCTGGGCTAAACAATTCCTTCAGAGAGCGAAGGTATATACAAAACTGGCAACCGATCTAACTCATTGTGATGGTAGTGTAGATGAGACGGGAACTTGTTTGTTGGTTGTTTGTGGGAAACCACTCAAAGTACCATATGGACTACTAGCAGAGAAGCGATGTGTGTTGAGTCCTAGAGAAGTATAAGAAGAAGATAAGAATGTAAATCACCAAAGATGATGAACGTTTTGAGTAAGACATCTCCGTATGTCATGAAACCGTAAACCGGTAATGAAAGTTGGTCGCGTAAAATTCTATTGTAAGAATGCGAACCTTAAGAAGTAAAGTTAAGTATACCAATGCGTAAGTCAAGTATATGACTAATTGGTGTATTTGTTATTTCCTTATGTGTTATAGGGATTGGAATGCGTAAGTTGTAGCTGTGCGTAAGACATGTTTCCTAACTTCATTCATATTTTAAATGAATGCTAGTTTCTTAAAACTTCTAAGATGTTGAACTTGAGAAGTTCTGTCTATGTGCAAATGTGTGATATTTGTGCAAGGTGGTAGAACGTATAAGGCCTTGTGCCACAGTGTGAACACTTCAGTGTTTCTATGAGATGAATTGTTCTATGTTTGAACTGTTTAATAAAAGAATGTTCTGTTTAAACATGAACCGTTATTGTTAAGTCTGTGCTATTTATTCTAGCCAGACAGAATGTTTATGAAAGAGTGTAGAGAATGAAAGTATTTCAAAGTGAATGTGACTAATGTTTTAAAATGATAGGAATCGAGATTATTCCTATTGTTAAAGCTGCTTCATAAAATTTGTTCGGTTATTGAAGTCTGAAAAAATTGTTTAAATTCTTGAAGTTGTTTGTTCAACTGTTATGACTTGCTGGGCTATTGAATGCTCACACTTGCTTTAAATGAAAAACATTTTCAGCAACGATGTTAGAAGAACTTAAGGATCCCGTAAAGATCAAGCTGACGATATCTAGATGAAGTGTCATTCAGAAGGTGAATGAGCGAGAAGATCAAGTGAAGACTTGTGAAGTAGAAAGATGAAAATTAAACTATAGACTAGTTTAATGAACTGTATATATCCTTGGTGGCGAATAAAAGTCACTCTTGTAAGATGAAATGAATAATGTAATTATCTGTATTTGTAATGAGAAAGGTTATATGGTTTTAGAACACGGAATTCGAATGTATGTTATTATATTCAAAGATATAATGATATATGTTGGATGAATGATGTATCAGTGACGTCTGAAAATCCGGGTGTGAAGATAGTAATCGTATTTGAGTATGCGTTACAAGTTAGTATCGAGTGATAGGTTATAAACCTTAGGTATGAGTACCTAAGACTATAATCGTAAAGAGAGAAGGATAAGAAGATCACCACGTGATCATAGTAAATCGTAGTAATGTGTATGAGTCATTAAACGATGAATGATTTATAGCTAATTCTATGAATGAATGATACTACTGGTAATGCGGGAAGAAGAACTCAAATTGAGTTGTAAAGGATAGTATACGAATTAAAGAAAATTCGTATTAAGTAAAGATAAAGTTAGAAGTTGTAAGATTTCAATTGAGGACTTATGTGATGGCTTAGTTGTATGAATCTTTGTATGGGCCGAAGTTTGTGCTTGGTGTAACAACCACTCAGTTTATTACAGTGATACTCATTGAAATTGGTTGCACTATCAAGATGTATATGACGAGAAGGTGGATCTTTTCTCATGTATATACTTAATAGGTAGAAAATGATAAGATAGGTGCGGGTTCTTGAAACTCATACTTATGAAAAGTTTGTGACTCATAGTTATATGCTATGTTTTTGAGCCCTAAGCATATGGATAGTCCTTGATTTGTTCTTGGATTACATATTGAGAGGATAAGTTCTTAAACACATATGGTTGTGGAAAGTTCCTAAACACATAAAGTGTCGTAAGTTGATGAACTATACTATGGTATAGGAATGTTTAGACTGAAAACGAAGTATTTTCAGTAGACTTAGCATTGAAGGTGCTAGAGAAGATTAAGTATTGTCGCAGTAAGACAATGAAGGAAGATGGAGAATAAGATATTCCAAGTCATCTAGCTATGCTAGATTTCGAAATTTCTTAAAATCGTGCGCGTTTTGGAAAATGAAAGAATTGGTTCAACTTTTGGAACCAATGGATTTTTAAAAGAACAATTCTTGGTATATCTACGCTAATTGTTTCGACTAGATAGAAATTGATTTGAAATATCAAAATGAATTTTATATCATCAGTGCATTTGATGCAAAGATGGTAAAATGATGGAGTTATTAATGCAATTAAATCTGGTGTTGAATTTGATCTTAGGATCAACAACCTGCTATGGTATGGTGCATAATGATGAAGTCATAAACTGACAAAGTCCTCAACGTACTATGAAAAGTGCAGTATCATGACGTCATGAAACGTTTTGATGTTTTGCAAATGAATTTAAAGAATTAGTCGATGTCAATCGAGTTGACTAGACGAATGTTTCAAATTGATGTCCAATTTATTGGTATGGTCTAAGCTGCTTGATTTGGCTAAGACGAATGGTATGTCATGATTAAAAGAAAATCGAGTTTTCTTTGAAGAGCTATGCCAAACCAAATTGTTTTGGTGCGGATTCTAATGATTAAGTCTGAGGTGAACATACCCTGAAATGGGGTTATACGATAGGCTGATCACCTACGTATAGAAGAGGTAGTTTACCTTCTTTGTGATTTTAAACTGACCGTGGAAAGAAAGGTTACGGCGTCATGCTATTTAACCTAGTAAGAGTTCATGGTCAATTTGACCCCTAAGCAAAAGTATGAAATGTTTTAAAGGAATCTTTATATTCCACGTTATTCCTTTCACTTCATGATTCTTGATAAGTTATGAAGGGTAGGGAATGTTTAAAAGATAATAACTTCTTTGAAGAGAAGTTGAGAAGAAGAGAAAGCTAAAAATTTCGAGGAAGAAATTATGTGAAGAAGGGAAGAATGTGATGACCCAGGTAAGGGTTGGTTTTAAGAAATTCTGAGGATGAAATTTTTATAAGGAGGGAA
This sequence comes from Panax ginseng, assembly GCA_020205605.1. Taxonomy (NCBI): domain Eukaryota; kingdom Viridiplantae; phylum Streptophyta; class Magnoliopsida; order Apiales; family Araliaceae; genus Panax; species Panax ginseng. The sequence goes on from CM035143.1 coordinate 103,720,281, forward strand.
GAATGTAACAACCCGAAATTTTGGATTTTCCAGAATTTAGGTTTAAAGAATTAGTTATTAATAAAAGGAATTTTTATTAATACTATTATGTCCTATGTGTTTATTAATCGTTCTATAACCTAGGATGATTACAAGTCGGGAGGATTCTGGCTACAAGCTAGATTTAACGAGTAAGAAGTTTCAAGACAAAAATGAAAGTTTTCCGGGAACAAAAATATTTCTGGGGAAAAAGACGAAATAGGCACTATTCACCCGACGAAACCTAAGGGTTTGGGTTTGAATAACCTAAGCCTTTCCGAGAGTTTGGTATGTCGAAATGACATTCCATCGAAAGATTTGACGATAGTATATCGTGAAAAGTTAAGTAACCCAATAAAAGTTTTTCTCAAAAAACGTGCACAAATCGGCCTAAATAAAAACTACGAAAAGTAATGTTATGTACTTTTCACTCGTTTAGCTACGTTAGGGGAAAACGTAAAGGAAAACGCTTGACGCCAAAAAGTGTTTTTTAGTTTTTCAAAAATTCGAAGAATACGTAAAAGTTAATCGGTAAAGAAAAGACGAAATATCCAAAAATATTTGGATTCCGAGAATCGTAATTTTTAAAACTGTCGGACGAAACCCGAAAGACTGAACTACGAAACTTAAGGGCAAAGCAAACTTGAGGGCTAAGTTAACATAGTCCTTAAGTCTTGAATAGTAAGGAGGTGTGAATAGTGATTTTATGGGCCAAATGACTTTTTTGCCCCTAACCTTGAAAATCTATAAATAGGAAGCTTAATCTAATTTGAATGGGATTTTGAAAATCCTACATTTGAGAGAGAAAGAGAGAGAGCTCAGTTGGGAGAGAAAAGGAAGAGTATGAGCATGAATGCTCGGATCAAAAGTGATCGAGAAATAGAAAAGCTCAAAATCGCGATTTCTTTGTCTAACTGAGAGGATTAAAGAAGAACAGTGAATTCAACACTAGTTCTTCTAATAATTTTCTTCAAGTTTCTATGTTTAAAACATAACTTAATGAAGATAAGAAGTAGATTAAGTTAGAAATGATTTCATATGGTTGAAATCGTAAGAAAATGAAGAAATAAAAACAAGAAATTTAGTTTATAAATTTCTTAAGCAAGTATAAGATTCGTGAGGATTTTGAGCGATCCGAATGAATATTATGAACAAGTAGGTGAATTAAGTAAGGAATGGTGTTCTGTAACATCAAATTTCCAGAAAAAGTGAAATCGTAATCCAAAATATCGATTAAAAATGAAGAACGAAAGAAGAACGCGAAGAACACGAAGAACGTTGTTGATGGACAAATTTCAAACCATCGTAGTGTAATTGTTGTTGATGGACAAGTTTAAAAGCATCGCGTATAAGTTAGATACTTATTGCTTGGTTAGGAACGATAGAAACTTTCATGAAGAACGGATTAAAACTAAGCTATAACGAAGTTATGGTGAAAATTTTAATAAAAGAAGAACGAAAATTTGAAAGTTAGTAAATGAACCCAAACGTATAAGGTTTCATACGAATGTTAGAGAACATATAAAATGTGAGTCGTGGACTCATGAATCAAGTAATTCTGAGTTTGGATGACCGAGTTACGGACAAACGAGCGAAGAACGTTAAAAGCATAAAAATGAATAAAGGGTGAAGATTAAGCCAATTAAATGGCATGTTAACGGATTCAAAACAAAATTTTGTCTGTTGGTAATCGAAGTACGTAAGGTAAGGAAGAAAATGGCTTTGGAACGACCTCGTTCCGAGTTATAACGAAGAAGTTATGAGATTTCGTAATCGGCGTCTCAAGCTTGTAAAAGACTTAGAAAATTTTCTAGGTTTCATACTCTTGTGTCATGTCATGAAGTTGTAGCCTTGAGGCCGACGCCAAGTCAATATAATAAAGGTCCGAGTACACTGCAAGAGTTTGTCGCAGTTCGAACCGTAGTACAATTTGTGGCATACAACCATATACATGTACAAAGACAAAAATCTTACGGAGTGTGGCAAGACAGACTAAACTAAGTAAGGAATCGCGCCGCAGTGCCAGCCCGGGAAGAGAGGAGAGAGAAGTAGTAGCAGCAACAAGAAGAGAGAAAGGAAGAAGGCACTAGCATGCCACGGGTGCAAAATATTGCCCAGAAATGAGATTTTTAGTTCTAAGTTACTGGAGGATGTGCAAGAAAGAAATATGAACATAATGTTCAACTAATGTATCACTTAAGTAAGTGTGTTAAACCTTTAGTGAAGGTTGAACGAAAAGATTTAACGAGATTAACAGTTAAAGAATGTAATTGCTAGATTACGTAACCGATATTTGGGGACCGTATTCGTAATGAACAAACGTGAGGGATTGCTATGATTGTGATTCCTTGGACGTTGAGTGATGAAGGTAATGAATAACATTTCGATGTTATGTTATGATAATAAAAGATAATTGTAAAGCGTATAGACGCTATGAACGCAACGTTGTTGCGATGAACGATCGGTCTTAACATACAATGGACTGTATGGCTTCGACATTAAGAAAGAATAATGAACATGGGGTTCATGGCATGGATAACGATGAATGCAATTGAAACCTTTTGTAAAGGTTGAATGAGAGGTTAAGAGACGAGCAACGTGAATGTTGAATACGTAAACAATCCTCGTGAATCGTATTCGCGTTTGACGAATGTGCTAAGTATACCCTGGTTGTATGACTTAGACGTTGATGAATGTAGTAAGTAAGATACGAATGGTATCAAGAAAGACGTATCGAACGATCATGAGATTAATGAAAGCCGAATGTGAATCGGATAAGAATGAATCATGAGGTATGGCAATTACTTGCCAGAAAGAAAAAAGGAATAAGAAATTAACTTAACGAATATTATAATTTAATAATTTGTATAAGTTAAGAGAAAGTTAGGTTGTGGTACAATCGTAACCTTTGATGGTTGACATATGGGAGCTGGGCTAAACAATTCCTTCAGAGAACGAAGAAGGTATATCTGGCCGCAACCAATCTAACTCACGTGATGGCAATTAATAGATGAGATTTGAGAAACTTGTTTGTTGGTTGTTTGTTGGAAACCACTCAGAGTACCATATGGACTACTAGTAGAGAAGCGATGTGTGTTGAATCCTAGATCAGTATAAAAAGAAGATAAGAATATAAATCATCAAAGATGATGAACGTTTTGAGTAAGACATCTCCGTATGTCATGAAATCGTAAACCGGTAATGAAAGTTGGTCGCGTAAAATTATATTGTAAGAATGCGAACCTTAAGAAGTAAAGTTAAGTAAACCAATGCGTAAGTCAAGTATATGACTAATTGGTGTATTTGTTATTTCCTTATGTGTTATAGGGATTGGAATGAGAAGTTCAGCGTAAGCTGTAGCTGTGCGTAAGGCAAGTTTCCTAACTTCCTTCATATTTTAAATGATTGCTAGTTTCTTAAAACTTGTCAGATGTTGAACTTGAGAAGTTCTGTCTATGTGCAAATGTGTTATATTTGTGCAAGGTGGTACAATGTATGAGGCCTTGTGCCACAATGTGAACACTTCAGTGTTTCTATGAGATGAATTGTTCTATGTTTGAACTGTTCAATAAAAGAATGTTATGTGTATACATGAACCGTTATTGTTAAGTCTGTGGTATTGATTCTAGCCAGACAGAATGTGTATAAAAGAGAGTAGAGAATGAAAATATTTCAAAGTGAATATGATTAATGTTTTAAAATGATAGGAATCGAGATTATTCCTATTGTTCAAGCTGCTTCATAACCTTTGTTCGGTTATTAAAGTCTGAAAAGAATGTTTAAATTCTTGAAGTTGTTTGTTTAACTGTTATGGCTTGTTGGGCTATTGAATACTCACACTTGCTTTAAATGAAAAACATTTTCAGCGAACGATGTTAGAAGAACTTAAGGATCCCATAAAGATCAAGCTGACGATATCCATATGAAGTGTCATTCATAAGGTGAATGAGCGAGAAGATCAAGTGAAGACTTGTGAAGTAGAAAGATGAAAATTAAACTATAGACTAGTTTAATGAACTGTATGTATCCTTGGTGGCGGATAAAAGTCACTCTTGTAAGATGAAATGAATAATCTAATTATCATTATTTGTAATGAGAAAGGTTATAAGGTTTTAGAACCTCGGAATTCAGAATGTATGTTATTATATTCAGTATATAGTGATGTATGTTAGATGAATGATGTACTCGTGACGTACGAAATCCGTGTGAGACCCCAGATTTTATGAATAAAGATTTCATTTTCTCGAAATAATTTTTTTTTTTATATTACGGTGTTGATTTGATGTAATGTTATAGTTGTGGGTAATATTTATAAATTTTTCAAAGTAAGCAAGTGGTGGTATAATATTCGATTGGTCTGGGAATATTCTTTTGTTTGGGAATATACGTCACGACAGTACAATCATTGGTGGACCTTACAATGTAATTATTGTTTGACAAAAACGACAAAATACTTTATGAAAATAACGGTGAAAGTTTTACCGTTAACTCGTTGAAACACCGAAAAGTTAAAAAGTACGATGTCTATCGCGTGGTCGCATGAAGAGTAACACCAGTATTGATTATTGATGCTTACGTGAGAAGTCACTCGCTTATACTCAATTATTGCTACAGTAATTGCTACATCATATCTCTCATATTATTGATTCAATTATTGTTACAATATCATCTACATAATATGATATATTGTTCAATCGGGTATTCAGGACACTTTTTGTGTCAGAGTTACTATTCACGAGTTACTATTCATGAGTTATTATTCATGAGTTGCTATTCACGAGTTACTATTCACGAGTTACTATTCACGAGTTACTATTCATGAGTTACTATTCACGGGGTACTATTCACCCGTAAGATATATTTATTTTCGGTTCAAATCATTTTTGGGTACAATATTATTCCATGAGGAGATGTGCTAATTTTTCAGACCGTTGGTTGAAGATATAATAGTAAATCAATATGGACCGCTGGTGGAAGTTATAATAGTAAATCAATATGGATCGCTGGTTTAAAGTTTTAATAGTAAATCAGTATGGACCGTTGTTTTAAGTTTTAATAGTAAACCAATCTGGATCGTCCGTTTAAAGTAAATCAATCTGGACCGTTCATAAGTTAGTTACTATGCAGTCTATTCTTCTATAAATAGAAGTTCATTCCTTCATTATTTCTTACGAATTCACTGAAACTCTAGAGAGAGAATTACAAGAGAACCTATAGAAAAGTATTCTGCTACTTCCCTACTCTTATATTCAGTTTCTTTTACGGTAAGGGGTATTATTTCTTTTGTATTCATGAAGAGAACTTCTGTTATTCCATTATTTATTATTCGCTGGAATAACTCAGATATCTGCTGGCTACCCTATACTTGGTGAAATTCTTACATTGTTTCATTCTTTATTATTCAATCGAAATATCCTCGTCATGTGCGTTACGCCTTTTACCTAGTTCCGTTATTTATTATTCGCATTGGAATAACTTTTGCTGCAAGGTCTATTGCATGCATGGTGATTTCTTTTTGTTATTCCATTCTTTATTATACTCATTGGTTAAAACTTTGACTTCTATACCCATGAAATTAGTGGAATATCCTTAATATTTGCGCTTCATCCAAAGATCTTTCATGGAAATATTCTTCCGAGCATTCTTGAATTTTACTCTCACAAAGCAAGATCATGTTGACAATTTGGACGTTATCAGTTCCTAGATAAATTAATTCTTGAACTTGTTTTATTGAATTCTTATATCATTGTAATCATCCTCATGTTTATATTATGTTGAAAGTCATTTGTGACCTGTAGTGCATAGATGAACTTGGTATGATTATGACCAGGGATTATTCGGTATAATCATAACCGTAATGTTACAAATGATGTGGAAAAAATCCTCATTGGCCCGTAGTGCATTGATGGACAGTTTTTGGTATGATTATGGCTATGGATTCTCTTTGGCCGTATTGCAAAGATAAATTATTTTATGGCATGATCAGGACCGTTGATGAAAATATGATTATCTTAAGCCCTAGTGCATAGATAATTCATGGTCGTGATACTAAAGAATTTCCTTGGCCGTAGTGCAGGGGTGATTCAATGATGTGGATTATTTATTAAGCTGAGTCCCAGCGATAAAAGTGATGAAAAACCTTTTAAATCACAGAAGATAGTAGATTTTATTCCCTACTTGACTCTTTTAATGGATTGCTTGTTCCTCTGTAGTTAAACTTGATAGTTATTATATTTTATCGCTTTAACACCGTTTGAAAGGCTAACGATAAATTATTTTGCATTATCTTAGTCATAATATTTCTTCTTGGGCTAGTTGAGCTCACCTTTTTTCTTTCACCGTTCTCTTGAGAAATGAGAACGAAATGGGACTAATCAGGGAACAGAGTGATGGTCCTAGATGGTGCATTAGTAGTCCTCACTATTCTCGTGACATAGTGTGATAATAATTGTAATGAGGACTCCTTTTGAGTTTGTATAATCTCTAGTAGACAATTTTTGTATTCAAACTCACAGCTTTATGTTTTGTCGATTGCATACCATGGCAGTTGTATTATTAAGTTGTATTTGAATTCTGTACCATGTATCTGGCGACTCAAGATGGGTGATGTATACCTAATTTTGGGGGCGTCACAATTCGGGTGTGAAGATAGACCGGATTTCGGGGCGTTACAAGTTGGTATCAGAGCTGATAGGTTATAAACCTTAGGTATGAGTACCTAAGACTATAATCGTAAAGAGAAGGATAAGAAGATCACCACGTGATCATAGTAAATCGTAGTAATGTATGAGCCGTTAAACGATGAATGATTTATAGCTAATGCTATGAATGAATGATACTACGAAGTATTACGGAAGAAGAACTCAAATTGAGTTGTAAAGGATAGTATACGAATTAAAGAAAATTCGTATTAAGTAAAGAGAAAGTTAGAAGTTGTAAGATTTCAATTGAGGACTCATGTGATGGCTGAGTTGTGTGAATCTTTGTATGGGCAGAAGTTTGTGCTTGGTGTAACATCCACTCAGTTTATTACAGTGATACTCATTGAAATTGGTCGCGCTATCAAGATGTATATGACGAGAAGGTGGATCTTTTCTCATGTATATACTTGATAAGTAGAAAATGATAAGATAGGTGCGGGTTCTTGAAACTCATACTTATGAAAAGTTTGTGAATCATAGTTATATGCTATGTTTCTGAGCCCTAAGCATATGGATAGTCCTTGATTTTTTCTTGGATTACATATTGCGAGGATAAGTTCTTAAACACATATGGTTGTGGAAAGTTCCTAAACACATAAAGTGTGGTAAGTTGATGAAATATACTAAGGTATAGGAATGTTTAGATTGAAAACGAAGTATTTTTAGTAGACTTAGCATTGAAGGTGCTAGAGAAGATTAAGTATTGTCGTAGTAAGACAATTAAGGAAGATGGAGAATAAGATATTCCAAGTCATCTAGAAATGCTAGATTTCGAAATTTCTTGAAATCGTGCTAATGTGCGCGTTTTGGAAAATGAAAGAATTGGTTCGACTTTTGGAACCAATTGATTTTTAAAAGAACTATTCTTGGTATGTCAACGCTAATTGTTTCGGCTAGACAGAAATTGATTTGAAATATCAAAATGAATTTTATATCATCAGTGCATTTGATGCAAAGATGGTAAAAGGATGGAGTTATTAATGCAATTAAACCTGGTGTTGGATTTGATCTTAGGATCAACAACCTGCTATGGTATAGTGCATAATGATGAAGTCATAAACTAACGAAGTCCTCAACGTACTGTGAAAAGTGCGGTATCATGACGTCATGAAACATTTTGATGTATCGCAAATGAATTTAAAGAATTAGTCGATGTCAAGCGAGTTGACTAGACGAATGTTTCAAATTGATGTCCAATTTATTGGTATGGTCTAAGCTACTTGATTTGGCTAAGACGAATGGTATGTCATGATTAAAAGAAAATCTAGTTTTCTTTGAAGAGCTATGCCAAACCAAATTTTTTTGGTGCGGATTCTAATGATTAAGTCTGAGGTGAACATACCCTAAAATGGGGTTATACGATAGGCTGATCACCTACGTATAGAAGAGGTAGTTTACCTTCTTTGTGATTTTAAACTGACCGTGGAAAGAAAGGTTACGGCGTCATGCTATTTAACCTAGTAAGAGTTCATGGTCAATTTGACCCCTCAGCAAAAGTATGAAATGTTTTAAAAGAATCTTTATATTCCTCGTTATTCCTTTCACTTCATGATTTTTGATAAGTTATGAAGGGTAGGGAATGTTTGAAAGATAATAACTTCTTTGAAGAGAAGTTGAGAAGAAGAGAAAGCTAAAAATTTCGAGGACGAAATTCTGTGAAGAAGGGAAGAATGTTATGACCCGGGTAAGGGTTGGTTTTAAGAAATTCCGAGGATGGAATTTTTATAAGGAGGGAAGAATGTAACAACCCGAAATTTTGGATTTTCCAGAATTTAGGTTTAAAGAATTAGTTATTAATAAAAGGAATTTTTATTAATACAATTATATGTTATGTGTTTATTAATCGTTCTATAACCTAGGGTGATTACAAGTCGGGAGGATTCTGGCTACAAGCTAGATTTAACGAGTAAGAAGTTTCAAGACGAAAATGAAAGTTTTCCGGGAACAAAAATATTTCTGGGGAAAAAGACGAAATATGCACTATTCACCTGACGAAACCTAAGGGTTAGGGTTTGAATAACCTAAGCCTTTCTGAGAGTTTGGTATGTCAAAATGATATTCCGTCGAAAGATTTGACGATCATATATCGTGAAAAGTTAAGTAACCCGATAAAAGTTTTTCTCAAAAAACGTGCAGAAATCGGACGAAATAAAAATGACGAAAAGTAATGTTATGTACTTTTCACTCGTTTAGCTACGTTAGGGGAAAACGTAAAGGAAAACCCTTGACGCAAAAAAAGTGTTTTTAGTTTTCAAAATTCAAGAATACGTTAAAGTTAATCCAGAAAGAAAAGACGAAATATCTAAAAATATTTGGATTCCGAGAATCGTAATTTTTAAAACTGTCGGACGAAACCCGAAAGACGGAACTACGAAACTTAAGGGCAAAGCAAACTTGAGGGCTAAGTTAACATAGTCCTTAAGTCTTGAATAGTAAAGAGGTGTGAATAGTGATTTTATGGGCCAAATGACTTTTTTGCCCCTAACCTTGAAAATCTATAAATAGGAAGCTTAATCTCATTTGAATGGGATTTTGAAAATCCTACATTTGAGAGAGAAAGAGAGAGAGCTCAGTTGGGAGAGAAAAGGAAGAGTATGAGCATGAATGCTCGGATCAAAAGTGATCGAGAAATAGAAAAGCTCGCAAATCGCCGACTTTGTCTAACGGAAGAGGATTAAAGAAGAACGGTAATTCGAACACTAGTTCTTCTAATAATTTTCTTCAAGTTTCTATGTTTAAAACATAACTTAATGAAGATAAGAAGTAGATTAAGTTAGAAATGATTTCATATGGTTGAAATCGTAAGAAAATGAAGAAATAAAAATAAGAAATTTAGTTTATAAATTTCTTAAGCAAGTATAAGATTCGTGAGGATTTTGAGCGATCCGAATGAATATTATGAACGAGTAGGTGAATTAAGTAAGGAATGGTGTTCTGTAATTTACATATATCAAAGTCTAATCCCAAGTGCGTAACCTTTACTACAATACATTACATGATAGATAATAAATATCATTGTCTTAATACTGACTAACTATTACCAAAGATAACATAGAATTATTCTGACTGCTTTCCTTTTCTTTTGTTCTGGCCTGAACATTCCGGTTGATCATGCTTAGCTGAAAACATTTAAATTTAAAGCAAGAATGAGCATTTAATTGCCCAGCAAGTAATAACAACAATAAATATAAGCTGAAAGGATTAAATGTTTTCTTTGAATAATTCTTCTACAACAAATCAACAGTTATAAAGTAAGCTGAACCAATAATAACAACATACCAAATCTATCTCAAATTTTTGAAACTACGTGATCGACTATAATCGGAGATTAATGACGGCACTATGAACATTATTTTTCATTTTCGCTAGGGTTTAGCAGAACTTCATCCGTAAGAAACCGTCATAACTTACTTTTACATGAGGGTGATCTCGCCTAATGTGCCCTATATTGATCAATACTACATGAAAAGAACGATATCATCGTTCACTCTATCCACCTTAGGTGCACAAAAGTTTTCCATATTCGGGATGTTCATAATTAGTCGAATCCAAACCAAAACAATGCTGTTGGATACAATAACGCTTCTATCTTGTTCAACAATATTTTATGTCTAGTTGAATTAAATAGCTTAGATGACTTTTAAGTCAAGATATACATACTTAAAATCAATAAGTATGTATCAACATATGATTAAATACAATGGTTATCCAAGTGGGGACACTTGTCTAACCCTATATACGAATTAACGAACAGAATAAATATCTGAATTATACAATAATACAATGATTGGATAATGTAAGAACTTGTATGAATACAAAGATTAGATACATAATCAATAATAATAGAGTTAATAATCTGGCACAATAATATGATTCTGAAACTTTCTTACGCATGTCTGTTGCATAAAGGAAATGCAAAGGTAGAATACTTGCACAATGTAAATAATAGATCAGATACTTGCTCAATAATAATTGGAGTAAGTTTAGGAAACTTGCATAACATGATATACATGTTTGCACGAAATAAAAGTAGTGCATAAGGTTTAGATACTTACCTGAACTGCTGCTTACAATAACGCAACTTAGATCTTTCTTTTATATCAAAACCTATCATTAATAAGATCATCCGTTCGATTAGAATAATATATCATATCATATAGTACTGCTGATTGCAGTCAACACATAACCTAATCACATTGTCATATATGTTTAACAGTCATTACATCATAAACAAATACGTATCTAGTCAAATTATCTAAGTCCAAATTAATTTCTGAAAAATTTCGGTGTACCGACGGCTTTATCAGGTAAATATCGAGTCTAAGACTTTATCCTGCAGTTCAATAGTCGTTTAGATATTTTAAATATCCATCATATTATTTTTCATAGCCTTGTAATAATTTCTAAATAATTATTATAATTTATCATGAATTTTCAAACTCTGAAATCATTATTAAATGATTTAAATATTAACTAATTCTATTATCATTAATATTTAATTAATATTAAACTAGTAATGAAACTCTTGCCAAAATATTAAAGTTATTTATAATAACTCAAAATATTTTTAAAGTATTAATATTACCCTTAAATGATTTTTAAAACATTTAAAATCATTTTAAATAATTACCATTAATATTAGAATATTAATTTATTATTTATCAAAATATTAAAAGTCATTAATTATAACTTAAAATATTTTTAATTCATTTATTTCCTTTTTAAATGATTTTTGATTCAATAAAACCATTTTTAAACTATTTATTTAATATAATTATTAAATAAACTTAATATCATAAATATTAAATTATTAATAAAATTTACTTTTAAATATCAAAAGTTATATTTTATAACTTCAAATATTTTTAAACTATTTATTTTCATTTAAAATGATTTTTATAATATTAAAATCATTTTAATTAATTTATTTAATATAATTACTAAATAAATCTAATATCATTAATATTTAATAATTAATGAAACTTATCTTAAAAATATTAAAAGTCATGTTTTATAACTTAAAATATTATTAAATACCTTATTATCATTTAAAATAATTTTAATACAATAAAATCATTTTTAATTAATTTATTTAATGCATTTATTAAATAATTGAAGTACCAATAATATCCAAATAAATATTAATATTTATGAAAAATATGTCAAATTATTAAAAGTTAATTTTATAACTTAAAATAATTTTAAAACTATTTTGTAATTTTCGTAATTTTTTACTATTTTTAAATGATTTTTAGAAATTAAATTAATTAATTTTACTAAATCTCATCCTCTAAAATCCTTTGGCGTGAGTAATGCATCACTTAAAGTTCTCTTGAGAAACCAGTGTTCATACTTAGTGTTCAAGTTGCATTGTTTGACCATCAATCATTCCTTGTGTAATGTGTTTCGGGTCGAGTTAATGGTTAGATATCATAAATGATGTATGTAATATTACACAAATGAACAACAAACATGATCAAAACATGCATCATATGCAAGATCTATGTCGACGTCGGGATTTTGGATGTCCCTTTCAGATTTGTTCTTCTTTGGTGTTCTCATTTTAGGTGAGATTTATTTGAAAAACAAGTGAAAAGGTCCGAAGCATGTATAATGTCGATGATGGGACCGCAAGAGTCGCCATTGATTTTTTAAATGGTTGTACCAACACAACCGATAAAAGGTTTGCACATTGACCCAATGATGTGACATTTGGTAAACTGCCTAAGAAAACCGAGATTCGCTTTAGGGTCCGGGGACTTGGTTATGCTGGGGAAGGTGTTAGGCACCCCGACATCCATGTTACCACGGACCGCCTCTTTTAAAAACTATTATCTCGAGTGTGTGTGTGGGGTCAATGTCTTTGTTATATGAAAGTTGTGCGAGGTCTCGTTCAACCTATATACATGTGGTTTGAATTTATGTAGAAAATTCAGTTTTTAGCAAGATATGGCAGTGATGTTTTATGAAAGAGGTTTTTCAAACCCTAATGCTCAATAGGAATTGAGACCTTTTACACTCCCATTTTTATTAAGTGAGCGGCTGGATTGATTTTATTTGACGGATGCGACGCATCCGTATGAAAAATAATACACAAAAATAATGCCGACTTCCTCGTGGGTATGGAAACCATCTGAGGAAATTCAAATATCAAAGAATAATTTACAAGCTGCTTACAGCTGAAAAATGTCCATCACAGGAACCGAATCTAGATCCAATGGGATGAATTTGTGATCACATGATTCTTAGAAAGCATGTAATGTTGCAATTTGTATAAAAGCAATAAGCGTATATATATAAAAGCGGTAAATATATATATACTACGGACATGATCACCAACCACGAAGCACCTCCATGGGGATCGAAAATGTAAATAAAGTCATAAAGATATCAACCGCCACGAGGAAACTCCAAAGGGACAAAACATAAATAAAGTTGTAAAGCGATCAACTACCACGAAGAAAACTCGAGCAGGATGAATATATATATATATATATATATATATATATATATATAATGCGATAAATGCACCGGATGTAAAATTCAGCTCATCGAATGCGAGTTCGACCACGCTTCATATATATAAGTATATATATATATATAAAAAGCGAGTAAACGCATATAGGATATAAAATCCGTGCTCATCGAATGCAGTCCCACACACAGCTAATATATATATAAATGTATATATATATATATATATATATATATATATATATATATATATAAAGCAATAAATGCTCCGCATCAAGTTCAGGCTCATCGAACAAAGTTCGACACACCTGTTCATATATATAATATATATATATATAAAAAAAAAAAGTAAACGCCTCCGCATCAAGTTCAGGGCTCAATCGAGGCATAACTCGATAATGTTAGTCAATATATATATAAGTATATATATATATAATATATATATATACAGACTGGAATGAAACCACGGACCGAAGTGCGGGCAAAAGCAAGCAACACGACTCTCAACGTGTAGAAGAGTGTGTGCAAAGATGAAGAGAAAGACTCTAAAGTGTGTGAGAAGGCTTACAGCTGACTGATAAAAAAGGCTTCTATATCTTTAGAATGGGTAAACACTGGCTTTTGTTGGTAAAAAAGAGGCTATATATGAGCTCACAGGTATTTAAAAGTGGGAAAATACACTGTATGGCGAGTGCAGAGCAAATTGTGCAGGGTTTCCCCATCTTTTTTCTCTTATAAATCAGCACCCCAAGCCCTCTATTTATAGGCAATATGAGCCGCATGTGTACCAGAGGCGGGTCGGGTCGGATCGTCTCGAAGTACGTGTACTCAGGCACTATAATGTCCACTTGTATTTTGAGAAGTGCAATCCGGGCATCCATTTTGAGGTATACAGGACCTATTTTGGACCGCCATTGTCGAGAGTTGTTCGATGGCATGGGATTAGAGTTTGTACGAAGTCATTGAAGATGGGACGATGCCCTTCGGTCTTCAAGCTTCAACTTTCATCCGTTACCCCGTACAATAGTCACTCGGGATTGGTTAGCCTTGTGGGACATCGTTGCGTAGAGACGTGACTTGGCATCGTGTTGGAGGAGATGACCATGTTGCCCCTCACCGGTGCTATCGCCGGATTGGGCCGATAAAGAAGACGTTGCTCAGACTTCGCTGAGATTAGACTGCTGCAATTGTTGAAGGTCCTCATTGTCATCTTTGAGGTGTGCCTGTCTTCCCGATGTTATTGCCGGGTTGGTACAGTGTATCTCGTTATGAGCGCCGAGATTGAAGCTGATGGCATTTAAAACAAGCATTTCCGGGGTTATCTCCGAAACTGCATTCCTTGGGGTTATCACCAAGGTTGGTGGCTATTCCCATGGTTGGGATTGAAACTGGATATCTCGGGGTTATTTCTGAGATTAATCTGTCTTCTCCGGTGTGTGTTCTAGTATTGTATCTGCAGGTCTCGGGGTTATATCCGAGGTTGGAACTGTTGCCCCCAGAGTGTGATCTAGGGTTGATGTTGAACTCCCGGTAGTATCCGGTATAGATTTGGATTGTCTTTCAGGGTTCTCTCTTAAAACTTAATCTGTCCTCCCGCAATGTCGAGAATGATGAGTATAGAAAATTTTGAGTGTCTACAGATGCCCCTCTTTATCATACTCAGGCATGGCGATGCATGGGTAGGATAAAGAATCCTAGACACTTGAAACGCAACACGATAAACATGGTACTATGGATAGCAACATGATGCAAATGTATGGTGCATGTGTACGGGTTATATTTAACATGCTTGGGGATGATTGGCTTTGGCTCCGCTATGTTAATCGGGATTGGAAATCATCGACCAGATCGATGTACAAGCCTAATCTGTTAGGATGTTGATGTTGGAGTTATCACCAAATTCATGTGTTCTTGATAACGACTTGATCCTGAAGGGGTATCTCTTATGTGTAAGAGATCTGTGGGGATAAAGCTTGATCTATTTGAGGATGTGTATAACATATTCCATCATCTATCCTCTTTGATAATGTTGACCTCTCTTGGTTAGTATCACCGTAATATGTCACGATTCTCATTGGATTTATCGCCAACAAGAAATGCCGCCGGGGATGCACGACCTTCATCGACGCAGAATCAACTATCAAACATCCTCATGGGATATAATCGTCAAGGTTGCTTGACCTTCACGACGTGAATCAACGGTTGAAACTCGTGAGGAGATCGTCAAGGTTGCTTGACCTTCCATCATGTAGATCAACGGAGTATTATACAGACTTCACGGGGATCCGCCGGGGAATATGAGCAACCGGGTATGAGAACCTCAAACAACTCTATAGCTCTGATAGGTTTAAACGCTATCGGCTAAAATGACATCAAGGTTGCTTGACCTTCGTTGATATGTGAGTCAACGGCTGAGCATGTGTTGCTACTCCCGCCGGAGATATACGTTGTAACCCCCGTCAGGGATCTACTGGGGACACATGAGTACGTACGCAACTACCAAACGATTCTCAACGCTTCGATGGGTTTACCTACGATCGGCTGAAATAATGTCAAGGCTGCTTGACCATCGTTGATAGAATTGTCAACGGATGAACGTGTTGTAACCCCCACCGGGGATCTACGTTGTAACCCCCATCGGGGACTCACATTGTAACCCCCGTTGGGGATTCATGTTGTAACCCCCGTCGGGGACTCATGTTGTAACCCCCGTCGGGGACTCACATTGTAACTCCCGTCGGGGACTCGCGTTGTAACCCCCGTCGGGGACTATACGTAGGGTGATGACCCGGAGTTGGCGGCATCGGACCTGTACGAGGTATTGTCGGATGTGATTTGTGACAAATGGGATCATTGGCAGGGTATACCTCATGTTTGGGTGACTAACAATGAGTGATTCACAAGTTCAAAGTCTCTTCTAAGAAGACCAGGATTGTATGCAGTTTTGCTCAATCGCGTGGCGTTTTTATTCTTGATTTAACCTTTCTAGCCTGTAAGAACTCCGTTTCAACTCGAACTGGATGGAGCCGGAGGGGTGGGACCCACATAGAGGAGCCAGAGTGCTGCTTGCTGCTATGTTGCAGTAATTGCTGTGCCAGCGTGGATGATAAATCCTGCAGCCTGCCTTTTGGAAGTTCATTTCTAACTCACTTCGCTTAGAAAAAACCGCGAGCCTTCTTTAGATCTACTGAGTTCGGGCTGCTTTCTGCAAATTCTATGACCGCATAAGTGTTCTACACTATCCTCGGTAACGATGCATGTATTTTTTCCAATTTCGTCTAGATTAGATTGAGATATTGCACAAAATGCATCTAAACACATAGTAGTGATTATGTATACACAAATGACTTGATAAAAATATTCAACATAGTAAATGTTAGTATTAAACCATCTTTGAACATAATGATGTGAAAAAATTTGACTTTTGAGACAAATCAATTGACACCTTTTTCTCGCTATTTTTTGTCCTATTTGAGGTCCAATGAGCAAAAGGTAGAAAGGCAAAATACTCCTAGCATTGAGGTTGGCCTTATGCATGATGATTTTGATTTTTAATGCATATATTAGGTATATGACTTTGGGACAAAAGCATCTTGAATGGCCACCTAGACACGCATGCGTGCATGTGGATAGTCCTATTTTCAAAGGGGACTATGGCGAAATTTTTCTGAATGTAGACATTGGGTAGTCATGCATTTTAACTCTATTATATGTTAAAGTAAATGCATGCATGCATATAGTCATAAATGCATTTTAAAAAGCTCCAGGTAAGGAAATACCACACCCTTTCTGAGGTGATTTGGAGACTTGTTGTCCAGACATTGATGGATCTCGGATCACCAGCGCTTCTTACAGACCACTTCGGCGTCAATGGAAGTCTTCTGCGCAGACCTCATCCCTCCTTCCATCATCACACACCTCGCTTCGGTTGGTGGAGGCTGTGATACGTCCTGTCCAGGTAGATGTTCCAGACGTCCAGGACGAGGAGGTGGATATTGAGGATCCCGCTCCTGCTGCACATATCCCTCGCAGGGAGCTTCCGAGCATCTAGGTGGTGAACCCAGAGTTGCTGGGTGATTTGGGTAGACACCCATCGATGTACTTGCACGCTAACGAGGTATGACGTTAGACTTTATCTTCCTTCTTTCCTGTTGATGCGGATTAAAGGGTTCTGATGTTGATCTACATTTCATGAAGGTTCCGTGTTTTACATGACCTCGGGGAATCGGGTTTAACATCCACTCCATGTACCAGGCGCTTCATCCTGATTATAGAGCAGTAGTGCATGAGTGGGGATTTGGGGCATTTTCTCCATCCTTCCCGCCATTGTCCCTCGGGTAACCTCGTGGCATTGTGCCGAGCGATGGTTTCATCAGACTCAGTCACTCCACCTGCTAAATTGCGAGGTGATGATGACGCCTATGGATTGGCGATTTATCACAGGTATGGAGTTTGGAGGGGAGCCAGTGACCTGCATGCCGAATATTACCCCCACTGCCGTCAGATCCTTATTAGGAGTTCCGACAGAGGTGCTCAAAGGTAGGACTGTCCGTTCAGGTCCTTTGAGCGTAGATGTTATGAGTGGGCTATTGAGTGAGCCCATGCCTGATCATGTCAGGATCAGGGATCGCGTTCTGCGGCGATTGTTCCTGATGATCATTTGAGGCTGCTTCATAGCAGATAACTCTTCCACGGTATCTTTCATTTTGGTCAGCGCCACACGCGATGTGGACCGTATAGGAGAGTATGACTGGGGCTCTTATACCTTTTCCTATTTCCTCTGGGGCATGCGTCTGCGCTCTCAGGGTTTGACCGAGGCTTGGCTAGAATTTTACTCGTTTCTGCTGGTGAGTATTTCTCTTGTCTTTTTCCATTCACAGGTTAAGAGTGTTTACTGATAGCAGATGTTTTGCCATTGTGTTCGCAGTTTTGGGCCTATGAGAGGCTCCCATGTTTGCGTCCCATGAGTGTGTTAGGCTTAGATACCTATCCACGAGGACGACAATGGCACCATTCTATTTTGCTATAGGTCCCTCAGATTCCGAGGGTTTACACCACCGCCAGATGCAAAATGAGTTGCTTGACGGCTAACGCCATCACATGGCTTCCATACTCAGGGGATCATTTGACCATCGGTTTTGAGGATGGAGACCCTACTGGAGTAGAGTATTTGATTTCCACCCGGAGATTTCCTCTCTTCACAGATGGAGGCTAGGAGCTCTATTTAGGAGAGCGTGCTATTAGGAGCACCACAGGGGAGATTCACATACCGATCTTGCCTCCTGTTAGGCGTCATTGGCCTGTATCACAGTCACCCATCACTGATATTCTATTGTTTGGAGTTGACGGTTTTGATTTATCCGAGGGTCCATGTACTCAGGAGATATTCCAGCGTTGGTGGCTCCCTCGCATTATTGGGGCCCAGTCCCGTGCCATACAGTTTATGGGGGACATGGTTCCAGGATCTTTGATGATGACGGATTGGGTGGCTTATGTTCGAGCTCCAACTCATCTGACCCAGATTGATAGTTTGACCCGAAAGTTGGACCAGGCACATGTATTTATTCGGCATTTGGGCAGAGATCCAGCAGAGGCGGAGTCATTTGTTCCTTCCACTCGGTCTTTGGCCTCCTCGAACGACCCATTTGGTTTCACGGCGTGGATCCTCCTCTTTATAGGCTCGACATCCTTGTTGATAAAGATCCAATGACTTCGGGAGGAGTTACATCAATGGACAGATTGAGGATGTGGACATCGATACCATGGTCTTCTTCGATGTGTATTCTCGTTATATCTTTTGATAGGCCTCACATTAGATATTGGGTGGTCGCTCCCCATTCTCGCTATATCTTTTGATAGGCCTCTCATATAGTAGGGGTCTCATGCCCCATTTTCATGTATTTGTAGTCATGATAGAGTCGATGTATTAGATGATGATATATTTAGGAATGTATGCACTATTTTTCATTCCCTATATCATATTGCCATCCATTATCTTTTATGCATGTATCATGTTACGCATATATATGTATGTCTAGAGATACTCGGCATTGACCCCTGGATGGTCTTATGAAACGGCCTGCACAGATGTCTTCTTCGACAGTTAGCCGTATAGATTATACCCCACCGTCAGTGGTGGCATTGGGTATGCGATCGTGGTATATACGATAGATGTCACCACCGACAGGGGATCAGAGATCTATTCACGCAAAGATACCATGACCCTTTTGGTATTTCAGGTTCCTGCAGGATTCGTGGACGGGATGATAGAGCATTGGCTACCGGATAGGCAGGTATTCCATTTTGGCACCCATGAGTTGACTCCTATTCTGGAGGAGTATGCACGTTTAACGATGCTGCCTTAAACAGACCCTGCGTGCACATGGCTTTGGGAGACATGAGTAGACGATTCATGACTCTCACAGGATTGAGGCACAACGTAGTGCAGGATGAGCTGACATCTGGCCACGTGATCTCTTAACATTTTCTGTATGACAGATTTGGCGCGGAGGATAGCTACTCACGACATTCTGGGGATTTCACCGTGTTAGAGGATCATTGGCGTTTGGCCAGAGTTGATGTACTGATGATATGTGTACTGTCATACGTGTATATGTCGTGGTATATGGATGAGATAGATATAGGGGTTATCATGGCTGTGAGAGCCCTCAGGGAGGGTCGTACCATTGTACCTATGATCGTGGCAGAGACCCTGCGATCAACATCCCATCTGCAGAAGATTTTCACCGTCACAGCGTGTTTACTAGGAGTTCGGTCATGCTGTATGTGTGGTTCATGTCACACTTGCGACCGGTTGGTACCCTTAGACGGCATGGGTATTGCTTTTCCCATGATGTGGCTATGTCATACACCTTTTCAGCCATCGGAGTGTACAGATGCTCAGTCCTGGTCCACATTTTTGACAGATATCAGAGATCCATTTAGCATATTGCTGTGCTCGGGGCTTTGCTCACCATACAGCTTCATTACTCAAGCTCCGGGCATGGATTTCCTCCCTTTGGCTGGCTTGAGGGGCGTGACTACATATCACCCATTGGCCGTGATGTCGCAGTTCAACCAGTTCCAGGATTTTCATCCTTTCGAGGGGTCGATAGGTTAGTGTTAAACTTCTCGATACCTCTCAGCCGAGTACCGATCTCGTGTATACGCTTGCTGGGATTAGCGTGAGCTAGCTACTTTTCCTGCCAGTCGTCCCGGTTATTCCACAGAGTACTCCGCATGGATGGAGACGGAGGTTTTATCGGCTGCAGCAGTATTTGCAGTATCAAAGAGCGAGTTATACGATGTAGAGCCTATGGAGGACATTGATACCTACATCGATGAGGATACAACATTTCTTCCGGATTCTCCTAGTACTAGTACTTTTGTGATTCAGCACTCAACACAGTACTTAGAGCAAAGTCTTCATCTGATGACCTTTGAGAGAGATCAGATTCGATCTATGATGTCGACTGCTCTTGATGTGAGGGACGCCACCCTATTAGAGAGAGACGAGAATTGGCTCATTAGAGAGGTCGCCACATCGAAGCGTGATGAGGCTAGGTTAGCCATAGACGCAGTGGTAGTTGAGCGGGATATCGCCATATCTCTGCCCGGATGTGGTCATCATGTATAAGATCTTCGCAATGAGGTCCCTTACCAACCGTATGATTGCAGAGATGAGCGCTTATATTGATGAGCATATGGTCATCATGCAGATGGCTACAGATCTGTTGGGTCGTGTGGATAATCTCATCCAGGAGACTACAGCTTTACCTCTTTCATCTAAGAGGGATGCCCTGTTGGTCTTGCTAGCTCACATGTACCTTGATCCGTAGATGAGCTTGTATTTACCTGCATAGACTAGTTTGGCCATTTTGTCATGTACAGTTTACATTGTATATATATCAAACAGCATTATATATGGCAGGGAAATATATTTTTGGATCACTTCCCTTTTAGATATGCCTTGCTATTTGCTTGATATTTTGCCTGCTGTTTCAGGGCTTGTGGTCTTGATGTATTCAGAATTCCTCCTGGGTGGATGGACATTGAGTTATCTTTGGATAGTTCAGAATGGATCATCGATCTATGTATCCCTACCATCTTTGGTGTCTTGGGATTTGTTTTTGAATGGAGAATGGAGAGGAGTGTGGTTTTCCTCTCTGAGATTGACCGTACCACAGATGGTCGCCAGTACTTCTATTTAGGAGAAGCCTAGTTAATTCCACCTCTTATGGTTTGGTGTTGCTCTTCGAGGTATGACCGCAGCTTAGATGGTCGCCGAATCTCCTATTTGGGAGGAGTTCAGGTAATTCCATCCCTTTGGTCTGAAGCCGAATGAAATGTAGTGGATTGAAAGAGAATCCCAATACCCGTTGACAATGGTTTGTGTTTTGGTAGGGGGTGAGACCGAACCATGAATGGTCGCCACGTACTCTATCAAGAAGAAGAGATCGTCTCATGTAGTTCGAACACAGTGTAAGAGGTTCAACGTCAGATATGGCGTATGGTGTAGGAATGTTTGTGGTTGTATATGGCAGAAGTGGTGTAGGAATTTTTATTAGCCGCTTCAACAGCACCGTTCATCTTCGGATGATAGATGACAGAGTTAAGATGTTTGATGTGGAATTTACTGCATAATTCCTCAATCATTTTGTTGTTGAGGTTTTTGGCATTGTCTGACACAATCACCTCTGGTTGTCCATATCGACAAACGACATTGTTTTTTTATGAAAGCAATGATGACTTCTTTAGTGACCCTAGGGAAGGAGGCTGCTTCTACCCACTTGGTAAAGTAGTCGATCATGGTAAAGATAAACCGAGGACCATTACTGGCTTTAGGCTCAACGGGCCCAATAATGTCCATTCCCCACATTGAGAAGGGCCAAGGCGAACTCATATTGTGGAGTTCCCGTGGAGGGGTGTGTATAGCATTCCCATGAATTTGGCACTGATAACATCTTTTGACGTGGTCGTTGCAATCAGCTTTGAGGGATATCCAATAATGTCCCATCCTGAGAACTTTCTTTACAAGGAGGGAGCCACTCATGTGGGGGCCATAGACTCCGCCATGGATTTCATCCATAAGCCTTTGGGCTTGATCTTTGTCTAGACATCTGAGGAGACCTAGTCCTGTATCTCTTATGTAGAGCGCATCTCCACTCAGGTAGAATTTCATAGCAAGTCGATGGATCCGCCTTTTCTCAGTCAGGCTCACTTCAGCAGGTGTAGATCCATCTCGCCGATATTCCTTGATATGCTAATACCAAGGAGGTTGGATGGGAGGTAGCTCATACGATACTTCTCCAACGTAATTTCCATAGGCCGGGGCCTTGTGCAGGGAAATTGTGACGCTCGATGAGTGTTCTTTATCTGATATGTGAATCAAGGAGGCCAAAGTTGGTAATGCGTCCGCAAAGTCATTCCTACTACGGGGAATGTGTAGAAAGGAGATTTCTTCGAACTCTAAAGCCATCTTCAAAACCTGCCGATGGTAAGGCAGCAAATATAATTCCTTGATTGATAGATTCCGGTGGATTGTCTGATTATCAACTCTGAATCTTCAAGGACAGTTAACCGCCGGATGCCCATTGAACGGGCAAGTTTTAGCCCCATGAGATAGCCTTCATACTTAGCCATATTGTTGGTGCTGACAAACTGTAATTTGACGGCAACAGGATACTGCTCCCCCGTAACAGATACTAGAACTGCTCCCACTCCAGAACCTTCAATATTAACAGCTCCATCAAAAGACATCCTCCATGATCGACGTGTATCGTACTGATGGTGTTGCTGTACTGTCATTACTCCTTTATCAGGAAAATATGTTTCCAAGGGTTTGAAATCCCCTGAAGGTGCGGCGGATAGTTGATCCGCGATTCCTTGACCTTTGATGGACTTTTGAGTCACATATACGATGTCAAATTGTTGTAGGATCAACTGCCATCTGGATAGCCGACAATTTAACATGGGTTTGTTGAACACGTACTTGAGAGGATCCAAGCGGGATATGAGATGGGTTGTGTGACCATGGAGGTAATGCTGTAACCTCATGGAAGCCCATGCTAAAGCACAACAAGTCTTTTTGATCAGCGTGTACTTGTGCTCACTGCTGCTGAACCTTTTACTGAGGTAATAGATAGCTCGTTCTTGGCCTCTATCGTCTTTCTATCCCAGCATGCAGCCCATGGCATTGTCACTTACGGACAAGTACATGAACATGGGAACATTATCCCTAGGTGGCACCTAGACAGGAGCTTTGACTAGCTGTTTCTTGATTGTAAGGAAGGCCTTCTGACACTCGTCATTCCATTTCATGGAGGAGTTCTTCCTTAATAGCTTGAAAATTGGTTCACAGGTTGCTGTGAGTTGAGAGATAAACCTGCTAATGAAGTTGATTCTTCCCAAAAATCCCCATATTTCCTTTTCTATCTGAGGAATGGGCATTTCAGCGATGGCTTGGATTCTGGTAGGATCCAGCTCTATCCCTTTGTGGCTGACTAGAAATCCTAGCAACTTGCCTGATTTAACGCCAAAGGCGCACTTACCTGGATTCAACTTCAAGTTGTACTTATTCAACCTGTTGAACAACTTTTTAAGATGGTCTATATGGTCATCCTCCTTCCAGGACTTGACAATGATGTCATCCACGTAGATCTCAATCTCTTTATGCATTAAGTCATGGAAAAGAGCCATCATAGCTCGTTGATAGGTAGGTCCGGCATTGATGAGGCCGAATGACAACCGTCTATAGCAAAAAGTTCACCAAGGAGTGATGAAAGTAGTTTTCTCATGATCTTCCTCGGCAACAATGATCTGATGGTACCCCGCAAAGCAATCAGCAAAGGAGTACATGTCGTATTGCGCAGTATTGTCAATGAGAATGTGGATAAATGGCACGGGAAAGCTATCTTTTAAGCAAGCTTTGTTCAAGTCCCGGTAATCCACGCAAACTCGCACCTTCCCTCCAGGTTTAGGTACAGGCACGATGTTGGATATCCACTCAGGATATGTAGACACCATGTAATAACCGTGAATCTTAAGTCACCATGTATGTATGTACATTTTTTTTTAAACTTTGTATTATATATGGATACATACATTTATGGATTTCATTAAAAATGAAAGCCTTATGACCTAATTATACATTAGGTAAGGATATTAAATAACCTAAGGGTTATGGTAACACGAAAAAGTTAGTATTTTATACGTATACTAACTTAAGTGGGTAAACTTAGTATTTCAAGTGACTAATAATTTTAAACCTAATTCTTGTAAATCTAATTAGGTTATGAGATAAAATCGTATGTATAAGTAATTAAACTTCATATGATTGGAGATGAAAGCCCTAAATTATCAAATTGGGTAACATTATTAAAATTGTTGGACTATGTTTTTATCTAGCCCAAATCAATTAAAAGAAAAGCCCAAGGAAAATAAAATGTAATCCAATACTTAGCCCACTTGATTGGGGGTATTCTAGATATTTGATTAATCAAAATTGGGCATTTAAAATAAAAGCTAAATGGTGGATATTATGAGGATCCTAAGTGGAATAATTAATCTAGCTTGTCCATTAGTAGACATGAATAAACATAAGGACAATGTTGTAAGGCTCCCATTGGTTGCCATTCCATTATGCACATTTAATCATGTTTAACCTAAGGTAAGTAATAAACAAAGTGTTTTACCTAATGGGCAACAAAATGATTGTGGGAGAATTAATAATGAATTGCCCATTACATTTTGAATTCACATCTCATTCTTCCAACATCTCATTTTCTCTCCATCTTCTTCATCTTCTTCTTCCTCTCTTGCTCCCAAGTTAGCCAACTTCAAAGAGAGAAAAGAAAGAGATAATTTCAGCCATAGGAAGAAGAATTATAGGAGTTCTAGTGGTTTATGCCCCCTAAGTTTATTAGTTACTTTGAAAAATCAAGGAAGGTAACCACTAAGTCAAGGTATAATGTACCTTCATCTTCTTCTCTTACCTTGTTTTGATAGCTTGAGTTTTGATGGGTTATATACAACTACTCAAGATACACTAGTTATACATACCATCATGCATGGAACTAAGTATCTTGAGTGTTAGATCAAAGACTTAGAGGAAGAAAATGAGCATATGTTCTCCAAGGGTGAAAACTCTTGTTTTTCTTCCACTAAATCTTGTGTAACTCAAGTTCTACAACTTGAATTTATGATCCGTCGAAGGGGGGGGTGCTAGATACATGAGTTATCTAGTAAACCCAAGTGGTAGATCACAAATATAGCATGTTTTGAAACCTTTGAGATTTTTTTTACAAAAACAGTCCACTTTATATGCTAAAGCCTTGAAATCCAAAATCAGCTACTGACTTGTTTTTCATGAGGATGTTTCGGCTAGTTCCTTGTCTTGTAAAAATCTGGAAAAATATTACAGAGGTACCTTATGAAGTTATCTACGCGTAGGAAAAAGAACGGACACGTTTCGAGTTATATATTGTGCGTAATGACTATTTCCGTAAAGGACTCCATAAATATTTACCTACGAATATATCACTGTGTATACACTGGAAAATTCCAAAATGTTTACAGTAGCTTCATATATGTTAAGAGAGCATACCCTGAGAATTTCAGATTTTTCTGAGCAAAACTCAATTTTTTAAAAATAGAGCAAGATCTGAGTGTTTTGAGCACTTTAAAAATAGTAAATCATTTTCTAAAATTCTAGAAAAATTAGAGGATCATTGTTGGTTCATATTCTGTTAAAATCCAGAAGCTGAGAATTTTTGGAATCAGTTTTCTATTTTTCCTAAAAATGATTAGGTTGTGAATAAAAGGAAATAAATAGTTAAATGATGTCTTTAATGAGAAAAATATGATTTTTATGCTTGAATGCTCATAATATATTATATCATGACTATCTTAGGGCATTTTGGTAATTTATAATAATAAATATTACTTATGACCTTTTATGGATATTAAATAAGAGGTTATTAAAGGATGAACAATTAGAATAAATTGTTTATTAATTTAATAAATTATTGGAATATTATTAAAATACTAATAATATTATAATATGATGTTGTTATGTAAATAAAAATATTAGATTAGAGTATTATTATTAAATAATAATATTCGAGATTAAATAAAATATTATTAAATGATTAATAATATTAGTAAGTGAATAAAATATTATTAAATGATTAATAATATTAGTAAGGGATAAAATATTATTAAATGATTAATAATATTAGTAAGTGAATAAAATGTTAGTAATGATTTAAAGTATTATTAGTGAACCAATAATACTAGAAGGTGAATTAATATTATCTAAGTTAATAATATTATGTGAATTAAAGGTAGTCGTTAATAACACTATCTGCTAGACATGATAATGTTTATAAGAACTTATTGTAATGTATGATATCTATGTGATTACATAATATGATGTTATGCAATGACTAATTGAAAGACTAATTATAGGTCTCTCAAAGGAAGATATTTTAACTACATAAAGGATAGAAATTTATTTCGTGAGTCAGTAACCTCTGATCGAGACAAGTTTCCGACTCAACTTGAGTTGTTATTTTCAAAAGCATATTAGTGAATAATTATTGATGATTATTCACGCCTTTATTGATTATTGAAATTGCAGACTTTGTGCAATTGAATTCTCGTTCTCACGCCATTGAACTCGTGAATTAAATTAAAGTTCTTCATTTATGAATCGCTTATGATAGATCTATGCTAATTGTATCGCCTAGATCAAGCATGTCTAAATTTGTTAAATCAAATGGATTTTAAATAATCGTTCTTATTAATTGATATGGTAAGAACTCTTGATCGAGAAATGGACAAATTTGATTAAGGCATGATATCAATGTCGATTATTAAGTGTTTATGCATAAATCACGGGGTATGAAAGGTGATCCCCTTGAATACCAAAACTTATTAAAAGGTCTAGTTTAAATCATCGAGCACCTTGGCAAATGTTCATGGTTATTCAAAACCACTCAGTTCATGTTATTCAATTATCGAATATTCAATTGTTGATTATTAATTCATGTTCCTTCACAATCTTATATTATTGTTGAACATTGAAAGCAATATTTCTTTCTAAGTCATGATATATCTCCTTTGTCTTTATAAACTTGTGAAGCAAATTAGTTGCTTACTCTTGCTATATCATGACCTCTATTTTCAGTTAAGCCCGAAGGATCTAATGCGAAGGACAAGGGCAAGGGCAAGATCCAGGAGTAATTTTAGAATGAATGTTAAATTAGTTATTATCTAATGGAGTTTCTTGAGTAAACTATTTGTATTATAAATGGTGTATTTAAAGTTAAGGTTAGAGAGACCTTGGGACCATGTTTTGAGACTTTTGTATAATGAACAATGTATGTTTATTATTTTGAAATAGTTATAGAATGCTTATGATGATGATAGGAACGTGAGCACTGAATCTGAGGTTAGAGAACCTGGATTTGGGGGCGTCACAGAGTTTAATGTATCAAAGTCATGAGTTATAAACATTAGGAATGCGAAACCTAGGTTATAACCTTAGTAGAAAACTCTTATAGAGTATGTTAGGAGATGGATTATGGAAATTCATCAAGTTTGTGTTGTACTTAATAAAATATTATTTCATTTCATCAATGAATATATTTTATTATGGTACTGACGTTGACTTTATGGTGTTTGTAGGATGTCTGACGAGCGCCAAGGTAGTTACTCAGTTGAGCAGGAACCCATTGAGCATGAGGCCACCCAAGATGTCCCTCATGGTCCTCCTAGAGGGGACTTGTTGAGAGAATCGACCAATTAGAAGGCAGAGTGGAAGAATTAGAAATAGAAAACCACACCCTCCAATTCTTCAAGAACAATACAAAGATGAGGCTCATCAAGCCCGGATGGAGAAAGTCGAATGTAAGAAAAATTTGATGAGTCCCATTGCAAGTTGGATCTTGATGGTACAACTAGAGAATGAAAAGGCAAAGTTTGGAGAGTGAGCATGAAGCATCCGGAGATGCAAAATGAGTTTGGACGAGAAATTGCCGATAAGATGCGGGTGGAAGAAGCACTCCATGAGTCGGATGAGTCAGGGCCAATTAAAGATCGAATCTGCAGTAGTAAAGGTCGAGTAGAAACTTTAGGGTGGCCCTTGATGCAGCAGTATGAGGGCCAGTAGCAGAGGGGCTAGGAGGGTCCACTCGAGATAGGAGAGTCTAGTCGATCCGCTTCGACGTGAGAATCCTCCAAAGAGTTGCTTCCCAGGAGCTGTCAAGAGGTGACTGGCAGGCCACCAATGGTGATGATGTGATGGCCCAAATTGTAGATAGATGCATTAGTACTTTTCTTGTTGTGTAATAAGGTTTTATGTTGATGTAAACCTCGGCAGTGTGAGGTAGTAAATGGTTATGTACTTTCCTAATTGTGTTTGTAGGAGGTATCATTATGAGTTAATCCCATCTTTTGTGTTAAAATGGGATAGTAGCATTTATAAAATATACCTATTAATCGTCGTAAGTCACCGAAAATTGGTGTATGAATATAAATGCGATTATTATTATGATATGTGTTAGAAAATTTTAAATAGTAAATTTTCTATTTAATGTTATGTGAATCCAAGAGGTCGATTTGGAAAATGTTCTTTAAAAACAAACTTAACCCACTAAGCGTGGAGAAAGACTTCCAAATCTCGGTAACTTAAAACTCTCACATAATGATCATCATCTGATTGTTTAAATAAATAGCGTATTACATACTAAATAATCATATGATAATAAATCCGAAAACGCGTTAGAATTTTGTTTCACTAGATAATGGCGCAGACGCGACTCGAGAACCAAGATATTGAAGAGTCGATTAATAATGCAGGTGGGATCTCAACAAAACCCGGTGCAAGATTTTATTAACATGATGGTTGAAGCCATGAGGAATCAAGCTCAACTCTGCAGGAAATCAGTGAGCACCCAAATAGTAAACTTTAAGGACTTCAAGGCGAGGGACCGCCAGAGTTCGAGGAACAACAGACCTGATAGAAGCCCAAATGTGGGTAAAGGAGATTGAGAATGCCTTCGTTATTGCTAGAGTAGCGGAAGAACGAAAGACCATTTTTTGCTACCTACTTAATGAAGGGGAGGCTAGCTATTGGTGGGATGCCAACCGAACAAAGCCGGAATCGGAATCGTGACTTGGGAAGCATTCAAGAAGTTGTTCTTCGAGAACTACTTCCCGAGAGTGTTCAAGCAAGAATGGAGATCAAGTTCTTGGGCTCAAACAAGAGAATATGTCGATTGTCGTAGAGTATCTTTGCGAAATTCAATGAATTGGCGGATTCGGCCCACATCGTGGACACAGAGGCGCAGGAAAGCGAGAAGGTTTGAGAATGGACTAAAGCCGTGGATTTATAGTAAGGTAGCGGTTTTACAAATCGCATCATTCTCAACTCATGTTGAAAAAGTTCTTATAAGCGGAAGGAGGAAGCGAAGCGGTCTCAAGATACAATCGGGAGAAGAATAAGAAGAAATCGGAAGGTGGGAATCAAAATGTCGTGATGTGATAGCAAAACAATAAGAAGCGAAAATGGAGCGTGGGGTAGTAATCTAGAGATGCGACAAGGAAGCGTGCAACAAAAGAAGTCATTAATGTGTGGGAACTGTGGAAAGGGTCACTTTCGGGAGTCTTGGAAAGGAAAAATGATATGTTATACATGTGGGCAAGAAGGGCATACCTCACCCAATTGTACTAAGGTGAAGAAAGGAGGTTGCTTTAATTGTGGTGAAGTGGGACATCGGATCAAGGATTGCCCAAGAAGAAAAGCATGGATGGCGGAAATGGCGTGAGGGCAATAACACAAAGACAACCAAAGGAGGACCACCAATTTAGCCAAACAAGCCAACAATACGGACATTCAATATGACGATTGCAAAGATCTTTGTGGCATCCGGGGAGGTGGTGTCGTATAATTCCGATCAATGATATAAATGCCTATGTGTTATTCGATTCGGAGCTTCATGTTCTTTTGTATCGATGAATTTGCTCAAAGATTAAGTTTACCTCA
This sequence comes from Panax ginseng, assembly GCA_020205605.1. Taxonomy (NCBI): domain Eukaryota; kingdom Viridiplantae; phylum Streptophyta; class Magnoliopsida; order Apiales; family Araliaceae; genus Panax; species Panax ginseng. The sequence goes on from CM035143.1 coordinate 103,750,521, forward strand.
TAAACTATTAGAACACCCAATGAATGTAAAGTAGCAAACAAAGAAATTATCCTGTAGACTACATCTATAGGAACCGTTGTGTTAATGTAAGAGGTTTTAAGCTTAACGTGGATTTGATACCGATTCGCCTTGGAGAGTTTGATGTAATCCTTGGGATGGATTGGTTATCAAGTCATGGAGCCATCATTGACCGTAAGAAAAAGTCGTACACCTAAAGACTCGAATAAGTCGAGGTGGTATTTTATAGCGATAGAATCGCCAAGACAATCTTGTTGTCGACGATGATGCAAGCAAGGAAGTTGCTTAGGAAGGGTTGTATAGGTTATTTGGCTCACGTTGTGGATACCCGCAGAATCGAGGGTGAACTGGGTCAAATACCTATTGTAAGGAATTCGTTGGCGTTTTCCCAGATGAAATTCGGATTGCCACCAGATAGAGATAGAGTTTTTATCGATTTGGCACCGTGGGACATCACCGGTATCCAAGCGCCCGTATCGTATGGCTCCGGTAGAAATGAAGGCGATGGTTCAACTACAAGAGTTGTTAGATAAGGGATACATTCGACCAAGCGTATCACCATGGGGGAGCCCCATCTTATTCAGAAAGAAGAAGGATGGGTCATCAAGACTTTGTATCGACTCACCGAGAGTTAAACAAGGTCACCATTAAGAATAAATACCCGCTGCCCAGGATCGACGATTTGTTTGATCGATTGAAGGGGCAAAATACTTTTCAAAAATTGACTTGAGGACTGGTATCACCAACCGAAGGTGAGACATGAGGATATTCCAAAGACGGCATTTAGAACTTCGGTATGGACACTTTGAGTTTCTGGTAATGTCTTTTGGGTTAACTAATGCACCGGCAGCATTCATGGATTTGATGAACAGAGTGTTTAAGCGATGATTGGATAAGTTTGTTGTCGTGTTCATCGACGACATTCTGGTATATTCAGAGACAGAGAGGAAGATCACGCTTTGAACATCTAAGAAAAGTGTTGGAGACGTTAAGGAGGGAGAAGTTGTATGCAAAGTTCTCCAAGTGTGAATTTTGGTTGCGGAGAGTGCAATTTTTGGGTCACGTTATCGACAAAGATGGTGTTTCGGTAGATCCAGCAAAAGTAGAAGCGGTTATCAACTGGGAACAGCCAAAGACACCGACAGAAATTAGGAGTTTCTTGGGATTAGCAGGATACTATCGAAGATTCATCCAAGATTTTTCAAAGGTAGCATCGCCATTGACCAACCTTACTAGAAAGGCAGTGAAGTTCGTTTGAATGACGGAAAAATGTGAACAGAGTTTCATGGAATTGAAGAAGAGGTCGATCAAGCACCATGTTGGCTTTACGGGACAACACGGGAGGATTTATAGTGTATAGTGATGCGTCACACAAGGGTCTTGGTACGTAATTGATGCAAAGATGGCAAGGTCATTGCGTACGCTTCACGTCAGCTAAAGGACTATGAGAAGGGTTATCCGACTCATGACCTGGAGTTAGCAGCAGTAGTTTTTGCCTTGAAAATTTGGAGGCACTATTTGTATGGAGAGGAGTGTGAGATATATACTGGATCATAAGAGTCTAAAGTATATCTTCACCCGGAAGGAGCTAAATATGAGGCAATATGGATGGCTAGAATTGATCAAGGATTATGATTGTGAGATTCTCATACCATCCATGCAAAGCAAATGTAGTGGTGATGCCCCGAGCGAAAAAGGTAGAGAGAAGTTATTGAAGTTAACCATTCAAGAGGAATTGGTGAAGGATTTGAACGACTTGACTTAGAGGTTAAGTAAGAACTGAGGTCAATGAGAAATTATTCTTTCGTGGCGTGAGCCCTACTTTATTAGATAAGGTTAAAGAGGCTCAAGAGAAGGACGAAGATTATGACAACATCAAGAAGCGGTTAGTGAAGGGATGAATTGAAATACAAGATTGATGGCACCGGATCGCTAAGATTTGAAGGACGAATTTGGGTAAATTGCAGTTAATACGTAACTAAGAGAAGAGATTCTGCGCAAGAAGCACATAATACGAGGTACTCGATACACCCAGGAAGCACAAAAATGTATCAAGACTTACGTCAACACTTTTGGTGGCCAAACATGAAGAGAGATGTTGCGAGAATGTGTCAAGAAATGTCTAACTTGTCGAGAGTCAAGGCGAACATCAACGGCATCGAAAGTGGACTATTACAACCTTTAGAGATTCCAGAGGAAATGGGAGCACATCACGATGGATTTTGTGGTGGGACTTCGAGCAACGCAAAGGGACACGATGCCATATGGGTGATCGTAGATCGTCTTACGAAGTCGGCTCACTTTTTGCCGATCAAGATCAGGTATAGTCTGGACCAGCTAGCCAAACTATACATCAAAGAAATTATATCGAGACATGGCGTGCGAAAGATCTATTGTGTGGGATAGGGATCCGCATTTCACGTCAAACTTCGGAAAAGTCTTCAAGAAAGAATGGGGACGCAGCCACTACGGATGAGCACCGCGTATCATCCGCAGAGCCGATGGGCAAAGTGAGAGAACGATTCAAACACTTGAAGATATGCTCGAGCTTGTGTGATGGACTTCAAGGGTAGTTGGGAGGATCATCTTCCATTGGTAGAGTTCGCATATACAACAATAGCTACTACACGCCAACATCGGAATGCCGCCGTCGTCGAAGCCTTCAGATGGGAGGAAATGTAGAAACGCCCAGTATCTTTGGGATGAAGTGGGTGAACGTCAACTGTTGGGATCGAATCATGCGTGCAATCGTAGAGACCATTAAGGTGATTAGAGTCCACCAGTAGCGACTCAAGATCGCTGTAAGAAGTATGCGGACTTACATCGCTGTAAGCAAGATTTTGAGGTGGGAAGCCATGCATTTTTGAAAGTATCTCCTTGGAAAGGAAAGATAAGGTTTGGAAAGAAAGGTAAAATTGAGTCCGAGATTTATTGGACCTTTTGAGATCTTGAAGAAGATAGGAGAAGTGGCGTCGAGGTAGCTCTACCTCCCTAACTAGAACATATTCATAATGTGTTTCGTGTGTCGATCTTACTACGACCATATAAGCCCGATTACAAGCATGTGATATCGCATGCAACCAATTCAGTCTAAAAGATTTATCGTCATTTAGGAAATTCCGAGTTGAAGTTTTAGATAGAAAGGAAATGAAATTGCGAAATAAGGTTATACATTCAGTAAAAGTTCTTTGGAGGAACCACAATCTTTCAAGAAGCTACGGGGAACTTGAAGAAAGGATAAGAGAAAATTACCCACACCTTTTTGAGTAACCTTATATGTAATTCCGGGGACGAAATTCTTATAAGGGGGGGAGGATGTAATAACCGTGAATCTTAAGTCACCATGTATGTATGTACATTTTTTTTAAACTTTGTATTATATATGGATACATACATTTATGGATTTCATTAAAAATGAAAGCCTTGTGACCTAATTATACATTAGGTAAGGATATTAAATAACCTAAGGGTTATGGTAACACGAAAAAGTTAGTATTTTATACGTATACTAACTTAAGTGGGTAAACTTAGTATTTCAAGTGACTAATAATTTTAAACCTAATTCTTGTAAATCTAATTAGGTTATGAGATAAAATCGTATGTATAAGTAATTAAACTTCATATGATTGGAGATGAAAGCCCTAAATTATCAAATTGGGTAACATTATTAAAATTGTTGGACTATGTTTTTATCTAGCCCAAATCAATTAAAAGAAAAGCCCAAGAAAAATAAAATGTAATCCAATACTTAGCCCACTTGATTGGGGGTATTCTAGATATTTGATTAATCAAAATTGGGCATTTAAAATAAAAGCTAAATGGTGGATATTATGAGGATCCTAACTGGAATAATTAATCTAGCTTGTCCATTAGTAGACATGAATAAACATAAGGACAATGTTGTAAGGCTCCCATTGGTTGCCACTCCATTATGCACATTTAATCATGTTTAACCTAAGGTAAGTAATAAACAAAGTGTTTTACCTAATGGGAAACAAAATGATTGTGGGACAATTAATAATGAATTTCCCATTACATTTTGAATTCACATCTCATTCTTCCAACATCTCATTTTCTCTCCATCTTCTTCATCTTCTTCTTCTACCTCTTGGTCCCAAGCTAGCCAACTTCAAAGAGAGAAAAGAAAGAGATAATTTCAGCCATAGGAAGAAGAATTATAGGAGTTCTAGTGGTTTATGCCCCCTAAGTTTATTAGTTACTTTGGAAAATCAAGGAAGGTAGCCACTAAGTCAAGGTATAATGTACCTTCATCTTCTTCTCTTACCTTGTTTTGATAGCTTAAGTTTTGATGGGGTTATGTACAACTACTCAAGATACACTAGTTATACATATCATCATGCATGGAACTAAGTATCTTGAGTGTTAGATCAAAGACTTAGAGGAAGAAAATGAGCATATGTTCTCCAAGGGTGAAAACTCTTGTTTTTCTTCCACTAAATCTTGTGTAACTCAAGTTCTACAACTTGAATTTATGATCCGTCGAAGGGGGGTGCTAGATACATGAGTTATCTAGTAAACCCAAGTGGTAGATCACAAATATATCATGTTTTGAAACCTTTGAGATTTTTTTTACAAAAACAGTCCACTTTATATGCTAAAGCCTTGAAATCCAAAATCAGCTACTGACTTGTTTTTCATGAGGCTGTTTCGGCTAGTTCCTTGTCTTATAAAAATCTAGAAAAATATTATAGAGGTACCTTATGAAGTTATCTACGCGTAGGAAAAAGAACGGACACGTTTTGAGTTATATATTGTGCGTAATGACTATTTCCGTAAAGGACTCCATAAATATTATCCTACGAATATATCACTGTGTATACACTGGAAAATTCCAAAATTTTTACAGTAGCTTCATATATGTTAAGAGAGCATACCCTGAAAAGTTTAGATTTGTCTGAGCAAAACTCAATTTTTTAAAAATAGAGCAAGATCTGAGTGTTTTGAGCACTTTAAAAATAGTAAATCATTTTCTAAAATTCTAGAAAAATTAGAGGATCATTGTTGGTTCATATTCTATTAAAATCCAGAAGCTGAGAATTTTTGGAATCAGTTTTCTATTTTTCCTAAAAATGATTAGGTTGTGAATAAAAGGAAATAAATAGTTAAATGATGTCTTTAATGAGAAAAATATGATTTTTATGCTTGAATGCTCGTAATATATTATATCATGACTATCTTAGGGCATTTTGGTAATTTATAATAATAAATATTACTTATGACCTTTTATGGTTATTAAATAAGAGGTTATTAAAGGATGAACAATTAGAATAAATTGTTTATTAATTTAATAAATCATTGGAATATTATTAAAATACTAATAATATTATAATATGATGTTGTTATGTAAATAAAAATATTAGATTAGAGTATTATTATTAAATAATAATATTCGAGATTAAATAAAATATTATTAAATGATTAATAATATTAGTAAGTGAATAAAATATTATTAAATGATTAATAATATTAGTAAAGGGATAAAATATTATTAAATGATTAATAATATTAGTAAGTGAATAAAATGTTAGTAAATGATTTAAAGTATTATTAGTGAACCAATAATACTAGAAGGTGAATTAATATTATCTAAGTTAATAATATTATGTGAATTAAAGGTAGTCGTTAATAACACTATCTAGACATGATAATGTTTATAAGAACTTATTGTAATGTATGATATCTATGTGATTACATAATCTGATGTTATGCAATGACTAATTGAAAGACTAATTATAGGTCTCTCAAAGGAAGATATTTTAACTACATAGTGGATAGAAATTTATTTACGTGTCAGTAACCTACGATCGAGGCAAGTTTCCTAACTCAACTTGAGTTATTATTTTCAAAGCATATTAGTGAATAATTATTGATGATTATTCACGTCTTTATTGATTATTAAAATTCGCACTTTGTGCAATTGAATTCTTGTTCTACTGCCATTGAACTGTGAATTAAATTAAAGTTCTTCATTTATGAATCTGTTTATGATAGATCTATGCTAATTGTATCGATTAGATCAAGCATGTCTAAATTTGTTAAATCAAATAGATTTTAAATAATCGTTTTATTAATTGATATGGTAAGAACTCTTGAATCGAGAAATGGACAAATTTAATTAAGGCATGATATCAATGTTTGATTATTAAGTGTTTATGCATAAATCACGGTATGAAAGGTCGATCCCCTGAATACCAAAACTTATTAAAAGGTCCATTTAAATCATTTGAGCACCTTGGAAAATGTTCATGGTTATTCAAAACCACTCAGTTCATGTTATTCAATTATCGAATATTCAATTGTTGATTATTAATTCATGTTCCTTCACAATCTTATATTATTGTTGAACATTGAAAGCAATATTTCTTTCTAAGTCATGATATATCTCCTTTGTCTTTATAAACTTGTGAAGCAAATTAGTTGCTTACTCTTGCTATATCATGACCTCTATTTTCAGTTAAGCCCGAAGGATCTAAATGCGAAGGAAAAGGGCAAGGGCAAGATCCGTGAGTAATTTTAGAATGAATGTTAAATTAGTTATTATCTAATGGAGTTTCTTGAGTAAACTATTTGTATTATAAATGGTGTATTTAAAGTTAAGGTTAGAGAGACCTTGGGACCATGTTTTGAGACTTTTGTATAATGAACAATGTATGTTTATTATTTCGAAATAGTTATAGAATGCTTATGATGATGATAGGATCGTGAGCACTGAATCTGAGGTTAGAGAACCTGGATTTGGGGGCGTCACACACCGTGATGATGCCAGCTTTAAATTGTTTTACAATTTCTTCTTTCACCTTTAAACTCCACTCGTGTTTCAAATACCGAAGTTTCGCTTGACCGGGCTTAAATCCCTCTTTAATGGGAAGGCGATGAAGGACAATGTCAGTGGACAAACCCACCATGTCTTCATGAGACCATGCAAATACATCCTGGAATTGGGTTAATAGCGTAACCGTATCATTCCGTTGGTTTGGAGTAAGGTCTGAACCAATCTGGATTAACTTAGGGCTTTCTAAGGTTCCGAGATTGAAAGAAGTGGTTTGATAAAGGTTGGGTTTGGGTTTGTCTTTGACCCATTCTTGAATTTCTGGAGGCACCTCAATGTCATCCTTGATATGCATCAAGGCTGAATTCATCTCTACATCAAAGGTACAATCCTTGTGTAGGAGAGGCATCATATCCGCAAGTACAGGCACATCTAAATTCAAAGTCTTGAAACAAAATATGCTTTCACTTAGTATATATGAAATGTGTTGATCAAACACAGTGTTAGCATATACTGGCAAAATAAACTGCTAATACTTTACAGAAAAGTAAGCAGTTATTATATCTACAGGGCAGAAAGAGTTTCTTCCCGCTTTACCCTCGTCGACCAAAGCAAGGAATGCTGTCCCAATTGGCAAGGGTAAAGTCCGGGTGGACCGCAGTGATGGAGGGATTGTCATCATCCTCCTTGTCCCGAATGATGGCCATTACGTCAGGGTAATCATCGTTTGGGGGTGTATCATTAGTATGTTCATCATGAACGATGATGCGCAATCTTGACATCATCCGTATGATGTCTTGTTTGATTCTTCGCCCTCTTCTTCCATCGCGAGATTTGGAACAACGATTTCTTTCTCCTTCACCGGCACAAGCTTGGGAAATAACATAGCCATTACATTGGGCCGGCACCTTTATCGGAGGTTGTGCGGACTCGAGTTTGAAGGCGAAGCCAAACGCCATGAGGTTGAAGTCAAGGAATCACGATGCTTATGATGATTCCTCGTGTTCAGAGTCGCATAATAGCCTAGTCCAAATTGTTCCAACTTGCTTGGTTAATCGAATAGGGTACTTGATACCCTAGCCATCTTTACCCAACCCTTGTCCTGGTTTATGCCCTAACAACATCATTTCTTGAGTGGCTGACATCACCTCGGCAAAGATCTTAGGTTCGGGAAATGGTGCTCCAATAACGTGGTATTGGGTGTTTCTTATTTCCAAAGCATGAAAAATGACTGGTTCTATGTCTGTATTGGCATTGATGAACGACATGTCCCCTTGCAGAGGAATCTCTAGTTCAGCGTTAACTGTGACCAGGCTATTGTTGATGATGTATTTCAATTGTTGGTGAAGAGTGGAGGGGACTGCCCCAACCATATGAATCCATGGTCGTCCCAAGAGTAGGTTGTATCCCGAATCTATCTTGACCACATGGAAAGATACGCAGAATGTGTGAGGACCAATTTCGATTTGCCGCTAAATTACTTCGACCGAGTTACGACAGGCTCCATCAAAAGCTTTGATGATAGTATGGCTACTCCGAATTCTGTTGAGATTGATATTCATCTTCACCAAGGTAGCATATGGGCAGATATTAAGAGAGGAACCTCCATCTATTAAGACTCATGCTACCATGTATCCGGAGGATAAGACCGCAATGTGTAATGATTTGCAATGATCGGTCCCTTCGGATGGTATGTCATCATCAGTGAAGGATATCACATTTTTGTTGAAAATGTGATCAACCATATTTTGAAACTTTTCTGTATCCACTGATGTCGGGAGTTAGGCTTCTTCTATAACTTTTAGCAAGACCTTCCGGTGATTCTCAGAGGTTAGGACCAAGTCCAAAATTGATATTTGTTGTGGAGCTTCTTTCAAGCTTAAAACCACCATAGCTTCATTATGACCCACAGCGCGGAGGAATTTTTCAACCTTCTCCATGGGTATTTTCCCCTTTGATTTGGTGGTAGACTTCATCACCCGTTGGGGAAGATACAGTGGATTTTCCTTCGATACTGCAGCCGTTGTATGTGAGGTGGATCCTTCACCTTCTCCATAATTCCACGGAACCTTGCGCAAGCTAACAATAGGATATTGTGCTCTACATGGCAAGTTGATTGGCTCAAGAGCGACCACTTTCAAAGGATTGTTTCCTCCTTTGAGCTGAATTATCGGTGTTGTGAGTAAAGTATTAATCCCTTCAGCTTCAGTGGATATAACTGCTACCACACTTTTCCACTTAGTAGGGCCTACATTCTCACTTGCACGTAACACAGTGTCGTTATTTGCCAAGCGCAGTACACCATTGTCGATTAGATTTTGAATAAGGTGGCAGAGTGCTCAGCATTCTTCTTCAGATCAGTGATCATGTGAGGCCAGGAGTGAATCTGACATACTCCATCAGAGTTGTACCATCCCGAACGGGGGTTGATTGGAGGTAGAAGGGAACTGATTCTTCCTTCATTGATTAACATGTGAAGGATTTCCTCCATGGGTTGGCCCAAATAGGTGAATTCCCATTTGTTGGCGAAATCCCGATGGGCTTTGGCATTTTCTCTCTTCGTCACTTTGTCTTCCAGCATTTCATTTTCTGAAAGTGACGAAGGAATATTCATGACAATAGGTAGGAGACTAGCATGCTCTGGGTCGATTAACCGCCGAAATCACTTGATGTCGATAAGTCACCGGCCCGCCCAATTGCTCAATTTGTTTGCCGAGAGCTTTGATCTTTCGTTCCATTATGAATTGGAACTTGGCATAATCGCATTTGTCATCACCGTCTTTGAGGGTCTTGGAAGATTCACAGCTGAAGTTGGAACTCTGTCCATTGCTCCAATTGATCATGTTGACCTCTTCTTCTTTGTGTTGAGGAAGAGGGTTGTCTTGAACATGAGGCTGATCGGGTTTGGTGACTATGATCTCCCCGTTGTCTATTAGGTCCTGGATCTTGCGTTTCAAGGCCCAACAATCTTGAGTATCATGTCCAGGTTCCCCGGAATGATAAGCACATTTCCTAGCAGCATTGAAACCCCGTCCATTAGGGCTGGCTAGTGGAAGAAGATGCGTAATTTTCTTCTGTGTTGTCAGAAGATTGAGAATGTTCTCGAGGGTATCCCCTAAGGGTGTAAACACTCGAGGGCGTCGAACTTCTCCACCTTTTGGTATTGGAGGGTTTGTAGACTGTGCTGGAAAGGGAGTGTAGTTTCTCCTTTGAATGGGCATGTTTTGATTTCCCTTTTGCCCCTGTAGTATCAGGGAAACAACTTCTTCTTTCTTTTTATGGACCCTCCGGGGGTTGTTCCCATAACTTCCAGACTGGATGTGATCAGCAACAACTTTGAGTGCAGCTAGGTCTTGAATCTTTCCTGACTTTAATCCCATCTCAGCCATCTCCCTGTGCTTGACCATTTCAGAAAATGGTTTTGCCGATCTTAAACTAAAACTCTCTCATAGAAGGGAGCTTCTTGTATATCTATGAAAGTCATGACCATTTCTAATTCCATCATGGAAGGACTAACTTGGGTAGCTAGGCGTCTCCACCTTTAAGCATACTGTCTAAAAGACTCGTTAGACTGTTTCTTGATCTTGGTAATTTGATACCGATCAGGAGCCATTTAAGTTTGAAAACTGTATTGAGTGAGGAAGGCATGTGCTAGCTCTTCCCAGCTGTGGATTTTGGAGTTGTCTAATCTTGTGTACCACGAACAGGCTTCTCCAGTTAGACTCTTTTGGAATAATTGCATTCTGAGTTTTTCATCCTCTGTATAGGATCCAAGTTCTCCAATAAATACTTTTACATGTGTATAAGGATCTCTTAACCCGTCATATTTTTCAAAGTCAGGAGTTTTAAATTTTTCTGGGTAATGAACACCAGGAAAAGTACACTGATCAGCATATGAAACACTCCCGTGGGTTCCAATTCCTTTGATAACGCGAAGGGTCTCTTCCATTTGGAGGACTTTCTTTTTGATGTCACCAGTGTCTGGATCTCCAGTGGGATGGGTTGCATCATGAATTTTATTGGTTGTATCCAACTGTAGTTCAGGTATGGTAATGACCAGGATTCCTCCTTGTGTGGAGGATTCAGTATGTACGGGTATTTTCTTACCCTATGTATACTGGTGTAATTCTTTTAGTAGAACAGCCAAATCTGTAATTTGCTTGCTTAATCCAATCGAATTCTTTAAGAAATCGGATTACGCTCAACTGGTCTCAAGACGACATGATTATTATCGTAGTGCCTGTTGCCTTTTTAGACTTTGACCGGGTAGTAGGTCCGATTGATTCCCTGCGAAAGACTTGCATAGTTTAGTCTTTAGGGGATGTATGAAATAGCATGCTATGTGATGTGTCCATTTTAGGAATTTTATCATGCATAATGGATGTCAGCTGTTTGTAGCATGTATATGTACACATATCTTCATATTTCTCATTACATGGAGATATATATGGCATGAATTTACAAGTAATTGTGTTTACAAGTAATTGAAATGGAGAGCATGAAGAGACTTTCCTCCGTTTTGGGTTTATCGTAGGTCACCTATCTTAGGTTACTCTCATGACTTTTTTGGCATGAAGGTTCCTAAATCATCGCAATCTACTTGACGGGAAGTTAATCCTATTCTTTCAACTGGAGCGAATTTGGGTGGTGCCTTTCCCGAGCCTCGGAGAATCGGGCTTCTCACGAGTCCAATAATCAAACACCGACGGATAGCCTCCTGGTGGAGGGACCACAACACATACATTCACATACATCGCGTCTCACCGTATGAAATGATGACATGTCTGGGCACTAATATCATAAGCGCTTTATAGTCATAAGCACTAACATCACACGCAGATATGATGCGAAGCACTAAGTTCAATCAAGACATGCATTCGTATTACATTCATCCAATGTAAATGCAACATCCACACAAGCGGATAACAGCTTTGAAAAGATTGTAATAGCGACTTAAGTCCTCTTCTTTGAGTCCCCAGTGAAGTCGCCACCGTCGACATCGGGATTTTGGATGTCCTTTCCGCTACTTATTCTTTGGTGTTCTCATTTTAGGTGAGATTTATTTGAAAAAACAAGTGAAAAAGGTCCGATATGTATAATGTCGATGATGGGACCGCAAGAGTCGCCATTGGTTTTTAAATGGTTGTACTCAACACAACCGATAAAAGGTTTGCACATTGACCCAGTGATGTGACACTGGTAAACGGGTCGGCAAAACCGAGATTCGTTTAGGGTCCGGGGACTTGGTTATGCGGGGGGGAAGGTGTTAGGCACCCCCCGACATCCGTGTTATCACGGTGACCGCCTCTTTTCAAGAAACTATTATCTGAGTGTGTGTGTGTGTGTGGGTCAATGTGCTGTTATATGAAAGTTGTGCGAGGTCTCGTTCGAACCTATATACACAGGATTTGAATTTATGTAGAAAATTTAGTTTTTAGCAAGATATGGCAGTGATGTTTTATGAAAGAGGTTTTTCAAACCCTGATGCTCAATAGGAATTGAGACCTTTTACACTCCCATTTTTATTAAGTGAGCGGCTGGATTGATTTTATTTAACGGATGCGAGGCATCCGTATGAAAAATAATATACAAAAATAATGCCGACTTCCTTGTGGGTATGGAAACCATCTGAGGAAATTCAAACATCACTGAATAATTTACAAGCTGCTTACAGCTGAAAAATGTCCATCACGGGAACTAAATCTAGATCCAATAGGATGAATCTGTGATCACATGATTCTTAGGCGCACAGAATGTTGCAATTTGTATAAAAGCAATAAGCAGGTATATATATAAAAGCGGTAAATATATATATATGGACATGATCACCAACCACAAAGCACCTCAATGGGGCATCATTAATGTAAATAAAGCTGTTAAAAGCTATCAACCGCCACGGAGGAAACTCCAGGCGGGACAAAACATAAATAAAGTTGTAAAGCGATTAACTGCCACGAAGAAAACTCCAGTGCGAGGATAATATATATATATATATATATATATATATATATATATATATATATATATATATATATATAATAGCATAAATGCACCAGATGTAAAATCTGTGCTCATCAAAGCGAGTTCACCACAGCTTCATATATAAAAGTATATATATATAAAAGAGAGTAAACGCATTTATATAAAATCCAAGCTCATCAATGTAGTCCGACACACGCTTTAATATATATATATATATATATATATATATATATATATATATATATATATATATAAGCAATAAACGCCTCCAATCAAGTTTCAGGCTCATCGAACAAAGTTCTACACACACTTCATATATATATATATATATATATATATACATATATATATATATATAGAAAACAAGTAAACGCTCTGCATCAAGTTCAGGCTCAATCGAGGCATAACTCGATAATGTTAGTCAATATATATATAATATATATATACAGACTGGAATGAAACCACGGACCGAAGTCCGGGAAAAAGCAATCAACACGACTCTCAACGTGTAGAAGGCTGTGTGCAAAGATGAAGAGAAAGACTCTAAAGTGTGTGAGAAGGCTTATAGCTAACTGATAAAAAAGGCTTCTATATCTTTAGAGTGGGTAAACACTGGGCTTTTGTGGGTACAAAAGAGGCTATATATGAGCTCACAGTGTTTAAAAGTGGGAAAACATACCGTATGGCGAGTCTGAGAGCAAATTGTGTAGGGTTTTCCGTCTTTTTTCTCTTAAAATCAAAGACCCCAAGCCCTCTATTTATAGGCAATATGAGCCGCAGTACACAATGGTTGAGCCAGCAGTGTTCCAGAGGCGGGTGGTCTCGAAGTACGTGCACTCAGGCACTGTAATGTCCACTCGGATTTTGAGAAGTGCAATCTGGGCATCCGTTTTGAGGTATACAGGATCTATTTCGGACCGCCATTATCGAGAGTTGTACGATAGCATGGGATTAGAGTTTGTACGAAGTCATTAAAGATGGGACAATGCACTCCGGTCTTCAAGCTTCAACTTTCATCCGTTACCCCGCACTATAGTCACTCGGGATTGGTTAGCCTTGTGGGACATCGTTGCGTAGAGACGTGACGTGGCATCGTGTTGGCCGAGATGACGATGTTTCCCCTCACTGGTGTTATAGTCGGATTGGGCCGATAAAGCAGACGTTGCTCAGAATTCGCTGAGATTGGACTGCTTCAATTGTTGAAGGTCCTCATTGTCATCTTTGAGGTGCCCTGTCTTCCGATGTTATTCTTGGGTTGGTACAGTGTATCTCGTTGAGCGGCGAGATTGAAGTCGATGGCATTTGAAACAAGTATTTCGGGGGTTATCTCCGAATCGCATTCCTTGCGGTTATCACCAAGGTTGGTGGCTATTCCCATGGTTGGGATCGAGACCAATATCTCGGGGTTATTTTAGATTAATCGGTCTTCTCCTTGTGTGTGTTCCATGATTGTATCTCGTAGGTCTCGGGGTTATATCCGGGTTGGGCTATTGCTCTCAGAGTGTGATCTCAGGGTTGATGATGAACTCCCCGATAGTATCTCGGTATGGATTTGGATTTTCTTTCGTGGTTCTCTCTTAAAAAGATTTAATCTGTCCTCCCGCAATGTCGATGAATGATGAGTACAAAAAATTTTGAGTGTCTACAATCTAACCTCAAGAACAAGTTGTCGAGCTTATTCTTGACATTTCGGGTCAGCCAGAAAAATGAAGTCGTGGCAGTCACAACGATATAATGTTAGTAATATATATATATATATATATATAATATATATATATACTGATGGAATGAAACCACGGACCAAAGTCCCAAAAAAAACAAGCAACACGACTCTCAACGTGTAGAAGGGTGTGTGCAAAGATGAAGAGAAAGACTCTAAAGTGTGTGAGAAGGCTTACAGCTGACTGATAAAAAGGGCTTCTATATCTTTAGAGTGGGTAAACACTTGGCTTTTGTGGGTACAAAGAGGCTATATATGAGCTCACGAGTGTTTAAAAGTGGGAAAATACATCAGATGGCGAGTCAGAGCAAATTGTGCAGGGGTTTCCGCCTTTTTCTCTTAAAATTAGCACCCCAAGCCCTCTATTTATAGGCAATAAGAGCCATAGGTGTACACTGTATGAGCCAGTGTGTACAGAGGCTAGGCTGCAGGTGTGCCAGAGGCGGTCAGGTCGGCCGGGTTTTATGGTCAGTCGTCTCAAATCGTGCACTCGAGCCTTCGTAATGTCCACTCGGATTTTGAGAAGTGCAATCTGGGCATCCATTTTGAGGTTTACAGGATCTATTTCGGACCGCCATTGTCGAGAGTTGTATAATAGCATGGGATTAGAGTTTGTACAAAGTTATTAAAGATGGGACAATGCCCTCTGGTCTTCAAGCTTCAACTTTCATCCGTTACCCCGCATAATAGTCACTCGGGATTGGTTAGCCTTGTGGGACATCATTGCGTAGAGACGTGACGTGGCATCGTGTTGGCCGAGATGACGATGTTGCCCCTCACCGGTGTTATCGTCGGATTGGGCCGGTAAAGCAGACGTTGCTCAGACTTCGCTGAGATTGGACTGCTTCAATTGTTGAAGGTCCTCATTGTCATCTTTGAGGTGTGCCTGTCTTCTCGATGTTATTGTCGGGTTGGTACAGTGTATCTCGTTGTGAGCGCCGAGATTGAAGCTTATGGCATTTGTAACAAGTATTTCCGGGGTTATCTCTGAAACTACATTCCTTGGGGTTATCACCAAGGTTGGTGGCTATTCCCATGGTTGGGACTGAGACTGGATATCTCGGGGTTATTTCTGAGATTAATCGGTCTTCTTCGGTGTGTGTTCCGGTATTGTATCTGTAGGTCTCGGGGTTATATTCGAGGTTGAATCATATTTGCTCCCAGTGTGATCTGGGGTCAATGATGAACTCCGATAGTATCCGGGTATGGATTTGATTGTCTTTCGTGGTTCTCTCTTAAAGACAATTTGTCCTCCTATGATGTCGATGAATGATGAGTACAAAAATTTTGAGTGTCTACAATCTAAGCTCAAGAACAAGTTGTCGAGGAGTTATTCTTGACATTTCACGGGCTGCCTTGCAAAAAATGAAGTCGTGGCAGTCAACGATTTTGATGACCTTAAATCTGTCAATACGCTCATGTTAATTGTTTCACCTTTCGTGGGCTATCTAGACAAAACCATCATAAAACATGTTCCAAGCCATGGTAAAGTCTAACAATTATTAATGAAAACGCGTTGGGGCTCACAAATTCGTGTCAGAGTCTGTTCTTCATTTTTGGGTTTTCCAGAAATGAAGTACAGATCGAGTATGCTACTTTGGATCCTTATATCTCGCGTTGTGTGTTTGCTCTATGTGATCTATTGGTTCCAGGTTATAGCTAACATGTAATACTACATATCCATTACATAAAAATAGTATAAAAACAATAGAGCATGCAGATCTCGGCCGGTCAAACCATGTCAGAAGACATGTTCTTGAATTTTCTGGAATTTCCAGAAACAGATTTTGTTGATTAGTAAGCTAGTTTGACCTTCCACTGTGTTCAATACAATATTGATATAAAGGATCTAGAGACATATATCCATAGTAAACATAACAAGCTACAACTTAGTTACCATAACAGAATCAAAACAACAACACACTAGCGGTATCTAGTCCCTTGAAAAGTTGTCGTGGCCTCGTCTCGGGTCCAATCTGGTTTTCAGTTTGTAAAAGTCATGCTTTCGATCAACTAGGTTTGACCAAATATAACTTTTAACATGTTCATGATCCGGGCTAGATTCCAGCTTTGAGATCAAAGATCTCATAGCACACTATATGTTCAAACATTAAAAACATTGAACTCATTAACAGCCAGAGATCTACCAGACCTGACATTCGATTGTCAGTCACAAAAATAAACTTTTCCAGATTTTTAAAAACATCAAAGCCAAGCCTTTAGATGTTATGGATCTAACATCTAGCAACCCAGATCATCTATGTACACTATAAACAACATGTTTTAACATTAAATCATAACATCTAACATGGTCTTCAAGATCAGATTGTAAATTAGGGTTTTGTACCTTTCTTTAAAAAATCTTTATTCTTAGCTTCTGATTCGTTTGTGGATGACGTGGGGCTTGATTAGTGACTGAATTAACAAGGCAATTTCGTGGGTTTGAGCTTGAGAGATAATGGCTAAGTGTGGGTTGCATAAATGAGCTTTGTTTTGCTTTTCTCTCTCTTGAATCATACAAATTATGGTACAAGGCACACGGCTGGTGCATTGAATCTGATTACTGGCAATGCTATAGATCATAGGTAGGTCTAGGGTGGCTGGCCAGATCTTGGATAAGATTTGCCTAGCAATAATTCAACTAATGGGACAAAAGGGCATTTTTGTAATCTCAAGGGTATTCTTGTCCAAGGTGCTTGAATCTAGGGTTTAATCACTAGATTTTACATTTTAAAGTTTCCCAAATAATTACTAGGGTTTGAAAAAATTAAAATTAAAGTGTAATAAAATTTTAATTTAAACACACTAATTTAAAATTCGGGTTTTTAATAGGAAATTAGGGTTTTTAAAATAGGGTTCCTTAATACTATTAGGGTTCCCAAATTAATAATTAGGGTTTCATAATTATCATTATAATTTACTAAAACAGTAATTAGGGTTTCTAATTTTAGCAAATTAGGATTTTCAAAAAATAATTAGGGTTTCTCCTAATTACAGAAATTATATAATACACAGTAAAATTCATATAACACAATTACTACATAGTCTCGAACTCATAACCGAGTTTAACAATTAGGGTTTAATAACACAATATGAGGGTTATGACATAATTTATCATATTTGGCCCACCATTATCAGTCTACGCATTTACAGTACATATTTATAGTACTGAAAAATTAAAATATAATTAATATTATATTATTATTCTCATCTCTTGACCAATACCCAAATTTAGGGTTTGAATTCTATATCTGGTTTATCTTTCATATATAACATTATTAGTTAAGTTAAAATAATTAACATAATAATTTGAACTAAAATTCATAAAATAGTAATTATAATAATTCCAATAATCATTTCATATATTATTTAAATAATATAAAATCATATTTTCATAGAAAATAAATAATAAAGACATTTCTACTATAAAATTAATTATTATAAGTATATACCTTATAATTAGTAATAATTCTAAAATAAAATTATTTGAAATTATTCATGAAATAAATAATTTTATTTATCACATATATATATATATATATACACATTACTTGACACACATTCTCATCTTTAAAATAATAAAAAATTAATATGCAAAATTTCTTATATATTTATATAGAAAATATTCAGTTATTACATTCACCTCCTTATAAGGATTCCATCCCGGAATCACCGTTTTAAAACTCATACTTACAAGGGTACATAGCATACATAGTCATTTCAAATAGATCTCGATCAGTTTTGATCGAACCGATGTTTAACTATTCAATATAAAGCTTGTCTATCTGATTAAACGAAAGTTCGATTGCTAAGAGAACTCAAATTCCTTCTTCAAAATATTTTTATAAAATAATTTATTATATATTGGAAAATCATATATATCGAAATATACAAGTTATACGAATAATACCTGGAGTTGCATTCTTAGCTGTTACCGTATACTGGATAATTTTATTGAAAACTCTTGTGGTTGATTCTGTTTGTTTGTTTGTTGAAGTAGGTTCCGTTGTCACTAGAGTTCCGCTGCCTTTTCCTTTACTCGCGCTCCCTGTATCCCCTCCCTTTTTCAGATAGTCTTTCACCTTTATGCTCCGTTGATCCACACTTAAAACACCTATTGTTCATCATTGGATTGGGACAGTTAGGAGAGATATGTCCCTCCTGCCCACACTTGTAACACACAAACTTACCTTTAAGACACTCCCCTAAGTGATTCTTTCCACAATTTCCACACTGCGCAACTTATGTCTTTCCACCTCCTGGCCTACTTCTGGTATTCCCAATATTATCTCCTTTTCTTTTCCCAGTCTTACTGCCACTATTTTCTTCTCTGGCTCTAGCTTGATTTACTTCCCACCAAAAATTTGTCTCCCCTTTCATCGTATAGGTGACAAAAGCTGTCTTTTACCCATTCGTTACTCTAGCTATCACAAACATCTCTGCATGGTCAATTGATCCTCTAAATCCTGGATGTTCGATTGCTTTGAAGTCTTTGACGTTTGCTGATCGATTACTTGGTTGATTTCCCGCAGCTGGTATTCCGTTCTGCATAGCTTGAACGTCCACATTCGCTAAATTTTGTGTTGGGTCTAATTGTCCTTCAGCTTTGTTGATAGGTTCTTCTGCCTTTTGGTTTCGTTTTTCGTCTTGGCGGCATTATCTGATTAAATAAGATCATGTTCATCTAACTAATTCATCGTACTTTTCATAGCATAACACATACTGCTTTAAACATCTTCTATCCCCTTTGTGACATAACAGTCGGGAATCATTGCCATAACTTATACAAAAGTTGAGAATACCACTTTACACAGACATACTTATCGTATACGCATCATAGAATCATACATATTCAAATAACACTAACACTACTCATTTCATACGCCTTCACTAAGGATCAATTACTTAGCATTCTATATATTTCTATTATCCTTTATAATCCATTCTCACATAACTATACCTAGTTCGTCAAACCTTCCACACCTTATGAGTTTAAGAACTCACCACAAGAATGTGAGTTTAAGAACTCGAGCTTGATCTTTTATCCTTTAACTATATTCTACCTATCAGTCATACTATCATTTCTGGGTCCAAAGATTACACTTTCTCAGATAATCACCTCATTGAGGTAGCTTTTAATGTGAGCCTCTATTTCAGCTATTGGCTTTGATATTGGCTCGGTTATGGAGGTTGACTCCTTCTTTATGACCTGAGGGTATGCTAATCCTTATCTCACATAACATCTACACACTAACTATCTTGATTAACATATAGTATATACACAACAATTAATAGTTTTATAAGAGTTATCTTTTATTTTGTTTAACGATGAATTTATTCAATTCATCTTCTTTTAAACTCTATATGAGTTATCTGTATTTTCAATGTTACCCTCTGTTCTAAGGTTATAGCCTAAGGTCGATCCCACCTAAGGTTTCTAACCCTAAAGCTTTGATACCAACTTGTGACGCCCCCAAATTCGGGTACTTGAAACCCAAACTCGGTGCTTTACGATACCATTTCTATGAGAGGAATAATACTAATAATAATAACAATAATATAAATATCAAACTTAATTTACATATATCAAAGTCTAATCCCAAGTACGTAACCTTTACTACAATACATTACATGATAGATAATAAATATCATTGTCTTAATACTGACTAACTATTACAAAAGATAACATAGAATTATTTTGACTGCTTTCCTTTTCCCTTGTTCTGGCCTAAACATTCCGGTTGATCATGCTTAGCTGAAAACATTTAAATTTAAAGCAAGAATGAGCATTTGATTGCCCAGCAAGTAATAACAACAATAAATATAAGCTAAAAGGATTAAATGTTTTCTTTGAATAACACTTCTACAATAAATCAACAGTTGTGAAGTAAGCTGAACCAATAATAACAACATACCAAATCTATCTCAAATTTTTGAAACTACGTACTGACTATAACTGGAGATTAGTCGATGGACTATGAACATTGTTTTTCATTTTTGCTAGGGTTTAAGCGAACTTCATCCAGTAAACGTCATAACTTACTTGGACACGATGGTGATCTCGCCTAATGTGCCTCAGATTGATTAATACTACATACAAGAATGATATCATCGTTCACTCTATCCACCTTAGGTGCACAAAAGTTTTCCCATATTCTAATGTTCATACTTAGTCGGGAATCCGAACCAAAATAATCTGGTTGGATACAATAACGTTCTATCTTGTTCAACAATATTTTTATGTCTAGCTGAATCAAATAGCTTAGATGGCTTTTAAGTCAGCATATACATACTTGAAATCAATAAGCATGTATCAACATATGATTAAATACAATGGTTATCCAAGTGGGGACACTTGCCTAACCCTATATACGAATTAACGAACAGAATAAATATCTGAATTATACAATAATACAATGATTGGATAATGTAAGAACTTGTATGAATACAAAGATTGGATACATAATCCATAATAATAGAGTTAATAATCTGGCACAATAATGTGATTCTGAAACTTTCTTACTCATGTCTGTTGCATAAAGAAAATGCAAAGGTAGAATACTTGCACAATGTAAATAATAGATCAGATACTTGCTCAATAATAATTGGAGTAAGTTTAGGAAACTTGCATAACATGATATACATGTTTACACGAAATAAAAGTAGTGCATAAGGTTTAGATACTTGCCTGAACTGCTACTTATAATAACGCAACGTAGATCTATCTTTTATATCAAAACCTATTATTAATAAGATCATTCGTTCGATTAGAATAATATATCATATCACATAGTACTGCTAATTGCAGTCAACACATAACCTAATCACATTGTCATATATGTTTAATAGTCATTACATCATAAACAAATACGTATCTAGTAAAATTATCTAAGTCCAAATTAATTTTTGAAATATTTCGGTGTACCGACGGCTTTATCGGGTAAATATCGAGTCTAAGACTCTATCCTGCAGTTCAATAGTCATTTAGATATTTTAAATATCCGTCTTATTATTTTTCATAGCCTTATAATAATTTCTAAATAATTATTATAATTTATCATGAATTTTCAAACTCTGAAATCATTATTAAATGATTTAAATATTTACTAATTCTATTATCATTAATATTTAATTAATATTAAACTATTAATGAAACTCTTGCCAAAATATTAAAGTTATTTATAATAACTCAAAATATTTTAAAGTATTAATATTACCCTTAAATGATTTTTAAAATATTTAAAATTATTTTTAAATAATTACCATTAATATTAGAATATTAATTTATTATTTATCAAAATATTAAAAGTCATTAATTATAACTTAAAATATTTTTAATTCATTTATTTTCTTTTTAAATGATTTTTGATTCAATAGAACCATTTTTAAACTATTTATTTAATATAATTAGTAAATAAACTTAATATCATAAATATTAAATTATTAATAAAATTTACCTTTAAATATCAAAAGTTATATTTTATAACTTAAAATATTTTTAAACTATTTATTTTCATTTAAAATGATTTTTATAATATTAAAATCATTTTTAATTAATTTATTTAATATAATTACTAAATAAATCTAATATCATTAATATTTAATAATTAAAGAAACTTATCTTAAAATATTAAAAGTTATGTTTTATAACTTAAAATATTATTAAATACCTTATTATCATTTAAAATAATTTGTAATACAATAAAATCATTTCTAATTAATTTATTTAATGCATTTATTAAATAATTTAAATACCAATAATATCCAAATAAATATTAATATTTATGAAAAATATGTCAAATTATTAAAATTAATTTTATAACTTCAAATAATTTTAAAACTATTTTTGTAATTTTCTAAATTTATTTACTATTTTAAAATGATTTTAGAAATTAAATTAATTAATTTTACTATGTCTGTCGCTAAAACATTTTGGCGATAGAATCTGTCGCCTTAGGTGTTCTTGAGAAACCCAGGTGTTTATACTTAGTGTTCAAGCTTGCTTGTTTGACCATCAATCATTCCTTGTGTAATGTGTTTCTGGTCGAGTTAATGGTTAGATATCATAGTACAGATGTAATACTACACAGTTGAACAACAAACATGATCAAAACATGCATCATATACAAGATCTAAGCTCAAGGACAAGTCATCGAAAGCGTGTTCTTGATTTTTTAATTTGCCAGAAGATGAAGTCGTGGTAAATTCAACAATTTTGATGACCTTAAATCTGTCAATACGTACATTTTAATTGTTTTTTGCTCGTCGGGCTATCTAGACAAACCATCATAGAACATGTTCCAAGCCATGGTAAAGTCTAACAATAATTAATGAAAACGCGTTGGGGCTCACAAATTCGTGTCAGAGTCTGTTCTTCATTTCTGGGTTTTCCAGAAATGAAGTACAGATCGAGTATGCTACTTTGGATCCTTTAATCTCGCGTTGTGTGTTTGCTCTATGTGATCTATTGGTTCCAGGTTGTAGCTAACATGTAATACTACATATCCATTACATAAAAACAGTATAAAAACAATAGAGTATGCAGATCTCGACCGGTCAAACCATGTCAGAAGACATGTTCTTGAATTTTCTGGAATTTCCAGAAACAGATTTTGTTGATTAGTAAGCTAGTTTGACCTTCCACTGTGTTCAATACAATGTTGATATAAGGGATCTAGAGACATATATCCATAGTAAACATAACAAGCTACAACTTAGTTACCATAACAGAATCAAAACAACAACACACTAGCAGATCTAGTCCCTTGAAAAAGTTGTCAGGCCCTGTCTGGGTCCAATCTGGGTTTTCCAGATTTGTAAAGTCATGCTCGGTCAACTAGGTTTGACCAGCTATAACTTTTAACATGTTCATGATCTGGGCTAGATTCCAGTTTCAGATCAAAGATCTCATAGCACACTATATGTTCAAACATTAAAAACATTGAACTCATTAACAGCCAGAGATCTACCAGATCTGACATTCGATTGTCAGTCACAAAAATAAACTTTTCCAGATTTTTAAAAACATCAAATCTGAGCCTCTAGATGTTATGGATCTAACATCTAGCAACCCAGATCATCTATGTACACTATAAACAACATGTTTTAACATTAAATCATAACATCTAACATGGCCTTCAAGATCAGATTGTAAATTAGGGTTTTGTACCTTTATTTAAAAAATCTTGATTCTTAGCTTCTGATTCGTTTGTGGATGTCATGGGGCTTGATTAGTGACTGAATTAACAAGGCAATTTCGTGGGTTTGAGCTTGAGAGAGAATGGCTAAGTGCGAGTTGCATAAATGAGCTTTGTTTTGTTTTTCTCTCTCTTGAATCATACAAATAATGGTGCAAGTGTTAGACCCCGAGTTTTATGAAATAAAAGTATTCAATTTTTCTTATAATTACTATTCACGAGTTACTATTCACGAGTTACTATTCATGAATTACTATTCACGAGTACTATTCACGAAGCATAATAAAAATTTTTGTAAGAAGACATTACTCAATAATTGTTACAGTAAGTACTGTTCAATATTTTATTTTATTGATTCAATAATTTCTACGTTGATATTTTATATTATTGTTGTTTCAATAATTATCACGACACAGTATTTTCCATTATCGGATCAATAATTCATATTATTTGGATAATATTATTAGATAGCATTATTGGCAATGTCTAGAAAGTTCTGTCAAGGAGAGGTTCGGTCATCTAATTGTGGGCCAGTAAGGAGAAATCCTTATTGGAAAGCACCCTCTTTCCTGGAAACTGCCTGGTTGTCAGTATTGTGATTCTATAATATTATTTGTGAATAATTAATTATTGATAAGAAAAATATTCATTTTATGTGGTTATAGATGGAGAAATTTTTTTAATGTGACAATTGTTGAAAATTGATATTTTATCTTTTCTGATAAAATATATTAATATATTACAGTAATATAATAATGGTGATATTTTTACAATGAATGTGTGATATATAAATAAATGAGGAGGAAGAGTAGTTTTGTTGCATTAAATGCTAAACACATGTTTTTTGTGTTACAAAAAAATGTTTAAAACATGTTAAACGTGATGGTGTACACAAATTTTGACTGAAATCTGATTATAGCTTGTAAAATCGTTCGTTTGTGGATTTCGGTCAATTTCTGTTTGGAATTTGGAAAAACTTTCTTCTGCAAAGTTGTAGAGAATGGAATTTTCTATAGAAAGGACATGTGGTTCGAATTTTTCTTATAAAAGGGCTATTTATTATGAATTATTGAAGTTCCGAAGTTCCAGAATAATTAATTTTTGGAAGTTCTAATTGTTTTATTTAAGAAAAACGTTTTTTACACTTTGGTGGGCCCCACTTGCATGTGTTAAATTGCTGAATTCAGATTCAAAGGTGTGCTAAGGAAATTTTATTATAAATAATATTATTTTAATAAATTTTCTGCTTTGGTGTTCTAAGCAATTTTCTATAAATAGGTGCTTATGTTAGAATTAAAAATCACACCAGAAACTGAAGTTTTCTCTCTATTTCTCTCTCTATATTATCGAGTGAGTTTTTTGATATCTTAAGCGTTGCTATACGGTGCAAGTTCGTTCAGCGTTATTCCAGTCAGAAGTACTGCTCTTTTGAGGTAAGGGATAGTAAGTGATATTGTCGTTAGTATGTAAGGGTTATTATTTTTTTTAATTTTGAAATTTTTTTGAACCTTCAAAAATTCTGGAAAAATTTGAAATGATATTTTGATGAGTTTTGTAGACTGTGTCCAAAAATGATGATTTTTTGATATATAGATTAGGAGTTATGGATTTTATGAGAAAAGACTATTTTAAAAGTAACCGCTTATAACTCCTTGTGATTAACTCCAAAATTGATGAAATTTTTATTAGGAGTACATCTATATAATATCAGTATACTCTGTAAATTTCGGAATTTTTGATTAAAAGTATAATTTATGATAAATGTCGAAATATTCGGTGGTTTTGGCCATGTGAAAAATAGTAAATGAATTTTAAAAATTCTGAGAAAAATATATGTTCAATATGGGACTATATTATGCTAAATCCCTGAAAAAAAAATATTTTTGGAACTGATTTGGTATTTTTCATGAAAATGTTCTAGTTATGAGTAAATAAATTAAATATGTTATGTGAAGTAAGAAAATTAGAAAATATGATTTTATGGCTTGAGAATCATATATGAGGTATATGTAGATTTTTTTATGAGGGTTTTGGTTATTGGTGATGAAATTTTATGAGTTTGACATTTTAGGATGATTAAATGCATTTATTAGTAAAGTGTAAACAAATAAAATAAATTGTTTATAAGTTTAAGAAATGATTAAAATATTGTGGTAGTATTAATAATATTAGATTATGAGATTATTAAGTGATTTATAACATTTTGATTAAGGTGTTATGAGATCATTGATTTATGAATCTTACTCTTGAGATTAAATCTATATGTTGATTATATTATTTTTATTATCATATATAACATTCTTATAACCCTAATGATGATATTTCTCTTTGACTTGAGTATAAAGATGGGTAGATTATTGGTATGACCGTGACTGTAGGTTCTCTTTGGCTAGTAGTACAAAGTTTAATTGTTGACTGGTATGATCATGACCATTGAATTTATAATTGAATATCTTTAGCTTAAGTGCAAAGGTGAATTGATCAACATATATGGTTATAATTATGGTTTATATAAATTCTGAAATGATTATGTATTTCTTTGAGATATGAATATCTTTGACCTGTAGTGCAAAGATCAATTATTAATGAATATCTTTGGTCCGTAGTGTAAAGGTGACCCGTTGTTGAATATCTTTGGCATATAGTGCAAAGATGACTTGTTGTTGAATATCTTTGGCATGTAGTGCAAAGAAGAACAGTTGATGAATATCTTTGGCCCGTGGTGCAAAGATGAATTTATTAGTATGATTAAGAACATGAACTGTGATTTGGTATAACCATGATCTTTGATGTTTCAGGTAAAGACAGGTGATGAAAATTATCTTCATCTTGGATGCGAAGAGGAATTTAGAATCACAATTATGATTATGAGTTATTCATATGATTGTGGAAAGGAACTGTTGATTGATGTTACAGGGATAAAACATTGTTGGTAGACTTTTAACGTGGAGAAGATAATAGACTTTATAGTCTATTTGACTCTTCTAATGGATTGCTCGTTCCGCTGCAACTATGGTTGAAAAGTTTTATTATCTACCATATGTTCTAAATCTCTGATTTATTACTAATGAAGTCTATTGATAATGTAATTATCTTTAGTCATAATATTTTTTACTGAGCTAGTTGTGCTCACCCTTTTTGCTTCACAATTCCTTTCAGGTAATAAGAGTGTAGCTGGGTCGAGCGAGGATAATAGGGGAATAGTGTGATGGTTCGTGTGACGCCCCCAAATTCAGACACTCGTATCTCAAATTTGGTTCGCCACGTGCTAATTCTAACATCACACTAAAATCATTAACAACGGAAATAATAGAATAATTTACATTGATATAATATAAATATTTGCGTCCCAAGGTTTCGTAACCATTACCACAACAATCCAGTGATTAAACTTAAACATAATTAATCATCCTTAATACATCATAATACGCATAGAAATAATAATACTAATACTCTTAAAGAGATAAGCTACTCCGTAGCCTTGCCCTTCCCCTTGTCCTTTCCTGAGGTACCGTCTTGCTCTCCCTTTTTTAAGAAGGTTATTCATCTCAGTAGATTTTCAAGAGTCCGCACCAAGTCGATTGGTTTGGATAGATTTCTAACATATGATAACAGTCTAACCGAATCAAAGTTTTAGACAACTTTTATAATGTACTTTAAGAACAACAAGTCTAATGCTCGCAATAATGTCAAAATAATTGATTTTCGAATAATAATAGTCATTTGCTCAATATAAGTATATCAATAATTCGGATTCATACAATATACAATGTAGGAATTTAGATAACTTGTATTCGATATGTGAATCAATGGAAGTTAGAGAACTTGCACAAAATCCAAAGTTGTGAGAGATAGGAGACTTGCCTTTCGCGTTGATTACCACTTAAAGCGTAATATCACTTCAATGAATTACGTTATCCTATATATGTATGTATATGTATTCATTAGTCATATATTCTGGATATGCATTTTCACATACTTCCATCACACATACCTAAATTCATGTAGGCTACACACATTCAAACTCATAGATGCGTAACTCACATTGATTTTACCTTTAAAGTCTTTTGTACAATATGCTCATCTTTTGTAAATATCTCTTACTCTACATATTTTTAAGTTGTTTCACATATTAAAGAACCTTTAAGCTAGTTTTGACCCTTTATTAAAGTTATTCATATATTTCCATCTTTCAAAGTTAAAAGAGTTCATTACATAATTCAACTAGCCATAGTATTCATTATACTACATAATATTGTAAAACAACTTCTTTCTACATATGCTTGCATAATTTATCACAATGTTTAACTAGATGCGTGAACATGTCGAATATCTCTAGAGGCATATGCATCCTATTCTAATTGTTCCTAAGTTCACAATATAATTCATAGAGTTTGACATCTGAATTGGTTTTCAATCACTAAGATGTCATGACTATCAATCTATACATGCAAGGTACATTGAGTCCACACTTCATATGTATTTATCAAACCAATTAAGCTATAAACATATGCTCACAAGTCTAGATTCAGAAAGGCATAAGGTTTTATAAACATGTTTTTCGTCTTTTAATTTTTCTTTAAAAAGGTTATGATTCAATTCCAAATCTACTAAACACCTTGCAAAATACATTGATATATGTTTAGAGAGTATGTATGTTCTTGAAATTAAGTGGAGTGTAAGACTTCTTGCATCAAATAAGCAAACAAAAGTTCTTTTGCTGTTACAGCACCCCCCGTTGGGGCGGGCGTTTGTGCATTAGGACCCCCCGCCGGGGTGGGCATGCCCCCTGCTAAAATGCGAGCAGGTGTCCCCTGTTCACCCCTATTCGGATTTTTATGGAATTTTCACCCCAATTCTCGTCCAATCAACAAAGTAATCTTGTATAATTGTTATAAACTTTCTACATAACACTCCTAGCAAGCTTCTAACATTCCCACACATACAAACAATAAGTTTCAAAGATCAATTCAAGGTTTTTGCCATTTTTTTCAAAGTTTAACACATATAGCAATTTTCTTCTTTATGAATTCGTTACTTGATCATTTTACTTCGTTTAACTTTCATTGGATTCGTTTTTGACCACATTAACAATATCTAGTATCAATTGATACATTCTAGTAAGTTTCAACTATAAACATTTCAACTCAAACAAGTGTTTTCATACTCATGAACTTTAGAAAGCTTGAGTGTATGAACATCTAGAGGAAAGGTTACCTTTTTTGAAGTTGAATTGCTACTCTAGCTTCAATTTGCAGATTATATAAGCTCACAATATTCACACTCCTACTAGAAATCTCAGAGAATTCAACATTTACATTTGAGAGAGGAACCTCTATTTATAGAGGGAGGATTATCCAATTGGAGAATTTGCCCTAAGGTTTGTTTCCATGGAAGATTGAAGGATCCTTTGTGCAACAAGAAGTGGGTGGAAAGCATCACCAACTCTATCTCCTCCCTTCCCCATAGCCATCATTCCTCTCTTGGTTTTTCAAGCATAGAGTCCTAGGCTTTTTGTAAAACACGACTGAGCTCTTTTTTCATTGGAATGGGACAATGATTTTGGGACACCACCAATTCTCGAAAGACTTTAGTAGCACACTTAGGTTCATTTTACCCTTTGTTCACACTTGAGCATACATATACACCCACTCATATACTACACATAAAATCATATAATCCATGTACATTGATTTGTTTCAAGTAATAATTATTCTAGACTAGGATATAATTTAATTGAGTACCAATGCTACTTATTATTAATTTATTTATTTAATCAAGTTACTTTCTCTCATAGGTTTAAAATACCCATTTAATTATTCCTACACACATCAATATGTCACATAAGACTTTTATACAACTTGGTCAATTACCTAAGTCAAGCTTACTTTTATCACATAGTGTTATATAATAATTATTTTCATTACAATGTCACACTCACTTTATATTAAATGAAAAACCTTATTATATATGATTTCTCTTCACACTATTATTCATGATAATTAACTAATAACAAATAAATCAACCTCATTATGAAATTATTTACTTATTAGTAATACTAATTAATTCCATCATTAGATAAATTTGTATTTTCTCAATTCATCATATTGCCACACTAGGCATAACTCCACAAGTTTAAACTAAGCTTCTCATCGCTTTTGCTTCATTGCTTAATTATCACTTAGCTTAATCAATTAAAATGCTCATCAAAACACATGTCGATGGTATATATATATATTTATATTCAAATAAATATGCAAACAAATCTCTATTCTCAATATTATAATTTATTAAATTCGCGGATATTACATCCTCCCCCCCTTATAAAAATTCGTCCTCGGAATTGTACAAAGTTACTCAAATAAATGGGGATAATCCCTACGCATCTTATCCTCTAATTCCCACGTGGCTTCTTCGGTATCGTGGTTTCGCCAAACAACCTTTACAGAAGATATAATTTTATTCCTCAATGTCTGCTCCTTTCTATCTAGTATTTGAATAGGAGTTTCCTCATACGTTAAATTTTTCTCTACTTGAATAGGCTCATAGGAGATCACGTGTCTGTAGTCGGGCTTGTAGGGACATAACACCGAAATGTGAAACACATTGTGGATGTGTTCCAATTCAGGTGGTAATGCAACTTTGTATGCCACTTCGCCCACTCATTTCAAAATTTTGAACGGTCCTATGAATCTCGGACTCAATTTCCCTTTCTTTCCGAATCTGATCTTTCCTTTCCAGGGAGAGACCTTCAAAAACACAAAACTCCCGACTTCAAAATCTCGGCTCTGACGATGCAAATCGGCGTATTTCTTTTGGCGATCTTGAGCTGCTACCAATCTGGCCCTTGTTGTTGTTACCACGTCAACCGTTTGTTGAACTAATTCTGGTCCCAAAAGTCGTCGTTCTCCGACTTCGTCCCAACATAAAGGTGTTCTACACTTTCTCCCGTAAAGAGTTTTATATGGCGGCATACCAATACTCGCATGATAGCTATTATTTTAAGCAAATTCTACTAATGGTAAATGGTCATCCCAATTCCCTTTGAAGTCCATCACGCAAGCTCTAAGCATGTCCTCCAATGTTTGTATGGTTCATTCACTTTGTCCGTCGGTTTGAGGGTGATAAGTAGTACTTAATCTCAACTGAGTTCCCATTCGTTCTTGCAAACTTTTCCAAAATTTTGACGTTCGATCGGAGACAATCGACACTGGCACTCTATGTCGTGACACGATTTCCTTTACGTATAAATTTGCTAATTGGTTCAAACTGAATCGAATCTTGATAGGTAGAAAATGAGCTGTCTTGGTTAGTCGGTCCATGATAACCCAAATGGCATCATAACCCTTCTGTGCGATCGGAAGTCCAACCACAAAGTCCATGGTAATATGCTCCCACTTCCATTCTGGTATTTCCAGCGGTTGAAGTAGTCCACTAGGCCTTTGATGTTCTTCTTTGACCCTTTGACAAGTAAGACATCTACTAACGCATTCTGCAACTTCTCTTTTCAAATTAGGCCATCAAAAGTGATATCGAAGATCCCGGTACATCTTCGTGCCTCCTGGATGAACAGAGTACGTAGTATTATGTGCTTCTTGCAAAATTTCCTCTCTTAGTTCGGTAATAGCTGGCACCCATATTCGACCCTCAAATCTTAATATACCATCCTTATCTACTTTGAACTTTTCCTTCTCATTTTCTACTATTCTCTTCCTTATCTTCTCACATTATTCATCTTTCTCTTGTGCTTTTTTTACTCTACCCAATAACGTCGGGTGAGCTTCCATCACGAATAATTTTCCTCCTGCTTCTTTTGGTCCTTTCACCTCTATTTCCAATTTTTTCATTTCTCTTATTAATTCCTCCTGAGTTGTCAGCTTGAACAACTTTTCCCTTCCTTTTCTACTTAAAGCGTCGGCTACTACGTTTGCTTTTCCCGGGTGATAAAGAATTTCGCAGTCGTAATCCTTGATTAATTCCAACCACCTTCTTTGTCGCATATTCAACTCCCTCTGTGTGAAGATATATTTTAGACTCTTGTGATCTGTGTATATCTCACATTTTCTCCATACAAATAATGCCTCCAAATCTTTAAAGCAAATACTACCGCTACTAACTCTAAGTCATGGGTAGGGTATCGCTTTTCAAAATCCTTCAACTGTCGTGACGCATAAGCAATGACCTTGCCATGTTGCATTAGCACACAACCAAATCCTCTATGCGAAGCATCACTATACACTATAAATCCTCTTGTATCATCTGGTAATGATAATACAGGCGCTTCACTCAACCTCCTCTTCAATTCTCGAAAACTCTCCTCGCATTTGTTCGTCAACACGAACTTCACTGTCTTCCTTGTTAGATTGGTCAGTGGGGTTGCTATCTTAGAAAAATCCTGGATAAATCTTCGATAGTACCCAGCTAAACCTAAAAAAACTTCTTACTTCTGTTGGCATCTTTGGTTGTTCCCAGTTACTTACCGCCTCCACTTTTGCAGGATCCACGAAAATTCCATCTTGATCTATTATGTGTCCTAAAAACTGAACCTTCTACATCCAAAATTCACATTTCGAAAATTTAGCGTACATCTTTTTTCGTTGTAAGGATTCCAATACCATCTCCAGATGTTCGGCGTGTTCTTCCTTAGTTTTTGAATAAATCAAAATGTCATCAATAAACACTACTACAAACTTATCTAAGTATGGCTTGAAAACTCGGTTCATCAAGTCCATGAATGATGCCGGAGCATTGGTTAACCCAAATGACATCACTAGAAATTCGTAATGTCCGTAACGTGTTCGAAACGCCGTCTTTGGTATGTCCTCCTCCCACACTTTCAACTGATGATAACCCGTTCGTAAGTCTATCTTGGAAAAACACTTCGTTCCCTTCAATTGATCAAAAAGGTCATCTATCCTTGGCAATGGATATTTATTCTTAATCATCACTCGGTTCAACTCCCGATAGTCGATACAAAGCCTCAACGATCCATCCTTTTTCTTTACAAATAACATCGGTGCTCCGCAAGGAGACACACTTGGCCGAATGTAACCCTTATCTAGCAATTCTTGCAGTTGTATCATCAATTCCTTCATTTCCACTAGCGCCATACGATATGGGGCTTTTGAAATTGGTGCCGTTCCTGGTGCTAAGTCTATTATAAATTCGAGTTCTCTGTCTAGCGGAAGACCAGGCAGATCGTTTGGAAACACGTCTTGAAAATCTTTGATTATCGATATATTCTTCATTTCTACCCCCTTTTTCCGAGTATCTACTATATAGGCCAAATAACCTACACATCCTTTCTTTAACAATTTCTTGGCCTGCATCATCGTAAGGCAACACGATTGCTTGAGCGATGAGCTACCATAAAACACTACCATAGACTGATTTGAAGCCTGAAGGTTCACACTCTTCTCTTGACAATTGATTATCGCAGCGTGGCTGGATAACCAATCCATTCCTAATATCACATCAAATTTTCCCAGTCTAATCGGAATTAAGTCTACCTTTAGTTCGTGTCATCTAATGTTCGCATAATAGTTTCGGTAAAGAAACTCTACGGGGATTATTTCCTTATTTGCAACCTCTATGTTCAACAAATTTTCTAAGCGTTCATGGGTTATGTTTAGTTGCCTAGTAAATTCTTCAGACACAAAGGAATAGGTAGCGCCCGAATCAAATAATGCATATGCATTTATATTATTGATTGGGAGAATACCTGACACCACATCCCTTGTAGTCACTGCGTCCTGGACATTCATATTAAAGTTTCGGGCAGTTGGTCGGTTGGATTGCGTTAGTCCGCCAATCATCAGCTTGCTGCCCCCTCCCTGTTGGCCGCTTCCTCCGCTGCTCCCCTTCTTTGGGCAATCCTTGATTTGATGCTCAGTTGAGCCACACGTGAAACATCCCTTGATCTTTTTCTTTTTTGGGCGATTAGGTGAAATGTGCCCTTCCGGCATAGATTGTAGCAGAGACGTTCGTCCCCTTCCAAAGACTCCTTTGATGATTCCTCCCACATTTCGAACAAGCTTCAGTTCTTTTCTTAAACCCTCCTTGATAACCCTCTGACTGACTGATGGTTCGATTGTTGGTATTGTTGTTGTTGTTGTTACGGTTATCCCATTTCCTCTTTCCCAGATGGCTTCCACCACTACTACTCCCTCCACGAGTTTTTCCCACTACATTCTTGTTTTTCTTCTCCTTGTTGTATTGACTCAATGCCTCGCTACCTCCCTCAGCAATTATCGCCTTCTCTAATAATGTGACGAATGAGTCAATTTGAAGGACCAACACCTTGTTGAACAACCAAGGTTTTAGTCCTAGTTCGAAGCATCGAGCTTTCCTTTCTTCGGTGTTGACTTGATGTGTTGCAAATAGTGCGAGTTCATTGAACTTGGCCAGCATCTTTATACCACCGTCATCTCTCCTTGTTTCAGTTCTAGAAATTTTACCTCCATCCTATTCTTCATGCTCTTCGGGAAGTATTCTCGAAGAACAACGTCTGAAACCTTTCCAAGGGTATAATTCCTTCTCCCGCTCTCTGTTGATTTGCTTCCCACCAGTAGTTTGCTTCACCCTTCAGCATGTACGTAGCGAACACGGTTTTTTGGTCTTCACCCACACGAGCAATGGCAAAGGCTTTCTCCATTTTTTTGATCCACGTTTGTGCTACGATAGGATCGGTAGTACCCATGAATTCTGGAGGTCCTACGCTCTTAAAGTCCTTGAAGTTTGCGATCGGAGCTACTGGGGGATTGGGTGGTACTGGTTCGTTTCTTCCCCTAAGAGCTTCCCCTAACAAGTCAACAAGCCTCTGTACGGGTCCACTGGTCCTCTCTCATCATTAACCGATTCTTCTGGTGCAGTTACTCTACGTCTGGGCGGCATGTTTCTGCATCATAAAACTTTTACATTTTATCATTTAGTTATATTACTTGGACATTTCCTAATTAGAAAAAAATATTTATAACACGTTTTGGAATTAAGATCATTTATATTCATATGCCAACTCATTACATCATATTGTTATCTCTAGTATACTTCTATAAATGACAACACTTATCCCCTAATATCATAAAAGACGGGGATGACACTAGCTTACTACCCCTCTAACATTTTTTTCAAAAGTTGGGGTTACAATCATTTTACGTCTTACACAAAGACTAAGATCACAACAACATATTAACAACACATAATAAACTACTAAACTACTGAGATTTCCCTCTAGACTCAATCTAACATCCCACGCTCCACGGCGCTCTGATACTCCTTATGTGTAATGTGCGCCACCATATCCCGACTTATAGTATGTCGGGTCTGTCCTTGCTCAGTTGGGTATTGATTTACCCCGTCGACCAACCTCTCCATAGCTGTGCGTAGAGCATAGTCCATCTTGTTCAACTTCCTCCTCTTGCACCGCACCTCATCCTCTAGATCATCTACCTTGTCATTGGAATCCCCCCACTTCTCCTCGAAGTGAATTCTATCCATCACCTCCATCTCTAACTGAGTACGGAGAGCTTATTTCTCAGTCTTCTCACTAAGTTCCCTCTGCTCAGACTCTTCTAGTTTCCCTGCCAGCTCCACATTCCTAGCCACTGACCTATGAAACAAGGTTCCCAACGGGATCCCTACCTCCCTGCGTTGAGCAATTTCCACCTCCATCTCTTGTATAGCTAACTTCCACTTATGGTCCTCGTCCCTCAATTTTTGGAACTCAGACTCCCTCTCCCTAGCCTCCGTCTCTAGCTCTTCCACTCTACATCCTAACTCCAGAATCTGCTCCTCATATTCTCCCAACATCCGATCCTCGAAAGTAGTCCCGCGTCGAGTCCTCCATAGGCTCATGTCCCATAGGTTCCTCCTCCATGGGTTCCTCCACCCATCGGACTCCTCGGGTATAGACTCCATCTCATCCTCCTCGTCGTCATCATCATCGATGAGGGGCCCTTTAACGTCAGACTCTCGCTATCAATGGTGACTCAAATACCACGTGTATATCACGCGGCTCCTCTTCTATTACTCGACTAGGTCCTCCCATGTCAGTCATCCTACAATCACCAACATAAGACAAAACAAACAACAACTCCATTAGAATGTCAATAACATAAGTTCATTGTATATAATGAAGTTATATTCTAAAACACACTAAGTTATTCTCTATGAAACTCTATGTGAGTCTCATCCCTCTCTATCTTCCAAGTTCTCCTAAGTTGTAATCTAAGGACTCTCGCTCCTAAGGTTTATAACTATTGCTCTGATACCAACTTGTGACACCCCCAAATTCAGACACTTTATCTATCTCAAATTTGGTTATTACGTGCTAATTCTAACATCACACTAAAATCATTAACAACGGAAATAATAGAATAATTTATATTGATATAATATAAATATTCGCGTCCCAAGGTTCCGTAACTATTACTACAACAATCCAGTGATTAAACTTAAACATCATTAATCATCCTTAATACATCATAATACGCATATAAATAATAATACTAATACTCTTGAAGAACTAAGCTACTCCGTAGCCTTGCCCTTCCCCTTGTCCTTTCCCGAGGTACCGCCTTGCTCTGCCTTAACTGTAATGTTTTTAGGGAAGCAAGAATGAGCAACAAGTTTGCCCAGCAAGTAATATAGCAAAGAGAATGAACAGTTATAACATTTGAATCTTCAAGGATATAACAGTAAATGGTAGTTCAAGGATAACAAGAAATATCAAAAGTGTTTGATAAATATCACTAAAGATTGAAGGATATCCATAATATTTCAAGGTTTAATTACTTCGAGGTTCAATAAGAATGAACACTGAGCACCCTTTTTTAAGAAGGTTGTTCATCTCAGTAGATTTTCAAGAGTCCGCACCAAGTCGATTGGTTTGGATAGCTTTCTAACATATGATAACAGTCTAACCGAATCAAAGGTTTAGAAAACTTTTATAATGTACTTTCAGAACAATAAGTCTAATGCTCGCAATAATGTCAAAGTAATTGATTTTCGAATAGTAATAGTCATTTGCTCAATATAAGTATATCAATAATTCGGATTCATACAATATACAATGTAGGAATTTAGATAACTTGTATTCGATATGTGAATCAATGGAAGTTAGAGAACTACTTTAAAATCCAAAGTTGTGAGAGATAGGAGACTTGCCTTTCGCGTTGATTACCACTTAAAGCGTAATATCACTTCAATGAATTACGTTATCCTATATATGTATGTATATGTATTCATTAGTCATATATTCTTGATATGCATTTTCACATACTTCCATCACACATACCTAAATTCATGTAGGCTACACACATTCAAACTCATAGATGCGTAACTCACATTGATTTTACCTTTAAAGTCTTTTGTACAATATGCTCATCTTTTGTAAATATCTCTTACTCTACATATTTTTAAGTTGTTTCACATATTAAAGAACCTTTAAGCTAGTTTTGACCCTTTATTAAAGTTATTCATATATTTCCATCTTTCAAAGTTAAAAGAGTTCATTACATAATTCAACTAGCCATAGTATTCATTATACTACATAATATTGTAAAACAACTTCTTTCTACATATGCTTGCATAATTTATCACAATGTTTAACTAGATGCGTGAACATGTCGAATATCTCTAGAGGCATATGCATCCTATTCTAATTGTTCCTAAGTTCACAATATAATTCATAGAGTTTGACATCTGAATTGGTTTTCAATCACTAAGATGTCATGACTATCAATCTATACATGCTAGGTACATTGAGTCCACACTTCATATGTATTTATCAAACCAATTAAGCTATAAACATATGCTCACAAGTCTAGATTCAGAAAGGCATAAGGTTTTATAAACATGTTTTTCGTCTTTTAACTTTTCTTTAAAAAGGTTATGATTCAATTCCAAATCTACTAAACACTTTGTAAAATACATTGATATATGTTTAGGGAGTGTGATGTTCTTGAAATTAAGTGGAGTGTAAGACTTCTTGCATCAAATAAGCAAACAAAAGTTCTTTTTCTTTATTCTAGCACCCACGTAAAGTATGGCGTTTATGCATTAGGACCCCAATAAGGCGGGCATGCCCTGATACCTGCTCGGATTTTTGTGGAATTTTCACCCCAATTCTCATCCAATCAACAAAGTAATCATGTATAATTGTTATAAACTTGCTACATAACACTCCTAGCATGCTTCTAACATTCCCACACATACAAACAATAAGTTTCAAAGATCAATTCAAGGTTTTTGCCATTTTTTTCAAAGTTTAACACATATAGCAATTTTCTTCTTTACGAATTCGTTACTTGATCATTTTACTTCGTTTAACTTTCGTTGGATTCATTTTTGACCACATTAACAATATCTAACATCAATTGATACATTAGAGAAAACATTTCAACTCAAACAAGTGTTTTCATACTCATGAACTTTAGAAAGCTTGAGTGTATGAACATCTAGAGGAAAGGTTACCTTTTATGAAGTTGAATTGCTACTCTAGCTTCCATTTACAGATTATATAAGCTCATAATATTCACACTCCTACTAGAAATCTCAGAGAATTCAACATTTACATTTGAGAGGGGAACCTCTATTTATAGAGGGAGGATTATCCAATTGGAGAATTTGCCCTAAGGTTTGTTTCCATGGAAGATTGAAGGATCCTTTGTGCAACAAGAAGTGGGTGGAAAGCATCACCAACTCTATCTCCTCCCTTCCCCATAGCCATCATTCCTCTCTTGGTTTTTCAAGCATAGAGTCCTAGGCGTTTTGTAAAACACGACTGAGCTCTTTTTCATTGGAATGGGACAATGATTTTGGGACACCACCAATTCTCAGCACTTTAGTAGCACACTTAGATTCATTTTACCCTTTGTTCACACTTGAGCATACATATACACCCACTCATATACTACACATAAAATTATATAATCCATGTACATTGATTTGTTTCAAGTAATAATTATTCTAGACTAGGATATAATTTAATTGAGTACCAATGCTACTTATTATTAATTTATTTATTTAATCAAGTTACTTTCTCTCATAGGTTTAAAATACCCATTTAATTATTCCCACACACATCAATATGTCACATAAGACTTTTTATACAACTTGGTCAATTACCTAAGTCAAGCTTACTTTTATCACATAGTGTTATATAATAATTATTTTCATTACAATGTCACACCTCACTTTATATTAAATGAAAAACCTTATTATATATGATTTCTCTTCACACACTATTATTCATGATAATTAACTAATAACAAATAAATCAACCTCATTATGAAATTATTTACTTATTAGTAATACTAATTAATTCCATCATTAGATAAATTTGTATTTTCTCAATTCATCATATTGCCACACTAGGCATAACTCCACAAGTTTAAACTAAGCTTCTCATCGCTTTTGCTTCATTGCTTAATTATCACTTAGCTTAATCAATTAAAATGATCATCACAACACATGTCGATGCTATATATATGTTTATATTCAAATAAATATGCAAACAAATCTTTATTCTCAATATTATAATTTATTAAAATTCGCGGGTATTACAGTTCGGGTCTGTCAAAGTTTCTCAACACATTATAAAACGGCATGACATACAATATATAATTGTATTGAGGACTTAAGATGTGTGTGTCGTATATTATACGTCACTTAATAATTGATTTTGGTGAACAACAATAGGGTGAGGCGAACCCAACTTTGGAAGGGTGTTTTATCACTATCATACAAGATGTCTAATGACATACAACCTCGCGTTATCATAAGACATGGTTGTGAAAATCCACTCGCTGAGTATATCTACGAGCAGTACCTATATGATCTTGGAGTTTATTTGAAACATAATGTTCAATTATAGACGGTGGAGATAGTTATATGTCAAGAGAAGACTCACCATCGGAAAGAAGATGATAGTAATCTTCTCGTTTTTCTTTGGGGTCTATTGGGTCAACCAAGGATAATTCTGTGGGCATATGATATCTATCATAACTTAGATTCATATCCTCCTATGTACGAAGGTTTCCTTGAGCACTTCCCAAAGATTTTAATTTCTAAAACAGTTCTAGATTGTACCTTTATGTAAGGTATCACTGTGAGGTGCTGTCCATAGTTGGGACATGAGTCATAGTTGGTATTAAAACTCACAGTATATATGTTGTTGTATTTTGCACGACAATTGTAGTAATAAAGTTGTAGTTGTTTTCTGTACCATGTATTTGGCGACTCAGAATTGGTTGGATGGATTGGACCTATTTTGGGGGTGTCACAACAACGCATACGTGGTTTGGTGCATTGAATCGATTCTTTGTGATCTTATATAGATCATAGGTAGGTCAAGGGTGGCTGGCCAGATCTTGGATAAGATTTGGCTAGCAATAATTCAACTAATGGGACAAAAGGGCATTTTTGTAATTTCATTTTAATCTCAATGGTATTCTTGTCCAAGGTGCTTGAATCTAGGGTTTAATCACTAGATTTTACATTTTAAAGTTTCCCAAATAATTACTAGGGTTTGAAAAAATTAAAATTAAAGTGTAATAAAATTTTAATTTAAACACACTAATTTAAATTTCGGGTTTTTAATAGGAAATTAGGGTTTTTAAAATAGGGTTCCTTAATACTATTAGGGTTCCCAAATTAACAATTAGGGTTTCCTAATTATCATTATAATTTACTAAAACAGTAATTAGGGTTTCTAATTTTAGCAAATTAGGATTTTCAAATAATAATTAGGGTTTCTCCTAATTACAGAAATTATATAATACATAGTAAAATTCATATAACACAATTACTACACAGTCTCGAACTCATAATCGAGTTTAACAATTAGGGTTTAATAAAACAATATGAGGGTTATGACATATTTTACCATATTTGGCCCACCATTATCAGTCTACGCATTTACAGTACATATTTATAGCACTGAAAAATTAAAATATAATTAATATTGTATTATTATTCTCAACCCTTGATCAATACCCAAATTTAGGGTTTGGATTCCATATCTGGTTTATCTTTCATATATAACATTATTAATTAAGTTAAAATAATTAACATAATAATCAAGAACTAAAATTCATATAATAAAATAGTAATTATAATAATTCTAATAATCATTTCATATATTATTTAAATAATATAAAATCATATTTTCATATAAAATAAATAATAAAGACATTTCTACTATAAAATTAATTATTATAAGTATATACTTTATAATTAGCAATAATTCTAAAATAAAATTATTTGAAATTATTCATGAAATAAATAATTTTATTTATCACATATATACATACACATTACTTGACACACATTCTCATCTTTAAAATAATAAAAACAAATTAATATGCAAAATTTCTTATTTATTTATATAGAAAATATTCAGGTTATTACAAGATAAGTCTGCTACTTCACTATTCCAGTATCCTGTCTTCTTCTGAGGTAAGGGATATTATTTTGTTCCGTATTCATAGGAATAATATTTTCTTCCATACTCTATAGTATGTGAGTAATATTATTTCGTCTCGTATTCCTGATTATACCCTCATTTTGTTAAAGTATTGGTTCTATACTCCGTGAAATTATTAGAATATCCTTGAAATTTGCACTTCATCTAGTATTATTTCACAAGGATATTTTCTACACATTCTTGTTAAATTTTAAGCTTTTCATGCCGTATCATCATCCATGGTAGTATTCATTTTTATGGTACTATTCATAAAGTACTATTCACGGGGTACTATTCACGGGTACTATTCATAAAGTACTATTCATGAGTACTATTCCCGAAGTACTATTTACGGGGTACTATTCACTTGGGTACTATTCACCTTGGGAATTAATCATGACAAAAATTGATTTCTTTGTTGTCCAAATCATTTTTGATACAATATTATTCTTGAACTTTACTCCACAAAATAGTATCATGTTGGCAATTTGGACATTATTGAATTCTGGATAAATTAAATTATAAATCTTTAAAAATCTATCATTTGCTTTCTTTTAATTGAATTTGTATATCATTGTCATCATCCTCATGCTTATATTGTGATAAAAGTCATCTGTGGCTTACGTGCAAAAATGCACTATTGATTGTTATGATTATGACAAGAGATTATTCGGTATAATCATGACCGTTTATGATTACATGAATATCCTTGGCGTGTAGTGCGGGGATGATTCGATGATGTGGTTTATTTATTGGTGAGTCTCGTGATAAAATTAATGATAAACTTTTAAATCATAGAAGATAGTAGATATCATGCTCTACTTTACTCTTCTAATGGATTGCTTTTCATTGCGCAGCTTAAACTTGATATTTATTATATGTTATCGATTTTAAATTTGTTGAAGGCTAATGATAATTTATTACGCATTATCTTAGTCATAATATTTCTTCTTGGGCTAGTTGAGCTCACCCTTTGTTTTCATTGTTCCTTGTGAAATGAGAATATAAATTTGGGACTAGTCGAGGAGCAGAGTTATTGATCCATATGTTTGCATTAGTAGTCCTCACTATTCAGTGAAATAGTGTGATAATAATTGTAATGAGGACTTTGTTTGAGTTTGGATACTCTATGCGAGACATCATTCGTGTTGAAACTCTCAGCTACGTTTTGTCGTACTGTATAAAAGAAGTTTGTATTTAAATTATGTACCATGTATTTGGCGACTCAAGATGGATGATGTATACCTATTTTGGGGGCGTCACATAAAGGCTTGATTGTGTAGTCCTCGTGTCATACTACAAGTTCCAAACAACAACATGGAACAACTATCTAACACCAACAAGATCTCAGCGCTCAAAAATGGCTGTCAGAAATTCTAGGTTTCTGATCGGTCAACTCACTTTAACCACTCATAACTAGAGTTCTAGACATGATTTGACCATGATTCAAGTTCCAGAACAAAGACCATATGGCATAGAACATATCCATAACATGAATTACACATAACACCTAACACACACTGATCTACGAGCCCTGACATTAGGCTATCAAACCATTTTTTTCAATTTTTCCAGATTTCTAAAAACTTCTATTTCAGGCACTTTGATGTTATGGATCTGGGATCTAACAACCCAGATCACTACATGACACCCTCTAACACAACTTTTAACAACAAACAACAACAAATAACATGAATCACATAAATTTCTAAGTTTAGGGTTTTTATACCTTTTTTAGCCTTGATCTAGAATCTGATCATTGATGTTTGTTATTGGAGAGCTAACACATGATCTTAGCTTAACTTTATACACACTCTCAGTCTACATTTTCTAATTTTTAGAGAGAGAAGGTCTTGGAGAAAAATGAGAAGTAAAGTGGGCATTTTCTCTCTCTCTTTAATCTATATAAATGTTGTATACAATGTAATGGATGACATGAGGGGCTGATATTTGCTGATTTCAGTCACATGGGGTAGCTAAGGTAGTTGAGCAACCAAACATATAGCAAGATTTACAAGTTATGTCACAATAATGCAATAAGGGTATTGTGGACTTTTGGCTTTTAATTTTAATGGCATACAAGTCAATTATCCTTACCTTTAGGGTTTAGGGTTTGGGGTTTAACCCTTAGATTTTTGCAATATAATTTCTAAGATTTCCAAAATTAGGTTTTCAAAATAGAAAATTAACATTTCTAAATTATAATTAGGATTCTATAATTGTACTAAGATTTCCTAATCATAATTCAAGCTTGCTAATTAGGATTAATATTTCCTAATTAAAATTGCTAATTTAGCAATTAGGGTCATAATTGTACATTAGGGTTTATAACGGAACAATTAGGATTTCAAACTTTAAAATTAGGGTTTTCTAATTAATTAGTAGAGTTTCCCTAATTAAGTCTATAATCACAAATACGTACCTTTAAATTCCCAGTTTAGGGTTTTTTAAATTCTGAATTAGGGTTTCGGATTCCTGAAACTAAAATTAGGGTTTCGAGAACCGGTACTAGGGTTTCTTATAAATAGTAAGAATTTTCGAACTGAACGTTGACGTTCTTAATATAATATTAGGGTTTGCAACCTATATAAGTTATCTGATCAACCCTTAACCCCTAATCACATATTGTACAGATATACAACCATATACACAAAACATATACACTTAAACCCTTAATCCTGAATAATTCTTTAGAAAGATTTTAGATTCACAAAATTTCTTCCTGAAAATATCGAATTCATTCACTTATTTTATGCCTAGGTTTATTATTTAACCTTAATTCAATATTTTAAGATTTTATAAATATCCAAATTCTCGGGTTGTCACAATACCAGTGGTAGCAGTCATCGAAGTGGTGACAACAAACGTGGAGGGAATTAACATGCCAGAAATGGTAACCACTTCGGTGGTAATCATGGCCAAGATAATAAAAGTAGTAATTTCAAGAATACAAGATTCAATAATGATGGAAAGACGTTAGCACCATCACCCATTTCCAAGGAAGGAGAACGACCACCAATCATATGCTTCAAGTACGGAGGGGAGGGACACATTAGTCCAAACTACACGATGCAGTCCAAAGCATGTTATAATTGCGCAAGAGAAGGTCACCCAGCCCGCTTTTGTCGTGCAGTGAAGTCATGTCCAACTGGGATGGAGACACCAAAGGTCGTCTTAGACAAGTCAAAGTCAGTAGTTCAAGGGAGAGCGTTTGTCGTGACCTTTCAAAAAGCGAGGAACCCGAACAAAGGTATCACGGCTAAGCTAATCATAAACTCTTGTGAAGTTTATACCTTATTTGATATCGGTTCTACCCATTCTTTTATTTTTCCTACTTCCGTTCAACTTTAAATTTAACTCTGGACAAATTAGACTTTGACTTATCTGTTGAAACTACGTTGGGAGAAACCTTCATTACATCCATTATTTATAAATCTTGTTTGATTCAAATCGGCAATCGCACGTTACCTGTCGATCTTATCTCTTTGAAAATACTTGCATTTGATGTGATTTTAGGGATTGATTGGTTAACTACTCATCATGCTAAAATTGATTATTTTCGTAAGGTTGTTAGCTTTCATATTCCTAACCAACCTATTATGCGAATTCAAGCAACCAAACCACTAAAGTCAATCACTGTCATATCAAGCCATAAAGCTATTCGTTTATTGAAAAATTGATGTCAAGCTTTCTTAGCCCATGTCACATATTTAAACAAAAATACGTCAGATTTGAATGATATTTCTATTGTTAATAAATATCTTGACGTACT
Organism: Panax ginseng; assembly: GCA_020205605.1. Taxonomy (NCBI): domain Eukaryota; kingdom Viridiplantae; phylum Streptophyta; class Magnoliopsida; order Apiales; family Araliaceae; genus Panax; species Panax ginseng. The sequence continues at coordinate 103,795,464 of CM035143.1, forward strand.
CCCTGAAGAACATTCTGGCCTACCCCCAGAGCGTGAAGTTTAATTTGGTATCGACCTTGAACTCCTTATAAAACCCATTTCCAAAGCCCCATAAAGAATGTCTCCTATTAAACTTCAGGAGTTAAAAACCAAACTACAGGAGTTGTTAGACATCGGTTTCATTCATCCTAGTACGTCTCCTTGGGGTGCTCCTATTCTATTCGTAAAGAAGAAAGATGGATTTATGCGACTTTGTATTGACTATCGGGAGTTGAATCATGTCACCATCAAAAATAGGTACCCGTTGCGTCGCATTGATGACCTGTTTGACCAGTTGCAAGGTACCAAATTCTTTTCAAAGATCGATCTTCGTTCCGGATATCATCAGTTAAAGATTAAAAATGATGACATTCCAAAGATTGCTTTTAGAACTCTGTATATGCATTATGAATTCCTAGTCATGTCTTTTGGATTGACTAATGCTCATGCTGCCTTTATGGATATGATGAACCGAGTATTCAAGGAATATTTGGATCATTTTTTTTTCGTCTTTATTGAAGACATCCTCATTTACTCCAAATGTCGTGAAGATCATTAATAGCACTTGAGGCTGATACTCCAAAAGCTTCGTGAAAACAAGCTTTATGCCAAGTTGAAGAAATGCGAGTTCTGGCTTGAGGAAGTAACATTCCTTGGGCATGTGATATCAAATCATGGAGTAACTGTTGACCCAACGAAGATTAAAGCAGTTCAAAGCTGGGACCAATCTAAGTCAGTGACTGAAGTACGTAGCTCTCTAGGCTTAGCCGATTATTTTTCGGAGATTCATGGAAGGGTTTTCTCAAATTTCTACTCCATTAACTCAGCTGACTCGAAAAGATAAAAATTCGGTTGGAGCGAGGAGTGTGAGAAGCGTTTTCAAGAACTCAAAGAGGAGATTCATTTCAACACATGTTCTGATAATACCATCTGGTTCGGAGGGATTTGTCATCTATAGCGATGCTTTAGGCAAGGGGGTTAGGATGTGTTCTCATGCAACATGGGAACTTCATAGCATATGCCTCACGCCAACTCAAAGAATATGAGAGGAGTTATCCTACTCATGATCTAGAGTTGACAGATGTCGTTTTCGCTCTTAAAATCTAGAGGCATTACCTATATGGGGAGAAAAATGCGATTTATACGGATCATAAAAGCCTCAAATATTTCTTCACCCAAAAGGAACTCAGCATGCGACAACAGCGTTGGCTCGAGCTCTTGAAAGATTATGATCATACCATTCTCTACTATCCTGGAAAAGCGAACGTTGTAGCTGATGCGTTGAGTAGAAGATCATATGCGGGTATGAGTGCGATATTGTCAACGCAAAGGCCCATTTTGAATGACTTATAAAGGATAGAGATAGAGTTAAAGACTCCAAAGACCCACGTGATGATGGAAAATATACGAGTAGAACCAACTTTAATTGATAAAGTTAAAGCTGCTCAAGCTACGGATCTGGAGCTGATGCGTATGAGGAAGAAAGTACAAGAAGGTGCTATTTAAGAAGCAAGAATTAATGAAGAAGGAATACTTCGAGTCAAATCCAGACTTTGTGTTCTTAACGACCCTAATTTAAAGTATAAAATCATGATAGAGGTACACAACACACCGTTTGTAATCCATCCTGAGAGTACCAAAATGTATCGTGATCTTTGACATACATTTTAGTGGAGCAATATGAAGAGAGAGATACAGGCTTTATCTCAAGGTGTTTAACTTGTCGACGTGTCAAGACAGAGCATCAAGTGCCAAAAGGTCCATTGCAACCACTTGAAATTCTAGAATGGAAGAGGGATCACATTACCATGGATTTCGTTACTGGTCTTCCCAAATATTTTCAAGGCATAGATGTAATTTGGGTCATGGTTGATAGATTAACAAAGTCTGCTCATTTCTTACCTATACGAGAAACTTATTCACTTGAACGTCTTGCTTGTATATACATAAATGAGATTGTAAGATTGCACGGTATGCCAGTATCCATAGTTTCTGATCGAGACCCAAGATTCACTTCACAATTTTGGGTTAGTTTGCAAAAAACTATGGGCACGTATTACGATTCAGTTAAATATATCATCCTCAGACGGTTGGATAGTCGGAGATGACTATTCAAACTCTTGAGGATCAATTAAGACTATGTGTCCATGACTTCAAAGGAAGTTGGGACAAGTTCTTGCCATTAGTGGAATTCTCCTACAACAATAGTTATCAAGCAAGTATCGGTATGGCTCCATTCAAGGCATTGTGTGGACGCAAGTGTCATTTTCTAGTATGCTGGGACGAGGTGGGTGAAGAAACGTTATTGGGACCGAAATTGGTACGCATGATTACGGAAAAGATTCAAATGATCCGGCAACATATAAAGACCTCACAAGATAGACAAAGGAGTTATGCTGATCTTCATCGAAAGGACTTGGAAGTCAATGTTGGAGATCATGTGTTGTTACGTGGTACTCCATGGAAAGGAGTTACGAGATTTGGAAAGAGAGGAAAGCTCAATCCTCGATTCATTGGCCCATTCGAAATCCTTGACCGAGTATATCTCGTGTTCATAATGTTTTTTACATATCCATGTTACATAAATATGTGGAATACCCGAACCACATTATTTAATTTGAACCAAAAGAGATAGCGAAAACTTTAATGTATGAAGAGGTACTTCTTAAAATCTTAGATAAGAAGGAACATGTTCTACGCTCCAAGGTTATACCTCAAGTTAAAGTTTTGTGGAGAAACCACGATATTGAGGAAATGACCTGGGAGTTAGAATCTGAAATAAAATTAAGGTATCCTCACCTCTTCGTCATACCAGGTACGTACCCCAATTTCAAGGACAAAATTTTATAAGAAGGGGAGATTGTAAGACCCCAACTTTTATGAATACAGATTTTTTTTCTCAAAATACATTTTTTTAATATTATGGTGTGGATTTGTTATAATGTTATAGATATGGGTAATATTTATAAATTTTGCAAAGTAAGCAAGTTGTTATAAAATATTCGATGGGTCGAGGAATATTCGTACGACGGCACAATCATTGGTGGACCCAACAACGAAATTATTTTCAAAGTTAGAAAACGACATAAATATCTTTTTATAAAAATAACGGCGAAAGTTTTACCGTTAAGTGTTGAAATACCAGGTGATAAAAGTACAGTAATACGTGTGGTTGCATAGTAACACACGGTATTGATTATTGATACTTACGTGAGAAGTCACTCAGTTATAGTCAATTGTTGCTACAGTAATTGCTGCATAGTATCTCACGTTATTGATTTAATTATTGTTACAATATTTTATATTATTAAATTAATAATTGAGATGACAAGTTATTCGTTTTATTATTTGCATTATTAACATTGTCTAGAAAGTTCTGTCGAGAAAAAGGGTTTGGTCACCTAATTGTGCGCCAATAGGGAGAAATCCTTATCGGAAAATCCCCTCTTTCCTGGAAATGTTCTGGTTGTTAATATTGCAAGTTATATTATTGATGAATAAATGTTGTTAAAAATATTGAGGGGACTTTTATGAAGTATTTGTTGTAAAGTTTGGCATATTATTTGGACCCCCACTTACCCATTTTTCGAAACTGTCGGTAGAGAGTTATCTTAGTTTTGTTTTATATATATATATATATATATATATATATATAAGTATTATATATTTATATATATATATAAATGTTGTCGAGAGAAGGAAAAAATGGGGGGGAGAAAGAGTTGTGTGGGTGGAAGGTAATATATATATATATATATATATATATATATATATATATATATATATTATAATAAGTTTTGTTTTTTATGAAAAATAGAATATATTATATTTTATTATGCATAATATTTGCATAGTGTTTTCATAGTAAATCATGTGAATTTAGAATTCAGCCGTTTTATTTTGTGATTTCTTCCACTGTGCAGTCCGTGATTTTCTTTTTCAAATAGTATCCTGTCATTCTTCTATAAATCGGATGCTTAGTTTAGAATTGAAAATCACACCAAAATCAGAAAATTCTTCTTCTGTAATATTGAACGTATTTCTTTAGAGTTTAAGGAAGGTTGGAGCGTAGAAAATAGTATAAGTTTTCTTCAAGAATATTCTCGCCCTACTAGTCAGAAGTACTCTCTTTTTAAGGTAAGGGATATTATTTTTGTTCAATATTCGTAAGAAATAAATATGTAAGTAATATTATTTCGTTTTCAGATTCCAAATTCTACGCTCATTTTGTTAAACTATTGCTTCTATACTCCGTGAAATTAGTAGAATATCCTTGAAATTTGCGCTTCATCTAATATCTTTTCATGGAAATATTATTATGAACATTCTTGAAAATTTTTAATCTTTTTATGATGGGGTACTATTCACGGGGTACTATTCACTCGGGTACTATTCACCTGAGTACTATTCACCCGGGGTACTATTCATGACAAAAATTGATTCCTTTTCCATCCAAATCATTTTTGATACAATATTATTCTTGAATTTTACTCCACAAAGCAGTATCATGTTGACAATTTTGACAAGTATTGAATTTTGGATAAATTGAATTATAAATCTTTAAAATTTATCCTTGCTCTCATTTAATTGAATTCTTATAGCATTGTCATCATCCTCATGCTTTTATTATGATGAAAGTCATCTTTGGCCCGTAGTGTATAGATGGACTGTTGATTGGTATGATTATGACCAAGGATTATTCGGTATAATCATGAATGACCTGTAATATTATCAATGATGGGGTAAAAGTCCTCATTGGCCCGTAGTGCATTGATGGATAATTGTTGGCATGATCATGACCATTGGTGATAACACAAATATCCTTGGCCCGTAGTGCATGAATAATTCGTGGATGTGATACTAATGAATATCCTTGGCTCGTAATGCATAGATAATTTAGTGATGTGGATTATTTATTGAGCTAAGTCTCAGCGATAAAATTGATGATAATTTTTTAAAATCATAGAAGATAGTAGATAGCATGCTCTACTTGACTCTTCTAATGGATTACTTGTTTCACTGTAGTTAAACTTGTTGTTTATTGTATTCTATAAGTTTAACACTGTTGAAGGCTAACAATAATTTATTCTACATTATCTTAGTCATAATATTTCTTACTGGGCTAGTTGTGCTCATCCTTTTGCTTTTATTGTTCTCTTCAAGAAATGAGAATGTAGCTGGGACTAGCCGGGGAATGGAGTGACGGTCCGAGATGGTGGTTGTAGTAGTCCTCCCTATTTTATAAAATAGTGTGATAATAATTGTAATGAGGACTCCTTTTGAGTTTGGATATTGTTTAGAAGACAATATTCGTGTTAAAACTCTCAGCTATGTTTTGTCGTATTTTACACGACAGTTGTATAATTAAGTTTGTATTTGTATTCTGTACCACGTATTTGGCGACTCAGAATGGGTGATGTATACTTATTTTGGGGGCGTCACATTATTCACATCTATACAGGTTATTGATATTCGCACTTTGTGCAATTGAATTTATGTTCTATTATTATTGAACTATAAATTTGTTAAAGTTATTTCATTCATGAATTGTTTATGATATGTATCTATGCTAGTTATATCAGGTAGATCAAGCATATTTAAATTTGTTAAACCAAATATGTTTTGAAAGTTGTTCCTAAACAATTGATTTGGTAAGGATTCTTGACAGGGAAAAAGAACAATTGGATTAAAGCATTATTGGAAAACAATTGTTGCTCGTACATTGAGTGTTTATGCATAATATACCGGGTATGAAATGTTGATCACCTTGATTACCAAAACTTATTGAAAGGACCAGTTTAAATACTTACAACCTGTAGACACTCGAAATTTTGCATTCCTGTTACTAACCTTGTAGGAGGGAAAAATCGTCTTCCAGAGATAACCCTGGAAGTGAAATCAGCACAGTCCCGGAGACAACCCCCGGATACTAAGTTCTAACATCTCGGAGACAACCCCGGGGAATGCAGTTCTGAAGACAACCCCGAAATTCTCAGTTTCATCTTGGAGATAACCCCGAGATCTTCATTTCCAATCTCAGAGACAACCCCAGGAGATACAGTTCAAACCTCGAAGACAACCCTGAGGTATCAAGTTGTAGTTCTTGAGATAACCCCAGAAATGCTTGTTTCAAACCATTGCGATCAGCTTCAACACTCGGTGATAACCTCGAGGCACACAATCCAAAACTTGGAGATAACCCCGAGAGGACAGGCACACCTTAGAAAACCACGAGGACATTCAAGATTCACGATGAGCCCAATCTCAAAGATAACCACGAACAACGATTTGCTTCAAATCATTGACCGGAGAGATAGCCACGGTGAGGGGAAAAATCGTCATTTTGCCACCTTGATCCCCCATTGCGTCATCTTAACAACATCTCAACATCCATTCTACATAGAAGTGTCCTACAAGCACCAATGGCTCCAATCCCGAGTGACAACTACAAAAGACAGCACAACGGATAGAATTTGAAGCTTGAAGACCTGGGCATGGTCCCATCTTCCCGACTTCGTACAACCTCTTATCCTATGTCATTGTGTAGATCTCGACAATAGCGTGCCGTAAAATGTCTTACACACCTCGATCGGAAGCCCGAATTGAAGTTCTGAAAAGTCGAGCGGATAACATTTGCAGTGCACGTGCCGAACGGCGGGACCATGGAGCCCAAGGTACCTCGGTTGCTGCGGTACACACTGCGCTGTTCCACCTTTATAAATAGAGGGCTTGGGGAAGCCATTTTGCAAGGAGAAAATGCGAGGAAGCCCTGTCTAATTTGCTCTGTACATGCTATAAATTGAGTGATTTCTCATTTCAAACACTTGTGAGCTTATATTTGGCTATTTTTTACCGGTGGGAACCGAGTGTTCATCCATTTAAAGTTATTGAAGTCTTCTTTGATAGTCCACTGTAAGCCTTCTTACATCATTTAAAGCATTTTCTACATTTATTGCACACATTGTTATTCACGTTGAGAGTCGTGTTGTGTGCGTGTGCCCGAACTTCGGTCTGTGGCTTTTTATTTCTTTTGTATATATATATATATGTATATTATATATATATATATATATACTAACATTATCGAGTTATGCCTCGATTGAGCCTGGATATATATCCAGAGCGTTTATTGCTAATATATATATATATATATATAAGCATTAAACACTCCAGATATATATGTATATATATATATATATGTTGTTGTCATCAAAGCGAGAGTTAAACAACAGGTTTATATATATATATATATATATATATATATATATATGTCGTCATCAAACTCTGTTTGATTAAGCCTAGATTATACTTCAAGTGCGTTTATCGCTTTTATATATATATATATATATTTACATTTCTGTCAAGTCTGAAATTTTCTTCGTGGCCTTTTACTACTTTATTTACATTTTTGTCAGGCCTGGAGTTTATTTCGTGGCCTTTTACTACTTTATTTATATTTTTGTCCACTTTGGAGTTTACTTGATATGGTTGATCGTCTCCTATATATATATATATATATATATATATATATATATATATATATATATATATAGACACTTGAAATTTTACGTACTCACATCACTAATAACATTGCGGGAGGACAAATTAAATCTTTTCGGAGGAACCACGAAAGACAATCCATATCCATCTGGGATGTGGCGCCCCAAATCCGGATACTTGAAACCCGAACTCAGTGCTTCACGATACCATTTCTATAAGCTGAATAATACAATAGTAATATTACATTCAAACTTAATTTACATACATCAAAGTTTACTTCCCAGGTACGAGACCTTCAAATACATTCCTTACAATACTTGAATAGATATCCATACAGCTATAACCATTAACTCATAATACACACTTATTCGATCAGCTTTCCTTTTCCTTTGTTCGTGCCTGAGCCTTCAGGTTGCTCATACATAACTGAAAACATTTGATTTAAGCAAGGATGAGCATTTGAGTGCCCAGCAAGTAATAGCAATTATATATATAAGCTGAAAGAATATAAGTATTCCCTTTACATAACACTTCTACAACGAATCAAAAGTTGTGAAGTAATCTGTACTGATAAAAGATTCACATAACAACTCTCTTTCAAATTCTTGAAATGAGGCTCTACCCATGAATAGGGTTTAAGAAACATACTATGAACATTCTTTTTCATTTTCGAAAAGGTTTAGCAGAAATTCATCCACAAACCGTCATAACTTACGGACACGGAGGTGATCGACTCTGTTTGTACCTGTATTGATCAATACTACATAACTAGAGCGACATTCATCGCTCATCCTTTGTCCGTAAAAGCGCATAAAAATTTTCCCATTATCGGGATGTTCATACATGCACAGATCCAAACCCAAAGGTTTTAATCTTGTTCAACAATAATATGTAATTCAACATATATGTATACGGGTAATTGACATGGTATATCAACATGTGAATAAATGCCATGATTATCCAGTGGGGACACTTGTATAACCCTTTAGAAATCAACTTAACGAATATATATACGAGCTAACATGTTGATAATCAAAGCGTACATAATGCATGCGGGAATAGAATAATTACGAAACTTCTTACTCATGTCCATTGCATAAAGAAAATGCAAAGGTAGGATACTTGCTGATTTCTTTGATTACAAATCTCAACTTAGACCTTATCTCTTTATCACAACCTATCAATAAACAGGTCATTCGTCCAGATTAGAACATAAATCATAACACATAAAATCTTTGTCAATTATGGTCGATTACATAGTCTAATTATGTCATCACATTCTATACTTTTATACATTTTCAAATATCTCATCCATGTTCTTACGGTGGTCTTTTCTTTCTATTATAGGGTTAAACGGGTTGTCGGCGTCTGGCTTGACTTTATTGGGTACATACTGAGTCTAAGACTCTTATTCTATACCTCAACATCTGTAAATATCAGACATTTTACTTTTAATTATTTTCGAATTTTTTCCCAGAAATTGAAAATTTAAAATAAATCAAATCAGTCACTCAAGGCTTATAGTGATATAACTGTTACTATGGTTGCTCTTCACCAAATCCTGGACTTCATAACCGGTTCTCTAGTCAGCTAGTTTGACCGGATATCACTTTCAAACATCGGAATTATAATTATATGACTTAAACATCAAACAATTCTATTATCATTAATATTAAATTATTAATGAAATCATTGCCAAAATATAAAAGTTATTTATAATAACTTAAACTATTTTAAAACATTTATTTTACCCTAAATGATTTTTAAAACAATTAAAATCATTTTTAAATAATCATCATTAATATATAAATATTAATGTACTATTTATCAAATATTTAAAAGTCATTAATTATAACTTAAAATATTTTTAAATCCTTAATATCCTCTTTAAATGATTTTTAAATAAATAAAACCATTTTAAAACTATTTATTTAATATAGATATTAAATAAACTTAATATCACAAATCATTAACTAAATATCATTAATATATAATTATTAATGAAATTATCTTCTAAATATTAAAAGTTATATTTTATAACTCAAAATATTTTCTTATACCATAAAATAATTTTTCATGATTTTTCATGAATTAAAACTATTTTAAATCATTTATTTAATATTATAATTAAATAAATAAATACCTTTATATTTCAAAAATATTAAATATTTATGAAATATACTCAAAATAATTAAAACTATTTTTCGGACTTTAAAATAATTTTTCATAATTTATTTGGTATTTTAATAATTAAAACTAATTTTTCTAATTTTAAATTAATTTCCGAAAAATAAAATGTTAACTATCGCTAGAGGCATCTATAAGCGACAGGCAAAATCATATAGGTGTTCTTGAGCTTCATGTCGATGCCTGAGGTGCTAGTTTAATAGAGCCTTAGATCCATGATCTAAATGTTTTACGGACTTGCAAAAGCTTGATGTTGTAGTACTAATGTAATACTACAACTATATACTCATTCATGACCAAACAACAACAAATCATGAGATATGATCAATAGAAAACCTTGTCGGGGCGTGTTCTTCATGCTTACGGGTTGCCCGAAAACTCTGGTCGACAGGTCGGCGACATAGTGGTCTTAATGCAGTCGTCGATCTACATGTTATAGGTGTTTTATACGTCGTCAGTGTGTGTAGTACAACTTACGAGAGAACATGGTTAAATCAAGTTTCAAGTCTAAACATTAACAATACCAAAGATATAAATCATCAAACTCTCGACAAAACTTGTATGCCAATTACGGGTTTTCGAATTTTAAAAGCGATCGTCACAGAGCTACTTTGGATCTTTATATCTTTCATTACGAGTTTGATCTAAGTGATCTATTGATTCCAGGTTGTAGATAACATGTAATACTACAACTCTATTACATATAAGACATATAAAAACACCAGATCCAACAGAAAGAGGCCGGTCAAATGTGACCCCAACAACTATTCTTGAACATTTCTGGAAAACCCAGAAATGTTCTTGAGCAGTTCGGTCAATGGTAGTTTGACCATAAATAACTTCTAATATACAACAGATATGACCATGATTCCTTTTGCAGAATAAAGACAACATACCAGGCTACACATAACAAGCTTTAAACATCAAAAACTCTTAACAGGATGGAATCTACAGCCTCTGACATTCGTTGTCAGAACACAAAAATGAAAATTTCCAGTTTTAAAGATCTTCAAATCCGAGTTTACGAATGTTATGGAATCAACATCCAAAGAACCCGGATCATCCTTAGACACTATAATCAACATGTTTTAACATTTAAACATAACATCTAACACCAAAAGTTTAAGAAAAATCAAGCTAGGGTTTATACCTTTTTAAGCTTTGATTACGATTTTTGACTCTTGATTTGTTATTGGTGTGAATGGGGCTTGTTTATAGTGATATAATGAGAGAATTTAAGTAGGTTTAAGCATTGGGAGAATGAAGCTAAGTGCTTGGGTATAAATAGGCCAAAATGTTGCATTTCTCTCTTGAATCCATAAATTAATGCATGAATTGATTCTAGTGGGTGATTGATGGTAATACTACATTATATAGGTAATTTCTAGATGGATTGGCGGGATTTTGTGGACAAGTGGTAGCAATAAGACATAAATAATGCATTTTCCCTTTCCTTTAATTTAAAAAATAATTTTAAATACCTTGGATGCTAAAGTGGGATGATTCCCTTGTTTGAGAGTACGATAGCATGTAGGGTAAGTATGTTGGGCATCCTTGTTGCAAGATCCTATCAACAATGTAAGTAATAATACACTAAAATGACAAAAGGGTATTTTGGTCATTTCACATATAATTCAAGGCATTTTTGTAAAAGGCCATTAAATGTAATATTTAACCATTAGATTATAATTCTTACCATTTACCAATTAATTTCTACCATTTGGTAAATTAAAACATTTATATAATCTGATTAAATAATTAAACTTAGATAATTTTAAATTAGGGTTTTCTTTAGAAAATTAGGGTTTTCTAATTAGGGTTTCTTAACGTTATCAATTAGGGTTTTCTAATTGATCATTAGGATTCTCTAATTATCGTGTATGATCTAACACGGTCATTACGGTTTCTAACTTCAATGGAATTAGGGTTGTAGTAATTAGGGTTTGTCTGAGTTATCGGTAAAAAATAGTAATTAGGGTTTTCTTCTAATTACAGACATTACGTGTACACAATAACTTCATATACGGTAACTTCATATACTACTCGGTCATTTCTCATAAGCGAGTTTAATAATTAGGGGTTTCACAAAGACCACGGTAATATCTTTATGACCTAATTGGCCGTCGTTTCTTTCAATATTATCTGTTCGCATTATACACGATACATAATTATTGTCTTGTAAAATCATTATAATAATAATATAATATTATTATTATCATCTCTTGATCATAATCCCAATTCGGGGTTTGGATCTCATATCGACTTCTCTTTCGCATATCAGTTAAAATACTTGATTTAAATATTACGAACAATTTATATAATAAAATATATATTATATAAGTTCTAATTATCACTTCATATATTATTTCCAATCATGTTATCATGGAAAACATTTACGCCAAAATTATTTCTAATTTTTCAAGTAATAAATATATTCATATTTATCGTTCACATTCTTGACACTTATTCTCGTCATTAAGTAATAAAAAATTTTATCATAAATTTTCTTAATTATTTTATTTAGGAAATCTCGGGTTATTACATTCACCTCCCTTATAAAGATTTAGTCCCCGGAATCACCGCTCTAAAACTTCATACACATAAGGGTACATATACGTATAATCATTGCACGTAGACCTCGATCATACTCGATCAGGCCCGATCTTTAACTATTCTTCACATCACTCTAATTAGGCGAAATTTGATTTACGAAAGAACTCAAAATTTCTTTATAAGATCACTTACTATATATATATATAGGAAAACATATAAGATATATAAGTGGTTCACATAGCTTTTGGAGTTACATTCCCATTTGCCAATGTATCTGGACCGTCATGTTGTAGACCCTCGGATTTGCTAATGTTGGGAGTCTTTGGTTGAGTGTGGTCCACTATTTCTCCACAATGGTTATGCTTCACCCTCTATTCCCCTCTTTGGGCGGTTCCTCACGATGCTCGATCGATCCATATGAAGCATCCAGCGATCTTCCTTGAATTGGGGCAATTGGGAGAGATATGACCCTCTTGCCCTTGCTTAAAAGCACGCGAACTTACCCTTTAGACACTTTCGCCAGGAGTGATTCTTTCCATGATTCTTGCCTTTGCCTTTATGCTCTTCTTCACACCTTCTGCTTCACTTGAACATTCCTGAAAAATTCCTCATCCTCTTCTCACCCACGATTCCCTACTACTTTCTATCTTCACCGCTCCTCTGACACCTTACAGGTTCTTTTTCTCCTTGTTGTAGAGACTCATGGCCTCACTCCTGTTCGGCTATGATAGCCTTTTCCATGAGTCTTTGCAAAGTATCTATTCTTGATCTTGCCACCTTGTTGTAGAGCCGGGGTTTTAAGCCTTGCTCAAACCTCCTTGCCTTTAAACTTCATGTCTCACTTGATGTGGAGCAAACCTAGCCAACTCATTAAACTTGCGGCATACTCAAGAATAGCAGTCATGTTTTCTGTTTTAACTCGAGAATTTTACCTCCATTCTAGGCGCATACTAACAGAGAGATAGTTTTGAAAAATAAATCTTTAAACCTATCCCAAGCAATTTCTTCTTCTCCCCCTGCCCAGAGTCTTGTTTGCCTCCCACCAAAAGTTAGCCTCCCCTTTTATCATATAAGTGGCAAGCGGATCTTTTGCCCTCATCTACTCTAGCAATTATGAATGCCTTTTCTATTTCATTCACCCATATACTGGCTTACAGTAGGTCATTGATCCTCACGAACTCTCTGGTGGTCCTCTTTGCTTTGAAGTCTTTGAATTTTGCCAAGCGATTGTGCAGTTGGTTCCCGGTACTGGCATTCCACCTTCATAGCTTTGAGCCATCATGTTTGCAAAGTTTTGCATCGATTAAAATTATTGTCCTTCATCATTAATAGATTCTTCTACCCCTTGGTTTCGAGTTCGACGGATTGGCGGCATTATCTGGTTAAATAAAACCATAAATTATACCCTTACATTTTAAACATTATTGCATAAGATTAATGTATTAAACTCGTTTCATTCCTCAAACTTAGATTCATATTCATTTATCGAATATTTACATAGCACATACTGATTTAATCAACAGCTATCCCTTTGTGACTAAGAAAGTCGGGATTTAAAATTTTGACCAACATAAAGTTGAAAACAGTTCATTATTTTTCACACACACAACATAACCCATACCACTCATTTACTAAGCCTTTCTTCTCGGACATTCATTCGCTCGATGTCCCTCCATTCCACAATTAAAACATCCACCTTGCTTATAGTTGGGGCAACGAGGAGATGTATGTCCCTCACAGCCGCAAATAGAACATATCTTCTTCCCTTTCTTCTTATCAGGTTTTCCCAAGTCAGGACCTTCTATCTTTCTTTTTCCCTTACCTCTCGGAGCTGCACACGAAGTGTTGCTTGAGGCTCCCATCTGGTTAATTTGGATTTTGAGCTTATCACCTTTCGTTCATTGTTTCCAACAATGCTTGTAGCTTGATTGAATATTAAGCAACGTCTCTATCTCCCATGACCTTTCCGGTATGCAACCTTGTTCTCCGGATCCTGCACCTCCGTTGATGCTTGACGGCTTGACTTTAGTGTCTGAGTCGGCTGTCTGTCAAATCCACCATTTACGGATCGATACTCGTTTTCCACTATAGCCACCTCGTCAGATTTGGGTTCTGGTAAGCTTCTATTTCAATTTGTTGGCCTTGATATTAGCTCGGGGTATGGATCGATCCTTCTTATTCCACATATCTTTTCCACCGGACATCTACATACATAAGTTACCACTGATTAGCATATAGTATATATACCTGCGACAATCAAGAGTTTTATATCGTTGTCTTTTATTTTGTTTGACGATAAATTTATTCAATTCTCATCAACGCCTATCCTCCTCTGCATAGAAAGCGCTCCATCCACTTCATGTCGAATCGCATAAAAGGCGATGCCTAAAGCTGCTCAAAGGTATATATCTTGGTGTCTTTGACTTTTATCTCAACCTTCAAATTGTCTACACATCTCTCTCTCTGTTCCAACCTCCCTCGTAACTTCGGCTAATTCTATACGTGTTCGATGAGCGGCGTCCTTATCTTCTTCGTTACGAAATCTGGAGAATACGATTACGTGCCTCCGCTTGCTTTCATTTCTGGCCAGTTTAAGTCGTCGTTTCTAACTAACAAATCTCTTATCATCTCCTTTATACATGTACTCCTCGCTAGAGTCCATCGTCTCTTGGGTCAAGGAATTGCTACTTTGACTTTCGTCATCCATCCTATGACCACAATAAGCGAGACAACATTAGCAAAAATAAAATATATTCATTGGTAAAATGAAGGAATATTTTATTTAGTACAACTAAAACTTGATGGATCTCTTGACTCGTCATATCTTATAACTCCTCACCGAGTACTTCGTCTCTGGTTCATTTGAATATTTATCTTATCTTTAAGTCCTCCATTCTACTAAGGTTATAACCTAGGTTTACGCACTCCTAGAGTTTATAACCTCGACTTTAATACCAACTTTGTGGCGCCCCCAAATCCGGATACTTGAAACCCGAACTCGGTGCTTCACGATACCATTTCTATAAAATTTGAATAATACTGATAGTAATATTACATTCAAACTTAATTTACATACATCAAAGTTTACTTCCAGTCACGAGACCTTCAAATACATTCCTTACAATACTTGAATAGATATCCATACACTATAACCATTAACTCATAATACACACTTATTCGATCGACTTTCCTTTTCCTTTGTTTGTGCACGAGCCTTGAGTTGCTCATATATAACCGAAAACATTTGATTTAAGCAAGGATGAGCATTTGAGTGCCCGACAAGTAATAGCAATTATATATATAATTTGAAAAGAATATAAGTATTCCTTTACATAACACTTCTACTACAGCGAATCAAAAGTTGTGAAGTAATGTCATCTTGATAAAAGATTCACATAACAACTCTCTTTCAAATTCTTGAAATGAGGCTCTACCCATGAATAGGGTTTAAGAAACATACTATGAACATTCTTTTCATTTTCGAAAAGGTTTAGCGAAATTCATCCTGGCAAGTCATAACTTACAGACACGGAGGGTGATCATACCTGTTGTACCTGTATTGATCAATACTACATAACTAGAGCGACATTCATCGCTCATCCTTTGTCCGTAGAAAGCGCGTAAAAATTTTCCCATTATCGGGATGTTCACACGTGCACGGTTCCCAAACCCGAAGGTTTTAATCTTGCTCAACAATAATATGTAATTCAACATATATGTATACGGGTAATTGACATGGTATATCAACATGTGAATAAATGCCATGATTATCCAGTGGGGACACTTGTATAACCCTTTAGAAATCAACTTAACGAAATATATATACGAGCTAACATGTTGATAATCAAAGCGTACATAATGCATGCGGGAATAGAATAATTACGAAACTTCTTACTCATGTCCATTGCATAAAGAAAATGCAAAGGTAGGATACTTGCACGATTTCTTTGATTACAAATCTCAACTTAGACCTTATCTCTTTATCACAACCTATCAATAAGCAGGTCATTAAATCCAGGTTAGAACATAAATCATAACACATAATCTTTGTCAATTATGGTCAATACATAGTCTAATTATGTCATCACATTCTATACTTTTATACATTTTTCAAATATCTCATCCATGTTCTTACGGTGAGTCTTTTCTTTCTATTATATAGAATCAAAACGGGTTGTTACGTCTGAAAAACTTTATTGGGTACATACTGAGTCTAAGACTCTTATTCTATACCTCAACATCTGTAAATATCAGACATTTTACTTTTAATTATTTTCGAATTTTTTTCCAGAAATTGAAAAATTTAAAATAAATCAAATCTGTCACTCAAGGCTTATAGTGATATAACTGTTACTATGGTTGCTCTTCACCAAATCCTGGACTTCATAACCGGTTCTCTAGTCAGCTAGTTTGACCGGATATCACTTTCAAACATCGGAATTATAATTATATGACTTAAACATCAAACAATTCTATTATCATTAATATTAAATTATTAATGAAATCATTGCCAAAATATAAAAGTTATTTATAATAACTTAAACTATTTTTAAAACATTTATTTTACCCTTAAATGATTTTTAAAACAATTAAAATCATTTTAAATAATCATCATTAATATATAAATATTAATGTACTATTTATCAAATATTTAAAAGTCATTAATTATAACTTAAAATATTTTTAAATCCTTAATATCCTCTTTAAATGATTTTTAAATAAATAAAACCATTTTAAACTATTTATTTAATATAGATATTAAATAAACTTAATATCACAAATCATTAACTAAATATCATTAATATATAATTATTAATGAAATTATCTTCTAAATATTAAAAGTTATATTTTATAACTCAAAATATTTTCTTATACCATAAAATAATTTTTCATGATTTTTCATGAATTAAAACTATTTTTAAATCATTTATTTAATATTATAATTAAATAAATAAATACCTTTATATTTAAAAAATATTAAATATTTATGAAATATACTCAAAATAATTAAAAACTATTTTTAGGACTTTAAAATAATTTTTCATAATTTATTTGGTATTTTTAATAATTAAAAACTAATTTTCTAATTTTAAAATTAATTTCGAGAAAATAAAATGTTAAGCGTCATTAGAGGCATCTATAGCGGCAGAGCGGCCGTCATATAGGTGTTCTTGAGCTTAGTATGTCGATTGCACAAGGGTCTAGTTTGACCAAGAGCCTTAGATCCATGATCTAAATGTTTTACGGACTTGCAAAAGCTTGATGTTGTAGTACTAATGTAATACTACAACTATATACTCATTTCATGACCAAACAACAACAAATGCATGAGATATGATCAATAGAAAACCTTGTCGGGGCGTGTTCTTCATGCTTACAGGTTGCCCGAGAAAACTACGAGTCAACAGGTCAGCGACATAGTGGTCTTAATTAAAGTCGATCTGCACATGTTATAGGTGTTTTATACGTCGGTACGTGTGTAGTACAACTTACAGAGAACATGGTTAAATCAAGTTTCAAGTCTAAACATTAACAATACCAAAGATATAAATCATCAAACTCTCGACAAAACTTGTATGCCAATTAGGTTTTCCGAATTTTAAAAGCGATCGTCGAGCTACTTTGGATCTTTATATCTTTCATTACGAGTTTGATCTAAGTGATCTATTGATTCGAGTTGTAGATAACATGTAATACTACAACTCTATTACATATAAGACATATAAAAACACCGGATCCAACGAAGAAGTAGGTCAAATGTGACCCCAACAACTATTCTTGAACATTTACGGAAACCCGAAATGTTCTTGAAAGCATTCGGTCGATAGTAGTTTGACCATAAATAACTTCTAATATACAAATGATATGACCATGATTCCTTTTGCGAATAAAGACAACATACCGGGCTACACATAACAAGCTTTAAACATCAAAAACTCTTAACGGGATGGAATCTACGACCTCGACATTAGTTGTCGAACACAACAAAATGAAAATTTCAGATTTTAAAGATCTTCAAATTCGAGTTTACGAATGTTATGGAATCAACATCCAAAGCAACCCGGATCATCCTTAGACACTATAATCAACATGTTTTAACATTTAAACATAACATCTAACACCAAAAGTTTAAGAAAAAATCAAGCTAGGGTTTATACCTTTTTAAGCTTTGATTACGATTTTTGCTCTTGATTTGTTATTGGTGTGAATGGGGCTTGTTTATAGGCGATATAATGAGAGAATTTAAGTAGGTTTAAGCATTGGGAGAATGAAGCTAAGTGCTTGGGTATAAATAGGCCAAAATGTTGCATTTCTCTCTCTTGAATCCATAAATTAATGCATGAATTGATTACAGTGGGTGATTGATGGTAATACTACATTACATAGGTAATTTCTAGATGGATTGGTAGGATTTTGTGGACAAGTGGTAGCAATAAGACATAAATAATGCATTTTCCCTTTCCTTTAATTTAAAAAATAATTTTAAATACCTTGGATGCTAAAGTGGGATGATTCCCTTGTTTGAGAGGCGATAGCATGTAGGGTAAGTATGTTGGGCATCCTTGTTGCAAGATCCTATCAACAATGTAAGTAATAATACACTAAAATGACAAAAAGGGTATTTTGGTCATTTCATATAATTCAAGGGCATTTTTGTAAAAGGCCATTAAATGTAATATTTAACCATTAGATTATAATTCTTACCATTTACCAATTAATTTCTACCATTTGGTAAATTAAAACATTTATATAATACTAGTAAATAATTAAACTTGGATAATTTTAAATTAGGGTTTTCTTTAGAAAATTAGGGTTTCTTAACGTTATCAATTAGGTTTTCTAATTGATCATTAGGGTTCTCTAATTATCGTGTATGATCTAACACGATCATTCACGGTTTCTAACTTCAACCGAATTAGGGTTGTAGTAATTAGGGTTTGTCTGATTATCGGTAGTAAAATAGTAATTAGGGTTTTTCTTATAATTACAGACATTACGTGTACCTGATAACTTCATATACACAGTAACTTCATATACTACTAGGTCATTTCTCATAACTTGAGTTTAATAATTAGGGTTTCGCACCCGCGGTAATATCTTTGTGACCTAATTGGCCGAGTCATTGCTCAATATTATCTGTCACTTTATACATACGATTACATAATTATTGTACTGTAAAAATCATTATAATAATAATATAATATTATTATTATCATCTCTTGATCATAATCCCAATTCAGGGTTTGGATCTCATATCTGACTTCTCTTTCGCATATCAAGTTAAAATACTTGATTTAAATATTCTGAACAATTTATATAATAAAATATATATTATATAAGTTCTAATTATCACTTCATATATTATTTCCAATCATGTTATCATGGAAAACATTTCTGCCAAAATTATTTCTAATTTTTCAAGTATTAAATATATTCATATTTATCGTTCACATTACTAGACACTTATTCTCGTCATTAAGTAATAAAAAATTTTATACGCAAATTTTCTTAATTATTTTATTTAGGAAATCTCGGGTTATTACACCGGATACTACCGGAAATTCAGCATCAACCCCTGATCACACTCTCGGAGTAACAATTCCAACCTCCGATATAACCCCGAGGCATGCAGATCCAATACCGGAACACACACCGAAGAAGATCGATTAATCTCAGAGATAACCCTGAGGTATGCAGTCTTAGTACCAACCATGGGATTAGCCACCAACCTTGGTGATACCCCCAAGGAATGCAGTTTCGGCGATAACCCCGGAAATGCTTGTTTCAAATTCGACCAGCTTCAATCTCGGTGCTCACAATGAGATATACTGTACTAACCCGGTGATATCATCGAGAAGACAGGCACACCTCAAAGATGACAATGAGGACCTTTGATAAATCGTGAGATCCAATCTCAACAAGAGCTTTGAGCAACGTTTGCTTTATCGGCTGTCCGTGATAACACCGGTGAGGGGCAACATCGTCATCTCACCAACGCAATTCCACGCCACGTTGTCTCAACATCTCTACGCAACGATGTACCACAAGACTAACCAATCTCGAGTGACTATTGCGCAGGGTAACGGATGAAAGTTGAAGCTTGAAGACTGGAGGGCATCGTCCCATCTTAAATGACTTCGTACAAACTCTAATCCCATGCCATCATACAACTCTCGACAACGGCGGTCCAAAATAGGTCCTGTATACCTCAAACGGATGCCCGAATTGCACTTCTTAAAGTTTGAGTAGACATTACTGTATTCGAGTGCGTGCCGAGACAACTCGACCTTTAAAAACTTCGGGCCCACCGGGTTGCCTCTGGTACACTGCGGCCCGACTTAATACACACCGCTTCTAAATCGTCTATAAATAAAGGGCTTGGGCTGCCCATTTTGCAAGGGAAAACGGCAAGGAAGCCTTGTCCAATTTGCTCTGCACTCACCCCATGTAGTGTACTTTCTCATTTTAAACACCTGTGAGCTCATATATAGCCCTTTTGTACCTACAAAAGCCAGTGTTTACCAACTCTAAAGATATAGAAGTCTTCTTTGGCAGTCAACTATAAGCCTTCTCACACACTTTAGAGTCTTTCTCTTCATCTCTGCACACACCCTTCTTCACGTTGAGAGTCGTGTTGCGCGCATTTGCCCGAACTTTGGTTCATGGTTTTGTTTCAGCTTATATATATATATATATATATATATATATATATATATATATATATATATATATATTGACTAACATTATCGAGTTATGCCTCGATTGAGCCTAGACTTCGGTCTGGAGCGTTTATTTGCTTTAATATATATATATATATATATACACACATTTATATATATTAACTGTGTGTCGAACTTTGTTCGATGAGCCTAGACTTCGGTTTGGAGCGTTTATTGGCTTTAATATATATATATTTATATATATATTAACTGTGTGTCGAACTTTGTTCGATGAGCTTAGACTTCGGTTTGGAGCGTTTATTGGCTTTAATATATATATATACATTTATATATATTAACTATGTGTCGAACTTTGTTCGATGAGCCTAGACTTGATGCGAGCGTTTATTTGCTTTAATATATATATACATTTATATATATTAATCGTATGTCGAACTTTGTTCGATGAGCCTAGACTTGATGCAGGCGTTTATTTGCTTTAATATATATATACATTTATATATATTAAGCGTATGTCGAACTTTGTTCGATGAGCCTAGACTTGATGCAGGCGTTTACTTACTCGCTTAAATATATATATATATAAATATATATATATATATATATATATATATATATATATATATATATACATTTCCTTAAATGGCGATTGATCGCTTTTTACGACTTTATTTACATTTCTTCCCTTTGGAGTTTCCTTATTGGCGGTTGGATTCTGACTTTATTTATGTTTCGTCACTTTGAAAGTTTCCTCCGTGGCGGTTGATAGCTTTTACTGACTTTATTTACATTTTGATCCCCATGGAGTTGCTTCGTGGTTGGTGATCCTGTCTGTATGTATATATTTACAGCTTTTATATATATACCTGCTTACTGCTTCCATACAAATTGCGGTATCCTTTGCGCCGAGAAATCATGTGATCACAGATTCAGCCTATTGGATCTAGATTAGGTTCCCGTGATGGACATTTTCAGCTGTAAGCAACTTGTAAATTATTTTGTGATGTCTGAATTTCCTTAGATGGTTTCCATACCCACGAGGAAGTCCGCATCATGTTGTACATCATTTTCATGAAGATGCCTCGCATCTGTAAAATAAAATCTATTAAGCCGAACACTTAATAAAATGGGAGTGTAAAAGGTCTCAATTACTATTGAGCATCAGGGTTTGAAAAACCTCTTTTATAAAACATCACTGCCATATCTTGTTTGAAACTGAATTTTTACATAAATTCAAACCCTGTGTATATTGGTGCGAACGAGGCCTCGCATTACTTCCAAATAACAACACATTGACCCACACACACACATTCAGATAATAGTTTCTTGAAAAGAGGCGATCACCGTGGTAACACGGATGTCGGGGGGTGCCTAACACCTTCCCTTCGCATAACCAAGTCCCCCGGACCCTCTCAATCTCGGTTTCACCGACTTGTTTAGCGTTGTCACATCATTTGGGTCAATGTGCAAACCTTTTCTCTTGTTGTGTTGGTACAACCATTTAAAAAACCAACTGGCGGCTCTTAATAGTCCATCGTCGACATTATACATGTCAGACTTATTTCACTTGTTTTTTCAAAAAAATCTCACCTAAAATGAGAACACCAAAGAACAAGTAACAGAAAGGGACATCTAAAAATCCCAACGTCGACAATATATATATATATATATATATATATATATATATATATATTTATAGCTTTTATACATATATATATATATATAACTGTTTACAAATTTCATACAAATAGCTACATCATGTGAGCCTAGGAATCATGTGATCACAAATTCAGTCTACTGAATCTAGATTCGGTTCCCGTGATGGACATTTTCAGCTGTACATGGCTTGTAAATTATTCACGGTGTTTGAATTTCTTTAGATGGCTCTCATAACCACAAGGAGTTCGGCACTGATTTTTATCTTATTTTCTCGAAGATGCTTCGCATCTCGAAAATAAAAGCAATTAAGCAAACCACATAATAAAATGGAAGTATCAAATGCCTCAATTACTATTGAGCATTAGAGTTTGAAAAACCTCTTTTTCTAAAACGTCATTGCTATATCTTTTTAAAACATAAACTTTTATACAAAATTCAAACCCTTTGTATATAGGTGCAAACGATGCATAACACTACTTTCAGATAATTGTACATTGACCCACACACACATTCATATAACAGTTTAAATTGAAAAGTGGCGGTCACCATAGTAACACGGATGTCGGGGGGGGGGGGGGGGGTGTGCGTAACACCTTACCTCCCATTAATCAAGCCCCCAGACCCTAACGAATCTCGGTTTCAAGGACCAGTTAAATAGTGTCACATCACTAGGCTGATGTGCAAACTTTTTCTCAGTTGAGTTGGTACAACCATTTAAAAATACCAACTGGCGACTCTTACAGTCTAATAAATTATACATATACATGTCAGACCTTTTCACAACTTGTTTTTTCAAACAAATCTCACCTAAGATGAGAACACCAAAGGACATGAAACAGAAAAAGGGAAAAATAAAAATCCCGACGTCGACATAACCTTCGCATATGTTTATGGTCATTTTGACTACTCAGCACCTGTTATAAGAAACTTAAATGACGTGTTAGAACTTTATTTGTGGTGAGTTATTAAAATCTCTTTATTTAATGTAATTAAGTACATGCATTTATTTATTTTTAGTTTAACATATGTAATAGTACAATTCCTTACATATTATTATTCATGTATAGTTGTAATTTATAAATTGAACTTTTATTATTTATATTATACATAAGATTTTTAAATAGGTATGTATTTAAGTGAAAATAATTTTCATAATGTGAATTAGTAGTAGAAAAGTTATATGTTATAATTTTTTAAATATATATGAAAGTGGTTATAAATCTGCAATATGCATAGCGTCACCACCCCACCACAACCGCATGTAACCGCAACTACAAGTAACAATATATGTTTGGTTGTTAATATTAGTAATCACATATTTTGGTTGCAGTTGGTTCTTATAACTGCACCACATCGTATTGCACTCTCCCCTACTACCTAACATTATAAATTAATTAGTAGGTGTTGATTTTGATTAGGGAATTATTATTTTCACAAGGAAAATTTGATATTTCCACTAGGACTTACTTACATAAATGTGGGTCTCATCCACTATTTATGTGAGAAGAGTCTTGTAGAACTATCAAATTTTCTTGTGCAAATATCAATTCCCTAATTATTATATCTAAAACTAAAAAAAATATATTGTATTTAATGGAGCTAGAGTGAAGCTATATTAGAGGGGTGACAAGTCCTTCATGGATAATCTATAAACACTACTTACATATTTTTTTTTCATATTTTCTTATCGCATATGACATTCTCTTCCTTTATTGGAAGTGGTAGATTCTTTGTTGATTATTTACTTATCTCCATATATACTTTACTATATCCGAACATACCCTATAACATACCCTAGAGTATTAAGGAATATGAAAAATCATAACTCAGTATATACAAGATATTACGATGATCTTAAGTCCAAGGATAACTTGTACAACTATCAATATAGGACCTCCCATTGTCAAGAAAGTAAAACTGCATTAGGGTTCCTTTAAATAAATCACGTTCAGTGAACTTATTCTCCAATAAGTACATACATACTTGCTTTAGTGTCTCCACACAAATGATTATGAGATCAATCATCCTCTTTAATAGAGAAAGCATAGTATGTACTAATCTATCCGAAATCAGTAACCCCACGTTAGTAATCCAACGATAAGAAACATTTTAGTTTTGAGCTATCTTAGAATTTAGATCTCATTAGCATGGTCAACATCATGATTTTAAAAACATTGCTCCAAAATTATGGGTTTATAACATTTATTAATTCAACTAATTAACATGGATAAAAAATGTATTTTGTATTAAATAAATCCTCTTATTAATAAATGAACAAGATTACAAAGTAAATGTTTATCATATCCAATCTGATTGGCTTGATGGCATACTACTTTCAGTTGTCTTCCCTTTGTGTTGCCGACCTAGCTTGAGCTTCTCGATAGAGGTCATGGGTTTTCTTGGTACCCCTGCCGCTTCCAAAATAGATTCATTTAAAGTCTTCTTCGGTTGATTAATCACTACAATCACAACACAATTAAATCAACATCATATATGGAAATTTCAAAATTATCAATTCTCAAAACATTTATATAAACAAATATGAACTGACATTCACAATCATGGCTGAATAACACGTCCTGATCATTCAAAACTTCTTTGTCTTCCCTAGTTAAAGGTCTCTTAGCATATAGAGCCTCAACTTCCCCAGTCTAGCCCTACCGATTTTAATGGGGTTCAACTAAGACTTGTTTTGCTCTGACCAAGGACTAATAAGAGTTGTGTCAGGTCCTTTGATGAAGATCTAGTCTTCATTTCAACCTTTATTGTTGGAGGGAGTTTCCATTAAGATATTTCTACCTATTTATTTATTAAATTGGTATAATCCATTTTCTTTACAATCCCCTTGCTGGACTCCACGACACGCTTGTGTGAGGTGGTCGTCGCCCAGATAATTTCTAGCAAAGTTAAAAGGGTAGAACTCTCTCGACACCTCAACCCAATTCCTATAAAGAGATGAGAACCTTAGTACAATCAATTAAGCAATGAAATCTACGTTGAATGGAACACCAACGACACCTAAACCCTATGTTTATAATGAAACAATAACCTCATTATAGTCAACGATTGATGCAATAGAAGACACCACACACAACTACGTATTGTTGTATGAGAAGTCAAATTGAGTCTCATAGAAAAACCATGAACCGTTCAACAGTTCTCAAAGAACCAAAGGACAGTCATATATATAATGTTGTTTGATATATATAATGTAAACTGTACATGCAAAATGGCTAAGCTAGTATGTTCAGGAAAATAGAAGCTCATCTACAAGTCAGGGTATATGCGAGCTAACAAGCCCAACATGGCGTCCCTCTCAGAAGATGGAGGTGAAGCTGTGGTCTCCTGTATGAGAATATCCACACGACCCAACAGGTCTGTAGCCATCTGCATGGTGACCATATGATCATCAATATATGTGCTCATCTCTGTGATCATGCCAGTGGTAAGGGACCTAACGGCAGTACTATCTGTGACGGCTACATCCCGGGCAGATATAGCATTATCTCGCTCAACTATCACAGCATCTCTGGCTGATATGGCCTCATCCCACTCAACTACAGTGGCATCTCTGTGAGCGCATACACATGCCCTGGAGGAAATAGGCAAAGGTATAGGAGCCCCAATCATACTCTCCATTACGGTCCATATCACGCGTAGCGCTGATCAATGCGAAAGAAACCGTTGAAGAGTTATCTGCTATGAAGCAGCCTCTAATGATCATCAAGAACAATCGCCACAAAACGCGATCCCTGATTCTAACATCATCAGGCATGGGCTCACTCAAAAGCCCGCTCATAGCATCTACGCTCAAAGGACCTGAACGGATAGTCCTGACTTTGAGCGCCTCCGCCGAAACTCCTAAGAAGGATCTGACGGTAGTAGGGGTAATATTCTCCATGCAAGGCACTGGCTCCCCTCCAAACTACATACCTATGATAAATTGCCAATCCATAGGCGTCATCATCACCTCGCAATCCAGTAGATGGAGTGACTGTGTCTGATGAAACCATCGCTCAGACAATGCCCTGAGATAACCCCAGGGACAACGACGGGGAAGGATGGAGAAGAATTCCCTGAATCCCCACTCATGCACTACCGCTCTATAGTCAGGATGAAGCGTCTGGTACATGGAGTGAATGCTGAACCAGTTCCCTCGAGGCTATGTAAAACCCGGAACCTACATGAAATGCAGATCAACAACAAAACCCTTTGCTCCTCATCAAAAGGAAAGAAGGAAGATCAAAGTCTAACGCCATACCTCATTAGCATGCAAATACATCGATGGATGTCTGCTCAAATCACCAAGCAGCTCTGGGTTTGCCACCTGAATACTCGGGAGCTCCCTACGAGGGACATGTACAGCAGGAGCGGGATCCTCAATTGGAATATTCGCCTCCTCGTCCTCAACGTCTGGAACATCTACCTGGACAGGACGAATCACGACCTCTACCAACCGGTAGAGGCTCTCAGCGAATCAGGGACGAGGCACTTGAAGCCCTCACGCCATCGCCTTGAAGTGGTCCTATGGGAACCGCTTTCATTGATCCGGATCCATAATATCTGGACAACAAGTCTCCAAATCACCTCAGAAAGGGTGTGGTATTTCCTTACCTGGAGCTTTCTAAAGAGCATTTATGACTATATGCATCCACACATTTACTTTAACATACAATAGAGTTAAAATGAATGACTACCGAATGCCTACATTTTAGAAATTTTTTGCCATAGTCCCCTTTGAAAATAGGACTATCCACATGCACATAGGCATGTCTAGGTGGCCATTCAAGCACACCTACCCCAAAGTCATATGCATAATATAGGCATTAAAAATCAAAATCATCATGCATAAGGTTAACCTCAATATCAGGAGTACTTGGCCTTTCTACCTTTGCTCAGTGGACCTCAAATAGGATAATGAATAGCAGAAAAAGGTGCCAATTTGACTGTCTCAAAAGTCAAATTTTTTCACATCATTATGTTCAGCATGGTTTAATAATAACATTTACTGTGTTGAATATTTTTTATCAAGTCATTTGGGCATACATAATCACTACTATGTGTTTAGATTCATTTCATGCTATAACTCGAAATCCAACGGATAAAAACTAGAAAAAATACATGCATACGTTACCAGGATAGTGTAGAACACTTGTACGGTGACAGAATTTGTAGAAAATAACCCGAACTCAGCAGATCTGAAAGAGGCTCACGGATTTCCCTTCGCGCGACAAGCTGAAAATGACTTGTGTTGCCAACCTGCTAGAATTTATCATCCGTAATTGGCCGCAGGCTCACCTACGGCTGCAGCAGGTGCACCTGCGGCACCCCTATATGGGTCCCACCCCTCCAGCTCAGTCCAGTTTGAGTTGCAA
The DNA here is from genome assembly GCA_020205605.1 of Panax ginseng. Lineage (NCBI taxonomy): Eukaryota > Viridiplantae > Streptophyta > Magnoliopsida > Apiales > Araliaceae > Panax > Panax ginseng. Next base: position 103,823,437 of record CM035143.1, read on the forward strand.
AGGAGTTCTTGCGGACTAAAAAGGTCAAATCGAGAATAAAAACGCCACGCGATTGAGGCCTTCTCAAGTGAAACTTTCAGTCTACACATCACTCATTGGTAGTCACCCGAACACAAGGTATACTCTGCCAATGATCTCATTTGTTACAAACCACATCCGGCAATACCTTGTACAGGTCCGATGCCACCAATTACAGGTCATTACTCTACGTAAATCACCGACGGGGATTACAACGCGTGCTCATCCGTTGACACATAAATCAGCGAAGGTCAAGCAGCCTTGACATCATGATAACCGTTGGAAGCAAACCCAACAGAGCATCGGAAGCCATCCGATGACCAACCGCTGCTACACAAATCAACGATGGTTACAACGTTGATCCCTGACGGGGGTTACAACGTGAATCCCCGGCGGGGGTTATAACGCGTGCTAATCCATTGACACATAAATCAGCGAAGGTCAAACAGCCTTGACGTTATTTTAGCTGATAGCGATTAAACCTTCAGAAATCTCTAGAGCTATTCGAGGATTTCACGCTCGATTGCTCATACTCCCCAGCGGATCCCCGGCGGTGGTCACAATGCAGTGTTCCATTGATGCACACATCAGCGAAGGTCAAGCAGCCTTGACAGTATATCCCTCAGGATTTTTCTCAACCGTTGATTCATATTTCGGTGAAGTACCCGTCTACGAAGGTCAGGCATCCCTGATAGCATTTGTTATTAGCAGTAAATCCAACAGAATCTTGACATGTCCTGGCGATACCAACTAGGAAAGGTCAATGTTATCAAAGAGGATAAATGATGGAATATGTTATATACATCCTCAAACAGACCAAGCTTTATCCCCACAGATCTCTTGCACATAAGAGTTACCTCTTCAGGATCAAGTCATTATCAAAAACACAGGAATTTGGTGATAACTCCAACATCAACATCCTAACAGATTCAGATTACACATCAAATCTGGTCAGCATTGTCTATCCCCAGTTGAAGCAACAGGGAGCTAGCAATCATCCCCAGCATCTTGGGCTAAATCCCGTACACATGCATCATACATTTGCCTTATGTTGCTACATATATTACAATGTTTGTCTTGTTGCGTTTCAAGTATCTATGATTCTTTATCCTACCCATGCATCGCCATGAATGAGTATGATAAAGAGGGGCATCTGTAGACACTCAAAATTTTCTGTACTACTGTCACTAACATTGCAGGAGGACAAATTCATCTTTTAAGAGGGAACCCTGAAAGACAATCCATATCCATACCGGATACTACCAGAAATTCAGCATCAACCCCGGATCACACTCTGGGAGTAACAATTCCAACCTCGGATATAACCTCGAGGCATGTAGATCCAATACCGGAACACACTCCGGAGAAGACCGATTAATCTCGAAGATAACCCCGAGGTATCCAGTCTCAGTCCCAACCATGGGAATAGCCACCAACCTTGGTGATACCCCCAAGGAATGCAGTTTCGGCGATAACCCCAGAAATGCTTGTTTCAAATGCGACCAGCTTCAATCTCGGTGCTCACAACGAGATACACTGTACCAACCCAGCGATAACATCGGGAATACATGCACACCTCAAAGATGACAATGAGGACCTTCGATAAATGCAACAGTCCAATCTCAGCGAAGCCTGAGCAACATCTACTTTATCAGCCTAATCCGGCGATAACACCGGTAAGGGGAAACATCATCATCTCACGAACGCAATGCCACGCCACGTCATCTCAACATATCTACGCAATGTTGTACCACAAGACTAACCAATCCCGAGTGACTATTGTGCGGGGTAATGGATGAACGTTAAAGCTTGAAGACCGGAGGGCATTGACCCATCTTCAATGACTTCGTACAAACTCTAATCCCATGCCATCGTACAACTCTCGACAACGGCGGTCCAAAATAGGTCCTGTATACCTCAAACGGATGCCTGGATTGCACTTGTTAAAGTTCGAGTGGACATTACAGTGCCCAAGTGCACGTACTTCGAGATGACCCAACCCAAAAAACCCGGGCCCACCCGGGTTGCCTCTGGTACACATGCGGCCTAGCCGCAGGTAAATTTGCGGCTAAATCGTCTATAAATAGAGGGCTTGGGCTGCCCATTTTGGAAGAGAAAAGCAGCGGGAAGCCACCTTGATTTGCTCTGCAGACTCACCCCATGCAAAGGTACTTTCTCATTTTAAACACACAGAGCTCATATATAGCCCTTTTGTACCTAAAAAGCCGGTGTTTACCCACTCTAAAGATATAGAAGTCTTCTTTGGCAGTCAACTGTAAGCCTTCTCACACACTTTAGAGTCTTTCTCTTCATCTCTGCACACACCCTTCTTCACGTTGAGAGTCGTGTTGCACGCATTTGCCCTGACTTTGGTGCGTGGTTTTATTATTTGATATATATATATATATATATATATATATATATATATATATATATATATATATACTAACATTATCGAAGTTAGCCTCAATTGAGCCTGACTTTGATGCAGAGCGTTTATTTACTTTAATATATATATATATATATATATATATATATATATATATATATATATATACATATATATATTAACTATGTGTCGAACTTTGTTCGATGAGCCTAGACTTGATGCAGGCGTTTACTTTACTATATATATATATATATGTTTATATATATATGAATCGTGTGTCGAACTCATTCGATGAGCTTAGACTTTAGTGCAGGCGTTTACTGCTTTTATATATATATATATATATATATATATATATATATATATATATATATATATGTTTATATATATGAACTATGTGTTTGGACTTTGTTCAATGAGCCACGATTTTACACACGGTGCGTTTACTCGCTTATATATATATTTATACTTATATATATAAACTGTTTTCGAACTTTGTTCGATGAGCCTGGATTTTACATCTGGTGCGTTTATTGCTTTTATATATATTTTCGTCCTGCCTGGAGTTTCCTTCGTGGCAGTTGATCGCTTTTATAGCTTTATTTACATTTCGTCCTGCTTGGAGTTTCCTTCGTGGCGGTTGACCGTATTTACAGCTTTATTTATGTTTCGTCCCACCTGGAGTTTCCTCCGTGGCGGTTGATAGCTTTTACAACTTTATTTACATTGTTGATCCCCCATGGAGGTGCTTCGTGGTTGGTGATCACATCATATATATATATATATATATATATATATATATATATATATATATATATATATATATTGACTAACATTATCGAGTTATGCCTCGATTGAGCCTGAACTTGATGAGGCGTTTATTTACTTTAATATATATATATATATATATATATATTTATATATATTAACTATGTGTCGAACTTTGTTCGATGAGCCTAGACTTGATGCAGGCGTTTACTAAACATATATATATATATATATATATATATATATATATATATATATATATATATATATATATATATATATATATATATATATATGTTTATATATGAATGTGTGTCGAACTACATTCGATGAGCCTAGACTTTGATGCAGGCGTTTACTCGCTTTTATATATATATATATATATATATATATATATATTTTATATATATGAACTATGTGTCGGACTCTATTCAATGAGCCAGGATTTTACACCCGGTGCGTTTACTCGCTTATATATATATTTATACTTATATATATAAACTGTTGTCGAACTCAGTTCGATGAGCCTGGATTTTACATCTGGTGCGTTTATTTCTTTTATATATATTTAATCCCCGCCTTGAGTTTCCTTCGTGGCATTTGATCGCTTTTATAGCTTTATTTACATTTCGTCCTGCTTGGAGTTTCCTTCGTGGCGGTTGACCGTATTTACAGCTTTATTTATGTTTCGTCCCGCCTGTAGTTTCCTCCGTGGCGGTTGATAGCTTTTACAGCTTTATTTACATTGTTGATCCCCCATGGAGGTGCTTCGTGGTTGGTCATCCTGTCTGTATATATTTATTTATAGCTTTTATGTATATACCTGCTTATTTCTTTCATACAAATTGCGGTATCCTGTGCGCCTAGGAATCATGTGATCACAGATTCAGCCTATTGGATCTAGATTCGGTTCCCGTGATGGACATTTTCAGCTGTAAGAAGCTTGGAAATTATTTTGTGATGTCTGAATTTCCTTAGATGGTTTCCATACCCACGAGGAAGTCCGCATCATGTTGTACATCATTTTCATGAAGAAGCCTCGCATCTGTAAAATAAAATCTATTAAGCCGAACACTTAATAAAATGGGAGTGTAACAGGTCTCAATTACTATTGGGCATCAGGGTTTGAAAAACCTCTTTTATAAAATATCACTGCCATATCTTGCTTGAAACTGAATTTTTACATAAATTCAAACCCTGTGTATATAGGTGCAAACGAGGCCTCGCACTACTTCCAAATAACAACACATTGACCCACACACACACATGCAGATAATAGTTTCTTGAAAAGAGGCGATCACCGTGGTAACACGGATGTCGGGGGGTGCCTAACACCTTCCCTTCGCATAACCAAGTCCCCGGACCCTACTGAATCTCGGTTTCACCGACCCGTTTAGCAGTGTCACATCACTGGGTCAATGTGCAAACCTTTTCTCGGTTGTGTTGGTACAACCATTTAAAAAACCAACTGGCGGCTCTTAACAGTCCATCGTCGACATTATATATGTCAGACTTATTTCACTTGTTTTTTCAAACAAATCTCACCTAAAATGAGAACACCAAAGAACAAGTAACAGAAAGGGACATCTAAAAATCCCAACGTCGACAATATATATATATATATATATATATATATATATATATATTTATAGCTTTTATACATATATATATATATATATATATATAATTGTTTACAACTTTCATACAAATAGCTACATCATGTGAGCCTAGGAATCATGTAATCACAAATTCAGTCTACTGAATCTAGATTTGGTTCCCGTGATGGACATTTTCAGCTGTACATGGCTTGTAAATTATTCACGGTGTTTGAATTTCTTTAGATGACTCTCATAACCACAAGGAGTTCGGCACTGATTTTTATCTTATTTTCTCGAAGATGCTTCGCATCTCGAAAATAAAAGCAATTAAGCTAAACACATAATAAAATGGAAGTATCAAATGCCTCAATTACTATTGAGCATAAGAGTTTGAAAAACCTCTATTTCTAAAATGTTATTGCTATATCTTTTTAAAACATAAACTTTTATACAAAATTCAAACCCTTTGTATATAGGTGCAAACGATGCATAGCACTACTTTCGGATAATTGTACATTGACCCACACACACATTCATATAACAGTTTAAATTGAAAAGTGGCGGTCACCGTAGTAACACGGATGTCGAGAAATGTGCGCAACACCTTACCTCCCATTAATCAAGCCCCCAGACCCTAACGAATCTCGGTTTCACAGACCAGTTAAATAGTGTCACATCACTAGGCTAATGTGCAAACCTTTTCTCAGTTGAGTTGGCACAACCATTTAAAAATACCAACTGGCGACTCTTACAGTCTAATCGTCGACATATACATGTCAGACCTTTTCACAACTTGTTTTTTCAAACAAATCTCACCTAAGATGAGAACACCAAAGGACATGAAACAGAAAAAGGGAAAAATAAAAATCCCGACGTCGACATAACCTTCGCATATGTTTATGGTCATTTTGACTACTCAGCAACTGTTATAAGAAACTTAAATGACGTGTTAGAACTTTATTTGTGGTGAGTTATTAAAATCTCTTTATTTAATGTAATTAAGTACATGCATTTATTTATTTTTAGTTTAACATATGTAATAGTACAATTCCTTACATATTATTATTCATGTATAGTTGTAATTTATAAATTGAACTTTTTATTATTTATATTATACATAAGATTTTTAAATAGTTATGTATTTAAGTGAAAATAATTTTCATAATGTGAATTAGTAGTAGAAAAGTTATATGTTATAATTTTTTTAAATATATATGAAAGTGGTTATGCAACCGCAACCGCGTCACCACCCCACCACAACCGCATGTAACCGCAACTACAAGTAACAATATATGTGTGGTTGTTAATATTAGTAATCACATATTTTGGTTGCAGTTGGTTCTTATAACTGCACCACATCGTACTGCGCTCTCCCCTACTACCTAACATTATAAATTAATTAGTAGGTGTTGATTTTGATTAGGGAATTATTATTTTCACAAGGAAAATTTGATATTTCCACTAGGACTTACTCACAAAAATGTGGGTCTCATCCACTATTCATGTGAGAAGAGTCTTGTAGAACTATCAAATTTTCTTGTGCAAATATCAATTCCCTAATTATTATATCTAAAACTAAAAAAAATATATTGTATTTAATGGAGCTAGAGTGAAGCTATATTAGAGGGGTGACAAGTCCTTCATGGATAATCTATAAACACTACTTACATATTTTTTTTCATATTTTCTTATCGCATATGACATTCTCTTCCTTTATTGGAAGTGATAGATTCTTTGTTGATTATTTACTTATCTCTATATATACTTTACTATATCCGAACATACCCTATAACATACCCTAGAGTATTAAGGAATATGAAAAATCATAACTCAGTATATACAAGATATTACGATGATCTTAAGTCCAAGGATAACTTGTACAACTATCAATATAGGACCTCCCATTGTCAAGAAAGTAAAACTGCATTAGGGTTCCTTTAAATAAATCACGTTCAAATGAACTTATTCTCCAATAAGTACATACATACTTGCTTTAGTGTCTCCACACAAATGATTATGAGATCAATCATCCTCTTTAATAGAGAAAGTATAGTATGTACTAATCTATCCGAAATCAGTAACCCCACGTTAGTAATCCAACGATAAGAAACATTTTAGTTTTGAGCTATCTTAGAATTTAGATCTCATTAGCATGGTCAACATCATGATTTTAAAAACATTGCTCCAAAATTATGGGTTTATAACATTTATTAATTCAACTAATTAACATTGATAAAAAATGTATTTTGTATTAAATAAATCCTCTTATTAATAAATGAACAAGATTACAAAGTAAATGTTTATCATATCCAATCTGATTGGCTTGATGGCATACTACTTTCAGTTGTCTTCCCTTTGTGTTGCCGACCTAGCTTGAGCTTCTCGATAGAGGTCATGGGTTTTCTTGGTACCCCTGCCGCTTCTAAAATAGATTCCTTTAAAGTCTTCTTCGATTGATTAATCACTACAATCACAACACAATTAAATCAACATCATATATGGAAATTTTAAAATTATCAATTCTCAAAACATTTATATAAACAAATATGAATTGACATTCACAATCATGGCTGAATAACACGTCCTGATCATTCAAAACTTCTTTGTCTTCCCTAGTTAAAGGTCTCTTAGCATATAGAGCCTCAACTTCCCCAGTCTAGCCCTACCGATTTTAATGGGGTTCAACTAAGACTTGTTTTGCTCTAACCAAGGACTAATAAGAGTTGTGTCTGGTCCTTTGATGAAGATCTAGTCTTCATTTAAACCTTTATTGTTGGAGGGAGTTTCCATTAAGATATTTCTACCTATTTATTTATTAAATTGGTATAATCCATTTTCTTTACAATCCCCTTGCTGGACTCCACGACACGCTTGTGTGTGGTGGTCGTCGCCCAGATAATTTCTAGCAAAGTTAAAAGGGTAGAACTCTCTCGACACCTCAACCCAATTCCTATAAAGAGATGAGAACCTTGGTACAATCAATTAAGCAATGAAATCTACGTTGAATGGAACACCAACGACACCTAAACCCTGTGTTTATAATGAAACAATAACCTCATTATAGTCAATGATTGATGCAATAGAAGACACCACACACAACTACGTATTGTTGTATGAGAAGTCAAATTGAGTCTCATAGAAAAACCATGAACTGTTCAAGAGTTCTCAAAGAACCAAAGGACAGTCTCACCAAAATTTTATTTATCAAAAGGTGACTTCATTACATAAGCCATGTATTATATTTATACTAGTAACATGAAACCCTAATCCTATAAGGAATAACCAAATTGAATGAAAAAAGAAATCCAAGCTAATAAACAATAAAGAAATCAAATCATATCTAACAAACATCCTAGTTACATTAGAATTTAGAAAATATAGCCAAAATCCCTTAAATCCCGTACAAATTCACTGAATACATCTTTGTGAGGTTTGAGGCCTCATTTTATAACCGAAAATGGGGTTGATTACGTTTGGACCGAGAAGAAGCGGGATGGGGCCTCATTTTGTATTTAAAATGAGGCCAAAGCCTAGTTGGCCAGAGAATTCAAGGCTGGGTCTTATTTTTACACTATAAATGAGGTTAGCGCCTCGTTTGACAAAGAGAGCGAGTTTAAGTCTTGAAGGTGAGTCTTTTCTCCTCTCTAACTTCCTCCATCAAACTTGAACCAAATTAATGAGCTCACAATCATAGTCCACCATTAACGCTTTGCCTTAAAGCTTAAATCCTTCTTCATTGTTCTGTTGCGCATTGCAACCTTGTGTTGTCACGTGATGAATTGTAATCTCTTGGACATTCTTGGACATCCACAAAGTTGTGTGATCGGTAATCCTTCCATGAATCAAAACATATCTTTTTCGTGGATTAGACAACATAATTGAACACAGCAATCCCAAATCATATGATTGATCATCTTCTCTTGGTTCACTTGAATTGAGCTCTAATGTAAGCATTCTTTAGTATACTTTAGCCCAATCACTTAAGATCATTTGTTGAACCCTTGACGCTTGAGTTGATAGATTGACAAAAAAAATCTGACCCAACATGTCTTTAATCATTCCCCTCCTCTTCAAAAGGATTTGTCCTCAAATATGACATCCATTCCTCTCGAAAAGGATTTGACTATAATTCTAATCCTACATCAAAACAAACCAAGTTAGTAACTAAAACTAAAACGCAATCAAAATTCTTACCTAAGATAATAAACCTATAAGTAATAAATAAACACAAGAAAAATTATGAAAAGTTCCATCCCCTCATTGATTAAATATCAACATGTAGAGCTCTTCACGTTACACTTTCACCCATTCACAAATTCCCGGATCACAAATCAATCCGATGATCTAGATCATTTGCAAATATACACATTGATGAATTCCCGAATCAAAGGACAATCTAGTGAACTCATCCATTCAAAAAATCACCCACGTCATTGCAGTTGGGTCAAAGATAAAATTTTACAACTTGTCACGTTGCATATGCAAAAGTCTTGAATTCCAGTATTAAACACAACATTAAAAAAATTAGCATATACCTTGTGACGCCCCCAAAATTAGGTATACATCACCCATCTTGAGTCGCCAGATACATGGTACAGAATTCAAATACAACTTAATAATACAAATCGTCGTGTACAATCGACAAAACATAAATCATGAGTTTGAATACAAATATTGTCTACTAGAGAGTATACAAACTCAAAAGGAGTCCTCATTATAATTATTATAACACTATTTCACAGAATAGTGAGGACTACGAATGAACCATCTAGGACCATCACTTCGTTCTCCGACTCATTCCAGCTATATTCTCATTTCCTGAAGAGAACAGTGAAAGAAAGGGTGAGCTCAACTATCCCAGTAAGAAATATTATGACTAAGATAATGCAGAATAAATTATCATTAGCCTTAAACAGTGTTAAACTGATACAATATAACAAACATCAAGTTTAATTGCAGCGGAACAAGCAATCCATTAAAAGAGTCAAGTAGAGAATAAAATCTACTATCTTTTATGATTTAAAAGGCTTTTCATCACTTTTATTGTTGGGACTCGACAATAAATAATTCACATCATCGAATCACTTACAGACTTACTACCAAGGATATTCTTTAGTATCACGACCACAATTATCCATGCACTATGGGCCAAGAATATTTGTGTATTCATTAATGGTCATGATCATGCCAACAATCATCCATCAATGCACTACGGGCTAATGAGGACTTTTACCACATCATTTGTAACATTACGATCATGATTACAAAAATAATCCTCGGTCATAATCATACCAAGTCCATCTATGCACTACAGACCACAGATGACTTTCAAAAAATATAAATATGAGGATGATGACAATGATATAAGAATTCAATAAAACAAGTTCAAGAATTAATTTGTCCAAGAACCAATAACGTCCAAATTGTCAACATGATACTGATTTGTAGAGTAAAATTCAAGAATGCTCAGAAGAATATTTTCATGAAAAGATACTGGATGAAGTGCAATTATCAAGGATATTCCACTAATTTCATGGAGTATAGAAGTCAAAACTTTAACCAACTGAGTATAATAAAGAATGGAATAACAAAAGAAATCACCATGCATGCGGTATTGCCATGAGATGAAGTTATTCCAACGAACACTAAATAACGGAACCGAATTCGAGCAAAATTCGCTTGCGACAAGATGTTCCAACAGAATAATAAAGAATGGAATAACAACAGAAATCACCATGCTTGCGGTACTTCACATAGACATGTTATTCCAACGAATATTAATAAGATTGAGAATCGGTCCCGTAAAAGCATGCATGAGATATTCCAACAAAATAATAATAAAAAGGCGGAACCGAGTCCGACGTAAAAGCATGTGATGACGGGATATTCCAACAGGATAATAAAGATTTTAATCGGTCCTATAAAATGCCTGAGACATGATATTCCAACAAAATAATAATAAAGACAGAACTAGGTCCTACAAAATGCACGTATATGATATTCCAATGTAATAATAAAGGCGGAATCGGTCCGGCGTAAAACTCATAGAGCGGGATATTCCAATGAATAGTAAAGACGGAATAATAGAAGAATGTCACCAAGTATAGGGTAGCATTATCTGAGTTATTCCAATGAATAATAAAGAATGGAATAACATAAGTTCTCTTCATGAATACAAAAGAATAATACCCTTACTTAGTACAACAAATAATATTCCCTACCTTAAGAAGAAAAGTACTAGATATATAAGTAGTGAAGTAGCGAAATACTTTCTTCTTTCTCTCTATAGTTTATCTCTAGAGTTTCAAAGAATTCGTAAGAAAATAATGAAGGAATGAGCTTCTATTTATAGAAAAATGGATACGCATAATAACTAACTCATGAACGGTCCAGTTGATTTACTTTAATCTGACGGTCCATATTTAAAGCAAAATCTTTTAAATAAAATATAATATTTCTATTTATAATCTAATAAAACAAATAAATTTATAAAAGATTTTACTATGCAAACACTATCTGGAACCACTATGCAAACACTATGCATAATAAAATATAATATATTCTAATTATTGTATAATAAAATGAGATAACTTTATAAAAGTATTATGTTTTATATAAAAAGATTTTACTATGCAAAATACTATGCGGACACTTATACAACACTATGCATAATAGAATATAATATATTCTATTTATAGAATAACTTTATAAAAGTATTATGTTTTATATAAAAGATTTTTTGTATTATTACATTAATAATACCAACAAAAGCTGAGTGACTTATCACGTAAGCATCAATAATTAATCTTGTGTACTCTTATGCAACCACGCGTATTCTTGTACTTTTTAACACCGTGTGTTTCAACGATTAACAGTAAAACTTCCGCCAATTATTTTCATAAAAATATTTTTGTCGTTTTCTCAATCCGATAATAATTACATTGTGGAGTCCACCAATGATTGTGTCGTTGTCGAATATTCCATGTTAAAAGCGAATATTCCCAAGCCAATCGAATATTATATAACAACTTGCGTACTTTGCAAAATTTATAAATATTATCCATAACTATAACATTATATCAATTTCACTCCATAATATTCAAAAATAATATTTATAGAAAATTCATCCTTATTCAAAAAGTTCGGGTTTTACATACCTTTTGTCTAATAACAAAGGAATCAAAGAACTCAAATTCACATGAATAGTCTACTAAAACAATATCCAAAGCACTTCCCTATAGACTCTCAATGCAATGCCCGAATTAATTAGCACAATGAACCATGTTTTCCTCCTTGATGAGTATGAACTCATCTCGAACCTGTAAAACAAAATTAACCTTTCCCTTTCCATTGAAATTAACTCATTCAAAATCACATACTAACATCGATGGAATAAAAAGGTCTCATGTGAGGCCCCCAAAAATAGGTCTACACAACACATTCTGAGTCACCAAATACATGGTACAAAATTCAAATACAAACTTCATTTATACAACTATTAATTGTTGTGTAAAATATTACAAAACATAAGTTGTGAGTTTCAATACAAATATTGTCTCGTAGACATTATCCAAACTCAAATAAAATCCTCATTACAATTATTGTCACAATATTTTACAAAATATTGAGGATTACTATAATAACAATCTTAGACCATTACGCCACTCCCCAACGAACCTCAGCTGCATTCTCGCCTCCTGAGAAGAATAATGGAACAAAAGGAAAAGGGTGAGCTCAACTAGCCCAGTAAAAAATATTATGACTAAGATAATATAGAAAAACTTATCCTTAGTCCTCAACAGGGAAAAATTTGATAAAATACAATAGACAACAAATTTTAAATCAACAACTGCAGAGGAAATATCAATCCATTAGAAGAGTCAAGTAAAACATGATGTCTACTACCTTTTGATAAGTGGTTTTATAACCACTTATATGGATATTAACTGACTTAATTTGTTGCTTAAACACATGTTATTTTATACCTTTTTCTGTTTTTGTGCCTTTTTTATAGTTTTAGTATTTGGAACTCTCTTGGTGTTATTGGAGCTAAGTTGTGCTCATAGCTATGATGGATTGATGATGGAAAGGAAAATCGAGTTGAGCATATTGCTAGATGTTGAAATGAAGATATGGAGAGAAGTATCTTAAGCCTATAAAGCAACAGAAGATTCTGAACAGACAAGTCAGACCGGTGGTGCCTGCATGCTAATTCATGACCAACTTGGCTTTGTGACATAATCTTGACAAGCGCCATGTAGCATGGCGGATCTATAGACAAATAAGCAATTGTGTCCTCTAAAAGCCAATCACTAGGCGTGGTCTGCCTTGATCTTTATTCTGGAACTGACTTTTGATTAAGTTGTCCGATTGAATTTGTACTTGGATAAGGGGCATACGAACTAGACTCCTATATAATTGGACTTATATCCAGTATGTACGTATTCCACACCTTGGGGGATCACGTAGTAGCTAATATTACTTTATTCTCTTTACTTTCAATCTTAGAGATTAGAGTAGATATAGTAGTTTTTTTCTAAAGTTGATTAGGTCTGGAGATTTGAAGCAATTGGATATCATAATAGATTCAAACTTGGAGCAGGAGAACAGATTTTCACTTCAATTCTCTCCTCTTTTCTTCTCTTTTATTCATATTTGTAATTTTATGATGTTTATTCAATATATGGATGATAGATTTGATTCAGCTATGAGTTAAACTTTATTTTGGGATTACAATGGATTCTATTGCTTAGTTTAATCTAATATACTTCATTGTTAACCTTATTGATTGCTATGGGATTGTCTATTAAGATTGATGCTTATTTGCTTAATTGAGTGACCATCAATTATTGTGATAATCCATATGAACTTGAGAGACGCAGTATGGGTTTAGATATAATCTTATTATCTTGTGATTGTATGTTCTACATTGTGATGGTATGTATGATTTGTGCTTAGGATAGATATATATTGTAGCACCATTCGTAGTCAATTGAGAACTTGGGTTAAAACCCTAATTATTTATAAATCGCATAGACAGATAGTGGTTTGGGTAATGTGGGTGTTCATTGTGTATTCTATCAATTGTGGATTATATATGATATGGGTCTGGTACATTGAGAGATGGTTATATTTAACTATCGTGTTCAAGACTAACAATCCGGTGCAATTAATTTGAGTTAACAAGGAGTATGTTGATTTAAATGATTTAGTAGATGAAATTGTAATCTTGATTCTTCATTATCTAGTCTCACCCTAGGGATAATTAGTTAGTTTCATAGTTTTAATATTTAAAAATATAGCAATCATTTAAATAAGACTTACATGGTTATGGGTTAGTGCTTGGTGAACTTTATTAGTTAATTCTCTATCGGAACGATACTCTACTTTCACTTTATTGCTTGTTGACCACGTATACTTGCGTGTTGAGCGTATATAGAAATTACCCAATAAGTCTTTGGCACCGTTGCCGAGGAATTAGATTAATAATTTTTGCCAACATTAATTTAAATAAATTAGTCTTAATTTAAACATTTTATTTTATTTTATTTATCTTCTTATATTTTCGACTTTTCAGGTACCATGTATTACTTTGCTGATCAATGGCCATATGCAAATATGACTCAACCAAGGGATATAAGAACTGAAGGAGCCAATGTATTTTCTACATTTCAGCACAAATTGTAACACTTTCGAAGAGGTTGGATATTCTTGTAGCCCAACGTACTTTCGAGATATAGTAGTTAATGTGAATATTGTCTTGTGATCATCCAAGTTATCAATGCAACATCAGTGTTGGACAAGTACAGTATGGGGGTAATTACTTCAACAACTACGCTTATCCCAATTATCATCAAGGTTGGGGGTATCACCCAGAGTCTGACTGGAGTTATAACTATCAAGACCAATAATTTGTCCCAGGTCCAACATATCCATCAAATTTCTCATATCCACCTCCAATGCAACAAGAAGAAAATTCAAAGTTGAAGGAATTCATGTCAAAGAACATAGCGGACCAGGAAGAGATGATAATGAGTCAGGAGTTATCAACCCAAAATCTTAACAGACAGATGGAACAACTCATTAACTCCTCAATGAATGGTCCTCGATACATGGATTTCAATCCCAGAATAAGATAATTCAAGAATGGAGGATTTGTGGTTCAAGTTCGTAGCATCAACCGAGGAGAAGATGATTGAGCAAGAGAGGTCAATTTAAAATTTTCATAACTAGATGGATCAAATGTTCGAAGCCTCGAACAATCGCCCTCAAAACAATTGGTGCAATGACATGGATGACGAAACTGATGGAGAGTCATAAGAGTGCATGCCACTGGATGAACTTACAAAAGTTGACATTGAGGAAACAACTAGGGAAATGGAAAATGCAAAATAGGGGCTGACTTGTATAATACCCCAAGCGCCTTCTCAGTTAGAGTTGAAAAATTTAGTGAACTTTGCACACCCATGTCCCCTTGGTAGTCATATCCAAAGCAAGAATTTCTACGATTATGAGGCCTCTTGCACGCCATGGTGGGCTAAGAAAAAAATAATAGAAGAAGAAAAGCCCGTTGTATTTTTCATGCCTCAATTCAAAAAATTCTCTTACCAAATACAACGGAAGAAGCACCTAGCTATCTGAATAGCAATGGGGACAACATGTAAAAGATATATGTTAGGTGACTTCAATTCACAGACTCTCATGATAAAGAACCTAACAAAGCACATTGCAGTTCTAATGGATGTGGGCTTCCACGCTTATCGTAAAGGAATCGGATAGCGATGTCAAGAAAAGAGTCCAGCTAACGGACTATAAATCAAGCGCTTGATGGGAGGCAACCCATCAAATCTCTCTCTTTCCCTATTTGCTTAATTATCCATTATATATATTATATCACTTTCCTCCCTTTTTGTTTAATTCTTACTGTTTTAATTATTTAGTTCATCATTATGATAGTTAATTACATTTTTAGTAGCAAGTGTTAGTTATGATTAAATAAGGTTTAATGTTTCATTGTGACCCTTTATAGGATTATTTAATTGGGCGTGATGTGATGAGTGCTAACTTGTCTACAGTCACAATCACGAGAATAAGAGACCGAACTCGAGCGCGTAATTTTGCCCTTGCATAAAGTTAAAACAAGCGCAACTACACCACATGATGCGACCAAACACTACACAGCGCAGCTGCGCCCCCTTCCCAGTTAACCATAGTGTAGTTGCGCCAGGGACTTGAGTCATATTTTTAAAAACGTTTAAGGAGCCGGATCAGACCACTCCTTCTATTTCATTATTTTTGAAACCTCCAAACTCTGAACTTCTTTTCTTTCTAAAAAAATAGAACCCCATATGCTACTTCTCCTCTCCTGAATCCAACCTTGAATCGTTCAGATTTCATCCCACATCACTCGCTCTCTCTCCACATTAAACCCTAGTTCTTCATCTCTCTAGCAAATTTCAAACTGTTGTGCTTTCATTGCTGCACACGAGCTGTTTGATCAGATTCCAACAAGAGATTAGGGTTTCGTTGCCAGTAACAGTCATACACCCTACTCCATTCTTGCCAAAATCTTAACCTAACTCTCCATCATCACCCAATCTGTTCATATCTAAAATTCTAAGCATCTAAGGCAGTTAAGGTAGCATATCAGAGAGGCTTGTTGGTTTACATCCGAGGATTCAGTAACAAAAAAGGGGGCATATTTTGGAACTCTATTGTGTGCAGTTCAGTTGATTGATAAAGAGACAGGGTTTGGGTTCTTTGAGGAGTTCAAGGCATTTAAGGTAGAAAATTTCCTATCAAATAATCCTTATTCAACTTGCAAATCATGGCACCCAAACGAATTAGAACCCCATCTCCTTCATCGAGCAGTGAGCATGGTAGCCAGAAGAATAGCAGGGATATACTTGACACTACCTCTCTGCGTAACACTACTATCTAGATGTATAGATGGGCAAATCATTTGTACCTGAGAGGGGTTTCAGACCTAGGAAAGAAGATGGAAAATTAAAGGAACAGATTATGGGACATGGATGGGCTGGAGTGGTATCCAAGCCTGTGGCAGCCCTAATGGCTTTAGTAAGAGAATTCTATGCCAACGCTCGCGAGACTCAGAATGGCGTTTCTTTTGTGCGAGGAAGACAAGTGTAGTACACTAAGCAATCAATCAATGACATATTTCATGTGGGCACATTACCATCAGGTGCTAAAAATTGGGCAGAGTCGCAGAGGTTTGAAACACTTAGATAAGTTGGTGAAGGAACTGTACAAGCCAGACATAAAATGGACCACCACATCCGGCACTGACAGAAAGGTGCATTTCCCACAGACTTCGCTCAACTGATACGCGAAGGCATGGCATAGCTTCATATGTGCGAGCATACTTCCCACCAGTCATCATGCCGATGTCACGACTGATTGAGCTATATTGCTATATGGCATTCTGAAGATGAAAGCAATTGACATCGGGCACATCATCAATCAGTCGATGTTGTGATACATGAGGGGAAGTACTATAGGGGGCATACCATGCTTCTCTTGTCACTCGACTGTGTTTGTCTGTGGGGGTTGAGTGGGATGCTGAGGCTCTACAGATGTCGATGAGGGATATAGACCACACCACTATTCAGAAGTACACCATCTGGAATGGTGCGGAGTCTCACCCCCGGGGCTTGGGGTTCATTATGCCTGAAGATGAGTTAGAGAGTGAAGAAGATGAAGATAATGAAAAAGGGGAAGATGAGGACATTGCTGCTCCTCATTCAGCAAGGGCACCTATAGGCAGGCATGACCGTGACATTCGCAACCTTCAGAGAAGGATGGATGTGATGCACATGAACTTTCAAGCTTTCACTACCGAGTTCTCTAAGGTCCTATCAGATGCATTCAATCGGCCAGTGAGCACGAGTCCGATTTACGACATATTGGACGACTACTCCATATCCACCTCCATACACTCCACCTGAGCAAGAAGAGGATGGTGATGATGAGGACAACTAGGGGAGTTTCCTTATACCTTTTATCTCCAATGAGGACATTGTACTTTTTAAGTTTGGGGGTATTAGGTTTATTTGTTGTATTTAGTATAGTTCGTTTCATGTTACACTTTGTTTAGTTGATTGTGTTAGGAATTATTGCATTCTTTTTTGTTTATTGTATTAGGAAAAGTTGGATTTTGTAATGGAATGAATCTAGTTGTTAGTTGGTTTGTTATTTAGTTGGCCTATGATGAAATCAAAATTACTTGATTGTTGAACTGATTTGAAACTTAGACTTGATTGTGATGTCATATCATAATATAAATTCTTATTTGTTTGATACTAATGTAACCAGTTAGCACTCTAGAGTAACAATTATGATATGCTTAGTTGAAATTTTCATATACTTGTATTCTGGTGGGAATTCTGTGTTTTTAATGAAAGAGTGTCAGTGCTCAGATGGTAATAACTAGGACTATAAAAAGCTTAAGTTTGGGGGAATTCAGTAGGTATGCATGTCTCTCTCTAAAAAGAACAAAGAGAGAAAAAGAAAATATGAATAAAATAAAAAAAATGAATAAACATCTTGGCTAGTCTTGTTTCGGGGCCTTTTTGTTACTTGAGTAAGTACGCCCGAGGGGAATGTCTTTACACCTAGCGCCTTAACGTCTTAATGGTCTGGGAGTCTTTGGTCGAAAGCTCTCTAAGGGGTAACACTGTTAGCCTAATGGAATGAGACATTGCACAGTCACAAGAATTAAACAAAATCAATAAACACCGCGAAAAAGTGCAAATATCGCCCTCGTGAGTAAATAAAGGCATAAACCTCCCTGTTGACTCTTAAATTAAGTAATGCATGGTCTTGGTAAGAACTTGTTTGATTTACTGTTTATCTTTAGTTAAAACTGGTTCTTTCCCCCTAAGAAGCATAGTATGTGAAAAATATGTTCAATAACATGTTAAGTGGTTGCTTCAAATTCACACACTATATCAGTGCGGACATATTTGAATTTGTAGAGTGTTATACTTTATGATCTTGTCTTGGGTAGCTTTTCAGTTTGATTATCTTATAGTTTTTCTGAGGCATTGAATATGAATTTCATTTCTAGCTAACTATTGGTTTCAATTTCATGATAGTGTAGATTGCATACATGGTAGTTTTTGCATTACATTTTGGTTTGGTTTTGTTTTGGCTTCTTGACGGCAAGAAATGGTTTAAGTTTGGGGGTATTTGATAAGTGGTTTTACAACTACTTATTTGGATATTAACAGACTTAATTTGTTGCTATAACTCATGTTTTTGTATAGCTTTTTATGTTTTTGTGTCTTATTTTGTAGTTTTAGTATTGGGAACTCTCTTGGTGTTATTGCAGCTAAGTTGTGCTCATAGCTATGATGGATTGATGATGGAAAGGAAAATGGAGCTGAACATATTGCTAGATGTTGAAATGAAGATATGGAGTGAAGTACCTTAAGCCTACAAAGCAGCAGAAGATTGGAGCAGACAAGTGAGGACCCGGTGGTGCTGCGCATGACTATGCCCGGCTTGGCGTGTCTACAATGAAGAATGCACCCAGACATGCCCAGATCCAAAGATAAAGCAATTACGCCTCTAAAAAGCTATCACAGGCGTGTTTAAGCGATCTATGTTTTAGAATTGACTTTTGATTAAGTTGTCCAATTGAATTTGTACTTTGATAAGGGCATACTGAACTAGACTCTATATAATTAGACTTATATTCAGTATGTACGTATTCCACACCTTGGGGGATCACATAGTAGCTAATATTACTTTCTTCTCTTTACTTTCAATCTTAGAGATTAGAGTAGATATAGTAGTTGTTTTCTAGAGTTGATTAGGTCTGGAGATTTGAAGCAATTGGATAGCATAATAGATTCAAACTTGGAGCAGGAGAACAGATTTGTACTTCAATTCTCTCCTTTTTTTCTTCTCTTTGATTCCTATTTGTAATTTTATAATGTTTATTCAATATGTGGAAGATAGATTTGATTTAGCTATGAGTTAAACTTTATTTTGGGATTGCAATGGATTCTATTGCTTAGTTTAATCTGATATACTTCATTGTTAACCTTATTGATTGCTATAGGATTGTCTATTAAGATTCATGTTTATTTGCTTAGTTGATTGACCATCAATTACTGTGATAATCCATATGAACTTGAGAGACGCAGTATGGGTTTAGATATGATCTTATTAACATGTGATTATATGTTCTACATTGTGATGGGATGTATGATTTGTGATTAGGATAGACATATACGGAAGCACCACTCGTAGTTAATTGAGAACTTGGGTTAAAACCTTAATTATTTGTAAATCGCATAGACATATAGTGGTTTAGGTAATGTGGGTGCTCATGTGTATTCTATCAATTGTGGATTATATATGATATGGGTATGGTACATTGAGAGATGGCTATCCCAGTAAGAAATATTATGACTAAGATAATGCAAAATAAATTATCATTAGCCTTAAACAGTGTTAAACTGATACAATATAACAAACATCAAGTTTAATTGCAGCGGAACAAGCAATCCATTAAAAGAGTCAAGTAGAGAATAAAATCTACTATCTTTTATGATTTAAAAGGTTATTCATCACTTTTATTGTTGGGACTCAGCTTAATAAATAATCCACATCATCGAATCACCCCTGCACTACGGCCAAGGATATTCTTTAGTATCACGACCACAATTATCCATGCACTTTGGTCCAAGAATATTTGTGTATTCATTAATGGTCATGATCATGCCAACAACTGTCCATTAATGCACTACGGGCCAATGAGGACTTTTACCACATCATTTGTAACATTACGGTCATGATTACATCGAATAATCCACAGTCATAATTATACGAGTCCATCATGCTTTTCTGAATACGATGACTTTCAAAAAATATAAATATGAGGATGATGACAATGATATAAGAATTCAATAAAACAAGCTCAAGAATTAATTTGTCTAAGAACCAATAACGTCCAAATTGTCAACATGATACTTCTTTGTAGAGTAAAATTCAAGAATGCTCAGAAGAATATTTTCATGAAAAGATACTGGATGAAGCGCAATTATCAAGGATATTCCACTAATTTCATGGAGTATAGAAGTCTAAACTTTAACCAACTGAGTATAATAAAGAATGGAATAATAAAAGAAATCACCATGCATGCGGTACTTCCCATAGACAGTATTCCAACAGAATACTAAATAACGGAACTAGGTCCGAGCGAAATTACATGCCAAGCGGAGATGTTCCAGCGAAATAATAAAGAATGGAATAACAACGAAATCACCATGCATGCGATTACTTCACATAGACGAGTTATTCCAGCGAGATACTAATAAGGGGCGTAATCGAATTACGGCGTAAAGCGCATGCAGACGGGATATTCCAATAGAATAATAATAAAGATTTAAACCGGTCGTCGTAAAACGCGCCATGTGAGATATTCCAACGAGAATAATAAAGATGCGGAATCGGTCCCGTAAAATGCCTGAATATGATATTCCAACAAAATAATAATAAAAGGCGGAACTAGGTCCGTAGATAAACGCCTGTATGACGCGAGGATATTCAATGTAATAATAAAAACGAAATCGGGTTCGGCATAAAAGCGCCTGACAGGATATTCCAAATGAATAGTAAAGACGGAATAATAGAAGAATTTCACCAAGTATAGGGTAGCCGCGTGACACTGATTATTACAAGCGAGAATAATAAAGAATGAAATAACATAAGTTCTCTTCATGAATACAAAAGAATAACACCCACTTACGAGTACAACAAATAATATTCCCTACCTTAAGAAGAAAATCTTTGGATATATAAGTAGTGAAGTAGCGAATACTTTCTTCTTTCTCTCTATAGTTTATCTCTCTAGAGTTTGAAGTGAATTAAATAAGAAAATAATGAAGGAATGAGCTTCTATTTATAGAAAATGGGTGAATAATAACTAACTCATGAGCGGTCCAGTTGATTTACTTTAATCGATGGTCCATATTTAAAGCAAAATATTTTAAATAAAATATAATATATTCTATTTATAATCTAATAAAACAAATAACTTTATAAAAGATTTTACTATCTGAAACACTATGCAGGCCTTTATGCAAACACTATGCATAATATAATATAATATATTCTAATTATTGTATAATAAAACGAGATAACTTTATAAAAGTATTATGTTTTATGTAAAAAGATTTTACCATGCAAAACACTATCTTGAGACCTTATGCAACACTATGCATAATAGAATATAATATATTCTATTTATAGAATAACTTTATAAAAGTATTATGTTTTATATAAAAGATTTTACGTATTATTACATTAATAATACCAACAAAAGCTGAGTGACTTATCACGTAAGCATCAATAAATAATCTGGTAGTGCTACTATGTAACCATGCAGTATTCTTCGTATTTTTTAACACCGGGTGTTTCAACAGCTTAATCTGATGAAAACTTAGCCGTTATTTTCATAAAGTATTTTTGTCGTTTTCTCAATCCGATAATAATTCTGTTGTGGAGTCCACCAATGATTGTGTCGTTGTACGAATATTCCATGTTAAAACGAATATTCCCCGACCAATCAAATATTATATAACAACTTGCGTACTTTGCAAAATTTATAAATATTATCCATAACTATAACATTATATCAATTTCACTCCATAATATTCAAAAATAATATTTATAGAATATTCATCTTTATTCAAAAAGTTCGGGTTTTATATACCTTTTGTCTAATAACAAAGGAATCAAAGAACTCAAATTCACATGAATAGTCTACTAAAACAATATCCAAAGCACTTCCCTATAGACTCTCAATGCAATGTCCAAATTAATTCGCACAATGAACCATGTTTTCCTCCTTGATGAGTATGAACTCATCTCGAACCTGTAAAACAAAATTAACCTTTCCCTTTCCATTGAAATTAACTCATTCAAAATCACATACTAACATCGATGGAATAAAAAGGTCTCATGTGAGGCCCCAAAAAATAGGTCTACACAACACATTCTGAGTCACCAAATACATGGTACAAAATTCAAATACAAACTTCATTTATACAACTATTAATTGTTGTGTAAAATATTACAAAACATAAGTTGTGAGTTTCAATACAAATATTGTCTCGTAGACATTATCCAAACTCAAATAAAATCCTCATTACAATTATTGTCACAATATTTTACAAAATATTGAGGATTACTATAATAACAATCTTAGACCATTACGCCACTCCCCAATGAACCTCAAATTGCATTCTAAGCCTCTGAGAAGAATAATGGAACAAAAGGAAAGGGTGAGCTCAACTAGCCCGATAAAAAATATTATGACTAAGATAATATAGAAAAACTTATCCTTAGTCCTCAACAGGGAAAAATTTGATAAAATACAATAGACAACAAATTTTAAATCAACAACTGCAGAGGAAATATCAATCCATTAGAAGAGTCAAGTAAAACATGATGTCTACTACCTTTTGATAAGTGGTTTTATAACCACTTATATGGATATTAACTGACTTAATTTGTTGCTTAAACACATGTTATTTTATACCTTTTTCTGTTTTTGTGCCTTTTTTATAGTTTTAGTATTTGGAACTCTCTTGGTGTTATTGGAGCTAAGTTGTGCTCATAGCTATGATGGATTGATGATGGAAAGGAAAATGGAGTTGAGCATATTGCTAGATGTTGAAATGAAGATATGGAGAGAAGTATCTTAAGCCTATAAAGCAACAGAAGATTGCGTTGAGACAAGTCATGACCAAATTGGTGCAACGGTATGACTTCATTGACTTGGCACATGACCTGATAAATTTGCGCCCATGTAGCATGGCGGATCTAGCACAAATACAAATTATGTCCTCTAAAAGCCAATCACGCAGTGTAGGCTGCCAGCGATCTTTATTGCAGGCCGACTTTTGATTAAGTTGTCCGATTGAATTTGTACTTGGATAAGGGGCATACGAACTAGACTCCTATATAATTGGACTTATATCCAGTATGTACGTATTCCACACCTTGGGGGATCACGTAGTAGCTAATATTACTTTATTCTCTTTACTTTCAATCTTAGAGATTAGAGTAGATATAGTAGTTTTTTTCTAAAGTTGATTAGGTCTGGAGATTTGAAGCAATTGGATATCATAATAGATTCAAACTTGGAGCAGGAGAACAGATTTTCACTTCAATTCTCTCCTCTTTTCTTCTCTTTTATTCATATTTGTAATTTTATGATGTTTATTCAATATATGGATGATAGATTTGATTCAGCTATGAGTTAAACTTTATTTTGGGATTACAATGGATTCTATTGCTTAGTTTAATCTAATATACTTCATTGTTAACCTTATTGATTGCTATGGGATTGTCTATTAAGATTGATGCTTATTTGCTTAATTGAGTGACCATCAATTATTGTGATAATCTATATGAACTTGAGAGGCCTTGATATGGGTTTAGATATAATCTTATTATCTTGTGATTGTATGTTCTACATTGTGATGGTATGTATGATTTGTGCTTAGGATAGATATATATTGTAGCACCATTCGTAGTCAATTGAGAACTTGGGTTAAAACCCTAATTATTTATAAATCGCATAGACAGATAGTGGTTTGGGTAATGTGGGTGTTCATGTGTATTCTATCAATTGTGGATTATATATGATATGGGTCTGGTACATTGAGAGATGGTTATATTTAACTATCGTGTTCAAGACTAACAATCCGGTGCAATTAATTTGAGTTAACAAGGAGTATGTTGATTTAAATGATTTAGTAGATGAAATTGTAATCTTGATTCTTCATTATCTAGTCTCACCCTAGGGATAATTAGTTAGTTTCATAGTTTTAATATTTAAAAATATAGCAATCATTTAAATAAGACTTACATGGTTATGGGTTAGTGCTTGGTGAACTTTATTAGTTAATTCTCTATCGGAACGATACTCTACTTTCACTTTATTGCTTGTTGACCACGTATACTTGCGTGTTGAGCGTATATAGAAATTACCCAATAAGTCTTTGGCACCGTTGCCGAGGAATTAGATTAATAATTTTTGCCAACATTAATTTAAATAAATTAGTCTTAATTTAAACATTTTATTTTATTTTATTTATCTTCTTATATTTTCGACTTTTCAGGTACCATGTATTACTTTGCTGATCAATGGCCATATGCAAATATGACTCAACCAAGGGATATAAGAACTGAAGGAGCCAATGTATTTTCTACATTGTCAGCACAAATTGTAACACTTTCGAAGAGGTTGGATATTCTTGTAGCCCAACGTACTCGAGAGATAGTAGTTAATGTGAATATTGTGCTGGCAATCATCCAAGTTATCAATGCAACATCAGTGTTGGACAAGTACAGTATGGGGGTAATTACTTCAACAACTACGCTTATCCAAATTATCATCAAGGTTGGGGGTATCACCTAGAGTCTGACTGGAGTTATAACTATCAAGACCAATAATTTGTCCCAGGTCCAACATATCCATCAAATTTCTCATATCCACCTCCAATGCAACAAGAAGAAAATTCAAAGTTGAAGGAATTCATGTCAAAGAACATAGCGGACCAGGAAGAGATGATAATGAGTCAGGAGTTATCAACCCAAAATCTTAACAGACAGATGGAACAACTCATTAACTCCTCAATGAATGGTCCTCAATACATGGATTTCAAATCTGAATAAGATAATTCAAGATTGGAGGATTTGTGGTTCAAGTTCGTAGCATCAACCGAGGAGAAGATGATTGAGCAAGAGAGGTCAATTTAAAATTTTCATAACTAGATGGATCAAATGTTCGAAGCCTTGAACAATCGCCCTCAAAATAATTGGTGCAATGACATGGATGACGAAACTGATGGAGAGTCATAAGAGTGCATGCCACTGGATGAACTTACAAAAGTTGACATTGAGGAAACAACTAGGGAAATGGAAAATACAAAATAGGGGCTGACTTGTATAATACCCCAAGCGCCTTCTTAGTTAGAGTTGAAAAATTCAGTGAACTTTGCACACCCATGTCCCCTTGGTAGTTATATCCAAAGTAAGAATTTTTACAATTATGAGGCCTCTTACACGCCATGGTGGGCTAAGAAAAAAATAATAGAAAAAGAAAAGCCCGTTGTATTTTTCATGCCTCAATGCAAAAAATTTCTTGCAAATACAACGGAAGAAGCACCTAGCTATGCAATAGCAATGGGGACAACATGTAAAAGATATATGTTAGGTGACTTCAATTCACACTCTCATGATGAAGAACCTAACAAAGCACATTGCAGTTCTAATGGATGTGGGCTTCCACGCTTATCGTAAAGGAATCGGATAGCGATGTCAAGAAAAGAGTCCAGCTAACGGACTATAAATCAAGCGCTTGATGGGAGGCACCCCATCAAATCTCTCTCTTTCCCTATTTGCTTAATTATCCATTATATATATTATATCACTTTCCTCCCTTTTTGTTTAATTCTTACTGTTTTAATTATTTAGTTCATCATTATGATAGTTAATTACATTTTTAGTAGCAAGTGTTAGTTATGATTAAATAAGGTTTAATGTTTCATTGTGACCCTTTATAGGATTATTTAATTGGCGTGATGTGACGAAAAGCTAACATCCGGTCACAATGCGAATAAGAACCGAGCTTCGAGCGCGTGTAATTTCACCTTACCTGAGTTAAAACAAACAAGCTTAACTACACCACATGATGCGACTAAACACTACACAGTAGCAAGTTGCGCCCTTCCCCAGTTAACCATAGTGTAGTTGTGCGAGGGACTTGAGTCATATTTTTAAAAACGTTTAAGGAGCCAGATCAGACCACTCCTTCTATTTCATTATTTTTGAAACCTCCAAACTCTGAACTTCTTTTCTTTCTAAAAAATAGAACCCCATATGCTACTTCTCCTCTCCACAATCCAACCTTGAATCCTTGATTTCATCCCACATCACTCGCTCTCTCTCCACATTAAACCCTAGTTCTTCATCTCTAGCAAATTTCAAACTGTTGTGCTTTCATTGCTGCACACGAGCTGTTTGATCAGATTCCAACAAGAGATTAGGGTTTCGTTGCCAGTAACAGTCATACACCCTACTCCATTCTTGCCAAAATCTTAACCTAACTCTCCATCATCACCCAATCTGTTCATATCTAAAATTCTAAGCATCTAAGGCAGTTAAGGTAGCATATCAGAGAGGCTTGTTGGTTTATATCCGAGGATTTAGTAACAGAAAATGGGGCATATTTTGGAACTCTATTGTGTGCAGTTCAGTTGAATGATAAAGAGACAGGGTTTGGGTTCTTTGAGGAGTTCAAAGCATTTAAGGTAGAAAATTTCCTATCAAATAATCCTTATTCAACTTGCAAATCATGGCACCCAAACGAATTAGAACCCCATCTCCTTCATCGAGCAGTGAGCATGATAGCGAGAAGAATAGTAGGGATATACTTGACACTGCCTCTCTGCCTAACACTACTATCTGGATGTATTGGTGGGCAAATCATTTGTACCTGAGAGGGGTTTCAGACCTGGGAAAGAAGATGGAAAATTAAAGGAACAGATTGTGGGACATGGATGGGCTGGAGTGGTATCCAAGCCTGTGGCAGCCCTAATGGCTTTAGTAAGAGATATCTATGCCAACGCTCGCGAGACTGAGAATGGCATTTCTTTTGTGCGAGGAAGACAAGTGTAGTACACTAAGCAATCAATCAATGACATATTTCATGTGGGCACATTACCATCAGGTGCTGAAAATTGGGCACAGTCGCAGAGGTTTGAAACACTTAGATAAGTTGGTGAAGGAACTGTATAAGCCAGACATAAAATGGACCACCAAATCCGGCACTGACAGAAAGGTGCATTTCCCACAGACTTCGCTCAACTGATACGCCAAGGCATGGCATAGCTTCATATGTGCGAGCATACTTCCCACCAGTCATCATGCCGATGTCACGACTGATTGAGCTACATTGCTATATGGCATTATGAAGATGAAAGCAATTGACATCGGGCACGTCATCGATCAGTCGATGTTGCGATACATGAGGGGAAGTACTGTAGGGGGCATACCATGCTTCTCTTGTCACTCGACTGTGTTTGTCTGTGGGGGTTGAGTGGGATGCTGAGGCTCTACAGATGCCAATGAGGGATATAGACCACACCACTATTCAGAAGTACACCATCTGGAATGGTACGGAGTCTCACCCCCGGGGTTTGGGGTTCATTATGCCTGAAGATGAGTTAGAGAGTGAAGAAGATGAAGATAATGAAAAAGGGGAAGATGAGGACATTGTTGCTCCTCATTCAGCTAGGGCACCTACAGGCAGGCAGGACCGTGACATTTGCAGCCTTCAGAGAAGGATGGATGCGATGTACACGAACTTTCAAGCTTTCACTACCGAGTTCTCTAAGGTCCTATCAGATGCATTCAATCAGCAGTGGGCACAGGTCCAGTTTCTGACATATTGGACGACTACTCCATATCCACCTCCATACACTCCACCTGAGCAAGAAGAGGATGGTGATGATGAGGACAACTAGGGGAGTTTCCTTATACCTTTTATCTCCAATGAGGACATTGTACTTTTTAAGTTTAGGGGTATTAGGTTTATTTGTTGTATTTAGTATAGTTTGTGTTATGTTACACTTTGTTTAGTTGATTGTGTTAGGAATTATTTCATTCTTTTTTGTTTATTGTATTAGGAAAAGTTGCATTTTGTAATGGAATGAATCTAGTTGTTAGTTGGTTTGTTATTTAGTTGGCCTATGATGAAATCAAAATTACTTGATTGTTGAACTGATTTGAAACTTAGACTTGATTGTGATGTCATATCATAAAATAAATCCTTATCTGTCTGATACTATTGTAACTAGTTAGCACTCTAGAGTAACAATTATGATATGCTTAGTTTAAATTTTCATATACTTGTATTCTGGTGGGAATTCTGTGTTTTTAATGAAAGAGTGTCCGTGCTCAGATGGTAATAACTAGGACTATAAAAAGCTTAAGTTTGGGGGAATTCAGTAGGTATGCATGTCTCTCTCTAAAAAGAAAAAAGAGAGAAAAAGAAAATATGAATAAAATAAAAAAAATGAATAAACATCTTGGCTAGTCTTGTTTCGGGGCCTTTTTGTTACTTGAGTAAGTACGCCCGAGGGGATTGTATTTACACCTAGCGCCCTAACGTCTTAATGGTCTGGGAGTCTTTGGTCGAAATCTCGCTAAGGGGTAACACTATTAGCCTAATGGAATGAGACATTGCACAGTCATAGGAGTTAAACAAAATCAATAAACACCGCGGGAAAGTGTGAATATCGCCCATGAGTAAATAAAGGCATAAACCTCCCTGTTGACTCTTAAATTAAGTAATGCATGGTCTTGGTAAGAACTTGTTTGATTTACTGTTTATCTTTAGTTAAAACTTTCTTTCCCCCTAAGAAGCATAGTATGTGAAAAATATGTTCAATAACATGTTAAGTGGTTGCTTCAAATTCAGACACTATATCAGTGCGGATAGATTTGAATTTGTAGAGTGTTGTACTTTATGATCATGTCTTGGGTAGCTTTTCAGTTTGATTATCTTATAGTTTTTCTGAGGCATTGCATATGAATTTCATTTCTAGCTAACTATTGGTTTCAATTTCATGATAGTGTAGATTGCATACATGGTAGTTTTTGCATTACATTTTGGTTTGGTTTTGTTTTGGCTTCTTGAGGGCAAGCAATGGTTTAAGTTTGGGGGTATTTGATAAGTGGTTTTACAACTACTTATTTGGATATTAACAGACTTAATTTATTGCTTTAACTCATGTTGTTGTATAGCTTTTTATGTTTTTGTGTCTTATTTTGTAGTTTTAGTATTGGGAACTCTCTTGGTGTTATTGGAGCTAAGTTGTGCTCATAGCTATAATGGATTGATGATGGAAAGGAAAATGGAGCTGAACATATTGCTAGATGTTGAAATGAAGATACGGAGTGAAGTACCTTAAGCCTACAAAGCAGCAGAAGATTGGAGCAGACAAGTCGAGACCAGTGTTCGGTTCATGGCTACAAGACTCAACAACTTTGTGTCTGTGATCGTGTATTGCCCAAGAATCGGTACCCGCAAAGATCCCAGATCCAAAGATAAATAAGTAGCTTGCCCCCTCTACAAAGCCTATCACGGCGTAGTTGCGCCAGTCTATGTTTTGGAATTGACTTTTGATTAAGTTGTCCAATTGAATTTGTACTTGGATAAGGGGCATACGAACTAGACTCCTATATAATTAGACTTATATTCAGTATGTACGTATTCCACACCTTGGGGGATCACATAGTAGCTAATATTACTTTCTTCTCTTTACTTTCAATCTTAGAGATTAGAGTAGATATAGTAGTTATTTTCTAGAGTTGATTAGGTCTGGAGATTTGAAGCAATTGGATAGTATAATAGATTCAAACTTGGAGCAGGAAAACAGATTTGTACTTCAATTCTCTCCTCTTTTCTTCTCTTTAATTCCTATTTGTAATTTTATATTGTTTATTCAATATGTGGAAGATAGATTTAATTTAGCTATGAGTTCAACTTTATTTTGGGATTGCAATGGATTGTATTGCTTAGTTTAATCTGATATACTTCATTGTTAACCTTATTGATTGCTATGGGATTGTCTATTAAGATTCATGCTTATTTGCTTAGTTGATTGACCATCAATTACTGTGATAATCCATATGAACTTGAGAGACGCAGTATGAGTTTAGATATGATCTTATTAACTTGTGATTATATGTTCTACATTGTGATGGGATGTATGATTTGTGATTAGGATAGACATATACGGAAGCACCACTCGTAGTTAATTGAGAACTTGGGTTAAAACCTTAATTATTTGTAAATCGCATAGACATATAGTGGTTTAGGTAATGTGGGTGCTCATTTGTATTCTATCAATTGTGGATTATATATGATATGGGTATGGTACATTGAGAGATGGCTATACTTTACTTTTTGTGTTCTCGACTAAAAATCTGGTGCAATTAATTTGGCTTAACAGTGAGTGTGTTGATTTAAATGATTTAGTAGATGAAATTGTAATCTCGAGTCTTCATTATCTAGTCTCACCCTAGGGATAGTTAGTTAGTTTAATAGTTTGAATATTGAAAAATATAGCAATCATTTAAATAAGACTAAAATGGTTATGGGTTAGTGCTTGGTGAACTTTATTAGTTAATTCTCCGTGGGAATAATACTCAACTTTCACTTTATTACTTGTTGACCACGTATACTTGCGTGTTGAGCGTATATAGAAATTACCCAACACCTTCTAGGATTTAAAAGTCCATCATCAATATTTTATCTATGTAACATCAATCAATCAATGTTTCTAATCAACAATTTATCCACGCACTACATGCCAAAGATATTCGTTGTTTCACCAGTGGTCATGATCATGCCAAACAATTGTCCATCTATGCATTACGGTCCAAAGAGGACTTTCACCACAAACCTTTGTCTAAAATAATACAGGTCATGATTATACCAATACACAATTCTTGGTCATAATCATGCCAATCAATAGTCCATCTATGCCCTATGGGCCAAAGACGACTTTCACCACAATATATGCATAAGGATGATGACAGTGATATAAAGAATCAATCAAGTGATATCAAGGATAAATATTAGAGATTTATAATTCAATTTATCCAGAGTTCAAGAATGTCTAAATTTTCAACATTATCACCAATTGTGGAGTAAAATTCAAGAATGACATACATGTATCAAAAATAATTTGGAAAGAAAAGAAACTAATTTTGTTGTGAATAGTACCCCGTGAATAGTACCCCTGAATGAATAGTACTCCGAGTGAATTGTAACCCGTGAATAGTACTCCAAATAAATAGTACCCCGAGTGAATAGTACTTATGAATAGTATCCCGAATGAAAATATTAAAATTTCAATAAGAGAGTTCAGACCAATATTCCAATGAAATGATATTAGATGAAGCGCAAACCTCAAGGAATTTCTCATCATTTCATGAATTATAGAAATAATACTTACCATATTAAGTTTAGATTTAGGAATATGAAATAAAATAATATACGAAACTACAAATGGATTTTCACCCGTCATACGGTAATCCGCGTAGACAAATTTTTTCCATAACTTAATAAATAATGAATATGAAGGGTTATTCACCATGCATGCAGTAATCCACGTAGACAGGTTGTTTGTAACGTCCCCAAATCTGGTTACTAATCACCACGAACCTGGTACACCAATTCTATAACTATTGCGGAAGATATAAATATAAATTGTTTATACATTAAACATTTACAACATAATCCCCAAGGTCGATAACCCTAACAAAATACATATATTCATATACAACATAACTTACAATGTTTTTTGCCTTCAATACTAATTACAATTTTAACTATACAATAATCCATTCATGTAACTTGTCTTTGCCTTTTCCTGTGTCTGAAGTATTCGTCCTAATCTGAAATGTTAATCATAATATAGCAAGGGTGAGCAACATGTTTACCCGGCAAGTTTAAGATTAAAGAAAGATATATCATGATTGAAAATAATAAAATCTTACAACTTTCAACAATATAATAATTGTGAAAGAACATGAATCAATTTTCATAACTGAATGACTGAGACAATAAAAATGAATGGCCAACAATGAACATGAACAAATATAATTGGACCAAATGGTAATGAAGGTTATCAGCCTTTCATACCTGATGAACATATACAACATGCACAACGTGCGAATCAATAAATCATAGATGTGGTATAATCAACAATAATTATCCACTACTGTGCTTGAAAAAAAAAACTCAAGTTAGAGTTAAGAAAACTTGCTTGTACCATCGATTACTGTTACGCAATCTATCTTCTTTCGAAAGACCTAATAGTGATAATGTCAATCTGTCAATTAGAATAATATCATCACATACACTACTGTTAATTATAGTCATAATATATCTTAAACACTTATCACATAATCAAATATTAGATTACTCCTTAAAACATCATTATTATTATTGTCCTTTGATAATTTTTAAATCACTATATCATATACACTATGATTTAACGCTTTAATCCTATATATTATAAGTTCTTCTTTAAAATCTAATAAGTCAAATACTAATCCAGCAACCTGGATTATCCAAACATACCAATCCAGCAATCCAGATTGCAATCCAGCAAACTGAATTCCAAATCCAGCAACCAGATGGCCAATCCAAAAAACTGAATTGCAATCCAGCAAACTAGATTCCAATTCCAGCAACCAGATTACAATCTAGCAAGCTCGATTCAACATATTTTCAATTAAGTAAATTTCTTTTGAATCCAGCAAGCTGGATTCATTATCTCTTTTCACAAAAATACCAAATCAATTTATTATTTTTATATCCTTTTTCCAAATATATATATAAATATATATATATATATATATATATATATATATATATATATCATCTGAAAAAGAATGTTTCCATAATTTTTCAAATCCCTTTAGTATTTTTTAAAAATCATTTTTAGTTAAGTAGCTTAAGAAATTAGCACTATCATGCTCAACTCCAAAAGTTCCCATCTCTTGACATAATTTGATACGTGTTGATGTGAGCCTTCGGTTTAAATTTCGTGGCCATTAGAGTTATAGAACTCCGGTTATAGTGATTTTTGTTAAAAAAATCCTAAAAATTTAAATTGTCATAACTTGGTCAATTTAAGTCGGAATGAGCTCATTTTTGGACAGGAGCTACTTTATAACATATATTTTTATGTCCCAAAAGGCCAGAATTTATTTCATTAATTAGGTGGCCGAAAATTCCCTTTCAAATTTTGGAACAGTAGCTTTTGGGAAAAAATGACTTTTTTGTACTTTGCTAAAAACAGTCCCTACGAAAATCTACAACCTCTTTTTTTCAGTGATTCCACTTGGAGATGTTAGAAAACTAATCATATTATCATCCCAAAGTTTTCTAGAATTTTTGAATGTTAGAAAAAGGATGAAACTACCCTTAGCTATGACTAGACCAAAATAATCTGTTTTTCTTTAAAAACAACAAAACTATTTTGGCTAAAACAGCTACTACGGATTGTGTACTCAACATTTTTGAGTGATACTACTTGGGTTTAGTAGTCAACTTACATATCTAGCACCTCTCTTTGACGGATCTCAAAAGGAAGGTGTAAATCAAAAATCGTGGAAATCCAAAATACATAAAAATTTTATGGTTTATAAACTAGAAAAATTACTTTTCTTTTCTTTTGATTTCTAAACAAATCAACACCCAATATAGGTATATCTAAACATAAAACACTCATCAACAAGTATATTCATGGTTTTTGAGTTTAGAAATATATATTTATGTTTTGATTTAAGATAATCAAAAATACATAAGCAAAAGGTATTTATACCTTTTATTTTCATGCTCTCCTTCTTCTTCTTCCCAAGATGGGTATGGAGTTAGGAGAATATGAAGAAAACTCTCTATCATCTCCCTCTATGGCTGTCAAATGGCCCTCTTCTCTCTCCCTCTATTTGGTTTTTCTCTGTGTTAGCTAGTAAGAGATGAGAGAGAAATGGAATGGATTTATTTATTAAAGTGGCCAAGATTTTTAGTATTTGGTCAATTAATATACATATATCTTGTATAGCTAATCTAATATTCCAACATAATTTGTTCTCTCTCTTAATCACCACATTGATAGGTGGAAGAGTATTATGCAAGGTGGTTCCTCAAAAGAGATGACACCTAGCCAATTTGGAATATCTTTTGCAATTGTGTGGTGCTTGAATTGATGATGTGAAACCACCATTTCCTCTCCTCATAACCGGCCAAGTGGCCCATTATTTCACCAAGTTTGGTTTTGATTTTATTTCTTATTTAGTATGCTAAAGGTCCAAAATAACCCCCCTTCAATTGGGCTAAGCTTGTGTTTTGAATTAAATTCTTTTGGGTTCTTCCCTAATTATTTAATTAGGGTTTTCATTTCCTCAATTATAACTTCAATCCTTACTCATGCACATTTATTTTCTTAACTCAATTAGACTTGCTAGAAGTAGGCTATAAAATTAATAAATTGGGATGTATAAAATAAATCCCTTGGGATTAGTATATATTTTAAATACTTTTATTCTCTCATTTCATAACCTTTAAGTTATTAAATTTTTCATTCCTAATATATAATTAGGTTATCCTAGTTTCTTTTATTTGTTTATTGTAGACACTCAAAAATTTTTGCATTCCTGGTACTAACCTTGCAGGAGGGCAAAGTCGTCTTCCAGAGATAACCTTGGAAGTCAAAGCAGCATAGTCCTAGAGACAACCCTGGGATACTCAGTTTTCCATCTCGGTGATAACCCCGAGATATTCAGTCCAGTCTCAGAGACAACCCTGGGATACTCAGTCCTTACAATCTCGGAGACAAACCCGAAATATTCAGTTCTAGTCCCGGAGAAAACCCCGAGATACAGTTTTAACCTCAGAGATAACCCCGAGGAATGCAGTTCCAATTCCAAAGATAAACCTCGGAATCCTCAGTTCCATCTCGAAGACAACCCCAAGATCTTCAGTTCCAATCCCGGAGACAACCCCGGGAGATACAGTTCAAACCTCAGAGACAAACCCGAGGCATGTAGTTGCAGTTCCGGAGACAACCCCGGAAATCTTTATTTCAAACCCCTGCGATCAGCTTCAACACTCGGTGATAGCCTCGAGGCACTCAGTTCCAAACTCGGAGATAACCCCGGGAGGACAGGCATACCTCAGAGATAACCCTGAGGACATTCAACACTTGCAGCAGCCAAATCTCAGAGATAATCCCGAGCAACGACTGCTAAATCAGCCAAAAACCGGATATAACCCCGGTGAGGGGAAAAATCGTTATTTTGCCACCATGATCGCGCATTCACGCCGTCTCAACATTTCAACATACATGCTACACAGAAGTGTCCTACAAGAACTGTAGCTTCAATCCCGAGTGACTAATACACAAGACAGCACACCGGATAGTATTTGAAGCTTGAAGACATGGGCATGCACTCATCTTCCTAACTTCGTACAACTTCTTATCCCATGTCCTTGTGTATCTCTCAATAATAGCATTTTGTAAAAGGTCTTATTCACCTCGATCGAATTCCCGAATTGAAGTTTTGAAGGTTTGAGCGGACAACACATTGCACGAGTTCACGTACTTTGAGATCAGAGGGCCCTGTGGAGCCCGGGCACCCTCGGCGATACACAATACATCTGCTTGGTATCGTCAGTAGTACACCTGTGGCTCCCCACTCTATAAATAGAGGGTTTGGGGTGGCCATTTGAAGAAGAAAAAGGCAAGAAAGCCATGTCCAATTTGTTCTATACACACTATAAATTGAGTGCTTTCTCATTTCAAACACTTGTGAGCTTATATTTGGCTACTTTTTATCGGTGGGAAACGAGTGTTCATCCATTTAAAGCTATTGAAGTCTTCTTTGGCAGTCCACTGTAAGCCTTCTTACATTACTTAAAGCCTTTTCCACACTTCTTGCACACACTTTTATCCACGTTGAGAGTCGTGTGTGTGTGTATGCCCTAGTATTTATCTGTGGTTTATTTCTTTTATATATATATATATGTAAATACTTATATATATATATATATATATTATTGATTTATCTCAATTGAGCCTGAATACAATATTCGGAGCATTTATTACTTTTATTTATATATATAAATACATATATCTCATGTCATCAAACTCTATTTTATTGAGCTTTGAATTTACATCCTGAGCGTTTTCATTATTATATATATATATATATATATATATATATATATATATATATTGTTATCATCAAACTCGCTTTTGATTGAAAGGATTTATATCCTGGGTTGGTTTACACACATATATATATATATATATATATATATATATATATATATATATATATATATCCTCAATTCGAATTAACGAACCGAGCATGGATCGATATATATCAAGTGTGTTTATCGCTTTTATATAAATATATATATTTACATTCTTGTATGCCCTGAAGTTTACTTCGTGGCCATTTATTGCTTTCATTTACATTTCGTCCCGCCTGGAGTTTACTTCGAGGTGGTTGATCATTCATATATATATTTATAGCTTATATATATATATATATATATAACTGTTTACAACTTTCATACAAATTGCTACATCACGTGAGCCTAAGAATCATGTGATCACAGATGCAATCTACTGAATCTAGATTCGGTTCCCGTGATGGACATATTCAGCTGTACATGGCTTATAAATTATTCACAGTGTTTGAATTTCCTTAGACGACTCTCATGTCCATGAGGAATTCGGCACTGCTTTTTATCTTATTTTCTCGAAGATGCTTCGCATCTCGAAAATAAAAGCAACCAAGCGGAACACATAATAAAATGGAAGTATCAAAGGCCTCAATTACTTTTGAGCACAAAGGTTTGAAAAACCTCTTTTACAAAACATCACTACTATATCTTGTTAAAACTGAACTTTTATATAAAATTCAAACTGTAATGCCCCCAAATTCGGGTACTTGAAACTCGAACTCAATGCTTTATGATACTATTTCTATGAGCGGAATAAAACTAATAATAACGACAATAATATAAATACCAAACTTAATTTATATATCAGAGTCTAATCCCAGGTATAGGACCTTTACTACACTTCATTACATGATAGATAATAAATATCATTGCCTTAATAATATATAACTATTACAAAAGATACCATTAAACTTATACTGTTTGCTTTCCTTTGTCCTTGTTCTTGTTTGAACCTTCTGGTTGATCACACTTAGCTGAAAATATTTAAATTAAGCAAGGATGAGCATTTGAGTGCCTAGCAAGTAATAGCAATTATAAGTATTAGCTGAAAGGATTAAATATTTTCTTTATACATCCCTTCTACAACGATTCAATAGTTGTGAAGTAAACTAAACCTGTGACAACCCGAATTTTTATAAGTTATTAAAATAGGAATTTAATAATTAAAATTCTTATTATGAGATGTTTTGAGTTTGAGTATGTATATATACGTGCTATATATATATGTTGAAATATGTGATCCGGTATGAAGAGAAATATATAATCATATATTTGAAAGTGAGGTTTAATAGTTAAGTTAACTATTGAAGAAATTAAATGAATTTTGTAGTTTATTTTAAATATTTATTGAATTAAATAAATTATTTATTAAGAAAAATAAATAATTTATGAAAGTGTGGTATAATAATTTAGTTACGTGTGTATGATAATTAAATTAAAGCAAACGTAAATTTTATTCTTTTAAGATTTAATTTAATGAATTAATTAAATTAAATGAATTGTTTAATATTAAAGAAAATAAATAAATTAAATAAAGTAATGTTTAAATCTAATTTATTAATTAAATTAGATATATGTAATTAGTTATTAATTATAAGTATAATTACAATGAGATTATAATTATAATTAATTACTATTATTATGTGTTATTTAAATTAACTAAAGGTGTGACACATGAAACTATATAATATAATATTATTAACATAATCTAGTTTGGGGGAGTTGGTATGTGGCCAAACAAGGCCTTGTGACATTTGGTCTAATTTAACTGATGAAGGCGTATTATTTTATAACTGAAGTACGTGGGTAGCTTCAGTTTATTTTTACGCGTTCTTTTCTTCCTAAGGCTATAGTCAGAGAGTTTGGAAGAGAATAACATAGTGAAACACAGAGAGTTTGGAGAGAGAGCAAGAGAGGAATCACTGTGATTGAAGGGGAATTTCTAAACCTAATCATCATCTCTTTGCTAGCAAACAATCAAATGAACAAGGTATAAACTACTCTAATGTTAACCCTTGTTTTTGAAATTTCTATTGATAATTGTGTTGAATTATTTGAAATTTTTATATGCTTAAACTAATAATTATGATTATGATTGAAAATTAATTTAGAATCAAATAACAACTAGACTAAGAATAATAATGGAATAAATCAAATCTGGAAATAACGGGATCCTAACTTCATTTAATAATTCATCTAATTACCACCATCATGCAAGATTGTTCACATATCAAAGGAAAGTAGCCAAGGGCACTAATGTAGACATAACCATTTTTCAATGTATTATGACCGACTTACATAACATCTACATACAATAGACACCATGCAATCATCAATAAAACCAAAATCACTATGTCTATGTGAAATTGCAATAATATTGAATTTAAGCATAAACCCTTATTTAACTCATGCGGTGAAACAGTATGTCTATCTGATTTACGAAATACAAAGCTAAGCAAAACATCCCCATATACGCATGCTATCATGATTACAATCCATACATGCATGTTATTTTTCTATTCCATACAAGTAACTAAAACGAATGGTGATCAATCATTCATGCATGCAAATCAACCATTATAGAAATTTCTTATGATATATAAAACAGTCCAGCAGTCAAGCAATCAATTAAACTACATATTAAAATCCGTTAGAATCCCATAATGGAGTTTAGTTCATGACTGAACCAAAAGCCATTATGGGATCAAAGCAAAACATGGATAATAAACAAACAATTGAAAGAGAAAGGATAGAATCGATCAAACCCAATTGCAGATTACAATCCAATAGTAACGTTTAAATCCTCAATAAAATCTAGCAAAGAAACATTAGTCTTCCACAATGATTGAAAATCCAAAGAAGTAGTAGAAAATATGAAGTTGTGGCTTGGTTCTACGTTGGAAAAATCCAAAAGTGTGAAATCCTAGTTCCAATCTGAAAAACACGTTAAAAACTATTGAATAATACGCCTGACACCAGTCAGCATTGTTTTAACCAATTCCGACTCTTTCAAATTAAAAATTATAATAAAACAGATCAAGAAGCTTTTGTCATATATGCATGCGGTAGCGTGTATAACTTTATTTAGCCGCTGGCTTCTTGCGATGCTAATTACGTGTTCTCTAAACGCTATTGTTACATCCTGCTTGCTATTGCTTCTTTGTCCTGCCACTTTCCTTCATCTATCCTTAGTTGCATATCTCCAACTTGTTCCTCGCGCCAAGCTTCATTAGCCTCATGCCATCTACCATTACCAAGTTATGCCATTTCCTGCACTTTTGCAACAAAGGGAGTTCTCAGTACATGCAATGCAAAATAAACAAAATGCAACTAAAAGCACACTAAAATGTACTTAAGATAGGTATAGTTCGCGTGAATTGATATCCAATAAGTAGGTATAAAACCCACTTATCAAATACCCCCAAACTTGAACTATTGCTTTCCCTCAAGCAATTTATACACATAAAACACTGAAAATGCGACTACATGCTATGCAACTAAATCGTGATGCAAACGAGTCTCACATTGTTCCAGCCATAACATAATTTTAGTCCAAAATGCCTTAGCGAATTATCTAGATTCAAGAATACAAATTCAAACTGAACTATAGGCATAATATCATACACTCAGATAATTCACATATGCTATAGAGATGTTGTGTGTGTGTGTGTTGAGTTCAACAAAACTAGATTTAAGCAAAGAATACACATGCTAAACTGCTCAAAATAGAAAATTACAGTCTAAATCAAGACTATGTATACTTATGCAATAAAGACTGTTCCAACAAATCAAAATAAACTAAGGTTCAACAATGGGCTTAACTGCTTTATTGCTACTCACGAGGGCGATTTTTGCTCTTTTCCACGGTGTTTATTGCTATTTTTTTTTCATATGACTGTGCAATACCTCATTCCATTAGGCAATACTGCTATCCCTTAGCGAGCTTTCAACCAACGACTCCCTGACCATGAAAGACCTTAGGCCGCTAGGTGTTAAGACACCCTACCATGCGTATTTTCTACTCAATAGCGTATTCCTGAAATAAGACTAGCCACGTTATTACTATTTGTTTGTTTTTTTTATACATAACATACCCATGTTTTTCCAAAGTTTGAATATCAATGTTTTAAACAGTCTAAGTTCACTTTCCATATATTTCCCTTTTTAAAACTACATTTTCTATGGAGCAATGCATCACATAATTCTTATACGTACAAGTGATTATGAACACGTCCGTGCAAACCAAAAGCATTTAAACAATCCTTCACAATTCACTATCATCATCGGCTAGGCAAAATTTCCATAAAGCTAGAATTTATGAGACATGCACTAAACATAAAATGCAACTAAACATATCTCTAAAACTTAAAAATTTTCTGCAACATGCAACATTTAAACTAAACATGCAAATACTATATGAAAATTAAACTAAACATGCGAAACTATACATGCACATACTAAATGCAACTACACTACTACCCCAATACCTCCAAACTTATAATATTCAATGTCCCAGTGAATGAAGGTAAAGGAGTAAAGAAAACTCCCCTAGTGCTCAGTTGCACCACCCTCCTCGGGTGGTGAATCTGGTGGTGAATATGGCATAGGTGTCCCGAACTGAGGCTACTCAAGCATCGTACCCTGCTGTGCAAACACTTTCACCAATGACCTCGTGAGACCCGTAGCAAACGCTGCGAAGTTATCGTACATGGCATCAACCTTACGCTCCAACCTTCAGAGTTGTCGATCCCCAATAGCAATGGGTGCTTGATTGGATGATCCTGCTTCATCAGTCTAAGAGGGATGCTGTGGTGGCTCTAGGAATGTGGGCTGGATGATAAATCCTCTTCCGCGCGGGTGTGATACACCTCCTGCCCAATCCTCGAATTTCGTAATGGTGGTGTGAGTGATGTCCTTGCTCTGGTTTTGCATTTGTTCATTGTCCCAATGGCATCCCTGATGAACACATAGCATAGCTACAACTGACGTATGTGGAATGCTCCCAGTAGTGCTTCTCCGCAGATATCGCATAATATTTTGGTGGATGAGATGTCCCACATCAATATATTTTTCGGTGATAATGCCCCATAGAATGATTGCCCTTTCTGCTGTGATCTCGTGCTGATGAGACGAAGGAACTAGTTTGGCACATATGAACAAATTCCACGCCTTAGCATATCGATTCAAAGTTGCGGCGGGAAATATGCTAGGCTGATTCATGCCGGCTTTATAAATCCACTTCGTTCCTGGCACACACAATTCAGTAATAACCAATTCCAAGTCCGTTTCCATATGTGCACCTGCTACCCAATTAGCAGACCCAGTCGGTGCTGTTTCAGTTAACCTAAAAATTGCCCTGATTGTGGGAGGTCTGAAATCCACTTGAACGCTGCGCACCACGGATAACCCACTCATCTTCGCCTTCGCATTTGCATAGAATTCTCTGACAATACCCATTGGGTCAGGCATGGGCGTGGCAATCAATCCAAGCCATCCTCTTTCATGAATCATGTCACATAGCTGACCATCTTGCCCTTCAGGTTTGAAACCCCTCTCCTTCACAAATGTTTTCGCCATAATTCTGTAGTATTCCATTTGGGCGTCTAAAATGACAAACTTGGTGTGATCTACAACATCCTCCCCCTGACTGCTAGAGGAGGATGATGATGATGAAGAAGAGCGTGCTCTCTTTGGACCCATTATTTTGAATGTTGAAGATGAAGATTTGCTTGCCTGATAGAGATTTTTGACCAATTTGAATAACCCCCAAACTGACTGCTGCACAACTCAATTGGAAACCCTAGTTTATAATGCAGTGCAGAGGTTGAGTAAAAGTTGAACGTGGAAGAAATCGTGGATGATCACGTGGTGGAGGAGATATGCACGACTTCAATTTTAGTAACTGATAGAGAGGAAGAGACATGCGAGTGGAGGGGATCAAATGATTGTGCCTTCGATTATGTGAAGTGAGAGAT
This sequence comes from Panax ginseng, assembly GCA_020205605.1. Lineage (NCBI taxonomy): Eukaryota > Viridiplantae > Streptophyta > Magnoliopsida > Apiales > Araliaceae > Panax > Panax ginseng. The sequence goes on from CM035143.1 coordinate 103,866,061, forward strand.
TAAATAAATCCCAACACACTTTTAAAACTTAAAAAAAAAATTCCATGTCAGGTGTCGCGCGTGGTCGCGCGATTTTTTGAATGGGCATGGCCGTGGTATGCTGAGTGGTGGCAATTGTGGTCCAGCAGGGCATTTTATGCGGTTCCGGTCAGAGTTATTGCATGGCAGTATGCGACCACAGTACTTATCTTCGCTAAATTTTATTCCCAAGATCTTTGCAAGACGATAATCTATGCACTCCAATACACCTGCAATAATATTAATAGACATTGTCAAAGCATGATTTACTAAATAAAAATGAGTGTCTGTTCTGTCACCCTAATTTCAATGCAATGCACAAACATACTCCAATTTGATTTCAGCTACGATGATAATTATGTAAAGATACCCACACTCTCCTAACTAAGAATGAAAATGAGCTAACAAAAGCAACTTGAACTAAATAAATACTAAGTAGAGATAGAAACAATGGGTTGCCTCCCATCAAGCGCTAAGTTATTGTCAATTAGCTTGACTGTCTCTGAATCTCATGTTGAAGAAAGAATTGAGGTGACTTTCTGTCTGTCCACCTCGCCACCAAAATAATGCTTCAATCACTGCCCATTCACCTTAAAAGGCTTGTTCAGAAACTTATCAAATACTTCAATTGCACCATGTGGAAAGACAGTCTTCACTGTAAATGGCCCTGACCATCTTGATTTCAGCTTTCTGGGAAAAAGTTTAAGTCTAGAGTTATAAAGAAAAACCCTTTGTCCCGGTTTGAATGTTCTGTCAATGATCTTTTGGTCATGCCATTTCTTCACCTTCTCCTTGTATAGCTTTGAATTCTTATATGCATGTAATCTGAATTCATCCAACTCATTGAGTTGGAGTAGGCGTTTCTCCCCTACAGTTTTCAAATCAAAATTGAACTTCCGAATTGCCCAATATGCCTTATGCTCTAGCTCCATAGGAAGGTGAGAGGCTTTTCCATACACGAGCTGAAAAGGTGACATGCCCAACGGTGTTTTGTATGCAGTCATATAGGCCCATACTGCATCATCCAACTTTAACGACCAATCCTTCCTCGTGGGATTCACAACCTTTTCAAGGATTCTTTGTACTTCTCGATTCGACACTTTAGCTTGACCATTCATTTGTGGGTGATATGCTGTAGCAATATGATAGTTCACCCCATACTTAGCCAACAAAGTTGTAAACTGCTTGTTGCAGAAATGACTGCCTTCGTCACTGATGATGGCCCTTGGAGTCCCAAACCTAGTGAAGATACTCCTGTGTAAAAACTTGAGGACTACCTTGGCATCATTTGTCGGAAGAGCTGCCATTTCTACCCATTTCGAGACATAATCCACTGCGAGCAAGATGTAGAGGTTACTGCAGGAATAAACCAATGGTCCCATGAAATCAATCCCCCACACATTAAAAATTTCTACTTCAAGAATTGTATTCAAAGGCATTTCATTTCTTCTCGAGATGTTCCCCACTCGCTGACATCAATCACACCGCTGGACAAAATTGTATGCATCATTGAAAATTATCGGCCAGTAAAATCCTGCTTGTAGTACTCTAGCCGCTGTTCTTTCTCCTCCATAGTGACCACCATACACCGAAGAATGACAATCCTGCAAAATTCCCTCAGTCTCGCTATACGGGATACACCTTCTTATCATTTGATCAGCACATTGTTTAAACAAATAAGGCTCATCCCATATGTACCATTTGACATCATGCAGGAATTTCTTCTTTTGATACCCCACCATGTCAGAAGGTACCATATTACTCACCAAATAGTTCGTGTAGTCTGCAAACCATGGCACTTCCCCTTTCACCACAAACAACTGCTCATCTGGAAAGGATTCATTGATTAAAACCTTGTCGTCTGCCTCCCTTTCCAGATTCTCAAGTCGAGATAAGTGGTCCGCCACTTGGTTTTCAGTGCCCTTTCTGTCCTTGATATCCAAATCAAATTCCCGCAGTAATAAAATCCATCAATCAACCGGGGTTTTGCATCCTTCTTTGTCACTAAATGACGAATTACCGCGTGATTCGTATACACTATCACCTTTGTGCCAATCAGATATGCTCGAAATTTATCAAAGGCGTACACCACTGCCAATAACTCTTTCTCTGTGGTGGTGTGTTCAACTGTGCGTCTGTAAGGGTCCTGCTGACATAATAAATCACATGAAACATCTTCTCTTTCCTCTGCCCCAGAACAGCCCCTATGGTGTAATCACTGGCATCACACATCAGCTCGAATGGCAAATCCCAATCCGGTGTAGTAATCACTGGTGCTGAAGTTAGTTTCCCCTTTAAGTGCTCAAATACCGACACGCAAGCCTCATCAAAATTAAATTGTGCATCCTTCTCCAATAAACTGCATAGTGGTTTAGTTATCTTGGAGAAGTCCTTGATGAATCTGCGGTAAAAACCTCCATGTCCCAGCAAACTGCGAACACCTTTTACTGAAGTAGGTGGTCTCAAGTTCTCAATAGTTTCTAGCTTCGCCCTATCCGAGTCCCTTCTTCAAAACTGTGTGTCCCAGTATGATTCCTTCTTGTACCATAAAATGGCACTTTTCCCAGTTCATCACTAAATTTGTCTTAACACACCTCTTCAAAACCATCACCAAATTCTCAAGGCATAGATCAAACGAGTCCCCGAAGACTGAGAAGTTGTCCATAAATACTTCCACATTCTGCTCCACCATGTCTGAAAATATAGCCATCATGCATCTTTGAAAGGTGGCTGGAGCATTGCACAACCCGAAGGACATCCTTCTGAAAACGAAAGTGCCGTAAGGACATGTGAAGGTTGTCTTTTCCTGGTCTTCTGGAGCTATCACAATTTGATTGTAGCCCGAATATCCGTCCAGAAGGTAATAGTACTCATTACCTGCTAATTTGTCCAACATCTGATCAATGAATGGTAGTGGAAAATGATCTTTCCTCGTAGCCTTGTTGAGCTTGCGGTAGTCCATGTAGACTCGCCACCACGTCACTGTTCGTGTTGGAATCAACTCATTATTCTTATTAGTCACAACGGTCATGCCACCCTTTTTCGGTACACACTACATTGGGCTCACCCATGAGTTATCTGAAATAGGATAGATTATGCCTGCATCCAGCCATTTTAGTACCTCTTTCTTAACCACTTCTTTCGTTATCAGATTAAGTCTTCTTTGTTGCTCAATTGACGGCTTACTACCATCTTCCAGCAAGATCTTATGCATGCAAAACGAAGGGCTGATCACCTTGATATCTATTATGGTCCATCCAATAGATGATCTGAACTCTCTAAGCACTCGCAGTAGTTTTTCTTCTTGAAAAGATGTTAGTGCAGAATAAATAATCACATGTAGCTTTGAATCTTTATTTAAAAATGCGTACCTGAGATGATTTGGAAGTGGTTTTAATTCAAGTTCTGGAGGTGTCTCAAGAGATGGATTTAATTTTACCGATTTCTCTCCAGCTTTCATAAATTGCTCGACGGGTGTTCTGAATTTTCTGAATTGAGGAGTGGTATCCAGATATTGCACCAGTTCATTAAGTTCCTCGTCCTCCAAATCTGAATTTTCAACAATAATATTTCTCAAAGGTTCATAATCCACTAGACTTTGTACTTCATCATTTAGAACCCGATCCACCAAATCAACCCGAAAGCATTCTTCTTCATCTGTTGGGAACTTCATTGCCTTGAAGACGTTAAAAGTAACCTCCTAATCATGTACACACATAGTGAGTTCCCATTTTTACACATCTATCAAAGTTCTTCCTATGGCTAAGAATGGTCTCCCCAGTATGATTGGTATACTCTTGTCTTCCTCATAATCTAAGATGATGAAGTCAGCCAGAAAGATAAATTTTTCCACCTTTACCAGTACATCTTAAACAATTCCCCGTGGATACATGATGGATCTGTCAGCTAACTACAATGAAATATTTGTCGGTCTTGGAGCCAGCAATCCCAACTGATTGAATACTGATAAGGGCATCAAATTGATAGTTGCCCCGAGATCACATAAACACTTACTGAAACTCATCTTCCCGATCGTGCATGGAATTGTGAAACTGCCAGGATCCTTCAGCTTTGGAGGTAATTGGCGCTAAAGCACTGCACTGCATTCCTCTGTCAAGGCCACTGTTTCAAACTCGTCTAATCTCCTCTTCCTTGACAACATACCCTTCATGAACTTTGTATAACTTGGCATATTTCCAATGCCTCAGCGAAAGGTATGTTGATCTAAAGCTTTTTAAATACCTCCAAGAACTTGTCGAACTGTTTATCTTCCCTCTGTTTATTCAGTCTCTTCGGATATGGAACCTAAGGGTGAACTGATGGTACTATATTCTTAGGCTTCTCATATGAACCTGCTTTATCCTTCTCTCCTCGTTGCGACTCAGATTCCTCTTGATTTTCTCCCTGCTCAGTCGACTGCTCTGCCTCGCGCGGCCTCCTCAGTACAATAAGGCGAGGGCGTGCGACTCTCAGTCTCTGCAATATTTTTCCCAGACCTCAATGTGATAGCTTGACATTGTTCCTTCCCGTCTCTTTGTGGATTTGCTTCCGTATTACTTGGAAATGAACCCTGGGGTCTGTTATTAAGCATACTCGCCATTTTCCCCATCTGAGTTTCCATATTTTTAATAGCCACTACTTGGCTTTTGATCATAACCTCTGTATTTGCCATGTACTTCATCATCATCTCCTCCATTTCTGATTTCTTTTCTTAATGAGGTGCAGCTGGAGTGTGATGTTGTTGTTGTTGAGAAAATCCCAGCGAAAAAGGTTAGTTTGGTGTAAACTGTGGTTAAGATGGCTGTGACTGAAAATGTTGATTCGGCTAAAACTGATTCTGCTGATGCCCTTGGTTATTTAACCAACTGAAGTTTGGATGATTGCGGTTGTTGGGGTGGTATGTGTTCTGAAACTTTCCTTGGTCTTTCCTATAATTTCCCATATACTGTACCGACTCTGAGCTGATAGCACATTGATCTGTCGAGTGTGACCCCACATAAATTTCACATACAAATGCAACTATTTTCGCTTTGCTTTCGGCTATTGAATCTATTTTCTTAAATCATATATTTGCCATCCGTGTTTATGAACAAGCGGGTAATAAGCGTCCACTTGCAACAAACCTGCAACTTTGGGCTGGGGCATCCGAGATATAGGATTTTGAAAATCATTTGCTGCTATCATCTCAATAAGGTTATATGCTTCCTCATAGCTCTTTGCCCATTGTAGACACTCGAAATTTTCTGTACTACTGTCACCAACATTGCAAGAGGACATATTCGTCTTTTAAGAGAGAACCATGAAAGACAATCCAAATCCATGTCGGATACTACCGGAAGTTCAACATCAACCCCAGATCACACTCTAGGAGTAATAGTTCCAACCTCAGAGATAACCCCGAGGCATGCAAATCCAATACCGGAACACACACCGGAGAAGACCGATTAATCTCGGAGATAACCCCGAGGTGTCCAGTCTCAGTCCCAACCATGGGAATAGCCACCAACCTTGATGATAACCCCAAGGAATGCAGTTTCGGCGATAACTTGGAAATGCTTGTTTCAAATGCAACCAACTTCAATCTCGGTGCTCACAAACGAGATACACTTCACCAACCCGACAATAACATCGAAAAGACAGGCACACCTCAAAGGTGACAATGAGGACCTTCAACAATTGCAGCAATCCAATCTCAGCAAAGTCTGAGCAACGCCTTCTTTATCAGTCCAATCCGGCGATAACACCGGTGAGGGGAAACATCGTCATCTCGTCAACACGATGCCATGTCACGTCTCTATGCAACGATGTCCCACAAGACTAACCAATCCTGAGTGACTATTGTGCGGGGTAACGGATGAAAGTTGAAGCTTGAAGACCGGAGGGCATTGTACCATCTTCAATGACTTCGTACAAACTCTAATCCCATGCCATCATACAACTCTCGACAACGGCGGTCCGAAATAGGTCATGTATACCTCAAACGGATGCCCGGATTGCACTTCTGAAAGTTCGAGTGGACATTACAGTGCCTGAGTGCACGTATTCCAAGACGATAGACCCGACAAACTCGGGCCCACCCGGGTTTCCTCTGGTACACCTGCAGTTCAGCCGCAGGTACACCTGCGGCTAAAATGCCTATAAATAGAGGGCTTGGGCAGCCCATTTTAGAAGAAAAAAAGGCGAGGAAGCCCTGCCCAATTTGCTCTGCACTCACCCCATGCAGTGTACTTTCCCCTTTTAAACACCAGTGAGCTCATATATAGCCCTTTTGTACCTACAAAAGTCAAGTGTTTACTCCACTCTAAAGTTATAGAAGTCTTCTTTAGCGATCAACCTGTAAGCCTTCTCACACACTTTTGTAGAGTCTTTCTCTTCATCTTTGCACACACCTTCTACACGTTGAGAATCGTGTTGCTTGTTTTTGCCCGGACTTGATCCGTGGTTTCATTTCAATCTGTATATATATATATATATATATATATATATATATATATATATATATATATATATATTGACTAACATTATCGAGTTATGCCTCGATTGAGCCTGAACTTGATGCAGGCGTTTATTTGTTTTAATATATATATATATATATATATATATATATATATATATATATATATATATATATATATATATATATATATACATTTATATATATTAATCGTGTGTCGAACTTTGTTCGATGAGCCTGAACTTGATGCAGGCGTTTACTTCTTTAATATATATATATATATATATATATATATATATATATATATACATTTATATATATTAACATGTATGTGGACTTTGTTCAATGAGCTTGGATTTTACATTTGGTGCGTTTGTTCGCTTTTATATATATATATATATATATATATATATATATATATATATATCGCCCCTGCCTGGAATTTTCTTAAGTGGCGATTGATCGCTTTTACAAATTTATTTACATTACATCTACTTTGAGTTTCTTTCGTGGCGATTGATCGTATTCTGACTTTATTTACGTTTACATTCTCGCTGGAGTTTCCTCCGTGACGGTTGATAGCTTTTTACAGCTTTATTTACATTTTGATCCCCATGGAGGTGCTTCGTGGTTGGTGATCACATGTCAGTATATATATATTCTGACTTTTATATATATACCGCTTCGCTTTCATACAAACCGCAGATTCTACATGCTTAGGAATCATGTGATCACATTCATCCCATTGAATCTAGATTCAATCTGTGATGGACATTTTCACCGTGGCGACTTGTAAATTATTATGCATTGTCTGAACTTCCTCAGATGGTTTCCATACCCACGGGGAAATTGACATTATTATGTACATTATTTTTCATACGGATGCCTCGCATTCGTAAAATAAAATCAATCAAGTCGGGCACTTAATAAAATGGGAGTATAAAAGGTCTCAATTACTATTGAGCATCAGGGTTTGAAAAACCTTTTTTTATAAAACATCATTGCTATATCTTGCTAAAAACTGAATTTTTACATAAATTCAAACCCTGTGTATATAGGTTCAAACGAGGCCTCGCACTACTTCTAAATAAACAGCACATTGACCCACACACACACACATTCAGATAACAGTTTCTTGAAAAGAGGTCGTCACCGTGGTAACACGGATGTCGGGGGGTGCCTAACACCTTCCCCCCGCATAACCAAGTCCCCGGACCCAGATGAATCTCGGTTTCACTGACACGTATAGTAGTGTCACATCACTGGGTCAATGTGCAAACCTTTTCTCAGTTGTGTTGGTACAACCATTTAAAAAACAAACTGGCGACTCTTAACAGTCCCATCGTCGACATTATACATGTCGGACCTTTATCACTTGTTTTTTCAAACAAATCTCACCTAAAATGAGAACACTAAAGAACAAGTAACGGAAAGGGACATCTAAAAATCCCGACGTCGACATGTGGCGACTCTGCTGGGGACTCCAGTAAGAGGACTTAAGCCGCTATTTCAATCTTTTCAAAATTGATTATCTGCTTATGTGTGGATGTTGTATTTACATTTGATGAATGTGTACTAATGCATTCTGCTTGTGATATTAGTGCCTCACACTATAAACTGCTTGTGATATTAGTGCTTCGCACCATATCTTCTTGTGATATTAGTGCTTCGCACATGTCATCATTTTCTTACGGTGAGGCGCGATTTATGTGAATGAATGTTGGGTGGTCCCTCAACCAGGAGGCTATCCCGTCGGTGTTTGATTATTGGACTCGTGAGAATACTAATTCTCCGAGGCTCAGGAAAAGCACCACCCAAATTCGCTCCAGTTGAAAGACCGGATTAACTTCCAATCAAGTAGATTGCGATGATTTGGGAACCTTCATGCCAAAAAGCCGCGAGAGTAACCTAAGATAGGTCAGCCTCTAATAAACCCAAAACGCACGAAAGTCTCTTCATGCTCTCATTACAAATTGCTTGTAATTACATTCCATATCTATCTCAATGTAATGAGAAATATGAAGAAATGTGTACACATACATATTTTAATTAAACATGCTACAAACAGTTGACATCCGTTTTGCAGGATAAAAATTCCTAAAATGGACACATCACATAGTATGTTATTATATACATCCCCTAAAGACTAAACTATGCAAGTCTTTCGCAGGGAATCAATCGGACCTACTACCCGTTCAAAGTCCAAAAAGGCAACAAGCATACAGTCAATCATGTCGTCATCCGACCAGACTGAACTTAATCCAGTTTCTAGAAAAGAATTCGACGGATTAAGCAAACAAATTAAAGATTTGGTTGTTCTACTCAAAGAATTACACCAGTCTACACAGGGTCATAAAATACCCATACATGCTGAATCCTCCACCCAAGGGGGAATCCCGGTCATTACCATACCTGAACCATAGTTGGATACGACCAACAAAACTCATGATGCTGCCCATCCCACTGGAGATCCAGACACTAGTGACATCAAAAAGAAAGTCCTCCAAATGGAAGAGACCCTTCGCGCTATCAAAGGAATTGGAACACACGGGAGTGTTTCATATGCTGATCTATGTATTTTTCCCGGTGTTCATTATCCAAAAAAATTTAAAACTCATGACTTTGAAAAATATGACGGGTTAGGAGATCCTTACACACATTTAAAAGTCTTTATTGGAGAACTTGGATCTTATGCAGAGAACGAAAAGCTCAGAATGCAATTGTTCCAAAACAGTCTAACAAGAGAAGCCTGTTCGTGGTACACAAGATTAGACAACACCAAGATCCATAGCTGGGAAGAGCTAGCACACGCTTTCCTCACTCAATACATCTTTCAAACTCAGATGGCTCCTAATCGGTATCAAATTACCAAGATCAAGAAACAGTCTAACGAGTCTTTTAGAGAGTATGCTCAGAGGTTGAGATGCCTCGCTGCCCAAGTTAATCCTTCCATGACAGAATCAAAGATGGTCATGACTTTCATAGACATACAAGAAGCTCCCTTCTATGAGAGAGTTTTAGCCGGCATCGATAAACCGTTTTTTGAAATGGTCAAACATGGGGAGATGGCGGAAATGGGATTGAAATCCGGAATGATTCAGAACCTAGCTGCGTTCAAAGCTGTTGCTGATCACATCCAATCTAGAAATTATGGGAACAACCCCCGGAGGGTCCATAAAAAGAAAGAAGAAGATGTTTCCCTTATACTACAGGGGAAAAAAGGCAATCAAAATATGCCTATTCAAAGGAGAAACTACACTCCCTTTCCAGCACAGTCTACAAACCCTCCAATACCAAAAGGTGGATAAGTCAAACGCCCTTGAGTGTTTACACCCTTAGGGGATACCCTCGAGAACATATTAAATCTTCTGACAACACAGAAGAAAATTACACATCTTCTTGACGACCAAACCACTAATGGGCGGGGGTTTCAATGTCATAGGAAATGTGCTTATCATCTTAAGAGCACCTAGACATGATACTCAGGATTGTTGGGCCTTGAAACACAAGATCCAGGACCTGATAGACAATGGAGAGATCGTGGTCACCAAACCAGATCAACCTCACATACAAGACAACCCTCTTCCTCAACACAAAGAAGAAGAGGTCAACATGATTAATTGGAGCAATGGACAGAGTTCCAATTTCAGCTGTGATTCTTCCCTAACCATCAAAGACGGTGATGACAAATGGGATTATGCCAAGTTCCAGTTCACAATGGAAGGAAAGATGAAAGCTCTCTGCAAACAAATTGAGCAATTGGCAGAACTGGTGACTTATCAGCATCAAGTGACACGTCAATTAATCAGCCAGGAGCATGCTAGTCTCCTACCTATTGTCATGAATATTCCCTCATCACTTTTGGAAAATGAAATGTTGGAAGACAAAGTGACAAAGACAACAAATACCAAAGCCCGTCGGGATTTCGCCAACAAAAGGGAATTCACCTATCTGGGCCAACCTATGGAGGAAATCCTTCATATGTTAATCAATGAAGGAAGGATCAGTTCCTTTCTACCTCTAATCAACCCCCGTTCAGGGCGATACAACTTTGATGGAGTATGTCAATATCACTCCCAGTCTCGTGGTCACAGCACAGAAAAATGTTGGGCACTCCACCACCTTATTCAAAATCTAATGGACAATGGTGTCCTGCGCCTAGCGGACGACGATACTGTGTTACGTGCAAGTGAGAATACAGGCCCTACTAAGTGGAAAAGTGTGGTAGTAGTCATATCCACTAAAACTGATGGGATTAACACATTACTCACATCGCCAACAATTCAACTTAAGGGAGGCAACAATCCTTTGAAAGTGGCCGCTCTCGAGCCAATCAACTTGCCGTGTAGAGCTCAATATCCTATAGTTAGGTTGCGCACAGTTCCGTGGAATTCTGGAGAAGGTGAAGGATCCACCTCACATACAACTGCTGCAGTGTCGAAGGAAAATCCACTGTTTCTTCCACCACGGGTGATGAAACCTACCATCAAATCAAAGGGGAAAATACCCATGGAGAAAATATAAAAATTCCTCCATACTATGGGTCATCACGAAGCCACGGTGGTTTTAAGCTTGAAAGAAGCTCCACAACAAATATCAATTCTAGACTTGGTCCTAACTTTCGAGAATCACCGGAAGGTCTTGTTAAAGGTTCTGTAGAAAAGCCTATCTCCAAACATCGATGGATACGGAAAAGTTTCAACATCTGGTTGATCACATTTTCAACAACAATGTGATATCCTTCACTGATGATGACATACCGCCTGAAGGGACCGGTCATTGGAAGCCATTGCACATTGCAGTCTTGTCCTCCGGATATATAGTAGCTGGAGTCCTAGTAGATGGAGGTTCCTCTCTGAATATCTGCCCATACGCTACCTTGGTGAAGATGAATGTCAATCTCAACCGAATTTGGAGTAGCCATACTATCATCAAAGCTTTTGATGGAGCCCGCCGGAATTCGGTCGGAGTAATTGAGCTGCCAATCAAAATTGGTCCTCACATATTCTGCGTATATTTCCATGTGCTCAAGATAGATTCAGGATACAACCTGCTCTTGGGACGACCATGGATTCATATGGCCGGGGCAGTCCCCTCCACCCTTCATCAACAATTGAAATACATTATCAACAATAGCTTGGTCACGGTCAACGCTGAACCAGAGTGTCCTCAACATGGGGATGTGCCTTTCATCAATGCCAATGCAGACGTTGAACCAGTCAGTTTTCATGCTTTGGAAATAAGCAACACCCAATACAATGCTATTGGAACGCCATTTCCCGAACCCAAGATTTCTGCTGAGGTAATGTCGGCTACTCAATAAATGATGTCGTTGGGTCATAAACCTGGACAAGGGTTGGGTAATGATTTCTAGGGTATCAAGTACCCAATTCGCTTAACCAAGAAAACTAGAACAGCTGGGCTAGGCTATTATGCCAGTTCTAGTCACAGGAATCCACATAAACATCAGCAGATTCCTTCAGCTTCAACCATGTAGCGTTTATCTTTGCCTTCAAACTCTGAGTCCGTACAACCTCACAGCAGAAAGTGCCACCAATGTGATGGCTATGTTATTTCCCAAGTGGTGATGCAGTAAAGGAGAAAGAAGTCTTGGTTCCAAATCCCGCAGTGGAAGAAGAGGAATGAAGGATCAAGCAAGACGTTATACGGATGATGTCCGGTATACGCATCATCGTTCATGATGAACATACCAACAGATACACCCCAGACGATGATTACCCAGATGTAATGGCCATCATTCGGGATAGGGAGGAAAATGACAATACCTCCATCACTGCGGTCCACCCGGACTTTGCCCTTACCAATTGGAACATCATTCCTTGCATTGGTCGTCAAGGGTAAAGCAGGCAGAAACTCTTTCTGCCCTGTAGATATAATAACTGCTTACTTTTCTGTATAGTACTAGCAGTTTATTTTGCCAGTATATGCTAAAACTGTGTATGATCAACACATTTCATATATACTAAGTGAAAGCATATTTTGTTTTAGGACTCTGAATTTAGATGTGCCTGTACTTGCTTATACGATGCCTCTTTTCCACAAGGATTCTACCTTTGATGTAGAGATGAATTCAGCCTTGGTGGACATACAGGATGACATTGAGGTGCCTCCAGAAATTCAAGAATGGGTCAAAGACAAATACAAACCCAATCTTGATCAAACCACTTCTTTCAATCTCGGAACCTTAGAAAGCCCTAAGTTAATCTAGATTGGTTTAGACCTTACCCCAAACCAACAGAATGACATGGTTACGCTATTAACCCAATTCCAGGATGTGTTTTCATGGTCTCATGAAGACATGGTGGGTTTGTCCACTGAAATTTCCCTTCATCACCTTCCCATTAAAGAGGGATTTAAGCCAGTCAAGCAAAAGCTCAGGCGATTGAAAGGTGAAAGAAGAAATTGTGAAACAATTTCAAGCTGGCATCATAATGGTGTCTACATATCCTGAGTGGATATCCAACATTGTACCCATACCTAAACCTGGAGGGATGGTACGAGTTTGCGTGGATTACCGGGACTTGAACAAAGCTTTCTTAAAAGATAGCTTTCCCGTGCCATTTATCCACATTCTCATTGATAATCTTGCATATGATCGACATGTACTCCTTTCTTTATTGCTTCATGGTATCATCAAATTATGGTTGCTTAGGAAGATCGTGTAGAAAACTACTTTCATCACTCCTTGGGGAACTTTTTCGCTATAGACGGTTGTCATTCGGCCTCATCAACGCCGGAGCTACCTATCAACGAGCTATGATGGCTCTTTTCCACGACTTAATGCACAAATAGATCGAGATCTACGTGGATGACATCATTGTCAAGTCCCGGAAGGAGGATGACCATATAGACCATCTCAGAAAGTTGTTTAACAGGTTGCGTAAGTACAATTTGAAGTTGATTCCAGTTAAATGTGCCTTTGGTGTTAAATCACGCAAGTTGCTAAGATTTCTAGTCAGCCACAAAGGGATTGAGCTGGAACCTGCCAAGATCCAAGCCATCACCAAAATGACAATTCCTCATACAGAAAAGGAAATACGGGGATTTTTGGGAAGAATCAACTTCATTAGCAGGTTTATCTCCCAACTCACAGCAACCTGTGAGCCAATCTTCAAGCTATTAAGGAAGAACTCCTCCATGAAATGGAATGAGGAGTGTCAAAAGGCCTTCATCACAATCAAGAAATAGCTAGTCAAAGCTCCCGTTTTGGTACCACCCAGGGATGATGTTCCCCTATTTATGTACCTGTTCATAAGTGACAATGCCATGGGCTGCATGCTGGGACAGAAGGACGATAGAGGCGTAGAACGAGCTATCTATTACCTCAGCAAATGGTTCAGCAGTAGTGAACACAAGTACACTCTGATCGAAAAGATGTGTTATGCTTTAGCATAGGCTTCCACGAGGTTACAACATTACCTCCATGGTCACACAACCCATCTCATATCCTGCGTGGATCCTCTCAAGTACGTGTTCAACAAACCTATGTTAAATTGTCGGCTGTCCAGATGGCAGTTGATCCTACAATAATTTGACATCGTATATGTGACTCAAAAGTCCATCAAAGGTCAAGGAATCATGGATCAACTAGCCGCCACTTTCCTTCGGGGATTTCAAACCCTTGGAAACATATTTCCTGATGAAGGAGTAATGACGATCTGAAACACCATCGATCGATCGCGCACCAATCATGGAAGATGCATTTTGATGGAGTCATTAATATGGAAGGTTATGGGTGGGGCGGTTCTAGTATCTGTGCGGGGAAGCGATATCCGTTGTTGTCAAATTACAGTTTGTCAGCACCAACAATACGGTTGAGTATGAAGGCTGTCTCATTGAGCTAAAACTTTCCCATTCAATGGGCATCAGGCGGTTAACTGTCTTTGGGGATTCAGAGTTGGTAATCAGACAATCCACCGGAATCTATCAAACCAAGGAACTACATTTGCTGCCTTACCATCGGCAGGTTTTGAAGATGGCTTTGGAGTTCGAAGAAATCACCTTTCTACACATTCGTCGTAATAGGAATGACTTTACGGACGCATTAGCAATGTTGGCCTCCTTGATTCGAATATCAGACAAGGAACACTTACCGAGCATCACAATTTTCCTGCACAAGGCCCCAGCCTATGGGAATTATGTTGGAGAAGTATCGGATGAGCTACCTCCCATCCAACATCATTGGTATCAGCATATCAAGGAATATCTACGAGATGGATCTACACCCGCTGAGGTGAGCCCGACTGAGAAAAGTCAGACCCATAGACTTGCTATGAAATTCTACCTGAGTGGAGATACACTCTACAAAAGAGATGCAGGACTAGGTCTCCTCAGATGTTTAGACAAAGATCAAGCCCAAAGGCTTATGGATGAAATCCATGGTGGAGTATGTGGCCCCCACAAGAGTGGCTCCCTCCTTGTCAAAAAAGTCCTCGGGATCGGGACATTATTGGCTATCTCTCTCAAAGTCGATTGCAATGACCACGTCGGAGATGCTATCGATGCAGTTATGGGAATGCTATACACGCCTCCACGGGAACTCCACAATATGAGTTCACCTTGGCCCTTCTCAATGTGGGAATGGGCGTTATCCCACCCATCGAGCCTAAAGCCGGTAATGGTCACCGATTTATCTTCACCATGATCGACTACTTCACCAAGGGGGTAGAAGCAGCCTCCTTCCCCAGGGTTACTAAAGAAGTCATCATTGCTTTCATCAGAAATAATGTCGTTTCTCGATATGGACAACCAGAGGTGATTGTGTCAGACAATGCCAAGAACCTCAACAACAAAATGATGGAGGAATTATGCAAAGAAATTCCACATCAAACATCTCAACTCATCATCTATCGTCCAAAGATGAATGGTGCGGTTGAAGCGGCTAACAAAAACATCAAGAAGATTATGCAAAAGATGTCCGCCAACCACAAATACTGGCCTGACCTATTGCCTCTTACTCTGTTAGCCTATAGAACCTTAATGCATACTTCCACTGAGGCAACCCCCTACGCTCTAACCTATGGGATGGAAGCAGTACTCCCCATAGAAGTTGAAATAGAATCCCTCGAGTGTTGATAGACGCTTCACCGGATGAAGACCAATGGGTACAAGGCAGTATCACCAATTGTCTCGATAGGCGAAAAAGCGAACGCGACTATCCTCCATAGTCAGATTATATCAACAAATGATCGCCGATCCTACAACAAAAAAGTCCGCTCACGATGGTTTAAACAACATGACTTGGTTTTGAAGAAGATTCTTGACAACCAAGATCGGTAAAGGAAAATTCGCTCCCTAAGCTGGAAGGCTCGTTTGTTATCAAAGAAGTATTGACAGGAGGCGCTCTCAGATTACAGGAAATGGATGGCGATGAGTTTCCACAACTCA
This sequence comes from Panax ginseng, assembly GCA_020205605.1. Lineage (NCBI taxonomy): Eukaryota > Viridiplantae > Streptophyta > Magnoliopsida > Apiales > Araliaceae > Panax > Panax ginseng. The sequence continues at coordinate 103,881,941 of CM035143.1, forward strand.
TCAACTCGGACGCCGTAAAACGGTACTATATTTGAAGTAATTCGCAAACACCCTAGTGCAGAATCATCAGGTCACCAGTCATTCCGGTTCTTTAACCCTTTACCACTTACAACTTTCCTACACTTTTCCCCTCAGGGAAACATACATTTCAAGCCAGCAGCCTGGCTATCCTTTGCATTCCTACAACTTAGGTCATCCCACCGTGGATTGAACCTCTCGCACTTGATTTTTGGCTACCCATACATGGGATCAAACTTCTCATACCTGCAGTTTATCATCAACCTAGGATTAAACGTTCTCCTCCCCACACTCTGACCTGTACATGGGATTACGCTTTTCATCTCGCCCTGAGGGGTGAACTACGTCGACCTGATCTCCTCTTCAATAGGAGTACATCGGCAACCATTTCATATGGCCCGGTCGCAATAAAACAAAAACAACAAAAACGTTTCTACCCTTACAAAAAAAAAAATAACCAAAAACATTCCTACACCATTTATTCCATATACAACGTTGAACCTCTTACACCATGTTCGAACTATGCAGATATGATCTCCTCTTCAATAGGAGTGCGTAGGTAGCCATTCATGGTGCAGTCTCACCCCTACCCAAAACAAAAACCCTTGTCAGTTGGTACTGGGATCATCCTTCAATACACTACATTTCATTTGGCTTCAGACCAAAGGGATGGAATTACCTGAACTCCTCCCAAATAGGAGATTCAGCGACCATCTAAGTTGCGGTCATACCTTGAAGAGAAACACCAATCCATAAGAGATGGAATTAACTAGGCTTCTCCTAAATAGAAGTACTGGCGACCATCTGTGGTGCGGTCAATCTCAGAGGGGAAACCACACTCCTCTCCACATTTCCATCCAGAAACTAGTCCCAAGACACCAAAGATGGTAGGGATACATAGATCGATGATCCATTCTGAACTATCCAGAGACAACTTAATGTCCATCCACCCAGGAGGAATTCAGAATACATCAAGACCACAAGCCCTGAAGCATAAGACAAAATATCAAGCAAATAGAAACGCATATCTAAAAGGGAAGTGATCCAAAAATATATTTCCAAGTCATATATAATGCTGTTTGATATATATACAATGTAAACTGTACATGACAAAATGGCTAAGCTAGTTTGTGCAGGTAAATACAAGCTCATCTACAAGTCAGGATATATGCTAGCTAACAAGCCCAATATGGCGTCCCTCTCAGAAGAAGGAGACGAAGTTGTGGTCTCCTGTATGAGAATATCCACACGACCCAACAGATCTGCAGCCATCTGAATGGGGACCATATGATCATCAATATATGCGCTCATCTTTACGATCATGCCAGTGGTAAGGGACCTCACGGTAGTACTATCTGTGACGGCTACATCCCGGGCAAATATGACACTATCCCGCTCAACTATCACTGCGTCTTTGGCTGATCTAGCCTCATCCCGCTCAACAACAACGGCATCTATGTGATCTAATGCCTTGTCTCTCTCTAATAGAGCTACGTCCCTCCCATCAAGGGCAGTCAACATCATAGATCGAGCATGATCTCTCTCAAAGGTCATCAGATGAAGACTCTGTTCTAAATACTGTGCCGAGTGCTGAATCACAAAAGTACTAGTACTAGGAGAATTCGGAAGAAATGCTGGTAACCCAGCAGCGAGCTCCTCCTCGATGTAGGAATCGATGTCCTGCATGGGCTCTACATCGTCTGACTCACTATCCGGTACTGCAGATACTGCTGTAGCCGATAAAATCTATATCTCCATCCATGCGGAATACTCTGCAGAACAACCGGGATGACTGACAGAAAAAGTAGTTATCTCATGTTGATCCCAGCAAGCATACACAAGGGATCGGTCCTCTGCTGAGAGATATCGAGAAGCTGAACGATGACCTCTCGCCCCATCAAAAGGATGGAAATCCTTGAACTGGTCGAACTGCGACATCACGGCGAATGGGTGATAAGTAGTCACGCCCCTCAAGCCAGCCAGAGGGAGAAAATCCATGCCCGGAGCATGAGTAATGAAGTCAGATGGTGAGCAAAGCCCGAAACGCACAATATCTTTGAATGGATCTCTGATATCTGCCAAAAATACGGACCAAGACAAAGCATCTATACACTCCGATGGCTGAAAGGAGTATGACATGGCTACATCATGGGTGAACCAATACCCATGTCGTCTAAGGGTACCAACCGGTCTCAAGTGTGACATAAACCACACGTACAATATGACCGAACTCCCAGTGAACACTCCTGTAGGATACATGCAATAATAGGATGCCGACCGTAGGGTCTCTGCTACAATCATAGGTACAATGGTATGACCATCTCTAAGAGTTCTCACAGCCATGATGACACCAATGTCTATCTCGTCCATATATCGTGGCATATAGACATACGACAGTACGCATAACATCAGTACATCAACCATAGCCAAATGCCAATGGTCCTCCGGTGCGGTGAAATCCCCGGAATGTCGTGAGTAGCTATCCTCCGAGCCAAATCTGTCATACAGAAAATGATGGGATATCACGTGGCAAGATGTCAGCTCGTCCTGTACTACTCCACGCCGCAATCCTGTGAGAGTCATGATTTGTCTACTCATGTCTTCCAAAGCCAGATGCATGCAAGGTCTGTCTAAAGACAGCATCGTCAACCGTGCATACTCCTCCAGAGTAGGAATTAACTCATGGGTACCAAAACAGAATACCTGCCTATCAGGTAGCCAATGCTATAGCATCCCATCCACAAACCCTGCGGGAACCTGAAACATCAGTAAAGTCATGGTATGCTGCAGCAAATGATCTACGGTCACCCTATCTGGTGGTGATAAGCTATCGTACCACAATCGCATACCCAATACCACCAATGATGGTGGGGTATGATCTATACGGCTAACTGACGAAGAAGACATCTGTACGGGCTGTGTCATAAGACCATCCAGGGGTCAATGTTGAATATCTCTGGACATACACACATATGCATAACATGATACATACATAACAAATAATGGATGGCAATATGATATAGGGAATGAAAAAATGGTGCATACATTCCTAAGTATATCATTATCAAATACATCAGCTCTGTACAGCTACAAATACAGGGAAATGGGGCACAACCACTAAACTACTAAAAGAGGCCTATCAAAAGATATAGCGAGAATGGGGAACAGCCACCCAATATCTAACAGAGGACTATCAAAAGATATAACGAGAATATACATCAGAAGAAGACCAGGGTCTCGATGTCCACGTCATCAATCCTGTCCACCTGATGTAACTCCTCCTGAGTCACTGGATCTCTATCAACAGGGATTTCAGGCCTATAAAGAGGAGGATCTGTGCCAGTAAAACTGAATGGGTCGTCTGGGGGGCCAGCGCCAGAGCTGGAAGGAACAAATGACTCCGCCTCTGCTAGATCTCTGCCCAAATGCCGGATAAATATATGTGCCTAGTCCAACTGCCGGGTCAAACTATCAATCTGGGTCATATGAGTCGGAGCTCGAACACAAGCTACCCAATCCGTCATCATCGAAGATCCAGGAACCATATCCCCCATGAACTGTGTGGTATGGGACTGGGCCCCAATAGTGCGAGGGAACCACCACCGCTGGAACGTCTCCTGAGTACATGAACCCTCTGATAATGCAAAACCGTCAACCCCTAACAATGGGATATCAGTGACGGGTGACTGTGATACGGGCCAATAACGCTTGGCAGGAGGCAAGATCGATACACGGATCTCCCTTGTGGTGCTCCTAATAGCACGCTCTCCTAAATAGAGCTCCCAACCTCCATCACTGAAGAGAGGAACTCTCCTGGTGGAAATCAAATGCTCGACTCCGGTCGGATGTCAATCCTCAAAGCCGATGGTCAAATGTTCCCCTGAATAGGGAATCCATGTAATGGTACCTGCCGTTAGCAACTCCAGCTGCATACGGCAGTGAGTGAATCCCTTAGCTACAGGGACCTCCAACAAAATATAATGGTGTCATCGTTGTCCTCGTGGATAGGTATCTAAACCTAACACACTCATAGGACGCAAATATGGGAGCCTCTCATAGGCCCAAAACTGCCAACACAATGGTAAAACATCTGCTATCAGTAAACACTCTTAACCTATGAATGGGAAAAGACAAGAGAAATACTCACCAGCAGAAATGGGTAAAATCCTAGCCAAGCCTCAGTCAAACCCTATGAGTGCATACGCATGCCCCAGAGGAAATAGGCAAAGGTGTAAGAGCCCCAATCATACTCTCCAATACGGTCCACATCACGTGTGGCGTTGATCAAAGCAAAGGATACCATAGAAGAGTTATACGCTATGGGCGACCTCAAATGATCATCGAGGACAATCGCCGCGAGAATCGATCCCTGATTCTGACATCATCAGGCATGGGCTCACCAAAAGCCCACTCATAGCATCTATGCTCAAAGGACTGAACAGACGATCCCGCCTTTGAGCGCCTCCCGTCGAAACTCCTAATAAGAATCGGCAAAGATGGGGTAATATTCGCCATGCAAAGGCAATCGGCCCCCTCAAACTCCATACACGTGATAAATCGCCAATCCATAAAGGCGTCATCATCACCTCGCAATCTAGCGAGATGGGTGATCGAGTCGATGAAACCATCGCTCGAACAATGCCCCGAGGTAACCCGGGGACAACGGCGAGGAAGGATGGAGAAGAATGCCCCGAATCCCCACTCATGCACTACTGCTCTATAGTCAGGATGAAGCACCAGGTACATGGAGTGAATGCTGAACTAGTTCCCTCGAGGTTGTGTAAAACCAGGAACCTGCATGAAATGTAGATCAACATCAGATCCCTTTAATCATCATCAATAGGAAAGAAGGAAGATTAAAGTCTAATGCCATACCTCGTTAGCATGCAAGTACATCGATGGATGTCTGCTCAAACCACCGAGTAACTCTGGGTTTGCCACCAGAATGCTCGGAAGCTCCCTACGAGGGACATGTGCAGCAGGAGCGGGATCCTCAATCGGAATATCCGCCTCCTCATCCTCAACGTCTGGCACATCTACCCGTGACAGAGACAAATCACTACCTCCACCAACCAACGAGGTCATCTCATGAAACGAGGGGCAGGCACTTCGGAAGCCCTCCACCGTACGTCAGAAGTGGTCCTATAGGAACTGCTCGGCTGGTCCGGATCCATAGTATCTAGACAACAAGTCTCCAAATCACCTCAGAAAGGGTGTGGTATTTCTTTACCTGGAACTTTCCAAAATGCATTTATGACTATATGCATGCATGCATTTACTTTGACATATAAATAGAGTTAAAATGCATGACTATCCACATGCACATAGGCATGTCTTGGTGGCCATTCAGTAGCACACCTGCCCCAAAGTCATATACATAATATATGCATTAAAAATCAAAATCATTATGCATAAGGCCAACCTCAATACTAGGAGTACTTTACCTTTCTACCTTTTGCTCATTGGACCTCAAATAGGACAAAAAAAAGCAGAAAAAGGTGCCAATTCGACTGTCTCAAAAGTTTAATTTTTTTACATCATTATGTTAAGCATGGTTTAATACTAACATTTACTATGTTGAATATTTTTATCAAGTCATTTGTGCATACATAATCACAACTATGTGTTTAGATGCATTTCGTGCGATAACTCACAATCCAACAAATAAAAACTAGAAAAAATACATGCATACGTTACCAGGATAATTAGAAAACTTGTACAGTGATAGAATTTGCAGAAAGCAGCCCGAGCTCAGCAGATCTGAAGATGGCTTGCGGTTTTCTCTATGCGAAGCAAGTTGAAAGTGACTCGTGAAAACCAACCTGCAGGATTTATGATCCACGGTTGGTCGTAGGCTCATTTATGGCTACAACAGGTGCACCTGCGGCACCCCTATGTGGGTCCCACCCCTCCGACTTGGTCCAGTTCGAGTTGCAAAGGAGTTCTTACGGACTAGAAAGGTCAAATCGAGAATAAAAATGGCACGCGATTGAGCAAAATAGCATACAATCCTGGTTTTCTCGGATGAGATTTTGAATCTGTACATCGCCCATTGGTAGTCACCCGAACACGAGGTATACCCTGCCAATGATCTCATTTGTCACAAATCACATCCGGCAATACCTCGTACAGGTCCGATGCCGCCAACTCCGGGTCGTTACCCTAAATGAGTCCCCGATGGGGGTTACAACGTAGATCCCCGGTGGGGGTTACAACAAGTTCATCAGTTGACATGTCTATCAACGAAGGTCAAGAAGCCTTGATTTTATTTCAGCCGATGGCAAGTAAACCCATCGAAGCATTGAACTGTTCGATAGTTGCATACGTACTCATGAGTCCCTAGTAGATCCCCGACGGGGGTTACAACGTATATCTCCGGAGGGAGTAACAACGCATGTTTAGCTGTTGACACACATATCAATGAAGGTCAAGCAACCTTGATGTCATTTCAGCCGATAGCATTTAAACCTATCAGAGCTCTAGAGCTATTCGAGGTTTTCATACCCAATCGTCAGATTCCCCAAACAGTATCCCCTTGCCGAAGTCACAACGCAATGCTCCGTTGATCTACACGACAATGAAGGTCAAGCAACCTTGACAATCTACTCACAAAGCCTCAGCCACTGATTCACACGTCAGCGAAGGTCAAGCAACCTTGACAGTATATCCCACACGATTTTTCAACCGGTAATTCACATATCGGTGAAGTACACGTCAACGAAGGTCAGGCATCCCTGACAGCGTTTGCTATTGGCAGTAAATCCAACAGAATCTTGACATGTCCTGGCGATACCAACCAGGAGAGGTCAATGTTATCAAAGAGGATAGATGATGGAATATGTTATACACATCCTCAAAATAGACCAAGCTTTATCCCCACAGATCTCTTACACATAAGAGGCAAATCTTCAAGATCAAGTCGTTATCAAGAACACAGGGATTTGGTGATAACTCTAACATCAACATCCTAACAGACTCAGCTTACACATCAAATCTGGTCAGCATTGCCAATCCCCAATTGAAGCAATAGGGATCCAGCAATCATCCCCAGCATGGTGGGCTACAACCCCGTACACATGTATCATACATTTGCATCATTTTGCTACCCATAGTACCACATTCATCTTGTTGCGTTTCAAGTGTCTAGGATTCTTTATCCTACCCATGCATCGCCATGCATGAGTATGATAAAGAGGGGCATCTGTAGACACTCAAAATTTTTGGTATTACTGTCACTAACACTGCAGGAGTACAGATTTGTCTTTTAAGAGAGAACCCTGAAAGACAATCCAAATCCATACCAGATACTACCGGAAGTTCAGCATCAACCCCAGATCACACTCTGGGAGTAACAGTTCCAACCTCGGAGATAACCCCGAGGCATGTAGATCTAATACCAGAACACACACCGGAGAAGATCGAATAATCTTGGAGATAACCCCGAGGTATCCAGTCTCAGTCCCAACCATGGGAATAGCCACAAACCTTGATGATAACCCCAAGGAATGTAGTTTCGGCGATAACCCCGAAAATGCTTATCTCAAATGCGACCAACTTCAATCTCGGCGCTCACAAATGAGATACACTACACCAACCCGGCAATAACATCGGGAAGACAGGCACACCTCAAAGGTGTCAATGAGGACCTTCAACAATTGTAGCAGTCCAATCTCAGCGAAGTCTGAGCAACATCTTCTTTATCAGCCCAATCCGGCGATAACATCGGTGAGGGGAAACATCGTCATCTCGTCAACACGATGCCACATCATGTCTCTACGCAATGATGTCCCACAAGACTAACCAATCCCGAGTGACTATTGTGCGGGGTAACGGATGAAAGTTGAAGCTTGAAGACCGGAGGGCATCGTCCCATCTTCAATGACTTCATACAAACTCTAATCCTATGCCATCGTACAACTCTCAACAACATATGATGAAAATAGGTAGGTCATGTATACCTCAAACGGATGCCCGGATTGCACTTCTGAAAATTCGAGTGGACATTACAGTGCTTGAGTGCACGTACTTCAAGACGACCCAACCCGACAAACCCGGGCCCACCCGGGTTGCCTTTGGTACACCTGCGGCTGCGACTAAAATGTCTATAAATAGAGGGCTTGGGCAGCCCATTTTAGAAGAAAAAAAGGCGAGGAAGCCCTGCCCAATTTGCTCTGCACTCACCCCATGCAGTGTACTTTCCCCTTTGAAACACATGTGAGCTAATATATAGCCCTTTTGTACCTACAAAAGTCAGTGTTTACCCACTCTAAAGATATAGAAGTCTTCTTTAGCAGTCAGCTGTAAGCCTTCTCATACACTTTAGAGTCTTTCTCTTCATCTTTGCACACACCCTTCTACACGTTGAGAGTCGTGTTGCTTGCTTTTACCCGGACTTCGGTTGAGCCTAGACTTCTGTCTAGAGCGTTCATTTGCTTTAATATATATATATATATACATTTATATATATTAACTGTGTGTCGAACATTTTTCGATGAGCCTGAGACTTGATGCGGAGCGTTCTTCGCTTTAATATATATATATATATATATATATATATATATATATATATATATACTTATATATATGAAGCGTGGTGAACTTTGTTCGATGAGCACAGATTTTACATCCAGTGCGTTTATTGCTTATATATATATATATATATATATTTTTCCCTGCTGGAGTTTTCTTAAGTGGTAGTTGATCGCTTTTACTGACTTTATTTACATTACATCCCGCCTAGAGTTTCTTTCATGGCGGTTGGCCAGTATTCTGACTTTATTTATGTTTAATCCCGCTTTGGAGTTTCCTCCGTGACGGTTGATAAGCTTTACGACTTTATTTACATTTCGATCCCCCATGGAGGTGCTTCGTGGTTGGTGATCCCGCTCAGATATATATATTTATAGCTTTTATATATATACACCTACGCTTTCATACAAATTGCAGTAATTACGTACACCTAGGAATCATGTGATCACAAATTCATCCCATTGAATCTAGATTCGGTTCCTGTGATGGACATTTTCAAATTTATGGCGACTTATAAATTATTCTACGTTGTCTGAACTTCCTCAGATGGTTTCTATACCCACGGGGAAATCGGCATTATTATGTACATTATTTTCATACAGATGCCTCGCATTCGTAAAATTAAATCAATCAAGCCGGGCACTTAATAAAATGGGAGTGTAAAAGTTCTCAATTACTATTGAGCATCAGGGTTTGAAAAACCTTTTTTATAAAACATCATTGCTATATCTTGCTAAAAAGCTGATTTTTACATAAATTCAAACCACAATGTATATATAGTTCGAACGAGGCCTCGCACTACTTCCAAATAAACGGCACATTGACCCACACACACACACATTCAGATAACGGTTTCTTGAAAAGAGGCGATCACTGTAGTGGTAACACGGATGTCGAAGTGCCTAACACCTTCCCCGCATAACCAAGTCCCAGACCCTAATGAATCTCGGTTTCACCTTGACCAGTATAGCGATGTCACATCAACAGTCAATGTGCAAACCTTTTTCTTGGTTGTGTTGGTACAACCATTTAAAAAACCAACTGGCGACTCTTAACAGTCCCATCGTCGACATTATACATGTCGGACCTTCTTCACTTGTTTTTTCAAACAAATCTCACCTAAAATGAGAACACCAAAGAATAAGTAACGGAAAGGGACATCTAAAAATCCCGATGTCGACAACCATAATGCTCCTCCTGCAGCTGCATCTACAATCGGCCTAAACTGCCATCCTAATCCATTATAGAATATGTTGATCACCATCTAATCTGGAATACCATGGTGCGGACACTTCCGTAGCATCTCTTTGTATCTCTCACATGCCTCATATAAGGATTCACCCTGTTGTTGCTCGAACTAAGAGATTGTTGTCCTCATTTTTGGAGTCTTAGCCATTGGAAAAAACTTGGCTAAGAACTTATGTGCTAAGTCCTCCCATGTAGTTATAGATCCTGCTGGCAAAGAATGAAGACAACTTCTCGTTTTATCCCTCAATGAGAACGGAAACAACCCAAGTCTGATAGCATCCTCCGTCACCCTGTTTTATCTGAACATGTCACATATCTCAATAAAACTCAACAGGTGTTCATTCGGATCATCCATAGCAGCACCCCCAAACTGTATTGAATTTTGTACCATCTAAATAGTGCCCATTTTTATCTCGAATGTATTAGCTGCTATCGCTGGTCTGACTATGGTAGACTGTAATCCATTAATATTAGGCATGGAATATTCTCTCAGAGCCCTATGCTCCTCTCTTTGCTCGTCTCCTTGTCCCTCGGTTTCCATATTAGATGTAGTACCCTCTAACTGTGCTTGTAAATTTCTACGAACACTCGTTTTCCAACCTCTCCCGTTTATGTTGTCCTGAGCAAGTGTTAAGTCGGGGTTGGATGACCGCGTGCACATAAAAATTTATAAAAGTTCCTGAAACAAAAACAAAAATGGAAATGAGATAAGATTAGATTTGTCTAAGTCATACAATATAGCTTAAAACTAATGATAATAATAAAAATTTAAACGCCTTTCCCCAGTAACGACGCCAAAAACTAGTTGCCTCCCTTTTTTAGTTTAACAAAAGATCTCTAACTCATGCAAGTATACATGCGTCAACAAATAATACAGAGTAAGTCGAGTATCGATCCACGGAGAAAGTTACTAAACCAAATTATTATGCATCAATTCTATCACTATTTTTATATGCTTAAACTAATAATTATGATTATGATTGAAAATTAATTTAGAATCAAATAACAACTAGACTAAAAATAATAATGGAATAAATCAAAATTTGGAAATAACGGGATCCTAACTTCATTTAATAATTCATCTAATTACCACCATCATGCAAGATTGTTCACATATCAAAGGAAAGTAGCCAAGGGCACTAATGTAGACATAACCATTTTTCAGTGTATTATGACCCACTTACATAACATCTATATGCAATAGACACCATGCAATCATCAATAAAACCAAAATCACTATATGTCTATTTGAAATTGCAATAATATTAAATTTAAGCATAAACCCTTATTTAACTCATGTAGTGAAACAATATATGTCTATCTGATTCACGGAATACAAAGCTAAGCAAAACAGCGCCATAGACGCATGCTATCATGATTACAATCCATACCCGCATGTTATTTTTCAATTCCATATACGTAACTAAAACGAATGGTGATCAATCATTCATGCATGCAAATCAACCATGATAAAAATTTCTTATGATATGTAAAATAGTCCAGCAGTCAAGCAATCAATTAAACTACATATTAAAATCCATTAGAATCCCATAATGGAGTTTAGTTCATGACTGAACAAAAAGCCATTATGGGAACAAAGCAAAACATGGATAATTAATAAACAATTGAAAGAGAAAGGATAGAATCGATCAAACCCAATTGCAGATTACAATCCAATAGTAACGTTCAAATCCTCAATAAAATCCAGCAAAGAAACATTAGTCTTCCACAATGATTGAAAATCCAAATAAGTAGTAGAAAATATGAAGTTATGGCTTAGTTCTACGTTGGAAAAATCCCAAAGTGTGAAACCCTAGTTCCAGTTTGAAAAACACGTAAAAACTACTGAATAATACGCCTGACACCAGTCAGCATTTTTTTAACCAATTCCAACTCTTCCAAATTAAAAATTAAAATAAAATAGATCAATGACTTGATTTATACGCGGACGTAGCGCTCCCCCCTTATAGTCCTCATGTGACGGCCTTTCTTCAAAATTGGTCAAGCCAGGGTGCTTTCGGTGAGCGTCGTGTAAACTTTATTTAGCCTATGCAGCCGCTAACTTCTGCTTCGCATGATTTTGCGTTATGCTGCGCAACTTTGTTCGTTCTTTCCTGCAGCTATTGCTTCTTTGTCCTACCACTTTCCTTCATCTATCCTCAGTTGCATATCTCTAACTTGTTCCTCGCGTCATGCTTCATTAGCCGCATGCCATCTACCATTGCCAAGTTATGCCATTTTTTACACTTTTGCAACAAAGGGAGTTCTCAGTACATACAATGAAAAATAAACAAAATGCAACTAAAAACACACTAAAATGTACTTAAGATAGGCATAGTTCACGTGAAATGATGTGACGCCCCCAAAATTGGGTATACATCACCCATTCTGAGTCGCCATATACATGGTACAAAATTCAAATATAACTTCATTTATACAACTGTTGAGCTATCGTATAGAATACGACCATAGTTAACTATGAGTTTTAATAAAAATGTATGTAACTCCCATGGTACCTCGACCACAACCTTACAATGATACTTTACATAAAAGTATAGTCAAAAAACTGCTTTTAGAAATTAAAATCTTTGGGAAGTGCTCAAGAAACCTTCAAATACATGGGAGGCCATGCGTCTAGGGTTATGATAGATATCATATGTCCACGAATTATCCTTGGTTGACCCAAAAGTCCCCAAAGAAAAACAAGAAGATTACTATCATCTTTTTTCCAATGGTGAGTCTTCTCTTGACATATAAATATCTCCGTTATCTCCAAGTGAAAATTATATTTCAAATAAACTCCAAGATCATATAGGTAGTGCTCGTAGATATATTCAGCAAGTGGATGTGCACAACCATGTCTTATGAGAACACGAGGTTGTATGGCATTAGACATATTGTATGATAGTGGCAAAACACCCTTCCAAAGTTGGGTTCACCTCACCCTATTTGATTCACCAAATATAACTACTAAATGATGTATAGAATACAACACACTTTTCTATATTATTTAGGGAGAACCTCCACAGCTAGAGACCACCGTTTTATTCCCCTGTTATCCCCACTCGACCCCGCAACACTCTTATTACCTGAAAGGAATTGTGAAGTAGAAAGGGTGAGCACAACTAGCCCAGTAAAGAATATCATGACTAAAGATAATTAAATTATCAATAGCTTTCATCAATAATAAATCAGAGATTTAGAACATATGATAGATGATAAAACTTTTCAACCATAGTTGCAGCGGAACGAGCAATCTATTAGAAGAGTCAAATAGACCATAAGGTCTATTATATTCTCTATGTTAAAAGTCCACCAATAATGTTTTATCCATTTAAAATAAATCAACAGTTGTTGTCCACAATCATATGAATAACTCATAATCATAATTGTGGTTCTAAATTCCTCTTCGCAACCAGGAAGAAGATAATTTTCATCACCTATCTTCACCTGAAACATAAAAAATCATGGTTATACCAAATCAGAATTCCTGCTCATAATCATACCAATAAATTCATCTTTGCACTACAGCCAAATATATTCATTAACAATTCATCTTTGCACTACATGCCAAAGACATACAGCTGTATTTTAGAAGAGTCAAGTAGAGCATGATATCTACTATCTTCTACGAATTAAAAGTGTATAATAAATATTTTATCACTGAGACTCAGCTTAATAAATAATTCACATCATCGAATCACCCCTGCACTACGGCCAAGGATATTCGTTAATATCACATCCATGAATTTATATTTCATCGATTAGACTTAGCTCGATAATCAATCCATATAACTGAATTATCCATGCACTACGGCTAAGGATATTCGTTAATATCACGACCACGAATTATCCATGTACTACGGGCCCAAGATAATCATGTTTTCATCAACGGTCCTGATCATGCCATAAAACAATTCATCTTTTCACCCTTGGCTGAAGAGAATCCATAGCCATAATCAAAACAAAAACTGTCCATCAATGCACTACGGGCCAATGAGGACTTTTTCCACATCATTTGTAACATTACGGTCATGATTATACCGAATAATCCCTGGTCATAATCATACCAAGTCCATCTCTGTACTACAAGCCACATATGACTTTCAACATAATATAAACATGAGGATGATGACAATGACATAATAATTCAATAAAACAAGTTCAAGAATTAATTTATCCAGGAAACAATAACGTCCAAATTGTGAACATGATACTTCTTTGTAGAGTAAAATTAAAGAATGCTCAGAAGAATATTTCCATGAAAAGATACTAGATGAAGCGCAAATATCAAGGATATTCCACTAATTTCATGGAGTATAGAAGCCAAAACTTTAACCAACTGAGTATAATAGAATATATGAAACTGCACATGGATTTTCGATGCCATGCGGTAATCCACTTAGACAGATCATTTCCATAATTTAATAAGGAATGAATACAAAGGATCATTCACCATGCATGTGGTAATCCACATAGACAGGTTATTCCAACAGAATAATAAAGAATGGAATAACAGGAGGATTCACCATGCGTGCGATAGACTGCACAGACAGGTTATTCCCTATGGAATAATAAATAATTGAACCAGGTCAGGCGTAATACGCACCGACGGGATATTCCAACAGAATAATAAAGACGGAACCAGGTTCGGCGTAAACGTACAAACATGATGTTCCAACAGAATAATAAATAATGGAATAACAGAATAATTTCACCAAGTATAGGGTATCCCACGTATACAGGTTATTCCAATAGAATAATAAAGAATGGAATAATAAAAGAATTTCACCAATAAGAAAGAAGGAATACCCCTAAGGAGTATAAAAAATAATATCCCTTACGAGTACAACAAATAATATCCCCTACAAGTACAACAAATAATATCCCCTACGAGTACAACAAATAATATCCCCTACGAGTATAACAAATAATATCCCCTACGAGTACAACAAATAATATCCCCTACCGTTAAAAAATAGTATTTCGAGTAGTATGGCGAGGATATACTCGAAGAAAACTTGCACTACGCTCAAAGCTTTCTTAAACTCTAAAGAAATACGCTCAAGATTATAGAAAAAGAACTCTCTCTATAGTTTCTCTCTCTAGAGTTTCAGTGAATTCGTAAGAAATAATGAAGGAATGAACTTCTATTTATAGAAGAATGGACTGCATAGTAACTAATTCATGAACGGTCCAGATTGATTTACTTTAATCGGACGGTCCATATTTAAAGCAAAATCTTTTAAATAAAATATAATATATTCTATTTATAATCTAATAAAACGAATAACTTTATAAAAGTATTCTGTTTTATATAAAACGATTTTACTATGCAAACACTATGCATAATAAAATATAATATATTCTATTTATTGTCTAATAAAACAAATAACTTTATAAAAGTATTTTGTTTTATATAAAAAGATTTTCTGTTTTATTACATTAATAATACTAATAAAACAAAACTGAGTGACTTCTCCCGTAAGTATCAATAATCAATACCGTGTGCTACTATGCAACCACGAATATTACTGTACTTTTAACAACGGGTGTTTCAACAGTTAACGGTAAAACTTCCGCCGTTATTTTCATAAATTTTTTTTTGTCATTTTCTCAATTCGATAATAATTCCGTTGTGGGGTCCACCAATCATTGTACCGTCATACAGATATTCCCCAACAAAAAGAATGTTCCCTAACTAATCGAATATTCCCCGACACAACGAATATTTTATATCAACTTGCTTACTTTGCAAAAAAAAAATTCATATATTACCCTTAACTTTAAACTTTTATCAATTTAACCATTTACCAAAATAGAAAAATTGAATACTTTTATTTCATAAAATTCGAGGTCTCACAATTGATATCCAATAAGTAGGTATAAAACCCACTTATCACGGTGATATTAGTAAAAAGGTCCTACAAATGGAAGAGACCATTCGGTCAATCAAAGGAATTGGAACACATAGGAGTGTTTCATATATACACCTTTGTATATTCCCTGGGGTATATTATCCAGAGAAATTCAAAACTTCTGACTTTGAAAAGTATGATGAGTTGGGATATCCTTACACACATTTTAAATTCTTCATTGGGCAACTCGGATCTTATGCCGAGGTTGAAAAGCTTAGAATGCAGCTGTTTCAGAAGAGTCTAACTGGTGAAGCTACATCATGGTATACCAGATTAGACAACTCCAAGATTCATTGCTGGGAGGAGCTAGCTCATGCATTCCTCAATCAGTACAGTTTCCAAGATCAAATGGCTCCTGACCGGTACAAAATTACCAAGGTCAAGAAACAAGTTAGTGAGTCTTTCAAAGACTATGCCCAAAGATGGAGGCGTCTGGCTGCTCAATTTATTCCCTCTATGACTGAGTCTGAGATGGTGATGACCTTAATAGACATTCAAGAGGCTCCCTTCTATGAGAGAGTTTTAGCTGGCATTGGAAAACCATTCTCCGAAATGAACAAACATGGAGAACTAGTTGAGATGGTATTGAAGATAGGAAAGATTCAAGACCTTGTTGCTCTCAAAGCTGTAGCTGAGCACATCCAGTCTGGAAGTTATGGAAACAACCTTCTGAGGGTCCATAAGAAGAAAGAGGAGGATGTTTCCTTGATATTACAATGGCAAAAAGGCAGTCAAAGTATGCCTATTCAGAGGAGAAACTACTCCCATTTTCCAGCTCAGTCTTCAAGCCCTCCATTGCCAAAAGGTGGAGAAGTCAGACGCACTGAAGTGTTCACACCCTTAGGGGACTCGCTCGAGAACATTCTCAATCTTTTGACAACTCAGAAGAAAATTACCCATCTTCTCCCACCAGCCAACCCGAGTGGGAAGGGTTTCAATGCTAGCCGGAAATGTGCTTATCATGCAGGAGTTCCTGACCATTATACTCAGGTTTGCTTGGCCTTGAAGCACAAAATCCAAGATTTGATTGACAATGGTGAGATCATGGTGACTAAACCTGACCAACCCCATTTGCAAGACAACCCTCTTCCTCAACACAAAGAAGAGGAGGTTAACATGATTAATTGGAGTAGTGGACAGACTTCCCACTCCATTGTTGGATCTTCCCAACTGTTGGGTTTTGAAACATAAAACGCAGCAGAAATTAAACAATTTAAAGTGCAATTTCGAAACCCTAAAACAGGATCCATGCGAAAACCAAATTAATTCAGTGGTTAGAAATTTATACCGATTATTGAATCTAGAATCGATGCGGTCGAATCTCCAATGCAATCCAAATGAACTATGTCTCTACGGTATCCATACGAACGCTCCACGAATCGTCGTATGATCTTTAGAAAGAGGAACCGCGGTACTAGCCACGAAGGATGAGGATTTTCGAAACTTTTTTCTCTAGTCTCTCTCTAAGAGCGGCTAGGGTTTTTAGGTTATGATTCACTTCCCTAATGCGCTGATATATCATATATATAGCAGTAAATCGGAATTAATCAAAACCCTAATCTAATAAAATAAAATCAATATATATATATATATATATATATATACACAAATCGTCCTATGTGTGTGACCCTATAGGTTATTATTACGTTGGAAATAATTTTAAAATCATATTACAAAATTATAAACAGTGTGCAACATCTAGTAATGCATCACTACTGCCCAAGTAATAATAAGCTCGATGATTCGATGTAACCTTTTTGTGACCAATGTTTCAATGTGGTTTAATCCTTTTAACCTTGACATCCTAGATTAAACTCGAGTCATGGAATGTGTCATACTCTTCATAATTTAATCTGAGTTATCTTGATCAATGAGTAGACTATATGAAACAAATCACTATTTGAGCATGGCCATGCATTTCATAGTCCTACTCAATCAAGATGCCCATGGATATCACCACTATTATATAAGAGGGTTAAATTCCATCTAGATCACTCATATTCCTCATATGATTCATGATGTATCCAATAATCATCTTTATAGTCCACCCTATTAAAGGTGACCTTTGATTATATCAAAGTACATAAATTCCCGTGTAGTAATATAGTGATTTCAGGTCGAAGGATCATTACATCATTGTCACTATAAGAATTGCCAATGACACTTCACATAATGCTCCACATAGAATTCTAATGGTGGGTATGTCCGGTACATCGTTCTCTAACATGTACCTATGCACTGACTCAATATCTCATATATTTATGACCAATGAGATTTGGTCATCATTCAGTCCACATACTAGTCTCAATGTATCATTGTTGTCCTATTAACAATGATACTCGACTAGGGACATTTAAGAGCAATGATACTAATTGTAATTATATAATCTCATGTTCAAGTAACTTACTTGAAGCTATATAATTTGTATACCTATTCTAAGGACTTTTATTATGTTAAAATTTATATAACGCTGTAAATAAAACCATAATACAATCATTCATTTATTCAAGCAAATATAATATCAAAATTTTAAACAATTATATCAAATAATTGGCCTCTACGACATAAACTCTAACACTTCCCAAACCAGCAAGGATAGTGCTGACAAGTGGGATTATGCACAGTTCCAGTTTATGATGGAATGGAAAATGAAGGCTTTGCGTGAACAAGTTAATCAATTGGCAAAACTAGTGCTCCATCAGCACCAAGTCACGCGTCAATTATTCAACCAGGAGCATGCTAGCCTCTTTCCTCTTGTTACAAACACTCCACCGCGTACTCCAGAAAATGAAACACTGGAGGATAAAATTACAAAAAGAGCAAATGCCAAAGCTTGTCAGGACTTAGCCAACAAAAGGGAGTTTACCTATTTAGGCCAACCGATGGAAGAAATATTGCAGATGCTGATCAATTAAAGAAGAATCAAAGCTCTGCTACCTCCAATCAGTCCGCATTCAAGACGGTTTGATTTCAATGGAGTGTGCCAATATCACTCCCATTCTCGCGGTCACAACACTGAAGACTGTTGGGCACTCCGCCACCTTATTCAAAATCTAATTGACAGCGGTGTCCTACAAATGACAAACAATGACGCTGTATTACTGGAGAGTGGGAACGCATTTCCTACAAAGTGGAAGGAAGTCGTAGCAGTTATATCTTCTGAGACAGATTTAGCTACCCCCTCACATACAATTCAACTTGTTCAGCTTAAAGGTATTGAAAATACTTTGAAAGTGGATGCGCTAGAGCCAATCATTTTACCATTCAGACCACAATATCATGTTGTCAGCCTACAGAAAGTTCCATGGAATTATGGAGAGGTTAAAGAATCAACATCCCACACAACTATTGTAGTGTCGAAAGAGAATCCACTCTATCTTCCCCAACGGGTGATGAAACCCGCCATTAAATCCAAGGGGAAAATTCCCATGGAGAAGATTGAAAAATTCCTCCATACTATGGGACATAATGAAGCCAAGGTGGTTTTAAGCTTGAAAGAAGCTCCAGAACAGGTTTCCATATTGGATTTGGTATTCTCCTTAGAGGATCACCGGAAGGTCTTACTAAGAGTTTTAGAAGAAGCTCATTTACCAAAATCAGTGGATGTCGAAAAGTTTCATCACCTGGTTGATCACATTTTTAACAGCAATGTGATATCCTTCACTTATGATGACATACCTCCCGAAGGGACTGGTCATTGCAAGCCGTTACACATAGCGGTTATGTCATCTGGATACGTGGTCGTAGTAGTATTGATAGTTGGATGGTCATCCTTGAATATCTGCCCTTATGCCACCTTGGAGAAGATGAGTGTCGACGTCGGGATTTTTAGTTGTCCCTTTCCGTTACTTGTTCTTTGGTGTTCTCAGTTTAGGTGAGATTAGTTTGAAAAATAAGTGAAAAGATCGACATGTATAATGTCGATGATGGAATTTATTAAAAGTCGCCATTGGTTTTTAAATGGTTGTACCAACACAACCGAGAAAAAGGTTTGCACATTGACCCATGATGTGACATCATTTAAGCCATTCGATGAAATCGAGATTCATTAGGGTCCGAGGACTTGATTATACTGGGGGAAGGTGTTAGGCACCCTCGACATCCGTGTTACCACGGTGGTTAGTATCTTTTCAAGAAACTATTATCCTGAATGTGTGTGTGTGTGGTCAATGTCTTTGTTATTTAGAAGTAGTGCGAGGCCTCGTTCGTACCTATATACACAGGGTTTGAATTTATGTAAAAATTTAGTTTTTAGCAAGATATAGCAATGAGGTTTTAAAAAAAAATATTTTTCAAACCCTGATGCTCAATAGTAATTGAGACCTTTTACACTCCCATTTTATTAAGTGTTCGGCTTGATTGATTTTATTTTATAGATGCGAAGCATCCATACGAAAATAATATACAAAATAATGCAGACTTCCTCGTGGGTATGGAAACCATCTAAGGAAATTTAGACACCGCAAAATAATTTACAAGCTACTTACAGCTGAAAATGTCCACCACGGGAACCGAATCTATATCCAATAGGCTGAATCTATGATCACATGATTCCAAGGCGCACATGATACCGCAATTTGTATGAAAGTAGTAAGCAGGTATATATATAAAAGCTATAAATATATATATATATATATATATACAGACATGATCACCAACCACGAAGCACCTCCATGGGGGATCAGAAATGTAAATAAAGCTGTAAAAGCAATCAACCGCCACGGAGGAAACTCCAGGCGGGACGAAACATAAATAAAGCTGTAAATACGGTCAACCACCACGAAGGAAACTCTAAGCGGGACAAAATGGAAAGAAAACTGTACAAAGCGATCAACTGCCTCGAAGTAAACTCCAGGCAGGACAAAACGTAAAGAAAGCTATAAAAGCGATCAACCACCACGAAGTGAACTCCAGGTGGGACGAAAATATATATATATATATATATATATATATATATATATATATATATATATATATATATATAAGAGCGAGTAAACGCATGCCGGATGTAAAATCGAGCTCATCGAATGCAGTTCGACAACAGTTCATATATATAAGTATATATATATATAAGCGAGTAAACGCATGCAGAATGTAAAATCAAGGCTCATCGAATGAGTCCCACACATAGATAATATATATAATTATATATATATATATATATATATATATATATATATATTAAAGCGATAAGCAACTCCTGGGCAAAGGCGTAGGATCAATCGAGGCATAACTCGATAATGTTAGTTCAAATATAAATATAAATATATATATATATATATATATATATATATATATATATATATATATATATATATATATAAAACTAAATAAAACCATGGACCAAAATGCAGGTAAATGCGCGGAACACGACTCTTAACGTGAAGAAGGGTGTGTGCGGAGATGAAGAGAAAGGCTTTAAAGTGTGTGAGAAGGCTTACAGTTGACTGCCAAAGAATACTTCTATATCTTTAAAGTGGGTAAACACTGGCTTTTGTAGGTAAAAAAGTAGCTATATATGAGCTCACATGTGTTTAAAATGAGAAAGTACACTGTATGGGGTGAGTGCAGAGCAAATTGGGAAGGGCTTCCTCGCCTATTCTCTTGCAATTATGGCCACCCCAAGCCCTCTATTTATAGAGGGGGGAGCCATGAGTCTACTTCATGGCTGCCGAGATGACCAAAATATGGGTCCAAAGGTAGTCGAAAACGTACATTCGGATAACGCGCTGTTTGCTTGGTCGCTCATAACTTTCAATCCGGGAGTCCGATGGAAGCGTGCCATATTATTCCAGAAATCTCTTTCTGAGAGCTACACAATGACCTAAGATTTTCCTTTTTTTGATTCCAGGAAGATAGGTCCATGACCGAAATGGCATTTCCGGGTTTAGTTAAAGCGATCTGTTGAAAGCGATTTTATGTAGTTTATTTCGAAAGTTAAGATATGGTTCTTGTGGGACTTCTATTGAAGCTTTTTGAGTTGAAATGAGTGTATTTGATTTGAAGTGAAGTTGAGTTGGCAAAATGACTATTTTGCCCCTCCTGGGGGTTATCTCCGCTGTTCGCGCAGTTGTAGCAGTCTTTTCTCAGGGTTATTTCTGAGGTTGACTTGATGTTAAGTTTGTCTGTCCTCAGGGTTATCTCTGAGGTTGGCTTGACCTCCTGGGGCTATCTCCAGGCTTTGATCTTTATCCCTCGGGGCTATCTCCAGGTTTGGAACCTGATTTCCCGGGGTTATCTCCGGGGTTGGAAACTAGATCTCCCGTGGCTATCTCCGGGGTTAAAATTGATGTTTTGGCACTCCAGGGTTATCTCTAAAGTGTGAAAAAGATGTTTTTGTCCTCCTACATAGTCAGTAACAGGAAAACAAAATTTTGAGTGTCTACAGATGCCCCTCCTTATCATGTTCATGCAATGCAATGGAATGAACAAGATAAAGATTAGTAGACACTTGACAATATGACAAGGTGTTTTCAATGATGCAAATCACAATGTAATGAATGTTTATGCTGAATTTCAAAAATGTTTTCGCAAATCGCAGTTCGTAAATCACACATCGTATTTCGTACTTCGCACTTCGCTTTTCGCATTTGGCTAAATCGCATTTCGCAATCTCGTATATCGCATATCGCATCGCAAATCGCAATGTAATGAATGTTATGATGAATGTTAAAATGTTTTTGCAAATCACTTTACCTTTACCGACCATTGATGATGCCTATGCTGGTGTTGACTCCAATGTTTTGGCTTTTTGTCGGTGTCGCCGATGCTTGTTTGATGAAGAAAAATCGAGATGATGTTCTGAAATCACTGGACCTTCCCGATGTATACGCTGGTAGTTTACAATGGTGCATATCCTGAGGGTATTTTGACAACGGATCCTACCCTACTGGTAGTTGAATGTGTTATCATCGCCAAAACTTTTTCAGCTCCCACTCGAACATTGATATATAAAGCTTTCATCACTAAACTGTCTTGATGTTGAGCTGAATTGATGCCAATGGATTAGAATACCGGATCCTCCGATACCTTCACTACAGTAATATTCAAAGGTTTGCTTCACCAGACTCTGCCTTGATAGAGATATATATTTATGTAACGCTCACCCTTTTTGAGGTGATTTGGAGTCTCCTTTCGCTGTTGGGCACTTGTGCCCCATTTCCTTGAGCGTTTGATTCATAACCCGACTGAACTAATGACACAATCTCGCTAACATCCTCGGAGGTGCAAATTTCATTCTTCTTTGCCATGATTTGAACTTTGGTGTAGAGGTCTCGATTTATGAGAATTTGGCGCCGGTTGACACATTTGATGATGAGGATTTCATTTGCTAGACCTTTTGTTATTGGGCTCCTACTTTTGAGTTAATGACTTTCTTGAGAATTTTCCCCTTCTTTTGTAGGGGCAAACCAAAGTCGCCATAATTTCTTTCAGTAGTTCTCCCCTTACTTTTGCTGAGAGGCTTGATCTCGCCTTAAGATCCTTCCATTTCTTGGAATTGGACAATGCCCTAGTCCTTTTGCATGTTGATGTTGAGGGTTCGTATGAAAAACTCTCTTTGTTGATGAAGTCGCAATTGAGTAATATCCGAATCGTTAGTGAGATGATGTGAGGGAAGCTCTAATGATGATGTACCATGCTGATGATGCCGACTGGCGCAATTTCCTCTTTAGGATGGTTGATAAATGCCCTAGTGTTAAGTTGATGCTGTTCCTAAGATGGCCCCAGTCTTGTTGTACGATTTCCAATATCGGGTTGTTGCCACTTTTGAAATTGCCCCAGCTTTGTTTGTTGTCTTGGATAGTTACTTTGACAGATGAGCTGATAAGATGCCGAGATCGCATGAGGCTTTTACTTCTGTAACAGATGGTGAAAATGTAGTGGATTTGGGCTTTGATGCCCTCAATCATTGTTACTGACTTGTTCTCGTAATCGGCGTTGATGGTTTTCTTCTGATTTGATGAAGCCTTGTGATTGAGGGTGTCAGATCTTTTAAGGCCCTTGTTGCTGGTTGTCTTAGTGTATCGTTGTTTCTTCCTTTCTGGGATTTGTGCCAGATTCGATGGAATGACATTGAAGTGTTATTGGGTCTTCTCGACATGGGTCCCTGACTTAGAGGGTTGTTCTTGAGCATAGATTTGGGATTGATGTTTGGGTTTGGATATTTCTTTTGAGGGTCAGACCGTACCACTAATGGCTGCCTACGTACTCCTGTGTACGTGGGTGATCAGGTCGACGTAGTTCTTGCCTGATAAGATAAACGGTTTGTGAAGTGATTATTTGAGAAGTGTCTGCTTAGGTTTTTTTGGGTTTTTGTTTTGTTTGACCACACCATAAATGGCTGCCTACGTACTCCCATTAATGAGGAGAGATCAGGTCTTTCGTAGTTCAGGCTTTGGTTTGAAAAGGTTCAAAAGGGGAAGTGGCGAGAAGGGTGTAGAAATGTTTTTGTTTTGTTTTTTTGTTTTTCTTTTTTTTGTTTTTTTTTTCTTTTTGTTTTTTATTTTTTTGTTTTTTGTTTTTTTGTTTTTTTTTTGTTTTTTACATGCATCGAAAATAAAAAGAACACTGCGAAGAATGCGATATCGTCCCATCATCACCTGGAACTCACAACTGTATCCTCTGGATCTACATCTTCTTGGCTAGTTGAGGCATGATAGTCCAGTTGTCAGTAGTGATGTTGCCTTTTGGGCTCGCGATAGAGGTTACCTCTTGGTTCTGAATATCTTCACTTATGGCCATAACTTGATCACTTCCTAATTCAGTACATTCCTCAGGGACGCTTGAACTGGAGGAATCGCAAAAAGGTATGAACTCCTGATTCTTTAATGAGTTGGTTTCCCCGATAACCTCACCACCTTCTCCTTCATTTATTCCTTCACATTTTTCTTGGGTTTGAAAGGATTCAACCATGAAATCTCCCTCGAACTGTTGTTGCATTTCTAGTAAGGAACTTTCCTTTTTAGCTTTTTCTTCTTTGGAAAGGATTAGTATTTACTCCCTCATCATCCAAGGTGATGAAATCAGGAACGTGGTTGATATATTTGGACCACATGACGTTTGATGTTGGCGAAGGAATCTTTTTTGGGGATGCCTTTATCTCCTCTGCCATTACTTGCATTAGCATCAGTCCACCTTGTGTTCTGGTAGAATTGTCACTCATAACCTTCACCTCATTTGAACTGCTTGTCTAGAATGGACATCTTAAGCATTTTATTTCTATTTCGGCTTTTTTGGTCATGGGAAATTCTACCTCCAGCTCTCCATTTTCAATGAGATCCTGGATTTTCTGTCGCAAAGACCAGCATTCTTCAGTCGTATGTCCAAGTGCGTTAGAATGGTAGAGACATATCTTGGTGGAATCATAACTCTTTATCTTGGGATTTATAGGAAGGCAAAGAACTCAAGAATCCTCCTTCACTTATCAGAAAGTGTAGCATTTCTTCATTTGATTTGCTTAGAGGGGTGAATTTTTGAACTCTTTTGGAGGTTGTTTGATCTTTCATCTTTGATAATTCGCATTCCCTCGAACGATTTTTCCGCTGACGAGATCTTCTAGTACATTTATCATCCCCCTTTTCTTGTACTTTCAGCCTGCTTTGATCTTCTTTATTTAGCTGGCTCATAATGGAGAGATATGGGCTTGTATTGTGATTAACCTCCTTTTTCTCTTGGCTTTCTAATAGTTGAGTGAAAAACTGCCTCGTTTCCTGATGTTGGCGCACTATCAGCTTAGCCAGTAGATTTACTTGATTCTGGATCGCCTCTAATTTTTGCATTACTGGCATACCCTCCTCTGAATTTTCCCACTTTAGGACATTTATTTTGTGCCTTTGGGGGTATTCCTCCATCCTTCGTATATACTTACGAATTGGATACATTTTAGCACTTCCTGACCCGATCATGTTAACTTCTTCCGTATCATGCCGCAACGGAAGGTTGGTGTTGACATTTCATTGGTCAGGTTGTTGGACCACAACATTGCAACTTTCGATCAGATTTTGAATCTTATATTTTAAGGACCAACAATCATGTGTATCGTGTCCTGGAGACCCTGAGTGGTAAGCACATCTCTGGCTTGGATTATATCTTTTGCTCCCTTGCCCGGAGGTAGAGCGCCTTCGGTAATTTTCTTATGATCCATTAATATCGCCAATATATTTTCAAGGGAATCGCCTAGTGGAGTGAACACCCGATTTTCCGATCTTTCGAATTTTCTTTTTCTATCCTGGCATTGGTTGAACGCGGCTTGTTGTTGAGATGGCAGATTGTTTTGCATTTTCCAAATGGGGGGACTGTAGTTTGGTCTCCTAGCTTGCCCCTGTACAACAAGGGATACATCTTCATCGCCTTTATCGGGTACCCCCTTGGGATCGCTCGCATACTTTCCAGTCTGTATGTGTTTGGTGACTGCTTCCAAGGTAGTGAAGTCTTTAATCTTGCCTTCCTTCAGGCCCATCTCTGCCATTTCACCGTGTTTGATCATTTCTGAAAATGGCTTTCCTATGCCTGCTAGGATCCTCTCGTAGTACGGAGCCTCTTGGATGTCTATAAACGTCATTACCATCTCAGTTTCTGTCATTGATGTAGACACTCGAAATTTCATTTTCCTGTTACTAACTATGCAGGAGGACAAAATCATCTTTTTCACACTCCAAAGTTAACCCTGGAGAACTACAACATCAACTTCAAAACCCCGGAGATAGCCCCGGGAAATTAGGTTCCAACCCCGAAGATAATCCCGAGAAAGTCAGTTTCAACCTCGGAGATAACCATGGAGGATCAAGATCAAAGCATAGAGATAGCCCCAGGAGGTCAAGCCAACCTCAGAGATAACCCTGAGGACAGTCAAAGTCAACATCAAGTCAACCTCAAAGATAACCCTAAGAAACGACTGCTACAACTGCGCGAAAACCGGAGATAACCCTGGGAGGGGCAAAATGGTCATTTTGCCAACTCAACTTCACTTCAAATAAAATACACACATTTCAACTCAAAATACTTCAAAGGAAGTCCGACAAGAGCGATATCTTAACTCCGGAGCGTAAACTACACAAAACGGCTCACCAGATTGCCTAACGGAAACCCGGGAATACCGTTTCGATCATGGACCCATCTTCCTGGAATTAAAAATGGTCAAATCATATGTCATTGTGTAGCTCTCGGAAAGAGCTTTCCGGAATGGTATGGCACGCTTCCATCGGACTCCCGGATTAAAAGTTATGAGCGACCGAGCGAACAACACGTTGTCTGAGTGTACGTACTTCGACACGGCGGGACCCACACTGCCCGGGGCACCCCGCGCAGCCGCAGGTACACCTGCTACTAGGTGTTGCAGGTAGACCTGCGGCTCCTCCTTATATAAATAGAGGGCTTGAGGTACCAATTTTGAAAGAGAAAAGGTGAGAAGCCACCTTGATTTGCTCTGACTCACCCTATGCAGTTGTACTTTCCCTTTTAAACACCTCGTGAGCTCATATATAGCCCTTTTGTACCTACAAAACTCATGTTTACCCACTCTAAAGATATAGAAGCATTCTTTGGCGGTCCAAATTGTAAGCCTTCTCACACACTTTAGAGTCTTTCTCTTCATCTTTGCACACACCCTTCTACACGTTGAGAGTCGTGTTGCTTGCTTTTTGCCTTTTTGATCCAGTGGTTTCATTTTAGTCTGTATATATTATATATATATATATATATATATATATATATATATATATATATATATATATATATATTGACTAACATTATCAAGTTATGGCTCGATTGAGACTTGATGCAGGAGCGTTTATTTGCTTTAATATATATATATATATATATATATATATATATAATCGTGTGTCGAACTTTGTTCGATGAGCCTAGACTTCGGTCTGGAGCGTTTACTCGCTTTTGTATATATATATATATTTATATATATGAACTGTGGTCGAATTCTGTTCGATGAGCCTGGATTTTATATCCGGTGTGTTTATTGCTTTATATATATATATATATTTTTTTTTCGTCCTGCCTGGAGTTTCCTTCGTGGCAGTTGATCGCTTTTACGGCTTTATTTACATTTCGTCCCTTTGGAGTTTCTGCGTGGCGGTTGGCCATATTCTGACTTTATTTACGTTTTGTCCCGCCTAGAGTTTCCTCCGTGACGGTTGATAGCTTTTAACAGCTTTATTTACATTTCTGATCCCTCATGGAGGTGCTTCGTGGTTGGTGATCATGTCTGTATATATATATTTACAGCTTTTATATATATACCTGCTTATTGCTTTCATACAAATTGCAATATTCTATGCGCCTAGGAATCATGTGATCACAGATTCACCCCATTGAATCTAGATTCGGTTCCCGTGATGGACATTTTCAGCTGTAAGCAGCTTGTAAATTATTCTGCGTTGTCTGAATTTCCACAGATGGTTTCCATACCCATGAGGAAGTCGGCATTATTTTATATATTATTTTCATACGGATGCCTCGCATTCGTAAAATAAAACCAATCAAGCCGATCACTTAATAAAATGGGAGTGTAAAAGGTCTCAATTACTATTGAGCATCAGGGTTTGAAAAACCTCTTTTATAAAACATCACTGCCATATCTTGCTAAAAATTGAATTTTTACATAAATTCAAACCCTGTGTATATAGGTTCGAATGAGGCCTCGCACTACTTCCAAATAACAGCACATTGACCCATACATACACACATTCAGATAACAGTTTCTTGAAAAGAGGCGGTCATCGTTGTAACACGGATGTCGGGGGGTGCCTAACACATTCCCCCGGCATAACCAAGCCCCCGGACCCTAATGAATCTCGGTTTCACCGATCCGTTTAGCAGTGTCACATCACTGGGTCAATGTGCAAACCTTTTCTCGGTTGTGTTGGTACAACCATTTAAAAAACCAAGTGGCGACTCTTAATAGTCCATTGTCGACATTATACATGTTGGACCTTTTAAACTTGTTTTTTCAAACAAATCTCACCTAAAATGAGAACACCAAAGAACAAGTAACGGAAAGGGACATCCAAAAATCCCGCGATATCGACAGTGGCGACTCTGGCTGGGACTCCAAAGAAGAGGACTTAAGCCGCTATTACAATCTTTTCAAAATTGTTATCTGCTTGTGTGTGGATGTTGCATTTACATTTGATGAATGTGTACGAATGCATTTCCGTATTGCACTTAGTGCTTCGCACCATAACTGGTTGTGATATTAGTGCTTCGCACCATATCTGCTTGTTATATTAGTGCTTCGCACATGTCATCATTTTCATACGGTGAGACGCAATGTATGCGAATGTATGTTGTGTGGTCCCTCCACCAGGAGGCTATCCCGTCGGTGTTTGATTACTGGACTCGTGAGAAGACTAATTCTCTGAGGCTCAGGAAAGGCACCACCCAAATTCGCTCCAGTTGAAAGACTGGATTAACTTCCCGTCAAGTAGATTACGATGATTTGGGAACCTATGCCAAAAATCCACGAGAGTAACCTAAGATAGGTCAGCCTCTGATAAACCCAAAATGAAGGAAAGTCTCTTCATGCTCTCTCATTTCAAATTACTTGTAAACATAATTACTTTTAAATTCATTCCATATCTATCTCCATGTAATGAGAAATATGAAGAAATGTGTACACATACATATTTTTAGCATGCTACAAACAGCTGACATCCGTTTTGCAGGATAAAAATCCTAAAATGGACACATCACATAGCATATTATTATACACATTCCCTAAAGACTAAACTATGCAAGTCTTTCAAGAGGGAAGCAATCAATCCCATATCTTAAAAGTCCAAGAAGGCACCGAGCCCACCAATCGACAAGGCTACAAGTGCTCAAATTGATCCTACTCCCTGCTTCCCGAGAGGAGTTTGAAGGATTAAAGAATCAGATAGCAGAATTGGTTGTCTTTCTAAAATAACAAAGTTAAAATATGCAGGGCCAGACAATGCCTACTCAACTAGAGTCCTTCACACCAGGGGGCAGTCATGGCATTGGTAAAAAGATGGAAACCCAGATACCTAAACCTCATTCCAATAAAGAAATCACAAATCTCAGGGATGATCGAGAAACTGGGGATATAAGAAAGAAAGTCCAACAAATGGAGGATAACATCCGGTTAATTAAAGGGACTGGAAATTATGGGAGTGTCACCTATTCAGATCTCTGTATATTCCCAGGGGCTCAATATCCTACAAAATTCAAAGTCCCGAGTTTGAAAAGTACAACAAGCAAAGCGATCCCTATACGCACCTAAAAGTGTACATTGGCTAACTGGGGTCTTATCTTTGAAAATGAAAGCCTCAGAATGCAACTTTTTCAAAAGAGTCTCACTGGAGAAGCTAAAGCCTGGTATGCCCGACTTGACAATGCCAAAATCCACAACTGGGAAGAATTGGCCCACCACTTTCTAAATTAGTACAGTTTTCAGTCACAAATGGCACCGGATCGATATCAAGTGACTAAAGTGAAAAAGCAAAGTACTGAATCTTTCCGAGAATATGCCCAAAGGTGGAGACATCTAGCAGCGCAAGTCATTCCATCAATGACAGAAACTGAGATGGTAATGACATTTATTGATATCCAAGAGGCTCCTTACTATGAGAGGATCCTAGCAGGCATAAGATATCCATTTGCGGAAATGATCAAACATGGCGAAATGGCAGAGATGGGCTTGAAGGCAGGCAAGATTAAAGACTTCACTGCCTTGGAAGCAGTCACTAAACATATACAGACTGGCAAGTATGCGAGTGATCCCAAGGGGGTACCCGATAAAGGCGATAAAGATGTATCCCTTGTTGTACAGGGGCAAGCTAGGAGACCAAACTACAGTCCCCCTATTTGGAAAATGCAAGACAATCTGCCATCTCAACAACCGGCCACATTTAACCAATGTCAGGATATAAAAAGGAAATTCGAGAGATCGAAAAATCGGGTGTTCACTCCACTAGGCGATTCCCTTGAAAATTTATTGGCGATATTAATGGATCATAAGAAAATTACAGAACTAGCTCCACCTCTGGAACCAGGGAGAAAAAGATACAATCCCAGCCAGAGATGTGCTTACCACTCAGGGTCTCCAGGACACGATACACATGATTATTGGTCCTTAACACATAAGATTCAAAATCTGATCGAAAGTGGCAGTATTGTGGTCGAACAACCTGACCAACAATATATCAACACCAACTTTCCGTTGCGACATGATACAGAAGAAGTAAACATGATCGTGTCAGGAAGCGCTGAAATGTATCCAATTCGTAAGTACATACGAAGGATGGAAGAATACCTCCAAAAGTATATAACAAATGTCCTAGAGTGGGAAAACTCGGAGGAGGGTATTCCAGTAATGAAAAATTTGGATGCGATCCAGAATCATGTATACCTACTGGCTAAGCTGATAGTGCGCCAACATCAGGAAACAAGGCAATTTTTCACTCAACTATCAGAAAGCCAAGAGAAAAAGTACTCCACGATGAGCCAGCTAAATGAAGAAGATCAAAGCAAGTTGAAAATACAAGAAAATGGGGATGATAAAATTGCTAGAAGATCTTGCCAGCGAAAAAATCGATCAAGGGAATGCGAATTCTCAAAGATGAAAGATCAAACAACCTCTAAAAGTGTCTGAAAATTCACCCCTCTGAGAAAATCCAATGAAGAAATTCTACATTTTCTGATAAGCGAAGGAAGGATTACTAAGTTGATGCCTCCTATAAATCCCAAGATAAAGAGTTATGATTCCACTTCGAGACAGACAGTTCAAATGAGATGAAGGCTATGAGCGACAATTCTGCCAATGGACTGATCCTAATGCAAGAAATGACAGAGGAGACAAAGGCATCCCCAATGGAGATTCCCCCGCCAACATTAAACGTCATATGGTTCCAAGATGTCAACCACGTTCCTGATTTTATCACCTTGGATGATGCAGAGGAAATACTAATCCTTTCCAAGGAAGAAAAAACCAAAAAGGAAATTTCTTTGCAAGAAATGCAACAACAGTTCGAGGGAGATTTCATGGTTGAATCCTTTGAAACCCATGAAGAAGGCGAAGGAATAGATGAAGAAAAAGGTGGTGAGATTGTTGGGGAATCCAACCCATTAAAGAATCCAGAGTTCATTCCTTTTTGCAATACGTCCATTTCAAGCGTCCTTGAGGAAAGTACTGAATCAGGAAGCGATTAAGCTATGGCCACAAGCGAAGACATTCAGAATCAAGGGGTAACCTCTATCACGAGCCCTGAAGGCAACATAACCATTGACAACTGGACTATCAGGCCTCAACTAGCCAAGAAGATGTAGATCCAGGGGATAAAGTTGCGAGTTCTAGAAAATGTTGGAACAATATCACTTTCTTTGTAGTATGCCTTTTATTTTCCATGCATTTAAATAAAAAAAAAAGAAAAAAAAAACATCTCTATACTCTTCTCACCACTTACCCCTTTGAACCTTTTCAACCCAAAGCCTGAACTACGAAAGAACTGATCTCCTCTTCAATAGGAGTACGTAGGCAGCCATCAATGGTGCGGTCAAACCAAACAAAAACCCAAACAAACACTTCTCAAACAGATACACCCCAGATGATGATGGCCCAGACGTAATAGTCATCATTCGGGAGAAGGAGGTTGATGATAGCCCCTCCATCACTGCAGTCCACCAAGACTTTGCCCTCAACAATTAAAGCACCACTCCTTACATTTGCCGACTAGGGTAAAAAGGGAAGAAACTCTCTCTACCTTGTAGATAGCAATAATTGCTTACTTTTTATGTACAGTATTAGCAGTTACTTTTGTCATTACAGGCTAACACTTTGTGTGATTAAACAGTGTTATATACTAATTGAAAGCATATTTTGTTTCAGGACTCTGAATTTAGATGTGCATGTACTTGCTGATGAGGTGCCTATTCTCCACAAGGACTGTAACTTTGATGTAAAGTTGGACTCAGACTTGATGGAAATACAAGATAACTATGAGATACCTCAGGAGATCAAAGAATGGGTCGAAGACAAACCCAAGCCAAATCTTGATCAAACCACCTCTTTTAAACCTCGGAACCTTAAAAAACCCCAAACAAGTCCAGATTGGTACGGACCTCACTCCAAACCAAAGGAATGACATGGTTACTCTATCAACCCTATTCCAGATGTGTTTGCATGGTCTCAATGGCAGGCATGATCTGTTTATGCAATCGACATTGTCATTTATTTCCTTCCCATCGAGGGGAATTCAAGCCAAAGTGTAAGCTCGAAGCGATTAAAACCTGAGTGGAGGTTAAAGGTTAAAGAAGAATTGTGAAATAATTTCAAGTCGGCATCATCATGGTGTCAACATACCTTGAATGGCTATCCAACATAGTACCCGTGCCGAAACCCGGAGGAGAGGTGCAATTTTGCATGGATTATAGTGATCTGAACAAAGCTTGTCTCAAATATAGCTTTTCGGTCCCATTCCTCCACATACTTATTGACAATACGACATGTACTCCTTTGCTGATTGCTTTGCGAGGTACCATCAAATCATGGTTGCTGAGGAAGATCGTGAGAAAATTGTTTTCATCACTCCTTGGGGAATCTTTTGCTAACAGACGATTGTCCTTTGACCTCATCAATGCCGGAGCTACCTATCAATGAGCCATAGGACTCTTTTCCACGATCTAATGCATAAAAAAAAGAGAAAAAAAAGAAAGAAAAAAAAAGAAAAAATAAAAAGAAGAAAGCTCTTCAACAAGTTCCATAGTTGCTGCCTTACCATCGGCAGGTTCTACAGATGGCTTCGGAGTTGGAAGAAAAATCCTTCCTCCATATTCCTTAGAATAGGAATGATTTTGCGAGTGCGCTAGAAACCTTGGCCTCCTTAATCAACATAAATGACAAGGAAGACATGCCAACCCACACATTTTTCCAACAAAAAGCTCCAGCCTATTGGAATTACATTGAAAAGTATCGGATGACCTACCTCCCATCCAACATCCTTGGTATCAACACATCAAGAAGAACTTACGAGATGGATCTACACCCGCTGAGGCGTGCCCGACAGAGAAAAGGCAGATCCATCAACTTGCTATAAAATTCTACCTGAGCGGAGATGCACTATACAAAAAGAGATGCAGGATAATGTCTCCTCAGATGATTGGACGAGGACCAAGCTCAGAGGCTATGGATGAAATCCATGGGAAAGTATGTGGCCCACAAATGAGCGGCCCTCTACTTGTAAAGAAGATCCTACAACAGAAAAGTCTGACTACGGCAGTTCAAATAACACGACTTGGTTTTGAAGAAGATCATTGACAACCAAAATAAGTCTAAAGGAAAAATTCGCTCCAAACTGGGAAGGCCCGTTTATTGTCAAGGAGGTATTGACAGGAAGCGCTTTCAGATTATAGGAAATGGACGGCGAAAAATTTCTGCAACTAATCAATCCGGATACAATGAAACGGTACTATGTCAGAGGTTACCATCAAGTGAACATCCTGGTTTTGGATCATCAGATCACTAGTCATTTCAGGTTCTTTAACCCTCACTACATACAACCTTTCCTTTTTACCCATCTGCCCCTTAGGAAAAAACACACTTTTCAAACCAGCAGCCTGGTTTCACTTCATTCCACACTTTCAGTTTATCCCACCAGGGATTAAACCTTTCACACCTTCAATTTATCATGTACATAGGATTAAACTTTTCACCTGCAATCCGCCCTATACCAGGGCAAACTACTTTGACCTGATCTCCCCATTACATGGGAGTACGTAGGCAGCCATGTTATATGGTCCGGTCTCACCATAGAAAAAACAAAAACAAACTCACTCCTATCCATAGCCACATACAGAAATAAGTCCCAAGACACCAAAAATGGTAGGGAATACACACATATCAATGATCCATTCTGAAAATCCTGAGACATCTCACTGTCCATCCATAAAGGAGGAGTTCAAAATACATCCAGATCACAAAGTCCTGGAGAAACAAGCAAATATCAAGCAAGTAACAAGGCACAACTAAAAGGGAAGTGAATTAACATATATTTCCCTGCCATATATAATGTTGTTTGAAATATACAATGTGTACTGTACATGACAAAATGGCTAAGCTAGTCTATGTAGGAAAATACAAGCCCATCTACAAATCAGTCTATACGCGGGTTGTCAAGTCCAACATGGATTCCCTCTTAGAAGGAGGTAACGCTGTGATCTCCTGCCCAAGGGTTTCTACACGAGACAACAGATCCACTGCTCACTACATGTGATATCTTGGGTAGATATAGCGTCATCCCGCTCAGCAACAACGATATCCCTATGAGTTAGAGCATCATATCTCCAACAAAGAGACATCTCTACCAGAAAGAGCTGTAGACATCAAAGCCCACATCCACTACCTGTTCACCAGATGGTACAGAAATAAAAGCCTCTTGCAATCTCGGCATCTTATCAGCTCATCTATCAAAGCAACCATCCCAGCCAACAAGCGAGGATGGGGCAATTTCAAAATTGGCGACAACCGGATATTGGGTCCCTTACAACAAGATTGGGGCAATCTCGAAAGTAACGATAACTCAACACTGGGGCATTTATCAACCATCCTAAAGTGGAAAATGCACCAGTCAGCGCCATCAGCATGGTCCATCATCATCTCAATGGCGATTCAGATATTATTCACTCGCAACTTCATCAACAAAGAGAGGTTCTCATATGAACCCTCGGCATCAACATGCGAATGGACTGGGGCATTTTTCCAATTCCAAGAAATAGAAGGAGCTTAAGGCGAGATCAAGCTTCTCATCAAAAAGAAAGGGGTGAACTCCTGAAAGAAATCATAGCGACATAAGCGTGCCCCTACGAAAGAAGGGGAAAATTCTCAAAAAAATCTTAACTCAGGAGCAGAAGGTCCACGACGAAAGGTCCAACTAAGGAAATCTACACCATCAAAAATGTTAACCTGCGTCAAGTCCTCGTCAGATGAGGCCTCTACACCGACGATCAAATATGGGCAGGGAAAGAATGAATTACACCCTCCAGGGATTTCAGAGACATTCAAGTCATCAGTTCAGCCGGGTTACGAATCAAACACCTAAGGAAATGGGGCACAAGCACCCAACAACAAAAGGAAACTCCAAATCACCTCAAGAAGGGTGAGACATCTGGTGGCTGTCATCAATCTAGCATAACATCAGGTGAAGTCTAGTGACGTAATCCATGGAATATTACATCAGCGAGGGTATCGGAAGATCTGGTATTCTTAAACCATTGGAATTCAGTGCAACATCAAGACATTTCAGCGATGAAAACTTCGTATACCACCGTTCGAGTGGGAACCAAAACAGGTTGGCGATCAATAGGGTAAGCACCGTTATAAACTACCGGCGTATACATCGGGAGGGTCTGGTGATTTCAGAATGTTATCCCCATCAGAGATATAGAAAACATCTCAACTTATCTTCATCAAACAAGCATCAGCGATTAAATGCCAAAACCATTGGAGTCAACACCAACATATGCATCAGCAATGATCGGTAAAGGTAAAGTGATTTGCGATTTTGCGATTTATGATTTTGTGAATTGCGATTTGTGATATGCGATTTGCGATATGCGAAATGCGAAATGCAATGTGCGATTTACGATGTGTGAATTGCGATGTGCGATTTGGCCAAATGCGAAAAGCGAAGTGCGAAATGCGATGTGTGATTTACGAACTGCGATTTGTGAAAACATTTTCACATTCATCATAAAAATTCACTACATTGTGATTTACATCATCGAAAATACCTTGTCATATTTTCAAGTGTCTACTAATCTTTATCATGTCCATTCCATTGCATTTTATGAACATGATAAAGAGGGGCATCTGTAGACACTCAAAATTTCGTTTTCCTGTTCCTAACTATACAGGAGGACAAAATCATCTTTTTCACACTCCAAAGATAAACATGGAGAACTACAACATCAACTTCAAACCCCAGAGATAGCCCCAGGAAATCAGGTTCCAACCCCGGAGATAATCCCAGGAAAGTCAGTTTCAACCTCGGAGATAACCCTGGAGGATCAAGATCAAAGACTAGAGATAGCCCCAGGAGGTCAAGCCAACCTCAGAGATAACCCTGAGGACAGTCAAAGTCAACATCAAGTCAACCTCAGAGATAATCCTAAGAAATGACTGCTACAACTGTGCAAAAACCGGAGATAACCCTGGGAGGGGTAAAATGGTCATTTTGCCAACTTAACTTCACTTTAAATCAAATACACTCATTTCAACTCAAAATACTTCAAAGGAAGTCCCACAAGAGCGATATCTTAACTCCGGAGCGCAAACTACACAAAACGGCTCACCAGATTACCTAACGGAAACCCAAGAATGCTGTTTCAATCATAGACCCAACTTCCTGGAATCAAAAAAGGTCAAATCATATGTCATTGTGTAGCTCTCAGAAAGAGCATTCTGGAATGGTATGGCACGCTTCCATCGGACTCCCGGATTGAAAGTTATGAGCGTACATCGAGCTTAACAACGCTATTGTCCGAAAGTGTCGTGATTTCGACACCTGGCGGGACCCACACCGCCTGGGCACCTCGGGCACCAGAGGTACACTCACTTAGGTGCTGCAGTGAACTCGCTCTCCCCTTTATAAATAGAGGGCTTGGGATGCCCATTTTGCAAGAGAAAAGGCGAGGAAGCCCTTGAATTTGCTCTCAGACTCACCCCATGCAGTTGTACTTTCCCTTTTAAACACTCAGTGAGCTCATATATAGCCTTTTGTACCTACAAAAGCTCAGTGTTTACCCACTCTAAAGATATAGAAGCATTCTTTGGTAGTCAACCTGTAGCCTTCTCACACACTTTAGAGTCTTTCTTTCATCTTTGCACACACCCTTCTACACATCGAGAGTCGTGTTGCTTTGCTTTTTGCCCATATTTCAGGTCCATGGTTTCATTTCATCAGATATATATATATATATATATATATATATATATATATATATATGACCGACATTATCGAGTTATGGCTCGATTGAGCCTGCACTTTGGCCTCGAGCATTTATTTGCTTTAATATATATATATATATATATATATATATATATATATATATATATATATATATATATATATATATATATATATATTAACTGTGTGTCGAACTTTGTTCGATGAGCTTAGACTTCTGCCTGTAGCGTTTACTCGCTTTTGTATATATATATTTATATATATGAATTGTGGCTCTGACTGCTCATGAGCCCGGATTTTATATCCTATATGCTTATCGCTTTAATATATATATATATATATACATTTATATATATTAACCGTGTGTTGGACTCTGTTCGATGAGCCTTGATTTTATATCCGATGCATTTATTCGCTTTTATATATATATATATATATATACTTATATATATGAACCTGTGGGTCGAATTTCGCTCTGATGAGCCCAGATTTTATATCCTATATGCTTATTGCTTATATATATATATATATATATAAATATATATATATATATATATATATATATATTCGCCCCACCCGGAGTTTCCTTCGTGTGGCGCTTGATATCGCTTTTACGGCTTTATTTATATTTCGTCCCGCCTGGAGTTTCCTTCGTGGCGGTTGACCATATTTACAGCTTTATTTACGTTTCGTCCCGCCTGGAGTTTCCTCCGTGATAGTTGATAGCTTTTAACAGCTGTATTTACATTTTTGATCTTGCTAAAACATCACTGCCATATCTTGCTAAAAATTGAATTTTTATATAAATTCAAACCCTGTGTATATAGGTTCGAACGAGGCCTCGCACTACTTCCAAATAACAGCACATTGACCAACTCACACACAAATTCAGATAATAGTTTCTTGAAAAGAGGCGGTCACCGTCAGAATACGGATGTCTGGGTGCCTAACACCTTCCCCCAAGATAACCAAGTCCCCTTGACCCTAATGAATCTCAGATTCACCACCAGCTTAGCAAAGGTCACATCATCGGGTCAATGTGCAAACCTTTTCTCTGCTTTGTTGGTACAACCATTTAAAAACCAATCTGGCGACTCTTATCAGATCCATCGTCGACATTATACATGTCCTGACCTTTTTCACTTGATTTTCAAACAAATCTCACCTAAAATGAGAACACCAAAGAACAAGTAACGAAAAGGGACATCCAAAAATCCCGACGTCGATAATTGATGGAATGACTTGTGCTGCTAGATGTCTCCACCTTTGGGCATATTCTCGGAAAGATTCAGTACTTTGCTTTTTGACTTTAGTCACTTGGTATCGATCTGGTGCCATTTGTGACTGAAAACTGTATTGATTTAGAAAGGCATGGGCCAATTCTTCCTAGTTATGGATTTTGGCATTGTCAAGTCGGGCATACCAGGCTTTAGCCTCTCCAGTGAGACTCTTTTGAAAAAGTTGCATTCTGAGGCTTTCATCTTTAGCATAAGACCCCAGTTCACCAATGTACACTTTTAGGTGCGTATGGGGATCGCCTGCCCCATTGTACTTTTCAAACTCTGGGACTTTAAATTTGGTAGGATATCGAGCCCATGGGAATATGCAGAGATCAGACTAGGTTACACTTCCGTAGTTTCCAGTCCCTTTGATTGATCGGATAGTTTCCTCCATTTGTGGGTCTTTCTTTCTCATATCCCTAGTTTCTCGATCATCCCTGAGATTTGTGATTTCTTTATTGAAATGAGGTTTAGGTATCTGGGTTTCCATCTTTTTGCCCATACCCTGACTTCCCCCTGGTGTGAAGGACTCTGGTTGAGTAGGCATTATCTGGCCCTGCGTATTTTTACTTTGTTCTTTTAGAAAGACAACCAATTCTGCTATCTGATTCCTTAATCCTTCAAACTCCTCTCGGGAAACAGGAGTAGGATCAGGTTGGGCACTTGTAGCTATATTTGACGGTGGGTTTAGTGCCTTCTTGAACTTTAAACGGGTAACGGGACCAATTGGTTCCCTACAAAAAGACTTATGTAGTTTAGTCTTAGTAAATGTAGGATTATTACATGCTACTTAATGTGTCCGTTTAGGAGTATTATCCTGCGAAATGGATGTCTGTTGACCAGATAGGATGGCAAGTTTTGATATGAAAGGGAATGTATGTACACATATTCCTTTATATTTACCATTACATTGAGATTTACATGGAAATGAAATTACAAGTAATTGAGTTTACAAGTAATTGAAATGTGAAAGTATGAAGAGACTTTCCTTCGTGTTTTGGGTTTATTAGAGGCTGACCTATCTTAGGTTACTCTCGCGGCTTTTTGGCATGAAGGTTCCCAAATCATCGTAATTTACTCAACGGGAAATTAATCT
Organism: Panax ginseng; assembly: GCA_020205605.1. Taxonomy (NCBI): domain Eukaryota; kingdom Viridiplantae; phylum Streptophyta; class Magnoliopsida; order Apiales; family Araliaceae; genus Panax; species Panax ginseng. The sequence goes on from CM035143.1 coordinate 103,921,965, forward strand.
AGTCCTTCAACTAGAGCGAATTTGCGTGGTGCTTTTCCTGAGCCTCGGGGAATCAGTCTTCCCACGAGTCCAGTAATCAAACACCAGCGGGATAGCCTCCTGGTGGAGGGACCACACAACATACATTCACATAAATCGCGTCTCACAGTCTGAAAATGATGACATGTGCGAAGCACTAATATCACAAGCTGATATGGTGCAAGGCACTAAGTGCAATAAGTAAATTCATTCGTACACATTCATCATAAATGTAAATGCAACATCCACACACAAGCAGATAACGGTTATGAAAAGATTTTAATAGCGGCTTAAGTCCTCTTACTGGAGTCCCCAGCAGAGTCGCCACCTGTCGACGTCGGGATTTTTAGTTGTCCTTTTCCGTTACTTGTTCTTTGGTGTTCTCATTTTAGGTGAGATTTACTTGAAAAAACAAGTGAAAAAGGTCCGACATGTATAATGTCGACGATGGATTGTTAAGAGTCGCCAGTTGGTTTTTTAAATGGTTGTACCAACACAATCAAGAAAAGGTTTGTACATTGACCCAGTGATGTGACACTGTTAAACGGGTCGGTGAAACCGAGATTCATTAGGGTCCAGGGACTTGATTATGCGGAGGGAAGGTGTTAGGCACCCCTGACATCCATGTTACCACTACTTATCGCTTTTTTCAAAAAACTATTATCTCAATGTGTGTGTATGGGGTCAACGTCTTTGTTATTTGGAAGTAGTGCGAGGCCTCGCTCACACCTATATACATGGTTTTGAATTTATGTAAAATTTAGTTTTAGCAAGACATAGCAATGAGGTTTTATAAAAAAGGTTTTTCAAACCCTGATGCTCAATAGTAATTGAGACCTTTTACACTCCAATTTTATTAAGTGTTCGGCTTGATTGATTTTATTTTACAGATGCGAAGCATCCGTACGAAAATAATATACAAAATAATGCCGACTTCTTCATGGGTATGGAAACCGCAGAATAATTTACAAGCTGCTTACAGCTGAAAATGTCCATCACGGGAACCGAATCTAGATCCAATAGGCTGAATCTGTGATCACATAATTCCTAGGCGCACAGGATACCGCAATTTGTATGAAAGCAGTAAGCAAATATATATATAAAGACATGATTACCAACCACGAAGCACCTCCATGGAGGATCAGAAATGTAAATAAAGCTGTAAAAGCAATCAACTGCCACGGAGGAAACTCTAGGCGGGACGAAACGTAAATAAAGCTGTAAATACGGTCAACCGCCACGAAGGAAACTCCAAGCGGGACAAAATGTAAAAAAAGCTGTACAAAGCGATCAACTGCCACGAAGTAAACTCCAGGCATGACAAAACGTAAAGAAAACTGTAAAAGCGATCAACCACCACGAAGTGAACTCCAGGTGGGACGAAAAAAAAAAAAAATATATATATATATATATATATAAGAGCAATAAATGCACCAGATGTAAAATCCAGGCTCATCGAACAGAGTTCAACAACAGTTCATATATATAAGTATATATATATATATATATAGGTGAGTAAACGCACCTAATGTGAAATCCAGCTCATCGAACGGAGTTTGACACACATATATATATATATATAATTGTATATATATATATATATATATATATATATATATTAAAGCAACAAACGCCTCTCGGGCATCAAGTTCAGGCTCAATCGAGGCATAACTCGATAATGTTAGTCGATATATATATATATATATATATATATATATATATATATATATATATATATATATATATATATATATACAAGATAAAATAAAACCACTTGAATCAAGTCCGGAAAATGCTGTATGACATGACTCTCAACGTGAAGAAGGGTGTGTGCAGAGATGAAGAGAAAGGCTTTAAAGTGTGTGAGAAGGCTTACAGTTGACTGCCTAAGAAGACTTCTATATCTTTAAAATGGGTAAACACTGGCTTTTGTAGGTACAAAAGTAGCTATATATGAGCTCACAGGTGTTTAAAATGACAAAGTACACTGTATGGGGTGAGTGCAGAGAAAATTGGGTAGGGCTTCCTCGCCTATTCTCTTGCAATTATGGCCACCCCAAGCCCTCTATTTATAGAGGGGGGAGCCGCAGGTCTACCTGAAGCCCAGGTCTACCTGCGGCTTCCTGGGATGCCCAAAATATGGGTCCCGCCGTGTCGAAGTACGTACATTCGGACAACGCACTGCTTGCTCGGTCGCTCATAACTTTCAGTCCGAGAGTCCGATGGAAGCATGCCATATCATTCTGAAAAGCTCTTTCCGAGAACTACACAATGACCTAAGATTTGCCTTTTTTTGATTCCAGGAAGATGGGTCCATGACTGAAATGGCATTTCTGGATTTCCGTCAGGTAGTCCGTTGAGCGGTTTTGCGTAGTTTGCGTTCGGAAGTTAAAATATGGTTCTTATGGGACTTATATTGAAGCATTTTGAGTTGAAATGAGGGTATTTGATTTGAAGTAAAGTTGAGTTTGGAAAATTACCATTTTTCCCCTCCCGGGCTTATCTCCGGTGTTCGCGCAGTTGTAGCAGTCTTTTCTCAGGGTTATTTCTGAGGTTGACTTGATGTTGACTTTGAATGTCCTCAGGGTTATCTCTGAGGTTGGCTTGACCTCCTGGGGCTATCTCCAAGCTTTGATTTTAATCCCCCGGGGTTATCTCCGGGGTTAAACTAACTTTCCCGGGGTTATCTCCGGGGTTGGAACCTGGTTTCCCGGGGTTATCTCCGGGGTTGGAAACTGGATCTCCCGTGGCTATCTCCGGGGTTAAAATTGATGTTGTGGCCTTCCAGGGTTATCTCTAGAGTGTGAAAAAGACATTTTTGTCCTTTTGCATAGTTAGTAACAGGAAAACAAAATTTCGAGTGTCTACAATGAGTATAAATCTCAATAGAATTCGAAGAAGCCATACAATTATCAAAGCTTTCGATGGATCCCGACGAAATGCTGTCAGAGAGATTGAACTACCTGTGGAGATTGGTCCACATACATTATGGGTATCCTTTCATGTGCTCAAAATAGCTATAAGATACAACCTACTCTTGGGAAGACCGTGGATTCATATGGCTGGAGCTGTCCCGTCCACTCTCATCAGTAGCTCAAATACACCATTAACAACAGCCTAGTTACTGTTAATGTTGAGCCAGAATGTCCTGAACAAGGTGACATCCCACTTATCAGTTTCAATTCAGAAGTTGAGCCTGTCAGCTTCCATGCCCTGGAGGTTAGCAACACTCACTACCATCCCATTAGGGCGCCACGTCTAATACCCAGAGTTTCTACCGAGGTAATGTCGGCAAGTCATGAGATGATTTCTTTGGGTTATCAACATGGACAAGGGTTGGTCAAAGACCATCAGGGAGTTAAGCGCCCAATTAAAGTTCCCAGTCAAGCAGGAATAGCCTAACTAGGTTATTCTTCTAGCTCCAATCACAGGAATCCTCACAAACAAAAAACATGTTCTTTCATATTAAGCCGTACGGCGATTGCCACGACCTACAGAGGCTGAATCTATACAGACTTTAGTAAAGGTTCATGCACATATGATTACTATGTTATTTCTTAAGTTGATACCGGTCAAAGGAAAAGAAGTCTTGATACAGGATCCAAAGGCGAAGGAAAAGGACTGGAGGCGAAAGCAGGACATTGTCAGGCGCTTATCAAACATATGCATCATAGTCCACACGGACAGTACAAATAGGAACACCCCAAACGATGATTGTCAAGATATCATGGTCATCATTTAGGAGAAGGAGGACGACGATAGCCTTTTCATCATAGCTGTCTACCAGGACTTCACCCTTGGCGATTGGAGCATCACTCCCTCCACTTGCCGACGAGGGTAAAAAGGGCAGAAACTCCCTTTGCCCTGTAGATAGCTATAACTGCTTACTTTTCTATACAGTATTAGTAGTTGTTTTGTCATTACATGCTAACACTTTTGTATGATTGAACAGTTTCATATATTAAGTGAAAGCATTTTTGTTTTGGGACTCTAAAGTTAGATGTGCCTATACTTGCCGATAAGGTGCCTTTTCTCCACAAGGACTGTAACTTTGATGTAAAGTTGGACTCAGACTTAATGGAAATATAAGAGGACTATAAGATACCTCAGGAGATCAAAGAATGGTGTAGACACTCAAATTTTTCTGCACACATGTTACTAACATTGCAGAAAGGTAGATTCGTCTCTCAGAGATAACCCTGGAAGACTGCTCAAATCAAGTCCGGATACCACCGAAAGTTCAATCTCAACCCCGGAACACACACCGGGAGTATTAATTCCAACCTCGGAGATAACCCCGAGGCGTGCAGTTCAAATACCGAAAAGTCCACCGGAGAAGGCCGATTCATCTCGGAGATAACCCCGAGATATTCAGTCTCAGTTCCGGAAATACCACCGGGAGTAGAAGTTCTAACCTTGGAGATAACCCCAAGGAATGCAGTTGCAGTTCCGGAGATAACCCCAAAAATGCTTGTTTTAAATCTATGCAATCAGCTTCAACCTCGACACTCACACCGAGGCACTTAGTACAAGACCCAAAAATAACACCGGGAAGACATGCACACTTTAGAGATGATGTAAGACCCCAACTTTTATAATAAAGATGAATTTTCTATAAATATCATTTTTGAATATTATGGAGTAAATTTAATATAATGTTATAGTTGTGGGTAATATTTACAAATTTTACAAAGTACGCAAGTTGTTATATAATATTCAATTGGTCAGGGAATATTCGTTTTAACAGGGAATATTCGTACAACGGTACAATCATTGGTGGACCCCACAACGGAATTATTGTCGAATTGAGAAAATGACAAAAATACTTTATGAAAATAACGGCGGAAGTTTTACCGTTAATCTCGTGAAACACCCTTAATTGTTAAAAGTACAATGAATAATGAGTGGTTGCATAGTAGCATACAGTATTGATTATTGATGCTTACGTGAGAAATCACTCAGTTTTGTTCAATTATTGCTATAGTATTATAAATATTGGCGTATTATTTGGACCCCCGCTTACCCATTTTTTTTCAAAATAATGTGAGATATGTATATGATATATATATATATATATATATATATATATATATATATATGTTGAAAAGGACATGTTTTGGTGGGGGTGGGGGAATACCACGGGTGGTAAGACAAAGAAAGAAGGAATTGAAATGGTAGGATTAGATATATATATATATATATATATATATATATATATATATATATATATATATATATATATATATATATTTGTGATGAAAAGTCTTGGGTGGGGGGGGGAATGGATGAAATGGTCTGGAGGGAGTGTTGTTAGTATTATTATATACGTATATATAATAGGTAGCAGCTTGTCAAGGAAAGAAAAAGAATCACGTGTGTATTTCAGTGAGCTATATGGGGATATATATATATATATATATATATATATATATATATATATATATATATATATAATATTTTTTTATTTAAAAGTTTTATTTTATTATATAATTATAAATAGAATATATTTTATTTTATTTAAAAGATTTTTCTTTAAATATGGACCGTCAGATTAAAGTAAATCAAACTGGACCGTTCATGAGTTAGTTACTATGCTGTCCATTTTCCTATAAATAGAAGCTCATTCCTTCATTATTTTCTTACGAATTCACTGAAACTCTAGAGAGATAAACTATAGAGAGAAAGAAGAAAGTATTCTACTACTTCACTACTTATATATCTAGTACTCTTCTTCTTAAGGTATGGAATATTATTTGTAGTACTCGTAAAGGTTGTTATTTCTTTTGTATCCATGAAGAAAACTTCTGTTATTCCATTATTTATTATTCTGCTGGAATAACCAAAGATACGCGACTACCCTATACTTGGTGACATTCTTCTATTATTCATCTTTATTATTATTCTCGTTGGAATATCCTCTCATGCATGCATTTTACGCCGGACTGGGTTCCGCCTTTTTTATTATTATTCGTTGGAATATCCTCGTCTCATGCATTTTATGCTCTGGACATGGTTCCGCTTTCTTTATTATTATTTTGTTGGAATATCCTGTCTCATGCATTTTACGCCTACGACCGGTTCCGCTCTTTATTATTCTTGGGAACATCCCGCTTGGTCTGTAATTTCGAATTTCGATTCTGGTTCCGCTTACTTTATTATTCTCGCTGGAAAAACTCGCTCATGCAAAGTACCGCATGCATGGTGATTTCTTTTGTTATTCCATTCGTTATTATACTCAGTTGGTTAACGTTTTGACTTTTATACTCCATGAAATTAGTGGAATATCCTTGATATTTGCGCTTCATCCAGTATCTTTTCATGAAAAAATTCTTCTGAGCATTCTTGAATATTACTCTACAAAGTAGTATCATGTTGACAATTTAGACGTTATTGATTCATGGATAAATTAATTCTTGAACTTGTTTTATTGAATTCTTATAACATTGTCATCATCCTCATGTTTATATTATGTTGAAAGTCATCTGTGGCCTGTAGTGTATAGATGGACTAGGTATGATTATGACCAGGGATTATTCTTTGTAATCATAACCATAATGTTACAAATGATGTGGAAAAAGTCCTCATTGGCCCGTAGTGCATTGATGGATAGTTGTTGGCATGATCATGACCATTAATGAATACACAAATATTCTTGGCCCGTAGTGCATAGATAATTGTGGTCGTGATGCTAAAGAATATCCTTGGCCGTAGTGCAGGGGTGATTTGATGATGTGGATTATTTATTAAAATTTTGAGTCCCAAATGATAAAAGTCATGAAAAACCTTTAAATCATAGAAGATAGTAGATTTTATTCTCTACTTGACTCTTTTAATAGATTGCTTGTTCACCGCAGCTTAAACTTGATGTTTGTTATATTTTATCGCTTTAACATCTTGAAGGCTAATGATAATTTATTCTGCATTATCTTAGTCATAATATTTCTTACTAGGCTAGTTGAGCTCACCCTTTCTTTCACCGTTCTCTTCAGGAAATGAGAATATAGCTGGGACGAGTCGGGGAACGGAGTGATGGACCAGATGATAGTATTAGTAGTCCTCACTATTCTGTGAAATAGTGTGTTAACAATTGTAATGAGGACTCCTTTTGAGTTTGTATAATCTCTAGTAGACAATAATTGTATTCAAACTCACAGTTATGTTTTGTTGTATTGTACACGACAGTTGTATTAGTAAATTTTATTTAAATTATGTATCATGTATCTGGCGACCCAAGATGGGTGATGTATACCTAATTTTGGGGGCATCACAGTTGGTATCAAAGCTTAGGGATATGATCCCTGGCTAAGATGTGAGAATAGAACTAGGAGGGGAGAGCCGGGGAATTCCTTCGCTAGTATGACCTACCTAAGTTTTTTTGTATTTACTTGGTCGGTCAGAATATAGGGATAGTATGTTACATGTCAATTAACCTTTTGTTTTGTGGCAGTATTTGAAAATGACATCCGAGAATGTTGAGAATAGGAATGGAGCACATCCGACCGTTGATTCACCACATATCAATAATCAAGACAATGTGCATCAGGAAGGCGACAATCCTCATGCAAACAACAACACTGACCAAATGATGAATGATGGATTGTTCAGAGGCTTTATGCAATTCATGCAACAGCATGCGAGAGTGGCTCATATCCAAAATATAGGTGGAAACACTGGAAACACTTGGGCGGTCACCGCTAAACAGTTCAAGGAGCTGGGACCACCGGAGTTTAAGGGAGAGCCAAAACCACTTATGGCGGAAGCATGGATAAAGCAGATCACCAAGATATTTGATGTCTTGGGATGCTCTAAGGAGCAAAGATTCCCTTCACGCCTTTTTATGTTATGCGGAGAGGCAGACATCGGTGGGAATCGGTAAAACGTACTCAACCTGCCAAACTGAAGATGTCTTGGGAGAAGTTCCAAGAGCTGTTCAACGACAAATACTTTCCCGAAAGTATTCGTCACATGAAAGAGGTCAAGTTTATCAAATTGGAGCAAAACAATATGACCGTGTCGCAATACGAGGCAAAATTTGCGGAGTTATCCCAGTTTACGTCCCACTTGGTGGATAATGAAGAGAAAATGGCGCGAATGTTTTTAAGAGGTTTGAAGCCGGAGATACGTCAACATCTTATTTCTCATAAAATGTGTTTGTATTCAAATGTTGTAAATAGGGCTCAATTGGTGGATCGCGATAACGAGTTAACGCAACCAAAAGAGAGCAGCCGACAAAATGATAATACCAGTGAGAGAAGTCATCGAAGCGGTGACAACAAGCGTGGAGGGAATCAACATGCCAGAAATGGTAACCACTTCGGTGGTAATCAGGGCCAAAACAATTGGAATGGACATTTCAAGAAGAGGAGATTCAACAATGATGGAAAGACATCAACACCAGCACCCGTTGTTAAGGAAGGAGAAAGACCACCTATCATATGCTTCAAATGCGGAGGGGAGGGACACATCAGTCCAAATTGCGTGATGTCGTCCAAAGCATGTTATAATTGTGGAAGAGAAGGTCACTTAGCCCGATTTTATCGTTCACCGAAGACAAATTCAGCTAGGATGGAGGCACCAAAGGCCATCCCAGAAAAGTCAAAGCCGGTAGTGCAAGGGAGAGCGTTTGTTGTGACCTCCCAGAAAGCAAGGAACCTGAATGAGATCATCACGGGTAAGCTTATCATAAACTCTAACGAAGTCTATACTTTATTTGATACCGGTTCTACCCATTCTTTTATTTCTCCTACTTGCGCTCATCGATTAAATTTGACTCCGGAGAAATTAGACTTTGACTTATCTGTGGAAACTCCGTTGGGAAAAACCTTCATTACATCCACTGTTTATAAGTCTTGTTTGGTTCAAATCGGTACCCTCACATTACTCGTCGATCTTATTTAATTGAAAATACTTGCATTTGACGTGATTCTAGGGATTGATTGGTTAACTACTCATCATGTAAAAATTGATTATTTTCGTAAGGTTGTTAGCTTTCATATTCCTAATCAACCTATAATGCGAATTCAAGCGACCAAACCATTAAAATCAATCACGGTCATCTCAAGCCATAAAGCTATTCGTTTATTGAAAAACGGATGTCAAGCTTTCTTAGCTCATGTCATATATCTAAACAAAAATACGTCAGCATTGAATGATATTTCTGTTGTTAATAAATTTCCTGACGTATTCCCCAAAGAACTTCCTGGCCTACCCCCAGAGCGTGAAATTGAATTTTGTATCGACCTTGAACCCGGTACAAAACCTATTTCCAAAGCCCCATATCGAATGGCTCCTATTGAACTTCAGGAGTTAAAGACCCAACTGCAGGAATTGTTAGACATTGGCTTTATTCATCCTAGTACTTCTCCTTGGGGTGCTCATGTTCTATTCGTGAAGAAGAAAGATGGGAGTATGCGACTTTGTATTGATTATCGGGAGTTGAATCATGTCACCATCAAAAATAGGTATCCATTACCACGTATTGATGACCTGTTTGACCAATTGCAAGGAGCCAAATTCTTTTCAAAGATTGATCTTCGTTCCGGATATCACCAATTGAAGATTAGAACCGATGACATTCCAAAGACGGCTTCGAACTCCCTGTAAGGGCATTATGAATTCCTAGTCATGTCCTTTGGATTGACTAATGCTCCTGCTGCCTTCATGGATATGATGAACCGAGTATTCAAGGAATATTTGGATCACTTTGTGGTCGTCTTTATTGATAACATCCTTATTTATTCCACAAGTCGTGAAGATCATGAGCAACACTTGAGGTTGACACTCCAAAAGATTCGTGAATATAAGCTTTATTCCAAGTTGAAGAAATGTGAGTTCTGGCTTAAGGAAGTAACATTCCTTGGGCACGTGGTATCAAGTCATGGAATATCTGTTGACCCAGCAAAGATTGAAGTTATTCAAAGCTGGGAGCAACCTATATTAGTGACCGAAGTACGTAGCTTTCTCGGTTTAGCTGGTTATTATCGGAGATTCGTGGAAGGATTTTCTCGAATCGCTACTCCATTGACTCAGCTGACTTGGAAATATACAAAATTCGGTTGGAGCAAAGAATGTGAGAAGAGTTTTCAAGAACTCAAGAGGAGACTCATTTCAGCACTTGTTCTGACAATACCATCTGGCTCAGAGGGATTTGTCATCTACAATGATGCTTCGGGCAAAGGGTTGGGATGTGTTCTCATGCAACATGGAAAAGTCATAGCCTATGCCTCAAGACAACTCAAAGAATATGAGAGGAATTATCCTACTCATGATCTAGAGTTGGCAGCTGTTGTCTTTTCACTTAAAATTTGGAGGCATTACTTGTATGGGGAGAAGGTGGAGATCTTTACGGATCATAAAAGCCTCAAATATTTCTTCACTCAAAAGGAACTCAACATGCGACAATGACGTTGGCTTGAACTATTGAAAGATTATGATCATACCATCCAATACCATCCTGGAAAAGTGAGCGTGGTAGCTGATGCATTGAGTATAAGATCATATGCAAGTACGAGTGCGATATTGTCAATGCAAAGGCCCATTTTGTGTGACTTGAAAAGGATGGAGATAGAGTTAAAGACTTCAGGGACATAAGTGATGATGGCGAATATACGAATAGAACTGACTTTAATCGATAAAGTTAAAGCTGCTCAAGCTACAGACCTGGAACTGATGCGTATGAGGAAGAAAGTGCAAGAAGGTGCGATGCTGGAAGAAAGAATCGATGAAGAAGGAATACTTCGAGTCAACTCCGGAATTTGTGTTCCTAACGACCCTGATTTAAAGGATAAAATCACGATGGAGGCGCACAACACACCGTTTGCAATCCATCCTGGGAGTACCAAAATGTATCATGATATTCGGCATACATTTTGGTGGAGCAATATGAAGAGAGAGATAGCGTTGTTTATCTCAAGGTGTCTAACTTGTCAACGAGTTAAAGCGGAGCATCAAGTACCAAAAGGTCCATTGCAACCACTTGAAATTCCATAATGGAAGTGGGAGCACATTATCATGGATTTCGTTACTAGTCTTCCTAAGGTTTCTCAAGGCATTGATGCAATTTGGGTCGTTATTGATAGATTGACCAAGTCTGCTCACTTCTTACCAATACGAGAAACTTATACACTTGAACGTCTTGCTCGTATGTACATAAACGAGATTGTAAGACTTCATGGTATGCCAGTATCCATAGTTTCTGATCGAGACCCAAGATTCACTTCACAATTTTGGGTTAGTTTGCGTAAAGCTATGGGCACGATTTATGATTTAGCTTCGGCATATCATCCTCGATGACGGATGGACAATTGGGAGAGGACTATTCAAACTCTTGAAGATCTATTAAGACTCGTGTTCTTGATTTCAAAGGAAGTTGGGACAAGTTCTTACCATTGGTGGAGTTTTCCTACAACAACAATTATCAAACAAGTATTGGCATGGCTCCATTCGAGCGTTGTATGGAAGAAAATGTCGCTTCTCGAGATCTTTGGGGCGAGGTGGGTGAAGCAACATTGTTGGGATCGGAGTTGGTAATGTATGACTACGGAAAAGATTCAAACGATCCGGAACGATAAAAAATCTCACAAGATCGACAAAAGAGTTATACTGATCTTCATCGAAAGGATGTGGAATTCGATATAGGAGATCATGTGTTGTTACGTGTTGCTCCATGGAAAGGAGTTACGAGATTTGGAAAGAGAGGAAAGCTCAATTCTCGATTCATCGGGCCATTTTTAATCCTTGATCGAGTAGGAAATGTGGCCTATAGACTCGCTTTACCGCCAAGTATGTCTCGTGTTCATAACGTTTTTCACATATCCATGTTACGTAAATATGTGGAATACCCAAACCACATTATTGAGTTAGAACCAGACGAAATAGCGGATAAGAAGGAACATATTCTACGCTCCAAGGTTATACCTCAAGTCAAAGTTTTGTGGAGAAACCACGATGTTGAGGAAATGACTTGGGAGTTAGAATCTAAAATGAAATCAAGGTATCCTTACCTCTTCGATATACCAGGTACGTACCCTAATTTCGAGGGCGAAATTTCATAAGAAGGGGAGGTTGTAAGACCCCAACTTTTATAATAAAGATGAATTTTCAATAAATATCATTTTTGAATATTATGGAGTAAATTTAATATAATGTTATAGTTGTGGGTAATATTTATAAATTTTGCAAAGCACGCAATTTGTTATATAATATTCGATTGGTCGGGGAATATTCGTTTTAACAGGGAATATTCGTACCCACAACGGAATTATTGTCGGATTGAGAAAATGACAAAAATACTTTATGAAAATAACGGCGGAAGTTTTACTAAGCTGTTGAAACACCCTTGTTAAAAGTAATAGAATATCTGGCGTGGTTGCATAGTAGCAGCACACGGTATTGATTATTGATGCTTACGTGAGAAATCACTCGCTTTTGTTCAATTATTGCTATAGTATTATAAATATTGGCATATTATTCTTACCCCTGCTTTACCCATTTTTTTTCAAAATAATGTGAGATATGTATATGATATATATATATATATATATATATATATATATATATATTTGAAAAGGACATGTTTTGGTGGGGGTGGGGGAATACCACGGTGGTAAGACAAAGAAAGAAGGAATTGAAATGGTAGGATTAGATATATATATATATATATATATATATATATATATATATATATATATATATGATGAAAAAGTCTTGGGTGGGGGGGGAATGGATGAAATGGTCGAGAGGGAGTGTTGTTAGTAATATTATATATGTATATATAATAGGTAGCAGATTGTCAAGGAATGAAAAAGGAATCACGGGTGTGTATTCCATGAGCTAGCGTGTGGGATATATATATATATATATATATAAAATATTTTTTTATTTAAAAGTTTTGTTTCATTATATAATTATAAATAGAATATATTATATTTTATTTAAAAGATTTTGCTTTAAATATGGACCGTCAGATTAAAGTAAATCAATCTGGACCATTCATTAGTTAGTTACTATGCAGTCCATTTTTCTATAAATAGAAGCTCATTCCTTCATTATTTTCTTACGAATTCACTGAAACTCTGGAGAGATAAACTATAGAGAGAAAGAAGAAAGTATTATGCTACTTCACTACTTATATATCTAGTACTCTTCTTCTTAAGGTATGGAATATTATTTGTTGTACTCGAAAATGGTGTTATTTCTTTTGTATTCATGAAGAGAACTTATGTTATTCCATTATTTATTATTCAGCTAGAATAACCAGTATACGCGGACTACCCTATACGTGGTGACATTCTTCTATTATTTTGTCTTTATTATTATTCTGTTGGAATATTTTGTCTGTGCGTTTTACGCTAGACCTGGTTCCGTCTTTATTATTATTCTTGTTGGAATATTCTGTTTTATGCGCTTTTTACGCTGGACCGGTTCCGCCTTTTTATTATTATTCGTTGGAATATCCTCGTCATGCATTTTACGGGACCTTGTTCCGTCTCAGATTATTCTGCTTGGAACATCCTGCTGGTGCGCGCAATTTAAATTCGACTGGTTCTCATTATTTATTATTCTGTTGGAATAACTCGCTCATGTGAAGTACCGCATGCATGGTGATTTCTTTTGTTATTTCATTCGTTATTATACTCAAATTAAAGTTTTGACTTATATACTCCATGAAATTAGCGGAATATCCTTGATATTTGCGCTTCATCCAGTATCTTTTCATGAAAATATTCTTCTAAGCATTCTTGAATTTTACTCTACAAAGCAGTATCATGTTGACAATTTGGACGTTATTGATTCATGGATAAATTAATTCATGAACTTGTTTTATTGAATTCTTATATCATTGTAATCATCCTCGTGTTTATATTATGTTGAAAGTCATATGTGGCCTGTAGTGCATAGATGGACTTGGTATGATTATGACCAGGGATTATTCGGTGTAATCATAACCGTAATGTTACAAATGATGTGGAAAAAGTCCTCATTGGCTCGTAGTGCATTGATGGATAGTTGTTGGAATGATCATGACCATTAATGAATACACAAATATTCTTGGTCCGTAGTGCATGGATAATTGTGGTTGTGATACTAAAGAATATCCTTGGCCGTAGTGCAGGGGTGATTCGATGATGTGGATTATTTATTAAGTTGAGTCCCAACGATAAAAGTCATGAAAAACCTTTTAAATCATAGAAGATAATAGATTTTATTCTCTACTTGACTCTTCTAATGGATTGCTTGTTCATTGCAGCTTAAACTTGATGTTTGTTATATTTTATCGCTTTAACATCATGTTGAAGGCTAATGATAATTTATTCTGCATTATCTTAGTTATAATATTTCTTCTTGGGCTAGTTGAGCTCACCCTTTCTTTCACTTTCTTCTCTTGAAATGAGAATATAAATTTGACGAAGTCGGGGAACGGAGTGATGGACGGATGATAGTATTAGTAGTCCTCATTATTCAGTGAAATAGTGTGTTAACAATTGTAATGAGGACTCCTTTTGAGTTTGTATAATCTCTAGTAGACAATAATTGTATTCAAACTCACAGTTATATTTTGTCGTATTGTACACGACAGTTGTATTAGTAAATTGTATTTAAATTACGTACCATATATCTGGCGACCCAAGATGGGTGATGTATACCTAATTTTGGGGGCGTCACAGATGATACTGAGGACCTTTAACACTTACTACAAACAAATCTCAGAGATAACCCTGAGCAACGTCTACTTTATCAGCCCAAAAAAGAGATAACCCCGGTGAGGGGCAAAGTCGCCATCTTGCCACCTTGACCCCACATTGCGTCGTCTCAACATCTCATACATACATTTCTACACAACAATGTCCTACAAGAACCAAGAAGGTCCAATCCCAAGTGACTATTACGCATGGCAAGAGATAAAATTTGAAGCTTGAAGGCGGGAGGGCATGGTTCCATCTTCCTAACTTCGTATAACTTTTAATCCCATGTCATTGCGTAACTCTTGACAACGGCGGTCCAAAATAGGTCTTACACACCTCAGTCGAATTCCCGGATTGTAATTCTGAAAGTTTGAGCGGACATAACAGTGCATGCGTGCACAAACTTTGTTACGGTGGGACTAGCGGAGCCCGGGGCACCCCGGGCAGCCACAGTTACACCTCCAGCTCCCCCTCTATAAATAGAGGGCTTGGGGTGGCCATTTTAAGAAGAGAAAAGGTGAGGAAGCCATGTCAAATTTGCTCTGTACACACCCTAAACTGAGTGCTTTCTCATTTTAAACACTCTTGAGCTCACATATAGCTACTACTTTTATCGGCGGTAGCCGAGTGTTCATCCACTTAAAGTTATAGAAGTTTTCTTTTGCAGTCCACTGTAAGCCTTATTACACACTTTAAAGCCTTTTTTCTTCATCTTTGCACACACCATTCTTCATGTTGAGAGTCGTGTTGCGTGTGTATACCCATGGAGGTGTTTCGTGGTGGCTTATCATGTCTGTATATCTATATATATATTTACAACTTTTATATATTTAACTGTTTACTGCTTTCATATGAATTGCGGCATCATGTGAGCCTAAGAATCATGTGATCATAGATTCAGTCTACTGGATCTAGATTCAGTTCCCGTGATGGATATTTTTAGCTGTAAGCAGCTTATAAATTTATTCACGGTGTTTGGATTTCCTCAGATGGTTTTCATGCCCACGAGGAATTTGGCACTGCTTTGTACATTATTTTTCTCGAAGATGCCTCGCATCTCAAAAATTAAAAGCAATAAAGCCGAACACTTAATAAAAGAAATGGAAGTGTAAAAGGTCTCAATTACTATTTAGCACAAGGGTTTGAAAAACCTTTTTCTTACAAAACATCATTGCCATATCTTGTTTAAAATTGAATTTTTACATAAATTCAAACCCTGTGTATATAGGTGCGAACGAGGCCTCACACTACTTCCATATAATTGCACATTTACTCATACACACACGTACACATTCATATAACAGTTTCTTGAAAAGTGGCGGTCATCGTGGTAACACGAATGTCCACTACTACAAAATAGTAAATAGACAACGCGAAAAAAATGTTGTGGTTTCATTCAGCAAAACGTCGTGGTTAAGGGTGTCATCTATTTGACACCCTTACACGACGTTTTTAAAACATTGTAGTTAAGCACATTATACAACGTTTTCTAAGAAAAAAACGTTGTTGTTTTGTTTTCCATAAATTAGCAGATGCTTAAAAACATTGTAAAAGGTATGATTCCACAACGTTTTCAGGATAAAAATGTTGTAGTTTAATATATTAGACAACATTTTTAAAATGTTTGTAGATAAAAAAAAATAAAAAATATTGTGGTTCACCTATATTACTAGTGAACCTACAATCTGCTTATGTCATGGTATATAGCTAAAAAAGGTCTCAATTCTCATTTAAATTTAAAGCCAAAATGTATCAACCATTCAAAATAACAATTCATGACCTCAGTACAGAAGAAAACAAAATATGAAATAGAACTTGCACTCCGAGGCCTAGCCTTCGCAAATAATATTCACAATTCATGACCTCAGTACATATATGATATATAAACAAAACATAAGAGTTCGATGGTAGTTAAACTTTTCATACAAACATTTAATCGCATATGAAGCCATAACTGACATGACTTGAAAATTTCAGGAAGGTTTCGTGTTGCATATTGTTTAGCATTTCAAGAACGGAGCTTGAACAAAAGAAGCATTACATCTTTCGCTTGTTTGAATGATTCTAACTCCCACAAGCCATGCACTCATCGCGATTACTCAAGGAACATACCATCTGCATGCTGCGGTTTAGAATCATCATCGCTTTTGTCGCTCCACCTTTTCTGCTTTGAAATCAAAGCTATAGAATATGTACCACGCATAAAAATAGAAAATAGTTGAATAGGTAGGTAAGCTTCATTGGCATTTTTACCTTGAGCATGGAAGTGTCGACGGTGAACTTGATAGCATCAATGCAAAGACGAGATCGCAGATAATACTTCCCTTTTTTCAAGCCCTAGATATCCGTGAATGTAAACAAAAAAAAGCTAGACATCAGAAAACATTACCAAATACTCATTCATTCGGTAGAAATAGTTGAAGCAGATATAAAAGCAGAGTTAAAGCAAATGTAATAAAGCCTTCAAATAAGATAGCTTGCCATTAATTATAAGAATAAGCATGTCTTCTCACACGCTAAGGCATGACAATCATTCTTCTGATAAACAAAATGCAGCAGCAATGACATTATAAGAGATTATTGTTATTTCTTACATCACATAGAAGAAGAAAAATCTAGTATGGGATATCGTTATAGATGTGGAAACAACTAGTTTTCTTTTTTGTTAGTGCCAATATTGTAACACCAGAGAAATGCATTATTACAAAACTTCAAAGCATAAAGACAAGCAGAACCCAGGACCAACAAATAGTAATCTACCCAATAAGGGAGTTCGTCCCAAACCAAGGAGAGTGTTTATGGTTGTCTAAATTCAGTAATGTAATCTCAATCACTAAAATTACTTTGAATAAAATATGTACCTTGGACCAGGCATGGAAGTGCAAGGAAGTAAGCTTTCCGAAATTTTGTTGGTCCATATGTATGTTAAGCTTTGACTCTGATCAATGTAGCATCCACGATCAACAGCCATATCAACCAATGTTTTTTGCTTAATCTCCCAAACAGTCCTGATTGCATAATTTTATTTCAGTAAGGAGCTAAAGATAAGGAATGAGGAGAAAAAGAATCCAAATATCTGAGACCCATCTCGGTCAAGTCATGAAAAAGATGTTTGTTCACCACAACAAATTCACCACTGAAAGTAAAACTATTAATTAGAATCACATACACCAAGGGATGCCGATGTTAAAAAGAACAAACATAATATGACAAACTAACCAAACCTTAGAACTCGCAGAATCAGAGATATAGGAAGTATATGGCTCAAAACACTCATTATTTCCAAGAATGCGGATGGTCAAGCAAAGGGCATCGGTACAAGAACAAGAAGTGAATTTCTTACTCAGTTATTTTCTATCATTTGTCGAAGTGCAACCCAGTCCCACCTATTTGAAGGTGTTACTCCCCACATGTGTAGTTGAATAATTCCCTGTGGGGCAAAAAAGTCATTGGTCAAATAATCAAATTGGAACAAAGAATATACACAACATCATTTTCTGAGATTATGAGATCTCCAACAATGTTAATCTATGGAATATATGACATTAACACAAAAACTTATCAACGGTACTGGGATCATCCTTCAGTCCATCACGCTTCATTGGCTTCATACCAAAAGGATGGAACTACCTGACCTCCCTATGTAATTGGGAGAATAGGCGACCATCTAAGCTGCGGTTGAGTCCTCAAAGAGAAACACCAATCCATAAGAGATGGAACTAAGTGGGCTCCCCCATACAAAGGAGTACTGGCGACCATATGTGGTGCGGTCAACCTCGGAGAGGAAAGCCACACTCCTCTCCATATCTACATACAGAAACAAGTCCCAAGACACCAAAGATGGTAGGGAATACACACAGATCAATGATCCATTCGGGAAGATCCCGAGACATCTTAATATCCATCCATCAAGTAGGAGTTCAGAATACATCAAGATCACAAGCCCTGGAGAAACAATCAAATATCAAGGAAGTAATAAGGCATAACTAAAAGGGAAGTGATCAAAATATATTTCCTTGCTATATATAATGTTATTTGATATATACAATGTGTACTTTACATGATAAAATGGCTAAGCTAGCTTGTGCAGAAAAATACAAGCCCATCTACAAGTCAGTGTGTATGCAAGCTATCAAGCCTAACATGGCATCCCTCTTAGAAGAAGGAGGTAGCGATGTGATCTCCTACCCAAGGGTCTCTATACGAGTCAACAGATCTACAGCCAACTGCATGGTGGCACTATGCTCATCAATATATGTGTTCATCTCTGTAATGATGCCAGTAGTAAGGGACATCACTACAATGCTATCTGTAATAGAGATATCTCGGGCAGATATAGCGTTATCCCGCTCAATAATCACTTTATCTATAGATGAGATGGCCTAATCCCGCTCAGCAACAACGGTATCTCTGTGAGCTGATGCCTCGTCTCTCTCTAACAGAGCGGTGTCTCTCCCATTAAGAGCTGTCAACATCAAGGCCCTAGCTTGATCTCTCTCGAAGGTCATCAGATGAAGACGCTGCTCCAAATACTGTGTTGAATGCTAGATCATAGTAGCACTCATACTAGGAGAATCTACAAGAGCTGCTGGCAACATAGTGAATAGCTCATCCTCGATGGGAAGATCAATGTCCTCCATGGGCTCTCCACCATCTGAATTAATCTCCGGCACTGTGGATACTACAGCATTCGATGTCATCTCTATCTCCATCCATGCAGAATACTATGTCGAACAACCCGGCTGGCTAACAGAAAACTCATCACTCTCACGCTGATTCCAACAGGCATACACCCTATATCTATCCTCTATTAATAAATGGCGAGATGATAAATGCTGACCTAATGCCCCCTCGAAAGGATGCACATCCTGAAACTGGTCAAACTGTGACATCACGGCCAGTGGGTGATATGTGGTCATGCCCCTCAAGTGCATAAGTAATAAAGTTGTAGGGTACACTGAGCCCTGTACACGACATAATGTCAAATGGATCTCCAATCCCTTCCAAGAACATCGACCAAGACGTAGCATATATAAACTCCGCCAGCTGAAAGGAGTAAAACATGGCTATCTCATAGAAAAAGAAATACCCATGCCGTCGGAACGTGCCAATCGGTCTCAGGTGTGACATGAACCACACATATAACAAGACCGAGCTACCTATGAACACCCCTACAGGATAGGTATGGCAATACGTGGCTGACCTCAGTGTCTCTGCCATAATCATCAGAATAATTATATGACCCTCCCTACGAGCTCTCACCGCCATGCCAACACTTATGTCCAGCTCATCCATGTACAATGGCATGTACAAATAAGCCACTACGCACATCACAAGTACATCTACTCTGGCCATGCGCCACTGATCCTCTGATGTGGTGAAATCCCCGGAGTACTGTGCATAGTTGTCCACTGAGCCAAATCTGTCTATCAAAAAATGATGGGATAATGCATGGTCGGATGTAATCTCATCATGTACTACTCTACGCCACAACCCAGTGAGGGTCATGAACTGTCGGCGCATATCTCTGACAGCCATCTAAGCGCAAGGCCAGTCTAAGGGCAAAGCCGTCAACTGCTCATACTCCTCTAAGGTAGAAGTCAACTCATGGGTCCCAAACCAGAAAACATGTCTCTCTGGTACCCAATGCTCTAGCATTCCATCTACGAAGCCCAATGGAACCTGGAACGTCGGGAGGGTCATGGAATGCTACAATAGCTGATCTACAATCACCTTGTCTGAAGGGGATACACTATCATACCAAGATCTCTGACGGGAGGCAACCAATATTGGTGGGGTGTGATCAATAAGGTTGAGTGTCGAAGAAGACATTTGTGTGGGCCGTATCATTAGACTATCCAGGGGTCAATGCTAAATATCTCTAGACATACATATGCATGACATAATACATATATGACAAATAATAGATGGCAATATAATGTAGGGAATGGAAAACAATACATATATTCCTAAGTACATCATCATCTAAATACATCATCTCTTTACAACTAAAAAATACAGGGAAATGGGGCATATGCGCCCTACAACTAACAGAGGCCTATCAAAAGATATAATGAGAATGGGGAACATCTACCCAGTATCTAACAGAGGCCTATCAAAAGTTATAGCGAGAATACACATCAGAAGAATACAATGGTGTTTATGTCTACATCATAAATCATGTCCACCTGATGTAACTCCTCCTGAGTCACTTGATCTCCGCCAAGAGGGATGTCAGGCCTATACAAGGGAGGATCTGCACCTGCAAAGTCATATGGGTCATCTGAAAGGCCAGCCCTCGAGCTGGAAGGATCAAAAGTATCCGCCTCTGAAGGATCTCTACCCAAATGCCGGATGAGAAAATGTACCCGGTCTAACTGTCGGGTCAAACTGTCAATCTGTGTCAAATGAGTCGAATTTCGGACACAGGTCATCCAATCCATCATCATCACGGATCCAAGAACCATATCCCCCATGAACTGAGTGGCACGGGTCTGGGCTCCGATGATATGAGGGGGACCACCAGCGGTATAATGCCTCCTGAGTAAACGGACCCTCTAATAAAGTAAAGTCGTCAATGCCAATCAACGAGATATCACTGATAGTCAACTGTAACACAGGCCAATAACGCCTGGCAGGAGGCCAGATTGGTACACGAATCTCTCATGTGGTGCTCCTAATAGCACGTTCTCCTAAATAGAGCTCCCATCCTCCATCTCTAAAGAGAGGAATCCGGCAGGTGGACATCAAATACTCGACACCAGTCGGGTATCCCTCCTCAAAGTCGATAGTCAAATGTTCCCCAGAGTAGGGTGTGGTAAATTCTTACCTGGAGCTTTTCAATGCATTTTATGACAACATGCATGCATGCATTACTTTAACATAAGCCTACAGTAGAGTTAAAAATGCATGTCTACCCAATGCCTAGACTTTTGGGGGAAAAATTGGCAGTCTCCTTTGTAAATAAGACTATCCACATGCACATAGGCGTGACTAGGTGGCCATATAGTATCACACCTACCCATATTCATAAACATCCTATATGCATAAGCATGTCACTATCATAATCCATGATGGCGGATTAATTACCCGATTAATTTAGCTTTACTACCTTTGCTCATTTGTCCTCAAATAGGATAAGAAAAAACAGAAAGAAGGTACCAATTTGACTATTTCAAAAGTCAAAATTTTTCACATCATTATGTTTAACATGGTTTAATACTAATATTTACTATGTTGAATTATTTTTTATCAAGTCATATGAGCATGCATATTCACTACTATGTATTTAGACGCATTTCATATGATAATTCATTTTCTAACGGACAAAAACTGGAAAAGAAGACATACATACGTTACCAGGATAGTGCGAAACACTTGTACGGTGACAGAATTTATAGAAAGCCGCCCGAACTATGCAGATCTGAAGAAAAGCTCTCGGATTTCCTGTGTGGCGCAGTATGAAAATGACTTGTGAAAGAAACATGCCATTTAAAACCACCCACGGTTGGCCGCAGGTTTACCAGCGGCTACCCTAGGTTGGTCCCACCCCTCTGGCTCAGTCCAATTCGAGTTGCAAAGGAGGTCTCACAAGTTGAAACAGTCAAATTAGGAGAAAAGATGTTACGCGATTTAGCGGAAAAGCCTGAAATCCTGGTTTTCAATACCAAATTGCGGGTCTTTCTATCACTCATTGGTATTCGCCCAAACACAGGGTTCACTATACCGATGATCACAATTGTTGAAAACTACGATCGGCAATACCTCACAAAGGTTCGATGTCGTCAGTTCGGGGTTGTAACTCCAAAACACTTCTCCCAAGTGGAGATTTCATACAACTTCAGCCGTTGGCAATTAAACCCAACGAAGCATCGGATGACATCTGATGACATCAGCCATTGATGCACATGTAAACGAGGGTCAGGCAACCCTGACAAACATGCATCGTTGGCGAACTCGATGAGATCACTTGAAGGACTCGGCGACATAAACTGGGGAAGGTCATCCCCATCGGGGAGGACCGATGATGGAATCTGTTATACACAATCTACATCAGACAAATGTTCATTTCCCCAGAGTCTCTTACACGTGAGAGGAACATCTATGGTGGAAAGTGTGTACCAAAGATTAATGACTTTGGTGATAACCCCAACATCAACATCCCAGAAATTCCTGAGAACTTTGGAGCACCATCCAAGTAGTTTGTCAGGGTCATCAGTGATCGCTCCAGTCCCCATCAGAAGCCATTGGAGCAAACAATCATCACATCCCATTGGAAAACAGTCCAACGAACCACATACATGATACATTTTCACAATGCTGCAATACATTGTATCATTAATATCTTGTCATGTTTTAAGTGTCTAGTGTTCTTTATCCTATACATGCCATTACAATGCATGAATATGATAAAGAGGGGCATCTGTAGACACTCGAAAATTTTTGCATTCCTGGTACTAACCTTGCAAGAGGGGAAAGTCAACTTCCAGAGATAACCCTGGAAGTTAAAGCAGCACAGTCCCGGAGACAACCCCGGGATACTTAGTTTGCCATCTCAGAGACAACTCTGAGATTTTTAGTCCAGTCCCGGAGATAACCCCGGGATACTCAGTCCTTACCATCTCAGAGACAACCCTGAGATATTCATTTCCAGTCTCGGAGACAACCCTAGGAGATACAGTTTCAACCTCGGGGATAACCCCGAGGAATGCAGTTCTAGTTCCGGAGACAACCCCAGAATCCTCAGTTTCATCTCGGAGACAACCCCGAGATCTTCAGTTCCAATTTCGGAGACAACCCCGAGAGATACAATTCAAACTTCGGAGACAACCTTGAGGCATGTAGTTGCAGTTCTAGAGACAACCCCAAAAATGTTTGTTTTAAACCCCTACGATCAGCTTCAACACTCAGTGGTAGCCCCGAGGCAGTCAATTCCAAACCCAAAGACAACCTTGGCAGGACAGGCACACCTCACAGACAACCCTGAGGACATTCATCACTTGTAGCAGCCCAATCTCAGAGATAACCCTAAGCAACGACTGCTAAATCAGCCCAGAACTGGAGATAACCCCGGTGAGGGGAAAAATCATCATTTTTCCACCTCGAACCCATATTCACGTCGTCTTAAAATTTCAACATACATGCTACACAAAAGTTTCCTACAATAACTGTAGCTCTAATCTCGAGTGAATAATACACAATACAACACACCGGATAGAATTTGAAGCTTGAAAACATGGGCATGGACCAATCATCCTGCCTTTGTACAACCTCTTATCCCATGTCCTTGTGTATCTGTCGACAACAGCATTCTGTAAAAGGTCTTATACACCTCGATCGAATGACCGGATTGAAGTTTTAAAGGTTCGAGCGGACAACACGTTGCACGAGTGCACGTACTTCGAGATGGTGGGGCTCGCGGAGCCCAGGGCACCCCAGGCTGCTGCAGGTACACCTAAGGCTCCCCCATCTATATATAGAGGGCTTGGAGTGGCCATTTTGAAGAAGAAAAAGGCGAGGAAGCCCTATTCTATTTTCTCTATACACACTATAAATTGAGTGCTTTCTCATTTCAAACACTTGTGAGCTTATATTTGGCTACATGTTTCCGGTGGGAACCAAGTGTTAATCTATTTAAAGCTATTGAAGTCTTCTTTGGCTTTCCACTGTAAGCCTTCTTATATTACTTAAAGCCTTTTCCACACTTCTTGCACACTCTATTATTCACGTTGAGAGTCACATGCGTGTGTATGCCCGGGCCGTTGGTCCGTTGTTTATTGCTTATATATATATATATATATATATATATATATATATATATATATATCATCAAACTCTGTTTGATTGAGCCTGGATTTACATCCGGAGCATTTACTGATTTTATATATATATAAATACTTATATATATATATATAAATACTTATATATATATATATAAGCGGTAAATGCACCGAATATAAATCATGTCGACGTCGGGATTTTTATTTGTCCCTTTTCATTTCTTGTTCTTTGGTGTTCTCATGTTATGTAAGATTTGTTTGAAAAAACAAGTGAAAAAGGTCCGACATGTATCATGTCGACAAATGGACTATTAAGAGTCGCCAGTTGATGTTTTTAAATGGTTGCACCAATGCAACCGAGAAAAAGTTTGCACATTGACCCAGTGATGTGACACTGCTAAACGGGTATGTGAAACCGAGATTCATTTAGGTTCGGGGGCTTGATTATGCGGAGGGAAGGTGTTAGGTACCCCCCCCCCCTCGACATTCGTGTTACCACGGTGACCGCCACTTTTTAAGAAATTGTTATATGACTGTGTGTGTATGTGTGTGGATCAATGTGCAAGTCACCCCCAAAATTGGTATACATCACCTATTCTGAGTCACCAAATACATGGTACAAAATTCAAATACAACTTAATTATACAACAGTCATGTAAAATATGACTAAACATATGCTGTGAGTTTTAATACAAATATTGTCATCTAGACAATATACAAACTCAATGGGGTCCTCATTACATTTATTATCATATTATTTCATAGAATAGTGAGGACTACTGATGCTATTATCTGGACACTCACTCTGTTCCCCGACTAGTCCCTGCTACGTTCTCATTTCCTGAAGAGAACAATGAAAGCAAAAGGGTGAGCTCAACTAGCCCAGTAAGAAATATTATGACTAAGATAATGCAGAATAAATTATCATTAGCCTTAAACAGTGTTAAACTGATAAAATATAACAAACATCAAGTTTAACTGCAGCGGAACAAGCAATCCATTAGAAGAGTCAAGTAGAGAATAGAATCTACTATCTTCGATGATTTAAAAGGTTTTTCATGACTTTTATCGCTAAGACTCAGCTTAATAAATAATCCACATCATCCCTGCGCTACGACCAAGGATACTCATTAGTATCACAACCACAAATTATCCATGCACCACAGCCAAGGATATTTGTGTATTCATCAATGGTCAAGATCATGCCAACAATTGTCCATCAATGCACTACGGGTCAATGAGGACTTTTTCCACATCATTTGTAACATTACGGTCATGATTACACCGAATAATCCATGGTCATAATCATACCAAGTCCATCTATGCACTACAGGCCACAGATGACTTTCAACATAATATAAATATAAGGATGATGACAATGATATAAGAATTCAATAAAACAAGTTCAAGAATTAATTTATCCAAGAACTAATAATGTCCAAATTGTCAACATGATACTTCTTTGTAGAGTAACACTCAAGAATGCTCAGAAGAATATTTCCATGAAAAGATACTGGATGAAGCGCAAATATCAAGGATATTCCACTAATTTCATGGAGTATAGAAGTCAAAACTTTAACCAACTGAGTATAATAAAGAATGGAATAACAAAAGAAATCACCAGGCATGCGATAGACCACACAGACAAGTTATTCCAATAGAATACTAAATAATGGAACCAGGTCATGCGTAAACACACCGACAGGATATTTCAACAGAATAATAAATAATGGAACCAGGTCATGCGTAAACGCACTGACAGGATATTCCAACAGAATAATAAATAATGGAACCAGGTCATACGTAAACACATAGACAAGATGTTCCAACAGAATAATAAACAACGGAACCAGGTCATGTGTAAACACATAGACAGGATGTTCCAACAGAATAATAAATAATGGAATAAAAGAAGAAATTCACCAAGTATAGGGTATCCCGTATATACAGGTTATTCCAATAGAATATTAAAGAATGGAATAACAAAAGAATTTCACCAATAAGAAAGAAGGAATACCCCTAACGAGTACAACAAATAATATCTCTTACTGTAAAAGAAGAGTATTTTGACAGGTAGGGAGAGGATATACTCAAAGAAAACTTGCACTATGCTCAAAGCTTTCTTAAACTAAAGAAATACGCTCAAGATTATAGAAGAAGAACTCTCTATATAGTTTCTCTCTCTAGAGTTTGAGTGAATTCATAAAAAATAATGAAGGAATGAGCTTCTATTTATAGAAAAATGGACTGCATAGTAACTAATTCATGAACGGTCCAAATTGATTTACTTTATAGAAGAATGGACTGCATAGTATTCTGTTTTATATAAAAAGATTTTACTATTAGTCTAATAAAAAGAATAACTTTACAAAAGTATTATGTTTTATATAAAAAGTTTTTCTGTCTTATTACATTAACAATACTAATAAAACAAAATTCATCATCGTTATTATAATTCACAATATTAATCGACCAGGTCGTTCCCAGGAAATAGGGGGCTTTCCAATAAGGATTTCTCTCCATTGGCGCGCAATTAGGTGACCAAACCTCTCCTTGACAGAACTTCTAGACATCGTTAATATTGCAAATAATAATATTAATAACTTTGTCATCTCAATTATTGATTATAAAATATTGACAATAATTGAATCAAATAATGTGAGATACTATGCAACAATTACTGTAACAATAATTGAACAAAACTGAGTGACTTCTCACGTAAGCATCAATAATCAATATTGTGTGCTACTATGCAACTACGCGTATTACTGTACTTTTAACACCGGGTGTTTCAACAGTTAACAGTAAAACTTCCGTCGTTATTTTCATAAAGTATTTTTGTCGTTTTCTCAATCCGACAATAATTCCGTTGTGGGGTCCACCAATGATTGTGCCTTGCTATTTAATATTCCTATTAAAATGAATATTCCCTACCAATCGAATATTATATAACAACTTGCGTACTTTGCAAAATTTATAAATATTACCCACAACTATACCATCATATCAAATTCATTCCATAATATTCAAAAATAATATTTATAGAAAATTCATCTTTATTCATAAAAGTTGGGGTCTTACAACCTCCCCTTCTTATGAAATTTCGCCCTCGAAACTAGGGTAATGTGCACTGGTATGTCAAGAGGTAAGGATACCTTGATTTCATTTTAGATTCTAACTCCCAAGTCATTTCCTCAACATCGTGGTTTCTCCACAAAACTTTGACTTGAGGTATAACCTTGAGCGTAGAATATGTTCCTTCTTATCCAAGATTTGAATAGGAACCTCTTCATACGTCAAATCTTCTATTTATTTCATGGGTTCTAACTCAATAATGTGGTTTGGGTCTTCCACATATTTACGTAACATGGATATGTGAAAAATGTTATGAACACGAGACATACTTGGTGGTAAAGCGAGTCTATAGGCCACAGTTCCTACTCGATCGAGGATTAAAAATGGATCGATGAATCGAGGATTGAGCTTTCCTCTCTTTCCAAATCTCGTAACTCCTTTCCATGGAGCAACACGTAACAACACATGATCTCCTATATCGAATTCCACGTCCTTTCGATGAAGATCAGCATAACTCTTTTTTCGATCTTGTGAGGTTTTTATACATTGTCGGATTGTTTGAATCTTTTTTGTAGTCATATGTACCAACTCCGGTCCCAACAATGTTGTTTCACCCACTTCATCCCAGCATACTGGAGAACGACACTTTCTTCCATACAACGCCTCAAATGGAGCCATGCCAGTACTTGTTTGATAACTGTTGTTGTAGGAAAACTCCACCAATGGTAAGAACTTATCCCAACTTCCCTTGAAGTCAAGGACACAGAGTCTTAATAAATCTTCAAGAGTTTGAATAGTCCTCTCCGATCGCCTTGGCTTAAATGCGAGGATAATATACCGAAAAATAAATCATAAATCTGTGCCCATAGCTTTCTGCAAACTAACCCAAAATCGTAAAGTGAATCTTGGGTCTCGATCAGAAACTATGGATACTGACATACAATGCAGTTTTACAATCTCGTTTATGTATATATGAGCAAGACGTTCAAGTGTATAAGTTTCTCGTATCGGTAAGAAATGAGCAGACATGGTCAATCTATCAACAATGACCCAAATCGCATCTATACCTTGAGAAACCTTAGGAAGACCAGTAATGAAATCCATGGTAATGTGCTCCCACTTCCATTCTGGAATTTCAAGTGGTTGCAATGGACCTTTTGGTACTTGATGCTCCGCTTTAACTCGTTGACAAGTTAGACACCTTGAGATAAACAACGCTATCTCTCTCATCATATTGCTCCATCAAAATGTATGACGAATATCATGATACATTTTGGTACTCCCAAGATGGATTGCAAACGGTGTGTTGTGCGCCTCCATCATGATTTTATACTTTAAATCGTATCATTAGGAACACAAAAAGTCCGGAGTTGACTCAAGTATTCCTTCTTCATCGATTCTTGCTTCCCAGATAGCACCTTCTTGCACTTTCTTCCTCATACGCATAGCTCTAGGTCTGTAGCTTGAGCAGCTTTACCTTTATCAATTAAAGTCGGTTCTACTCATATATTTGCCATCATTACATGGGTCCCTGGAGTCTTTAACTCTATCTCCATCCTTTGCAAGTCACACAAAATGGGCCTTTGTGTTGACAATATCGCACTCGTACTTGCATATGATCTTCTACTAAATGCGTCAGCTACCACGTTGGCTTTTCCAGGATGGTATTGGATGGTATGATCATAATCTTTCAACAGTTCAAGCCAACGTCGTTGTCGCATGTTGAGTTCCTTTTGAGTAAAGAAATATTTGAGGCTTTTATGATCCGTAAAGATCTCCACCTTCTCCCCCATACAAGTAATGCCTCCAAATTTTAAGTGTGAATACAACAGCTGCTAACTCTAGGTCATGAGTAGGATAATTCCTCTCAAATTCTTTGAGTTGTCTTGAGGCATAGGCTATGACTTTCCCATGTTGCATGAGAACACATCCCAACCCTTTGCCCGTAGCATCACTGTAGATGACAAATCCCTCCGAGCCAGATGATATTGTCAGAGCAGGTGCTGAAATGAGTCTCCTTTTGATTTCTTGAAAACTCTTCTCACATTCTTCCCTCCAACTGAACTTTGTATCTTTCTGAGTCAGCTGAGTTAATGGAGTAGCTATTCGAGAAAATCCTTCCACGAATCTCCGATAATAACCAAAAAGCCAGAAAGCTACGTTACTTCCTATCATTGATTTATGTTGCTCCCAGCTTTGAATTGCTTCAATCTTTGTCGGGTCAATAGATATTCAAAGACTTGATACTACGTGCCCAAGGAATACTACTTCCTCAAGCCAGAACTCACATTTCTTCAACTTGGCATAAAGCTTGTATTCAAGAAGCTTTTGGAGTGTCAGCCTCAAATGTTGGTCATGATCTTCACGGGTTTTGGAATAAATAAGGATGTCATCAATAGAAACGACCATAAAGTGATCCAAATATTCCTTGAATACTCAGTTCATCATATCCATGAAGGCAGCAGGAGCATTAGTCAATCCAAAGGACATGACTAGGAATTCATAATGCCCGTACCGAGTTCTAAAAGCCGTCTTTGGAATGTAATCGGTTCAAATCTTTAATTGGTGATATCCGAAACGAAGATCAATCTTTGAAAAGAATTTGGCTCCTTGCAACCGTCAAAAACAGGGGTCATCAATACGTGGCAATGGGTACCTATTTTTTATGGTGACATGATTCAACTCCCGATAATCAATACAAAGTCGCATACTCCCATCTTTCTTCTTCACGAATAGAACAGGAGCACCCCAAGGAGACGTATTAGGACGAATAAAACCAATGTCTAACAATTCTTGCAATTAGGTCTTTAACTCCTGAAGTTCAATAGGAGCCATTAGATATGGGGCTTTGGAAATAGGTTTTGTACCTGGTTCAAGGTCGATACAAAATTCAATTTCATGCTCTGGGGGTAGGCCAGGAAGTTCTTCAGGGAATACGTCAGGGAATTTATTAACAATAGAAATATCATTCAAAACTGACGTATTTTTGTTTAGATCCGTGACATGAGCTAAGAAAGCTTGACATCCGTTTTTCAATAAACAAATAGCTTTATGGCTTGAGATGACCATGATTGATTTTAATGGTTTGGTCGCTTGAATTCGTATAATAGGTTGATTAGGAATATGAAAGCTAACAACCTTACGAAAATAATCAATTTAAGCATGATGAGTTGTTAACCAATCAATCCCTAGAATCACATCAAATGCAAGTATTTTCAATGAAATAAGATCAACAGGTAATGTGAGGGTACCGATTTGAACCAAACAAGACTTATAAATAGTGGATGTAATGAAAGTTTCTCCCAATGAAGTTTCCACAGATAAGTCAAAGTCTAATTTCTCCGGAGTCAAATTTAATCGTTGAGCGCAAGTAGGAGAAATAAAAGAATGGGTAGAACCGGTATCAAATAAAGTATAAACTTCACTAGAGTTTATGACAAGCTTACCCGTGATGACCTCATTCGGGTTCCTTGCTTTCTGGGAGGTCACAACAAATGCTCTCCCTTGCACTACCGGCTTTGACTTTTTCTCGACTGACCTTTGGTGCCTCCATCCTAAGCTGAACTTGTCTTGGTGAACGACAAAATCGGGCTAAGTGACCTTCTCTTCCACAATTATAACATGCTTTGGACGGCATCGCGCAGTTTGGATTGATGTGTCCCTCCCCTCCGCATTTGAAGCATATGATAGGAGGTCGTTCTCCTTCCTTAACAATGGGTGTGACGCCCCCAAAATAGGTATATATCACCCATCTTGAGTCGCCAAATACATGGTACAAAATTCAAATACAACTTAATTATACAACTGTCGTGTAAAATACGACTAAACATATGCTGTGAGTTTTAATACAAATATTGTCATCTAGACAATATACAAACTCAATGGGGTCCTCATTACATTTATTATCACACTATTTAACAGAATAGTGAGGATTACTAATACTATCATCTATCCATCACTCCGTTCCCCGACTCATCCCAGCTATATTCTCATTTCCTGAAGAGAACAGTGAAAGAAAGGGTGAGCTCAACTAGCCCAGTAAGAAATATTATGACTAAGATAATGCAGAATAAATTATCATTAGCCTTAAACAGTGTTAAACTGATACAATATAAAAAACATCAAGTTTAACTGCAGCAGAATAAGGAATCCATTAAAAGAGTCAAGTAGTGAATAAAATCTACAATATTCTATGATTTAAAAGGTTTTTCATCACTTTTATCGCTGGGACTCAGCTTAATAAATAATCCACATCATCGAATCACCCCTGCACTATGACCAAGGATATTCTTTAGTATCATGACCACAACTATCCATGCACTATGGGCCAAGAATATTTGTGTATTCATTAATGGTCATGATCATGCCAACAACTGTCCATCAATGCACTACGGCCAATAAGGACTTTTACCACATCATTTGTAACATTACGGTCATGATTATACCGAATAATCCTTGGTTATAATCATACCAAGTCCATCTATGCACTACAGGCCACAGATGACTTTCAACAAAATATAAACATGAGGATAATGACAATGATATAAGAATTCAATAAAACAAGTTCAAGAATTAATTTATCTAGGAACTGATAACGTCCAAATTGTCAACATGATACTGCCTTGTAGAGTAAAATTCAAGAATGCTCAAAAGAATATTTCCATCAAAAGATACTGGATGAAGTGCAAATATCAAGGATATTCCACGAATTTCATGGAGTATAAAAGTTAAAGTTTTAATCAACTAAGTATAATAAAGAATGGAATAACAAAAGAAATCACCATGCATGCGATAGACCGCATAGGCAGGTTATTCCAACAGAATAATAAATAATGGAACCCGAGTCGGCGTAAAAGCGATGTAGCGAGATATTCAACGAAATAATAAATCTGGAACCAGTCCGTGTGTAAAAGCAAAAAATAGGATATTCCAACAGAATAATAAGGACTGGAACCAGGTCCGGCGTAAAATGCACAAATAGGATATTCCAACAGAATAATAAAGAATAGAATAACAGGAGAATTTCACCAAGTATAGGGAAGTCCGCGTATACAGGTTATTCCAACAGAATAATAAAGAATGGAATAACAAAAGTTCTCTTCATGAATACAAAAGAAATAATACCCCTATCTTAAGAAGAAGAGTACTAGATATATAAGTAGTGAAGTAGCAGAATAATTTTCTTCTTTCTCTCTATAGTTTATCTCTCTAGAGTTTCAAATTGAATTAAGTAAGAAATAATGAAGGAATGAGCTTCTATTTATAGAAAAATGGACTGCATAGTAACTAACTCATGGATTCGGTCCAGTTGATTCACTTTAATCGACGGTCAATATTTAAAGCAAAATCTTTTAAATAAAATATAATATATTCTATTTATAATCTAATAAAACGAATAACTTTATAAAAGATTTTACTATGCAAACACCATTCGAGACACTATACAAAACACTATGCATAATAAAATATAATATATTCTAATTATTGTCTAATAAAATGTATAACTTTATAAAAAGTATTACATTTTTATATAAAAAATTTTACTATTAGCCTAATAAAATGAATAACTTTATAAATGTATTTTGTTTTATATAAAAAAGCTTTTCTATTTTATTACATTAATAATACCAATAAAATAAAATTGGTGACTTATCACATAAGCATCAATAATCAATACCGTGTAGCTACTTATGCAACCCAGCGTTATTCTTGTTCTTTTTTACCGAGTAGTTCAACGGTATTAATGGTAAAACTTTCACTGAATTATTTTCAATAAAATATTTTTGTCATTTTCTCAATCGACATAATAATTTAGTTACGGGGTCCACCAATGATTATCTTGTTATGCGAATATTCCTGTTAAAATGAATATTCCCGACCAATCGAATATTATATACAACTTGCGTACTTTGAAAAATTTATAAATATTACCCACAACTATACCATCATATCAAATTCATTCCATAATATTCAAAAATAATATTTATAGAAAATTCATCTTTATTCATAAAAGTTGGGGTCTTACAACCTCCCTTCTTATGAAATTTAAGCCCTCGAAACTAGGGTACGACGCACTGGTATGTCGATGAGGTAAGGATACCTTGATTTCATTTGATTCAAACTCCCAAGTCATTTCCTCAACATCGTGGTTTCTCCACAAAACTTTGACTTGAGGTATAACCTTGCGGCGTAGAATATGTTCCTTCTTATCCAAGATTTGAGCAGAACCTCTTCATACGTCAAATCTTCCGCTATTTCATCCGGTTCTAACTTCGATAATGTGGTTCGGGTCTTCCACATATTTGCGTAACATGGATATATGAAAAAGCGTTATGAACATGAGACATACACAGCGGTAAAAGCGAGTCTGAAGGCCCACGGTTCCTACTCGATCGAGGATTAAAAATGGGCGATGAATCGAGGATTGAGTTTTCCTCTCTTTCCAAATCTCATAACTCCTTTCCATGGAGCAACACGTAACAACACATGATCTCCTATATCGAATTCCACTTCCTTTCGATGAAGATCAGCATAACTCTTTTGTCGATCTTGTGAGGTTTTTATACATTGTCGGATCATTTGAATATTTTCCATAGTCATACGTACCAACTCCGGTCCCAACAACGTTTCTTCACCCACCTCATCCCAGCATACTGGAGAACGACACTTTTTTCCATACATCGCTTCGAATGGAGCCATGCCAATACTTGCTTGATAACTGTTGTTGTAGGAAAACTCCACTAATGGTAAGAACTTGTCCCAACTTCCCTTGAAATCAAGGACACAGAGTCTTAATAGATCTTCAAGAGTTTGAATAGTCCTCTCCGACTGTCCATCTGTCTAAGGATGATATCTTAGAGAGCTAAATTGTAAGTCTGTACCCATAGCTTTTTGCAAACTAACCCAAAATCGTGAAGTGAATCTTGGGTCTCGATCGAAACTATGGATACTGGCATACCATGCGATCTTACAATCTCGTTTATGTACATACTGAGCAAGACGTTCAAGTGTATAAGTTTCTCGTATCGGTAAGAAATGAGCGCGGACTTGGTCAATCTATCAACAATGACCCAAATCTCATCTGCATGCCTTGAGAAACCTTAGGAAGACCGATGTGAAATCCATGGTAATGTGCTCCCACTTCCATTCGGAATTTCAAGTGGTTGCAATGGACCTTTTGGTACTTGATGCTCGCTTTAACTTCGTTGACAAGTTAGACACTTTGAGATAAGCAAAGTTATCTCTCTCTTCATATTGCTCCACCAAAATGTATGACGAAGATCATGATACATTTTGGTACTCCCAAGATGTATTGCAAACGGTGTGTTGTGCGCCTCCATCATGATTTTATACTTTAAATCAGGGTCGTTAGGAACACAATGTATGGAGTTGACTCGAAGTATTCTTTCTTCATCGATTCTTGCTTCCGGCATAGCACCTTCTTGCACTTTCTTCCTCATACGCATCAGCTCCAGGTCTATAGCTTGAAAAGCTTTAACTTTATTAATTAAAGTCAGTTCTACTCGTATATTTTCCATCATCACATGGGTCCCTGGATTCTTTAACTCTATCTCCATCCTTTGCAAGTCACACAAAATGGGCCTTTGCGTTGACAATATCGCATTCGCACTTGCATATGATCTTCTACTCAATGTGTCAGCTACCACGTTCACTTTTCCAGGATGATATTGGATGGTATGATCATAATCTTTCAACAGTTCAAGACAACGTCTTTGTCGCATATTGAGTTCCTTTTGAGGCTTTTCTGATCCGTAAAGATCTCCACTTTCTCCCCATACAAGTAATGCCTCCAAATCTTTAGTGCGAAGACAACAGCTGCCAACTCTAGATCATGAGTAGGATAATTCCTCTCATATTCTTTGAGTTGTGTTGAGGCATAGGCTATGACTTTCCAATGTTGCATGAGAACACATCCCAACCCTTTGCCCAAAGCATCACCGTAGATGACAAATCCCTCCGAGCCAGATGGTATTGTCAGAACATGTGCTGAAATGAGTCTCCTCTTGAGTTCTTGAAAACTCTTCTCACATTCTTCGCTACAACCGAACTTTGTATCTTTCCGAGGAAGCTGAGTTAATGGAGTAGCGATTCGAGAAAATCCTTCCACGAATCTCCGATAATAACCAGCTAAACCGAGAAAGCTACGTACTTCGGTCACTGATTTAGGTTGCTCCCAGCTTTGAATAGCTTCAATCTTTGATGGGTCAACAAATATTCCTTAACTTGATACCACGTGCCCATGGAATTCTACTTCCTCAAGCCAAAACTCGCATTTTTTCAACCTGGAATTAAGCTTATATTCACGAAGCTTTTGGAGTGTTAGCCTCAAGTGTTGCTCATGATCTTCACGGCTTTTGTAATAAATAAGGATGTCATCAATAAAGACGACCACAAAGTGATCCAAATATTCCTTGAATACTTTCGTTCAACATATCCATGAAAGGCGCGAAGCATTAGTCAATCCAAAGGACATGACTAGGAATTCATAAAGCCCGTCTTAGTTCCGAAAGCCGTCTTTGGAATGTCATCGGTTCTAATCTTCAATTGGTGATATCCGGACGAAGATCAATCTTTGAAAAGAATTTGGCTCCTTGCAACCGGGTCAAACAGTCATCAATACGTGGCAATGGGTACCTATTTTTTATGGTGACATGATTGAACTCTCGATAATCAATACAAAGTCGCGCCTCCCATCTTTCTTCTTCACGAATAGAGCAGAGCACCCCAAGGAGAAGTACTAGGGGACGAATAAAGTCAATGTCTAACAATTCCTATAGTTGGGTCTTTAACTCCTGAAGTTCAATAGGAGCCATTCGATATGGGGCTTTGGAAATAGGTTTTGTACCATGTTCAAGGTCGATAAGAAATTCAATTTCACGCTCTGGGGGTAGGCCAGGAAGTTCTTCAGGGAATACGTCAGGAAATTCATTAACAATAGAAATATCATTCAAAACTGACGTATTTTTGTTTAGATCCGTGACATGAGCTAAGAAAGCTTGACATCCGTTTTTTCAATAAACGAATAACTTTATGGCTTGAGATGACCGTGATTGACTTTAATGGTTTTGTCGCTTGAATTCGCATAATAGGTTGATTAGGAATCTGAAAGTTAACAACCTTACGAAAATAATCAATTTTTGCATGATGAGTAGTTAACCAATCAATCCCTAGAATCACGTCAAATGCAAGTATTTTGAATGAAATAAGATCGATAGGTAATGTGAGGGTACCGATTTGAACCAAACAAAACTTATAAACAGTGGATGTTGTGACGAACGAGATTTTTATAATTTAATTCTTAATATTTATTGAAGTAGATAAATATTTTCGATGATTTAATTATTAGATTAAATAATTAATTGATGCAGTTGTGGTAGATTAATTTAATTATATGTGTTACATTTATTAAATTAATGTGGAGATTTTTATTATCGAAGTACGTCATTATGTGAGCTTATTGTATTAAAAGAAATATTTAATAAGCCTAATGTTATTTTAATTAATTTTATTATTGATTAGAGAGTTAATAATTTGACATTATTTATTAATGAGAAATTTAATTATGTGACTATGTGAATTTATGAGAAATTATTATATTTAAAATAAATTAAATAAGATATTGATTTATTTTATGAAGGAGTGTGACATTAATTAAACTATATGATAAAAGGTTTTATTAAAATAAATGGTTTTGAAATCTATTGTTGCTAGCCAAACAAGCCCCTATGGGGAGTTGGAAGCAGTTGCCCATTATTGGGTTAACTAACCACTAAGTGCGTCAGTTCCTTTCTTATATGCGTCTTCTCATTATTTCCTATTTTTCTAAGTCTAAGAACAAAGCAATCACAGAGATAAAATTATCAGATGAAATATTTAGAGATTGTGAAGGAGATTGAAAGAAAAGAATTGAAAAGCATCTAAGCCTACTAATCTATACTTATTCTCAGGGTAATCTTCTCCTTCCCAAATTTTTAATTACGTATTAAAGTTTTTATAAAAATGGCTTTCATTCATCCTGTAAAGTCTCTATAATTGGGAAATTGTGTTGTTATATGGATATATGTAATTATTCGAGTAGTATAGCATGTTTTATATATATTGCATGATTCCATATCATCAGTTTCATGAAATTATACAGTTTATGATTATAGAGTATGTCATATGGCCATATGGCCTTATACGTGGTATTTAATGCGTTGATCGTATATTATCCCTAAATTTTACACTTGTATATATTTATGCATGTTAAAACGAAGTAAATGAAACTTGAATTGTTGTATTTGGACTTATAACGAATCCGTAATATTAAATTCCATGTTTGTTCAAGAACTTCAAGAACAGTACAATGTGCATAATTTAATTCTGTGATTATGTGTTTTAATGGGTTAAAATCATTCTATAATTATTGGGTAATGATTATGTATGAATTATATCATGTGGGTTAGTCTAAATTCGTGTAGAAAATAAGAAATTGGTAGAAATTGGCATGTTCTACGATTTTTATAGCTGCATTTACATGGCTGGTTTCACCGCATCGTGTGTGTGTCAATCAATGCCTTAAGGCCAGCGCCACATCCATGGCGCTACCATGTGCGAGATGTCCATTGCAGTGTCACGCGCCATGACGTGAAGACTTAGTACAAAAGTATGGCCATGTGCATACTACTCTGCAAAATGTCCAGAAATAAATTATTTTTAAATGTTAATCCTAGCAATGTGTTAGTAACTTAATGTAATTAACATAAAAATATGCTAGAAGTATAATGAGATATTAAAATAGATACTTAACATGTAAATAACATAATTGTATGTGGATTGAATTATGAAATACATAAGTAGCTTATTATTCATGAAGTGTTATTATGTGACAATAAGTGTGATATGTGACTAAGTATAGTCATAACCAAAGTTTAGATAAAAGAATAAATTTATGATGGTTAATTATATTATAATTAACTAGAGTTGTGAATATAAATGAAATGTAAGATTTAAATCAAAGAATGAGTTTAATTAAAGTGTAATCTATGCACGAGGCAAGTTTCCTACCCCTACTTGTTATTATTGTTCAAGTTTATTATTTACCTTGAGTAAATCCTCATTACTAATATTCAAGTTCGAACTGTTATATTAAAGATTTATAGTCCTTTCAAAATATGAAATTATTATACAATATTTGTTCTATTGTATACTTCTTGAGATTATTATTCAATTTGAATATCATTATTGTTGAACCTTATTAGACTAGTGAACCTTATTGATTCGACTAGTCCATAGTTGATGAATGTTCTAAATTTCAGAACCCTTATTGAATTATCCAAACCAAACTTCCTTTGGTGCGGACTCGAATGTCAAACTGAGATGAACAACCTTGTAAAGGGATTTACTTATGCGTTAAGCGTTAAGATATTATGCGCGATGTATGGTACTAAGGGTTTATCCCCTAAAATGCGAGTAGAAAGGTCCATAGTCTTATATTTGTTAAAAGGTTTCAAGTATAACCCTTGATAACCTAGGGACATAGTTCAAGTCTTATGACCCTCGAAATCTTTTGATTCTTGTTATTCATTCTTGATTCAAAAGTTGAGCTTTTATTTCTGAAGTTATTATTTCTCTCGCATGTTATTATTCATTGTTATATTCTTATACTTGTGGGCAATCGTGCTCACTCTTGCATAATAATAACATTGCAATTAAGAATGAAAGGGCAGACGAACCTTCCACTAGTAAAGGCAAGGGAAAGCTTAGCAAGTAATGAAGACTGATTATTTATGTGATGTAATTAGAATTGATGTTACTTAAGACTTGTTGTTTATATTTCCGCACAGATGTTTAAGGTTGGTTTAACTTGGGATTGTATTATTATTCGAATATTGTAACCCTTAAGGGGAAGATTTTATTTCTATCTATTGCATGGTTTGCATTTATTATGGGTAGATAGATAGATGATATTTGTCTGATGAACACCAAATCCGTGGAATTGAAGTACCCAGTTAAAAGTGTCACACAAGTTGGTATCGAGCCATAGATTATGAACCTTAGGTGGGGGAACAACCTTAGGTAGTAGCCTTATAGAAAGAACATAGTGATGGAAAACTCTTATCGAGTTATAGGAAATGAATTTTTGTAATTCATTAAAGATAATAAAAGACTTTATGTGCTTATGTGTTAATATATGTGCTCACTAGTACGACTTAGTAACTAAAACTCGAAATTTTATTGTCAGGATGTCTGACGTTGGAGGAACTAGTCGAGGCGGGGAGGAGAAACCCCAGTACCTACTGATTCTCTGAGGAGGAACCCGAGAGACATTCATATCGTTAGGGAATAGTTGATGCGTAGAGGAGTCATCTCCATTGATCACCATTGTTGGTCGGGGCATGAACACGAGGACAGCAGATCCCGAGGAGGATCCAGCGAGGAAGAATTTGACGAGGAAGAGGAAGAAGAGGAGTTTCCACGACATTCCATCGATCTTTGAGATGTATGATACATTATCGGCCAAAATAGCGTGGAGTTACGAGATGAGAGTCTGAGGATCTGTTGGCGAGCTATTGTTCAAAGTGATTTCTCTCGGCGAAGGAAAGAGAGATTTCGACTCTTCACTCACGACTGGGAAATGTAAAATGGGATTTGGTCCATGATAAAGGTCAAACCGAAGATAAGACCACAGAGATAGAAAAGTTGAAGAAGGATCTGAAAGAGAGTTCAGAGAGGCTTGTCATAGCAGAGGAGTGCTGGGTAAGAGAGTCACATCGTGCCGATCTTGCAGAAGAAGATGGTCGCACAAAGAAGCAAAACTTGGAGAGACATACTCTACACTTAATCTTGCAATGGATGAGGCCCAGGATCGAGTTTTGAGGTACCACATCCAGTTCAAAGGACTTCCATCGTACATGTTGGATCGCAGGACGATGTCTCGTATCATGGAAGAGGAGCGTGGCAAGGCTATTCAGCACCTTGACAGACAGTGATATAATCTATTTAATTATGTGAAAGACTTGGTTAGTTTTATATGTAAATTCCGATATGTTTATGAATGAAGGAATATTTTAATATTTAAATCCTGTGGATTCTTTATCCCAGGATGGTGGATGTAAATAGCAGTTATGCTATCGTTTGATGTAAAACTTTTAGTTTGAATTAAATATATTAAGTTGTTTGAGATGATGTGTTAAATGATTATATTAAATTGTTGAGTTAAGTCTTAACTATTTAGAGAATTTAATAGAGATTTAATAAGCATATATTATTCTTAATGTAAATATGCGCTTTAGAAGAAGACAACAACGTCAACCCATTTCGAAAAAGTCAACAAATAACAACAATGATGCCAATGCTAATCTCGTGCGATGGTTGGTTAACTTCTTCGTTGGAGTAATGAATAATCAACCTCAAGCTCAACCAAATACTACGTTTAAAAGATTTCAAAGGCGGTGGGAATACGCGAAATTTAAAGGTTCCATGAACCCGTCGAGGCTCAAACGTGGGTTATGGAAATGGAGAAGGTTTTTGACGTTGATAGGGTTAGAGAAGACCAGAAGACCATTTTTTGCAACATTTGTGCTGAAGTCCGAAGCTAGCTATTGGTGGCAAGCAAACAAAGTTCGTGGAGGTGAAGGTGTAATTACTTAGGAGAGATTTAAAGAAATGTTTTTCGAGATGTACTTACGAACCAGCTCACAGAACTAGATGGAGGTTCAATTTAAAATTGAAGCGAGGAAACATGATGCACTGATTATTGATGAGATTCAATGAGTTAAGCGAGGTTAGCCTGTATCAAGTTCACCGCGGATGAGAGGAAGGCGAGAGCGATTTGAACAAGGATGAAACCTTGGGTGTCTGACAAAGGTATCAATGTTTCATTAAACACATTTTGCCGGAGTATTGGAAAAGGCCATCCTCATTGAAGGTGGAAGCGATCACGGTGACCAAGTATAATCAAGAGCAGAAAAAGAAGAAGAGTGATAATGAAAGTAATAACAAGACTGGTGGGAGTAACACTAGGGGTAGTCATAATCAGAAGAGGAAGTGGACGAATAATTCGTCAACTGGAAGTCAACAAGGAGGGCAGAAGAAGAAGATCGAAGCGTTCTCAAACTTCAGAAAAGCTCATTTGGGACTTTGCATGAAAGGGAAGCGAGTGTGCTACAATTGTGGTCAGGAAGTCCACATAGCACCAAACTGTCCAAACCCAAAGAAGGGTGCTTGTTACACTTGTGGTTCGAAGGACCATCTGGCAAGAGACTGTCCTAAGAAGGGATCGGGAGGATCGGGGATCGAGGAGAAGCGGGGAAACAACGGTGGAAATGTCTTAACTATCACCGGACCAACCGCAACAAACCGAATGGATTGCCGGGACTTTCAACGTGATTTGCGGGATGCGATCTGATCTCGTGATATGGTGTCGGTATCATTCCGATCAATAAAATTAATGCTTATGTTTTATTTGATTCAGGTGCTACTTGTTCCTTTATATCCGATGACATTTCCAAGAATTTAAATTTGCCTAAGAATGAATTAGATTACCCCATGAACATAGAAATTGCGAATAGAGAAATAATCCATATTAAATACGTACATAAGCAACGTGAGAGTGGATATTAAGGGCAATATCATGAACGTAGATCTTATCCTATCCGACTTGGGGAATTTGGCGTTATTTTGGGAATGGGTCGTTATTCAATTACGGGTCATAATTGATTGTCAAAAGAAGCGTATTAACCTTATGACTCAAAATCAAAGGTTGTGTTTTATGGTAACAAATCGCTTTAGACAAGCGAGTTGTCGGCGATGAAGCGAGCCGAAGTTATTAAAGACAAGGCTATGTAGGATACTTAGCTTACATAGTCGACGATCGAAAAGGGAATCCGAAGGTAGAAGAGATCTGGATTGCGAGGAACTTCGTCGACGTATTTCCGCAGACGATTTGCAGGGACCTCCACCGGATAGAGAGGTAGATTTACGTGATCGATTTGGCGCTGGAATCGCTCCCAATATCGAAGGCACCATCTTGAATGGCACCGATGAGATGAAAGAACTAATGGTACAACTACAAGAATTATTGGACAAGAAGTACATTCAATAGAAGCGTATCGCTGCGTGGGGAGCGCCTTGGGTGTTATTTATGAAAAAAGAAAGAGCGGATCAATGCGGCTCTGCATTGACTCTGAGAGAATTGAATAAGGTCACGATTAAGAATAAATATCCATTCTGAGGATCGACGACTGTTTGATCAATTGAAGGGAGCGAGATACTTTTCCAAGATAGACTTGAGAAGCGGTTATCATCAACTGAAGGTGAGGCCAGAGGATGTACCAAAGACAACGTTCAGAACGCGATATGGTCACTACAAATTTTTAGTAATGTCGTTTGGTCTTACGAATGTTCCTGCAACATTTATGGGCCTAATGAATGGTGTGTTCAAGTTGTGTTTGGACAAATTCGTAGTGGTATTTATAGACGACATTTTGGTATATTCAAAAACCAAAGAAGAACACGAAGAGCATTTGAGATTAACGTTGGAGGTATTGAGAAGGGAAAAGTTGTATGCCAAGTTTTCGAAATATGAATTTTGGATTGAACGAGTGCAATTTCTTGGTCACGCGATCGATAAAAATGGAATTTTGGTAGATCCATCAAAAGTTAAAGCCGTGATTAACTGGGATCAACCGAGGACGCCGTCAAAAGTACAAAGTTTTCTTGGATTGGCAGGATATTATAGAAGGTTCATACAAGACTTTTCCAAGATCGCAACTCCGTTAACGAATTTAACTTGAAAAGCTGGGACATTTGTTTGGACTGATAAGTGTGAGGAAATTTTTCAAGAATTGAAGAAGAGGTTGAGTCTGGCACTGTGTTATCTCTTCCGGATGATCTGAGAAATTTTGTTGTTTTTAGTGATGCGTCGCATAAATGACTTGGTGTGTCTTGATGCAAAAGCAGCAAAAGTCATTAACATTATGCATTCTGACAATTAAAGGATTACGAGAAGGATATCCGACCCACGACTTGGAGTTAAATGCGATTGTTTTTGCTTTTAAAATTTTGAGGCACTATCTCTACGGGAGAAGAGTGAAATATATCTCGACCACAAGAGTCCAAATATATTTTTACGGAAGGATTTGAATATCGTCGAAAGAAGATGGTTGGAATTAATTAAGGATTACTGTTGTGAGATCTTATACCATCCGGGTAAAGCAAATGTGGTTGTCGACGCCTTAAGTAGAAAGGGTCGCGAGAAATTGATGATGTTGACTGCTCAGGAGGAGTTAATTTCAGAAATGGAGAAACTGGAGTTAGAAGTGAAGTATTCTATGGAGATTGATGAGAAGTTATTTCAGATGCAATCTGGTACAACTCTACTAGATAAAGTAAAGGAGGCTCGACTTGGGATGAAGAATGTAAAAAGGTGACAAAGAAGATATCTGAAGGAACCGAACCGAGATTTAAGATGGATAAGGAAGGAATCTGAGATTTGAAAGTAGAATTTGGGTTCCGCCAAATCTGAAGAGATTAAGGAAGAAATTTTGAGCGAGGCTCATAGTTCACTATATTCGATTCACCTGGTAGTACCAAAATGTACCAAGATCTTCGACAACATTTTACGGTGGCCAAATATAAAAGCGAGATGTTGCGAGAATGTGTTGCCAAGTGTCTTACATCGAGAAAAGTGAAAGCGAACATCGAGACCAAGTGGATTGCTACAACCATTAGAGATACCATAATGGAAATGGGAACATATTACAATGGACTTACGTGGTTGGCCTTGAAGCGACTTCGAGAAAGGCTACTGACGCGATATGGGTTATCATTATTGGTGATGAAATCCGCACACTTCCTTAGATCAAAATCAGATTCAACTTAGATCGATTAACGAGGTTATCGTAAAAGAGATTGTTTGAGGCACGGAGTTCCGGTGTCAATTGTTTCTAATAGAGATCGGTAACTTCACATCAATTTACGGAAATGTCTTGAGGAATGCATGGGTATGCGATTCTTGAATGAGTCTGACATATCACCCTCAAAGCAGACGAGACAGAAGCGAAAAGAACGATTAGGACATTAGAAGATATGCTAAGAGCACATGTGATGGACTTTAAAGGAAATTGGGATGATCACCTACCGTTAGTAGAGTTCATTCTCAACAACAACAGATTACCACACTAGTATTGGCATGCACGCTTATGAAGCGTTATCTGACAAAAGTGCGCGAACTCCACTTTCTTTGGGATGAAGTTGGCGAAAGGCAATTGCTAGGGCCAAAATTGGTACAACAGACAGCAGAAATAGTCAAATTTATCTGAGCACGACTAGTAGCAGCTCAAGATAGATAGAAGAAATACGTTGATCCACATCATAAAAATATCGAATTTGAATCAGGTAGTTATGTTTTC
Organism: Panax ginseng; assembly: GCA_020205605.1. NCBI lineage: Eukaryota > Viridiplantae > Streptophyta > Magnoliopsida > Apiales > Araliaceae > Panax > Panax ginseng. The sequence goes on from CM035143.1 coordinate 103,966,935, forward strand.
TTGAAGGTCTCTCCTTGGAAGGGAAAGATCAGGTTCGGAAAGAAAGGGAAATTGAGCCCAAGATTCATTGGACCATTTGAAGTACTGAGAAGAATCGAAGAAGTTGCGTACGAGGTAGCCCTACCTCCAGCACTCAAGAATGTCTATAACGTCTCCCATGTTTCTGTGTTAAGACCCTATAAAGCCGATTACAAGCATGTGTTGAATACGAACCCCTACATTTTGAAAAAGACTTATCTTACGAAGAAATTCCCGTTCAAATTGTCGACGAAAAAACAACAAGTTCTCGAAAATAAAGTAATACCTTACATTAAGGTAATTTGGAGGAACCACAATGACTGAAGAAACTACGTAAGAACTTCAAGAGAATATGAAGAAGAATTACCCTCATTTATTTACTTAATTATGTATATGGATTACGGGTACAAAATCTTTGTAAGGAGAGAATGTAGCGAATTCGAATTTATTGAGTCGTGATTAAGGGGACGAAATCCTTTTAAGGGGAAAGATGTAACGAGCGAGATTTTGTAATTTAATTCTTAATATTTATTGAAGTAGATAAATATTTTCGATGATTTAATTATTAGATTAAATAATTAATTGATGCACGATTGTGGTAGATTAATTTAATTATATGTGTTACATTTATTAAATTAATGTGGAGAATTTTATTATCGAAGTATGTCATTATGTGAGCTTATTGTATTAAAAGAAATATTTAATAAGCCTAATGTTATTTTAATTAATTTAATTATTGATTAGAGAGTTAATAAGTTGACATTATTTATTAATGAGAAATTTAATTATGTGACTTTGTGAATTTATGAGAAATTATTATATTTAAAATAAATTAAATAAGATATTGATTTATTTTATGAAGGAGTGTGACATTAATTAAACTATATGATAAAAGGTTTTATTAAAATAAATGGTTTTGAAATCTATTGTTGCTAGCCAAACAAGGCCCTATGGGGAGTTGGAAGCAGTTGCCCATTATTGGGTTAACTGACCACTCAGTGCGTCAGTTCCTTTCTTATATGCGTCTTCTCGTTATTTCCTATTTTTCTAAGTCTAAGAACAAAGCAATCACATAGATAAAATTATCAGAGGAAATATTTAGAGATTGTGAAGGAGATTGAAAAAGAAGAATTGAAAAGCATCTAAGCCTACTAATCTATACTTATTCTCAGGGTAATCTCCTCCTTTCCAAATTTTTAATTACGTATTAAAGTTTTTATAAAAATGGCTTTCATTCATCCTGTAAAGTTTCTGTAATTTGGAAATTGTGTTGTTATATGGATATATGTAATAATTCGAGTAGTATAGCATGTTTTATATATATATTGCATGATTCCATATCATCAATTTCATGAAATTATACAGTTTATGATTACAGAGTATGTCATATAGCCATATGGCCTTATACATGGTATTTAATGCGTTGATCGTATATTATCCCTAAATTTTACACTTGTATATATTTATGCATGTTAAAACGAAGTAAATGAAACTTGAATGGTTGGATTTTGCCTTATAACGAATCCGTAATATTAAATTCCATGTTTTTGTTTAAGAACTTCAAGAACATCAAGAATAGTACAATTTGCATAATTTAGTTCCGTGAGTATATGTTTTAATGGGTTAAAATCATTCTATAATTATTGGGTAATGATTATGTATGAATTATATCATGTGGGTTTGTCTAAATTCGTGTAGAAAATAAGAAATTGGTAGAAATTGGCATGTTCTGCGATTTTTCGCGAACTATAATATCTATAAGCGGGTTCATGTATTTAAGGCTTTCAGATCAATGCCTATAAGGCCCATACAGCGCCATGTACAGCATCATGAATGTCCATTACCCAGGCCTACAGCCTATGAGAATGTCGAAAATAAATTATTTTTAAATGTTAAACCTAGCAATGTGTTAGTAACTTAATGTAATGAACATAAAAATATGTTAGAAGTATAATGAGATATTAAAATAGATACTTAACATGTAAATAACATAATTGCATGTGGATTGAATTATGAAATACATAAGTAGCTTATTATTCATGTAGTGTTATTATGTGACAATAAGTGTGATATGTGACTAAGTATAGTCATAACCAAAGTTTAGATAAAAGAATAAATTTATGATGGTTAATTATATTATAATTAACTAGAGTTGTGAATGTAAATGAAATGTAGGATTTAAATCAAAGAACGAGTTTAATTAAAGTGTAATCTATGCACGAGGCAAGTTTCCTACCCCTACTTGTTATTATTGTTCAAGTTTATTATTTACCTTGAGTAAATCCTCATTACTAATATTCAAGTTGGAATTGTTATATTAAAGATTTATAGTCCTTTCAAAATATGAAATTGTTATACAATATTTGTTCTATTGTATACTTCTTGAGATTATTATTCAATTTGAATATCATTATTGTTGAACCTTATTAGACTAGTGAACCTTATTGATTCGACTAGTCCATATTTGATGAATGTTCTAAATTTCAGAACCCTTATTGAATTATCCAAACCAAACTTCCTTTGGTGCGGACTCGAATGTCAAACTGAGATGAAAAACCTTGTAAAGGGATTTACTTATCGTTAGCGTTAAGATATTATTGCGATGTGGTACTAAATTTGATCCCCCTAAAATGCAGTAGAAAGGTCCATAGTCTTATGACTGTTAAAGGTTTCAAGTATAACCCTTGATAACCTAGGACATAGTTCAAGGTCTTATGACCCTCAGAAATCTTTTGATTCTTGTTATTCATTCTTGATTCAAAAGTTGAGCTTTTATTTCTGAAGTTATTATTTCTCTCGCATGTTATTATTCATTGTTATATTCTTATACTTGTGGGCAATCGTGCTCACTCTTGCATAATAATAACATTGCAATTAAGAATGAAAGGGCAGACGAACCTTCCACTAGTAAAGGCAAGGGAAAGCTTAGCAAGTAATGAAGACTGATTATTTATGTGATGTAATTAGAATTGATGTTACTTAAGACTTGTTGTTTATATTTCCGCACAGATGTTTAAGGTTAGTTTAACCTGGGATTGTTTTATTATTCAGATGTTGTAACCCTTAAGGGGAAGATTTTATTTCTATCTATTGCATGGTTTGCATTTATTATGGGTAGATAGATAGATGATATTTGTACAGTGAACACCAAATCCCGTGGAATTGAAGTACCCAGATTCGGGGGTGTCACAGATGTAATGAAGGTTTCTCCCAACAGAGTTTCCACAGATAAGTCAACGTCTAATTTCTCCGAAGACAAATTTAATCGTTGAGCGCAAGTAGGAGAAATAAAAGAATGGGTAAAACCGGTATCAAATAAAGTATAGACTTCGCTATAGTTTATGATAAGCTTACCCGTGATGATCTCATTCGGGTTCCTTGCTTTTTGAGAGGTTACAACAAACATTCTCCCTTGCATTACCGACTTTGACTTTTCTGGGACGGCGTTTGATGCCTCCATCCTAGCTGAACTTGTCTTCGGTGAATGACAAAATCGGGCTAGGTGACCTTCTCTTCCATAATTATAACATGCTTTGGACGACATCGCGCAGCTTTGGTGATGTGTCCCTCCCTCGCATTTGAAGCATATGATAGGTGGTCGTTCTCCTTCCTTAACAACAACAGTCTTTGGTCTTTGCGTTTTCCATCATTATTGAATCTCCTCTTCTTAAAATGTCAATTCTTATTGCTTTGGCCCTAATTACCACCGAAGTGGTTACCATTTCTTGTAATAACCCGAGATTTCCTAAATAAAATAAATAAGAAAATTTGCGTATAAATTTTTTTTATTTAATGACGAGAATAAGTGTCTAGTAATGTGAGCGATAAATGCGAATATATTTATTACTTGAAAAATTAGAAATAATTTTGGAATTATTAATTACTACAAATTATATTTTATGGTAATTAATTTACGTAGCGAAATGTTTTTATTAATTATTTTCCATGAAAACATGATTGGAAATAATATATGAAGTGATAATTAGAATTTATATAATATATATTTTATTATATGAATTGTTCGAATATTTAAATCAAGTATTTTAACTTGATATGCGAAGAAAATCGGATATATGAGATCGAACCACGAATTGGGATTGTGATCAAGAGATGAGAATAATAATATTATATTATTGTTATAATGATTTTACTGATTACAATAATTATGTCTTTGTGTATGTATGAGACGAGATAATATTTTGAATGATGATAGCGGTGATTAGGTCATAGCATATTACCGTCTTTGTGAAACCCTAATTATTAAACTTAGTTATGAGAAATGGTGAGTAGTGGCATTTGTGTATATGAAGTTTCTTGTGTATATGAAGGTTCTTGTGTATAAGATGTCGGTAATTAGAAGAAAACCTAATTCTTTTGTTGTTTGTCGATAATTAGGACAAACCACAATTATTACAACCCTAATCGGTTGAAGTTAGAGATCGTAATGACGTGTTAGAACATACACGGATAATTAGAGAACCCTAATGGTCAATTAGAAACCCTAATTGATGGCGTTAAGAAACCCTAATTAGAAAATCCTAATTTTCTATAGAAAACCCTAATTTAAAATTATCGGGTTTAATTACGATGTTAATGTATAAATATTTTAATTTACCAAAGGATGAAAAGTAATTGGTAAATGATCAGAATTACCATCTAGTGATTAAATATTACATTTAATTGCTATGTACAAAAATGCCCATGAAATTATATGTGAAATTACCAAAATACCCTTTTAGTGTATTATTAGTAGCATTGTTGATGGAATCTTCAATTATGCTAGTTAATCAATGCCTTCTAGAATTCCCTCATGCTACTATACCATTACACCTCAATTATACCAACCAATTTAGCATCCAAGGCAATTAATTTGGCTTATAAATAGATTGGAAAGTTAACATTATTTTGCACACTAAAATTTCACAAACTCTCTAGCCACACTCTCTCAAGCTTTAGCCAACGAAATTCTCTTACCCATAAGCTCCTAATCAAAGCCCAACCATTACAAACAACAAATCAGAAGCATCAAAGCCAAAAAAATCAAAAATCGAAGCTAAAAAAGGTATGAAATTCTCTAATTTTGAAATCCTTCGATTCGATTTTAATTGATGCAATTGATTATTTAAAGTAGTGTAATAGGGAGTCTATTAATGTTCTGGGTTGTAAAAACACAGACCCATAACATCAAAGTGCACGAATTTGAAGATTTAAACAAGTTGGAAAAACCCAAGATTACATTATTTTTCACCAAATGTCGGAGGCTATAACTCTTTTGGTCGATCTCGATTTTTGTTGTTTAAAAGTTTTTATAGGTAGCTTTGATATGTGGTCTTTAATCTCCAAAAGGAATAAAGTTCATAGCTATTGTAGATCGGGATTTATAAGCGGTCAAAGTAGGTTGGCCAAAGCATTGGCCATTTATTCTTGAAACCAGAAAATATTCTAAGTGTCGAAAAAGTTTTTTTGGCAAATGTCGACCTTATATCTCGGTCATCCAGTAATGTGTTTTGTGTTCTAAAGGTTGATATGTGTATCTTGTTATGTAGTATCTAACCTCCAAAAGAATCAGGTCCATATATATTACGGATTAAGAGTTATTTAAGGTCAAAGTTGGTTGTAGGCGTTGACGAGAAAATTACAGGCGACCCGGAAATTTTCTAAGTGTTAATTTTTCGACAAGTTTTGACCATACTTTAGATGCTTGATTTCTTGTTGTTATGATGATGTTAAGTGTTAGAGTTGTAGTCCTACATGTTGTCTACACCTTTGGAATTGATAGATCACATAAGCGTTACGATCATCAAGTTATAGAGGTCCAAAGTAGGCACCTCGAAAGCTGTTCTTCGTGAAGAAACGACTTTGGTAACTACTTTGATGGCTGATTTATCCCAAATCGATGTTTGTTTAGAGGTTATGATTATTGGAGATTGTAGTGCAGTAATTCCTCTACAAGACCCAATTTATAGATTGTCCAAATTCGTTAAGATGAGAGAGTTATTCACGGTCAAAGTAGGCCTTTCGGTTACGCCTTATGAAGATGCAGGTAGGCTCAAGAACACCTATAAGCGACATACATCACTATAGGGGCCTTTAGCAACGATTTTAATTATTTTAATTTACGATTTTCCTAAAAATGATTTAAAAATTAGAAAAATTAGTTTTTAATTATTAAAAATACCAAATAAATTATGAAAAATTATTTTAAAATCCTAAAAGTAGTTTTTAATTATTTTGAGTATATTTCATAAATATTTAATATTTTGAAATATAAAAGGTATTTATTTATTTAATTATAATATCAAATAAATGATTTAAAAATAGTTTTAATTAAATGAAAAATCATGAAAAATTATATTATGGTATAAGAAAATATTTTAAGTTATTTCCCATGACTTTTAATATTTTGTGATGAATTTCATTAATTAATTATATATTAATGATATTAAAGTTATTTAATGGTTATATTAAATAATATAGTTTAAAAATGATTTTAATATTATAAAATCATTTTAAATGAAATTAAGGTATTTAAAAATATTTTAAGTTATAAAATATAACTTTTAATATTTAAAGGATAATTTCATTAATAATTTAATATTAATGATATTAAGATAATATTAATGATATTTAGTTTATTTAATAATTATTATTAAATAAATAGTTTAAAAATGGTTTTATTTATTTAAAAATCATTTAAAGAGGATATTAAGGATTTAAAAATATTTTAAGTTATAACTAATGACTTTTAATATTTGGATGAATAGTACATTAATATATATATATAATAATGGTGATTATTTAAAATGATTTTAATTGTTTTAAAAATCATTTAAGGGTAATATAAATGTTTTAAAAATAGTTTGAGTTATTATAAATAACTTTTATATTTTAGCAATGGTTTCATTAATAGTTTAATATAAATTAATTATTAATGATAATGGAATTATTTAATGTTTAAGTCATTTAATTATGATTAGATGTTTTGAAAGTTATAATAGGCCAAACTAGGTACTAGAGAACCTAGGTTATGAAGTCCGAGGATTTGATGAAGAGCACCCATAATAAATGAGTTATATCACTATAAGCCCTTGAGTGTGATTTGATTTATTTTAAATTTTTCAATTTCGGAAAATTCGAAAATGATTAAAAGTAAAATGTCGATATTCTGAGATGTTGAGGTATAGAATAAGAGTCTTAGACTCGATTATTTACCCGATAAAGTTTGTCGATGCAATAGATAAATGTCGAACCTATTATAGAAAGAAAAGGCTTACGTAAGAGCATGGGTGAGATATTTGAAAAATGTATAAAAGTATAGAATAGAAAGTATGATCACTGCGATTATGTGATGGCGTGATTAGACTATGTGTTGGTTTGTAATAGAGCGATCTTATGTGTTATGATATATTGTTCTAATCGAACGAATGATCCGATTATTGATAGGTTGTGATAAAGAGATAAAACCTAAGTTGAGATTTGTAATCGACCAAATCGAGTGAAGTATCTTACCTTTGCATTTCCTTTATCGATGGACATGAGTAAGAAGTTTGAAATTATTTTATTCTGTCTGATTTTATGCGCTTTGATTATCAACATGTTAGCTCGGATATATATTACATTAAGTTGATTTCTAAATGGTTATACAAGTGTCCCCACTTGGATAATCATAGCATTTATTCACATGTTGATACACTTTTTCAATTACCCGTATACATATATGTTGAATTACATATTATTGTTGAAAAGATTAAAACCTTGGGTTTGGAACCGAGGCATGTATGAACATCCAGATAATGGGAAAATTTTTATGCGCTTGGTGGACAAAGGGTGAAGCGATGAATTTACGTTCAAGTTATGTAGTATTGATCAATCTGAGGTACAATGTGGGTGATCACCCTCCGTGCTAAGTAAAGTTATAATGACGGTTATGGATGAATTTACGCTAAACCTTTTGAAATGAAAAGAATGTTCATAGTATGTTCCTTAAACCCTATTCATGGGTAGAGCGAGCCAAATTTAAATAATTTGGAAGAGAGTTGTTATGTGAATGTTTTATCGATCTGATTACTTCACAACTTTTGATTCGTTGTAGAAGTGTTATGTAAAGAGAATACTTATATTCTTTCAAATTTATATATATAATTGTTATTACTTATTTGGGCACTCAAATGCTCATCCTTGCTTAAACTAAATTTTTTCAGTTACGTACGATCGACCTGAAGGCTCAGGCACGAACAAGGGAAAAAAAAAGTTGTTCGAATGAGATTTAGTATGAGTTAATGGTTATAGTTAGTAAGACAATGGAATCTATTATCAGATATTGTAAGGAATGTATTTGAAGGTCACGTGCACAGGAAAGTAAACTTTGATGTATGTAAATTAAGTTCGAATTATATTATTATTTAGTATTATTCAGCTTAAAGAAATGGTATCGTGGAGAACCGAGTTCGGGTTTCAAGTATCCGGATTTGGGGTCGCCACAAGTTGGTATCAAAGCTGTAGGTTATAAACGTTAGGAATGCGAAACCTAGGATATAACCTTAGTAGAATGGAGGACGAAAGTTAAGATAAATATTCAGTGAACTAGGAGACGAAGTACTCTGGTGAGAAGTTATAGGATATGATGAGTTAAAGAGATTCATCGAGTTTTAGTGATACTAAATAAAATATTACTTCATTTTATCGATGAACATATTTTATTTCAGTACTAATGTTGTCTCGTTTATTGTGGTCATAAGATGAATGACGAAAGTCAAGATAGTAATTCCTTGACCCAAGAGACGATGGACTCTAGCGAGGAGTACACAGAGCAGGTTAGATGATAAAAGATTTGATTGTTAGGAGCGACAACTTAAAGGTTAGAGGCTGGCGGTAGGAGGCGCAGAATCGTACTCTCAGATTTTGGAGCAATGATAGATAAGGACGCTCACCAGAACACAGATGGAGTTAGCGAGAGTTCTGAGGAGGTTGGAGCAGGAGGAGATCTGAGATAGGACAATTGAAGGTTGAGATAGAAGCCAAAGACACGAGGATATATACCTTGGAGCAGGCTTTAGACATCGCCTTTATGCGATTCGATACGAAGTGGATGGAGCTGCCTTTCGGCAGAGAGAAAGATAGGCGTTGATGTGTTTATAGAGATGGATTGAATAAATTCATCGTCAAACAAAATAAGGGACAACGTATATAGAACTCTTAATTGCTGTATATATATACTACATGCTAATCAGGGTAACTTATGTATGTAGATGTCTGGTGGAAAAGATATGTGGAATAAGAAGGATCAGATCCATACCCCCGAGCTAATATCGAGGCCAATAGCTGAAATAGAAGCTTACCAGGAACCCAAATCGGACGAGGTGGCTATAGTGGAAAACGTAGTATCGGATCCGAAATGGTGGATTTGTGAGATAGTGATTCGGACACTAAAGTTGAAGCTGCTCAAGCATCAACGGAAGGTGCAGAGATTTGGAGAACAAGGTTTCTTCCACGGAAAGGTTGTGGGAGATAGAAAAGTTATTAAATCGGGGCATTAAAAGAAACAATGGAAGAAAGATAAGCTTAAGATCCAAATTGATCAGATGGGAGCCTCAAGCAACACTTCGTGTGCGACTCAGGAGGTAAAGGAAAAGAAAGATAGAAGATCGACTTAGGAAAACCCGATAAGAAGAAAGGGAAGAAGATATGTTATATTTGCGGTACATGAGGGACATACCTCTCCTCGTTGCCCCAACTATAAGAAAGGTGGATGTTTTAATTGTGGAATAGAAGGACATCGAGCGAATGAATGTCCGAGAAAAAAAAAAAGAAAGGCTTGGTAGATAAGTAGTATGGGTTATGTTATGTAATATGTGTGATAAGTAATGAACTATTTTCAACTTTTATGTTGGTCAAAATTTTAAATCCCGACTTTTGAGTCACAAAGGGATAGTGATGTTTAAAGCAATATGTGCTTATGGTATGTTAAGTTCTATTAATGTGAGGTGCTATGGTTGGAAGTACCATGAGTGTCACAAGTTGGATTAATGAAGTAAGTTGTTATAAAAGTAGCAGATATTTATCTGAATATTGGTTAATATAGTAAACCAAGTTTCAAATCCAATATTTTGATTACATAATTATTTGAGTAGAAAATTTTGTGTTATATATTGAGCGTTATCTGATGAGGCTTAGAATGTAAGGAAATGAAGAATAATTTATGATTATGTCACATGACGAAAACGAAAACCCGGTAGCGGAAGATCAACTAGATAATCGAGCGTCGAGCGCTAAAGACTTTAAAGGCAATCTTATTGCTAGGGTATAGAGGATTAAGTGACTCGATGAAGCGTTTATGAAAGTTAGGATAACGAGAAGGGCAAAAGATAACTTTTATCACCTATACGATAAAAGGAAAATGAGATAAAGAAAAGTTTGTGGGCGGAAGAGACATATCTCTTTCAATTGTCCCAATTCAAGAATGTATAGCGAATGTTTTATTTATGAATCAATGGAGTATAAGATGAAAGAGTATAAGGTGAAAGAAGAAGAAATGAGATATGGAATGTGAATACGAGAAATGACAATGAAGATATAAAGCGACAACGAAATAAACCGTAAGTGTCTTCATTATGGTCGTTCAAGATATCGTAGCGATTGAGGATCTGATGGTAAATGGAAGCAGAACTCCAGTGCTATTTGAATAACTTATGTGTCTTATATGATTTTCTGTGTATATATACATATAGTAAATTACTTTATTAAAGAAATTTTGAGGAAGGAATTTGAGTTCTTTTAGAGATCAAATTTACATTTATCGAATAAACAAGCGTTATGGAGAATAGTTAAAAAGATCGATTCGATCAAGTATGATCGAGATCTACGTCTAATGATTATATGCTATGTACCCATACTGCATATGAGTTTTTAAAGCGGTGATTAGGGGACGGAATCCTTATAAAGGAGGGTGAATGTAATAACTTGAGATTTCCTAAATAAAATAAATAAGAAAATTTGCGTATAAATTTTTTTTTATTTAATGATGAGAATAAGTGTCTAGTAATGTGAGCGATAAATGCGAATATATTTATTACTTGAAAAATTAGAAATAATTTTGGAATTATTAATTACTACAAATTATATTTTTATGGTAATTAATTTACATAGCGAAATGTTTTTATTAATTATTTTCCATGAAAACATGATTGGAAATAATATATGAAGTGATAATTAGAATTTATATAATATATATTTTATTATATGAATTGTTCGAATATTTAAATCAAGTATTTTAACTTGATATGCGAAAGAAGTTTAGTGGATATGAGATCCAACCCTGAATTGGGATTGTGATCAAGAGATGAGAATAATAATATTATATTATTGTTATAATGATTTTACTGATACAATAATTATGTCTCGTGTGTATGTGTAGACGAGATAATATTGAAAGCGATGACGATTGATTAGGTCATAAAGCATATTACCGTCTTTGTGAAACCCTAATTATTAAACTTATTTATGAGAAATGACCGTAGTAGTGACCGTATATGAAGTTTCTTCGTGTATATGAAGGTTCTTGTGTATAAGATGTCGGTAATTAGAAGAAACCCTAATTATCATTTGTTTGTCGATAATTAGGACAAACCTAATTATTACAACCCTAATCGGTTGAAGTTAGAGATCGTAATGACCGTATGTTAGAACATACACAGATAATTAGAGAACCCTAATGGTCAATTAGAAACCCTAATTGATGGCGTTAAGAAACCCTAATTAGAAAATCCTAATTTTCTATAGAAAACCCTAATTTAAAATTATCGGGTTTAATTACGATGTTAACATTTAATTTACCAAAGGATGAAAAGTAATTGGTAAATGATCAGAATTACCATCTAGTGATTAAATATTACATTTAATTGCTATGTACAAAAATGCCCATGAAATTATATGTGAAATTACCAAAATACCCTTTTAGTGTATTATTAGTAGCATTGTTGATGGAATCTTCAATTATGCTAGCTAATCAATGCCTTCTAGAATTCCCTCATGCTACTATACCATTACACCTCAATTATACCAACCAATTTAGCATCCAAGGCAATTAATTTGGCTTATAAATAGATTGGAAAGTTAACATTATTTTGCACACTAAAATTTCACAAACTCTCTAGCCACACTCTCTCAAGCTTTAGCCAACGAAATTCTCTTACCCATAAGCTCCTAATCAAAGCCCAACCATTACAAACAACAAATCAGAAGCATCAAAGCCAAAAAAATCAAAATCGAAGCTAGAAAAGGTATGAAATTCTCTAATTTTGAAATCCTTGATTCGATTTTAATTGATGCAATTGATTGTTTAAAGTAGTGTAATAGGGAATCTATTAATGTTACAGGTTGTAAAAATACAGACCCATAACATCAAAGTGCACAATTTGAAGATTTAAACAAGTTGAAAAAACCGAATTACATTATTTTTCACCAAATGTCGAGGCTATAACTCTTTTGGTCGATCTCGATTTTGTTGTTTAAAAGTTTTTATAGGTAGCCTGATATGTGGTCTTTAATCTCCAAAAGGAATAAAGTTCATAGCTATTGTAGATCGGGATTTATAAGCGGTCAAAGTAGGTTGACCGGCATTGACCGGCTGTTCTTCAAACCCAGAAAATATTCTAAGTGTCCAGAAAAGTTTTTTTTGGCAAATGTCAGGCCTTATATCTCGGTCATCTGTAATGTGTTTTGTGTTCTAAAAGTTGATATGTGTATCTTGTTATGTGGTATTTAACCTCCAAAAAGAATCAGGTCCATATATATTACGGATTAAGAGTTATTTAAGGTCAAAGTTGGTTGATCGGCATTGACCGAAAAAATTAAGGCGACCCGGAATTTTCTAAGTGTTAATTTTTCTGACAAGTTTTGACCATACTTTAGATGCTTGATTTCTTGTTGTTATGATGATGTTAAGTGTTAGAGTTGTAGTCCTACATGTTGTCTACACACTGGAATTGATAGATCACATAAACGTTACACGATCATCAAGTTATAGAGGTCCAAAGTAGGCACCTCGAATCTGTTCTTCGTGAAGAACGACTTTGAGTAACTACTTTGATGGCTGATTTATCCCAAATCTGATGTTTGTTTAGAGGTTATGATTATTGGAGATTGTAGTCTGGTAATTCCTCTACAAGACCCAATTTATAGATTGTCCAAATTCGTTAAGATGAGAGAGTTATTCACGGTCAAAGTAGGCCACTTTCGGTTACGCCTTATGAAGATCTGGTAGGCTCAAGAACACCTATAAGCGACATTACGTCACTATAGGGGCCTTTAGCGACAGTTTTAATTATTTTAATTTACGATTTTCAGAAAAATGATTTAAAAATTAGAAAAATTAGTTTTAATTATTAAAAATACCAAATAAATTATGAAAAATTATTTTAAAGTCTGAAAAGTTGTTTTTAATTATTTTGAGTATATTTCATAAATATTTAATATTTTGAAATATAAAAGGTATTTATTTATTTAATTATAATATCAAATAAATGATTTAAAAATAGTTTTAATTAAATGAAAAATCATGAAAAATTATATTATGGTATAAGAAAATATTTTAAGTTATTTCCCATGACTTTTAATATTTTGTGATGAATTTCATTAATTAATTATATATTAATGATATTAAAGTTATTTAATGGTTATATTAAATAATTTAGTTTAAAAATGATTTTAATATTATAAAATCATTTTAAATGAAATTAAGGTATTTAAAAATATTTTAAGTTATAAAATATAACTTTTAATATTTAAAGGATAATTTCATTAATAATTTAATATTAATGATATTAAGATAATATTAATGATATTTAGTTTATTTAAAAATTATTATTAAATAAATAGTTTAAAAATGGTTTTATTTATTTAAAAATCATTTAAAGAGGATATTAAGGATTTAAAAATATTTTAAGTTATAACTAATGACTTTTAATATTTGGATGAATAGTACATTAATATTTATATATTAATGGTGATTATTTAAAAATGATTTTAATTGTTTTAAAAATCATTTAAGGGTAATATAAATGTTTTAAAAATACTTTGAGTTATTATAAATAACTTTTATATTTTAGCAATGGTTTCATTAATAGTTTAATATAAATTAATTATTAATGATAATGGAATTGTTTAATGTTTAAGTCATTTAATTATGATTAGATGTTTGAAAGTTATAATAAAACTAAACTAGTGACTAGAAAGAGGCAGGTTATGAAGTCCGAGATTTGATGAAGAGCACCCATAGTAACGATTATATCACTATAAGCCCTTGAGTGACGAGTTTGATTTATTTTAAATTTTTCAATTTCGGAAAATTCAAAATGATTAAAAGTAAAATATAAATATTTACGAGATGTTGAGGTATAGAATAAGAGTCTTAGACTAAATTATTTACCCGATAAAAGGCGCATCGATGCAGCCGATAAATGTCGAGACCTATTATAGAAAGAAAAGGCTTACGTAAGAGCATGGGTGAGATATTTGAAAAATGTATAAAAGTATAGAATAGAAAGTATGATCAACTGCGATTATGTGATGGCGTGATTAGACTATGTGTTGTTTTAAATAGACAATACTATGTGTTATGATATATTGTTCTAATCGAACGAATGATCCGATTATTGATAGGTTGTGATAAAGAGATAAAACCTAAGTTGAGATTTGTAATCGACCGTCGAAAGTATCTTACCTTTGCATTTCCTTTATGCAATGGACATGAATAAGAAGTTTGAATTATTCTATTCACATGCAGATTTTATGCGCTTTGATTATCAACATGTTAGCTCGGATATATATTACATTAAGTTGATTTCTAAATGGTTATACAAGTGTCCCCACTTGGATAATCATAGCATTATTCACATGTTGATACACTTTTTCAATTACCCGTATACATATATGTTGAATTACATATTATTGTTGAGCAAGATTAAAACCTTCTAAGTTTGGAACCGGTAGGCGTATGAACATCCAGATAATGGGAAAATTTTTATGCGCTTGGCGGACAAAGGTGAGATGAATTTCGTTCAAGTTATGTAGTATTGATCAATCTGAAGTACAATGAGGTGATCACCCTCCGTGCAAGTAAGTTATAGCCGGTTTCTTGGGATGAATTTCGCTAAACCTTTTGAAATGAAAAGAATGTTCATAGTATGTTCCTTAAACCCTATTCATGGGTAGAGCCAGAGCCAAATTTAAATAATTTGGAAGAGAGTTGTTATGTGAATGTTTTATCGAGATGATTACTTCACAACTTTTGATTCGTTGTAGAAGTGTTATGTAAAGAGAATACTTATATTCTTTCGACTTATATATATAATTGTTATTACTTCTTTGGGCACTCAAATGCTCATCCTTGCTTAAACTAAATTTTTTTCGATTACGTCTGATCGACACGAAGGCTCGAGGAGCGCGAACAAGGGAAAAAAAAAGTTGTTCGAATGAGATTTAGTATGAGTTAATGGTTATAGTTAGTAAGACAATGGAATCTATTATCAGATATTGTAAGGAATGTATTTGAAGGTCACGTACCTGGGAAAGTAAACTTTGATGTATGTAAATTAAGTTCGAATTATATTATTATTTAGTATTATTCAGCTTAAAGAAATGGTATCGTGGAGAACCAGGTTTCGGGTTTCAAGTATCCGGATTTGGGGTCGCCACAGGTTGGTATCAAAGCCATGGGTTATAAACGTTAGGAATGCGAAACCTAGGATATAACCTTAGTAGAATGGAGGACGAAAGTTAAGATAAATATTCAGTGAACTAGGAGACGAAGTACTCTGGTGAGAAGTTATAGGATATGATGAGTTAAAGAGATTCATCGAGTTTTAGTGGTACTAAATAAAATATTACTTCATTTTATCGATGAACATATTTTATTTCAGTACTAATGTTGTCTCGTTTATTGTGGTCATAAGATGAATGACGAAAGTCAAGATAGTAATTCCTTGACCCAAGAGACGATGGACTCTAGCGAGGAGTACACAGACAGTGAGATGATAAAAGATTTGATCGTTAGGAACGACAACTTAAAGGTTAGAGCTGAGCAGGCGGAGGCACAGAATCGTACTCTCCAGATTTTGGAACAGCAGTACAAGGACGCTGCTCACCGAACACAGATGGAGTTAGCGAGAGTTCTGAGGAGGTTGGAGCAGAGGAGATCTGAGATAGGACAATTGAAGGTTGAGATAGAAGCCAAAGACACCGGGATATATACCTTGGAGCGAAGCTTTAGACATCGCCTTTTATGCGATTCGATCTGAAGTGGATGGAGCGCCTTTCGGCGGAGAAAGATAAGGCGTTGATGTGTTTATAGAGATGGATTGAATAAATTCATCGTCAAACAAAATAAGAGACAACGTATATAGAACTCTTGATTGCTGTATATATATACTACATGCTAATCAGGGTAACTTATGTATGTAGATGTCTGGTGGAAAAGATATGTGGAATAAGAAGGATCAGATCCATACCCCCGAGCTAATATCGAGGCCAATAGCTGAAATAGAAGCTTACCAGGAACCCAAATCGGACGAGGTGGCTATAGTGGAAAACGTAGTATCAGATCCAGAAATGGTGGATTTGACAGATAGTGATTCGGACACTAAAGTTGAAGTCGCCAAGCATCAACGAGATGCAGAGATCTGGAGAACAAGGTTTCTTCCACCGGAAAGGTTGTGGGAGATAGAAAAGTTATTAAATCGGGGCATTAAAAGAAACAATGGAAGAAGCAAGATAAGCTTAAGATCCAAATTGATCGGGATGGGAGCCTCAAGCAACACTTCGGTAATGCTGACTCAGAGGTAAAGGAAAAAGAAAGATAGAAGATCCCGACTTAGGAAAACCTTGATAAGAAGAAAGGGAAGAAGATATGTTATATTTAACGGTGTGAGGGACATACCTCTCCTCGTTGCCCCAACTATAAGAAAGGTGGATGTTTTAATTGTGGAATAGAAGGACATCGAGCGAATGAATGTCAGAAAAAAAAAAAAAGGCTTGGTAGATAAGTAGTATGGGTTATGTTATGTAATATGTGATAAGTAATGAACTATTTTCAACTTTTATGTTGGTCAAGATTTTAAATCCAGACTTTTGAGTCACAAAGGGATAGCTGATGTTTAAAGCAATATGTGCTATGGTATGTTAAGTTCTATTAATGTGAGGTGCTATGGTTGGAAGTACCATGAGTGTCACAAGTTGGATTAATGAAGTAAGTTGTTATAAAAGTAGCGATATTTATCCGAATATTGGTTAATATAGTAAACCAAGTTTCAAATCCAATATTTTGATTACATGATTATTTGAGTAGAAAATTTTGTGTTATATATTGAGCGTGTCGATGAGGCTTAGAATGTAAGGAAATGAAGAATAATTTATGATTATGTCACCGAGACAAAAACGAAAACCACCGGAAGAGATCAACCAGATAATCGAACGTCGAACGCTAAAGACTTTAAGGCAATCTTATTGCTAGGGTATAGAGGATTAAGTGACTCAGTAGAAGCGTTTATGAAAGTTAGGATAACAGAAAGGGCAAAAGATAACTTTTATCACCTATACGATAAAAGGAAAATGAGATAAAGAGAAAGTTTGTGGGCAGAAGAGACATATCTCTTTCAATTGTCCCAATTCAAGAATGTATAGCGAATGTTTTATTTATGAATCAATGGAGTATAAGATGAAAGAGTATAAGGTGAAAGAAGAAGAAATGAGATATGGAATGTGAATACGAGAAATGACAGCAAGATATAGGCGACAACGAAATAAACCGTAAGTGTCTTCATTATGGTCGTTCAAGATATCGTAGCGATTGAGGATCTGATGGTAAATGGAAAGCAGAACTCCAGTGCTATTTGAATAACTTATGTGTCTTATATGATTTTCTGTATATATATACATATAGTAAATTACTTTATTAAAGAAATTTTGAGGAAGGAATTTGAGTTCTTTTAGAGATCAAATTTACATTTATCGAATAAACAAGCGTTATGGAGAATAGTTAAAGATCGATTCGATCAAGTATGATCGAGATCTACGTCTGATGATTATATGCTATGTACCCTTACTCGCATATGAGTTTTAAAGCGGTGATTCCGGGGACGGAATCCTTATAAGGAGGGTGAATGTAATAACCCGAGATTTCCTAAATAAAATAAATAAGAAAATTTATGCGTATAAATTTTTTTATTTAATGACGAGAATAAGTGTCTAGTAATGTGAGCGATAAATGCGAATATATTTATTACTTGAAAAATTAGAAATAATTTTGGAATTATTAATTACTACAAATTATATTTTTATAGTAATTAATTTACATAAGTGAAATGTTTTTATTAATTATTTTCCATGAAAACATGATTGGAAATAATATATGAAGTGATAATTAGAATTTATATAATATATATTTTATTATATGAATTGTTCGTAATATTTAAATCAAGTATTTTAACTTGATATGCAAAGAGAAGTCGATATGAGATCCAAACCACGAATTGGGATTGTGATCAAGAGATGAGAATAATAATATTATATTATTGTTATAATAATTTTACAAAGACAATAATTATGTCTTTGTGTGTATGTGAGACAGATAATATTGAGCAATGACTGTCAATTAGGTCATAGCATATTACCGTGCTATGAAACCCTAATTATTAAACTTAGTTATGAGAAATGACTGTGTAGTGACTGTGTATATGAAGTTTACTGTGTATATGAAGGTTACTGTGTATAAGATGTCGGTAATTAGAAGAAAACCCTAATTATCATTGTTTTTGTCGATAATTAGGACAAACCCTAATTATTACAACCCTAATCGGTTGAAGTTAGAGATCGTAATGACTGTGTTAGAACATACACAGATAATTAGAGAACCCTAATGGTCAATTAGAAACCCTAATTGATGGCGTTAAGAAACCCTAATTAGAAAATCCTAATTTTCTATAGAAAACCCTAATTTAAAATTATCGGGTTTAATTACGATGTTAACATTTAATTTACCAAAGGATGAAAAGTAATTGGTAAATGATCAGAATTACCATCTAGTGATTAAATATTACATTTAATTGCTATGTACAAAAATGCCCATGAAATTATATGTGAAATTACCAAAATACCCTTTTAGTGTATTATTAGTAGCATTGTTGATGGAATCTTCAATTATGCTAGCTAATCAATGCCTTCTAGAATTCCCTCATGCTACTATACCATTACACCTCAATTATACCAACCAATTTAGCATCCAAGGCAATTAATTTGGCTTATAAATAGATTGGAAAGTTAACATTATTTTGCACACTAAAATTTCACAAACTCTCTAGCCACACTCTCTCAAGCTTTAGCCAACGAAATTCTCTTACCCATAAGCTCCTAATCAAAGCCCAACCATTACAAACAACAAATCAGAAGCATCAAAGCCAAAAAAATCAAAAATCGAAGCTAGAAAAGGTATGAAATTCTCTAATTTTGAAATCCTTCGATTCGATTTTAATTGATGCAATTGATTGTTTAAAGTAGTGTAATAGGGAATCTATTAATGTTCTGGGTTGTAAAAATACAGACCCATAACATCAAAGTGCACGAATTTGAAGATTTAAACAAGTTGGAAAAACCGAATTCTGTTATTTTTCACCAAATGTCAGAGGCTATAACTCTTTGGTCGATCTCGATTTTTGTTGTTTAAAAGTTTTTATAGGTAGCCTGATATGTGGTCTTTAATCTCCAAAAGGAATAAAGTTCATAGCTATTGTAGATCGGGATTTATAAGCGGTCAAAGTAGGTTGACCAAGCATTGACCTACCGCTCTTCAAACCCGTAAAATATTCTAAGTGTCCGTAAAAGTTTTTTTGGCAAATGTCGAGCCTTATATCTCGGTCATCTGTAATGTGTTTTGTGTTCTAAAAGTTGATATGTATCTTGTTATGTGGTATTTAACCTCCAAAAAGAATCAGTCCATATATATTACGGATTAAGAGTTATTTAAGGTCAAAGTTGGTTGACGGCAAGATTGACGAAAAATTCTCAGGCGACCCGAAATTTTCTAAGTGTTAATTTTTCCGACAAGTTTTGACCATACTTTAGATGCTTGATTTCTTGTTGTTATGATGATGTTAAGTGTTAGAGTTGTAGTCCTACATGTTGTCTACACACTGGAATTGATAGATCACATAAACGTTACGATCATCAAGTTATAGAGGTCCAAAGTAGGCACCTCGAATCTGTTCTTCGTGAAGAAACGACTTTGGTAGCTACTTTGATGGCTGATTTATCCCAAATCGATGTTTGTTTAGAGGTTATGATTATTGGAGATTGTGATCTGTAATTCCTCTACAAGACCCAATTTATAGATTGTCCAAATTCGTTAAGATGAGAGAGTTATTCACGGTCAAAAGTAGGCCACTTTCGGTTACGCCTTATGAAGATCTGGGTAGGCTCAAGAACACCTATATATGACACTTACATCACTATAGGGGCCTTTAGCGACAGCTTTTAATTATTTTAATTTCTCGATTTTCCAGAAAATGATTTAAAAATTAGAAAAATTAGTTTTTAATTATTAAAAATACCAAATAAATTATGAAAAATTATTTTAAAGTCTGAAAAGTAGTTTTTAATTATTTTGAGTATATTTCATAAATATTTAATATTTTGAAATATAAAAGGTATTTATTTATTTAATTATAATATCAAATAAATGATTTAAAATAGTTTTAATTAAGTGAAAAATCATGAAAAATTATATTATGGTATAAGAAAATATTTTAAGTTATTTCCCATGACTTTTAATATTTTGTGATGAATTTCATTAATTAATTATATATTAATGATATTAAAGTTATTTAATGGTTATATTAAATAATTTAGTTTAAAAATGATTTTAATATTATAAAAATCATTTTAAATGAAATTAAGGTATTTAAAAATATTTTAAGTTATAAAATATAACTTTTAATATTTAAAGGATAATTTCATTAATAATTTAATATTAATGATATTAAGATAATATTAATGATATTTAGTTTATTTAATAATAATTATTAAATAAATAGTTTAAAAATGGTTTTATTTATTTAAAAATCATTTAAAGAGGATATTAAGGATTTAAAAATATTTTAAGTTATAACTAATGACTTTTAATATTTGGATGAATAGTACATTAATATTTATATATTAATGGTGATTATTTAAAATGATTTTAATTGTTTTAAAAATCATTTAAGGGTAATATAAATGTTTTAAAAATAGTTTGAGTTATTATAAATAACTTTTATATTTTAGCAATGGTTTCATTAATAGTTTAATATAAATTAATTATTAATGATAATGGAATTGTTTAATGTTTAAGTCATTTAATTATGATTAGATGTTTGAAAGTTATAAATGGCCCAAACTAGTCGATTGAGAACCAGGTTATGAAGTCCAGGATTTGATGAAGAGCACCCATAGTAATGCTTATATCACTATAAGCCCTTGAGTGATGATTTGATTTATTTTAAAATTTTCAATTTCGGAAAATTCAAAATGATTAAAAGTAAAATGTCCGATATTTACGAGATGTTGAGGTATAGAATAAGAGTCTTAGACTCGGTATTTACCCGATAAAAGTCAGCCGATGCACGATAAATGTCAGACCCTATTATAGAAAGAAAAGGCTTCTGTAAGAGCATGGGTGAGATATTTGAAAAATGTATAAAAGTATAGAATAGAAAGTATGATCACTGTGATTATGTGATGACGTGATTAGACTATGTGTTGACTGTAATAGACAGTACTATGTGTTATGATATATTGTTCTAATCGAACGAATGATCTGATTATTGATAGGTTGTGATAAAGAGATAAAACCTAAGTTGAGATTTGTAATCAGCAAATCAGGCAAGTATCTTACCTTTGCATTTCCTTTATGCAATGGACATGAGTAAGAAGTTTCGTAATTATTCTATTCTGCGATGATTTTGTGCGCTTTGATTATCAACATGTTAGCTCGTATATATATTACGTTAAGTTGATTTCTAAATGGTTATACAAGTGTCCCCACTTGGATAATCATAGCATTTATTCACATGTTGATACACTTTTTCAATTACCCGTATACATATATGTTGAATTACATATTATTGTTGAGCAAAGATTAAAACCTTCGGGTTTGGAACCGAGCATGTATGAACATCCCGATAATGGGAAAATTTTTATGCGCTTGGCGGACAAAGGGTGAGCGATGAATTTACGCTCAAGTTATGTAGTATTGATCAATACAGAATACAACGAAGTGATCACCCTCGCGTGCCCGTAAGTTATGACGGTTTTGCGGATGAATTTACGCTAAACCTTTTCAAATGAAAAGAATGTTCATAGTATGTTCCTTAAACCCTATTCATGGGTAGAGCGAGCCAAATTTAAATAATTTGGAAGAGAGTTGTTATGTGAATGTTTTATCGGTCTGATTACTTCACAACTTTTGATTCGTTGTAGAAGTGTTATGTAAAGAGAATACTTATATTCTTTCACTTATATATATAATTGTTATTACTTCTTTGGGCACTCAAATGCTCATCCTTGCTTAAACTAAATTTTTTCGATTCGTCGATCGACACGAAGGCTCGGAGCACGAACAAGGGAAAAAAAAAAAAGGCGTTCGAATGAGATTTAGTATGAGTTAATGGTTATAGTTAGTAAGACAATGGAATCTATTGTCAGATATTGTAAGGAATGTATTTGAAGGTCACGTACATGGGGAAAGTAAACTTTGATGTATGTAAATTAAGTTCGAATTATATTATTATTTAGTATTATTCAGCTTAAAGAAATGGTATCGTGGAGAACCGAGTTCGGGTTTCAAGTATTCGGATTTGGGGTCGCCACATTTCTAGCCTGTTGATTCCCTCCACGCTTGTTGTCACCGCTTCAATGACTGCTCTCACTAGTATTATCATTTTGCCGGTTGCTCTCTTTTGGTTGCGTTGACTCATTATCGTGCTCCACTAACTGAGCCCTATTTACAACATCTGAATACAAACACAGTTTAAGAGAAATAAGATGTTGACGTATCTCCGGCTTCAAACCTCTTAATAAAACATACACGTCATTCTCTCTTCATTATCCACCAAGTGGGACGCAAACTGGAACAACTCGGCAAACTTGGCTTCGTACTGCGACACGGTTATGTTATTCTACTCCAACTTGATGAACTCTACCTCCTTCATGTGACGAATACTTTCAGGAAAGTACTTGTCATTGAACAATTCTTGGAACTTCTCCCAAGACATCTTCAGTGCGGCATGTTGAGTACGCGTTTACGATTCCCACCATGTATGCCTCTCCTCACAACATAAAAGTGGCAAAGGAACCTTTTGCTCTCCTCGAACATCCCAAGACATCAAATATCTTGGTGATCTGCTTTATCCACGTCTCTGCTAAGTAAGTGGTTCCGGCGTTCCCAAAAACTCGTGGTCCCAACTCCTTGAATCGCTTAATGGTGACCAACCGTGGGTTGCCATTGTTTCCACCTACATTATGAGCAGAGTCTCTCTCGTTTGGTGTTGCATGAATTCTAAAACGCTCCTAAACGTCTCAAATCGTTCATCATTTGGTCTGTGCCTTTGTTCACCAAGATTATTGCCATCCTTATGCACATTATCACAGGTATTGATCGTTGGTGACTCAACGGTCTCTGTGCTCCATTGTTATTCTCAACATTTTCGATGTCATTTTCAAATCATCACAAAACGAGGGTTAATTGACATATCATATATTATCCCTATACTAAATGAGCCAATTAAATACCATATAAACTTAGTCGGTCATACTAGTGAAGGAATTCCCGTCTCCCTCCTAGTTCTTGTCTCACATCTCAGCCAGGGATCATATCCCTAAGCTTTGATACCAACTGTGATGACCCCAAAATAGGTCCATTCCACCCAACCCATTCTGAGTCGCCAAAAACTTGGTACCGAAATAAATACAACTTCAGTAATACAATTGTCGTATAAAATACGACAACACATATACTGTGAGTTTAAATACAAATATTGTCTACTAGAGATTATACAAACTCAAAAGGAGTCCTCATTACAATTATTCAAACATTATTTTTACAAAAATAGTGAGGACTTGCTAAAACATCTTTCTAGAACCATCACTCCATACCCGACTAGATCCTGCGCTATGTTCTCACCTCCGAGAAGAAAAATGGAACAAAAAGGAAAAGGGTGAGCTCAACTAGCCCAGTAAAGAATATTATGACTAAGATAATATACAACAAATTATCGTTAGTCTTCAACAGGAAAAAATATGATAGAATATAATCGACAACAAGTTTTAGATCAACAACTGCAGCGAAAACAACAATCCATTAGAAAAGTCAAGTAGAGAAAGAATTCTACTATCTTCTAAGATTTAGAAGTCCATCATCAATATTTTATCCATGTAACATCAATCAATATACATCTTTAATCAAATATTCATCTTTGCACTACAGGCCAAAGATATTCATTTGTATCACCAGTCGGTCATGTTCATCTCAATACCTGTTCATCTTTTCACTACGGGCCAAAGATATTCATCAGGTAATCATTCATCTTTACACTACGGGCCAAAGATATTCATCAAGTAATCATTCATCTTTGCACTACGGGCCAAAGATATTCATCAAGTAATCATTCATCTTTGCACTACGGGCCAAAGATATTCATCAAGTATCATCATTAAGGACAGAGGATGATGAAAAACATTTTAGAGAACGAATCCAATAAGATAAAAGAACAAATATTAGGGATTCGTATTTTGCTCCTCGGAGCATCCCAAGACATCAAATATCTTGGTGATTTGCTTTATCCATGCTTCCGCCTTAAGTGGTTTTGGCTCTCCAATAAACTCCGGTGGTCCTAGCTCCTTGAACCGTTTAGCGGTGACCGTCCGAGAGTTTCCAGTGTTTCCACCTATATTTTGGATAGGAGCCGCTCTCGCCTGCTGTTGCATGAATTGCATAAAGCTTCTGAACATTCCATCATTAATCATTTGGTCAGTGTTGTTGTTTGCATGAGGATTGTCGCCATCCTGATGCACATTATCCTGATTATTGATATGTGGTGAATCAACGGTCGCCTGTGCTCCATTGCTATTCTCAACATTCTTGGATGTCATTTTCAGATACTGCCACAAAACCAAAGTTAATTGACATGTAACATATTATCCCTATATTCTGACCGACCAATTAAATACAAAAAAAAAAACTTAGGTAGGTTATACTAGCGAAGGAATTCCCTGTCTCTCCCCTCCTAGTTCTATTCTCACATCTTAGCCAGAGATCATATCCCTAAGCTCTGATACCAACTGTGATGCCCCCAAAATAGGTATACATCACCCATCTTGAGTCGCCAAATACATGGTAAAAAATTCAAATACAACTTAATTATACAACAGTCGTGTAAAATACGACTAAACATATGCTGTGAGTTTTAATACAAATATTACAATCTAGACAATATACAAACTCAATGGGGTCCTCATTACATTTATTGTCACACTATTTAACACAATAGTGAGGACTACTAATACTATCATCTGGTCCATCACTCCGTTCCCCGACTCGTCCCAGCTATATTCTCATTTTTTGAAGAGAACAATGAAAGAAAGGGTGAGCTCAACTAGCCCAGTAAGAAATATTATGACTAAGATAATGCAGAATAAATTATCATTAGCCTTAAACAGTGTTAAACTGATATAATATAACAAACATCAAGTTTAACTGCAGCGGAACAAGCAATTCATTAAAAGAGTCAAGTAGAGAATAAAATCTACTATCTTCTATGATTTAAAAGGTTTTTCATCACTTTTATTGCTGGGACTCAGCTTAATAAATAATCCACATCATCGAATCACCCCTGCACTACGGCCAAGGATATTCTTTAGTATCACGACCACAACTATCCATGCATTATGGGCCAAGAATATTTGTGTATTCATTAATGGTCATAATCATGCCAACAACTGTCCATCAATGCACTACGACCAATGAGGACTTTTACCACATCATTTGTAACATTACGGTTATGATTATACCGAATAATCCCTGGTCATAACCATACCAAGTCCATCTATGCACTGAGCAATGATGACTTTCAACAAAATATAAACATGAGGATGATGACAATGATATAAGAATTCAATAAAACAAGTTCAAGAATTAATTTATCTAGGAACTAATAACGTCCAAATTGTCAACATGATCTTTGCTTTGTAGAGTAAAATTCAAGAATGCTCGGAAGAATATTTTCATGAAAAGATATTTGGATGAAGCGCAAATATCAAGGATATTCCACTAATTTCATGGAGTATAGAAGTCAAAGTTTTAATCAACTCGAGTATAATAAAGAATGGAATAACAAAAGAAATCACCATGCATGCGATAGACCGCCTTGCAGGCGAGTTATTCCAATAGAATAATAAATAACGGAACCAGTCCCACCAGAAAAAAGCATGCACGAGGATATTCCAATAGAATAATAAATACTGGAACCAGGTCCGGCGTAAAATGCACAGACGGGATATTCCAACAGAATAATAAAGACTGGAACCAAATCCGGCGTAAAACGCACATACATGATATTCCAACAGAATAATAAAGAATAGAATAACAGGAGAATTTCACCAAGTATAGGGAAGTCCGCGTATACAGGTTATTCCAATAAAATAATAAAGAATGGAATAACATAAGTTCTCTTCATGAATACAAAAAAAATAATACCCCTTACCTTAAGAAGAAGAGTACTAGATATATAAGTAGTGAAGTAGCAGAATAATTTTTTTCTTTCTCTTTATAGTTTATCTCTCTAGAGTTTCAGTGAATTCGTAAGAAATAATGAAGGAATGAGCTTCTATTTATAGAAAAATGGACTACATAGTAACTAATTCATGAACGGTCCAGATTGATTTACTTTAATCTGACGGTCCATATTTAAAGCAAAATATTTTAAATAAAATATAATATATTCTATTTATAATTTAATAAAACGAATAACTTTATAAAAGATTTTACTATGCAAACACTATGCAGGCACTATGCAAACACTATGCATAATAAAATATAATATATTCTAATTATTGTCTAATAAAATAGATAACTTTATAAAAGTATTCTGTTTTATACAAAAAGATTTTACTATTAGCCTAATAAAACGAATAACTTTATAAAAGTATTATATTTTATATAAAAAGCTTTTCTATTTTATTACATTAATAATACCAATAAAACAAAACTGAGTGACTTATCACATAAGCATCAATAATCAATACCGTGTGCTACTATGCAACCACGCGTATTATTGTACTTTTACTACCGAGTAGTTCAACAGTATTAATGGTAAAATTTCCGCCGTTATTTTCAATAAAATATTTTTGTCATTTTCTCAATTCGACAATAATTTTGTTGTGAGGTCCACCAATGATTGTGCCGTTGTATGAATATTCCCTGTTAAAACGAATATTCCCCGACCAATCGAATATTATGTACAACTTGCGTACTTTGCAAAATTTATAAATACACAACTATAACATTATATCAAATTTACTCCATAATATTCAAAAATGATATTTATAGAAAATTCATCTTTATTCAAAAAGTTGGGGTCTTACAACGGGTGCTGGTGCTGACGTCTTTCCATCATTGTTGAATCTACTCTTCTTGAAATGTCCATTCTTATTGTTTTGGCCCTGATTACCACCGAAGTGGTTACCACTTCTAGCCTGTTGATTCCCTCCACGCTTGTTGTCACCGCTTCGATGACTTCTCTCACTGGTATTATCATTTTGCCGGCTGTTCTCTTTTGGTTGCGTTGTCTCATTATTGCGCTCTACTAACTGAGCCCTATTTACAACATCTAAATACAAACACAGTTTATGAGAAATAAGATGTTGACGTTTCTCCGGCTTTAAACCTCTGAAAAACATCCGCGTCATTCTCTCTTCATTATCCACCAAGTGGGACGCAAACTGAGACAACACGGCAAACTTATCTTCGTACTGCAACACGGTCATATTATTCTGCTCCAACTTGATGAACTCTACCTCTTTTATGTGACGAATACTTTCGGGAAAGTACTTGTCGTTGAATAGTTCTTGGAACTTCTCCCAAGACATCTTAAGTGCGGCAGGTTGAGTACGCTTTACCGATTCCCACCAGTAATCTGCCTCTCCTCGCAACATAAAGGCGGCAAAGGGAACCTTTTACTCCTCGGAGCATCCCAAGACATCAAATATCTTTGTGATCTACTTTATCCATGCTTCCGCCTTAAGTCGTTTTGGCTCTCCAATAAACTCCAGTGGTCCCAAATCCTTGAATCTGCTTTAGCGGTGTTGTCCAGGAAGTTTCGGTGTTTCCACCTACATTTTGGATAGGAGCCGCTCTCGCCTGCTGTTGCATGAATTTGCTAAAGCCTCTGAACATTCCATCATTCATCATTTGGTCAGTGTTGTTGTTTGAATGAGGATTGTCGCCTTTCTAATGCATATTATCCTGATTATTGATATGTGGTGAATCAACGGTCGCCTGTGCTCCATTGCTATTCTCAACATTCTCGGATATCATTTTCAGATACTTCTACAAAAAAAAGGTTAATTGACATGTAACATATTATCCATATATTCTGACCGACCAATTAAATACCAAATAAACTTAAGTAGGTCATACTAGCGAAGGAATTCCCCGTCTCTCCCCTCCTAGTTCTATTCTCACATCTTAGCCAGAGATCATAACCCTAAGCTTTGATACCAACTGTGACGCCCCCAAAATTGCTATACATCACTTATTCTGAGTCACCAAATACATGGTACAAAATTCAAATACAACTTAATTATACAACAATTGGGTAAAATACGACTAAACATATGATGTGAGTTTTAATACAAATATTGTCATCTAGATAATATACAAACTCAATGGGGTCCTCATTACATTTATTATCACATTATTTCATAGAATAATGAGGACTATTAATGCTATTATCTGGACCATCACTCTGTTCCCCGACTAGTCCCTGCTACGTTCTCATTTCTTGAAGAGAACAATGAAAGCAAAAGGGTGAGCTCAACTAGTCCAGTAAAAAATATTATGACTAAGATAATGCAGAATAAATTATCATTAGCCTTCAACAGTGTTAAACTGATAAAATATAACAAACATCAAGCTTAACTGCAGCGGAAAAAGAAATCCATTAGAAGAGTCAAGTAGG
Source organism: Panax ginseng (assembly GCA_020205605.1). NCBI lineage: Eukaryota > Viridiplantae > Streptophyta > Magnoliopsida > Apiales > Araliaceae > Panax > Panax ginseng. The sequence goes on from CM035143.1 coordinate 103,996,211, forward strand.
GAATAAAATCTACTATCTTCTATGATTTAAAAGGTTTTTCATGACTTTTATCGCTGAGACTCAGCTTAATAAATATTCCACATCATCCATGCACTACGGCCAATAATATTCATTAGTATCACAACCACAAATTATCCATTCACCATAGCCAAGGTTATTCGTGTATTCATCAATGGTCATGATCATGCCAACAACTGTCCATCAATGCACTATGGGTCAATGAGGACTTTTTCCACATCATTTGTAACATTACGGTCATGATTACACCGAATAATTCCTGGTCATAATCATACCAAGTCCATCTATGCACTACAGGCCACAGATAACTTTCAACATAATATAAACATGAGTATGATGACAATGATATAAGAATTCAATAAAACAAGTTCAAGAATTAATTTATCTAGGAACTAATAATGTCCAAATTGTCAACATGATACTTATTTGTAGAGTAACACTCAAGAATGCTCAGAAGAATATTTCCATGAAAAGATACTAGATGAAGCGTAAATATCAAAGATATTCCACTAATTTCATGGAGTATAGAAGTCAAAACTTTAACCAATTGAGTATAATAAAGAATGGAATAACAAAAGAATTCACCAGGCATGCGATAGACCCTTATGACATGATTATTCCAATGTAATAATAAAATAATAAAAACCAGTCACGCAGCAGAACGCATGCTAAGCGATATATTCAACAGAATAATAAATAATGGAACCAGGCCATGCATAAACGCACCGACAAGATCTTCCAACGTAATAATAAATAATGGAACCAGGTCATGTAAAACGCATGCATGTGATGTTCCAACAGAATAATAAACAACGGAACCAGGTCATGAGTAAACGCACCGACAGGATGTTCCAACAAAATAATAAATAATGGAATAACAGAAGAATTTCATCCAAGTATAGGGTGTCCCGCATATACAAGTTATTCCATCAGAATAATAAAGAATGGAATAACAAAAGAATTTCACCAATAAGAAAGAAGGAATACCCTAACGAGTACAACAAATAATATCCCTTCTGTAAAAGAAGAGTATTTTGACCGGTAGTAGGCGAGGATATACTCAAAAAACTTGCACTACGCTTCAAAGCTTTCTTAAACTCTAAAGAAATACGCTCAAGATTATAGGTGAAGAACTCTCTTTATAGTTTCTCTCTCTAGCGTTTCAAAGAATTAAGTAAGAACTAATGAAGGAATGAGCTTCTATTTATAGAAGAGTGGACCGTGATAAGAACTAATTCATGAACGGTCCAGATTGATTTACTTTAAACGGATTTTATTCAGATTGGTTTACAATAAAATATAATATATTTTATTTATAATCTAATAAAACGAATAACTTTATAAAAGTATTTTATTTTATATAAAAAGATTTTACTATGCAAACACTATGCAGGCAGTATGCAAACACTATGCATAATAAAATATAATATATTTAATTATTGTCTAATAAAATGTATAACTTTATAAAAGTATTCATTTTATATAAAAAAATTTTACTATTAGTCTAATAAAACGAATAACTTTATAAAAGTATTACATTTTTTATATAAAAAACTTTTTCATTTTATTACATTAATAATATTAATAAAACAAAATTCATCATCATTATTATAATTCACAATATTAATCGACTGTGTCGTTTCCGGAAAGAGGGGCTTTCCAATAAGGATTTCTCCCCATTGGCGCCAAGTGATTAGGTGACCAAACCTCTCCTTGATGAACTTCTGACATCGTTAATATTGCAAATAATAATATTAATAACTTTGTCATGTCAATTATTGATTATAAAATATTGACAATAATTGAATAAAATAACGTGAGATACTATGCAGCAATTACTGTAACAATAATTGAACAAAACTAAGTGACTTCTCACGTAAGCATCAATAATCAATATTGTGTGCTACTGTACAACTACGCGTATTACTGTACTTTTAACACCGGGTGTTTCAACAGTTAATGATAAAACTTCCATCATTATTTTCATAAAGTATTTTTGTCGTTTTCTAAATCCGACAATAATTCCGTTGTGGGGTCCACCAATGATTGTGCTGTTGTATGAATATTCCCTGTTAAAACGAATATTCCCTGACCAATCGAATATTATATAACAACTTCATGTGCTGAAAAATTTATAAATATTACCCACAACTATAACATTATATCAAACGCATTCCATAATATTCAAAAATGATATTTATAGAAAATTCATCTTTATTCATAAAAGTTGGGGTCTTACAGCGAGGCCTCGTTCGCACCTATATACATAGGGTTTGAATTTGTGTAAAAATTCAGTTTTAAACAAGATATTGCGTTGATGTTTTACAAAAGAGGTTTTTCAAACCTTTGTGCTCTATAGTACTTGTGACGCCCCCAAAATAGGTATACATCACCCATTCTGAATCGCCAAATACATGATACATAAACAAATACAACTTCAGTAATACAATTATCGTGCAAAATATAACAACACATATACTGTGAGTTTGAATACAAATATTGTCTAATAGACAGTATAAAAACTCAAAAGGAGTCCTCATTACAATTATTGATACACTATTTTACAAAATAGTGAGGACTACTAAAACAACTATCTTGAATCATCACTCCATACCCTGACTAGTTCCTGCTAAATTCTCTCCTCCTGAGAAGAACAATGGAACAAAAAGGAAAAGAGTGAGCTCAACTAGCCCAGTAAAGAATATTATGACTAAGATAATATACAACAAATTATCATTACTCTTAAACAGGGAAAAATCTAATAAAATATAATAAACAACAAGTTTTAGATCAACAACTGCAGCGGAAACAACAATCCATTAGAAGAGTCAAGAAGAGAATGAATTATACTATCTTCTAAGAGTTATAAGTTCATCACCAATATTTTATCCCTGTAACATCAATCAATATACATCTTGAATCAAATATTGATCTTTGCACTACAGGCCAAAGATATTCATTTGTATCACCAGTTGGTCATGTTCATTTCAACACCTGTTCATCTTTGCACTACGGGCCAAAGATATTCATTATGTAATTATTCATCTTTGCACTGCAGGCCAGAGATATTCAATAATATCATCATTTAGGACTAAGGACGATGAAAAATATCTTAAAGAAAATGAATCTAGTGAGATAAAAGAAACAAATATTAGGGATTCGTATTACAGTTTATCCAAGTTCAATAATACTCCATAATAACCAATTGTGAAGCAGATTTCAAAAATAAAGATCAAAACATGGATACAATCAAAGATAGTAACCATAATAGACATCTTGGACAAACAGGAGAAAATTTCATTTTTCGGTAAATAGTGTCGTATTCGTGAATAGTGCCGTATACGTGAATTGTAACCCCGACACAAAAAGGTAGAAATTCCACAATAAAATCCATACCAATATTTTGGTATAATGATATTGAAAGAATAACATCATTAGGAAGAAAATAACATCCCTTACCTTAAAATAACAGTATTATTGATCAGAATATCGGGTGTAAAGCCGAAGGAACTTGCACTGAATAGCAACTCTCAAAGTATCTAAATACTCACAAAATACTCTCGATAATATAGAGAGAAACAAAACTTGCTTCTGGTGTGATTTTCAATTCTAACTAAGCACCCTATTTATAGGAAAATGCTAGAACGCCAAAGGAGACTAAATAAATAAAATAATATTATTTTTATTCTCATCTTCTACGCATGCTTCAATTGAACAAGCTTGCAATCCATCTTTGAAAAAAATAGCAGCCCACGTATTTTCAAAAAACAAAAGTGGGTCCCAAAACTTCAATAATTCATAATAAATAGCCCTTTATCAGAAAAATACGAATTTAATATAGGAAATTAAATTCTCTACAACTTTGTAAGTTTAAATTTTTCCAAATTCCAAACAGAAAATATCTAAAATCCATATACGGACAATTTTTAACACCTCTTATTCCAACAAAATACTGATAAAACACCTCAACATTTATTCCTTCATTTATAACCACATAAAATAAATATATCCATCATTTATATCTACATAAAATAAATATTTTCTTATCATATAAATCAATAATTAATTATTCACAAATAATATTACAGAATCACAATTATGATAACCAAGGTCGTTCCTATGAAAGAGGGGGCTTTCCGATAAGGATTTCTCCTTATTGGCGCGCAATTAGATGACCAAACCCCTTTCCTAGACAGAACTTCCTTAGACATTGCCAATAATTCTATCTAACAATATTATTCAAATAATATGAATTATTGATCTGATAATGGAGATACTGTGAAATGACAATTATTGAAACAACAATAATATAAAATATTAACGCAACAATTATTGAACCAATAAAATAAAATATTGAACGGTAATTACTGTAACAATTATTGAGTAGTGACTTCTTACGTAAGAATCAATAATTCAAAAATACTGTACAATACCGTGTGCTACTTTGCAACCACGTGTATTACTGTATTTTAACCACTGGGTATTCCAATAGTGTTAACGGTAACCATTACGCCGTTATTTATAAAAACTCAAACTTGTCGTTTTCTTCATCCGATAATTATCCATTATGGGGCCCACAAATGGCTGCGCTGCCGTACGAATATTCCCCGACAGAAAGAATATTCCACGACCAAATGAATATTTCCCGACAAAATGAATACAATATAACCACTTGCTTATTTTTCAAAATTTGCACATTTCACCCATAACCAAAGTATTATATCAAATTAACACTTTATTATTCAAAATAATAAATAGAGGAAATTTGATTTTATTTATAATAAGTTGGGGTCTTACAACCTCCCCTCCTTATGAAATTCTATCCTCAAAATTGACGTACATACCTGGTGTTTCGAAAAAGGTGAGGATGCCTCATTTTCATTTCAGATTCCAACTACCAGGTCATTTCTTCAATAGCATGGTTTCTCCATAAAACCTTAACTAGTGGTATAACCTCTGTGCTTAGGACATGCTCTTTCATATCAAAGATCTTAATAGGTACCTCCCCGTACGTTAAATCTTCAGCTATCTCGTCTGGTTCTAACTCAATAATGTGGTTCGGGTCTTTAACATATTTACGAAGCATAGATACGTGAAACATATTATGAACACGAGTCATGCTTAGAGGTAATGCAAGTCTATAGGCCACATTTCCTATTCGGTCAAGAATCTCAAATGGACCAACAAATCTTGGATTGAGCTTTCCTCTCTTCCCAAATCTGGTAACTCCCTTCCATGGAGCAATACGTAACAATACATGATCCCCAATAATAAATTCCACGTCCTTTCGATGAAGATCCGCATAACTCTTTTGTCGATCTTGTGCCGTTTGTATACGTTGTCGAATTGTTTAGATCTTTTCTGTAGTTATGCGTACCAACTCTGGTCCAAACAACGTTGCTTCACCCACCTCGTCCCAGCATACTGGAAAATGATATTTTTGTCCATACAATGCTTCCAACGGAGCCACGCCTATACTTGCCTGATAACTGTTGTTGTAGGAGAATTCCACTAATGGTAGGTACTTATCCCAACTCCCTTTGAAATCTAGGACACAGAGTCTTAATAGATCTTCAAGAGTTTGAATAGTCATCTCTTATTGCCCGTCCATTTGAGGATGGTATGCCGAACTGAATTGTAAATCTGTGCCCATAGCTTTCTGCAAGCTAACCCAAAATCGTGAAGTGAATCTTGGGTCACGATCCGAAACTATGGATACTGGCATGCCATGCAATCTCATAATCTCATTTACGTACATACTAGCAAGATGTTCAAGGGAATAAGTCTCTCGTATAGGCAAGAAATGGGCCGACTTGGTTAATCTATCAATAATAACCCAAATCGCATCTATGCCTTGAGAAACCTTTGGAAGACCTGTAACGAAATCCATAGTAATGTGTTCCCACTTCCATTTTGGAATCTCAAGTGGTTGCAATGGACCCTTTGGCACTTGATGCTCTGCCTTTACATGTTGACAAGTTAAACACCTCAAGATAAACTCTGCGATCTCTCTCTTTATATTGTTCCACCAAAATGTATGTCGAAGATCATGATACATTTTGGTACTCCCAGGATGCATTACAAACGGTGTGTTGTGTGCCTCCATCATGATTTTATGCTTCAAGTCAGAATCGTTAGGAACACAAAGTCTTGAGTTGACTCGAAGTATTCCTTCTTCATCGATTCTTGCTTCTGGAATAGCACCTTCTTGCACTTTCTTCTTCATACGCATCAGTTCCATGTCCGTAGGTTGAGCATCTTTAACTTTATCGATTAAAGTCGGTTCAACTTGTATATTTGATATCTTCATGTGGGTACTTAGAGCCTTTACCTCTATCTCCATCCTTTGTAAGTGATATAAAATGAACCTTTGTGTTAACAACATTGTACTCGTACCCGCATATGATCTTCTACTCAATGCGTCAGCTACCACGTTTGTTTTTCCAAGATGATATTGGATGGTGTGATTGTAATCTTTAAACAGCTCGAGCCAACTTCGTTGCCGCATGTTGAGTTCCTTTTGGGTGAAGAAATATTTGAGGCTTTTATGACCTGTATAGATCTCTACTTTCTACCCATACAAGTAGTGTCTCCAGATCTTTAATGCAAAAACGACTGCTGCCAACTCCAAATCATAAGTAGGATAATTCCTCTCATATTCTTTGAGTTGTCGCGAGGCATAGGCTATGACTTTCCCATGTTGCATGAGAACACATCCTAACCCTTTGCCTGAAGCATCGATGTAGATAACAACTCCATCCGAACCAGATGGTATTGTCAGAACAGGTGCCAAAATGAGTCTCTTCTTGAGCTCTTGAAAACTCTTCTCACAATCCTCGCTCCAACCGAATTTTGTATCTTTACAAGTCAGCTGAGTTAATGGAGTAGCGATTCGAGAAAATCATTCCACGAATCTCCGATAATATCCAGTTAAGTCAAGAAAGCTACGTACTTCGGTCACCGACTTCAGTTGCTCCCAACTTTGTATTGCTTCAATTTTCGTCGGGTCGACAGATACTCCATGTTTTGACACCACGTGCCCAAGGAACGCTACTTCCTCAAGCCAGGACTCGCATTTCTTCAGCTTGGCATATAACTTGTTATCACGAAGCCTTTGCAGTACCATATTCAAATGGTGCTCATGATCTTCACGGCTTTTGGAATAGATGAGGATGTCATCAATAAAGACAACAACGAACTGATCCAAATATTATTTGAACACACGGTTCATCATAGCCATGAAAGCAGCATGAGCATTAGTCAATCCAAAAGACATGACTAAAAATTAACAATGCCCGTTACGAGTTCTGAAGGCAGTCTTTGGAATATCCTCAGTTTTAATCTTCAGCTATTGATATCCAGAACGAAGATCGATCTTTGAAAAGAATTCACTACAAAAAAAACTGTCATTGCCGACGGCCACTGCCGTCGCCTATGACTATATTGTCGTCGACATTGATGTGACGCCCCCAAATCCGAGTATCTTTTAATCCGACAGATGGTGCTCCACGATACTACAATCCATACAATCATTCCATTGAGATAACAACAAAATGAGTGTAATTACCATCTTTGTATTATATTTATAATAAATCCTTTCCCAGGTTCATTAACCGAATACATTCGTTGTTCTTCATAAGTATATTACATACAAATACACTAGTCTATTACAGGATGATTAATTGTCCATCTTAGCCTTGCCTTTATCTCTCTTAGAACTCTCAGTTCGTTCGGCTTTAGTTGCAAACATATGGTTCAAACAAGAATGAGCATAACTAGCTCAGCAAGTCTTAACAAAGAATCATATGATTATCACCTTAACAATTACATGCTTTATTTTTGTATCTGAACAATTATCTACAAAGCACTATGAAACATTTAACTAGTACTTCTCATGTCATAATAATAATTCCAAAGTATATATAATAGCTTAGGAATGATGAACCGGTCAATAGACCATGAACATACCCTTTTCGTTTTCATACTTGAAAAGGATATTCGGTACTAAGGCCATCCACCCATCTTTACTTACGAGCACTTCTAGGTGATCAGCCTATTGTACTCTATGTTGATCAACACTCTTACGTTAAACGTATTTACGCTTAACATTTGGCAACCTCGTGTACCCATCGAATAATCGATGAAAAATACTTTTGTTTGTACATAGACAAACTTACCTTCTCATCCGTACCAAATACTTGGTATAGGATAGCGTTAAAAGTTCTATATCGAAAGACTTGTAAACAATTCAATCAATCCTTCAATACTTGTCTAGCTAAGTTAAAACATGCATCGACTCTTTCTTTAATACCATTCATGCATTGTATAACATGCATCACATAAAACTTGACTAACACGAAGGTTAGGCAAGCATTAAGAAAGACTTGCCTTTAAGCGTCTTCGAATAATCAATTCAAAAATTCTCAGTCTTTATAGGATCTACATGATATATTCACATAACACACTGTAATTAGTTATCACCCAAACTAACTTTATTGTCTATAACCAACTTCTTTCTCTTCTATGTCTTATTTGAATTAACTTCATTATTAAAGTCGATTTGACTTTCTCTACTTCATTATGGTTCATTAACATTTTTACGTTACTAACCGACATTTGATCATTATTGGTTAAGTACCAACGTTGAACGTCATGTACAGTTTACTTATTACATTCTCGCGTTCTTCGTTTAATTTCTATTTAAACCTTCCTGAATCTTCTTACATTATCACCTTATAAGTGATTTAAGTTCAGTCTTATTATGTACATTAAGTACCTTCAATGTCTTACCTTAAGTCTACATTCAAATGGAACAAAACTTAACTTGGTCAACATTTTTCATCACGTTACGTGTGCGCCGACATCCTTTGTATTCTAGTGGCGTTGTGGCGTTGAGTTAGCGGTACTACTCGGTAGTCCGGCACTACAAAGACGACCACTTTGTCTTGCTTTTGGCGCTACTGCCAGTGTCTCAGTACCAGGATTGGCCAAAATAGTCCACTTTTCTAACGAAACTCCTGGCTTCCTAATTTGTTCGTTATACATCCGAATTGACCCATTCGAAAGCCTACAACTCACAAATTACATCCTTTACGTGTTCATATAAGAATTTCACATTTTTGAATCCGTTAACTCAGAATTCACCTTTGAGTTCATTTTTAAGCGTTCGTTTAACGTTTTTGACCATTCAATACTCGTTTTCTTCGTTATAAGTCGGAATGTGACGATTCTTTTGCTAACGACTCTTAATTACCTTATCTCACATGTTGACATTGGAAACCATCGTTTTCAAGTCACACGGCAACTTTTGACCTTTAATCCGGGCTTTTTACGTTTTCGACGTTTAACGTCTATTTTCACAAAATTGGTCATAACTTCGTTACTCGTGTTCTATAAGCCAAATCAAATGGAAAACTCCATTGATTCATCATAGTCGTCCTAACCAAACAATAGGCACATTCCTTAGCTATAACGGTTTTCAAAACGTTCATTCATAATTAAGTTAACGTTCAAGACTTTTTACGGTTTTAACTCACGTAAATACTTATGATTTCTATTTGGTCATGATCTATCAATGATTTGGTCATTAATAGACATCCTTATATCTCCTCAATAAACATGCTCCACCAATCTATGATTCTTCTACGAGAAAGAAATCGAAAAAGATGAAGATTACGGTTTATGAGAATTTACCTTTGAAGAAATTAACGTTCTTGATAAATGTCTATTAGTTTGCTTGAAAGTAGAATGATTAAGCATTTCTAGCTTTTCTCTCTCTCAATATAGGTTGAACAAGATTTTCACAACAACAAAAGCTCAACCTTAGCTTTGTATTTATAGAAAACCAAATGAGGGGCAATATTGTCCAAATGGCACCTCCTTATTATTGCACCTCCTTTATCAACTTTGTCACCAAGTAAAGTACTTGGTGAGCAAGTTGCCTACCTTGCTTGGCCACCAAGTGGCCGGCCAACTCTCTAATGGATCCTCCCATGGGTTGCCCCATGGGTTTTACCCATCACATGACCCACCAGTTCGACCCGCGGTTTACTTTTTGATTGGGCTTGACATAACTTAATATTGGGCCTTAACTTGGGTTTGAACACTTAATTCATTGAGCTTGCTATTGGTTTAAGTCCAATTAGATTATACCAAACCCTTAACTCATACTCCATTAATACGTCTCGTATTCTACATGTATAACTCACGTATTCTCTTCGTCTAATACTCATATAATAATTGTATTATACGTCGTACTATTCTTCATACTATACTCGTATTCATACTAGCATAATATTCGTATTTTATATGTATACTCATCCAAACGACTATATGCATTTCATTTACCTTCAGAAACCTCTTTCACAAACCCTTAGGTTTTACGTCCGCAAGCGAAAACTTCATTTTTCACAACGGAATTATTATTGGATATTCCATACTATCTTCATATTCTATCATTACGCGTTTCTCAAAATTTCAAACCCTAGCTCCGAACGAAATCCGATGAATAGTGTTTTTACGCAAACATTCTCGAAAAACCTTCGTTTTCGTCATGATAATTCACAGCCATTAATACTAGCACAAAGCCAGAATACTAACCACATTCGTATATTCTAGGTCATAGACCGACCTTCGAACATCTTACTCACATAATAAATCAATTAAATTCATTTAATTCACAGAATCAAATAAAATTTTAATTCATTCAAAATTCTAAGGTATTACTTTTCTCAAGACTTGCTCCTTCCTATCAATAATCTGAATCAGAAGTTCTTCATACGTGAAGTCTTTTTCTACTTGAATAGACTCATATTCTATTACTTGTTTGTAGTCCGGTTTATAAGGACGCAACACAGACACGTGAAATACATTGTGTATTCTTTCCATTTCTGGAGGTAAGGCTACTTCATAGGCTACCTCTCCTACCCTTCTTAAAATCTTAAAAGGTCCTACAAACCTTGGACTTAACAACTGTGACGCCCCCAAATCCTAGTCTCTTTCAACCCGACAGATGGTGCTCCACGGTGCTACAGTTCACATAAACATTCAATTGAAAAAGCCTCAAAAGAACGAAACTGTCTTATATATATTCCAAAACAATACTACCATTCCCCAGGTCCTTTATAACCGTTACATTTGTTCTTGTCATAATATCAAATATTATCATTACAAACCTATACTATTACATAGGTACGCTACAAGTTCGCTTTAACCTTCACTTTATCCTTGTCGAATCCTTTGGTCATATCGTCTAAACTGCAATCATATGGTTCAAGCAAGTGTGAGCATAACACGCTCATCAAGTACAACAATTTCATTTTTAAAAGCATGCTTGAAACATAGGAATCATATATCTTTAATAACCGGATGATAGTTACGAAGTACTATAAATAACTTAAAATAGCATTTCTTTTCCTTCAAAACATTTTGCAATAACAATAATCTGTAATTCATCGATTCTGGTTCAAGACGTGAACGTCTTATAGTCTCTTTGAAAAGGACAACCCGGCACGAAGTCCGTAAGTTCGGCATATCTTACGAGCACTTCTAGGTGATCAGCCTATAGTACTCTATGTTGATCAACACTACATCCATTAAACGTGTATACATTTAAGTTGTGGAAACCTCACGTGCCCATCGAATACTCGATGAAAATACATTTGTTTATTCATATTCAGGCTTACTTTAAATCCGTACCAATTAGTTGGCGTAGGATAGCGTTAGCTATTCTATATTAAAAGACTTGTAAACAGTTCAATCAATCCATCAAGATTAGTCTAGCCGAGTTAAAACGGGCATCAACTCTTTCTTTAAAACCATACATGCATCTCATATCTTGAATCATTTGAAAACCTGGCTAACACGAAGGTTAGACAAGCGTTTAAGAAAAACTTGCCTTCAGCGTCTGCTACAGTATAATTACGTTTCCTTTGAGTCTTTAGAATCTCTACAATATATAATCACATAACATACCACAATAGGTCATGAATGAACATAATAGTTCCTAAAGAATCTTACCCTACTTCTCAATCTAATCCCGTATTAGATTTGTTATTATTGGTTCCGGCTTTCCATCATTCTTACCGACTTATGTCTCTTCCATAACTTAAGTGAAGTTATTTCATTAGTACAACTCGGTTCAAGTTAATTATCCTTCCTCACGGCTTACTAACGTCCTTACGTTATCATCCGAAACTCTATCGTCATTGGTTAAGTATACTTATTGCATATCATTCACGTTCATCTTCAATTGACTTTCTTTAACCCTAAGTAATCATACTTGAGTTTTAATTATTACTTATTAATACTTTATTAAGTCCATTTGTTCGTTACTAAACAATTTCCCTTCATGTTCAACTTGTAACCATTCTTCATTGTCTAAGTTTTATATCGAAATTGAGCTATAATACGGGCTATATTACACTGATGCCATATTACTGGCGTCACCACTTATTGCTCAAAATCCTGCCTCGTGGCGCATGAAAGTCTCAGAAATTATTTGTCATACTGCAATATGAAGTTTCTGCAGGTCTCAAGGCCATTTTGGCGCCATGGCATACTGGGTTATTTGCCTTGTCTTTGGAGCATGGCCTTGACTCAGTGCACCGAACAATTATAGATGATTTTTGACTTAATGAGATTCCCGGCCTCGTAACTTCTTCGTTATAAGTTCGAATTTCTCATTCAAGAGACTACGGTTCACAAATCACATACTCTACGTGTTCATGCATGAATTTTATCTATTCGACTTCGTTTGCTAAAAATTCACCTATTAGTCCATTTTTAACAAAAACGGTAAACGTTCGTGAACGTTCAACGCTCGTTTCTTTGTTCCAAGTCGGAATCCGGCCATTTTTGTGTCTGCAACTCTATAATGCCAAATACGACTTGTCTCCATTGAAAACCAATGTTTCCAAGTTCAATATCAAAATTCGACTTCCATTCCGAGAATTTCACGAATTCGACGATTGTTGTCTAATCGTGAGAATTCCGGCAAAACTTCGTTACTTGAGATTTTTAAACCGTTTCAATTGGATTCAATCCATCATACTATCATCTTGACATACATGCTTTGTTAACTTAGGAATATGATAAGTTATTACTAGTTCATTGTGAGTTTATAATTTATGAAAATATAAATTACTTATATTTTCAATACTCATAACTTATGTCTTCTTTTCATATAACTTATTATGGTTAATGACTTCTATCCATTATTCATGCTTCTTATTATCATACTAACTTAATTTGTATAAACATGTTACAAGTTCTTATTGTAATAACCGCAAATTTTATGACTTAATATTAATATTTATATAAATAGAGCCTGTGATTATTATTTTATAAATGCTTGCATGGCATGAGGTGAGTAATTTTACTGAATTAATTGAACTTTTAATAATTGATAAGATGAGGAGAATTGTGATAAGTTGATGAAATGTCTTGTGGGACTCAATGACGGAATTAGTAAGGAATAAATTACTGAAGGAATGCATTACTAAGTAAAAGATGTCAATAAGAGAGGTGGTGTATAATTAATTTATTTAATTATACCAGAGTAATAATAAATCACTGAATTGGTTTGAAGGCTTATCGGGATAGACTAAATCTTTTATTATTATTTAAGTGGGTAACTTAAATTATGTCCAATAACCCAACTTATTAATAATTATTAAGGTGGTGTATAATTTAGTGTTATTTGGGTAAATTAAATTAATTAGTCTCTTCGCCATAATAATTAAGTATTTACATGATAGAACCTAGCCATGTGAATTATTTTACCCACCCATTTAATTTTCGGCAACCTCATGTTATTATTCCTCATTTAATATTTTTTTTGCAAGCCATGTGACATTTTGTCTACCAATTATTTTTTTCTTGAATTTCATGAGATTTTTACCCATTATTTCTACGAAATTTCATGTCATTTCCCTACCCAATTGATTTTTTTAAGCAATGTTAAGTCTTAATTTCGGCAGCCTTAGAAACTTTTCCATTTTTGGCAATTGCATGGTGACTAAAAGCTATTAGTCTTGAGAAAAATTCTAACAAGCTTAGTTTAGTGAATGGGGTACAAGAAAAAGTGGCTGGCGTGTGTATTGGGTGGTGGTTGGTAGTACTCTAGCATGTGAGGGATGGGATATATTGAGTACTAGGTAGCTATAAAGTTGTTATAGGTAATGGCCAAAGAATACTTTTAATAAATGCAAACACTTTTCCTTGGTCTATATATACCCCTTGCTCTAGAGTTCCTTTAAAAAAAAAAAGAAAGCATGACCCAAGTAGAGAAGGTGGTGTGGTCGGCAGTAGCATTGTTGTTCTTGGCAACCCATTTCTTTTTCTTCAACTAAGGTATATAGAAATTAATTAGTTAAATAAAATTCTTTCTATTTAAATTCTAGCATACATTTTCTTCTTTTAGAAGTAATGTGGATATATTGTATTTCTTGAAAATTTGTATGCTAAATTAATATTTACCATGTGCTTCAAAATAAATAAATTATATTGCATGAATGCATAATGATTTTTGTATAGAACAAAAAAAAAAAAACTTCTTTCCATTTAATTTCTAGTAGACACTTGTTTTTCTTTTAAGGGTAATATGATTTTATGTGTTGTTAGTATGCTAATGTTTGTATGCTAAAACATTGGTTTTGTAGTATGTCCTTAAACTAGATAAATTATTTTTGCAAAAGAGTACATAATTTTGTTGTAGTGAAAAAAAAGCGAAGAAAAGCTAGTAATCATGCATAAATGTAGTTGGTGGGGCGGGTAGGTGCATATATATATTAAGGTGATATATGATTTTGTTGCTTGTGTCTATACTGCTAAAAAAATAATAATAATAAATAAAATAAAATAAATAAATAATAAATAATAATAATAAAATGAAATAAAATAAATTGTTACTCCATAATGGTCATGGAGGATAAATAAAGTAATATTTAAATGCAACAAGAAGAGTGTTTCTGCAAAGTGGGATGTGTATGTTTATATTTGTTTAATGTCATGTAAAACTCCAAATTAATATAATTAGTTCAGATAACTAAATTGAGCAATAGTTTAATAAATAAATGTTATGTGCTTAGTTTTCTTATTTGTGAGCATAAATGTGTAGCAAGAAATGTAGTATTTTATTTTATGAGAGACTTGTACCTTGAACTAGGATGGCATGCGATTAACAGCTTAAGTGAGTTGGTTTCAACAATCACTAATTTGTACGGCTATATTTTATAGGCAGTACGAGGCAAGTTCATACTTCTTACACTATATACCTTCGAATTGTTGTCTCAAGAAAATATCTGTTTTTATTCGAAAATCATTTATATACCTTGACGTTGTTGCAAGCATTGGACTTATCGTTCTTAAATGCATTATAAAAATTGTCTAAGCCTTTGATTCGACTAGACTATTATTTTGTGTTAAAGCTATCCAAACCAATTGACTTGGTGCGGACTATCGTAATCTCATCGAGATGAACAACCCTCATTGAAGGGAAATATATATGGTCGGAAACCGACGTATGCATACCTAAGTATGATTAAATGTTATGCATAACATAGGGTACTTTAGGTCGATCACCGTTGTACTTTCGCTTATATTGGATTACAGTGTAATACTGATAATTCTAGTAAGAGTTCTTAGTCCTTAGTGACTGCTCAGTACTCATTCATGTTGAACTTCGAAATAAATCCTAAAATTGTCGATATGCTTCAGTCTATAATGACACCTATTGAATACTCTTGATATTTCTTGATATCCTTGAATGACTTATTGTTATTATACCCTTGAAAGATTTAAATGATATAACTGCTTGTCCTTCTGGCTATATTACTTGCTGAGCAAACTTGTTGCTCATTCTTGCTTCCTAAAACATTACGCTTAAAAGCAGAGCAGCAGCGTGCTTCGTGACGTGACAAGGGAAAGGGCAAGGCGACATAATAACTTAGTCCTTAAGACTAGAAGTATTATTATTATTGTTATGCTTGTTATGATGTATTCAAGAATGACTAAGTTATGTTTATGTTAAGCACTGAATTGTCATAGTAATGGTTACGGTACCTTGGGACGTGAATATTTATATTATATCAATGTAAATTATTCTATTATTTCCGTTGTTAATGATTTAGTAAGATATTCATAGTTGTACGTGATGCACCGAATTCGAGATATGGGTGTCCGAATTTTGGGGGCGTCACACTTATTCGTTCATTATAAGGTCATAACTTTATAAGTATACATAACTTATTCATGATTTATTACGGCTTATTAAGACTTAAGCCCTTTGATTCATTATTTCAACCCCTTCTTAGCATGCTTGTTCTACCAATACCCCCTTCTCTAACAATAGAAGAGAAAGAGAATCAAAACTTAGGAGTACTTACTCTTGATGTTCACTTGCTACACCTTAAACTTCTTCTTGCTTCTTGCTTTAAGAACTCTAGCTTCTCTAGCTTTTTCTCTCAAGCCATTAAGCTATAAGTTGTTGTGGAAAATCTAATAATAGAAGTCTAGCTTTTATGTGCTTATTCTCTCAAGTAAATAAGCTCTCAACTTATTATGTATAAGGTGTTGGAGGAAATGAACAACCAACAAAATGAATTAAGAGCTTCCTATTGATAGGAAATCCTAGATGAGGGCTCAATGGTCATTAAACCATCCACCTCCTTACTATTCATTACCTAGCTCTTAAGTAAACTTGTTCCCCACAACACTTGCTCACCACTCTTATTTCTTGGTTAATACTTAACTTAGCCATTAAGCTACTTGTTTATCACTTAAGCACTTTGTGTGCTCACCACACTTACTTAGCCTCTAAGTTTACTTGCTCATCACGTTGGATCATCCATGGTTTGCTCCATGGGTTTAAACCATTTCATAACCCATTGGTTCTTACTTTGGGCTTTAGCTTAATTAACTTAACTTAATCATTTTGGGGTTACATTAATTTACTCTGGGCTTTACATTACAAATCCTTAGGCTTGCATATTAATTCTATTGGACTTAACCAATAAATCATATTGGACTTTAATACTTCCTACACAATCCTACCAATTCATTTCTTTTGGCTTAAAGCCTTATAACATATATTATACGTATAATTTTCGTACTCTAATTCGTATACTTAGTCAACATATACGACATACCATTATTCATACGTACTCGTATAATAACTCATATAGTATTCGTATTCCTTACCTCTTACAATACCTACGTATAATACGATCATCGCTTAATTCATTACATACATTTAAATTCCTTCTCGAAAGTTACATTTCCTAAATGTTAGGTTTTAAGTCCACAGGCGAAATATTACATTTTTCATAACTGAAATATTATTGGATATTCCATCTCACATCCATATTCTATCGTTACGTATTTCTCGGAAGTTCAAAAATAATTCCCGAGCAGAAATGCGTGAATAGTGTTTTTTAGAAAATTCCTCGGAAAGCTTTTATTTTCGTCTTGGAAATTCAAACACTTTAATCCTACCACGTAGCCAAAATCCTACAATGTTTTGACATTCCTAGGTCAGAGAACGATGTTTGATTAGCTTGCTCCATAAATAATCAATTAATTCCTTTAATAAAAATAAAAATTTAATTCTCAAAAATCTTATTTTCTCGGGCGTTACATTCTTCTTTCCTTATAAGGATTCTGTCCCCAGAATCTCGCTAATAATACGTACACCACACAGGATAATTTTCCTTTATTTTAATCTCGAATTCCCATAATGCTTCTTCGATATTGGGGTTCTTCAATTTCACCTTCATCAAAGGTATTATCTTTTTACACATGACTTATCACTTCCTGTTAACAATTGAGTTGGAAGTTAAACACTTACTAACACATTTCTCTATTTTTATATCATCTTTGTTATCCTTTTAACTCGGACTTATATGGAACTCAAATTCCTCCCTCAAAATAAGACTATACTTAGTCTTCTACTTATCCTGCATCATCTTCTTCATTCACTTATACTCCTTGTTACCTAATTGTACTTAATAGACTCGGTCCGTTATTGTGGATTGAGTCTATGTTTTGAATAACATTTCTATCGTTTCATTATGTAATTTAAATTCTAACTCCACTCCCGCCATCTCCGTTATTAACTCATTCTGAGTCATTAACATCGATAGTTTTTCTTACCCTTCCTATTTAACGCGTCGGCTTCTACGTTTACCTTCCTTGAATGATATAAGATATCCTAGTCCTCTTTCTACTGCATATTCAACTCCTTCTGTGTGGAGGTATACCTCAGACTCTTAGAGTCCTTGTATATCTCATTTTTTTTTTCCGTATAATTACTATCTTCTGATTTTTAATTTAAAAACTACAACTGTCAATTCTAGATCATAAGTAGGATAGACCTCCTCATAATCCTCTAACTGGCGTGATGCATACACAATGACATTGCCATGCTATAAGAGCATGCAATCATGTCATCTATGCAAACATCGAGATACACTACAAAATTCCCCGTATCATCTGATGAAGACAATACAGGTGCCGCAATTAACATTTCTCTTACATCCTGTGATGCTAATGGTACCTCCTCTTTCTTTCTTACTTCCAATAGACTATACCCCGTACACAAATCTATCTTTGGAAAAATTATTTGCCCATCTTCAACTGATCAAATAGATCATCGATAATGGGCCATGGGTATTTAGCCTTAACCGCTAACTTACTCTTATTACGTTAGTCGATACGCAACTGTAACAACTCATCCTCTCCCTTAACATCCTACTAACTTACGTCAAGGTTAGACGATAAGGCATCTCGGTGTTTTCTTATCGCAAATTACTACCTTTGGTTTTCAGAAAAACTCAAGATTCACACTTTTCTTATAACTATTTATTATAGCTCTATGGTTAATCAACCCGTTCCTATTGAGAATTTCTCCAAATTCTCTCAACTTTATTATCCATGAAATCATTTCCACGAATACAATTAACAAAAGTTATTTCCTCTTCCTCTACCTTAATATTTTAAAGGTATTTATACTCCCTTTTAGACAGACTCCTAGATGAGTCTTTCCACCTGTTTTATACGCTCTGATCCTACGCTTAGGATCCCCTTGTCCCAATCCAGTATTCCTGGAGTTATAATTCTTTCTTATTGGCATACTGCCATTGGCATTCTCTATCTTGGTTCCTCTCTCTCCCTTGCTCTCATCTTTTCCCTCTTTGTGGTATTGAGTCTACAACTCACTATCACCTTATGCTATAATCACCTTCTCCAGAATGATCCCATAGGAAACACTCTAGATCACCAAAATCCCACTATAGAGCTAGGGTTTCAGGCCCTACTCCAACCTACGAGCCTTCACCTCCTCCGTGCCACTTGATGTGAAACAAACCTTGCCAATTCATTTGAATTTGGTCACGTACTGGGGAAATATCATATCCCCTTGCTTAAGTTCTAAGAATTCAATCTCTATCCTCCCTCACATATTTGTAGGGAATTAATTCTTAAAGAAAACCTTCTTGAATCTTTTCAACGTTACCTCATCTGCTCTAACCCCACCCTGGTGAGCCTTCTACCAAAACTTGGCTTCACTCTTCCTCGTGTAAGTCACAAAAGAAAACTTTTGCATCTCACCTACGCTTGTAATAACAAATGCCTTCTCTATTTCTTTTACCCTGGTATAGGCCTCGATTGGGTCCGTCGTTCCTTTGAACTTCGGCGGACCTATGCTTTTAAACTCTTTAAAGGTAATCGTTCTAACTACCTTAGGTTTCGCGGTTACACTACCCCCAGTTTGGGTAAATGTAGTCGTTAATAACTTAACGAACTCTTGCATAGGGTTGTTTTGACCCCATTAATTATCATTACGTGATTCTGTTTCTTGATTACGTTATCTTCTCTGTGGCGGCATTTTCTAATTAAACAAATAAAATTTCATTATTATCTATTTACTTACTTTGTTATTATTCCCCACATACAACTCATACCATGCAAAGAACATTTAATAAAAACTTATTTATATTCATATGCTTCTTCATAGTTTGAAACTATTTACAACTGTTTTCATAGCCAAAAGCTATTACATTTTTATCCCGTAATTGAACTTCACAAAAGTTGGGATTTACAAAAAGACTACCCTTTTAAACAAAAGAGGGTTTTACGCCACTACTCATATTTTTATAACTCTAACATTCTAATAATGCATAACAGCATTCTCGTGTTTCTCATTCGCAATCATTACTACAGTATCCCGATTAATAGTATGACGGGTCTGTCCTGACTCATTGGAATAACAAGCAACCTTCATCTTGAAATCCTTATGAGCGCTCTCATGGATGTAAGACATCCAGGCTATCTTCCTGGTCCTTCTCCCAAGTTCTCTACTAAGCTCATCGACCTCCTTCTTAAAATCCCTAGCCTTATTTATCATAAGTACCTTCTCCTCATGCTCTCGACTCAAAATCGTCACGAGCTCCTTCGCTACATAAAGAGCACTAATCTCTTCATTCTGCTTCTCATACAATCGCACTCGCCAGGCATTCTTGTCATATACGCCGATACAATTCTTCCATCAGATCCGGAGGTGATGACTCAATGTAGGTACCACCGTAGTAACCGATGTTACCTCTCTTTCTTCCTCTATATCATTCATCATACTAAGGTATGACGATATATCCATCTCTCCCTCGGAGTAGTCTTCCTCGGAAAAGTACTCCTCTGCCTCCGACTCCTCTAGAATCACTAATGGTACCTCCGCCACCAAAGATAGTATTGTGCTCTACACTTGCTCACAAGCTCTTCGCTCACCACGGGCATATCTCTATACATCAAGCTATCAATCGACATACTACAATAACACACATGTTGATTAGTACATAACATACAATAGTATAAGCACAAATCATATTTAATTTATTTAGGGTTACTTTCCATCTTTTAAATCTTTCGGTACTAAGTTTCCTCAATACCTTATTGACTCATTCAACTTAAGAAAAGCTCGAGTTTGCTTCATTCGGACTTCTCTTCCTTAATGAGGTTATTAGCCTAAGGTTCTTCCCCCCTTAAGTTATATAACCTAAAGCTTTGATACCAACTGTGACGCCCCCAAATCCTAGTCTCTTTCAACCCGACAGATGGTGCTCCACGGTGCTACAGTTCACACAAACATTCAATTGAAAAAGCCTCAAAAGAACGAAACTGTCTTATATATATTCCAAAACAATACTACCATTCCCCAGGTCCTTTATAACCGTTACATTTGTTCTTGTCATAATATCAAATATTATCATTACAAACCTATACTATTACATAGGTACGCTACAAGTTCGCTTTAACCTTCACTTTATCCTTGTCGAATCCTTTGGTCATATCGTCTAAACTGCAATCATATGGTTCAAGCAAGTGTGAGCATAACACGCTCATCAAGTACAACAATTTCATTTTTAAAAGCATGCTTGAAACATAGGAATCATATATCTTTAATAACCGGATGATAGTTACGAAGTACTATAAATAACTTAAAATAGCATTTCTTTTCCTTCAAAACATTTTGCAATAACAATAATCTGTAATTCATCGATTCTGGTTCAAGACGTGAACGTCTTATAGTCTCTTTGAAAAGGACAACCCGGCACGAAGTCCGTAAGTCCGGCATATCTTACGAAGCACTTCTAGTGATCACCTATAGTACTTCTATGTTGATCAACACTACATCCATTAAACGTATATACGTTTAAGTTGTGGCAACCTCACGTGCCCATCGAATACTTGATGAAAATACATTTGTTTATTCATATTCAGGCTTACTTTGAATCCGTACCAATTAGTTGGCGTAGGATAGCGTTAGCAATTCTATATTGAAAGACTTGTAAACAGTTCAATCAATCTATCAAGATTAGTCTAGCCGAGTTAAAACGGGCATCAACTCTTTCTTTAAAACCATACATGCATCTCATATCTTGAATCATTTGAAAACCTGGCTAACACGAAGGTTAGACAAGCGTTTAAGAAAAACTTTTCTTCAGCGTCTGCTATAGTATAATTACGTTTCCTTTGAGTTTTTACAATCTCTACAATACATAATCACATAATATACCACATTAGGTCATGAATGAACATACATAGTTCCTAAAGAATCTTACCCTACTTCTCAATCTAATCTCGTATTAGATTTGTTATTATTGGTTCTGGCTTTCTGTCATTCTTTACATCATTCTTACTAACTTCTATCTCTTCCATAACTTAAGTGAAGTTATTTCATTAGTACAACTCGGTTCAAGTTAATTATCCTTCCTCACGTCTTACCAACGTCCTTACGTTATCATCCGAAACTCTATCGTCATTGGTTAAGTATACTTATTGCATATCGTTCACGTTCATCTTCAATTGACTTTCTTTAACCCTAAGTAATCATACTTGAGTTTTAATTATGACTTAATAATATTTTATTAAGTCCCTTTATTCGTTACTAAACAATTTCCCTTCATGTTCCACTTGTAACCATTCTTCATTGTCTAAGTTTTAAATTCGAAATGGTAATACGGCTATCAGACTTGATCTTGATGTCGCTTACTGCGTCACCACTTATTGCTCAAAATCTGGACTCGGCCGTATGCGAGTCTCTGTTATTTGTCGCTACCGCAGTATGAAGTTTTACAGGTCTCAAGGCCACTTTACGCCAAGTATAGGTTATTTGCCTTGTCTTTGGATAGCCATGCCTCCAACTGCTACACCGATAAATTATAGATGATTTTGACTTAATGAGATTCTCGGCCTCGTAACTTCTTCGTTATAAGTTCGAATTTCTCATTCAAGAGCCTACGGTTCACAAATCACATACTCTACGTGTTCATGATTGAATTTTATCTATTCGACTTCATTTCCTAAAAATTCACCTATTAGTCCATTTTCAACGAAAACGGTAAACGTTCGTGAACGTTCAACGCTCGTTTCTTTGTTCTAAGTCAGAATCCGGCCATTTTTGAGTCCGCAACTCTATAATGCCAAATAAGACTTGTCTCTATTGAAAACCAATGTTTCCAAGTTCAATATCAAAATTCGACTTCCATTCCGAGAAATTCACGAATTCGACGATTGTTGTCTAATCGTGAGAATTCTGGCGAAACTTCGTTACTTGATATTTTTAAACCGTTTTAATTGGATTCAATCCATCATACTATCATCTTGACATACATGCTTTGTTAACTTATGAATATGATAAGTTATTACTAGTTCATTGTTAGTTTATAACTTATGAAAATATAAATTACTTATATTTTCAATACTCATAACTTATGTCTTATTTTCATATAACTTATTATGGTTAATGACTTCTATCCATTATTCATGCTTCTTATTATCATACTAACTTAATTTGTATAAACATGTTACAAGTTCTTATTCGTTCATTATAAGTTCATAACTTATATAAGTATACATAACTTATTCATGATTTATTACGGCTTATTAAGACTTAAGCCCTTTGATTCATTATTTCAACCCCTTTTTAGCATGCTTGTTCTACCAATACCCCCTTCTCTAACAATAGAAGAGAAAGAGAATCAAAACTTAGGAGTACTTACTCTTGATGTTCACTTACTACACCTTAAACTTCTTCTTGCTTCTTGCTTAATAAGAACTCTAGCTTCTCTAGCTTTTTCTCTCAAGCCATTAAGCTATAAGTTGTTGTGGAAAATCTAATAATAGAAGTATAGCTTTTATGTGCTTATTCTCTTAAGTAAATAATCTCTCAACTTATTATGTATAAGGTGTTGGAGGAAATGAACAACCAACAAAATGAATTAAGAGCTTCCTATTGATAGGAAATCCTAGATGAGGGCTCAATGGTCATTAAACCATCCACCTTCCTTACTATTCATTACCTAGCTCTTAAGTAAACTTGTTCCCCACAACACTTGCTCACCACTCTTATTTCTTGGTTAATACTTAACTTAGCCATTAAACTACTTGTTTATCACTTAAGCACTTTGTGTGCTCACCACACTTACTTAGCCTCTAAGTTTACTTGTTCATCACCTTGGATCATCCATGGTTGTCTCCATGGGTTTAAACCATCTCATAACCCACTGGTTCTTACTTTGGGCTTTAGCTTAATTAACTTAACTTAATCATTTTGGGCTTACATTAATTTACTTTGGGCTTTACATTACAAATCCTTAGGCTTGCTTATTAATTCTATTGGACTTAACCAATAAATCACATTGGACTTTAATACTTCCTACACAATCCTACCGATTCATTTCTTTTGGCTTAAAGACTTATAACATATATTATACGTATAATTCTCGTACTCTAATTCGTATACTTAGTTAACATATAGGACATACCATTATTCATACGTACTCGTATAATAACTCATATAGTATTCGTATTCCTTACCTTGTACAATACCTACGTATAATACGATCATCGTTTAATTCATTACATACATTTAAATTCCTTCTCGAAAGTCACATTTCCTAAACGTTAAGTTTTAAGTCCACAGGCGAAATAATACGTTTTCCATAACTGAAATATTATTGGATATTCCATCTCACATCCATATTCTATCGTTACGTATTTCTCGGAAGTTCAAAAATAATTCCCGAGCAGAAATGCGTGAATAGTGTTTTTCAGAAATTTCCTCGGAAAGCTTTTATTTTTGTCTTGAAAATTCAAACACTTTAATCCTACCACGTAGCCAAAATCCTATGATGTTCTGACATTCTTAGGTCTGAGAACGACGTTCGATTAGCTTGCTCCATAAATAATCAATTAAATTCCTTAAATAAAAATAAAAATTTAATTCTCAAAAATCCGATTTTCTCGGGCGTTACAACTTTCCTCTCTTCCCAAAATGTATCTTCCCTTTCCAAGGCGATATTTTAGAAAAACATATGAACCTAATTCAAATTCCCTCTTCTCTCGATGAGGATATGCATGCTTCCTTTGTCTATCTTGAGCTGCTACCAATCGAGTTCGTATTAGCTCAACCATGTCTGCCGTTTGTTGTACCATTTCAGGTCCCAACATTCGACGTTCACCTACTTCATCCCAGCAAAGTGGTGTTCTGCACTTCCTTCTATACAACACTTTGTAAGGCGGCATGCCTATACTAGCGTGAAAATTATTATTGTAAGAAAATTCTACCAAAGGTAGATGTTTGTCCCTACTTCCCTTGAAATCCATGACGTATGATCTTAACATATCTTCTAGCATTTGAATTGTTTGTTCACTTTGTCCATCCATCTGTGGATGATACGCCGTACTCAATCTTAAATGTGTTCCCATTTGTTCTTGCAAACTCCTCCAAAAGTTCGACGTGAATCGTGGATCACGATCGGATACAATTGAAACAGGTACTCCATGTCTGGAAATGATTTCTTTGACATAAAGTTTAGCTAACTGCTCTAAATTATACCTAACTCCTATTGGTAGAAAATGAGCTGATTTAGTTAACTGATCCACTATTACCCAAATAGTGTCGTATCCCTTTCTCGTTGTTGGAAGTCCCACCACAAAGTCCATAGTGATATGCTCCCATTTCCACTCCGAAATCTCCAATTGGTCAGATTAATCCACTTGGATCATTTGTTCACTTTTAACTTTCTAACAAGTTAAGCACTTACTAATGTATTCTGCGATCTCTCTCTTCATGTTCGGCCACCAAAAGTTCTGACAAAGGTCTTGATACATCTTAGTACTACCAGGATGTATCGAGTACCTTGAACTATGGGCCTCACACATAATCTCTTCTTTCAACTCGGAATTCTTTGGAACCCAAATTCTTCCTTCAAAATGAAGTAAACCTTCTTTATCAAGGTTATACTTAGTCTTCACATCATCCTTCATTATCTTCCTCACGCTCACACATTCTTCAAGATTTATCTCAGATTTCTTAACTTGCTCCACTATCGTTGGTCGAGTCTCTATTGAGAATAACATCTCCCCCATTTCACTTGGAAACTTAACTTCTAATTCCATCTTTGCCATCTCTGTTATTAACTCATTATGAGTCGTTTACATTGATAGCTTTTCTCTACCCTTCCGACTTAACGCGTCGGCTACTACATTCACTTTCCCCTGATGATATAAGATATGACAGTCATAATCTTTTATCAACTCTAACCACCTTCTCTGCCTCATATTCAACTCCTTTTGTGTGAAAATATATTTCAGACTTTTATGGTTCGTGCATATCTCACACTTCTCCCCGTATAAATAATGTCTCCATATTTTTAAAGCAAACACTACAGCTGCCAATTCTAGATCATGCGTAGGATAGACCTTCTCATAATCCTTTAACTGACGTGACGCATACGCAATGACCTTGCCATGCTGCATAAGCACGCAACCTAGTCCTCTATGCGAAGCATCGCTATAAACTACAAAATTCGCTGTATCATCTAGTAAAGATAATACAGGTGCCTCACTCAACCTCCTTTTTAGTTCTTAAAAACAATGCTCACACTTTTCTATCCGTACATACTTCACTGACTTCCTTGTCAGATTCGTCAACGGAGTAGCTAATTTAGAAAAGTAATGAATGAACCTTTTATAGTATCTCGCTAACCCCAGAAAACTCCTAACCTCTGTTAGCGTTTTCTGTTTCTCCTACTCATTTACTGCTTCCACCTTCGCTGGATCTACGGATATGCCATCTTTGTCTATAACATGTCCTAGAAACTGCACTCGTTTGAGCCAAAATTCACACTTAGTGAATTTCGCATACAACTTCTCCCTCCGTAGTGTTTCCAACACTATTCTTAAATGTTCAGCATGATCTTCTGGCGTCTTAGAATAGACTAGAATATCATCAATGAATACTACAACAAACTTGTCCAAATACTGTTTGAACACTATGTTCATCATATCCATGAATATGGCTGGCGCATTCGTCAACCCAAACGACATAACCAAAAACTCGTAATGCCCATAACGAGTTCTGAATGCCATCTTAGGTATATCTTCCTTCCTCACTTTCAGTTGATGATACCCCGTGCGCAAATCTATTTTAGAAAAATACTTTACCCCTTTTAACTGATCAAATAAATCATCGATCCTGGGCAACGGGTATTTATTCTTAATCGTTAACTTGTTCAACACTCGATAGTCGATACAAAGTCGTAACGATCCGTCCTTTTTCTTTACAAACAATATCGGTGCTCCACATGGAGACACACTCGGTTGAATATACTTTTTATCTAATAGTTCCTGTAACTGAACCATTAACTCCTTCATCTCAACTGGCGCCATCCTATATGGAGCCTTTGAAACTGGTGTCGTACCCGGTAACAAATCAATCACAAATTCTACATCCCTATCTGGCGGAATACCGGGTAACTCCTCCGGAAACACATCCGCAAATTCTTCAACTACCTCTATTTGTTCCAATGATGTTCCCACTCTTTGGGTATCCACCACATGACACAGATAACCCTTACACCCCTTCTTCAACATCTTCCTAGCTTGAGTCATGGTTAGACAACAAGAACGTCCTGCTGATTTATTTCCATAAAACACCACCTCAGGTTTTTTAGAAAGCCTTAGGTTTACACTCTTTCTATAGCAGTCTATTATCGCTCTATGGTTAATTAACCAATCTATACCGAGAATCACATCGAATTCCCTTAACTTTGTTGGTAAAAGATCTACCGATAAACTATTACCCCTGATATCTACGAAACAATTCCTATGAATGTGTTCAATGGGAATTATCTCCTCGTTTGCTACCTTAACGTCTAAAGGTATTTCTAATTTTTCCAGATTTAATCCCAATTGCTGAACAAATCCACATGCTATAAAAGAACAAGTAGCACCCGAGTCAAATAACACGTAAGCATTTATCTCGTTGACTGGAATGATACGTGCTATTACATCCGTTGATGCAACCGCATCTTGGACTGTCATATTAAACGTTCGGGCTGAGGGTCTACCCAATGATGGTGTTGGTCCAGTAATGACTAAATTGCCACTACGAGAACCTTTACTACCCTCTGCCCCTTTCTTCGGGTAATTTCTTGCCATGTGGTCCACCGATCCACAAACAAAGCATCCCCGGCTTTTCTTAGGATTAGGACAATTGGGAGATATGTGACCCTCCTGCCCACAGTTATAACAACCAGTCTTTCCCTTCAGACAGACTCCCAGATGAGTCTTACCGCATGTCTCGCATGCCTCCATCCCACGCTTAGGATCCCTTGTTTTACCCCAAAGATTCTCGTGGTTAAAATTCTTCCTCTTAGGCACATTGCCACTCATCACCGCAACCTCCTCATTTTATTTTCTCCCTCTCCCTTACTCTTATTCTTTCTATCCTTGTGGTATTGGGTCAACGCCTCACTACCACCCTCCGTTATTATTGCCTTTTCCAGAATGGTCCCGTAGGAAGCACTCTGAAAAACTGATATCCTACTATAGAGCCAGGGTTTTAGGCCCTACTCAAACCTACGAGCCTTCCTCTCCTCCGTGTCCACTTGGTGTGGAGCGAACCTTGCCAATTCATTGAATTTGGTCGTGTATTAGGGAACACTCATGTCCCCCTATTTAAGTTCGAGGAACTTAATCTTCATCCTCCGTTGCATGCTAGTAGGGAAGTAGTTCTCAAAGAATACCTTCTTAAACTGTTCCCATGTAATGCCTTCCGCCTCCAAATTTCACCTCGGTGAGCCTCCCACCAGTAGTTGGCTTCCCCCTTCATCACATAGGTCGCAAAAGAAGTCTTTTGTGCCTTAGATACATTTGTAATAACTAACGCCTTCTCTTTTTCCTTGACCCATGTCTGGGCCTCCATTACGTCCTGTAACGCCCGAGAATTTCGAATTTTCAATGAATTAAATTTTTATTTGATTATGTGGATTAAATGAATTTAATTGAGTTATTATGTGAGTAAGATGTTCGAAGGTCGTTCTATGACCTAGAATATACGGATGTGGTTAGTATTTTTGCTTTATGCTAGAATTAATTGTTGTGAATTATCAAGACGAGAACGAAGGTTTTTTGAGATTGTTTGCGTAAAAACATTATTCATCTGATGTCGTTCGGAGCTAGGGTTTGAAATTCTGAGAAACGCGTAATGTTAGAATATGACGATATTATGGAATATCCAATAATATTTCCGTTATGGCAAACGAAGTTTTCGCCTGTGGACTTAAAACCTAAGGGTTTGTGAAAGTGGTTTTCGAAATGGAAATGTAATGCGTATAGTCGTTTCGATTATTATATGTAAGGAATATGAGTATTATACTAGTATGTATACGAGTATGGTATGAAGAATAGTACGACGTATAATACGGTTATTATATGAGTATTATACAAAGAGAATATGTAAGTAATACGCGTAGAATACGAGTTGTATTATTAGATTATGAGTTAAGGATTTTATCCAATCCAATTGGACTTGGATTAATAAACAAGCCCAATGAATTAAGTATACAAGCCCAAGTCAAGGCCCAATATTAGATTGGTTAAAGCCCAATGTTAATTAATGTCAAGCCCAATCCAAAACGTAACCCGTGGATCGAACCGGTGGGTCAAGAGATGGGTAAAACCCATGGGGAAACCCATGGGGATGACCCATGGGCATGGTGGGCTGGCCACTTAATGGCCAAGCAAAGTGTCACTTGGTCACCAAGTATTTTACTTGGTGACAAAGTTATAAATAACTAAGGAGGTGCTAAATTGGACTATTTTGCCCCTCATTTGCTTTTCTATAAATATAAGGCTTATGTTGGCCATTTGGTGATTTTACAAAGTTTGTCCAACATATTTGAGAGAGAGAAAAGAGCTAGAATCCTATAATCCTTCTACTTCCAAGCAAACCAATAGACGTTTATCAAGAACGTTAACTACTTCAAAGGTAAATTCCTATAAACCGTAATCTTCATCCTTTTCGATTTCTTTCTCATAGAAGAATCGTAGATGAGTGGAGAGTGTTTATTGAGAAGGTATAAGAATGCCTATTAATGACCAAATCATGGATAGGTCTTAACCAAATAGAAATCATAAGTGTTTCATCAAGTAGAAAATGTAGAAAGTCTTGAACGTGAACTTAGTTATAATTGAACGCTTTTGGAAATCGCTTGAAGCTAAGGTATGTGCATCTTGATTTGGTTAGGATGTAGATATGAAGTCTATGAAGTATTCCATGTGATTTGGCTTAGAGAACATTAGTAACGGTTATGGCGAATTGTACGGAAATAGACGTTAAACGTCGAAAACGTATAAAGTCCGGATTAAGGGTCAAAAGTTGTCGTGTGACTTGAAAATGTCGGTTTCCAATGTCAACATATGAGATAAGGTTATTAAGAGTCGTTGGCGAAAGAATCGTCGCATTCCGACTTATAACAAAGAAAACGAGTATTAAATAGACGAAAACGTTAAACGAAAGCTTAAAAATAAACTTAAGGGTGAATTCCGAGTTAACGGATTCAAAAAGGTGAAATTCTTATACGAACACGTAAAGGATGTAATTTGTGACTTGTAGGAATTCGAATGGGTCAATTCGGATGTAAAACGAATAAATTAGGAAGCCGGGAGTTTCGTTAAGAAACCAAATCTCTTTTGGCCAACTGGTGCATTGACTCCTGTAGGCCAGCATGTCAAAAACCAAGAAATGGTGGTAAACTGTAATGGCCAGACTTAGCCGAGTACCCTGCTAACTCACGGCGCAGCACCACTAAAACTCAAGGGATGTCATAACAAGAAGACCTAAGATGGGGGAAAAATTGACCAAGTTAGGTTTAGTTCCATTTTGAATTTTGACCTAAAGTAAGATGTTAAAGGTACTTAAAGTACATAATGAGACTTACTTTAAAACACTTATAAGATGTTAATGTAAGAATAAAGGGTAAGGTGTAATGGAAATTAAACGAAGAACACAAATACGTAATGAGTGAACCGTGAACGACGTTCAACGTTGGTAATTAACCATTTATGATCGAATGTCGATTAAGGATATAAGAACGTTAATGAAACGTAATGAAGTATAAAGAGTTGAATTGACTTTAATAACGAAGTTAATTCAAATAAACCATAGAAGAGAAAGAAGTTGGTTAAAACCGTAAAGTTAGTTTGTTTAATAACTAATTACAGTGTGCTATGTGAATGTATCATGTAGATCCTGTAAAGACTGAGAATAGTTGAATTGTAAATTTGAAGACGCTTGAAGGCAAGTCTTTCTTAACGCTTGTCTGACCTTCGTGTTAGTTAAGTTTTTACGTGATGCATGATATACAATGCAAGAATGGTAAATAGAAAAGAGGCGATGCCTGTTTTATTCGGGCTAGACAAGTAATGAAGAGTTGATTGATTTGTTTACAAGTCTGTTGATATAGCACTGTTAACCCTATCCTATGCTAAGTATTTGGTAAAGATGTAAAGTTAAGTTTGTTTATGTACAAACAAAAGTATTTTTCATCGATTATTCGATGGACACACGAGATTGCCAAATGTTGAACATAAATACGTTTAACATAAGAGTGTTGATCAACATAGAGTACAATAGGCTGATCACCTAGAAGTGCTCATAAGTAAAGACGAGTGGATGGCCTTAGTGCCGGATATCCTTTTCAAGTATGAAAACAAAAAGAGTATGTTCATGGTCTATTGACCGGTTCATTATTCCTAAGCTATTATATATACTTGGGAATTGTTGTATGAAAAGTATTAGTCAAATATTTCATAATGCTTCATAGATAATTGTTTAAATATAGAATTAAAGCATGTATTTGTTGAGGTGATATTCATATGATTCGTTGTTAAGACTTGTTGAACTAGTTATGCTCATTCTTGCTTGAACCATATGTTTGCAACTAAAGCCGAACGAGCTGAGAGTTCTAAGAGAGATAAAGGCAAGGCTAAGATGGACAATTAATCGTCCTGTAATAGACTAGTATATTTGTATGTAATATACTTATGAAGAACGATGAATGTATTCGGTTATGAACCTGGGAAAGGATTTATTACAGATGTATTAAAAAGATAGTAATTACACTCATTTTGTTGTTATCTCAATGGAATGATTGTATGGATTGTAGTATCGTGGAGCACCATCTGTCGGGTTGGAAGATACCTGGATTTGGGGGCGTCATAGGTTGGTATCAAAGCATTAGGTTATAAAACTTAAGGGGGGAAGAACCTTAGGCTAATAACCTCGTAGGAAAGGAAGAGTCCGAAGAAAGTTAACTCGAGTTAACTCGAGTCAAATGAGTTAATAAGGTATTAAGGAAACTCAGTACCAAAAGATTTAAAAGATGGAAAGTAACCCTAAATGGATTAAATGTGATATGTGCTTATATTATTATGTATTATGTACTAATCAATTTGTTATGTAGTATTGTAGATGTCGGTTGATAGCTTGATGTATAGGGATATACATGTGATCAGCGAGGAGTCCGTGAACCGAGTTAAGACAAAGACATGTGTGCAGTGCAGGCACATACCGTAGTGATTCTAGAGGAGTCGAGCCTGAGGAATATTACTCGGAGGAAGACTATTCTGAGGAGACCATGGGGATAGCATCATATTTGAATATGATGATTGATGTGGAGGATGACATGGAGGTAACATCGATTAATACGATGATGCCTGTCCTAGAGTCTACATCTACCAAGACTATGAGGGCAATGTACCTCTCAGTACTTGACCGTAACGTGCAACTACACAATATGGTGCAACACCGGAAGGAAGAGATCGTTGATCTCTATGGGGGAAAAAGAGTCCGCAGAGTTAGACTATGAGATGAAAGCACGATGAGAAAGTGCTCATAACCCACAAGGCCCGTGACTATAAGAATGAGGTCATGGAACTTGCAAGAAACCTGGTTGAAAAGACCGTAAGATAGCACGAATGTCATATATAAATGATAAATGCACGAGGATTTTCTAGCTTAAGATAGCTTGTTATTCTATTGAAGTCGAGATGCACTTTACATACTATAAGTCGAGATATTGTGTCGATTTTGGCAAACCAGAAGCATGAAAATGTTGTTAGGCAGTATTAGGAGTAGTATGATAAATACTTTTGTGTAGTGACGTAAAACCCTCTTTTGTATAATTAAAGGGTAGTCTTTTTGTAAATCCCAATTTTGTAGAAGTCAATCATGGATGAATATGTACTAGCTTTTGGGCTATGGAAAGCAACTTGTAAATAGTTTTGAACTATAAAGAAGCATTTTAATATAAGGAAGTTTTTATGTTTAATTTGCTTTGATTGTATGAGTTATTGTCTAATTGTTTGACGACTAATAACGAAGTAAGTAAATAAGTAATAACGGAAATTTATTTATTTAATCAGAAATGCCACCAAGAAGAAGACAACGTAACCAAGAAGTAGAATCGCATAATGAGAACGAGGGGGGTCTTAATAACCCAATGCAAGAGTTCGTTAATTTATTAACGGCTGCATTTAACCAAGCTAGGGGTAGAGCACCTGCAGGACCTAGGGTAGCCCGAACGACTACCTTTAAGGAATTTAAAAGTGTAGGTCCACCCGAATTTAAGGGAACAACGGACCTAATGGAGGCTCAGACATGGGTCAAGGAAATAGAGAAGGCATTTGTTATTACAAACGTATCTGAGGCGCAAAAGACCTCTTTTGCGACGTATATGATGAAGGGGGAAGCCAACTACTGGTGCGAGGCTCACCAGGGTGGGGCTAGAGCGGAAGCTGTTACATGGGAATAGTTTAAGAAGGTATTCTTTGAGAACTATTTCCCTACAAGCATGCAAGGGAGAATGGAGATTAATTTCTTAGAACTTAAGTAGGGGGACATGACTGTTCCCCAATATGCGGCAAAATTCAATGAATTGGTAAGGTTCGCTCCACACCAAGTGGACACGGAGGAGAGGAAGGCTCCTAGGTTTGAGCAGGGCCTAAAACCCTGGCTCTATAGTAGGATATCAGTTTTTCAGAGTGCTTCCTACAGGACCATTATGGAAAAGGCAATAATAGCAGAGGGTGGTAGCGAGGCGTTGACCCAGTACCACAAGGATAGGAAGAATAAGGGTAAAGGAGAGGGAGGAAATAAGGCAAAGGTTGCCAGTAGAAGTGGCAATATGCCTAAGAGGAAGAATTTTAACCCTGGGAATACTGGGGCAAAACAAGGGGATCCTAAATGGAGTAAGACTCATCTGGGAGTCTGCCTGAAGGGGAAGACCGGTTGTTATAACTGTGGGCAGGAGGGTCATATATCTCCCAACTGTCCTAATCCTAAGAAAAGCCGGGGATGTTTTGTTTGTGGGTCGGTAGACCACATGGCAAGAAATTGCCCAAAGAAAGGGGTGGAGGGTAGTAAGGGTTCTGGTAGTGGTAATTTAGTCATTACTAGACCAACACCATCAGTGGGTAGACCCTCAGTCCGAACGTTTAATATGACAGTCCAAGATGCGGTTGCATCAACGGATGTAGTAGCAGGTTTCATTCCAGTCAACGAAATAAATGCTTACGTGTTATTTGACTCGGGTGCTACTTGTTCTTTTATAGCATGTGGATTTGCTCAGCAATTGGGATTAAATCCTGAAAAGTTAGAAATACCTTTAGAAGTTAAGGTAGCAAACGAGGAGATAATTCCCAATGAACACATTCATAGGAATTGTTTCGTAGATATCAGGGGTAATAGATTATCGGTAGATCTTTTACCGATAAGGTTAAGAGAATTCGATGTGATTCTCGGTATGGATTGGTTAATTAACCATAAAGCAATAATAGATTGTCATAGAAAGAGTGTGAACCTAAGGCTTCCTAAGAAACCTGAGGTGGTGTTTTATGGAAATAAATCACCGGGACATTCTTGTTGTCTAACCATAACACAAGCTAGGAAGATGCTGAAAAAGGGGTGTAAGGATTATTTGTGTCACGTGGTGGATACCCAAAGAGTGGGAACATCATTGGAAAAAATAGCGGTGGTTCAAGAATTCGTTAATGTGTTTCCGGATGAGATACCCGGTATTCCGCCAGATAGAGATGTAGAATTCGTGATTGATTTGTTGCCGAGTACGGCACCGATTTCAAAGGCACCATATAGGATGGCGCCAGTTGAAATGAAGGAGTTAATGGTTCAGTTACAGGAACTATTAGATAGAAAGTACATTCAACCAAGACTGTCACCGTGGGGAGCACCGGTGTTGTTTGTAAAGAAAAAGGACGGATCGTTATGACTTTGTATCGAAAATCGAGAGTTGAATAAGTTAACGATTAAGAATAAATACATGTTGCCCAGGATCGATGATCTATTTGATCAGTTAAAAGGGACAAAGTATTTTTCTAAAATAGATTTGCGCATGGGATATCATCAACTGAAAGTGAGGAAGGAAGATATACCTAAGACGGCGTTCAGAACTCGTTATGGGCATTACGAGTTTTTGGTTATGTCATTTGGGTTGACGAATGCGCCAGCCGCGTTCATGGATATGATGAACAGAGTGTTCAAACAATATTTGGACCAGTTCGTCATAGTGTTCATTGATGATATTCTAGTCTATTCCAAGACGCCAGAAGATCATGCTGAACATCTAAGAATAGTGTTGGAAACACTACGGAGGGAGAAGTTGTATGCGAAATTCACTAAGTGTGAATTTTGGCTCGAACGAGTGCAGTTTCTAGGACATGTTATAGACAAAAATGGCATATCCGTAGATCTAGCGAAGGTGGAAGCGGTGAATGAGTGGGATTAACCGAAAACGCCAACCGAGGTTAGGAGTTTTCAGGGGTTAGCGGGATACTATAGAAGGTTCATTCAGGACTTTTCTAAATTAGCTACTCTGCTGACAAATCTGACAAGGAAGTCGGTGAAGTACGAGTGGACAGAAAAGTGTGAGCGTAGCTTTCAAGAACTAAAAAAAAGGTTGAGTGAGGCACCTGTATTATCTTTACCAGATGATACAGGGAATTTTGTAGTTTATAGCGATGTTTCGAATAGAGGACTAGGTTGCATGCTTAGAACTGGCAGCTGTAGTGTTTGCATTAAAAATATGGAGACATTATTTATACGGGGAGAAGTGTGAGATATATACGGACCATAAAAGTCTGAAATATATCTTCACACAGAAGGAGTTGAACATGAGGCAGAGAAGGTGGTTAGAATTGATAAAAGAATATGACTGTGATATCTTATATCATCCGGGGAAGGCGAATGTAGTAGCCGATGCGTTAAGTCGGAAGGGTAGAGAAAAGTTGTCAATGTTAATGACTCAGAACAAGTTAATAACGGAGATGGCCAGGATGGAATTAGAAGTTAAGTTACCAAGTGAAATAGCAGAGATGTTATTCTCAATAGAGACTCAACCAACGATAGTGGAATGGGTTAAGGGGGTAAAGATAAGTACTGAAGAATGCGATCATGTGAAAAAGATAGTGAAGGATGACGTGAAGACTAAGTATAACCTTGATAATGAAGGTTTACTTCGTTTTGAGGGAAGAATTTGGGTTCCAAATAATTCTGAGTTGAAAGAAGAAATTATGTGCGAGGCCCATAGTTCGAGGTACTCGATACATCCTTGTAGTACTAAGATGTATCAAGACCTTCGTCAGAACTTTTGGTGGCCAAACATGAAGAGGGAGATTGCCGAATATGTTAGTAAGTGCTTAACTTGTCAGAAAGTTAAGGCTGAACACCAAAGACCGAGTGGATTGATACAACCACTGGAGATTCCGGAGTGGAAATGGGAGTATATCACCATGGACTTTGTGGTGGGACTTCCAATGAAAAGAGAAGGATACGATGCTATTTGGGTAATAGTGGATCGGTTAACTAAATCGGCTCATTTTCTACCAACAGGAGTTAGGTATAACCTAGAGCAGTTAGCTAAGCTTTATGTCAAAGAAATCATTTCTAGATATGGAGTACCTGTTTTGATTGTGTCCGATCGTGATCCACGATTCACGTCAAACTTTTGGAGTAGTTTGCAAGAGCAAATGGGAACACAATTGAGATTAAGTACGACATATCATCCACAGACGGATGGGCAAAGCTAACGGACAATTCAAATGCTAGAAGATATGTTAAGATCTTGCGTTATGGATTTCAAGGGGAGTTGGGACGAACATCTACCGTTGGTAGAATTCGCTTACAACAATAGTTTTCATGCTAGTATAGGCATGCCGCCTTACGAAGCGTTGTATGGGAGGAAGTGTAGAACACCACTTTGTTGGGATGAAGTAGGTGAACGTCGAATGTTGGGACCTGAGATGGTACAGCAAATGGCAGACATGGTAAAGCTGATAAGAGCTCGATTAGTAGCGGCTCAAGATAGACAACAGAAGTATGCAGATCCTCATCGAGAGAAGAGAGACTTTGAAGTAGGGTCTTATGTCTTTCTAAAAGTATTGCCTTGAAAAAGGAAGATACATTTTGGAAATAAAGGGAAGTTAAGTCTGAGGTTTGTAGGACCTTTTGAGATTTTAAGAAGGATAGGAGAGGTAGCTTATGAAGTTGCCTTACCTCCAGAAATGGAAAGAATACACAATGTGTTTCACATGTCTGTGTTGCGTCCTTATAAACCGGACCATAAGCATGTAATAGAGGATGAGTCTATTCAAGTAGAAAAAGACTTAACGTATGAAGAACTTCTGATTCAGATTTTTGATAGGAAGGAACAAGTCTTGAGGAATAAAGTAAAACCTTCAGTAAATGTAATTTGGAGTAACCACGATGCTGAAGAAGCAACGTGGGAGCTCGAAAGTAAAATGAAGGAAAAGTTTCCTCATTTTTTTGTGTAAGAGTAGTGAGATTCTGGGGACAGAATCCTTATAAGGAGGGAAGAATGTAACGCCTGAGAATTTCAAATTTTCAATTAATTAAATTTTTAATTGATTATGTGGATTAAATGAATTTAATTGAGTTATTATGTGAGTAAGATGTTCGAAGGTCGTTCTATGACCTAGAATATAAGGATGTGGTTAGTATTCTGGCTTTGTGCTAGGATTAATTATTGTGAATTATCAAGACGAGAACGAAGGTTTTCTGAGATTGTTTGCGTAAAAACATTATTCATCCGATGTCGTTCAGAGCTAGGGTTTGAAATTCTCAGAAATGCGTAATGTTAGAATATGATGATATTATGGAATATCCAATAATATTTCCGTTATGGCAAACGAAGTTTTCATCTGCGGACTTAAAACCTAAGGGTTTGTGAAAGAGGTTTCCGAAAGAGAAATGTAATGC
The DNA here is from genome assembly GCA_020205605.1 of Panax ginseng. Taxonomy (NCBI): domain Eukaryota; kingdom Viridiplantae; phylum Streptophyta; class Magnoliopsida; order Apiales; family Araliaceae; genus Panax; species Panax ginseng. The sequence continues at coordinate 104,034,360 of CM035143.1, forward strand.
ATATTGTCGTTTTGATTATTATACGTAAGGAATATGAGTATTATACCAGTATGTATACGAGTATGGTATGAAGAATAGTATGACATATATTACGATTATTATATGAGTATTATACAAAGAGAATACGTGAGTAATATGCGTAGAATACGAGTTGTATTATTAGAATATGAGTTAAGGATTTTATCCAATCCAATTGGACTTGGATTAATAAACAAGCCCAATGAATTAAGTATACAAGCCCAAGTCAAGGCCCAATATTAGATTGGTTAAAGCCCAATGTTAATTAATGTCAAGCCCAATCCAAAAAGTAAACTGTGGATCGAACCGGTGGGTCAAGGGATGGGTAAAGCCCATGGGGAAACCCATGGGGATGACCCAAGGGCATGGTGGACCGGCCACTTGATGGCTAAGCAAAGTGTCACTTGGTCACCAAGTATTTTGCTTGGTGACAAAGTTGTAAATAACTAAGGAGGTGCTAAATTGGACTATTTTGCCCCTCATTTTCTTTTCTATAAATATAAGGCTTATGTTGGCCATTTGGTGGTTTTACAAAGTTTGTCCAACATATTTGAGAGAGAGAAAAGAGCTAGAATACTATAATCCTTCTACTTCCAAGCAAACCAATAGATGTTTATCAAGAACGTTAACTACTTCAAAGGTAAATTCCTATAAACCGTAATCTTCATCCTTTTCGATTTCTTTCTCATAGAAGAATCGTAGATGAGTGGAGAGTGTTTATTGAGAAGGTATAAGAATGCCTATTAATGACCAAATCATGGATAGGTCTTGACCAAATAGAAATCGTAAGTGTTTACAGAAGTAGAAAATGTAGAAAATCTTGAACGTGAACTTAGTTATAATTGAACGTTTTGGAAATCGTTGTAGCTAAGGTATATACATCTTGATTTGGTTAGGATGTAGATATGAAGTCCATGGAGTATTCCATGTGATTTGTCTTAGAGAACATTAGTAACGAAGTTATGGCAAATTGTACGGAAATAGACATTAAACGTCAAAAACGTATAAAGTCCGGATTAAGGGTCAAAAGTTGCCGTGTGACTTGAAAACGTTAGTTTCCAATGTTAACATGTAAGATAAGGTAATTAAGAGTCATTGGCAAAAGAATCGTCGCATTCCGACTTATAACGAAGAAAACGAGTATTGAACGAACGAAAACATTAAACGAACGCTTAAAAATGAACTTAAGGATGAATTCCGAGTTAACGGATTCGAAAAGGTGAAATTCTTATACGAACACATAAAGGATGTAATTTGTGACTTGTAGGAATTCGAATGGGTTAATTCGGATGTAAAACGAACAAATTAGGAAGCCGGGAGTTTCATTAAGAAACCAAATCTGTTTTGGCCAACTGGTGCACAAACTTCTGTGCAGCATGACGCAAAAACCAAGTAAAATGGTGGCGCCAGTGGCGCCCAGACTTCGGCGAAAGTACCACCTTCAACTTCAGGCAGCATGGCTACTAAAACACAGGATGCCAACGCCCAGTACCGGTGAGTGGAAAAAAGTTGACCAAGTTAGGTTTAGTTCAATTTTGAATGTTGACCTAAAGTAAGATGTTAAAGGTACTTAAAGTACATAATGAGACTTACTTTAAAACACTTATAAGATGTTAATGTAAGAAGAAAGGGTAAGGTGTAATGGAAATTAAATGAAGAACACAATTACGTAATGAGTGAACCGTGAACGACGTTTAACGTTGGTAATTAACCATTTATGATCGAATGTCGGTTAAGGATGTAAGAACGTTAATGAAACGTAACGAAGTATAAAGAGTTAAATTGACTTTAATAACGAAGTTAATTCAAATAAACCATAGAAGAGAAAGAAGTTGGTTAAAACTGTAAAGTTAGTTTGTTTAATAACTAATTACAGTGTGCTATGTGAATGTATCATGTAGATCCTGTAAAGACTAAGAATAGTTGAATTGTAAATTCGAATATGCTTGAAGGCAAGTCTTTCTTAACGCTTGTCTGACCTTTGTGTTAGTCAAGTTTTTACGTGATGCATGATATACAATGCATGAATGGTAAATAGAAAAGAGTCGATGCCTGTTTTATTCGGGCTAGAAAAGTAATGAAGAGTTGATTGATTTGTTTACAAGTCTGTTGATATAGCATTGTTAACGTTATCTTATGCCAAGTATTTGGTACGGATGTAAAGGTAAGTTGGTCTATGTACAAACAAAAGTATTTTTCATCGATTATTTGATGGGCACGCGAGGTTGCTAAATGTTGAACGTAAATACGTTTAACGTAAGAGTGTTGATCAACATAGAGTACAATAGGCTAATCACCTAGAAGTGCTCGTAAGTAAAGACGGGTGGATGACCTTAGTGCCGGATATCCTTTTCAAGTATGAAAACGAAAAGAGTATGTTCATGGTCTATTGACCAGTTCTTTATTCCTAAGCTATTATATATACTTGGGAATTGTTGTATGAAAAGTATTAGTCAAATGTTTCATAATGCTTCATAGATAATTGTTCAGATATAGAATTAAAGCATGTATTTGTTGAGGTGATATTCATATGATTCATTGTTAAGACTTGTTGAGCTAGTTATGCTCATTCTTGCTTGAACCATATGTTTGCAGCTAAAGTCGAACGAACTAAGAGTTCTAAGAGAGATAAAAGCAAGGCTAAGATGGACAATTAACCGTCCAGTAATAGACTAGTATATTTGTATGTAATATACTTATGAAGAAAAATGAATGTATTCGATTATGAACTTGGGAAAGGATTTATTACAGATGTAATACAAAGATAGTAATTACACTCATTTTGTTGTTATCTCAACGGAATGATTGTATGGATTGTAGTACCGTGGAGCACCATCTGTCGGGTTGGAAGATACCCGAATTTGGGGACGTCACAGGTCTGTTGTTCCCTTAAATTCGGGTGGACCTACACTCTTAAATTCTTTAAAGGTAGTCGTTCGGGCTACCCTAGGTCCTGCGGGTGCTCTACCCCCAGCTTGGTTAAATTCAGCCGTTAATAAATTAAGGAACTCTTGCATTGGGTTATTAGGACCCCCCTCGTTATCATTATGCGATTTCGCCTATTGGTTACGTTGTCTTCTTCTTGGCGACATTTCTAATTAAATAAATAAAATTCCATTATTACTTATTTGCTTACTTCGTTATTAGTCGTCAAACAACTAAACAATAACACATACGCAACAAAACAAATTAAAATAAAACTTCCTTATATTAAAATGCATTTTTTTTTATAGATCAGAACTATTTACAAGTTGCTTTCAATAGCCCAAAAGCAATTACATATATATCCCGCGATTGACTTTTACAAAAATTGGGATTTACAAAAAGACTACCCTTTAATTATACAAAAGAGGGTTTTACGTCACTACACAAAAGTTTGTACCATACTACTTCTAATACTGCCTAATAGCATTCTCATGCTTCTCGTTTCGCCAGAATCGACACAATATCTCGACTTATAGTATGTCGAGTCTGTCCCGACTCAATAGAATAACAAGCTATCTTAAGCTTGAAATCCTCGTGCGCACTGTCATTTATATATGACATTCGTGCTATCCTCTGGTCTTTTTCAGCTAGTTTTTCACGAAGTTCTACGACCTCGTTCTTATAGTCTCTAGCCTTGTCAGTCATGAGCACTTTCTCATCATGCTCTATCTCATAGTCTGACTCTGCAGACTTCTTCGCTCCATAGAGATCACTGATCTCTTCCTTCTTGTGCTACACCATATTGTGCAGTTGCACGTTACGGTCAAGCACTGAGAGGTACATTGCCCTCATAGTCTCTGTAGGTGTCAACTCTAGGGCAGGCATCACCGTATTAATTAATGTCACCTCCATGTCATCCTCCACATCTATCATCATATTCAGATATGATGTTATTCCCATGGTCTCCTCAGAATAGTCCTCTTCCGAGTAATATGCCTCAGGCTCTAACTCTTCTAGAATCACTACAGGTATGTCTTCTATAGCCACAAGTACCGGCTCAACTCGGTTCACGGACTCCTCGCTGATCACATGTATATCCCTATACATCAAGCTATCAACCGACATCTACAATAACGCATAACAAATTGATTAGTACATAATATACAATAATATAAGAACAAATCACATTTAATCCATTTAGGGTTACTTTCCATCTTTTAAATCTTTCAGTACTGAGTTTCCTCAATACCTTATCAACTCATTTGACTCGAGTTAACTTTTTTCAGACTCTTCCTTTCCTAACGAGGATATTAGCCTAAGGTTCTTCCCCACTTAAGTTTAATAACCTAATGCTTTGATACCAACCTGTGACGCCCCCAAATCTGGGTATCTTCCAACCTGACAGATGGTGCTCCATGATACTACAATCCATATAATCATTCCATTGAGATAACAACAAAATGAGTGTAATTACTATCTTTGTATTACATTTGTAATAAATCATTTCCAAGGTTCATTAACCGAATACATTCGTTGTTCTTCATAAGTATATTACATACAAATACACTAGTCTATTACAGGACGATTAATTGTCCATCTTAGCCTTGCCTTTATCTCTCTTAGAACTCTCAGTTCGTTTGGCTTTAGCTGCAAACATATGGTTCAAGCAAGAATGAGCATAACTAGCTCAACAAGTCTTAACAAAGAAGCATAAGAATATCACCTTAACAATTACATGCTTTATTTCCGTATCTGAACAATTATCTACGAAGCACTATGAAACATTTGACTAGTACTTCTCATGTCATAATAATAATTCCAAAGTATATATAATAACTTAGGAATAATGAACCGGTCAATAGACCTTGAACATACCATTCTCGTTTTCATACTTGAAAAGGATATCCGGCACTAAGGCCATCCACCCGTCTTTACTTACGAGCACATCTAGGTGGTCAGCCTATTGTACTCTATGTTGATCAACACTCTTACGTTAAACATATTTACGCTTAACATTTGGCAACCTCGCGTGCCCATCGAATAATCGATGAAAAATACTTTTGTTTGTACATAGACAAACTTACCTTCTCATCCAAACCAAATACTTGGCATAGGATAGCGTTAACATGTTCTATATCGAAAGACTTGTAAACAAATCAATCAATTCTTCAATACTTGTCTAGCCAAGTTAAAACAGGCATCGACTCTTTCTTTAATACCATTCATGCATTGTATAACATGCATCAGATAAAACTTGACTAACACGAAGGTTAGGCAAGCGTTAAGAAAGACTTTCCTTCAAGCGTCTTCGAATAAACAATTCAAAAATTCTCAGTCTTTACAGGATCTACATGATATATTCAAATAGCACACTATAATTAGTTATCAAACAAACTAACTTTATTGTCTATAACCAACTTCTTTCTCTTTTATGTCTTATTTGAATTAACTTAGTTATTAAAGTCGATTTGACTTTCTCTACTTCATTACGCTTCGTTAACATTTTTACGTTACTAACCAACATTTGATCATTATTGGTTAAGTACTAACGTTGAACGTCATTTACAGTTTACTTATTACATTCTCGCGTTCTTCGTTTAATTTCTATTTAAAACTTCCTAAATCTTCTTACATTATCACCTTATAAGTGATTTAAGTTCAGTCTTATTATGTACATTAAGTGCCTTCAATGTCTTACCTTAAGTCTACATTCAAATGGAACAAAACTTAACTTGGTCAATATTTTTCATCACTTGTCATATTAAGCAGCAACATCCTTTGTATTCTAGTATGCCTATGCCAAGGCGAGTTAGTTAGCACTTTTCGCCGAGTCCTGGCTTGTTGTGGCTGCCCACCACTTTGTCTTCGGTTTTGGCACTACTGACCGAAGTCATGCACCAGTTGGCCAAAATAGTCCACTTTTCTAACGAAACTCTCGGCTTCCTAATTTGTTCGTTTTACATCCGAATTGACCCATTCGAAAGCCTACAACTCACAGATTACATCATTTACGTGTTCATATAAGAATTTCACATTTTCAAATCGGTTAACTCAGAATTCACCTTTGAGTTCATTTTTAAGCGTTCGTTTAACGTTTTTGACCGTTCAATACTCGTTTTCTTCGTTATAAGTTGGAATGCGATGATTCTTCTGCTAACGACTCTTAATTACCTAATCTCACGTGTTGACATTGGAAACCATCGTTTTCAAGTCACACATCAACTTTTGACCTTTAATCTGGGCTTTTTACGTTTTCGACGTTAAACGTCTATTTTCGCAAAATTCCCCATAACTTCGTTGCTCGTGTTCTATAAGCCAAATCAAATGGAAACTCCATTGATTCATCATAGTCATCCTAACCAAACAATAGGCACATTCCTTAGCTATAACGGTTTTCAAAACGTTCATTCATAACTAAGTTAACATTCAAGACTTTTTACGGTTTTAACTCACGTAAATACTTAAGATTTCTATTTAGTTATGACCTATCAATGATTTGGTCATTAATAGGCATCCTTATATCTCCTCAATAAACATGCTCCACCAATCTACGATTCTTTTACGAGATAGAAATTGAAAAAGATGAAGATTGCGGTTTATGAGAATTTACCTTTGAAGAAATTAACGTTCTTGCTAAACGTCTATTGGTTTGCTTGAAAGTAGAATGATTGAGCGTTTATAGCTTTTCACTCTCTCAATATAGGTTGAACAAGATTTTTAAAACAACAAAAGCTCAACCTTATCTTTGTATTTATAGAAAACCAAATGAGGGGCAATATTGTCCAAATGGCACCTCCTTACTATTGCACCTCCTTTATCAACTTTGTCACCAAGTAAAGTACTTGGTGATCAAGTTGCCTACCTTGCTTGGCCACCAAGTGGCCGGCCCACTCTCTCATGGATCCTCCCATGGGTTGCCCCATGGGTTTTACCCATCCAATTACCCACCGGTTCGACCCACGATTTTCTTTTTGATTGGGCTTGACATAACTTAATATTGGGCCATAACTTGGGCTTGAACACTTAATTCATTGAGCTTGTTATTGGTTTAAGTCCAATTAGATTATACCAAACCCTTAACTCATACTCCATTAATACGTCTCGTATTCTACGCGTATAACTCACGTATTCTCTTTGTCTAATACTCATATAATAATTATATTATACGTCGTACTATTCTTCATACTATACTCGTATTCATACTAGCATAATATTCGTATCTTATATGTATACTCACCGAAATGACTATACGTATTTTATTTCCCTTCAGAAACCTCTTTCACAAACCCTTAGGTTTTACGTCCGCAAGCGAAAACTTCGTTTTCCACAACGGAATTGTTATTGGATATTCCATACTATCTTCGTATTCTATCATTACGCGTTTCTCGAAATTTCAAACCCTAGCTCCGAACGAAATTAGATGAATAGTGTTTTTACGCAAACATTCTCGAAAAACCTTCGTTTTCGTCTTGATAATTCACAACCATTAATACTATCACAAAGCCAGAATACTAACCACATCCGTATATTCTAGGTCATAGAACGACCTTCGAACATCTTACTCACATAATAAATCAATTAAATTCATTTAATTCACATAATCAAATAAAAATTTAATTCATTCAAAATTCGAAATTCTCGGACGTTACATTCTTCCCTCCTTATAAGGATTCTGCCCCCAGAATCTCGTTATTCTTACATAAACAAATGTAGAAACTTTTCCATCATTTTACTTTCGAGCTCCCACATTGCTTCTTCAGCATCGTGGTTACTCCAAATTACCTTTACTGAAGGTATTACTTTATTTCTCAAGACTTGCTCATACGTTAAGTGTTTTTCTACTTGAATAGACGCACATTCTATTACGTGTTTGTAGTCCGGTTTATAAGGACGCAACACAGACACATGAAATACACTATGTATTCTTTCCATTTCTGGAGGTAAGGCTACTTCATAGGCTACATCTACTACCCTTCTTAAAATCTTAAAGGTTCTACAAAACTTGGACTTAACTTCCCTCTCTTCCCAAAACGTATCTTCCCTTTCCAGGGTGATACTTTTAGAAAAACATATGAACCTACTTCAAATTCCCTCTTCTCTCGATGAAGATCTGCATATTTTTTTTGTCTATCTTGAGCTTCTACCAATCGAGTTCGTATTAGCTCAACCATGTCTGCTGTTTGTTGTACCATTTTAGGTCCCAACATTCGACGTTCACCTACTTCATCCCAGCAAAGTGGTGTTTTGCACTTCCTTCCATACAACGCTTCATACAGCGGCATTCCTATACTAGCGTGAAAACTTTTGTTGTAAGCAAATTCTTCCAAAGGTAGATGTTCATCCCAACTTCCCTTGAAATCCATAATGCAAGATCTTAACATATCTTCTAGCATTTGAACTGTTCGTTCACTTTGTCCATCCGGCTGTAGATGATACGCCGTACTCAATCTCAAATGCGTTCCCATTTGTTCTTGCAAACTCCTCCAAAAGTTCGATGTGAATCGTGGATCATGATCGGACACAATTGAAATAGGTACTCCATGTCTGGAAATGATTTCTATGACATAAAGTTTAGCTAACTGCTCTAAATTATACCTAACTCCTATTGGTAGAAAATGAGCCGATTTAGTTAACCGATCCACTATTACCCAAATAGCATCGTATCCCTTTCTCGTTATTGGAAGTCCCACCACAAAGTCCATAGTGATATGCTCCCATTTCTACTCCGAAATCTCTAATGGCTGTATTAATCCACTCGGTCTTTGGTGTTCAGCCTTAACTTTCTGACAAGTTAAGCACTTACTAACGTATTATGCGATCTCTCTCTTCATGTTCGGCCACCAAAGGTTCTGACAAAGGTCTTGATACATCTTAGTACTACCAGAATGTATCGAGTACCTCGAACTATGGGCCTCACACGTAATCTCTTTTTTCAAATCGAAATTCTTTGGAACCCAAATTCTTCCTTCAAAACGAAGTAAACCTTCTTTATCAAGGTTATACTTAGTCTTCACATCATCCTTCATTATCTTCCTCACACATTCACATTCTTCAGTACTTATCTGTACTTCCTTAACCTGTTCCACTATCGTTGGTCGAGTCTCTATTGAGAATAACATCTCCCCCATTTCACTTGGTAACTTAACTTCTAATTCCATCTTTGCCATCTCTGTTATTAACTCATTCTAAGTCGTTAACATTGATAGCTTTTCTCTACCCTTCCGACTTAACGCGTTGGCTACTACATTCACTTTCCCCATATGATATAAGATATCACAGTCATAATCTTTTATCAACTCTAACCACCTTCTCTGCCTCATATTCAACTCCTTCTGTGTGAAAATATATTTCAGACTTTTATGGTCCGTGTATATCTCACACTTCTCCCCGTATAAATAATGTCTCCATATTTTTAAAGCAATCACTACAGCTGCCAATTCTAGTTCATGATTAGGATAGACCTTCTCATAATCCTTTAACTGACGTGACGCATACGCAATGACCTTGCCATGCTGCATAAGCACGTAACCTAGTCCTCTATGCGAAGCATCGCTATAAACTACAAAATTCGCTGTATCATCTGGTAAAGATAATACATGTGCCTCACTCAACCTCCTTTTTAGTTCTTGAAAACTATGCTCACACTTTTCTGTCCATACATACTTCATCGACTTCCTTGTCAGATTCGTCAATGGAGTAGCTAATTTAGAAAAGTCCTGAATGAACCTTCTATAGTATCCTGATAACCCTAGAAAACTCCTAACCTTGGTTAGCATTTTCGGTTGCTCCCACTCATTTACTGCTTCCACCTTCGCTGGATCTACGGATATGCCATCTTTGTCTATAACATGTCCTAGAAACTGCACTCGTTCAAGCAAAAATTCACACTTAGTTAATTTCGCATACAACTTCTCCCTCCGTAGTGTTTCCAACACTATTCTTAAATGTTCAGCATGATCTTCTGGCGTCTTAGAATAGACTAGAATATCATCAATGAACACTACAACGAACTTGTCCAAATACTATTTAAACACTCTGTTCATCATATCCAGGAATGCGGCTAGCGCATTCGTCAACCCAAACGACATAACCAAAAACTCGTAATGCCCATAACGAGTTCTGAATGTCGTCTTAGGTATATCTTCCTTCCTCACTTTCAGTTGATGATACCCCGTGCGCAAATCTATTTTAGAAAAATACTTTGCCTCTTTTAACTGATCAAATAGATCATCGATCCTGGGCAACGGGTATTTATTCTTAATCGTTAACTTGTTCAACTCTTGATAGTCGATACAAAGTCGTAACGATCCGTCCTTTTTCTTTACAAACAATATCGGTGCTCCCCACGGAGACACACTCAGTTGAATGTACTTTCTATCTAATAGTTCCTGTAACTGAACCATTAACTCCTTTATCTCAACTGGAACCATCCTATATGGAGCCTTTGAAACTGGTGTCGTACCCGGTAACAAATCAATCACAAATTCTACATCCCTATCTGGCGGAATACCGGGTAACTCCTCCGGAAACACATCCGCAAATTTTTCAACTACCTCTATTTGTTCCAATGATGTTCCCACTCTTTGGGTATCCACCACATGACACAGATAACCCTTACACCCCTTCTTCAACATCTTCCTAGCTTGAGTCATGGTTAGACAACAAGAACGTCCTGCTGATTTATTTCCATAAAACACCACCTCAGGTTTTTTAGAAAGCCTTAGGTTTACACTCTTTCTATAGCAGTCTATTATCGCTCTATGGTTAATTAACCAATCTATACCGAGAATCACATCGAATTCCCTTAACCTTATTGGTAAAAGATCTACCGATAAACTATTACCCCTGATATCTACGAAACAATTCCTATGAATGTGTTCAATGGGAATTATCTCCTCGTTTGCTACCTTAACGTCTAAAGGTATTTCTAATTTTTCAGGATTTAATCCCAATTGCTGAACAAATCCACATGCTATAAAAGAACAAGTAGCACCCGAGTCAAATAACACGTAAGCATTTATCTCGTTGACTGGAATGATACCTGCTACTACATCCATTGATGCAACCGAATCTTGGACGGTCATATTAAATGTTAGGGCTGAGGGTCTACCCAATGATTGTGTTGGTCCAGTAATGAATAAATTGCCTCTACCAGAACCTTTACTACCATCCGCCCCTTTCTTCGGGCAATTTCTTGCCATATGGTCCACCGACCCACAAACAAAACATCCCTGACTTTTCTTAGGATTAGGACAGTTGGGAGATATGTGACCCTCCTGCCCACAGTTATAACAACCAGTCTTTCCCTTCAGACAAACTCCCAGATGAGTTTTACCGCATGTCTTTCCCTGCTCAAACCTACGAGCCTTCATCTCCTTCGTGTCCACTTGGCGTGGAGCGAACCTTACCAATTCATTGAATTTGGTCGCGTATTGTGGAACAGTCATGACCCCCTGTTTAAGTTCGAGGAACTTAATCTCCATCCTCCCTTGCATGCTAGTAAGGAAGTAGTTCTCAAAGAATACCTTCTTAATCGGTTCCCATATAATAGCTTCCGCTCCAGCCCCACCCTGGTGAGCCTCCCACCAGTAGTTGGCTTCCCCCTTTAACATATAGGTCGCAAAAGAAGTCTTTTGCGCCTCAGATACGTTTGTAATAACAAATGCCTTCTCTATTTCCTTGACCCATGTCTGGGCCTCCATTGGGTCCGTTGTTCCCTTAAATTGGTGGACCTACACTCTTAAATTCTTTCTGGTGTAGTCGTCGAGCTACCCTAGACCTGTGGTGCTCTACCCCACTTTGTTTAAATGCGTAGTTAATAAATTAACGAACTCTTGCATTGGGTTATTAGGACCCCCCTCGTTATCATTATGCGATTCTGCCTCTTGGTTACATTGTCTTCTTCTTAGCGGCCTTTCTGATTAAATAAATAAAGTTCCATTATTATTTATTTGCTTACTTCGTTATTAGTCATCAAACAACTAAACAATAACTCATACACAACAAAGAAAATTAAAATAAAACTTCCTAATATTAAAATGCTTTTTTATATAGATCATAACTATTTACAAGTTGCTTTCCATAGCCCAAAAGCTATTACATATATATCCCGTGATTGACATTTACAAAAATTGGGATTTACAAAAAGACTACCCTTTAATTATACAAAAGAGGGTTTTACGTCACTACACAAAAGTTTGTACCATACTACTTCTAATCTTTTTAACAAACATTCTCATGCTTCTCGTTAAGCCATAATCGACACAATATCTCGACTTATAGTATGTCGAGTCTGTCCCGACTCAATAGAATAACAAGTTATCTTAAGCTTGAAATACTCGTGCGCACTGTCATTTATATATGACATTCGTGCTATCTTCTGGTCTTTTTTAGCTAGTTTCTCACGAAGTTCTACGACCTCGTTCTTATAGTCTCTAGCCTTGTCAGTCATAAGCACTTTCTCATCATGCTCTATCTCATAGTCTGACTCTGCAGACTCCTTCGTTCCATAGAGATCAGTGATCTCTTCCTTCTGGTGCTACACCATATTGTGCAGTTGCACGTTACGGTCAAGCACTGAGAGGTACATTGCCATCATAGTCTCTGTAGGTGTCGACTCTAGGGCAGACATCACCGTATTAATCGATGTCACCTCCATGTCATCCTCCATATCTATCATCATATTCAGATATAATTCTATTCCCATGGTCTCCTCAGAATAGTCCTCCTCCGATTAATATTCCTCGGTCTCTGACTCTTCTAGAATCACTACAGGTATGTCTGCTATAGGCACATATACCGGCTCAACTCGGTTCACGGACTCCTCGCTGATCACATGTATATCCTTATACATCAAGCTATCGACCGACATCTACAATAACACATAACAAATTGATTAGTACAAAATATACAATAATATAAGCACAAATCACATTTAATCCATTTAGGGTTACTTTCCATCTTTTAAATCTTTCAGGACTGAGTTTCCTCAATACCTTATCAACTCATTTGACTTGAGTTAACTTTCTTTGGACTCTTCTTTTCCTAACAAGGTTATTAGCCTAAGGTTCTTCCCCCTCTTAAGTTTTATAACATAATGCTACCAACCTGTGACGCCCCCAAATTCGGGTATCTTCCAACCCGACAGATGGTGCTCCACGATACTACAATCTATACAATCATTCCATTGAGATAACAACAAAATGAGTGTAATTACTATCTTTGTATTACATTTGTAATAAATCCTTTCACGGGACCATTAACCGAATACATTCGTTGTTCTTCATAAGTATATTACATACAAATACACTAGTCTATTACAGGACGATTAATTGTCCATCTTAGCCTTGCCTTTATCTCTCTTAGAACCGCTATTGTTCGTTTTAAACTTTAGTCAGTAAACATATGGTTCAAGCAAGAATGAGCATAACTAGCTCAGCAAGTCTTAACAAAGAATCATAAGAATATCACATTAACAATTACATACTTTATTTCCGTATCTGAACAATTATCTACGAAGCACTATGAAACATTTGACTAGTACTTCTCATGTCACAATAACAATTCCAAAGTATATATAATACCTTAGGAATGATGAACCAGTCAATACACCATGAACATACCCTTTTCGTTTTCATACTTGAAAAGGATATCCGACACTAAGGCCATCCACCCGTCTTTACTTACGAGCACTTTTAGGTGATCAACCTATTGTACTCTATGTTGGTCAACACTCTTACGTTAAACGTATTTACGCTTAACATTTGGCAACCTCGTGTGCCCATCGAATAATCGATGAAAAATACTTTTGTTTGTACATAGACAAACTTATCTTCTCATCCACACCAAATATTTGGCATAGGATAGCGTTAACAGTTCTATATCGAAAGACTTGTAAAAAAATCAATCAATTCTTCAATACTTGTCTAGCCAAGTTAAAACAGGCATTGACTCTTTCTTTAAAACCATTCATGCATTGTATAACATGCATCACATAAAACTTGACTAACACGAAGGTTAGGCAAGCGTTACGAAAGACTTGCCATCAAGCGTCTTCGAATAAACAATTCAAAAATTCTCAGTCTTTACAAGATCTACATGATATATTCAAATAGCACACTATAATTAGTTATCAAACAAACTAACTTTATTATCTATAACCAACTTCTTTCTCTTCTATGTCTTATTTGAATTAACTTCAGTATTAAAGTCGATTTGATTTTCTCTATTTCATTACGGTTCGTTAACATTTTTACGTTACTAACCGACATTCGATCATTATTGGTTAAGTACCAACGTTGAACGTTATTTACAGTTTACTTATTACATTCTCGCATTCTTCGTTTAATTTCTATTTAAACCTTCCTAAATCTTCTTACATTATCACCTTATAAGTGATTTTAGTTCAGTCTTATTATGTACATTAAGTACATTCAATGTCTTACCTTAAGTCTACAATCAAATGGAACAAAACTTAACTTGGTCAACATTTTTCTACCGTCGGTGCTGCGGTGCGACATCCTTTGTATTCTAGTGGCGCTGCGGTGCGAGTTAGCAGGGTACTCGGTCGAGTTTGGCGCTGCGGCGCGACCACTTTGTACTGGTTTTGGCGCTGCGGGCCAAGTCTGTGCACTAGTTGGCCAAAACAATCCACTTTTCTAACGAAACTCCCGGCTTCCTAATTTGTTTGTTTTACATCCGAATTGACCCATTCGAAAGCCTACAACTCACAAATTACATCATTTATGTGTTCATATAAGCATTTCACATTTTCGAATCCGTTAACTCAGAATTCACCTTTGAGTTCATTTTTAAGCGTTCGTTTAACGTTTTCAACCGTTTAATACTCGTTTTTGTCGTTATAAGTCTGAATGCGACGATTATTTTGCTAACGACTCTTAATTACCTTGTCTCACGTGTTGACATTGGAAACCATCGTTTTCAAGTCACTCGACAACTTTTGACCTTTAATTCGGGCTTTTTACGTTTTCGATGTTTAACGTCTATTTTCGCAAAATTAGCCATAACTTCGTTACTCGTATTCTATAAGCCAAATCAAATGGAAAACTCCATTGATTCATCATAGTCATCCTAACCAAACAATAGGCACATTCCTTAGCTATGACGGTTTTCAAAATGTTCATTCATAACTAACTTAACGTTCAAGACTTTTTTACGGTTTTAACTCACGTAAATACTTACGATTTCTATTTGGTCATGACCAATCAATGATTTGATCATTAATAGACATCCTTGTATCTCCTCAATAAACATGCTCCACCAATCTAAGATTCTTCTACGAGAAAGAAATCGAAAAAGATGAAGATTGTGGTTTATGAGAATTTTCCTTTGAAGAAATTAACGTTCTTGATAAACGTCTATTGGTTTGCTTAAAAGTAGAATGATTAAGTGTTTCTATCTTTTCTCTCTCTCAATATAGGTTGAACAATATTTTCAAAACAACAAAACCTCAACCTTAGCTTTGTATTTATAGAATACCAAATAAGGGGCAATATTGTCCAAATGGCACCTCCTTACTATTGCTCCTCCTTTATCAACTTTGTCACCAAGTAAAGTACTTGGTGAGCAAGTTGCCTACCTTGCTTTGCCACCACGTGGCCGGCCCACTCTCTCATGGGTTGCCCCATGGGTTTTACCCATCCCATGACCCACCGGTTCGACCCGCGATTTACTTTTTGATTGGGCTTGACATAACATAATATTGGGCCTTAACTTAGGGCTTAAACACTTAATTCATTGAGCTTGTTATTGGTTTAAGTCCAATTAGATTATACCAAACCCTTAACTCATACTCCATTAATACGTCTCGTATTCTACGTGCATAACTCACGTATTCTCTTCGTCTAATACTCATATAATTATTGTATTATACGTCATACTATTCATCATAATATACTTGTATTCATACTAGCATAATATTCGTATCTTATATGTATACTCATCGAAATGACTATACGCATTTCATTTCCCTTCAGAAACCTCTTTCACAAACCCTTAGGTTTTACGTCCGCAAGCGAAAACTTCGTTTGCCACAACGGAATTGTTATTGGATATTCCATACTATCTTCGTATTCTATCATTACGTGTTTCTTGAAATTTCAAACCCTAGCTCTGAACGAAATTGGATGAATAGTATTTTTACGCAAACATTCTCATAAAACCTTCGTTTTCATCTTGATATTTCACAACCATTAATACTAGCACAAAGCCAGAATACTAACCACATCAGTATATTCTAGGTCATAGAATGACCTTCGAACATCTTACTCACATAATAAATCAATTAAATTCATTTAATTCACATAATTAAATAAAAATTTAATTCATTCAAAATTCAAAATTCTCGGGCATTACAATTGAGGTCATTGGCGACGGCAGATGCCGTCGGTACGCCTGTCGGCCCAGAGGTCATGGTCCTTGGTTCCCATCGTCAGCCGTTGGCATCATTGTCATTGGCGACGAGTGCCATTGGCGACGGCCTAATGTCAATGACGACGGTTATAAGCGACATGAAAGTCCGGTCAAGAAAGACTTCATAAAGTTTTTCTAAGAAAACCTCTTTCTTGACCATGAGCCATGGCCATTGGTAATGACTTTTACAACCGTCGGCAATGCCTTTAACTCGTGTATGTCGTTATATGTCATTGGAGACGGCAATGCCATCGCCATTACCCCCGTCGGCAATGACTATGTATATTTTCAATTTTTTTTTTAATTTCAAAATTTCCCTGTTCATTTACAAATATAAACGTACACCTGTTATAAACTAATAACAACCATCAAATAACAAGCTAATATCATACAATTTACCATTGAAATAGTAATCCAAATCAAATATATAGATCAAAAATATAATGGTCGTCTGTACAACTCAAAAACTGTACAAGTACATACATAAAACTCAGAATATAACATAAACTAAACTAACTACAACCTGTCGCCTGTCTCCATGTCATCGGCTCGTGATGTCATCACCTTGTCTTTGGTGGAGGTAAATCATCAACTCGATGGTCATCGCCTTTGTCTCTGAGGAGGAGGAGCTCGCCGTCATCGCTTCGGCGGTCATCACCAGGTCCTCCACCTCCACGAGTCTCGTCAACAAGACCCTACAAAATTAAAATATTAATAACAAAATCAAAATGAAAACATATTTACATTATTTTAGTTTATGTTCTTCAAGTAAGGCGTACGAGGCTTGAACTCGGGCTTCGTATATCGAAATCGAGTCCCGTCAATTGTAACGCTTGTCTATTGCCTACACCGTACTATTTCCTGTGTTTGCGTGTTAACTGGATGATCGAGGCGGGTTTTGGTCTCTTTTTCAACTATTTTCCTAAGTTTTCTCAAGTTAGGTGTATAGGGCTGGAACTCGGGCTCCGTAGATCGAAATTGAGTCCCGTCAGTTGAAACGCGTGTCTATTGCCTACGCGGTGCTATTGCCTATATTTACGTGTTAACTGGACGACCGGACTAGGTTTTGGTCTCTCTTTCAACTATTTTCCTAAGTTTTCTCAAGTTAGGCGTACGGCGCTCGAACTCGGGCTCCGTATATCTCAATCGAGTCCCGTCAGTTGTAACGTATGTCTATTGCCTACGTGGTGCTATTGCCTATGTTTTCATGTTAACTGGACGACCGAGGCGGGTTTTGTTCTATTTTTTGACTATTTTTCTAAGTTTTCTCAAGTTAGGCGTACGGGGCTCGAACTCAGGCTCCGTATATCAGAATCGAGTCCCGTTAGTTGTAACGCATGTCTATTGCCTATGTGGTGCTATTGTATGTGTTTGCGTGTTAATTGGATGACCAGGCCGGGTTTTGGTCTCTCTTTCGACTATTTTCAGATGTTTTTTCAAGTTAGGCGTACGGGGCTCAAACTCGAGCTCCGTAGATCAGAATCGAGTCCCGTTAGTTATAACGCGTGTCTATTGCCTATGCGGTGCTATTTCCTTTGTTTGCATGTTAACTGGATGATCGAGGTGGGTTTTGGTCTCTTTTTTGACTATTTTCCTAAGTTTTCTCAAGTTAGGTGTACGGGGCTCGAACTCAGGTTTCGTATATCGGAAATTGAGTCCTGTCAGTTGTAACACATGTCTATTGCCTACGTAGTGCTATTTCCTGTGTTTGCCTGTCGTTCGGACGACCGAGGTGGGTTTTGGTCTCTTTTTCGACTATTTTCCTAAGTTTTCTCAAGTTAGGCGTACAGGGCTCGAAATCGGGCTCCGTAGATCGGAATCGAGTCCCGTCAGTTGCAACGCGTGTCCAATGCCTACGCGGTGCTATTTCTGGTGTTTGCGTGTCGTTCGGAGGACCGGGCCGGGTTTTGGTCTCTCTTTCGACTATTTTCCTAAGTTTTCTCAAGTTAGGCGTATGGGGCTCGAACTCGGGCTTCATAGATCGGAATCGAGTCCCGTCAGTTGTAACGTGTGTCTATTGCCTACGCGGTGCTATTGCCTATGTTTGCGTGTTCATTGGACGACCGGTCGGGTTTTGGTTTCTCTTTCGACTATTTTCCTATGTTTTCTCAAGTTAGGCGTACGGGGCTCGAACTAGGGCTCCGTATATCGGAATCGAGTCCTGTCAGTTGTAACGCGTGTCTATTGCCTACGCGGTGCTATTGCCTATTTTTGCATGTCGTTCGGATGACCTGGCCGGGTTTTGGTCTCACTTTCGACTATTTTCCTAAGTTTTCTCAAGTTAGGCGTACGGGGCTCAAACTCGGGCTCCGTAGATCAGAATAGAGTCCTGTCAGTTGTAACATTTGTCTATTGTCTACGCGGTGCTATTGCCTATGTTTACGTGTTAACTAGACGACCGGGCCGGGTTTTGGTCTCTTTTTCGACTATTTTCCTAAGTTTTCTCAAGTTAGGCGTACGGGGCTCGAACTTGGGCTCCGTATATCGAAATCGAGTCTCGTCAGTTATAACGCGTGTCTATTCCCTACACGGTGCTATTGCCTATTTTTGCATGTCATTCGGACGACCAGGTCGGGTTTTGGTCTCTCTTTCGACTATTTTCTTAAGTTTTCTCAAGTTAGGCGTACGGGGCTCGAACTCGGGCTCCATAGATCGGAATCGAGTCCCATCAGTTGTAACATTTATCTATTACCTACGCGGTGCTATTGGATGTGTTTGCATGTTAACTAGACGACCGAGCCTAGTTTTGGTCTCTTTTTCGACTATTTTCCTAAGTTTTCTCAAGTTAGGCGTACGGGGCTCGAACTCGGGCTCCGTATATCAGAATCAAGTACCATTAGTTGTAATGCGTGTCTATTGCCTATACGTTGCTATTGCCTATGTTTGCGTGTTAAGTGGACGACCGAGCTGGGTTTTGGTCTCTCTTTCAACTATTTTCCTAAGTATTCTCAAGTTAGGCGTACGGGGCTCTAACTCGGGCTCCATAGATCGGAATCGAGGCCCGTCAGTTGTAACGCGTGTCTATTGCCTACGCGGTGTTATTGCATATGTTTATGTGTTAACTGGATAACCGAGGCGGCTTTTGGTCTCTTTTTTAACTATTTTCCCAAGTTGTCTCAAGCTAGGCGTACGGGGCTCGAACTCGGGCTCCGTATATCGAAATCTAGTCTCGTCAATTGTAACACGTGTCTATTGCTTATGCAGTACTATTGCTTGTGTTTGCGTGATAACCTATTGTATGGTTTCGACATAGAAACGCACAGCAGAAATAAAAGAATTTAAACCAAATTCGAAACCCTAAACAGTATCCATGCGAAAAATAGTTAATTCAGTGGTTAGAAATTATACCGATTAAGAAAGCGATTAAACGATGTGGTCGAATCTCCAACGCCTTTCGAACGAACTGCGTCTATACGGTATCCACACAAACGCTCCACGAATCGTCCTACGATCTGCAGAAGTAGGAATTGCGGTACTAGCCACCAAGGATGAGGATTTTTGAAACTGTTTTCTCTAGTCTCTCTCTAAGAGCGGCTAGGGTTTTTGTTTTTGATTATTCTTTTAACTGGCTGCTATATATCATATATATAGTAGTTAGAAGGTATTAATCAAAACCTAATTTCATAAAATCCAAATTTATATATATATATCTGTTAATTAAGTCTTACTTAATTAATATACATATATATAAATTATCCTTTTAATTTAAATTCGTGATTTAAATACTATTAATCATATTAATATATTTAAATCCTTAAAATTTAAACTAATTCCCTTTTAAATTACGTTCTATGTGTGTAACCCTATAGGTTATTATTACGTTGGAAATAATTTTAAAATCATATTATAAAATTATAAACAGTGAACGGCATCTAGTAATGCATCACTGCTACCCAAGTAATAATAAGATCGATGATTCGATGCAACCTTTTTCATGACCAATGTTTCATTGTAATTTAATCCTTTTAACCTTAATATCCTAGATTAAACTCGAGTCATGGAATGTGTCATACTCTTCATAATTTAATCTGAGTTTTTCTTGATCAATGAGTAGACTATATGAAACAAATCACTATTTGAGCATGGCCATGCATTTCATAGTCATACTCAATCAAGAGGCCTATGGATATCACCCATAATATATAGGATGGTTAAATTCCATCTAGATCACTCATATTTCTCACACGATTCATAATGAACCCAATAATCACCTTTATAGTCCACCCTATTAAAGGT
This sequence comes from Panax ginseng, assembly GCA_020205605.1. Taxonomy (NCBI): domain Eukaryota; kingdom Viridiplantae; phylum Streptophyta; class Magnoliopsida; order Apiales; family Araliaceae; genus Panax; species Panax ginseng. The sequence goes on from CM035143.1 coordinate 104,054,970, forward strand.
GACATTTGATGATATCAAAGTACATAAATTCTCGTGTAGTAATATAGCGATTTCAGGTCGGAGGACCATTACATCATTGTCACTATGAGAATTGCTAATGACAATTCGCATAATGCTCCATATAGAATTCTCATGGTGGGTCTGTCCAGTACATCGTTCTCTAACATGTACCTATGCATTGACTTAATATCTCATATATTTATGACCAATGAGATTTGGTCATCAGTCAATCTACATACTAGTCTCAATGCATCATTGTTGTCCCATCAACAATGATACTCGACTAGGGACATTTAAGAACAATGATACTAATTATAATTATATAATCTCATGTTCAAGTCACATACTTGAAACTATATAATTTGTATCACTATTCTAAGGAATTTTATTATGTTAACAATTATATTACGCAGTAAATAAAACCATAATAAAATTATATATTTATTCAATCAAATATAATATCAAAACGTTAAGCAATTATATCAAATAATTGGCCTCTAGGGCATAAACTCTAACACCTATCTGTGAGGACCTAATGTACATTAACACAACATATTATAAAGTTAAATACGCCATAAGAATAAATCTATGATGGTAGATTCATTGAACTTGTAAAGGTTAGACTTACATGATCTTTAAACCATTGCACAAAATGTGTTTGTAAAGGAACTTGACACAGTTACACTAGACATATATAGCTATGACTACTTACTTAATGTATGGCACTATATCATTAATGTTGACAAGTGCATATAATATGGTAGCTGCATACTCACTATCGGTCAAGAATCGCCTTTTTTTACCGCTGAATGAGCGTACAGGATAACTAAAGGCCATTAATTCTCCACTTTCCTCGTACGCAATAGCCTCATTCTGACATAAGAGATTGTGCTTCGTCTGAACATTCGACTCAAAGTACAACGAGCAGAAATTAACAAGTTCCTCCATAACATAACTTTCAGCAATTGACCCCTCTATACGGGCTCTATTCTTCACCTTTTGCTTTAGACGTTGCATATACCTATGTGATACATATATAGATTAGCAAAAAACATTAATGTCATTACCGTATCTATATTGTACGGGACAGCCAAACTTAGCTTCGTATGGAAAATGAATAGGCAAATGCTCCATTGAATCAAAAAACGATGGAGGGAAGATCATTTCTAACTTGCACATTATTTCCACTATTTGCATCTCCATTTTAACTATGTCTTTGAGCTGAAGCTCCGTCAAGCATAGATCTCTGAAGAAATTAGAAAGCTCTGTCAGTGCTTCAACCACACGTTTCGGTAACAAGTCGATAAATGCCACAGGGATAAACTTCTGCATGAATACGTGACAATCATGACTTTTGAGACCCCAAAACTTCAGCTCTTCGACTTTACAACACCTTGCTATATTCGAAGAATATCCATCTGGGAGCTTCAGTCCACTAATCCAATTAAATATCAATAACAACTGTTCCCTGGTCAAAGTATAGTAAGCTTTAGGCGTTACCGTCTTACTACCATCTTGATACAGCCACAGATCTTCCCTAATGTTCATTTCTACCAAATCAAGCCTCGACTTGTTGTCGTCCTTTGTTCTACCATTGGCATCTAGGACTATATAAAAAATGTTATCAAATACGTTCTTCTCAGTATGCATCGGATCTAAACAATGACGGATGCAGAGTGTTGCCCAATAAGGCAGGTCAAAGAACATGGATCTGTGTGTCCAGTTATGAACCTTGCCATAACCAAAAGCTCGCTCCAATCTGTGATTCTTCCCTGGAGGTGGAAACTTCAAATGACTAATCCAACTCAACACTACTGACCCAGAAAGACGGCCAGGTACTTGACGTTTCTCTATTTATCGATTGAATTGTCTACTCATCCGTCGATAACGATGTTCAATCGGTAAAAACTATCTAGATGTTGCAAAGAAACTCATTTTCCCCCCATGTTTGAGCCGCATAGCTTTAACTGACCCCATGCACACGGGACATGACAAGCCCCCGTGAGTCGACCATCCACTGATCATTCCTAACGCTGGGAAGTCATTTATTATCCACAGTAAATTTGCCCTCATGTCAAAGTTCTGCTTAAGAGATACATCATAAGTTTGAACCCCTTTTTCCCACAACATCTTCAATTCATCAACTAATGGCCAGAGGTATACATTGATGTCTTTACTCGGACTCTTATAACCCGGAATCAGTAAAGGCATGAACATGTAGGGATCTTTCATGGGCATCGAGGGCGGGAGGTTATACACCACAATAATCACCAGCCAAGTTGAGTAGGGCTTTGTGTAAGGCCCGTTAAATGGATTAAACCCATCCGTAGCAAGTCTAAGCCTAACATTGCGAACCTCTTCAGCAAACGAGGGGTGCTTGTTATCAAAAATTTTCCACTCAAGCCCATCTACCGGGTGCGTCAGTTAACCTTCGACTATGTCCCGTGTAGAGTGCTGCCTCATATCCTCGACGGTATGTGTTGACATGAACAACCGCTGAAGCCTCAGGGCAATGGGAAAGTAACGTAAGATCTTTCTCGGCACATCTTTTCCTTTTTTCTTGCTCTGTTCACAGTATCTACTTGTACCACAAATATCACATGACCTCTTATCTTTATTGATATCACAATAATACAACATACAGTCATTCTCATAAGCATCAATCTTCTCATACTCTAGATTGAGCCTTTTGACCATTTTTTTCACATCATAGTACGACTCCGGTAACTTATTGCCAGCAGGTAAGCACTCCTTCACAATGCTTAATAGTTCATTAAAACCTCTCTCGCTACAGTCATGCTCGTTCTTGAAGTGTAAAAACTTAGTCACGGCAGATAAGACGGTGTGCTTTTCATGCCCGTCATAAAGTGGCGTCGCTGCATCATGCAATAACTCATAGAAACCCTTAGCCCCATCATTCGGCTCTTGCTCGACGCTACTGACATCCCTGTCTGTATTCCACTGGAAGTATGAACCAGCAACTTCGATTATCATGTTTGTACAGTCAAAGGTTTCGTCACCTCTATATTCCGATTCTGATTCATGTTCATCCAACCAGGTTTCCCCAAGATAGATCCATGTCATATAACCATGCTTGAACCCATACGTAAATAAGTCGCGCATGACATCACTCCTTTCCTTCTACACTTCATTCACACACCTCTTACAAGGACATCTGATCTCATCGCCGCTGACTTGCTCAAACGCGAAGTTGAGAAACTGTTCAACCCCACTACGATACTCAGAGATAAGCCCACTCCTATTAGTGGCTACCCTACGTTCCATCCAACTTCGATCAACAGACATCTCGGATAACTGTCTACTATATATATGGAAAGTTAGACTAACACAATCAAGTCTCCAAGTTAATGTATATGCAAGCTTATGAGTTTCCTAACTTCATCTCCAACTCTAACGGGTCAGGCTTCTAATCCATTCCCGGATGTGTCGCCTCACTAATGCCAACAACTTGAACACATCTTTAAATTTTTCAAAAATTTCGGCAGCACCTCCCCATGGTCTTCAAGTATACGAAATTGACTAACAAATTGTAGTCTAAATATGCACCCGAAGAACATCAAGAGATATATACTGTGAGACCCCAGATTTTATGAATAAATATTTAATTTTCTCGAAATAATTTTTTTAATATTATGGTGTGGATTTGATATAATGTTATAGTTGTGGGTAATATTTATAAATTTTGCAAAGTACGCAAGTTGTTATATAATATTCGATTGGTCTTAGGAATATTCGCTTTTAATAGGAATATTCGTATAACGGCACAATCATTGGTGGACCCTACAATGGAATTGTTGTTTGATTGAGAAAATGATAAAATACTTTATAAAAATAATTCATGGAAGTTTTATCGTTAATCTGTTGAAACACCCTTGTTAAAAAGTACAAAGAATATGTCTGGCATTGGTTAAGTAGTAGCACACAATATTGATTATTGATGCTTACGTGATAAATGACTCGATTTTGTTTTATTGGTATTATTAATATAATAAAATGTAATACTTTTATAAAGTTATTCTATAAATAGAATATATTATATTTTATTATGCATAGTGCCTCGCGATAGTGCTCGCATAGTATTTTCCATAGTAAAATCTTTTTATATAAAATGTAATACTTTTATAAAGTTATCTCGCTTTATTAGACAATAATTAGAATATATTATATTTTATTATGCATAGTGTTTGCATAGTGCTCAAGATAGTGTTTGCATAATAAAATCTTTTATAAAGTTATTCATTTTATTAGATTATAAATAGAATATATTATATTTTATTTAAAAGATTTTGCTTTTAAATATGGACCGTCGATTAAAGTAAATCAATCTAGACCGTTCATGAGTTAGTTACTATGAAGTCCATTTTTCTATAAATAGAAGCTCATTCCTTCATTATTTCTTATAAATTCACTGAAACTCTAGAGAGAGAAACTATAGAGAGAAAGAAGAAAAGTGTTCTCGCTACTTCACTACTTCTATATCCAAGACTTTTTCTTTCTAAGGTAGGAATATTATTTGTTGTACTCATAAGGGGTATTCTTTCTTTTTATTCATGAAGAGAACTTCATTATTCCATTTTTATTATTCTGTTGAATAACTCGTTGATAATGCCGGATACCCTATACTTGGTGAAATTCTTCTGCTCCATTTGTTATTATTCATTGAAATATCCTGTCATCATGCGCTTTTACGCCGGACCGATTCCGCTCTTTATTATTCTCATTTGAATATCATGCCCGATGCTTTTTACACCGACCGGTTCCGTTATTTAGTATTCTCGTTGGAATAACTTTGCCTCATGCCAAGTACCTCATGCATGGTTATTTCATTGTTATTCCATTCTTTATTATTATGTTGGAACATCATGTTTGCGCAATTTTCACCGACACCGGTTCCATTATTATTATTCTATTGAATAACTTTTCTATGCAAGCACCGCATGCATGGTGATTTCTTTTGTTATTCCATTCTTTATTATACTCATTGGTTAAAATTTTGACTTCTATACTCCATGAAATTAGTGGAATATCCTTGATGCGCTTCATCCAGTATCTTTTCATGGAAATATTCTTCTGAGCATTCTTGAATTTTACTCTACAAAGAAGTATCATGTTGACAATTTGGACGTTATTAGTTCCTGAATAAATTAATTCTTGAACTTGTTTAATTGAATTCTTATATCTTTGTCATCATCATCATGTTTATATTTTTTGAAAGACGTCTGTGGCCAGTAGTGCATAGATGGACTTTGTATGATTATGACCAGGGATTATTCGGTGTAATCATGACCGTAATGTTACACATAATGTGGTAAAAGTCCTCATTGGCCCGTAGTGCATTGATAGACAGTTGTTGGCATGATCATGACCATTAATGAATACACACATATTCTTGGCCCGTAGTGCATGGATAATTGTGGTCGTGATACTAAAGAATATCCTTGGCCATAGTGCAGGGGTGATTCGATGATGTGGATTATTTATTAAGCTGAGTCTCAGCAATAAAAGTCATGAAAAATCTTTTAAATCATATAAGATAGTAGATTTTATTCTATACTAGACTCTTCTAATGGATTTCTTGTTCCGCTGCAGTTGAACTTGATGTTTGTTATATTTTATCAGTTTAACACTGTTGAAGGCTAATGATAATTTATTCTGCATTATCTTTGTAAAAACCCAAAACCCTAATAAGACTCGTATATATAAATCCCGTTATATAAATAAAATTTCTCTATTCTGAATGTGTTACGTGTTATTATATACTTGGTTTAACAAAATTGACCAAATAAATTTTTATCCGAAAAATGTCGTGCTTGACACCTCGTGCTTAAATTTTTTTTTCCATAATCGGACTTTTCGGTAAAATTATTTTGACAAGTTGCTTTGTCGTGCTTACACTAACAAAACGCTTTGTCGTGCTTGTTAGGATTAGTGAGAAATTTAGGTTAGTAAACCTAGGTTAACAAACCCTAACCCTAATTAGCATAACCCTAACCCTAATTTATTAATTAAACCCTAATTAGCTAATCTAACTCTAATTAGCTTATGTTAACACTTAATCATGGTTAGTAAACTTCTATTAGGTACTAATTAACATTACTTAACATTCCTAATCATTAGAAACAAAACCCTAATCAAGATTAGTGAAGATTTAAACCTAATTAAGCTACTAACTTAATCAACTAGCTCAGAAGTAGGTTGGGAGTCACCATTACCAGTTCCAAAACATCACATGAGATGCTTCCAAACTCCCAAGCAGCAGAAGAGTCACAAATCAGATCTTTATAGAGGCAAGTAGGTGGAAAAATGACCAAAAAGTCAAGTTGAAGAATTCTATAAATAGGAACCTTAGGGCTGAGCAAACTCACGAATTCTCAAAGCCTAGATACACTTATAAACCTACCATATCAAGCCAGGGTGTTAACAACAACAAGATCGTGTTTAGAATCATAAATTTCTCAAGAAAAGGTGCAAACCCTAGTTCATAAATTTCTCTTTGATCTTATGTTAGATTTGTTGTTTAGATGTTTAGAATATTGTATTAGGATGTTAGAAAGTATGCTAGAGTGGTAGAACACGTTTTCATAACATCTAGATGCCTTAATTAAGCGTTTTATGAAATCTGGGAATTTTGAAAAAAATGTTCTGACAGCCGAGTGTCAGGGCTTTTCGATTCATGTGTGTTTATGTTTTGGTCTGTTAATCGATTGATATTCGTAGCCTATAAGTAGGTCTTTAATCTGGAAAAGAAAATAGGATCAGATGAACCATAGATTCCAAGATATATGTAGTCAAAGTGGGTTGACCGTTCACGAAAGTTGGTTTTCTGGGTTGCCCAGAAAGCTCAAGAACAGTTGAACCGGCTACTTTGACCGACCTGTTTAATCATCTTCTGATTGTTAATTGTTTATGTTTTTGTTATAAATTAGTACTGCATACATACTACATATCTATGATCTTCAATAGAACAAACAACTCATAGGATTACTTCTAATTATTGGTCAAAAGTAGTTGATCGAAAGATACCGAAGTTTTCCGGGTTTTCCGAAAACCAAGAACACGAAAACAGCTTGGTAGTTGTACTTTGACCAAAGATAATAGAGACCTTAGAATTAAGATTTGTTCATATTAATGTTATATATATGTACCTTGACATATAGACTACATATGTTACAACAAACAAAACATACATCTAATACACGTAATCAAAGTTATTCAAGCCACAAAACCGCTGATCGACCATGACCACTCGCTCTAGGTTACCCGTAAACCCAAGAACAAAATTCGACAAAAGAACTTTGAATCTTTATAATTTCTTGTTAGATGTAGATTAAAGCCCCGATTATTGCTCGATCTTGTTTACTATTGTATGAGTACTGCAACACCAATACTTGATCCAACCAAAAATCATTGCCAGTAACGAGTTATTTGATGGTCAAACTAGTCACTCGACCACGACCAACGACGCCTGTAAACTCAAGAACACCTATAAATGACACTTTCTCATCCTTTGTAGAGCTTTAATGACGACGTAAATTATTTTCTTTAGAAATAAATTATAAAAATTAGAAATAATTAATAAAAAACAGCTTTAAAAAATTATATTAAATTATTATAAATTATTTCGATATTTCTACAAAAATGTAATAATTATTTTATTTTATTTAGATATTATTTATAATTAACTTATTAATAAAGTAATTAGAATAATTACTTTTAAATACTAAATAATTATGTAAAAATATTATAATTGAAATAAAAATCATAATAAATGATTATAAATTATTTAATAATATTAAATAATCTTTTTATAAAATTTTTGTAAATATAAATTACTTATAAATAGAGATAAATGGTTTAAAATCATTTAAAGGATAAATAAATACTTTAAAAATACTTTAAACCTTCTAAAATATATCATAAGGATAATTAAATTATTTAAAAATGTAACCAAATTTTATAAATAAAATTTAGTTCATTTATCAAAGGTATTAAAAGTCAAACCCTATTAAATCTAACCCGGTATTAAATAAATATTTTATTTGAGTATTGTTATCAATACTAACATGTTAGATTTATATTTTTGAACGTCATAGGTACTTATTAGCATTCGAATAGTATAGCCTGACTGATCTACGCTCAGGCAAGTCTTCTATACCCAATTTATTACTTATGCCAAATTTATCAACCCTGTTTATTCGCTGAACAAGATTCTATCTTGATATACTGTTGATATAATACACCTATATTGAATTACCTATTATTGAAAAGTTATTGCTATAGTTCCAGCATGACTAAGAAATGAATTATTTATTCATATGATATTGTTTATTGAGCATAAACTGTTGTGTCAAGCCAAATTGTTTTGGTAAGACAATCCTCTACTGAAGTTGAGTATCCCGTAAGGGAGCGAAGTGTAGTCAATGAATATATTGACAGTAAATTATAAGTGTATTTGAGCACTGTAGGTGATATGCATACTCCTAGGATGTTGAATAGGCTGATCCCCTATCTCACATCTGAACAGAATTTCTAAGTCTTTGTGACTGACAGAAATGATAAAAATTCCAGAACTAGTTAGAATTAGAAATCCAAAAATGGTAACAACTATCAGTCGAAATTTGAATTGTTATAATTCTTCAAATCCTATATTGTTATAAATATACAACTTCTTTGAGCATGTCATAGCTCACCTTTGCAAATTATTCCCTTTGCAAGTTATTAGATGGTAATCTCGAACATCCGGAGTAGATAAAGGAAGCGTCCCTACATAGATTAGATTATATTCTTATCTGTATGAATACCTTGTAATAAGAACTCATTATGAGAATTTTGTAATCGAATCATAATATTATGATATATATAACATCTTTTATTTCCGCAACCGTATTTTCTTACATATATAGATGTAAAGTAAGATGTTTCTATTCTAGTTGAGATCCTTGGGAACTATTTATCTGAGTGAGGGTGTTAATTGCATGGACTGTTCATGTTGTTATTAATACTCTGAATTTCAGATAGATAGTTACTATCGATACGATAGTATATAATCGCATGACATAGACTATACATCTGAGTGAGGGTATTGGTAATATGGATCGCTTCATGTTATTACTTGATACTCAATTTTGGATAGATAAACTCTAGTCACAGATACAGCTTCATATATTCAAGTGAGGGTATCCAAACACACAAAGAATATTTCTCTTGAGAATTACCATCTCATTATGGGATAATCGTGAATCTTGAATCTATGGGAATTATATTTGAAAGTCCCTCTATCTAATGTAATATTTTAATCAGATACCATGGGTGTATAGATTTAAATGTATTATGTTAATTCTCTGTAAACACCATACCAGATAACACGGGAGTATAGGTATGGGGGTGTTACAATCTTAGTCATAATATTTCTTACTGGGCTAGTTGAGCTCACCCTTTCTTTCACTGTTCTCTTCAGGAAATGAGAACGTAGCTGGGACTAGTCGAGGAACAGAGTGATGGTCCTAGATGGGGCATTAGTAGTCCTCACTATTCTGTGAAATAGTGTGATAATAAATGTAATGAGGACTTCTTTTGAGTTTGTATACTCTCTAGTAGATAATATTTGTATTCAAACTCACAGTTTATGTTTTGTCGTATTGTACACGACAGTTGTATTATTAAGTTGTATTTGAATTACGCACCATGTATCTCAAGACTTAAGATGGGTGATGTATACCTAATTTTGGGGCGCCACAATTTGGTATCAAAGCTTAGGATATGATCCTGGCTAAGATGTGAGACTAGAACTAGGAGGGAGAGACGGGGAACTCCTTCGCTAGTATGACCTACCTAAGTTTATTTGATATTTAATTGATCTATTCGAGTATAGAGATAATATGTGATATATTAATTAACCCTTGTTTTGTGGCGAGATTTGAAAATGGCATCCTAAAATGTTGAGATAAGCAATGGAGAGAATGAGAGACCGCTGATTCTCCATAGATTAATAATCGTGACAATATGCAATGTAATGGTGATAATCCTCCTGTAAACAACAACACTGATCAATTGACGAACGACGGTACATTTAGGAGCTTTTTAGAGTTCATGCAACATCAGGCGAAGGCGGCTCCTATTCATAATGCAGGAGGAAACAATGGCAACCCACGGTTGGTCACCGCTAAGCAATTCAAGGAGCTGGGACCACCAGAGTTTTTGGGAAAGCTAGAACCACTTAAGGCGGAGACGTGGTTAAAGCAGATCACCAAGATATTTGATGTCTTGGGATGCTCCGAGTAGCAAAAGGCTCCTTTTGCCACCTTTATGTTGCGTGAAGAGGCAGATCACTGGTGAGATTCTCAGAAACGCACTCCACTCGACGCACTCAAGATGTCTTGGGAGAAGTTCCAAGAGCTGTTCAATGACAAGTACTTTCCCGAAAGCATTCATCACATGAAGGAGGTGGAATTTATCAAGTTGGAGCAAAACAACATGACCGTGTCGCAGTACGAAGCCAAGTTTGTCGAGATGTCCCGATTTGCGTCCCACTTGGTTGATAATTAAGAGAGAATGACGTGGATGTTTTTAAGAGGTTTGAAGCCGGAGATATGTAAATATCTTATTTCTCATAAACTGTGTTTGTTTTCAGATGTTGTTAATAGGGCTCAGTTATTGGAGTGCGATAATAAGTCAACCAAACCAAAAGAGGGCAGCCGAAAAAATGATAATACCGGTGATAACAGTCATCAAAGCGGTGACAATAAGCACGGAGGGAATCAACATGCCAGAAATTGTAACTACTTCGGTTGTAATCATGGTCAAAATAATAAGAATGGACATTTCAAGAAGAGGAGATTCAACAATGATGGAAAGACGCCAAAGACCAAAGACCCGTTTCAAAGAAGAAGAACGACCACCTATCAGATGTTTCAAATGCGATGGAGGGACACACATCCGCTCAAACCGCATACGTTAATCCAAAACGTGTTTTAATTACGAAAGAGAAGGTCACCTAGCTCGATTTTGTTGTATGGTGAAGTCAATTCCAGCTGGGATAGTGATGCCAAAGGATGTCCCAGACAAGCCAAAACCGGTAGTTTAAGAGAGAGCATTTTTTTTTCGTGATGAGGAACCTGATTAAGATTATCACGGGTATGTTAGTCATACACTCTTGCCAAGTCTATACCGTGTTAGATACCGGTTCTACTTACTCTTTTATTTCACCTAGTTGTGTTCAATGTTTGAAGTTAACTCCGGAGAAGTTAGACTTTGATATATCTGTTGGGAGAAACCTTCGTTACCTCCACTATTTATAAATCTTGTTTAAATCAACACTTTCACGTTACCTATCGATCGTATCTCTTTGAAAATACTTGCCTTTAATGTGATTTTAGGAATAGATTGGTTAACTACTCATCATGCTTTTTGTAAGGTTGTTAGCTTTTATACTCCTAACCAACATGTTATGCGAATTCAAAGTAACCAAACCACTAAAGTCAATTATTGTCATATCAAGCCATAAGTAAAGAGCCCCGGTCTTTTCATTGTTGACTTCCTTGTGTGGAATGCACCGAAGCCAAACTTTCTGTAGGGGACGTTGTGAATAACGGTGGCAAGTTGATAGGTATCAATGTGACGTACTATCCAAGTCTTGGATGAGGGTCACAGTTTTGAATGATATATCTATTGTTAATAAATTTCCTGACGTATTCTTGAAGACTTCTTAGCCTACCCCTAGAGCGTGAAATTGAATTTTGTATTGACCCCATTACAAAACCCATTTCTAAAACCCTCAAATATTTCTTTACTTAAAATGAACGTAACATGCGCCAAAGACGTTGGCTCAAGCTGTTGAAGATTATGATCGTACCATTCAATACCATCATGGGAAAGCGAACGTGGTAGCTGACGCGTTGAGTAGAAGATCGTATGCGTTCTTTAGTCTTGTTCTTTAACAACACAAAGGCCCATTTCGTATAACTTATAAATGATGAAGATAGAGTTAAATACTCTAGGAACCCAAGTGAAGATAACGAATATACGAGTAGAATCGACTTTAATCAATAAAGTTAAAGCCGCTCAAGCTACATACTCAGAGCTGATGAATGTGAAGAAGAAGGTTCAAGAGGGCGTTATTCTAGAAGCAAGAATCAACGAAGAAAGGGAATCTCAACCCTCAATTTAATTGGCCCATTTGAAATCCTCGATGAAGTAGGAACTGTGGCCTATAGACTCGTTTTACTGCCAAGTATGTTGCGTGTTCAGAACTTTTTTTTTACGTATCGATGTTACGTAAATATGTGGACGACCGAACCACATTATTAATTTAGAACTGGACGAGATAGCAGAAGATTTAACGTATGAGGAGATACATGTTAAAATCTTGGATAAGAAGAATCGTATTCAACACTCAAAGGTTATACCTCAAGAGTTGGAATTTGAAATGAAGTTGAGGTATCCTCACCTGTTCAGCATACCAAGTACGTAAATAAATTTCGAGGGCAAAATTCCATAAGGAGGGGAGATTGTGAGACCCCAGATTTTATGAATAAATATTTAATTTTCTCAAAATAATTTTTTGAATATTATGGTGTGGATTTGATATAATGTTATAGTTGTGGGTAATATTTATAAATTTTGCAAAGTACGCAAGTTGTTATATAATATTCGATTGGTCGGGGAATATTTGTTTTAACAGGGAATATTCGTACAATGGCACAATCATTGGTGGACCCCACAACGGAATTATTGTCGGATTGGAAAAATGACAAAAATACTTTATGAAAATAAAGGCGGAAGTTTTACCGTTAACTGTTGAAACACCCAGTGTTAAAAGTACAGTAATACGTGTGGTTGCATAGTAGTACACGGTATTGATTATTGATGATTACGTGATAAGTTACTCAGTTTTGTTTTATTGGTATTATTAATGTAATAAAACAGAATACTTTTATAAAGTTATTCTATAAATAGAATATATTATATTTTATTATGCATAGTGCTTGCATAGTAAAATCTTTTTATATAAAACAAAATACTTTTATAAAGTTATCTATTTTATTAGACAATAATTAGAATATATTATATTTTATCATGCATAGTGTTTGCATGTGCCTGCATAGTGTTTGCATAGTAAAATCTTTTATAAAGTTATTCATTTTATTAGATTATAAATAGAATATATTATATTTTATTTAAAAGATTTTTCTTTAAATATGGACCGTCAGATTAAAGTAAATCAATCTGGACCGTTCATGAGTTAGTTACTATGCAGTCCATTTTTCTATAAATAGAAGCTTATTCCTTCATTATTTCTTACGAATTCACTGAAACTCTAGAGAGAGAAACTATAGAGAGAAAGAAGAAAAGTGTTCTGCTACTTCACTACTTCTATATCCAGTACTCTTCTTTCTAAGGTAGGGAATATTATTTTTTGTACTCATAAGGGGTATTCTTTCTTTCTTATTAATGAAGAGAACTTCTAATATTCTATTTTTTATTATTCTGTTGGAATAACCTGTATACGTGGGATACCCTATACTTGGTGAAATTCTTCTGTTATTCCATTCGTTATTATTCTGTAGGAATATCCTCTGCATGCATTTTTTACGCCCTTGATTCGATTTTTTTATTACTGTTGGAATATACCGTCAGGCGCTTTTACGCTTAATTCGATTCCGCTTTTATTATTCTATTGGAATATCATGCTCGCTTTTTTACTTTGACCTGGTTCCGTTATTTAGTATTCTGTTGGAATAACCTGTCTATGCGAAGTACCGCATGCATGGTAATTTCTGTTGTTATTCCATTCTTTATTATTCTGTTGGAACATCTTGTAGGTGCGAATTTCGCCTGACCTGGTTCCGTTATTATTATTTTGTTGGAATAACCTGTCTATGCGAAGTACCGCATGCATGGTGATTTCTTTTGTTATTCCATTCTTTATTATACTCAGTTGGTTAAAATTTTGACTTCTATACTCCATGAAATTAGTGGAATATCCTTGATGCGCTTCATCCAGTATCTTTTCATGGAAATATTCTTCTGAGCATTCTTAAATTTTACTCTACAAAGAAGTATCATGTTGACAATTTGGACGTTATTAGTTCCTGAATAAATTAATTCTTGAACTTGTTTTATTGAATTCTTATATCATTGTCATCATCCTCATGTTTATATTTTTTAAAAGTCATCTGTGGCTTGTACTGCATTGATGGACTTGGTATGATTATATAACCAGGGATTATTCGGTGTAATCATGACCGTAATGTTACAAATGATGTGGTAAAAGTCCTCATTGGCTCGTAGTGTATTGATGGACAGTTGTTGGCATGATCATGACCATTAATGAATACACAAATATTCTTGGCCTGTAATGCATGGATAATTGTGGTCATGATACTAAAGAATATCCTTGGCCGTGGTGCAGGGGTGATTTGATGATGTGGATTATTTATTAAGCTAAGTCTCAGCGATAAAAGTCATGAAAAATCTTTTAAATCATAGAAGATAGTAGATTTTATTCTATACTAGACTCTTCTAATGGATTGCTTGTTCCGTTGCAGTTAAACTTGATGTTTGTTATATTTATCAGTTTAACACTGTTGAAGGCTAATGATAATTTATTCTGCATTATCTTAGTCATAATATTTCTTACTGGGCTAGTTGAGCTCACCCTTTCTTTCACTGTTCTCTTCAGGAAATGAGAACGTAGCTGGGACTAGTCGGGGAATAGAGTGATGGTCCTAGATGGGGCATTAGTAGTCCTCACTATTCTGTGAAATAGTGTGATAATAAATGTAATAAGGGCTTCTTTTGAGTTTGTATACTCTCTAGTAGACAATATTTGTATTCAAACTCACAGTTTATGTTTTGTCATATTGTACACGACAGTTGTATTATTAAGTTGTATTTGAATTCTGTACCATGTATCTGGTGACTCAAGATGGGTGATGTATACCTAATTTTGAGGGCGTCACAGTTGGTATCAAAGCTTAGTGATATGATCCCTGGCTAAGATGTGAGACTAGAACTATGAGGGGAGAGACGGGGAATTCCTTCCCTAGTATGACCTACCTAAGTTTATTTTATATTTAATTGATCGGTCAGAGTATAGAGATAATATGTGATATATTAATTAACCCTTGCTTTGTGGCAGTATTTGAAAATGGTATCTGAAAATGTTGAGAATAAGCAATGGAGCACAGGAGACTGTTGATTCTCCACAGATTA
Source organism: Panax ginseng (assembly GCA_020205605.1). NCBI lineage: Eukaryota > Viridiplantae > Streptophyta > Magnoliopsida > Apiales > Araliaceae > Panax > Panax ginseng. Next base: position 104,070,204 of record CM035143.1, read on the forward strand.
ATAATCAGGACAATGTGCAACAGGATGGTGATAATCCTCCTGTAAACAACAACACTGATCAATTGACGAACGATGGTACGTTTAGGACCTTTTTAGAGTTCATGCAACATCAGGCGAAGGCGGCTCCTGTTCATAATGCAGGAGGAAATAATGGCAACCCACGGTTGGTCACCGCTAAGCAATTCAAGGAGCTAGGACCACCGGAGTTTTTGGGAAAGCCAGAACCACTTAAGGCAGAGACGTGGTTAAAGCAGATCACCAAGGTATTTGATGTCTTGGGATGCTCCGAGGAGCAAAAGGTTTCTTTTGCCACCTTTATGTTACGTGAAGAGGCGATTCTCGGTGGGAATCAGAAACGCGATCACCGACGCACTCAAGATGTCTTGGGAGAAGTTCCAAGAGCATTCAATGACAAGTACTTTCCCCGAAAGCATTCGTCACATGAAGGAGGTGGAATTTATCAAGTTGGAGCAAAACAACATGGACCGTGTCGCGATCAAAGACAAAGCCAAGTTTGGCGAAGTTGTCCCGATTTAAGTCCCCACTTGGTTAATAATATGAAGAAGAGAATGACGCGGATGTTTTTAAGAGGTTTGAAGCCGTAGATACGTCAATATCTTATTTCTCATAAAATGTGTCTGTTTTTAGATGTTGTTAATAGGGCTCGCTTATTGAGCGCGATAATGAGTCAACCAAACCAAAAGAGAGCAACGGAAAAATGATAATACCGGGGTGATAATAAATCATCAAAGCGGTGACAATAAGCATGGAGGAATCAACATGCCGTAAATGGTAACCACTTGGTGGGTAATCATGGTCAAAACAATAAGAATGGACATTTCAAGAAGAGGAGATTCAACAATGATGGAAAGACGTCGGCACCAGCACCCATTTCAAAAGAAGAAGAACGACCTAAGTGAGATCGAAACATACAAGAACAGTCCCAAAATGGGGACTATTTGAGATTCACTCCTACTAAGTGAATCTTAAACGGGTTAAACTATATGAAAATATGCACATATTTCTGATATTGTTAAAAAATTATATTACCTCTTTTAAACTAAGCCTAGTAAAGTCATCCAACATCATACCCAATAATTGAAGTTATAATTGTCTATATTTTGACCAAATATTTATATATATAATACAATTATATTTAATAATGCTAAAAAGTTGGACGAAGTTATTAGTTTCATCATCTTGTAAGACACTTGAGTAACTTTGCCCAAAAAATATGTCCAAGAAAAGTAACAAACCTCCTTTATATGATTTTAGTGTATTTTTTTGTAAATTAAGGCAACTTAGGTTCCAAACCTCCTTTAAAAGCAAAGACAAACTTACAATTTCCATTTGGTTGAACAACTATCTTTTGATTGATGTTGCTCCGCGTACTATTATCGACGTTGGGATTTTTAGATGTCCATTTCCGTTACTTGCTCTTTGGTGTTCTCATTTTAGGTGAGATTTGTTTGAAAAAACAAGTGAAAACTGTCTGACATGTATAATGTCGACGATGGGACTGTTAAGAGTAACCAGTTGGTTTTTTAAATGGTTGTACCAACACAACTGAGAAAAGGTTTGCACATTGACCCAGTGATGTGACACTGCTAAACGGGTCGGTGAAACCGAGATTCATTAGGGTCCGGGGACTTGGTTATGCGGGGGGAAGTTGTTAGGCACCCCCAACATCCGTGTTACCATAGTGACCGCCTCTTTACAAGAAATTGTTATCTGAATGTGTGTGTGGGGGGGGGGGGTCAATATGCTGTTATTTAGAAGTAGTACGAGGCCTCGTTAGAACCTATATACACAGGGTTTGAATTTATGTAAAAATTCAATTTTTAGCAAGATATAGCAATGATGTTTTATAAAAAAAAGGTTTTTCAAACCCTGATGCTCAATAGTAATTGAGACCTTTTACACTCCCATTTTATTAAGTGTCTGACTTGATTGATTTTATTTTACGAATGCGAGGCATCCGTATGAAAATAATATACATAATAATGCCGACTTCCCCGTGGGTATAGAAACCATCTGAGGAAGTTCAGACAACGCAGAATAATTTACAAGCTGCTTACAGTTGAAAATGTCCATCACAGGAACCGAATCTAGATTCAATGGGATGAATCTGTGATCACATGATTCCTAGGCATACAGAATACTGCAGTTTGTATGAAAGCAGTAAGCAGGTATATATATAACAGCTGTAAATATATATATACAGACAGGATCACCAACCAAGAGGCACCTCCATGGGGGATCAGAAATGTAAATAAAGCTGTAAAAGCTATCAACCATCACGGAGGAAACTCCAAGCGGGACGAAACGTAAATAAAGCTATAAATACGGTCAACCGCCACAAAAGAAACTCCAAAGGAATGAATGTAATGTAAATAAAGTCAGAAAGTGATCAATCGCCACGAAGAAAACTCCAAGCAGATTTAAAATATATATATATATATATATATATAAAAGCAATAAATGAACCGTATGTAAAATCTGTGCTCATCGAACAAAGTTCACCACAGTTCATATATATAAATGTATATATATATATATATATATATATATATATATATATATATATATATATATATATAAAAGCAAAGAACGCACTGATATAAAATCCGTGCTCATCGAATGCAGTCCGACCACAATTCATATATATAAATATATATACAAAAAAGCGAGTAAACGCTCCGCATGTAAGTCTAGGCACATCGAACAAAGTTCGACACACGCTTATATATATATATATATATATATATATATATATATATATATATATATATATATATATATATATTAAAAGCAATAAACTCTCTAGATCAAGTCTAGGCTCAATCGAGGCATAACTTGATAATGTTAGTCAATATATATATATAATATATATATATACAGACTCGAAATGAAACCACTTTGACCGGGAAGTACAGGCAAAAAGCAAGCTACACGACTCTCAACGTGTAGAAGGGTGTGTGCAAAGATGAAGAGAAAGACTCTAAAGTGTGTGAGAAGGCTTACAGCTGACTGCTAAAGAAGACTTCTATATCTTTAGAGTGGGTAAACACTGACTTTTGTAGGTACAAAAGGGCTATATATGAGCTCACAGGTGTTTAAAAGGGGAAAGTACACTGCATGGAGTAAGTGCAGAGCAAATTGGGCAGGCTTTCCTCGCCTTTTTTTCTTTCAAAATGGGCAGCCCAAGCCCTCTATTTATAGGCATTTTAGCCACAGGTGTAACAGAGGCAACCCGGGTGGGCCCGGGTTTGTCGGGTCGAGTTGTCTCGAAGTACGTGCACTCAGGCACTGTAATGTCCACTCAAACTTTCAGAAGTGCAATCCGGATATCTGTTTGAGGTATACAGGACCTATTTCGGACCGCCGTTGTCCAAAGTTGTACGATGGCATGAGATTAGAGTCTGTACGAAGTCATTGAAGATGGGACGATGCCCTCTGGTCTTCAAGCTTCAACTTTCATCCGTTACCCCGCACAATAGTCACTCAGGATTGGTTAGTCTTGTGGGACATCGTTGCATAGAGACGTGACATGGCATCGTGTTGACGCAATGACGATGTTGCCCCTCACTGGTGTTATCGCCAGATTAATGAGCGATAGCATGACGTTGCTCGATTTTCACGAGATTGAATCGCCGCAATTGTTGAAGGTCCTCATTGTCACCTTTGAGGTGTGTCTGTCTTCCCGATGTTATTGCTGGGTTGGTGCAGTGTATCTTGTTTGTGAGCACCGAGATTGAAGCTGGTCGCATTTGGAACAAGCATTTTTGGGGTTATCATCGAAACTGTATTCCTTGGGGTTATCATCAAGGTTGGTGGCTATTCCCATGGTTGGGACTGAGACTGGATACCTCGGGGTTATCTCCGAGATTAATCGGTCTTCTTCGGTGTGTGTTCCGGTATTGGATCTGCATGCCTCGAGGTTATCTCCGAGGTTGGAATTGTTACTCCCAGAGTGTGATCTGGGGTTGATGGTGAACTTCCGGTAGTATCCGGTATGGATTTGGATTGTCTTTGAGGGTTCTCTCTTAAAAGACGAATATGTCCTCCTGCAATGTTAGTGACAGTAGTACAGAAAATTTCGAGTGTCTACAGATGCCCCTCTTTATCATACTCGTGCATGGCGATGCATGTGTAAGATAAAGAATCCTAGACACTTGAAACGCAACAAGATGAACGTGGTACTATGGGTAGCAAAATGATGCAAATGTATGATGCATGTGTACGGGGTTGTAGCCCAACATGCTGGGGATGATTGTGGGATCCCTGTTGCTTCAACTGGGGATTGGCAATGACGACCAGATTTGATGTGTAAGCCGAGTCTGTTAGGATGTTGATGTTGGAGTTATCACCAAATCCATGTGTTCTTGATAATGACTTGATCCTGAAGATGTACCTCTTATGTGTAAGAGATCTGTGGGGATAAAGCTTAGTCTGTTTTAAGGATGTGTATAACATATTCCATCATCTATCCTCTTTGATAACATTGACCTCTCCTGGTTGGTATCGCCAGGACATGTCAAGATTCTGTTGGATTTACTGCCAACATCAAACGCTGTCAGGGATGCCTGACCTTCGTTGACGTGTACTTCACCGATATGTGAATCAACGGTTGAAAAATCCTGTGGGATACACTGTCAAGGTTGCTTGACCTTCGCTGACGTGTGAATCAGTGGCTGAGGCTTTGTGAGTAGATTTTCAAGGTTGCTTGACCTTCGTTGTCGTGTAGATCAACGGAGCATTACGTTGTGACCCCCATCGGGGATACGCTGGGGAATACGAGCAGTTGGGTATGAAAACCTCGAATAGCTCTAGAGCTCTGATAGGTTTAAACGCTATCAGCTGAAATGACGTCAAGGTTGCTTGACCTTCGTTGATATGTCTGTCAACGACTGAGCATGCATTGTTACTCCCTCCGGAGATATACGTTGTAACCCCCGTCGGGGATCTACTGGGGACTCATGAATACGTACGTAACTATCGAACAGTTCTTAATTCTTCGATGGGTTTACTTGCCATCGGCTGAAATAATGTCAAGGCTACTTGACCTTCGTTGATAGACATGTCAACGGGTGAACGTGTTGTAACCCCCACCGGGGATCTACGTTGTAACCCCCATCGGGGACTCATTTAGGGTAACGACCCGGAGTTGGCGGCATCGGACATGTACGAGGTATTTTCGGATGTGATTTGTGACAAATGAGATCATTGGCAGGGTATACCTCGTGTTTGGGTGACTACCAATGGACGATGTACAGATTAAAAATCTCATCAGAGAAAACCAGGATTGTATGCTGTTTTGCTCAATCGCGTTGCATTTTTGTTCTTGATTTGACTTTTCTAGTCCGTAAGAACTCCTTTGCAACTCGAACTAGACCGAGCTGGAGGGGTGGGACCCACATAGGGGTGCCGCAGGTGTTTGTTGGGTGTATGTGACCCATTTCCCTGTATTTTTAACTGTACAGAGATGATGTATGTAGATGATGATATACTTAGGAATGTATGCACAATATTTCCATTCCCTATATCATATTGTCATCTATTACCTGCGATGCATATATCATGTTATGCATATGTATGTATGTCCAGAGATATTCAGCATTGACCCCTGGATGGTCTTATGACATAGCCCGTACAGATGTCTTCTTCGACAGTTAGCCGTATAGATCATACCCCACCGCCAGTGGTGGTATTGGGTATGCGATCGTGGTATGATAGCATGTCACCACCAGACAGGGTGACTGTAGATTAGTTGCTACAGCATACCATGACTTTATTGATGTTTCAGGTTCCCGCAGGGTTTGTAGACGGGATGCTAGAGCATTGGCTACCGGATAGGCAGGTATTCCGATTTGGCACCCATGAGTTGACTCCTACTCTGGAGGAATATGCACGTTTGATGATGCTCCCTTTAGACAGACCTTGCGTGCATCTGGCCTTGGGAGACATGAGTAGACGGCACAGAGTAGTGCAGGACGAGCTAACATCTAGCCACGTGATATCCCAGCATTTTCTGTATGACAGATTTGGCTCAGAGGATAGCTACTCACGACATTCCAGGGATTTCACTGCACTGGAGGACCACTGGCATTTGGCCAGAGTTGATTTACAGTTGTTGTGCGTATTGTCGTATGTCTATATGCCATGTTATATGGATGATATAGACATTGGTGTCATTATGGCTGTGAGAGCTCTTAGAGAGGGTCGTACCATTGTACCTATGATTGTAGTAGAGACCCTGCGGTCGGCATCCTATTATTGCACGTATCCTACAGGAGTGTTCACTGGGAGTTCGGTCATGTTGTACGTGTGGTTTATGTCACACTTGAGACCGGTTGGTACCCATAGACGGCATGGGTATTGGTTCACCCGTGATGTAGCCATGTCATACTCCTTTCAGCCGTCGGAATGTATAGATGCTCTGTCTTGGTCCGCATTTTTGGCAGATATCAGAGATCCATTAAGTATATTGACGTGCTCGGGGCTTTGCTCACCATACAGCTTCATTACTCATGCTCAGGGCATGGATTTTCTCCCTCTGGCTGGCTTGAGGGGCGTGACTACTTATCACCCACTGACCGTGATGTCGCAGTTCGACCAGTTCCAGGATTTCCATCCTTTTGATGGGGCGAGAGGTCAGCGTTCAGCTTCTCGATATCTCTCAGCAGAGGACTGATCCTATGTGTATGCTTGTTGGGATCAGCATGAGATAACTACTTTTTTTATCAGTCATCCTAGTTGTTCTGCAGAGTATTCCGCATGGATGGAGACAGAGATTTTATCGGCTACAGCAGTATCTGCAGTACCGGATAGTGAGTCAGACGATGTAGAGCCCATGGAGGACATCGATTCCTACATCGAGGAGGAGCTCGCTGCTGGGTTGCTAGCATTTCTTCCGAATTCTCCTAGTACCAAGATCACAGGATTCAAAGACTCAAAGACAAGATTTAGAGCAGAGTCTTCATCTGATGACCTTTGAGAGAGATCATGCTCGATCTATGATGTTGACTGCCCTTGATGGGAGGGACGCAGCTCTATTAGAGAGAGACAAGGCATTACATCGCAGAGATGCCGCTGTTGTTGAGCGGGATGAGGTAAGATCAGCCAGAGACGCAGTGATAGTTGAGCAGGATAGTGCCATATCTCGCCTGTGGATGTAGTCATCACAGATAAGATCGCCGTGAGATCCCTTACCACTGGCATGATTATAGAGATGAGCGCATATACTGATGATCATATGGTCACCATGAAGATGGCTGCAGATCTGTTGGGTCATGTGGATATTCTCGTACAGGAGACCACATCTTCACCTCCTTCCTCTGAGAGGGACACCGTGTTGGGCTTGTTAGCTCGCATATATCCTGACTTGTAGATGAGCTTGTATTTACCTGCACAGACTAGCTTAGCCATTTTATCATGTATAGTTTACATTGTATATATATCAAACAGCATTATATATGACAGGGAAATATATTTTTGGATCACTTCCCTTTTAGATATGCCTTGCTATTTGCTTGATATTTTGCCTCACGCTTGTGGCTTGTGGTCTTGATGTATTCTCGAATTCCTCCCGGGTGGATGGACATTGAGTTATCTCTGGATAGTTCAGAATGGATCATCGATCTATGTATCCCTACCATCTTTGGTGTCTTAGGACTGGTTTCTGGATGGAAATGTGGAGAGGAGTGTGGCTTTCCTCTCTGAGATTGACCACACCACAGATGGTCGCCAGTACTTCTATTTAGGAGAAGCCTAGTTAATTCCATCTCTTATGGATTGGTGTTTCTCTTCAAGGTATGACCGCAACTTAAATGGTCGCCGAATCTCCTATTTGGGAGGAGTTCAAGTAATTCCATCCCTTTGGTCTGAAGCCAAATGAAATGTAGTGTATTGAAGGATGATCCCAGTACCAACTGACAAGGGTTTGTGTTTTGGGTAGGGGGTAAGACCGCACCATGAATGGCTGCCTACGTACTCCTATTGAAGAGGAGATCAGGTCTGCGTAGTTGGAACCTAGTGTAAGAGGTTCAACGTTGTATATGGCAGAAATGGTGTAGGAATGTTTTTGGTTGTTTTTGTTTTTGTAAGGATAGAAATGTTTTTGTGGTTTTTGTTTTATTGCGATCGGGCCATATGAAATGGTTTCCTACGTACTCCTATTGAAGAGGAGATCAGGTCGACATAGTTCGCCCCTCAGGGCGAGATGAAAAGAGTAATCCCATGTGCAGGTCAGAGTGCGGGGAGGAGAAAGTTTAATCCTAGGTTGAGGATAAACTGCAAGTATGAGAAGTTTTATCCCATGTATGGGTAGCCAAACTGCAAGTGCGAGAGGTTCAATCCACAGTGGGATGACCTAAGTTGTAGGAACGCAAAGGATAGCCAGGCTGCTGGCTTGAAATGTATGTTTCCCTGAGGGGCAAAGTGTAGGAAAGTTGTAGGTGGTAAAGGGTTAAAGAATCGGAATGACTGGTGACCTGATGATTCTGCACCAGGGTGTTCGCGAATTACTTCAGACATAGTACCGTCTCACAGCGTCTGAGTTGATGAGTTGTGGAAATTCATCATTGTCCATTTCTTGTAATCTGAGAGTGCCTCCAGTCAATACTTCTTTGACAACAAACGGGCCTTCCCAGTTAGGAGCGAATTTTCCTTTAGCCTGATCTTGGTTGTCAAGGATCTTCTTCAAAACCAAGTCACGTTGTTTAAACTGCCGTAGCCGGACTTTTTTGTTGTAGGATTTGGCGATCCTTTGTTGATATAACTGACCATGGAGGATAGCCGCGATTCGCCTTTCATCTATTAGAGATAATTGGTGATACCTGTCTTGTACCCATTGGTCTTCATCCAGCTGAGCGTCTATCAACACTCTGAGGAATTCCATTTCAACTTCTATGGGGAGTACTGCTTCCATCCCATAGGTTAAAGCGTAGGGGGTTGCCCCAGTTGAAGTACGCATTGAGGTTCTGTAGGCTAACAGAGTCAGAGGCAATAGGTTAGGCCAATCTTTGTGGTTGGCGGACATCTTTTACATAATCTTCTTGATGTTTTTGTTATCCGCTTCAACCGCACCATTCATCTTTGGACGATAGTTGACAAAGTTGAGATGTTTGATGTGGAATTTACTGCATAATTCCTCCATCATTTTGTTGTTGAGGTTCTTAGCATTGTCTGACACAATCACCTCTGGTTGTCCGTATCGACAAACAACATTATTTCTGATGAAATCAATGATGACTTCTTTAGTAACCCTGGGGAAGGAGGCTGCTTCTACCCACTTGGTGAAGTAGTCAATCATGGCGAAGATAAATTGGTGACCATTACTGGCTTTAGGCTCGATGGGCCCGATAACGTCAATTCCCCACATTGAGAAAGGCCAAGGTGAACTCATATTGTGGAGTTCCCCTGCAGGAGCGTGTATATCATTCCCATGAATCTGGCACTGATAGCATCTCCTGACGTGGTCATTGCAATCAGCTTTGAGAGATAGCCAATAATGTCCCATCCTAAGGACTTTTTTGACAAGGAGGGAGCCACTCATGTGGGGGCCACAGACTCCACCATGGATTTCATCCATAAGCCTTTGGGCTTGATCTTTGTCTAAACATCTGAGGAGACCTAGTCCTGGCATCTCTTTTGTAGAGTGCATCTCCACTCAGGTAGAATTTCATAGCAAGTCGATGGATCCGCCTTTTCTCAGTCGGGCTCGCTTCCGCGGGTGTAGATCCATCTCGTAGATATTCCTTGATATGCTGATACCAAGGATGTTGGATGGGAGGTAGCTCGTCCGATACTTCTCCAACGTAATTCCCATAGGCTAGGGCCTTGTTCAGGGAAATTGTGATGCTCAACAAGTGTTCCTTGTCTGATATGCGAATCAAGGAGGCCAACGTTGCTAATTTGTCTACAAAGTCATTCTTATTACGAGGAATGTGTAGAAAGGAGATTTCTTTGAACTCCAAAACCATCTTCAAAACCTGCCAATGGTAAGGCAGCAAATGTAGTTCCTTGGTTTGATAGATTCTGGTGGATTGTCTGATTACCAACTTTGAATCCCCAAAGACAGTTAACCGCCTGATGCCCATTGAACGGGCAAGTTTTAGCCCATTGACACAGCCTTCATACTCAGCCGTATTGTTGGTGCTGACAAACTGTAATTTGACGGCAATGGGATATCGCTCTCCCGCATTCGTATACTAGAACCGCTTCCACTCCATAACCTTCCATATTAATGACTCCATCAAAATACGTCTTCCAGGATTGGTGTGTATCGTCATCGATGGTGTTGTTGTATTGTCATTACTCCTTCATCACGTAAATATGTTTCCAAGGGTTTGAAATCCCAAGAAAAGTATGGCTGCCGATTGATCGGCGATTCCTTGACCTTTGATGGACTTTTTGAGTCACATATACGATGTCAAATTGTTGTAGGATCAACTGCCATCATCTGGACAAATTAAGCAATTTAACATAGGTTTGTTGAACACGTGCTTGAGAGGATCCACGCGGATATGAGATGGGTTGTGTGACCATGGAGGTAATGTTGTAACCTCATGGAAGCCCATGCTAAAGCACAACACGTCTTTTCGATCAGAGTGTACTTGTGTTCACTACTGCTAAACCTTTTCCTGAGGTAATAGATAGCTCGTTCTAGGCATCTATCGTCCTTCTATCCCAGCATGCAGCCCATGGCATTGTCACTTATGGACAGGTACACAAATAGGGGAACATTATCCCTAGGTGGTACCAACACGGGAGCTTTGATTAGCTATTTCTTGATTGTGAGGAAGGCATTTTGACACTCATCATTCCATTTCATTGAGAAGTTCTTCCTTAATAGCTTGAAGATTGGCTCACAGGTTGCTGTGAGTTGGGAGATGAACTTGCTAATGAAGTTGATTCTTCCCAAAAATCCCTGTATTTCCTTTTCTGTCTGAGGAATGGGCATTTCAGTGATGGCTTGGATTTTGGCAGGATCTAGCTCAATCCCTTTGTGGCTGACTAGAAATCCTAGCAATTTGCCTGATTTAACGCCAAAGGCGCACTTAGCTGGATTCAACTTCAAGTTATACTTACGCAACCTGTTGAACAACTTTCTAAGATGGTCTATATGGTCATCCTCCTTCCGACACTTGACAATGATGTCATCCACGTAGATCTCAATCTCTTTATGCATTAAGTCGTGGAAAAGAGCCATCATAGCTCGCTGATAGGTAGCTCTGGCATTGATGAAGCCGAATGACAACTGTCTATAGCAAAAGGTTCCCCAAGGAGTGATGAAAGCAGTCTTCTCACGATCTTCCTCGGCAACCATGATCTGATGATACCCCGCAAAGAAATCAGCAAAGGAGTACATGTCGTATTGCGCAGTATTGTCAATGAGAATGTGGATAAATGGCACGGGAAAGCTATCTTTTAAGAAAGCTTTGTTCAAGTCCCGGTAATCCACGCAAACTCGTACCTTCCCTCCAGGTTTAGGTACGGGTACAATATTGGATATCCACTCAAGATATGTAGACACCATTATGATGCCAGCTTGAAATTATTTCACAATTTCTTTTTTCACCTTTAAACTCCATTCAGGTTTCAATCGCCTAAGCTTTTGCTTAACTGGCTTAAATCCCTCTTTAATGGGAAGGTGATGAAGGAAAATGTCAGTGGACAAACCCACCATGTCTTCATGAGACCATGCAAACACATCCTAGAATTGGGTTAATAGCGTAACCATGTCATTCCGTTGGTTTGGGGTAAAGTCTGAACCAATCTGGATTAACTTAGGGCTTTCTAATGTTCTGAGATTGAAAGAAGTGGTTTGATTAAGATTGGGTTTGAGTTTGTCTTTGACCCATTCTTGAATTTCTGGAAGCACCTCAATGTCATCCTATATGTCCACCAAGGCTGAATTCATCTCTACATCAAAGGTACAATCCTTGTGGAGAAGAGGCAAACGTCAAGCAATCTGAGCACATCTAAATTCGTAGTCCCAAAACAAATATGCTTTCACTTAGTATATATGAAATGTGTTGATCATACACAGTGTTAGCATATACTGGCAAATATTAAAAATAATAAACTGCTAGTAATCGCATGTAAAAATGTAAGTTATTATATATCTACAGGCGTAAAGAGTTTACACCGCTTTTACCCTTTGATGACCAATGCAAGGAATGTTGTTCCAATTGGTAAGGGCAAAGTCCGGATGGACCGTAGTGATGGAGGGATTGTCATCATCCTCCCTATTCCGAATGATGGCCATTATGTCTGGGCAATCATCGTCTGGAGTGTATGTGTTGGTATGTTCATCATGAATGATGATGCGTATACCGGACATCATCCGTATGACGTCTTACTTGATCCTTCGTTCCTCTTTTTCCACTGCGGGATTTGGAACAAAGATTTCTTTCTCCTTTACCGGTACCGGCTTGGGAAATAACATAGCCATCACATTGGCTGGCACCTTTTTGCTGTGAGGTTGTGCGACTCGAGTTTGAAGGCGAAGATAAACGCCACATGGTTGAAGCTGAAGGAATCTGCTGATGTTTATTAGGATTCCTGTGACTAGAACTGGCAGAATAGCCTAGCCCAACTGTTCCAGTTTGCCTGGTTAAATGAATTGGGTACTTGATACCCTAGCAATCTTTACCCAACCCTTGTCCTGGTTTATGACCTAACGACATCATTTCTTGAGTATCCGACATTACCTCGGCAGAAATCTTGGGTTCGAGCAATGGCGTTCCAATAGCATGGTATTGGGTGTTGCTGTTAGAGTTTATGCCCTAGAGGCCAATTATTTGATATAATTGCTTAACGTTTTGATATTATATTTGATTGAATAAATATATGATTTTATTATGGTTTTATTTACTGCGTAATATAATTGTTAACATAATAAAATTCCTTAGAATAGTGATACAAATTATATAGTTTCAATTATGTGACTTGAACATGAGATTATATATTACCATTAGTATCAGTGTTCTTAAATGTCCCTAGTCGAGTATCATTGTTGATGGGACAACAATGATGCATGGAGACTAGTATGTGGATCGATCGATGACCAAATCTCATTGGTCATAAATATATGAGATATTAAGTCAATGCATAGGTACATGTTAGAGAACGATGTCTTCGGATGCACCCACCATGAGAATTCTATATGGAGCACTATGCAAGTGTCGCTAGCAATTCTCATAGTGACAATGATGTAATCGTCCTCCAGACTCGAAATCGCTATATTACTACACGAGAATTTATGTACTTTGATATCATCAAATGTCACCTTTAATAGGGTGGACTATAAAGGTGATTATTGGGTTCATCATTAATCGTGTGAGAAATATGAGTGATCTAGATGGAATTTAACCATCCTATATATTATGGGTGATATCCATAGGCCTCTTGATTGAGTAGGACTATGAAATGCATGGCCATGCTCAAATAGTGATTTGTTTCATATAGTCTACTCATTGATCAAGAAAACTTCAGATTAAATTATGAAGAGTATGACACATTCCATGACTCGAGTTTAATCTAGGATATTAAGGTTAAAAGGATTAAATTACATTGAAACATTGGTCACGAAAAAAGGTTGCATCGAATCATCGATCTTATTATTACTTGGGTAGCAAAGTGATGCATTACTAGATGCATTACTTGCTTATAATTTTATAATATGATTTTAAAATTATTGCCAACGTAATAATAACCTATAGGTCACACACATAGAACGTTATTTAAAAGGGAATTAATTTAAATTTTAAGGATTTAAATACATTAATTTGATTAATAGTATTTAAATCACTTAATTTAAATTAAAAGGATAATTTGTATATATATGTATATTAATTAAGTAAGACTTAATTAAGAGATATATATATATATAAATTCGGATTTTATAAAATTAGGTTTTGATTTGATTAATTCCTTTTAACTACTATATATATGATATATAGCAGCTACTTAGGGTAAGATATCATAATAGAAAAACCCTAGCCGCTCTTAGAGAGAGACTAGAGAGAAAACAGTTTCAAAATCCATTCCTTTTAGTGGCTAGTACCGCAAGTCCTTCTTATTGTAGAATCGTTCGACAGTTCGTGAGGCGTTCGTGTGGATACCGTAGAGGCGCAATCGGTTTGTATTGCATTGAGATTCGAGGCGCAATGGGTTTTAGATTCTCGCTTTTGTTTATATCTCGTATAATCTCTAAACCTCTCGAATTAATTGATTTTCGCATGGATCCTGTTTTTAGGGTTTCTAAAATTGCTTTAAAATTTTAATTTCCGCTTATGCGCTTCAATCTTTGAAGCCCAACAAAGGGTATCGAGCTACTTGCGAAAAGATTAATTGATTACGTGTTTTAATTGTATTCGATATATATGATATATGATGATGCATGTTTACCGATATAAAATTGAATATATGATATTCCGTTGTATGTGTATTCGGTAATATATATGATGATATCATTAATCGTATCTTTAATCGGTGGAATAACAATATAACTATTCTAATCGGATTAGAAGCATGAAGAATCGCTTTTAATATGATTAATCGAAACCGAAATATATGATAAATTCGGGTGTCTTGTTATTCGCTTTTAATATGATTAAATCAAAATCGGACATATATGATTTGTTATTATGGGTGTTTTGGTGGATTAAAATGTATGATTCTCAAATGCTTTAGATTCTTCGCCACGCTTCGACCCCGCCCACTGACCGATCAATGAGACCACCACATTGGTCGATCGACGGCCACCGGACCACCGCCAGAGAGACCCATCTTGACCCCCGTCAGTGGCGCGCACGATGGTCGTGTCCCCTATATTTTATATATAGTTTTCTTTAATTATATATAAATTGTTATGTGCTTATTGTGATATACATGGTGCATGATTATGGCCTTTTGACCCATAGGTTAGTGGTTTTGGTTTTGAAATACGGCTTGCATGTCGTTCCTTTCTATAAATTCTAATGTAATATTCTCTTCTCATCTAAATCCCCTCGAATGTAACTCGAGGTTTCTTTATGTCATGTAATAATCAGAATTGATGAAGATGTCAAGATGGAGAACACAATGGAAAGATGATGATGGAGAGGAGGCGATGCTAGAGGAAGATCCAAGGAAGTTATTTATTTTAAGATCTTTTACCACCTTAGATTGACCTTCAATCTTTCATTAGCTTGAAAAGATTGACATGTGATTGGGCCATAATCGCTGACACATGTAATTTTGCACTTTATTTATGCTTGTATATGATATGATATGATTAATAATGTGCATGCTTAACAAGATTAAAATTGGTGAGATCTAAATTAATAAAATCCTCATTAAATTATTAAGTCTAAATCGATGCCTTCCAATGAATAACACTCATCTAGACCTTGATCAATAGATGTAGGTTTGCCAAAAGCAAAGTACCCTATTTATCTAGGTAAGATGCGATAGGATAATTGTGATATCCAAACTATTAAAATCATCAGGCTGACTTAACTAAGTTATCTCAATAGGATTGTGGACTTAGAGGCATAGAGTTTGGTTGGTACCATTAGATGGACTAGAAACAAATGTTGTTTACCAAACTATCCAGAGTTATATATGATATAATTGACAAAGGGTTGTCTACCTAAATAATTATGTTTTGAGAGAATAGCCAAAGCTAACTTAAGGCATAATGAAATATGGATCTTAGCTCACTAGAAAGATTTAATAGAAAATGCTTTCCTAATTAATGGTGAGGGCTATTAATTTGAATAAAATAGTGGGAGGTATATTTTGAATGTACTATTATCAATTATATAATATCAACTCAGTAATTTGACTTATTATTGTTGCACTTATAAATTGTAGATATCAAATGGCAAACAACAACAACACAAATAGTCTTTCATTACGATCACCCCTTGAAAAGGACAAGCTAAGTGGAATTAATTTCCTTCGATCGGCATAGGAACTTGAGGATTGTCCTCAAACAAGAGCGTAAGCTATATGTCCTTGATGGGCCCATTCCCGCAAAGACTACCGGTATCCGCACCACGTCATGAGCATAATGCTTACAAGAAGCATCAAGATGATGCTCGGATGTGAGTTGTGTCATGCTAGCAACCATGAACGCCGAGCTTCGTAAGCAACATGAGTTGATGGATGCTTATGAGATGATCGAGCATCTCAAGAAATTGTTCAAGGGGCATGCTCGACAGAGAGGTATGATATGCTGCAAGGCGTTGTATCAACGCAAAATGGGTGAACGTGATCCAGCTTGGTCCACATGTCTTTGAAAATGATTGGGTATATTGAGTACCTTGATAGGTTGGGTTTTCCAATCACTCCTAAGCCCAAACCGAATTTTGTTTTGCAATCTTTGAACAAATAGCCTACTCTCAATTTGTTTTGAACTATTTTATGAATGAAATTGAGAAACCCCTCATCGAGTTGTTGAGCATGTTAAGAACCCGCCGAGAACAACATGAAAAAGGCGGACCCGCTCCCATAATGATGGTGCAAAAGGAATGCTAAGGGAAATTGGAAAGGCAAGAAGAAGATAGGATCTAAATCTTTTGCCAAACCCAATTCCAAAACCAAACAGCTTTAAAACCTAAAGGTGGGGTGGGCTAAGGAAGGTGAATGTCACTACATGGAAAACTTGGACACTGGAAAAGGAACTGTCATGCTTATCTGGAAGAAGTGAAGAAAAGAAAAGGAAGTACGACTTCTGATTCAGGTATATATGTTATAGAAGTCAACTTGTCTACTTCTACATCATGGGTATTGGATACTGGATGTGGTTCTCACATTTGTGTTAATGTGCAGGGACTCCGAAAGAGTAGAACTTTGGCGAAAGGAGAGGTTGACCTACGAGTTGGAAATAGAGCAAAAGTTATTGCACTGGCCGTAGGAACTTATCATTTATCTTTGCCCACTAGGCTAGTTTTAGAATTAGAAGATTGTTATTTTGTGCCTGCTATAAGCAAAAACATTATTTCTGTTTCTTGTTTGGACAAGAAAGGTTTTTCATTTATAATAAAGAACAATCGTTGTTTGTTTTACTTAAATGATATTTGTTATGGTGTTGCACAATTGTTTAACGGTCTCTATATTCTTGATTTAGAAATGCCTATCTATAACATAAATACAAAACGATTTAAATCAAATGATTCAAATCCGACATATCTCTGGCACTATCGTTTAGGCCATATAAATGAGAAACGCATATCCAAACTCCATAAAGATGGGTTCTTGGATTCATTTGATTTTGAATCATATGAGAAATACGAGTCTTGTTTATTAGGCAAGATGACTAAAGCCCCTTTCACTGGACACAGTGAATGGGCTAGCGATATATTGGGACTTATACATAGTGATGTATGTGGACCCATGAGTTCGTTAGCAAGAGGTAGGTTTTATTACTTCATTACATTTACTGATGACTTTAGTAGATATGGATATGTGTATCTTATGAGACACAAATCCGAATCCTTTGAAAAGTTCAAGGAATTCAAGAATGAAGTTCAAAACCAATTTGGCAAAAGCATAAAAGCCCTTCGATCCGATCGAGGAGGTGAATACTTAAGCCAAGACTTTGATGACCTTCTAAAGGAGTGTGGTATTATATCACAGCCACTCCACCACGAATACCGCAATGGAATGGTGTATCCGAGAGGAGGAATCGAACCTTGTTGGACATGGTACGATCAATGATGAGTCATGCAGATCTTCCAATAAGCTTCGGGTCATGCCCTAGAGATAATTTGCATTCACACTTAACTGTGTTCCTACAAAGCCATTCGTAAGACACCATATGAAATGTGGACTGGGAAACGCCCTAAGATATCGCTCATGAAGATTTGGGGTTGCGAGGCTCGTGAAAAGCGTCTCGAATTACGACAAGCTCGGACCCAAATCGACAAATGTAATTTTGTGGGATACCCAAAGGAAACAAAAGGGTATTATTTCTACAAACCTTACGAGAACAAAGTGGTTGTTGCTCGAACCGTATTTTTCTAGAAAGAGAATTTGTCTCTAAAGGAAACAGTGGGGAGGAAAGTAGAACTCAAGAAATTCGAGAACCACAAAATATCATTGAACTCGGCGAGAACCACAAGAAATTGTGGAAAGTGAACTGCTTCAAATTACACAAGTCATTCGTAGATCTCGGTAGGACACGCCAAGAGCCTAAGAGATATTATGGATATCTTGTGACTCAAAACTACGATGTGATGCTCATAGATCAAGATGAGCCTCGCTTCTACCAAGAAGCTATGAATGGACCAGATTCGAGAAATGGCTTGAAGCCATGAAATGAGATGGACTCCATGTATACTAACCAAGTATGGACTCTGGTTGATCCACCAAGGGTAAAACCAATCGGTGCAAGTGGGTTTTCAAGAAGAAAACCGACATAGATGGTAATGTACAAACCTATAAAGGTCGATTTGGTAGCAAAAGGTTTCAAACAAATTCAAGGTGTCGACTATGATGAAACCTTCTCTCAATGGCAATGGTTAAATCCATCGAGATCTTACTTGCTATTGCGACTTTTTATGATTACGAAATCGGCGGAGATGGATGTCAAAACCGCTTTCCTTAACGGAAATCTCCTCGAGGATGTGTATATGACACAACCTCGAGGGTTTTGTCACTCCAAAGGATGCCGAAAGGTATGTAAGTCGCAGCGATCCATTTATGGATTGAAGCAAGCCTCTCTGAGTTGGAATCTTCGATTTGATGAAGCAGATTAAAGAATTTGGCTTTATTAAAAATGAAGATGAACCTTGTGTATATAAGAAGGTTAGTGGGAGTCACATTGTATTCCTAGTATTATATGTTGATGACATATTAATTATTGGGAATGACATTCCTTCCTTACAAATTTGTAAAAACATGGTTAGGAAAATGTTTCTCCATGAAAGATTTGGGCGATCTTTGCCTACATTTTAGGTATCAAGATCTATAGAGATAGATCAAGAAAAATGCTCGGCCTAAGTCAAAGTACATATATTGATAAAGTGTTGAAATGGTTCAGCATGCAAGAGGCGAAAAGAGGAAACTTACCCGTGACTCATGGTGTAAAGATCTCTAAGACCCAATGTCCTAAATCACAAGATGATGAGGAGCGTATGAGAAAGATCCCTTATGCTTTGGCAATTGGATCTATTATGTATGCAATGATATGTACTCGTCCGGATGTCTCGTATGCTTTGAGCATGACGAGCGAGATACTCATGAATCCGTGAAGGTCATCGACGTGATCGAAGAATATCCTCAAGTACCTGAAAAGGACTAAGGATTCATTCTTGGTATATGGAGGTGAAGACGAACTAGGAGTAAAGGGTTACACAGATGCTAGTTTCCAGACTGACAATGATGACTATAAGTCTCGATCGGGTTTTGTGTTTTGCCTTAATGGTGGTGATGTTAGTCAAAAAAGTTCAAGCAAGAGACGATGGTGATTCTACAACAGAGAGGTGAGTATATTGTCGCTTCTAAAGCGCAAAAGGAGGGTCAGATGGATTAAAAGTTCATCATCGAACTTGGTGTTGTTCCAACCATTGTTGATCCGGTTGCTCTATCTATCGTGATAATAATGGAGCCATTGCACACGTGCTAAGGAACCCGTATCTCACCAACGATCCAAGCATATACTTAAAGGCGGTACCATCTCATCCGTGAAATCATTGATAGAGGAGATGTACATATAGGAAGAGTGCCAACAGATGATAATGTTGCGTATCCACTAACCAAGGCTTTGTCAGCAGGAAGCTACACGACGGTCACACTAGTTCCATGGGTATTAGATACATGAGTGATTGGCTCTAGTGCAAGTGGGAGATCGTTAGAGTTTATGCCCTAGAGGCCAATTATTTGATATAATTGCTTAACGTTTTGATATTATATTTGATTGAATAAATATATGATTTGATTATGGTTTTATTTATTTGCGTAATATAATTGTTAACATAATAAAATTCCTTAGAATAGTGATACAAATTATATAGTTTCAAGTATGTGACTTGAACATGAGATTATATATTACCATTAGTATCGGTGTTCTTAAATGTCCTTAGTCGAGTATCATTGTTGATGGGACAACAATGATGCATGGAGACTAATATGTGGATCGATGATGACCAAATCTCATTGGTCATAAATATATGAGATATTAAGTCAATGCATAGGTACATGTTGAAAACGATGTCTTTGTAATCGGACCATCCGCCATGAGAATTCTATATGGAGCATTATGCGAAAAGTGTCGTTAGTAATTCTCATAGTGACAATGATGTAATGGTCCTCCGACCGAAATCGCTATATTACTACACGAGAATTTATGTACTTTGATATCATCAAATGTCACCTTTAATAGGGTGGACTATAAAGGTGATTATTGGGTTCATCATTAATCGTGTGAGAAATATGAGTGATCTAGATGGAATTTAACCATCCTATATATTATGGGTGATATCCATAGGCCTCTTGATTGAGTAGGACTATGAAATGCATGCCATGCTCAAATAGTGATTTGTTTCATATAGTCTACTCATTGATCAAGAAAACTCAGATTAAATTATGAAGAGTATGACACATTCCATGACACTCGAGTTTAATCTAGGATATTAAGGTTAAAAGGATTAAATTACATTGAAACATTGGTCACGAAAAAGGTTGCATCGAATCATCGATCTTATTATTACTTGGGTAGCGAAGATGCATTACTAGATGCCATTTCGCTTATAATTTTATAATATTATTTTAAAATTATTGCCAACGTAATAATAACCTATAGGTCACACACATAAACGTTATTTAAAAGGAATTAATTTAAATTTTAAAGATTTAAATATATTAATATGATTAATAGTATTTAAATCACAATTTAAATTAAAAGGATAATTTGTATATATATGTATATTAATTAAGTAAGACTTAATTAAGAGATATATATATATATAAATCGGATTTTATAAAATTAGGTTTTGATTTGATTAATTCCTTTTAACTACTATATATATGATATATAGCGCCTACTTAGGGTAAGATATCATAATAGAAAAACCCAACCGCTTCTTAGAGAGAGACTAGAGAGAAAACAGCTTCAAAATCCATTCCTTTTAGTGGCTAGTACTGCAAGTCCTTCTTATTGTAGAATCGTTCAAGCGCTTAAATGAGGCGTTCTCGTATGGATACTGTAGAGGCGCAATCGGTTTGTATTATGCGTTGAGATTCGAGGCGCAATGGTTTGATTCTCATTTTGTTTATATCTCGTATAATCTCTAAACCTCTGAATTAATTGATTTTCGCATGGATCCTGTTTTAGGGTTTCGGAAATTGCATTAAAATTTTAATTTCCGCTGTGCATTTCTGTGCCGAAGCCCAACAGTTGCTTATTTCCAAATCATGAAAACTGACTTGTTCAACATCTGCATTGGCATTGATGAACGGCACGTCCTCGTGTTGTGGACACTCTGGTTCAGCGTTGACCGTGACCAGGCTATTGTTGATAATGTATTTCAATTGTTGATGAAGGGTGGAGGGGACTACCCCGGCCATGTGAATCCATGGTCATCCCAAGAGCAGGTTGTATCCCGAATCTATCTTGAGCACATGGAAAGATACGCAGAATGTGTGCGGACCAATTTCGATTGGCAGCTCAATTACTCCGACCTAATTCCGGCGGGCTCCATCAAAAGCTTTGATGATAGTATGGCTACTCCGAATTCGGTTGAGATTGACATTCATCTTCACCAAGGTAGCGTATGGGCAGATATTCAGAGAGGAACCTCCATCTACTAGGACTCCAGCTACCATATATCCAGAGGACAAGACCGCAATGTGCAATGGCTTGCAATGACCGGTCCCTTCGGGCGGTATGTCATCATCAGTGAAGGATATCACATTGTTGTTGAAAATGTGATCAACCAGATGTTGAAACATTTCCGTATCCACTGATGCTGGGAGATAGGCTTCTTCTAGAACCTTTAACAAGACCTTCCGGTGATTCTCGGAAGTTAGGACCAAGTTCAGAATTGATATTTGTTGTGGAGCTTCTTTCAAGCTTAAAACCACGTGGCTTCGTGATGACCCATATTATGGAGGAATTTTTCTATTTTCTCCATGGGTATATTTCCCTTTGATTTGATGGTAGGTTTCATCACCTGTAGGGGAAGATACAGTGGATTTTCCTTCGACACTGCAGCAGTTGTATGTGAGGTGGATCCTTCACCTTCTCTATAATTCCACGAAACTGTGCGGAAGCTAACAATAGGATATTGAGCTCTGCACGACAAGTTGATTGGCTTGGGAGCGGCCATTTTCAAAGGATTGTTGCCTCCCTTGAGTTGAATTGTTAGTGATGTGAGTAATGTGCTAATCCCATCAGTTTCAGTGGATATGACTGCTACCACACTTTTCCACTTAGTAGGGCATGCATTCCCACTTGCACGTAACACAGTATCGTCGTCCGCTAGGCGCAGGACACCACTGTTGATTAGATTTTGAATAAGGTGGCGGAGTGCCCAGCATTCTTCTGTGTTGTGACCACGAGACTGGGAGTGATATTGGCATACTCCATCAGAGTTGTATCGCCCTGAACGGGGGTTGATTAGAGGTAGAAGGGAACTGATCCTTCCTTCATTGATTAACATATAAAGGATTTCCTCCATAGGTTGGCCCATATAGGTGAATTCCCTTTTGTTGGCGAAATCCCGACGGGCTTTGGCATTTACTCTCTTTGTCACTTTGTCTTCCAGTATTTCATTTTCCGAAAGTGACGAGGGAATATTCATGACAATAGGTAGGAGACTGACATGCTCCTGGCTGATTAATTGACGTGTCACTTGATGCTGATAAGTCACCAGTTCCGCCAATTGCTCAATTTGTTTGCAGAGAGCTTTCATCTTTCGTTCCATTGTGAACTGGAACTTGGCATAATCCCATTTGTCATCATCGTCTTTGATGGTCGGGGAAGAATCATAGCTGAAATTGGAACTCTGTCCATTGCTCCAATTAATCATGTTGACCTCTTCTTCTTTGTATTGAGGAAGAGGGTTGTCTTGTACGTGAGGCTGATCTGGTTTGGTGACCACGATCTCTCCATTGTCTATCAGGTCCTGGATCTTATGTTTTAAGGCCCAATAATCCTGCGTATCATGTCCAGGTGCCCCGGTATGATAAACGCATTTCCTAGCAGAATTGAAACCCCGTCCATTAGGGCTGGCTGGTGGAAGAAGATGAGTAATTTTCTTCCGTGTTGTCAGAAGATTTAAAATGTTCTCGAGGGTATCCCCTAAGGGTGTAAACACTCGAGGGCGTTTGACTTCTCCACCTTTTGGTATTGGAGGGTTTACATACTGTGCTTGAAAGGGAGTGTAGTTTCTCCTTTGAATAGGCATGTTCTGATTGTCTTTTTGCCCCTGTAGTATCAGGGAAACATCTTCTTCTTTCTTTTTATGGACCCTCCGGGGGTTGTTCCCATAATTTCCAGATTGGATGTGATCAGCAATAGCTTTGAACATAGCTAGGTCTTGAATCTTTCTGGATTTCAATCCCATCTCAGCCATCTCCCCATGTTTGACCATTTCAGAAAATGGTTTGCCGATGCCGGCTCAAACTCTCTCATAGAAGGGAGCTTCTTGTATGTCTATGAAAGTCATGGCCATTTCGATTCTGTCATGGAAGGACTAACTTGGGCGCCCCAGGCGCTCCACCTCTGAGCATACTCTCTGAAAGACTCGTTAGACTATTTCTTGATCTTGGTAATTTGATACCGATCAGAAGCCATCTGAGTTTGAAAGCTGTATTGAGTAAGGAAGGCATGTGCTAGCTCTTCCCAGCTATAGATTTTGGAGTTGTCTAATATTGTGTACCACGAATGGGCTTCTCCAGTTAGACTATTTTGGAATAATTGCATTCTGAGCTTTTCGTCCTCTGCATAAGATCCAAGTTCTCCAATAAACACTTTTAAATGTGTGTAAGGATCTCCTAACCCGTCATATTTTTCAAAGTCACGAGTTTTAAATTTTTCTGGATAATGAACACCAGGAAAAATACACAGATCTGCATATGAAACACTTCTATGTGTTCCAATTCCTTTGATAGCGCGAAGGGTCTCTTCCATTTGGAGGACTTTCTTTTTGATGTCACCAGTGTCTAGATCTCCAGTAGGATGGGCAGCATCAAGAGTTTTGTTGGTCATATCCAACTGTGGTTCAGGTATGGTAATGACCGGGATTCCCCCTTGTGTGGAGGATTCATCATGTACGGGTATTTTCTGACCCTGTATAAACTGGTGTAATTTTTTGAGTAGAACAGCTAAATCTGTAATTTGTTTGCTTAATCCGTCGAATTCTTTGCGAGAAACTGGTTTAAGTTCAGTCTGGTCGAATGACGACATGATTGACTGTAGGCCTATTGCCTTTTTGGACTTTGAATGGGTAGTAGGTCCGATTGATTCCCTGCGAAAGACTTGCATAGTTTAGTCTTTAGGGGATGTATATAATAACATGCTATGTGATGTGTCCATTTTAGGAATTTTATCCTCAAGACAACGGTGTCACTATTTATAGCATGTTAATATGTATGTGTACACATTTCTTCATATTTCTCATTACATGGAGATAGATATGGAATGTAATTACAAGTAGTTGTGTTTACAAGTAATTAAAATGAGAGCATAAAGAGACTTTCCTCCGCTTTGGGTTTATCAGAGGCTGACCTATCTTAGGTTACTCTCGCGGCTTTTTGGCATGAAGGTTCCCAAATCATCGCAATCTACTAGACGGGAAGTTAATCCGGTCTTTTAACTAGAGCGAATTTGGGTGGTGACTTTCCTGAGCCTCGGAGAATTATTCTTCTCACGAGTCCAGTAATCAAACACCGACGGGATAGCCTCTTGGTGCAGGGACCACACAACATACATTCACATACATCGCGTCTCACCGTATGAAAATGATGACATGTGCGAAGCACTAATATCACAAGCAGATATGGTGCGAAGCACTAATATCACAAGCGCTTATGGTGCGAAGCACTAAAGATCACAAGCAGTTATGGTGCGAAGCACTAAGTGCAATAAGGAAATGCATTCGTACACATTCATCAAATGTAAATGTAACATCCATACACAAGCAGATAACAGTTTTGAAAAGATTGAAATAGCAGCTTAAGTCCTCTTACTGGAGTCCTCAGCAGAGTCGCCACCTGTCGACGTCGGGATTTTTAGATGTCCCTTTCCGTTACTTGCTCTTTGGTGTTCTCATTTTAGGTGAGATTTGTTTGAAAAAACAAGTGAAAAAGGTCCGACATGTATAATGTCGACGATGGAACTGTTAAGAGTCGCCAGTGGGTTTTTTAAATGGTTGTACCAACACAACCGAGAAAAGGTTTGCACATTGACCCAGTGATGTGACACTGCTAAACGAGTCGGTGAAACCGAGATTCATTATGGTCCGGGGACTTGGTTATGCGGGGTGAAGGTGTTAGGCACCCCCCGACATCCGTGTTACCACGGTGACCTGCTCTTTTCAAGAAATTGTTATCTGAATGTGTGTGTGTGTGTGGGTCAATGTGTTGTTATTTGGAAGTAGTGCGAGGCCTCGTTCGAACCTATATACACAGGGTTTGAATTTATGTAAAAATTCAGTTTTTAGCAAGATATAACAATGATGTTTTATAAAAAAAAAGTTTTTCAAACCCTGATGCTCAATAGTAATTGAGAGCTTTTACACTCCCATTTTATTAAGTGCTCGGCTTGATTGATTTTATTTTACGAATGCGAGGCATCCATATGAAAATAATGTACATAATAATGCCGATTTCCCCGTGGGTATGGAAACCATCTGAGGAAGTTCATACAACGCAGAATAATTTACAAAGTCGCTATATAAATCGAAAATGTCCATCACAGAACCGAATCTAGATTCAATAGATGAATCTGTGATCACATGATTCTAGGCGCATGTAATCACTTGCAGTTTGTATGAAAGCGATAAGCAAGTATATATATAAAAGCTATAAATATATATATGAGACATGGGATCACCAACCACGAAGCACCTCCATGGGGATCGAAAATGTAAATAAAGTCAGAAAAGCTATCACCCGTCACGAAGGAAACTCCAGGCGGGACGAAACGTAAATAAAGCTGTAAATATGGTCAACCACCATGAAAGAAACTCCAGGCGGGACAGAATGTAAATAAAGCTATAAAGCGATCAACTGCCATGAAGAAAATTCCAGGTAGGACGAAAATATATATATATATATATATATATATAAGCAATAAACGCACCGGATGTAAAATTCAGGCTCATCGAACAAAGTTCGACCACATTTCATATATATAAATGTTTATATATATATATTAAAGCAGTAAACGCACCGGATATAAAATCCAGGCTCATCGAATAGAGTCCGACCACAATTCATATATATAAATATATATATATACAAAAGCGAGTAAACGCCTGCATCAAGTCTAGCTCATCGAACAAAGTTCGACACACAGTTAATGTATATATATATATATATATATATATATTAAACCAATAAATGCTCCGAATCAAGTCTAGGCTCAATCGAGGCGAAACTCGATAATGTTAGTCAATATATATATATATATATATATATAGATCGAATGAAACCACTGGATCAAGTCCGGGCAAAAAAGCAAGCTACACGACTCTCAACGTGTAGAAGGGTGTGTGCAAAGATGAAGAGAAAGACTCTAAAGTGTGTGAGAAGGCTTACAAATGATCGCTAAAGAAGACTTCTATATCTTTAGAGTGGTAAACACTTGACTTTTGTAGGTACAAAAGGCTATATATGAGCTCACTGTGTTTAAAAGGGAAAGTACAATCGCATGGGGTGAGTCTGAGAGCAAATTAGGCGTGGCTTTCTCCTTTTTTTTCTTTCAAAATGGGCAGCCCAAGCCCTCTATTTATAGGCATTTTAGCCACAGGTGTACCTGCGGCAACCCGGGTGGGCCCGGGTTTGTCGAGTCGGGTTGTCTCGAAGTACGTGCACTCAGGCAATATAATGTCCACTCGAACTTTCAGAAGTGCAATCCGGGTATCCGTTTGAGGTATACAAGACCTATTTCGGACCGCCGTTGTCGAGAGTTGTACGATGGCATAGGATTAGAGTTTGTACAAAGTCATTGAAGATGGGACGATGCCCTCCGGTCTTCAAGCTTCAACTTTCATCCGTTACCCCGCACAATAGTCACTCGGGATTGGTTAGTCTTATGGGACATCGTTGCATAGAGACATGACGTGGCATCGTATTGACGAGATGACGATGTTGCCCCTCACCGGTGTTATCGCCGAATTGGGCTGATAAAGCAGACGTTGCTCAGACTTCACTGAGATTGGACTGCTGCAATTGTTGAAGGTCCTCATTGTCACCTTTGAGGTGTGCATGTCTTCCCGATGTTATTGCCGGATTGGTACAGTGTATCTCGTTTGTGAGCGCCGAGATTGAAGCTGGTCGCATTTGAAACAAGCATTTTCGGGGTTATCACCGAAACTGCATTCCTTGGGGTTATCATCAAGGTTGGTGGCTATTCCCATGGTTGGGACTGAGACTGGATACCTCGGGGTTATCTCCGAGATTAATTGGTCTTCTCCGGTGTGTGTTCCGGTATTGGATCTGCATGCCTCGGGGTTATCTCCAAGGTTGAATCATTTTACTCCCAGAGTGTGATCTCGGGGTTGATCTTTGAACTTCCTAGATGGATTTGGATTGTCTTTTCGTGGTTCTCTTAAAAGACAAATATGTTCTCCTGCAATATTAGTGACAGTAGTACAGAAAATTTCGAGTGTCTACAACTATGATTAGATATTAATATCATTCATACCTAATTAGTCTAACAACATGTTGAGATTGGACTTCATATGATTAGAATGAATGTTAACCTTCTTTATTATTAAAAAACTCATATTTTAATAGCTCAAGTACACATAATATGTCTCATATAGTTTTGAAGTTTTGTATAAAAATTAAAATGGGTTTAGAATGTACAAGGCACGGTCTAAGCTCAAACCAATTTCATCTCAACCTTATTCTTTATGAACTCAAGCTTAACCTAAGGCTTGAAAGCTACTAGTGAGAACAAAAAACTTAACCCCCAAAGACTAAAAATTAGAAATAAATGAAAGATTCGTTTAAATAAGACATCGAGCACGCACATGATGACACTGAATATACAACAACAAAAGGTGTGAATAGCTTACAACATAACGAGAGGTGAGTGAATTTATTCACATTTATATCAAACAATAAGCAAAATGAAAAGGCAAGATTTTTTTTTTATACAAATCATACAAAACTGAAAACAGAATGCAAGACCAACCTGGGATTCAAGCTCCAAAACCCACTTGACAATCTCAAATTTTTAATTTGAAGAATAACACAATGCCCAAAAGTTTTTATACTTTGATTTAAAGAAGCTAAACACAAGCACTGTACTTTGGATTTTGGCGAAAAAAATTAGGAAATTTACCAATCAAATAATAAAAACCTTAAATAAAATCTTTTTATACATTGAGATTATAACAAAGCTAGGTTCCATAAGTTAATTAGGGGAAAAAGTTGAATTGGAAATACTTACTGAGGTGAGGACTATCGACGGCGAGGACAGAGGAGAGGCGGCGACGGGGACTCGACGGCGAGGTGGTGGTGGTAATCGTAAGTCAAGGCGATGGCGTAATCCAAATGATGGATGACTACGAGCTACTCGAGCTGACGACAAGAGGAAGAGGAAGCGGATGAGATTCAAGCGTGGAGGGAAGAAAAGGGTAAGAAGAAAAATTAAAACCGATCTGTTATATAAGGCTCATTCTCAATGGCATAGCCGTCGATATTACACATGTCGCCAATGACTTAATAAAACGGCATAGTCACCGCCGCTTAATGGCATAGCCCATCGCCTACACACCCTTCTTCGCCATGGCGAGTAGAGAAAAGATGGCGACATATAAGTGAAAACAAGTCATTATCAACGACAGGCATTCACGACGGCTAGGCCGTCGCTATTAAGGTTATTACTGATGGCTATTCTCCCGTCGACATTACCCCCGTCGCCTATGACCCATTTTTTTGTAGTGATTGTGCTCCTTGTAACTGGTCGAACAAGTCATCAATGTGAGGTAGAGGATACCTATTCTTAATGGTGACATGGTTCAATTCTCGGTAGTAAATACAAAGTCGCATACTCCCGTCTTTCTTCTTTACGAATAACACAGGAGCACCCCAAGCAGATGTACTAGGACGAATAAAACCGATGTCCAACAACTCCAGTAGTTGGACCTTTAACTCCTGAAGTTCAATAAGAGCCATTCGATATGGGGTTTTAGAAATGGGCTTTGTACCAGGTTCAAGGTCAATAAAGAATTCAACTTTACGTTCTGGGGGTAGACCGGAAAGTTCTTCAGGAAATACGTCAGGAAATTCACTAACAACAGAAATATTATTCAAATTTGACGTGTTTTTGTTCGAGTGGGCTAAGAAAGCTTGACATCCGTTTTTTAATAAACGAATAGCTTTATGGCTTGATATGAAAGTGATTGACTTTAATGGTTTGGTTGTTTGAATTCGCATAATAGGTTGGTTAGGAATATGAAAACTAACAACCTTACGAAAACAATCAATTTTAGCATGATGCGTGGTTAACCAATCAATCCCTAAAATCACATCAAATACAAAAATTTTCAACGAAATAAGATTGGCAGGTAATGTGATGGTACCAACTTGAATCAACCATGATTTATAAACAGTGGATGTAATGAAAGTTTCTCCTAACGGAGTTTCAACAGATATGTCAAGGTCTAATTTCTCCAAAGTCAAGTTTAAACAATGAGCACAAGCAGGAGAGATAAAAGAACTGGTAGAACCGGTATCTAATAAGGTATAAACTTCGCAAGAGTTTATGATTAGCTTACCCGTGATCACCTCATTTGGGTTCCTTGCATTTTGGGCAGTCACGACAAACGCCCTTCCAGGAACCACCGACTTTGACTTGTCTGAGATAGCCTTTGGAGTCACCATCCCCGTTGAACTTGGTTTCGCAACTAGACAATCTCTAGCTATATGACCTTCTTTTCCACAGTTATAACACACCTTGGATTTTTATGGGCAGTTTGGGCTGATGTGTCCCTCTTGCTCGCATTTGTAACAAACGACCAATGCTCGTTCTCCTCCCCTAGAAATAGTTGATGTTTGTGCTGACGTCTTCACGTTATCATTGTTGTACCTTCTCTTCTTGAAATCTCCTCCTGACTCGCTTCTTCTATTTTCATGGCCATGATTACCACCAGAGTGGTTACTGCTTTTGTCCGAATGTTTTCCTCCCTGCTAGTTTTCATTGTTCTAATGACTGCCACCACTGGTATGACCCTGGTTGTGGTCCCTTGGTTGAACAAACTCATTATCTCGCTCTAATAATTGAGTCATGTTTACAACATCTGAATATAAAGAAAATTTATGAGAGATAAGATATTGCCGAATCTTGGGTTTTAGACCTCTCAGAAACATCCTTGTCATTCGTTCCTCATTCTAGACCAAATGAGGTACAAACCTAGATAACTCTGCAAACTTCACCTCGTACTGGGACACCGTTATGTTATTTTATTCCAGTCTGATAAACTCCACCTCCTTTATATGACGAATACTTTCAGGAAAGTACTTGTCATTAAACAGTTTCTGAAACGTTTCCACTACAGGCTGGGTACGCTTCATAGATTCCCACCAGTAATCTGCCTCACCGCGGAACATAAAGGTGGCGAATGGAACCTTCTGTTCCTCTGTGCATCCCAAGACATTGAATATCTTGGTAATTTGTTTGACCCGTGTTTCCACCTTGATCGGATCCGGCTTTCCCGCAAATTTTGGTGGTCCCAACTCTTTGAACTGCTTGGCTGTGATAAGTTGCGCATTGCTATCATTTCCACCCGTATTTTGTACACGAGTCTCCCTCGTCTGATTTTGCATGAACTGCAAAAAGCTTCTAAACATCCCATCATTCATCATTTGTTCGGTAGTGTTGTTTATAGGAGGAATATTGTCTTCCTGTTGCACGTTCCCATGGGTGGTGATTAAAGGTGTCTCCACGGACTGATTCACTTCATTGTTAATATTTGCAGCTACCATTCTCAAATACTGCCACAAAACAAGGTTTAATTGACATGTCACATATTATCCCTATACTCTGACCTACCAAATAAATACCAAATAAACTTAGTCAGGTCATACTAGCGAAGGAATTCCCCGTCTCTCCCTTCCTAGTTCTTGTCTCACATCTCAACCAGGGATCATATCCCTAAGCTTTGATACCAACTGTGATGCCCCCAAAATAGGTATACATCACCCATTCTGAATCGCCAAATACATGGTACAGAAACAAATACAATTTCAGTAATACAATTGGCGTGTAAAATACGATAACATATATATTGTGAGTTTGAATACAAATATTATCTAATAGACAGTATACAAACTCAAAAGGAGTCCTCATTACAATTATTGATACACTATTTTAAAAAATAGTGAGGACTACTAAAACAACTATCTTGAATCATCACTCTATACCCCGGCTAGTTCCTGCTAAATTCTCTCCTCCTGAGAAGAACAATGGAACAAAAAGGAAAAGAGTGAGCTCAACTAGCCCAGTAAAGAATATTATGACTAAGATAATATACAACAAATTATCATTACTCTTCAATAGGGAAAATCTGATAAAATATAATAAACAACAAGTTTTAGATCAACAACTGCAGCGGAAACAGCAATTCATTAGAAGAGTCAAGTAGATAATAAATTATACTATCTTCTAAGATTTAAAAGTTCATCATCAATATTTTATCCCTGTAACATCAATCAATATACATCTTGAATCAAATATTCATCTTTGCACTACAGGCCAAAGATATTCATTTGTATCACCAATTGGTCATGTTCATCTCAACACATGTTCATCTTTGCACTACAGGCCAAAGATATTCATTAGGTAATCATTCATCTTTGCACTACAGGCCAAAAATATTCAGTAATATCATCATTTAGGACTGAGGATGATGAAAAATATCTTAAAGAAAATGAATCAAGTGAGATAAAAGAACAAATATTAGGGATTCATATTACAGTTTATCCAAGTTCAATAATACTCCATAATAACCAATTGTGAAGCAGAATTCAAAAATAAAGATCAAAACATGGATACAATCAAAGATAGTAACCATAATAGACATCTTGGACAAACAGGAGAAAATTTCATTTTTCGATAAATAGTGTCGTATTCGTGAATAGTGTCGTATACGTGAATAGTAACCCCGACACAAAAAGGTAGAAATTCCACAATAAAATCCATACCAATATTTCGGTATAATGATATTGAAAGAATAACATTAGGAAGAAAATAACATCCCTTACCTCAAAATAACAGTATTTCTGATCGGAATATCGGGTGTAAAGCCGAAAGAACTTACACTGAATAGCAACTCTCAAAGTATCTAAATACTCACAAAATACGCTCGATAATATAGAGAGAAAGAAAACTTGTTTCTGGTGTGATTTTCAATTCTAACTAAGCACCCTATTTATAGGAAAATGCTAGAACGCCAAAGGAGACTAAATAAATAAAATAATATTATTTATATTCTCGTCTTCTACGCATGCTTCAATTGAACAAGCTAGCAATCCATCTTTGAAAAAAATAGCAGCCCACATGTTTTCAAAAAATAAAAGTGGGTCCCACCCATAATTTAAAAAATATTTAATTTTTGAAACTTCAATAATTCATAATAAATAGTTCTTTTATTAGAAAAATACAAATTTTATGTCCATTCCATAGGAAATTAAATTCTCTACAACTTTGTAAGTTTAAGTTTTTCCAAATTCCAAACATAAAATATCCGAAATTCACATACGGACGATTTTCAACACCTCTTATTCTGACAAAATACTGATAAAATACCTCAGCATTTATTCCTTCATTTATAACCACATAAAATTAATATATCCATCATATATATCTACATAAAATAAATGTCCTTATCATATAAATCAATAATTAATTATTCACAAATAATATTACAAAATCACAATTATGACAACCAGGTCGTTCCCAGGAAAGAGGGGGCTTTCCGATAAGGATTTCTCCTTATTGGCGCGCAATTAGGTGACCAAACTCCTCTCCTAGCCAGAACTTTCTTAGACATTGCCAATAATGCTATCTAACAATATTATTCAAATAATATGAATTATTGATCTGATAATGGAGATACTGTGAAATGATAATTATTGAAACAACAATAATATAAAATATCAACGCATCAATTATTGAACCAATAAAATAAAATATTGAACAGTAATTACTGTAACAATTATTGAGTAGTGACTTCTTACGTAAGAATCAATAGTTCAAAAATACAGTGCAATACCGTCACTACAAAAAAATGGGGCTTCAGCAACAATCGATTTTCATTGAGGTGCCAAATTTCGTTACAAAAGGGTTTTAACAACCACTTTACTGTCGTTGCTTCTTTCGTTGCGGAATGAGCGTTGCTAATTGTTCTGCAACGAACGTATTTTTTTCGTTGCCAAAGGTAATACATTTTGCAACGAAATTTTGCTTTCGTACAGAGACATCGATCCTTTAGCAACAAAATATATTATTGCAGAATAATTAAAATTTCGTTGCTAAAAACCCCATTTCGTTGCAAAAGCCTGCTAATTGGCAACGAAATGAACTCATTTTTTTGGCAACGACCATGCATTTTCGTTGCAATTGATACCATTTTTCAACGACATTTTTCGTTGCAGTAAATTATGAAAATTATTGCCTAAGCTTGCTTTCGTTGCGGAATGTAAACTTTTTAGCAACGATTTTCGTTGCTGATTATATTATTTGGCAACGACATTATGCTGAATCAGCAACGAAAATGTTTGTTGCTGGTTATTTTTCAATAGCAACGAAAGTTGTCGATTAATGACGATATTATATGTTGCCATTTTTTTATATGTGCAACGAAAGTTGATATAATTTGCAACGATAAAAAATATTACCTTTTATTTTAGTATTAGGAACAATATCCTCTCCGCTGTTATTAGGTTAATTTTTAGTTATCAAATATTATATTTTTAATGCCATTAGCAACAAAAATTTGTTGTTATATTAAAACTTGTTCAATGCTTTGGTAACGAATTATATTGTTGCCAAATCAAAATTTGACACTTTTTGTGTACCTGGCTGGCTCAATGTCCCCATAACAAATAATGACAAAAATACAAAAAACGAAAAATATTATTAACTTAATAAAAGCATCCACTACATAATCATTCATTATCTTTATAATTAACCATTTAAAGCTACCACAGTTCTTCAATCAAAGTATATATCTACATATATAGAGAGAGTACACTTCATAATTTCGTCCCTTATCTTCCGTAAACGTAGTACGAAAAATTTGATACCCAAATTGTAAAGCAAGGTGTCGTAAATGCAGTCTTCCTGCACATATTTAAAAATAATAGCAAGTCAAAAAAATGAAGCAAATAGGTCACCAGAGGCACTTAATGCCAAAATCAATGCACAAAGACAATAGAGTTGCTACGTGGTACTAATGTACACCGTATTGCTCATAAGCAGAAAAAGACAAATATGGAATCACAATATCATTTGCTACAAATCCAAATAGAGAAAGAACCTTCAGTGCGAATATATGATTGCTCTGTTACAAGAAAATATTGAAATCTTAATCGGCCATTTCATGAATTAATTTCAGTAAACATAGTGATAAACATATTTTCTGTTACAAGATTTGTAGATTATTATTATATGTTGACCTCCAATCAGAATTCAATCATATTCAACAACCACAAGCATCACACAATCTTAAATAACAATGTTTAAATTTCTATATAGAAAGGACAACAATTATGCAAAAGTTAAGGCTATTAATCAATGTGGACTCATGTGAAGGATAGGAAGGAATATGTGGGTAAGTGTGCGGAGCACACATAAGTTAAGATGCAATAATTCATATCAAGAATAAACATATTGGACAAAACAAACCTCCAAAAAATCTGAACATCTTTCAGGGCCAGAAGCTTCTGCGGTGAACCAATGAAGCTTTTGCAGTTCAGATTCAAGCTTTACTTCAAGTTGATCCATCAAAACTTCCATTTGTGGCTCTTCTAAGAAAGCACTACTTCTACATTCACCTTCATTACTTACAGAAACCGAGAAAGTCTTCAAAAGTTTGAGTCCCTTGTCATTCTTTCCTGTTGTTATCTATATGTGTGCAATTATTAGCAGGATTCAATAATATCAAATATCAATAAGAAAATCACTCTCCATAATAAAATCTAAATATTAAACCAGCAAGGATAAAATTCCATTGAAATTTAATGTCAAGATATGAGAAATTAAGGTCATTTGCACTAGTTGTTTGCACCAAGTATAATCATATGTCTCACTATATAATAATTTAATATGGAGGTGAAATGTTTTTAGTTCCTCTTCTTTCTGGGTTCCACTTGTGCAAGATTTAACTACTTCCAATAGTCTAATTGCATGCTTCAATTTAAAAGAACATATATCCCTTTTGGTAATCGAGGAAAGTAACAAATGCATCAAAAGAAAGTGAAAAGGTCATCACGTAAATTAAAGCACAACTACGTGAGAGATTCTTTTCCTCTACTCATGAAGCTTCCTTTTTCTCCTAATATATTCTCTCTCTTCTTTCAAGGTCAACATATTCCAAATCGTATTTCAAATCCTTCTTATTTCCAATTTTTGTTCATCTAATAATTAACAGTATATATGATATGAAAAAGAAAAAGAATAAGACTATAATTGATGAACAAGTAAAAACTAAACCGGATACACATCATATCAATATACTCCCAATCAAAAATCACAATATCATATTTCACAATTTGGATATACTACAGATAGTAAATCAATATACTCCCAATCAAAAAATACAAGTTATAGAGGTAGTTTAGTTAACTAATAAATTAGAATGAATCAATGGTAGCTTAATGGCCCAATAACCCATAAGTCTTAGGTTTGAAACTTAGTTGTGATATTTTTGCTTCTTATGTTATAGTTTTTGTGTATTAGATAAATTCTATTACCATCTATATATATATACTCATCTTAAATCAACACATTAAACTAAATATATATAAAGTAACTATGAATATTTATATAATGTAACTATGAATATTTTAATATATATATATATAATTATAAATTTATATATAATAATAATAATAATAATAATAATAATAATAATAATAAGCAATAATAATAATAATAATAATAATAATAATAATAATAATAATAATAATAATAATAACAATAATAATAATAATAACAATAATAATAATAATAATAATAATAATAATAATAATAATAATAATAATAATAACAATAATAATAAATAATAATAACAATAACAATAACAATAACAATAATAATAATAATAATAATAATAGTAGTAGTAGTAGTAGTAGTAGTAGTAGTAGTAGTAGTAGTAGTAGTAAGAGTATAATAATAACAATAATAATAATAATAATAATAATAATAAGAATAATAATATAGAATTCTAATTGTGTTTAACTTAACAGGTTTATTATTATTATTATTATTATTATTATTATTATTATCGTCAACATTTTATTAGTCGTTGAAAAAAGTTGTATAAAATATGCAATCTAAAATGGTCGCTACTGTGGTCGCATTTAATATTCTCAGATAGAAAAGAATATTCCACGACCAAACGAATATTCTCCGACAAAATGAATACTTTATAACCACTTGCTTATTTTGCAAAATTTGCACATTTCACTCATAACCAAAATATTATATCAAATTAACACTTTATTATTTAAAATAATAAATAGAGGAAATAACTATATAATTCAACATTACACAAAGTGATAAACAAACAAAGAGATGAAATAATGAACACATAAATTAACCAACAAATATAAAGAACAAAGTAATCAAATCAACTAAAAAAGCCCATGTTTTCAAAATCAAATTAAAACCTAAAAACTTCCTCAGAAAGCTAAATAGCACAATCATATGCAAATAAATAATGCTCATATTCAATACAATTCTTGTATGGCTATAAATAAATAGAAAGAGGGAGGGAGAAGAAAAGAAGAAGCTAGAATTAAAAAATATTTTGTTTAAAACCCAAAAAACACCACCACTTACTCCGAAATTTGTGAACCCATATTTTGTTTCTTCAAATTGGAATCACCTAAATGGGTTTTGTTTTCATAACATCGTAAATAGAGTGTTTTGGCGGTTGAGC
The DNA here is from genome assembly GCA_020205605.1 of Panax ginseng. Taxonomy (NCBI): domain Eukaryota; kingdom Viridiplantae; phylum Streptophyta; class Magnoliopsida; order Apiales; family Araliaceae; genus Panax; species Panax ginseng. The sequence goes on from CM035143.1 coordinate 104,107,538, forward strand.
CTTCCTAATAGGCCAACCCAATTAAGCCACAAAAACAAATTTATAGAGAGAAAGAACCGTAGGGTCTCCAATTCTAACGATTTAGGCGCCATAGAATCATTGGTGAGGCGAATCATGAAGCGCCCAAGAGCTTCAAAGGAGGAGGTGAAACAGAGAGAAGCGCGAAACCTTAGAAGGAGAATGAGAGTTGGCCATGAGAGAGAAGGCAAAGAGGGTTTTTTGAGAGGTGATAGATTTAGGGGGATAAGAGCTCGGTGTGTGTGCGTAAGAAGTAAGAATAGAGAGAGACATAGGATTTGAAATTTGAACACCGAGGACAAGAGAGAGAGCTGCTGACGTAGGATTCGGACGGGACACTTATGTACTTCTCTCTCTGCTCTGTTTTATATTATATATATATATATATATATATATATATATATAAGCAAGTAAACGCTCTAGACATAAGTCTAGGCTATATCAAGACATAACTCGATAATATTAGTCCATATATATAAAAATATACATATATAAGTATATATATACAGATAGAAATGAAACCACGGACCGAATTCCGGGCATACACACACAACCCGACTCTCAATATGAAGAATAGTGTGTGCAAAGATGAAGAGAAAAGCTTTAAAGAGTATGAGAAGGCTTACAGTGGGCTGCCAAGGCAGGCTTCTATGACTCTAGATGGATAAAACACTCAGCTCCCGCCGGTAAAATGTAGCTATATGTGAGCTAATAGGTGTTTAAAATGATAAAACACTCAATATGGGGTATGTACAGAGAAAATTAGACATGGCTTCCTCGCCTTCTTCTTTTTTCAAATGGCCACCCCAGGCCCTCTATTTATATAGAGGGGGGAGCCGCAGTGTGTATCAACTACCGTGCCGGTGCCCCGAGCTTGCAGGTCTTGCTGTCTCAAAAGTACGTGCACTCGCAGACTTTGTGATGTCCGTTCGAACTTGCAGAACTTCAATCTGAGCATCCGAACGAGATATACAAGACCTTCTTCAGATCGTTTTTTTCGAGAGTTACGCAATGATATTGGATTATAGGTTGTACGAAGTCAGGAAGAGGGGACCATGCCTGTAAGATCCCGAATTTTACGAAATGAAAGTATTCAATTTTTATAATTATTATTCTATTTAGTAAATGGTTAAATTGATAAAAGTACAGTAGTACGCGTGGTTGCACAGTGACACATGGTATTATACAGTATCTTTGATTATTGATGCTTACGTGAGAAGTCACTCAGTTTTATTCAATTATTGTCATAATATTTTATATTATTAAATCAATAATTGAGATGACAAGTTGTTCATATTATTATTTGCATATTGATGATGTCTAAAAAGTTCTGTCGAGGAAAGGGGTTAGGTTATTTAATTGCACGCCAATAGGGAGAAATCTTTATCGGAAAGCCCCCTCTTTCTTGGGAACGATCTGGTTGTTAAATATTGTGAGTTATAATATTAATGATGAATAAGTTCGTGTTGATTAAAGATGAAATTGATATTTCCATTGTGTTGGGATTATTACTGTTAGTGGAAATCGACATCTATTCCGATAATAATTGATGTCTGGAGGTTATATTGACCAATCGGGTAATTAATCGGATAAATGAGCAATTAATTGCTACTAATTCACATGCTTATAATTATTTGTTCACATATGTGTACTTATGATTCACATGCATGTACTATTAGGGGAGGTGGTGCGAGATTGATAATACTTGCATGACTAAATTAAAAATGAAGGAAAAGATGAAGGTATAATACTGTAATATTTTGAGCCCCAAAACGTGCAATTATCGAAACTATATTTTCTTATAAATAAAAGCTCATTCTTCCTTCATTCTCACCAATTCACTAAGACTCACAAGAGCAATTATAGAGAGAGAAGCTATAGAGAGAGAAGTTATAGAGAGAAAGAAGAAGTGAAGTCTGCTACTTCACTATTCCAGTATCCAGTCTTCTTTTGAGGTAAGGGATATTATTTGTTGTATTAGTAAGGGATATTATTTGTTGTATTCGTAAGGGATAATATTTGTTGTATTCATAAGGAATATTATTTGTGGTATTCGTAAGGGGTATTGTTTATTTCATATTCTAAAGATATATTATTTTTCGTATTCGTATGAATATTATTTTCATTCAATATTCGTAAGGAGTATTATTTCTTTCGTATTCATGAAGAGAGTTATTTTCTTTCAATACTCGTAAGGGTTGTTATTCCATTCTTTATTATTTTATTGGAATAACTTGTCTACGCGGACTACCGCATGCATGGTGAAATTCTTCTCATTATTCCATTTTTATTATTCTCATTGGAATAACCTATCTACGCGACTCACCGCATGCATGGTGAAATTCTTCTCATTATTCCATTCTTTATTATTCTCATTGGAATAACTTTGTCTCACGCTGATTATCAGTATGCATGGTGAATGACCCTTCGTATTCATTCTTTATTAAATTGTGGAAATGATATGTCTACGTGGATTACTACATAACGGGTGAATATTCATTTGCAGTTTCGTATGTTCTATTATATTCGTATGAGATATCATTTCTTTTATACTCGTCATGGAATATCGTTTTCTTTTGTATTTTCCTTTTATGAGTACTATTCACGGAGTACTATTCATGGGTATTATTCACGTATACGCGGGTACTATTTAGGAATATAAGTTACTATTCACGAGATACTATTCATAAGTTACTATTCATGAGTTACTATTCATGAGTTACTATTCATGGGATACTATTCACGACAAAATTAGTTTCTTTTTCTGATCAAATTATCGTTGATTTATGAATCTTACTCTTGAAATTAAATCCATGTTTTGATCATATTGTTTTTATTATCATATATAACATTTTTATAATCCTGGTGATGAAATTTCTCTTTGACTCAAGTGTAAAGATGAGTAGATTATTGGTATAATTGTGACTACGGGTTCTCTTTGGCCAATAGTGTAAAGATGAATTGTTGACTGGTATGATCATGACCATTGAATTTATAATTGAATATCTTTAGCTTAAGTGCAAAGGTGAAATGATCAACATGGTTATAATTATTATTTATATAAATTTTGAAATGAATATATATTTCTTTGAAATATTAATATATTTGGCCCGTAGTGCAAAGATGACCTGTTGTTGAATATCTTTGGCATGTAGTGCAAAGATGAATTGTTGTTGAATATCTTTGGCCGTAGTGCAAAGATGATAGGTTGTTGAATATATTTGGCCTGTAGTGCAAAGATGAACTGTTGATGAATATCTTTGGCCCGTAGTGCAAAGATAAATTTATTAGTATGATTATGAACATGAACTGTGATTTGGTATAACCTTGATCTTTGATGTTTCAGGTAAATACAGGTAATGAAAATTATCTTTGTCCTGGATGCGAAGAGGAAATTAGAATCACAATTATGATTATGAGTTATTCACATGATTGTGGACATGAATTGTTGATTGATGTTATAGGGATAAAACATTATTGGTGGACTTTTAACATGGAGAAGATAATAGACTTTATGGTCTATTTGACTCTTCTAATGGATTACTAATTCTGCTGCAACTATGGTTGAAAAGTTTTATCATTTACCATACGTTCTAAATCTCTAATTTATTACTGACAAAGGCTATTGATAATTTAATTATCTTTAGTCATGATATTCTTTACTGGGCTAGTTGTGTTCACCCTTTTGCTTCACAATTCCTTTTAGGTAATAAGAGTGTAGCTGGGTCGAGCGGGGGTAATAAGGGAATAGAACGATGGTCTATAGCTGTTGAGGTTTCCCCTAAAACAGTATGGAAATAATTTTATTGAGAAATTTAGATAAGTGTGTAGTGTTTTATATGTCATTTTAACCGTTGATTTTGGTGAACCGGATAGGGTGAGGTGAACCCAACTTTGGAAGCGTGTTTTTCAATTATCATACAAGATGTCTAATGACAGACGACTTCGTGTTATCATAAGACAAGGTTGTGCACATGCACTTGCTAATTATATCTATGAGCACTACCTATATAATCTTGGAGTTTGGTTGAAATATAATTCTCAATTGGAGACAATAGAGATAATTATATGTCAAGAGAAGACTCACCATTGGAAAGAACATCACAGTAATCTTCTCATTTTTCTTTGAGGTCTATTGGGTCAACCAAGGATAATTCTCGAGCCATATGATATCTATCATAACTTAGATTCATGGCCTCCCATTTACGAAGGTTTCCTTGAGCATTTTCAAAAAATTTAAATTTCTAAAACAGTTATTGACTGTAATTTGATGTAAAGTACCATTGTAAGGTGTTGTGGTCGAGGCACCATGAGAGTTACATATATTTGTATTAAAATTCACGACTTTATGTTGTCGCACTCGCATCTAGCAGATTCAACAATTATTGTATAAATGAAGTTTGTATTTGATTTCTGTAGTGTGATATCTAGCGACTCAGAATGGGTCATGTGGACCTATTTTTGGGGCGTCATAATGTCCATGGTCTTCAAGCTTCAAATTCTATCCGGTGTGCTGCCATGCATAATAGTCACTCGGGATTGGAATTCCTTGGCTCTTGTGGGACATTGATGTGTAGAAATGTATGTATGACATGTTGAGACAGCGCGCTGGGGTTGAGGTGGCAAGATGATGATTTTGCTCCTCACCGGGGTTATCTCCAGTTTGGGCTGATAGCAGACGTTGCTCAGGGTTACATCTGAGATTGGACTGCTGCTAGTGTTTGAATTTCGCAAGGTCATCTGTAAGTGTGCCTGTCTTCCTAGTTTTAGCTCCAGGTCTTTGGTATGAGTGCCTCGACAGGAGGTCTGAGATTGAAGTTGATTGTATGCATTTGAAACAAACATTTCCGGAGTTATCGCCGGAACTACAACGACATTCCTTGGGGTTATCTCCAAGGATGAAACTCGGGGTTATCTCCGAGGTTGGAATTGATACTCCCGGTGTGTGTTCCGGGTTTGAGGCTGAACTTTCGGTAGTATCCGGAATGGATGTGAGCTGTCTTCCAGGGTTATTTGCGAAAGACAAATCTGCTCTCCTGCAATGTTAGTAACAGGTGTGCAGAAAATTTCGAGTGTCTATAGATGCCCCTCTTTATCATATTCATGCAATGCAAGGCATGGATAGGATAAAGAATCCTAGACACTTGAAATGCAAACAAGATAAACATGATGCGATGTGCAGCAACATGATGCAAATGTATGTGGTTCTGTTGGATTGTTTTCCAACATGATAGAATGATTGTCATATCCCTATTAATCCTGCCGGGGATGAAAATTAGTGACATCTTGGACATGCGATCCAAGCCTTCAAGGATGTTGACGTTGGGGTTATCACCAACGTCCTGGATCATTGATACAGACTTTACCCTATAGAAGTGCCTCTCGTGTACAAGAGATCTGTGGGGATAAAGCTCCGTCTGTTTGAGGATGTGTATAACATATCCCATCATCGGTCTTCTCTGATGAGGATGGTCTTCTCTAGATTGTGTCACCAGTATATACCATGATTCTGTCGGAGTTATTGCCAACAGTATGCATTGTCAGGGCTGCCTGACCTTCGCTGATGTGTGTATCACCAGATAGATCCTTGCTAGGCAAATTGTCAAGGCTGCTTGATGTTCATTGATGTGTGTATCAATGGTTGCATTGTGTTGTGACCCTTGACGAGGACTCGCGCGTATTATGGATGGTGATGCATTGTAACCCTCGCTGGGGATCATGTTAATAAATAACATCACGTTGTAACCCCCGCCGGGGATCATGTCAATGAATAACATCGCGTTGTAACCACGTCTGGGATCATGAGGTTTTTAGGGTTACGACCCTACAATGATGGCATCAGACCTGCGTAAGGTATTACCGAACGTGATTGTCAAAAGCTGAGATCATCGGCATAGTATACCCGGTATGGGGGCGAGTACCAATGACACATATTTGAAGCCATAACTTAACTTGTGAACACCAGGATTTCCGGCTAGTCTGCTCAATCGCATAGCATTTTTATTCCTGATTTGGCCTTTTCAGCTTGTGAGAACTCCGTTGTAACTCGAACTGGATCGAGACGGAGGGGTAGGACCCACGTAGGGGTGTAACAGGTACACCTACAGCAGCCGCATGTGGACCTGCGGCTAGCCGTGGTGCTATTAAGGCTGCAGGTTTGCCTTTTCAAGTCATTTTCAAGTTGCGCCGCGATGGAAATCCGAGAGCTCTTCTTCAGATCTGCTGAGCTCGGGCGTCTTTCTGCAAATTCTGTCACCGTACAAGTGTTCTTCACTGTCCACACCCTTTCTACTTCTGAAGTGCCTCGACCCCTGCTCGCTAGATGCCTTGTCGTTTGGTGGAGGCGATGTACGTCCCCGTCTGTGTTGAAGTGCCAGACATCGAGGACGAGGAGGAGGATGTTCCAGTTGTGGACCCCGCTCCTGTTGCACGTGTTCCCCGTAGGGATTTACCAGGCATTCATGTGGTGAACCCAGAGCTTCTGGGTGACTTCAGTCGATACCCTTCAGTTTACCTGCACGCAAATGAGGTATAAAATTAGATCTTAATCATCCTTATTTCGTATTGACGAGGAGTGAAGGATTCTGATGTTGATCTGCATTTGATGTAGGTTCACATCTTTACATAGCCTCGAGGGAATTGGTTTATCATCCACTCTATGTACCAGGATTTGTATGATGATTATAGAGCGATTGTACATGGCTGGGGATTCGGGACGTTCTTTTCCATTCTTCCCCATCGTTGTCCCTGGGGTTACCTTAGGGCATTGTCTGAGCGTTGGTTTCACCAGACTCATGCACTCCATTTCTTGGACTGTGAGGTGATGATGACGCCGATGGATTGGAGGTTTATCACAGGTATGGAGTTTGGAGGGGCGCCAGTGCCTTGTACGGCAGATAGTACCCCTACTACCGTGAAATCCTTGTTGGGAGTTCCAGACGGAGCACTCAAGGGTAGGACTATTCGTACCGGTCCTTTGAGTGTAGATGCTATGAGTGGGCTATTGAGTGAGCCCATACCAGCTGATATGAGGGTCAGGGATCGCATTCTTCAGCGAGTGTTCCTGATGATCATTAGGGGCTGCTTCATAGCAGATAACTCTTCTACAGGGTCCTTCTCTTTGATTAGCGCCACTCGACATGTGGACCGTATTGGAGATTATGATTGGGGCTCCTACACCTTTGCCAATTTCCTCAGGGGAATGCGAATGCGATTGCAGGGCTTGACTGAGGCTTGGTTAGGGTTCTATCTGTTCCTGCTGGTGAGTGTCTCTCTTGTCTTTTCCCATATATAGGTTAAGAGTGTTGACTGACAGCAGATGATTTGCCTTTATATTGGAAGTTCTGGGCCTATGAGAGGCTTCCATATTTGCGTCATGTGAGTGTGTTAGGTTTAGACACCTATCCACAAGGACGGAGATGACATCATTCCATACTGGCGAAGGTCCCTGTTGCTGAGGGTTTTACTCATTGTCACCTACAGTTGGAGTTATTGACAATGGATGTCGTCACGTGGGTTCCCTACTTTGGGGAGCATTTGAGCAATGGATTTGAGGATGGGTACCCGACTGGTGTTGAGCATGTGATTTCCACCCGTAGAATTCCTCTCTTCACAGACGGAGGATGGGAGTTCTACTTAGTAGAGCGTGCTATCAAAAGCACTACAAGAGAGATTCGCATGCCGATTTTGCCTCCTGACAGGCATTATTGGCCAGTTTCATAGTCACCCGTCATTAATATCCCATTGTTGGGGGTTGCAGTTTTGCATTATTAGAGGGTCCCTGCACTCAGGAGATGTTCCAGCATTGGTGGTTCCCTCGTACCATTGGAGCTCAGACCCGCGCCACTTAGTTTATGGGGGATATGGTTCCAGGATCCATGATGATGATAGATTGGCTAGTCTGTGTCAGAGATCCGACTCATGTGACACTAATTGATAGTCTGACCCAGCGACTGGACCGGGCACATTTCTTTATCTGGCTCTTGGGTAGAGATCCTTCAGAGGCAGATACTTTTGATCCCTCCAGCTCTGGCGCTGGCCCCTCAAGTTACCCATATGGTTTTGCCGGTGCAGATCCTCCCTTGTACAGGCTTGACGTCCCTGTGGATAGAGATCCAGTGACTCAAGAAGAGTTACATCAGGTGGACAGGATTGATGATGTAGAAATTGACACCATTGTCTTTTTCTGATGTATATTCTCGTTATTTCTTTTAAAAGGCCTCTGTTAGACATTGGGTAGCTTCGCCCCATTCTTGCTATATCTTTTGATAGGCCTCTGTTAGTTATAGGGCAGTTTTTCCCCATTTCCCTGTATTTTAGCTGTACAGAGATGTATTAGATGATGATATACTTAGGAATATATGTACAGTTTTCCATTCCCTATATCATATTGCCATCTATTTTATCATGCATGTATTATGTTATGCATATGTATGTATTTCCAGAGATATTCAGCATTGACCCCTGGATGGTCTTATGACAGGGCTCGTATAGATGTCTTCTTTGACAGTTAGCCATATTGATCATACCCCACCATTATTGGTGGCATCTGGTATGCGATCGTGGTATGATAGCATGTCACCATCAGACAGGGTGATTATAGATCATTTATTGCAGCATACTATGACCCTGTTGATGTTTCAGGTTCCCACAGGATTCGTGGAGGGCATGCTGGAGCACTGGGTATCGGAGAGACATGTTTTTCGATTTGGGACCCATGAGTAGACTCCCACTCTGGAGGAGTATGCACTTTTGACAATGTTGCCCTTAGACAGACCTTGCGTGCATATGGCGATTGGAGACATGAGTAGATAGTTCATGACCCTTACTGGCTTGAGGCGTAGGGTGGTGCAGGATGAGCTCACATCTGGCCACGTTATATCTCAGCGTTTTCTATTTGACAGATTTGGCTCTGAGGATAGTTATACACGACATTCCGGGGATTTTACTACACCTGATGATCATTGGCGTCTGGCCAGAATGGACGTACTGCTATTGTGCGTACTGTCATATGTCTATATGCCACGGTATATGGATGAGTTGGACATAGGAGTTATCATGGCAATGAGAGCTCTCAGGGAGGTTCACACCATCATATCGATGATCATAGCAGAGACTCTGAGGTCAACTACATACTGATGTACTTATCCGGCAAGAGTGTTTACGGACAGCTCGGTCATGCAGTACGTGTGGTTTATGTCATACTTTAGAACGATTGGCACTTTTCAGACGACATGGATATTATTTCACCCATGATATATGTGAAACCCCAGATTTTATAAATAAAGATTTTAATTTCTCGAAATATTTTTTTTGAATATTATGGTGTGGATTTGATATAATGTTATAGTTGTGGGTAGTATTTATAAATTTTTCAAAGTATGCAAGTTGTTATAAAATATTCGATTGGTCGGGGAATATTCTTTTTATCGGGAATATTCGTACAACTAAGACAATCATTGGTGGACCCCATAAAATGGAAGTATTGTCGAGTTAAAAAACGACAAAAATATTTTTTATAAAAAATAACTACGGAAGTTTTACCGTTAAACTGCTGAACTACCCTTAGTAAAAAAACAAAGAATACGCTGTGGTTGCATAGTCGCACACCAGATTGATTATTAATGCTTACGTGAGAAGTCACCAGCTTATACTCAATTATTGCTACAAAGAATTGTTGCATCATATCTCTCATATTATTGATTCAATTATTGTCACAAAGATCATCCGCATAAAATGTTTTTTTATTAAATCAATACTTGAGACGACAAAGTTATTCATATTATAAATTTCAATATTTACAATGTCTAGAAGTTCACAAGGAGAGGTTTGGTCACCTAATCAAGGCTATCAATAGGAGAAATCCTTATCGAAAGCCCCTCTTCCTCGGGAACGACCTTGTTGATAAATATTATGAGTTATAATATTAATGATGAATGTTGTTCTGAGTTGAATTTGGAGACGCGGACGCGATGATATTTGAGTCCTAACGATTTAAATTAGTAAAAAAATAGTCTATAAACACAAAATTTTTCTGAATTCACTATTTGGTCAGAAAGTCAACAATTGACTTTTTTGGGAAAAGTCAAACTTTGAAATTTCAAAATTTATATTTTTGATAAAAATAGTTTCATTATGTTGGAATTGTTTGTGTTAGTGAAAATCGACATTTATTCCGATGATAATTGATGTCTAGGGGTTATATTGATAAATCGGGTAATTTATCAGATAAACGAGCAATTAATTGCTACTAATTCACATGCTTATATAACTATTTGTTCACATATGTGTACTATTGAATCACATTATTTACTATTAGGGGAGTTGGTGCAAGATTGATAATACTTGCATGACTAAGTTAAAAATGGAGGTATAGATGGAGGTATTATACTGAAATTCGTATTTTTCACATGATTATACTATTGATTCACATGATTGAACTATTGATTCACATTATTTACTATTAGGGGAGTTGGTGCAAGATTGATAATACTTGCAGGACTAAATTAAAAATGAAAGAAAAGTCGAGGTATTGTATCAGAATTTTTCGAGCCCCAAAACGTGCAATTATCGAAACTATATTTTCCTATAAATAAAGCTCATTCTTCCTTCATTTCTCACCAATTCACAAAAGTTTTAGAGCAATTATTATAGAGAGAAATTATAGAGAGAAAGAAGAGAAGTCTCATACCTCACTATTCCAAAGATCCAGCTTTTTTTCCAAGGTAGGGAATATTATTTGTTGTACTCGTAGGGAGTATTATTTCTTTCTTATCTATGAAGAGAACTTCATTATTCCATTCTTTATTATTCTATTGAATAACTCAGATACGCTGGCTACCCTATACTTGGTGAAATTCTTCTTCATTGTTCCATTTCTTTATCATTCGCTGTTGCATCATTCTTATACGCCGAACATCCTATCGTCATTATTCTTCCGCTGGAATATCCGGCTCCTGCTTCTACGCTTTTTTTTTATTATTCTCGTTGGAATATCCTCGTCTGCAAGCGCTTTTACGCCGGACCGATTCCGCTTTTTATTATTCTCGCTGGAATATCCTCGTCAGGCGCTTTACGCCGACCGATTCCGCTTTTTTATTATTCTGTTGGAATATCCTCGTCTGCAGGCGCTTTTACGCCGACGTGATTCCGTTCCGTTATTTATTATTCTATTGAATAACTCCGCCGTGCACGCCTATCGCAATGCCCGGTGATTTTTTTGTTATTCCATTCCTTATTATACTCAGTTGGTTAAAGTTTTGACTTCTATACTCCAGGAAATTAGTGGAATATCCTTGAAATTTGCGCTTCATCCAGTATCTTTTCATGGAAATATTCTTCTGAGCATTCTTGAATTTTACTCTACAAAGCAAAGATCATGTTGATAATTTGGACGTTATTAGTTCCTCGGATAAAATAATTTTGAACTTGTTTTATTGAATTCTTATATCATTGTCATCATCCTCATGTTTATATTTTGTTGAAAGTCATCTGTGGCCTATAGTGCATAGATGGACTTGGTATGATTATGACCAGTGATTATTCGGTGTAATCATGACCGTAATGTTACAAATGATGTGGTAAAAGTCCTCATTGGCCCGTAGAGTATTGATGGACGCTTGTTGGCATGATCATGACCATTATTGAATACACAAATATTCTTGGCCCGTAGTGCATGGATAATTGTGGTCGTGATACTAAAGAATATCCTCGGTCAGTAAGTGTGGGTGATTCGATGATGTGGATTATTTATTGTCGAGTCCCAAATGATAAAAGTGATGAAAACCTTCTAAATCATAAAAGATAGTAGATTTTATTCTCTACTTGACTTTTTAATGGATTGCTTGTTCACCGCAGCTTAAACTTGATGGTTGTTATATTGTATCAGTTTAACACTATTGAAGGCTAACGATAATATATTCTGCATTATCTTAGTCATAATATTTTCTACTAGGCTAGTTGAGCTCACCCTTTTACTTTTATTGTTCTCTTCAGGAAATGAGAACGTAGCAGGACTAGTAGGGAACGGAGTGACTTTAACCGTATGATAAAGATTAGTAGTCCTCACTATTTTGTGAAATAGTGTAATAATAATTGTAATAAGGACTCCTTTTGAGTTTGTATAATCTCTAGTAGATAATATTTGTATTCAAACTCATAATTTATGTTTTGTCGTGTTGTACACGACAATTGTATTATTAAGTTGTATTTGAATTTATGTACCATGTAAGTGGCGACCCAAGATGGGTGACGTATACCTAATTTTGGGGGCGTCACAATTGGTATCAAAGCTTAGGGATATGATCCCTGGCTAAGAGGTGAGACTAGAACTAGGAGGGGAGAGACGGGAATTCTTCGCTAGTATGACCTACCTAAGTTTATTTGATATTTAATTGGTCACGAGTATAGGGATAATATGTGATATGTTAATTAACCCTTGTTTTGTGGCGATTTTGAAAATGACATCCGAGAATGTTGAGAATAAGAATGGAGCACAGAGACCGCTGAGTCTCCACAGATCAATAATCGTGACAATGTGCAACAGATGGCGATAATCCTCCTGTAAACAACAACACCGACCAAATGATGAACGACGGTGACGCTTAGGAGCTTTTTAGAATTCATGCAACACTGTATTTAGAGAGACTCTGCTCATAATGCAGCAGAGGAAACAATGGCAACCCACTTGCTGGTCACCGCTAAGCAATTCAAGGAGCCGACCACCGAGAGTTTTTGGGAAAGCCAGAACCACTTAAGGCGGAGACATGGTTAAAGCAGATCACCAAGATATTTGATGTCTTGGGATGCTCCGAGGAGCAAAAGGTTCCTTTTGCCACCTTTATGTTGCGTGAAGAGGCAGATCACTGGTGGGAATCTGTAAAACGTACCCAGCCTGACGCACTCAAGATGTCTTGGGAGAAGTTCCAAGAGCTGTTCAACGACAAGTACTTTCCCGAAAGTATTCGCTACATAAAGGAGGTGGAGTTTATCAAGTTGAACAAAACAATATGACCGTGTCGCAATACGAGGCTAAATTTGCGAGTTATCCCGCTTGCATCCCATTTGGTCGATAAATGAGGAGCAAATGACGCTAATGTTTTTAAGAGGTTTGAAGCCGAGATACGCCAATATCTTATTTCTCATAAACTGTGTTTGTATTCAGATGTTGTAAATAGGGCTCAGTTAGTGGAGCGCGATAACGAGTCAACGCAACCAAAAGAGAGAGCAATGAACAAAATGATAATACCGGTGATAATAATAGTCATCAAAGCTAAGATAATAAGCATGGAGGGAATCAACATGCCGTAAATGGTAACCACTTTCAAAGGGTAATCATGGTCAAAATAATAAGAATGGACATTTCAAGAAGAGGAGATTCAACAATGATGGAAAGACGCCAAGACCAAAGACCCGTTGTTAAGGAAGGAGAACGACCACCACCTATCATATGCTTCAAATGCGAGGGAGGGACACATCACCAAACTCGCATGCAATGCATTCCAAAACATGTTATAATTGTGGAAGAGAAGGTCACTTAGCCCGATTTTTGTCGCTCACCAAGACAAGTTCAATTAGGATGGAGGCACCAAAGGTCATTCTCCCAGTAAAAGTCAAAGCCTAGAGTTTAAGAGAGAACATTTTTTTTCGTGACAAGGAACCCGAATAAAATATCACGGTATGTTAGTCATAAACTCTTTATGAAGTCTATACCGTGTTAGATACCTGTTCTACTCACTCTTTTATTTCACCTAGTTGTGTTCAATGTTTGAATTTAACTCCTAGAAGTTAGATTTTGATATATCTCGTTTAAACTCACTTGGGAGAAACCTTCATTACCTCCACTATTTATAAATCTTGTTCAAATCAACACTTTCACGCTACTCACCAATCGATCTCTTTGAAAATACTTGCCTTTTGATGTGATTTTAGGAATCAATTGGTTAACTACTCATCATGCTTTTCAGAAGGTTGTTAGCTTTCATATTCCTAACCAACTCGTTATGCTAATTCAAGCAACCAAATCACTAAAGTCAATCATGGTCATATCAAGCCATAAGAAAGAGCCCCGATCCTTTCGTTGTCGATTTCCTTGTGGAATGCACCAAGCCGCACTTTCTCAGAGGCGACGCGTGAATGACGATGGCAAGTTGATAGGTATCAATGTGACGTGTTACCCAAGTCTTGGATGAGAGTCACAGCTTTGAATGATATTTCTATTGTTAATAAATTTCCTCACGTATTCTTGAAGACTTCTTAGCCTACCCTCAGAGCGTGAAATCGAATTTTGTATCACCCCAAAGACAAAACCCATTTCTAAAACCCTCAAATATTTCTTCAACTAAAATGAACGTAATACGCGCCAAAGACGTTGGCTCGAGTCATTGAAGATTACGATCGTATCATTCAATACCATCGGGAAAATGAACGTGGTAGTGGCGACGCGCTGAGTAGAAGATCGATGCGCTTATGAGTGCGATGTTGTTAACACAAAGACCCATTTCATTTGACTTACAAATGATGAAGATAGAGTTAAAGACTCTAGGAACCCACGCGAAGATAACGAATATACGATTAGAATTGACTTTAATCGATAAAGTTAAAGCCGTTCAAGCTACACACCCGGAGATGATGAATGTGAAGAATTAAGAGAGTTCTAGAGGGCGTTATTCTAGAAGCAAAAATTGATGAAGAGAGGAAATCTCAAACCTCGATTTAATTGACCCATTTGAAATCCTCGATCGAGTAGGAACTGTGGGCTTATAGACTGCTTTTACCGCCAAGTATGTCGCGTGTTCATAACGCTTTTTAATGTATCGATGTTACGTAAATATGTGGACGACCTCACCATATATTATTAAATTAGAACTAGACGATATAGCGTAAGATTTAACGATGAGGAGATACGTGTTAAAATCTTGATAAGAAGGATCGATTCAACACTCAAAGGTTATACCTCAAGAGTTAGAATCAAATGAAGTCAAGGTATCCTCACCTCTTTGCATATCAAGTGTGCACGTAAATTTCGAGGGCTTAAATTTCATAAGGAGGGAGATTGTGAAACCCCGTGATTTTATGAATAAAGATTTAAATTTCTCAAAATATTTTTTTGAATATTATGGTGTGGATTTGATATAATGCTATAGTTGTGGGTAGTATTTATAAATTTTTCAAAGTATGCAAGTTGTTATAAAATATTCAATTGGTCGGGGAATATTCTTTTTGTTTGGAATATTCGTACGACCAAGACAATCATTGGTGGACCCCACAACGTAAGTATTGTCGTAGTTAGAAAACGACAAAAATACTTTATGAAAATAACTACGGAAGTTTTACCGTTAACTGCTGAACTACCCTAGTAGTAAAAGTACAAAGAATACGCTGTGGTTGCATAGTAGTAGACACGATATTGATTATTGATGCTTACGTGAGAAGTCACTCATTATACTCAATTATTGCTACAAGAATTGTCGATCATATCTCTCATATTATTGATTCGATTATTGTCACAAAGATCATCTCGATAAAATGTTTTTTTATTAAATCAATACTTGAGATGACATAAAGTTATTCATATTATAAATTTCAATATTTTACAATGTCTAGAAGTTCTCATCAAGGAGAGGTTTGGTCACCTAATCATGCACCAATAGAGAGAAATCCTTATCGAAAGCCCCTCTTTCCCGGAAACGACCTCGTTGATAAATATTGTGAGTTATAATATTAATGATGAATGTTTTCTGAGTTGAATTTGGAGACGCGACGTGATATTTGAGTCCTAAATTACAAAATTAGTAAAAATACTCTATAAACACAAAAAATTTTCGTATTCATTATTTGGTCAAAAGTCAATAGCTGATTTTTTCTAGAAAAGTCAAACTTCAAATTTCAAAATTTATATTTTTGATAAAAATAGTTTCATTATGTTGGAATTGTTTGTGTTAGTGAAAATCGACATTTATTCCGATGATAATTGATGTCTAGGGGTTATATTGATAAATCCAGTAATTTATCGATAAACGAGCAATTAATTGCTACTAATTCACATGCTTATATAACTATTTGTTCACATATGTGTACTATTGAATCACATTATTTACTATTAGGGGAGTTGGTGCAAGATTGATAATACTTGCATGACTAAGTTAAAAAAATGGAGGTATAGATGGAGGTATTATACCGAAATTGTATTTTCACATGATTATACTATCGATTCACATGATTGAACTATTGATTCACATTATTTACTATTAGGGGAGTTGGTGCAAGATTTATAATACTTATGTGTGACTAAATTAAAAATGAAAGAAAAGTTGGAGGTATTGTATCGTAATTTTTCGAGCCCCAAAACGTGCAATTATCGAAAACTATATTTTCCTATAAATAAGCTCATTCTTCCTTCATTTCTCACCAATTCACAAAAGCTTTAGAGCGATTATTATAGAGAGAATTAGAGAGAAGAAGAAGAAATCTACCTCACTATTCCAAAGATCCATTTTTTTTCCAAGGTAGGAATATTATTTGTTATACTCGTAGGGAGTATTATTTCTTTCTTATCTATGAAGAGAACTTCATTATTCCATTCTTTTATTATTCTTGCTGAATAACTCAGATACGCTGCTACCCTATACTTGGTGAAATTCTTCCGTTGTTCCATTCTTTATCATTCTGTTGAACATCCTGCTCAAGGCGCTCTACCGGACCGGTTCCGCCTTTATTATTCTCTGCTGAATATCCTCGTCTGCAAGGCGCTTTTACGCCGACCGATTCTCGCTTTTTTATTATTCTGCTGGAATATCCTCGTCAGGCGCATGGCTTTTACGCCGGACTGATTCCGCCTTTTTTATTATTCTCGCTGAATATCCTGTCTCAGGCATTTTACGCCGGACCGATTCCGCTCTTTATTATTCTTTGAAAATCCTCGTCTGTATGCTTTTACGCGCCGACCTAATTTCGTTATTTATTATTCTGCTGGAATAACTCGCGCATGCGCTTCTATCGCATGCCCGGTGATTTCTTTTGTTATTCCATTCCTTATTATACTCAATAAGTTAAAGTTTTGACTTCTATACTCCATGAAATTAGTGGAATATCCTTGATATTTGCGCTTCATCTAAAGATCTTTTCATGGAAATATTCTTCCGAGCATTCTTGAATTTTACTCTATAAAGCAAGATCATGTTGACAATTTGGACGTTATTAGTTCCTCGGATAAAATAATTCTTGAACTTGTTTTATTGAATTCTTATATCATTGTCATCATCCTCATGTTTATATTTTGTTGAAAGTCATCTGTGGCCTATAAAGCATAGATGGACTTGGTATGATTATGACTAGAGATTATTCTTGTAATCATGACCGTAATGTTACAAATGATGTGGTAAAAGTCCTCATTGGCCCGTAGTGCATTGATGGATGCTTGTTGGCATGATCATGACCATTATTGAATACACAAATATTCTTGGCCCGTAGTGCATGGATAATTGTGGTCGTGATACTAAAGAATATCCTCGGCCATAGTGCAGGGTGATTCGATGATGTGGATTATTTATTGTCGAGTCCCAAATGATAAAAGTGATGAAAACCTTCTAAATCATAAAAGATAGTAGATTTTATTCTCTACTTGACTCTTTTAATGGATTGCTTGTTCCACCGCAGCTTAAACTTGATGGTTGTTATATTGTATCGCTTTAACACCGTGTTGAAGGCTAACGATAATATATTCTCGCATTATCTTAGTCATAATATTTCCCACTCGGGCTAGTTGAGCTCACCTTTTACTTTTATTGTTCTCTTCAAATGAAATGAGAACGTAGCAGGTGACTAGTCGTGAAATCCGGAGCGACGGACTAATTGCATGATAAAGATTAGTAGTCCTCACTATTCTGTGAAATAGTGTAATAATAATTGTAATAAGGACTCCTTTTGAGTTTGTATAATCTTTAGTAGACAATATTTGTATTCAAACTCACGCTTTTATGTTTTGTCGTGTTGTACACGGCATATTGTATTATTAAGTTGTATTTGAATTTATGTACCATGTAAGTGGCGACCCAAGATGGGTGAAGTATACCTAATTTTGGGGGTGTCACAATATAGAAATGTCATACTCCTTTCAGCCTGCGGAGTGTATAAATGCTACATCTTGGTCAGCTTTCCTGGTTGGGATCGGAGATCCGTTTACTATATTTCCGTGTTCAGGGCTTAGTTCACCCTATAGCTTCATCACCCATGCTCCAAGCATGGATTATCTTCCTCTGGCTAGATTGAGAGGCATGATTACTTATCACCCACTGGCCGTGATGTGTCATTTTGACCAGTTCCAAGATTTTAATCCTTTTGAGGGAGCATCGAGTCAGCGATTCACTTCTCGCTAACTATCATCAGAGGATAGATCCAGGTTGTATGCCTATTAGGATTAGCGAGAGCTAGCTGCGTTTTCTATCAGTCATCCAGGTTGTTCTGTAGAGTATTCCGCATGGATGGAGACATAGAGACTGCATCGGCTGTAGTAGTATCCACAGTGCAGGGGACTGATTCCGACGATGAGGAGCCTATGGAGGAGGCTGATATTCCCATCGAGGAGGATTCGATTACTGGGTTGCCAACATTTGTGATGGATTCTCCCACTACGAGTGCTACTGTGATTCAGCATTCAGCATAGTATCTGGAGCAGAGTCTACATCTGATGACCTTTAAGAGAGACAGGCTAGGGCCTTGATGTTGACAGCTCTTGATGGGAGAGACGCAGCTCTGTTGGAAAGAGATGAGGTTAGATCAGCTCTATCTGCCCAATATGTTGCCGGCACAGACAATACTTCAGTGAAATCCCATACGACTGACATCCTTGCCGAAATGAGTGCATACATTGATTAGCATCATGCCACCATGTAGTTAGCCTCTGATCTACTAGCTCATGTAGATACCATTGGGCAGGAGCTTACAGCGTTACCTCCTTCTTCTGAGAGGGATGCTATGTTAGATCTGATAGTCCGCATACACACAGATCTGTAGATAACCTTGTATTTTCCTGTACAGACTAGCTTAGCCATTTTGTCATGTACATCACATATTGTATATATCAAACAGTATTATGTATGGCAATGAAATATATTTTGATTCACTTCCCTTTCAATTGTGCCTTGGTACTTGCTTGATATTTGACTATTTCTTCAGGGGTTGTGATCTTGATGCATTCTGAACCCATCCTTGAAATGTGGACATTGAGATGTCGCAGGATTTCTCAAAACGGATCATTGATCTTTATGTATCCCTACAATCTTTGGTGTCTTGGGACTGGTTTCTGTATGGAAATGTGGAGAGGAGTGTGGCTTTTCCTCTCTAAGATTGACCGCACCACAGATGATCGCCAATACTTCTATTTGTGAGAAGCCTAGTTAATTCCATCTCTTATGGATTGGTGTTGCTCTTTGAGGCACAACCATAGCTTAGATGGTCGCTAAATCTCCTTTTTGTGAGGAAAGGTTAGGTAATTCCATCCCTTTGGTCTGAAGCCGATGAAATGTGGTGAATTGGAGGTTGATCCCAGTACCGTGTGACAAGTATTTTTGTTCTGGTAGGGGGTTAAACCGAACCATAAATGGCTACCTACGTACTCCCATTGAAGAGGAGATCAGGTCTGCGTATTTCGAACCTAATTTAAGAGGTTCAACACTGAATGTGAAAGGCAGATGGTTGTAGAAGCGTTATTGATGAAGAAGGGTGGAGAAGTGTTTTTGTAGAAAAAGGCAGAAATGTTTTTGTTACTTTTTTTTATTTCGACCGGGCCATATAGCATATGGTTGTCTACGTACTCCTGGGTATCAGGGAGATCAGGTCGATGTAGTTCGCCCCTCAAGACGAATTGCAGCCGAAGAGAAGTACAAATCCCATGTGCAGGCTATACTGCGGGGAGAAGAAAGTTTGATCCCATGATTGGGACAAACTGCAGGTGTGAAAAAGTTTGATTCCATCTTCAGGACAAACTGCAAGTGTAGAAAAGTTTAATCCCTTCTTCAGGATAAACTGCAAGTGTGAAAGGTTCAATCCCTGGTGGGATAACCGAATTTGTATGAACGTAGTGAAACCAGGCTACTGGCTTGAAGAGTATATTTTCCTGAGGGGCCGAAGAGTATGTAAAAAGGGTTAGAAAATCGGAATGACTGGTGGTTTGATAATCCCAAAACCAGGATGTTTGCTTAATGATAACCTTAGACATAGTACCGTTTCACGGAGTCCAAATTGATAAGCTGTGGAAATTCATCGCCATCCATTTCCTGTAGTCTGAGAGAGCCTCCTGTCAATACCTCATTGACAACAAACGGGCCTTCCTAGTTAGGAGCGAATTTTCCCTTAAGACTGATCTTGGTTGTCAAGGATCTTTAAAACAAAGTCATGTTGCTTAAAATGCTGTAGCCGGACTTTTATGTTGTAGGATTTTGCATCCTTTGCTGATATAACTGACCATGGAAGATAGCCGCGGTTTGCCTTTCATCTATTAGAGACAATTGGTGATACCTGCCTTGTACCCATTGGTCTTCATCTAACTGAGCATCCATCAATACTCTAAGGTATTCCACTTCCACCTCTATGGGGAGCACTGCTTCCATCCCATAGGCTAATGAGTACGGTGTTGCCCCAGTGGAAGTACGCATTGAAGTTTTGTAGGCTAATAAAGTCAGAGGCAAGAGGTCAGGCCATCCTTTGTGATTGGACGACATTTTATGCATGATCATCTTGATGTTTTTATTAGCCGCTTCAACAGCACCATTCATCTTTGGATGGTAGATGATGGAGTTAAGGTGTTTGATGTGGAATTTACTGCATAACTCCTCCATCATTTTGTTGTTGAGGTTATTAGCATTGTTTGACACAATGACCTCTGGTTGTCTATATCGATAAATAATATTATTTCTGATGAAAGTAATGATGACTTCTTTGGTAACCCCGGGGAAGGAGGCTGTTTCTATCCATTTGGTGAAGTACTCAATCATGGTGAATATGAATCGATGTCCATTATTGGATTTGGTCTCGATGGGCCCGATCATGTCCATTCCCCACATTGAAAAGGGCTATGGCGAACTCATATTGTGGAGTTCCCTTTGAGGGGCGTGGATAGCATTTCCATGAATTTGGCATTGATAGCACCTCTTGACGTCATCATCACAGTTAGCTTTGAGTGTAAGCCAATAATGCCCTATTTTGAGGATCTTTTTAACAAGTAGGGGTCCGCTCATTTGTGGGCCACATACTCCACCATGGATCTCATCCACGAGCCTCTGAGCTTGTTCTTTGTCCAAACATCTGAGGAGACCTAATCCTGTATCTCTTTTGTAGAGTACATCTCCGCTCAGGTAGAATTTTATAGCAAGTCGATGGATCCGCCTTCTCTCAGTCGGGCGTAGATCCATCTCGTAGATTCTCCTTGATCTGTTGATACCAAGGGTTGTGGATGAGAGGTAGCTCATCCGATACTTCTCCAACATAGTCCCCATAAGATGGGGCCTTGTGCAGTGCAAATGTGATGCTTGGCATTTTTTCCTTGTCAGGTATGTGAATCAAAGAAGCCAACGTTGCTAGTGAATCCGCAAAATCATTCCTATTACGAGGAATGTGTAGAAAGGAGATTTCTTCGAACTCCAAAGCCATCTGTAGAACTTGCCGATGGTAAGGCAACAAATGTAATTCTTTGGTTTAATAGGTTCTTGTGGATTGTTTAATTACCAACTCTGAATACCCAAAGACAGTTAACCGCCTTATACCCATTGAACAGGCAAGTTTTAACCCCATAATACAGCCTTCATACTCAGATGTGTTGTTGGTGTTGACAAACTGCGATTTGACGATGACGGGATACTGCTCCCCCGTACCGGATACTAGAACTGCTCCAGCTCTAGAGCCTTCTGCGTTAAAAGCTCCATCAAAATACATTTTCCATGCACGACATGCATCGTACTGATGGTGTTGCTGAACTTCCATAACCCCTTCATCGGGGAAATAGGTTTCCAAGGGTTTGTAATCCCCTGCAGGTGCGACGGCCAGTTGATCCGCAATCCCTTGACCTTTGATGGACTTTTGCGTCACATAAATAATGGCAAACTGCTGTAGGATCAACTTCCATCTGGACAGTCGACAATTCAATATAGGCTTACTGAACACGTACTTAAGAGGATGCACACGGGATATGAGATGGGTTTTGTGACCATGGAGGTATTGTTGTAACCTCATGGAAACCCATGCTAAAGCACAACAAGTCTTCTCAATCAGAGTGTACTTGTGTTCACTGGTACTGAATCTTTTGTTGAGGTAATAAATAGCTCATTCTTGGCCTCTATCGTCTTTCTGCCCCAGTATGCAGCCCATAACATTGTCATTAATGGATAGGTACATGAACAGGGGAACACCATCCTTGGGAGGTACCAAAACAGGAGCATTAACCAGCTGCTCTTTGATTGTAAGGAAGGCTTTCTGACACTCATCGTTCCATTTCATGGAAGAGTTTTTCCTTAACAATTTGAAAATTGGCTCACAGGTTGCTGTGAGTTGAGATATAAATCAGTTAATGAAGTTGATTCTTTCCAAAAATCCCCGTATTTCTTTCTCTGTCTGAGGAATGGGCATTTCCTTGATGGCCTGGATTTTGGTGAGATCCATCTCAATCCCTTTGTGGCTGACTAGGAAACTTAGCAACTTGCCTGATTTAATACCAAAGGCACACTTGGCTGGATTCAACTTCAAGTTGTACTTATGAAACCTGTTGAAAAGCTTTTTGAGATGGTCTAAGTGGTCTTCTTCCCTTCGGGACTTGACAATGATGTCATCCACGTAGATTTCTATCTCTTTATGCATTAAATCATGGAAAAGAGCCATCATAGCTCGCTTATAGGTTACCCCGGCATTGATGAGGCCGAATGACAACTGTCGGTAGTAGAAGGTTCCCCAAGGCGTGATGAAAGCAGTTTTCTCACGATCTTCCTCAGCGACCATGAATTGATGATACCCCGCGAAGCAATCTGCAAAGGAGTACATACTGTATTGAGCAGTATTGTCAATAAGAATGTGGATAAATGGCACGGGAGAGCAATCTTTAAGGTAAGCTTTGTTCAGATCCCGATAATCCACGCAAACTCGCACCTTTCCTCCTGGTTTAGGCATGAGAACAATGTTGGATATCCATTTCGAATACGTAGACACCATGATAATGCCAGCTTGAAATTGTTTCACAATTTCCTCCTTCACTTTTAAACTCCGCTAAGGTTTCAATCGCCTAAGTTTCTTCCTAACTGGCTTAAATCCCTCCTTAATGGAAAGGCGATGAAGGACATTGTTAGTGGACAAACCCACCATGTCTTTGTGAGACCATGCAAACACATCTTGGAATTGGGTTAATAGCGCAACCATGTCATTCTGTTGGTTTGGGGTGAGGTCTGAATCAATCTGGATTAGCTTAGGACTTTCTAAGGTTCCAAGATTAAAAGAAGTAGTTTGGTCAAGGTTGGGTTTAGGCTTGTCTTTGACCCATTCCTTAATTTCCTGAGGTGTCTCAATGTTCTCTTGGATTTTCATCAAGTCTGAGTCCAACTTTTCATCAAAGTTATAGTCCTTGTGGAGAAAAGGCACCTCATCAGCAAGTATAGGCTCATCTAAATTTAGAGTCTTGAAATAAAATATGTTTCCACTGAATATATGAAACTGTTTAATCATATAAAAGTGTTAGCATGTACTGATAAAATAACTGCTAATAATGTACAGAAAAGTAAGCAATTAAAGTTGTCTACAGGGCATAGGGATTTTTGCCCGTTTTACCCTTGTCGACCAATGCATGGAGTGCTGCTCTAATTTTCGAGGGTAAAGTCCTGATAGACTGCAGTGATGGAGGGGGCTGTCATCGTCCTCCTTTTCCCGAATGATAACCATAACATCTGGGCAATCATCGTTTGGGTGTATCTGTTTGTATGTTCATCATGGACAATGATGCGTATGCCCGAGATCATCAAGGCGATGTCATGTTTATATTTCCGTTCCTTTTCTTCCATTTCAGGATCATGAATCAGGACAACTTTTTCTTTGAATGGTACTGGTTTGGGAAACAGCATGGCCATAACATGGGTTGGCACCTTTACCGGAGACTGTATCACCTCATGAGGTACAGGTGTAGAAAATTGCCTTATGGCGGAAGCTTGAGGAACCTGTTTATGCTTATGAGGATTCCTGTGGATAGAATTGGGAGAATAGCCTAGTCTGGCTGTCCCAGTTTGACTGGACTATTGAATCAGGTGCTTAATACCTTGCTGATCTTTACCAAGCCCTTGTCCAGGCTGATGATCCAATGACATCATTTCTTGAGTGGCCAATATAACCTCAACAGAAATCTTGGGTACGGGAAGTTGTGCTCTAATAGGATGGTATTGCATGTTACTCACTTCCAAAGTAATGAAAACTGACCGGCTCAACTTCTGAATTGAAGCTGATGATTGGTAGGTCTCCTTGTTCAGGACATTCCGGCTCTACGGTTACAATGACTAGACTATTGTTGATAATTTATTTGAGTTATTGATATAGTGTAGAAGGGACGGCTCCAGCCATATGGATCCATGGTCTCCCCAATATCAGGTTGTATCTTGAATCTATCTTGAGGACATAAAAGGATACATTAAATGTATTTGGACCAATCTCAATTGGCAGCTCAATCTCTCCGACAGAATTTTGTCGGGATCCATCAAATGCTTAGATAACAGTATGGCTGCTTCGGATCCATTTAAGATTGACGTTCATCTTCACCAAGGTGGCATAATGATAAATATTCAGAGACGAACCTCCATCTATCAAAACTCCAGCTACCATATACCCGGAGGACATAACTGCAATGTGCAATGGTTTGCAATGATCGATCCCTTCGGGCGATATATCGTTATCAGTGAAGAATATCACATTGTTGTTAAAAATGTGATCAACCAAATGTTAAAAGTTTTCCACATCCACTAACTTCGGCAAATAGGCTTCTTCCAAAACCTTTAATAAGATCTTCCTGTGATCCTCAAAAGAGAAAACCAAGTCCAGTATTGAGATCTGATGTGGAGCTTCTCTTAAGCTTAAAACCACCTTGGCTTCATTATGGCCCATAGTGTGGAGGAATTTCTCAATTTTCTCTATGGGAATCTTCCCCATTGTTTTGATGGCGGGCTTCATTACCTTCTAAGGAAGATACAGTGGATTCTCCTTCGACACTGTAGCAGTAGTATGAGATGTGGATCCTTCAACTATTCCATAATTCCATGGAACTTTGTGTAAGCTAACAATAGGATATTGTGGTCTGAAGGGTAAAGAAATTGGCTCTGGTGCAGCCACTTTCAAAGGATTGACAGTTCCTCTGAGTTGAATTGGTTGTATGGAAAATGGCTTGACAGTCTCATCGGCCTCAGCGGATATAACTTCTACTAATCCCTTCCATTTAGTAGGATAGGTATTCCCACTCTCGAGTATCACAGTGTTATCGCCTGCCAGTTGCAGGACACCGCTATCAATTAGATTTTGAATAAGGTGGCGGAGTGCCCAACATTCTTCTGTGATGTGACCGCGAGAATATGAATGATATTAACATACTCCATCAGAGTTGAACCGTCCTGAACGGGGATTAATTGGAGGTAGAAGGGAGGTAATTCTTCATTCGTTGATTAACATATGAAATATCTCCTCCATAGGTTGGCCTAGGTATGTAAATTCCCTTTGATTGGCAAAATCTCGACGGACTTTAGCATTTTCTCTTTTCGTAACTTTATCCTCCATAGCTTCGCTTTCTGAAAGCGATGGTGGAGCATTCATAACAAAAGGAAGGAGATAGGCATGCTCCTGGCTGATTAACTAGCGGGTGACTTGATGCTGATAGGTCACCAGTTCTGCCAATTATTCAATTTTCTTACAAAGAGCTTTCATCTTTCGTTCCATAGCAAATTGAAACTTTACGTAATCCCATCTGTCAACATCATCTTTGATGGTCTGGGATGATTCACTGTTAAAATTAGAACTTTGTTCAGCGCTCCAACTGATCATGTTGACCTCTTCTTCTTTCTGTTGAGGAAGAGGGTTATCTTGCACATTAGGTTGATCTGGTTTGGTAACCATGATCTCCCTGTTGTCTATTAAATCTTGGATCTTGTGTTTCAAGGCTCAACAATCTTGAGTATCATGTCCAGGTGCCCCGGCATGATAAACACAATTTTGAGTAGCATTAAAACCCCTCCCATTAGGGTTGGCTGGTGTAAGAAGATGCGTAATTTTCTTCTGAGTAGTCAGAAGAGGAAGAATATTTTCGAGCGAGTCCCCTAAGGATGTGAATGTTCGAGGGCGCTTTGCTTCTCCACCTTTTGGAAATGGAGGGTTTGAAGATTGTGCTTGAAAAGGGGAGTAGTTTCTTCTATGTATAGGCATATTCTGACTGCCTTTTTGACCTTGTAGTATCAAGGAAACATACTCCTCTTTCTTTTTATGGACCCTCCGGGGGTTGTTTCCATAAGATCCGGATTGGATGTGCTCAGCAACTGCTTTAAGAGCGGCTAGGTTTTGAATCTTTCCTGACTTCAATCCATCTCAGCCATTTCTCCGTGCTTGATCATTTCAGAAAATGGTTTGCCAATACCAGCTAAGACTCTTTCATAGAAAGGAACTTCTTGTATGTCTATGAAAGTCATGACCATTTCTTATTCCATCATGGAAGGAATAATTTAAGCAGCAAGGCGCCTCCACCTTTGGGCGTACTCTCTGAAAGACTCATTAGACTATTTCTTGACCTTGGTAATCTGGTACCGGTCAGGAACCATCTAAGATTGAAAACTGTACTAAGTGAGGAAGGCGTGAGCTAGCTCTTCCCAGCTATGGATTTTTGAGTTGTCCAATCTGGTATACCATGAACCAAGCTTCTCGAAATGACTCTTCTAGAACAAATTGCATTCTGAGCTTTTCATTTTCCACATAAGATCCAAGTTCTCCAATGAACACCTTCAAATGTGTATAAAGATCCCCTAGTCCGTCATACTTTTCAAAGTTAGGGGTTTTGAATTTCTCTGGATAATGAACACCAGGGAAGATGCAAAGGTCAGCATATGAAACACTTTCATGTGTTCTAATCCCTTTTGAGAGAACGGATGGTTTCCTCCATTTGAAGGACCTTCTTCCTGATATCACTGGTGTCTGGATCTCCTTTGAGATGGGTGATATCATGATTTTGTTGGTCGTATCCAACTGAAGTTCAGGTTCTGTAATGGTTTTATCAGGACCTTGGGTTCCTCCTTCTGTAGAGGATTCAACCTGTATGGGTATCTTCGTACCCAGAGTAGACTGGTGTAGTTCTTTAAGTAGAACAACCAAATCTGTGATTTGTTTACTTAATTCATCAAATTCTTTGCGCAAAACTGGATTAAGGTCAGTCTGGTCTAATGACGACATATTTGACTGTAGGCTCGTGGCCTTTTTGGATTTTGATCGGGTAATAGGTCTGATTGCTTCCCTGCAAAAGACTTGCGTAGTTTAGTCTTTAGGGAATGTGTAAATGTTTACATGCTATATGATGTATCTGTTTTACGAATAATATCCTGCAAAACGGATGTTAGATGTTTGTAATACAGGATAAAATGTTAATTTAAATATGTATGTATACATGTTTCTTCATATTTCTCATTACATGGAGATGAATATGGAATGAAATTATAAGTAATTGATTTTACGAGTAATTTGAAATGAGAAAGCATGAAGAGACTTTCCTCCGCGTTTGGATTATCAGAGGCTGACCTATTTTAGGGTTATTCTTGCGGCTTTTTGGAATGAAGGTCCCCAGATCATCACAATCTACTTGACGGGAGGTTAATCCGGCCTTTCAATTGGGGCGAATCTGGGTGGTGCCTTTCCTGAGCCTCGTTGGAATTAGTCTCCCTACGAGTCCAGTAATCAAACACCGACAGGATAGCCTCCTGGTGGAGGAAGCACACAACATACATTCAAATACAACGTGTCTCATCGTTTATGAAAATGATGACATGTGCGAAGCACTAATATCATAGATAGATATTTTGCAGTGCAGTAAGTAAAATGCATTCGTACACATTCATCATAAATGTAAATGCAACATTCACACACAAGCATACAACAGTTTTGAAAAACTTGTAGTAGCAGCTTAAGCCCTCTTATTGGGGTCCCCAGCAGAGTCGCAACCTGTCGACGTCGGGATTTTTATTTGTCCCTTTTTCGTTTCTTGTTCTTTGGTGTTCTCATGTTATGTGAGATTTGTTTAAAAAAACAAGTGAAAAAGGTCTGACATGTATCATGTCGACGAATGGACTATTAAGAGTCGTCAGTTGGTGTTTTTAAATGGTTGCACCTGATAAGTGGATTTTATATCCGCGAATTGATGTCCATTTTAAGCATAATCGTTGTTAATTCTTTGCATTCATGTTCATTCTTACTTGTTTCTTGTTATTTCATGTGTAGGGTGGTTAGTGTGACGAATGATGAGAAAAAGAGGCATTTGGAGCATAATTGGAGGAATTGTGGAAAATAAGCAAAGTCGGGCCATCAGGAGGATAACTTCTTGGGTGAGCCTATTTGCTTATATACCCCGTACGTGGCTGGGTCCCAATTTCTGGGTGTCCTGTTTTTCTTGAAACTCTACTGGAACACAGATTTTAGTTTATGGAATGCGTTTGGATTCTAATGTATATGGGATTTCGGCCAGGACTTCATGTTAGATATATATTTCTCAACAAACAATGAATTAATCACCATGCAAAGCAACTAACGAAGATTAATCACAAATTTTGATAGCGAGCAACGGAGTGGAGATTTTGAAGAACGATCATATTGATTACGGATTGAGACTAAAGTGAAGGGTGTTCTGCGTTATTCTTCTACTTTAGTTTATTTCTGTAATTGAGAAGACGATATCTTTGATTTATTCAGTTTTTATTTCATTTATTATGAACTAATTACTTTTTAGCCTTAAGACGGATCTTTAAGTGGAACGATGATTATGTAAACTTTGATTTCAGTTTAATAAGCTATTATCCGGTTTATCTATATTAATTTGAGCATGAATTTATGAATTGCCTGATCAACGATTCTTTGTGGACTTGTATGAACTCGAGAGATGAAATACGGGTTTAGACTTAGTTAATATAGCATGTGTTCTTGATTTTTGTGAATAAATAGAATCTTGATGAATGTTGCGGTAGAGATATGCTTGACATCGCATGTAATCAAATAAAGAACTTGAACTTCAACCTTCTTTAATTGTAATTCACATAAAGATATAGTGATTTAGTTAATTAAGGTGTTTAACGTAATTCTATCTTAACTATGGATTTGGGTTAATACGGGATTAGTGCATCGAGAGGTGGCTAGTTCTACATACGTGTTCTTGATTAATAAACTGGGATAGTGAATTAAACTGGAATAAAGGTATAATAATCTAAGTGATCCTTAGAGTGATGTCGAAAGCCTAATTCTCCATTATTTGTTTGAAAATTCAATTTTTAGTGTTTATTGATTGTGTGGTGATTTTAATAGTTTTAATACTGTTACTTACAAACTGGAAATTGATTAGTTTAATAAAATTAGGATTAATAGGAAATTGGTAATTGTGAGGTTTAAATTCTTACTGAGTCTCTGAGGGAATGATACTCTACTTATTATTATATTACTTGTTGACCACGTATACTTGGGTGTTGTGCGTAACTAGATTTTACCCAACAAGTTTTTGGCGCCGTTGCCAGGGACTTTAGTATAGATTTTATTATTTTGCAATATCAGTTTAATTAGTCCAGTTTTACTTAAACACTTTTTGTTTTTGTTTTGTTCTTTTTATTTCAGGTTTTTGACGTTGGTTTATGCAAACACGATCCAAAAATCCAGACTTGCTTCCTTTTGAGGACGACATTGAGAGAAGGTTTCTGAGGTTAAGTAAGTGGATCAAGGAAACAAGGAACGAATTCGAAAACTCTGACAAAGAAGAAGTAATGGCTGCCGAAGACCAGAAAGCGTTGAGGGATTTTGCTACACCCAAGGTGACTGAGATGCAGTCGAGTATCACCAAGCCTGAAATAGCTGCGAATACTTTCGAAATCAAGCCTGGGACAATTCAGATGATATAGAACTCGGTTCAGTTTGGGGGACTTGCAAATAAATATCCTAACGAGCATTTGATCAGTTTTCTGGAGATATACGACATCTTCAAGTACAATGGGGTGTTGGATGAGGCTGTTGGACTTCGCTTGTTCCTGTTCACTCTGAGGGACAAGGCGAAGAGGTGGTTACACTCTCTACCAGTGGGTTCGATAATGACATGGGATGACCTGGCTCATAAATTTCTAGCAAAATTCTTCCCGCCAGCGAAAATTGCAAAGATGAAGAACGAGATTGCCATGTTTGATCAGCAACATAGGGAGTCACTGTATGAGACGGATTGCCCAACTGGTTGGAGATGAATACATTTTACAATGGACTACATGGGAATCTCAGGACGAGTATTGATGCAGCATCAGGGGGAGCTTTTAAGGCAAAGAACTGTGAGGAGGCATATCAGTTGATAGAGACGATGGCTGCTAACAACTATCAGTGGCCCACGACAAGAATGACACAACCTACAGTCGCTGGAGTGTTAGAGGTAGACGGAGTGACGACAATAATAGCACATATTTCAACACTCTCTAAGAAGTTTGACATTTATTCAGGGGGACAGACACAACAAGTTGCAATCATTTGTGAGTTGTGCGTGAGTGAACATTTGATGGATCAATGCGCAATCAACCCAGAGTCAATACAATTCATGAGTAGCTACAACAGAATTCCTCAAAATACATATCAGAATGCATATAATCAAAGGAATAGGAATCATCCAAATTTGTCGTGGAATAATAATTAGAATCAGCAAGCTCCACGACCATCGTATCCCCCTGGATTCTAGAATCAGCAACAATCAGTTCGACGTCAAGAGAGGAAATCAGATTTAGAGGAGTTGTTGTCAAAATATATAACAAGTAATGAGGCAGTGATGAAAAACCAAGCAATGGCCATCAAGAATTTGGAAAATCAGATGGGACAAATTGCCTTAGCTTTAAACAATAGGCCTCAAGGAACGTTACCAAGCAATACAGAAAAGAATCCAAAGGGAAACCATGAACAGTGTAATGCAATCACGCTCAGGAGTGGTAAGGAGTTGGGATCTATTTTTGATGAGAAAGCCAGTACAAGAGATGAATGTGGAGACGCACGTAATGACTTAAACACGAAATCTATAGAGAAAGGGGTGAAAAAATTAAAGGAAGATAAACAAATTCCAGTTACACCACCAGTACCCTTTCCTCGATGGCCAGAAAGTGACAAGTTGAAGAATCAGTTTTCGAGGTTCATGGATATATTCAAACAATTACATATCAATATTCCATTTGCCGAAGCACTTGAGTAGATGCCGAGTTACATTAAGTTCATGAAAGACATACTATCGAAGAAACGTAAGCTCCAGGATTTCAAAATAGTGGTGTTGACCGAGGAATGCAGTGCAATACTACAGAAAAAGTTTCCTCCTAAATTGAAAGATCCGGGAAGTTTTACAATTCCTTGTGCAACTGGAAATCAAGATGCCGGGAGAGCTCTATGCGATCTAGGAGCTAGTATAAATCTTATGTCATTGTCCATTTACCGAAAGCTGGGATTAAAGGAAGCAAAACTGTAACGCCCCAAAAAATCGGATTTTTAGGAGAATTAAAATTTTATTTAATTATGTGGATTAAATGAATGTAATTGATTATTTATGGGAGTAAGCGAATTGAAGGTCGTTCTATGACCTATATATATCAGAACGTCGTAGGATTTTGGCTACGTGATAGAATTAAAGTGTTTTAATTTCCAAGACGAAAATAAAAGCTTTTCGAGAAATTTTCTGAAAAACATTATTCACACAATTCTGCTCGGGAATTATTTTTGAACTTCTGAGAAATACGTAACGATAGAATATAGAGGTGAGATGGAATATCCAGTAATATTTCAGTTATGGCAAACACAGTTTTTCGCCTGCGGACTTAAAACCTAATAATTAGGGAACGTGATTTCCGAGAAGGAATTTAAATGTGTATAATGAATAAAGCGATGATCGTATGATGTGTAAGTATTAAACAAGGTAATGAATACGAGTACGATACGAGGTATTATATGATTATGTATGGATGATGGTATGTTGTATATGTTAAATTAGTATACGAGTTAAAATTCGATAATAATACGTATAGAATATGTCCTAAGGCTTTAAGCCATTTGTGAATGGACTTATGAATTATGTGGGATGTATAAGTCCAAATATTTGATTTAATATGAAAGTCTAATAGAATTAATGTGCAAGCCCAAGTGTTTGTAATGGGAAGTCCGAAGTAACTTAATGTGCAAGCCCAAAGCTTAAGCTAAGATAATTAAACCTAAGCCCAAGCTATGGTCCAATGGATTAGAGGATCCATGGAGCAACCCATGATCACATGGGTTATCTTGGTGACCAAGAAACAAGTGTGATGAGAAAGTAGACTTAAGGATTAAGCAAAGGATAAGTTAAGAAAGCTTAATGGCTATAAAATGTGATGAGCAAGCAAAGGGTAATAGTTGTGCTAAACAAGTAAACTTAATGGCCAAGTATGTGTGATAAGCAAGATAACTTAATGGCTAAGCAAATAATGTGGAGGCCAAGTTAACTTAATGCTTAAGCTAGGAATAGTAAGGAGGTGGATGACTTTTGACCATTATACCCTAACCTAGCAACTCCTATAAATAGCAAGCTTTGTATTCATTTGTTAGTTGTTAGATTTTCCACCAATAACTTATAGTTTATTGGCTTGAGAGAAAAAGCTAGAAAAGCTAGAGTTTATATTTCAAGAAGCAAGAAGAAGATCAAAGATTAACCAAGTAATCTTCAAGGGTAAGATCCTAAACCATGATTCTCTTTCTCTTCTATTGTTAGAGAAGTGGGTAGTGGTAGAACTTGTATGCTAAGGAATGATAAGAATGATAAATCAATGGACTTAAGCCATGTAAGTCATGAATAAGTAATTCAAACCTAAATAAGTTATGAACTCATGAGGAACCTATATGAACTTCTCATATGTTTTCCTTAACAAGTTGGTATGATAATAAGAAGCAAGGATGGTGTTTAAAAGATTAAGATTATGATAAGTCATGAGAAATGGAATCATAGTAGTTATACTTTTATAAGTTATAAACTCACAAAGAACAAGCAAGAACTTATCATGCATATAAGTTAATGAAATGAGTAGCTTAAGATGTTAGTATGGCGGAATGAATACATTTGAAACGAAGAACAAATCTTAAGTAACGAAGTTTTGCCGGAATTTACACGATTGGACGATAATCATCGAATTCGTAAAATTCTCAGAATGGAAGTCGAATTTTGATATTGAGCTTGGAAACATTGGTTTTCAATGGAGACAAGTCTTATTTGGCATTATAGAGTTGCGGACAAGAAAATGACCGAATACCGACTTAGAACAAAGAAACGAGCGATGAACGTTCACGAACGTTTATCATTTTCGTTAAAAATTGACTAATAGGTGAATTTT
Organism: Panax ginseng; assembly: GCA_020205605.1. Lineage (NCBI taxonomy): Eukaryota > Viridiplantae > Streptophyta > Magnoliopsida > Apiales > Araliaceae > Panax > Panax ginseng. Next base: position 104,141,155 of record CM035143.1, read on the forward strand.
TAGTTAACGAGGTCAAATAGATAAAATTCTTGCATGAACACGTAGAGTATGTAATTTGTGAACCGTAGGCTCTTGAACGAGCCAATTCGGACTTATAACAAAGAAGTTACGAGTCCGGGAATCTCACAAAATGAAAAATCTGTCAAGTTTGTCTAATGCACAGAGTCCGCGCCGCAACGTGACTCAAGGAAGAAAGTCCCGCGTCGCAGCGCGGGACCAGACATAGTCCCTTGTTAATTGGCACCGCAGTGCGACTAATATCAAAGGAGATGGCGCCGTAGTGCCATGAGCGAGTCCTAGGTACAAAACACTCGCGCCGCAACGCGAGTTGTAGATAAACAGTTGGCGCCGTAGCGCCAGCACTAAGTGAAGCATAGAAAATAATGGTTTTGCATGTAATGTAAAAGAGAAGTGAATGACGATTAATTAAATTCTTAATCAACTTAATGAAACATAATTTAGGATGTATAACATTAAGTAATACATCAGAGGTTGAAAGAAAGAATAATTAAACGAAGAACGTGAAGGGTAATTAAGTAAACCATGAATGGTATTTATTGTTGGTACTTCACCAATGACGAGCGAGTTTGATTAATAACGTAAGGACATTAGTAAGCCGTGAGGAATGATGAATAACTCGAACCGAGTTATATTAATGAAATAATTTCAATTAAGTTATAGAAAAGACAGAAGTTGGTAAGAACGATGTAATTATGACGGTAAGCCGAAACCAATAATAACAAATCTAATACATAATTAGATTGAGAAGAAGGGTAAGATTCTTTAGGAACTGTGTATGTTCATTCATGACCTAATGTGGTATGTTATGTGGTTATGTGTTTTAGAGACCGTAAAGACTCAAAAGAAACGTAATTTTACCGTAGCAGACGCTGAAGGTAAGTTTTTCTTAAACATTTGTCTAACCTTCGTGTTAGCAAAGTTCTTTGTGATTCATGTTATGAGATGCATGAATTATTTTATGAAAGGGTCAATGCCAATTTTACCTCGGCTAGACTATTCTTAAAAGATTGATTGATTTCTTTATAAGTCTTTCCATATAGAATTGATAACGCTATCCTACGCCAATTGTTTGATACAGATTCAAGGTAAGCCTGAATATGAATAAACAAATGTATTTTCATCGAGTATTCGATGGGCACGTGAGGTTGCCAATACTTAAACGTACACACGTTTAAGGAATGTAGTGTTGATCAACATAGAGTACTATAGGCTGATCACCTAGAAGTGCTCGTAAGCTATGCTAGACTTACGGACTTAGTGTCGGACCAGAATTGACGTATTATTGAATATTGTCATTGTAAAACGTTTTAAAGAAAAAGGAAATGATATTTTGAATTATTGATAGTACTTCGTAACTATTATCCAGTTATTAAAGATATACGATTCCTATGTTTCAAGCATGTTGTTTAAAAGAAATTGTTGTACTTGCTGAACTTGTTATGCGCATTCTTGCTTGAACCATATGAATGCAGCTTAGACTAAACGGACCGAAGGATTTTGCAGGATAAAGGGGAGTCTAAGGCGAACCTGTAGATTACCTATATAATAGTATAGGTTTATAATTATAATATTTGATATATGATAAGAACAAATGTAACGATTATAATGAACCTGGGGAATGATAGTATTGTTTTGGAATATATGTAAGATATATCCATTTTTTTGAGGCATTTCAATTGAATGTTTGTATGAACTGTAGCACCGTGTAGCACCATATGTCGGGTTGGAAGAGACCCAAATTTGGGGGTGTCACAGGTTGGTATCCAAGCAGTAGGTTATAAAACTTAAGGGGGGAAGAACCTTAGGCTAATAACCTAGTTAAGGAAGGAAAGGTCCGAAGGTATTAAGGGTGTCACAGGTTGGTATCAAAGCAATAGGTTATAAAACTTGAGTTGAATGAGTCAATAAGGTATTGAGGAAACTCAGTATCAAAATATTTAAAAGATGGAATGTAACCCTAAATAAATTAAATATGAATTGTGTTTATACTATTATGTGTTATGTACTAATCAACATGTTATGCGTTATTGTAGGATGCCGATTGATAGCTTAATGTATAGAGATATACACGCGATGAGCGAAGAGCATGTGAACAGAGTAGAGCCTGTACCCATACCAGTGGCGGAGGTACCATTAGTGATTCTAGAGGAGTCAGAGACAGAGGAGTACTTTTCTGAGGAAGACTACTCCGAGGGAGATATGGATATAGCATCATACTTTAGTATGATGAACGATGTGGAGGAAGAAAGAGAGGTAACATCGGTTACTACGGTGGTACCTACACTAGAGTCATCACCTCCAGATGCAATGAGATCATTGTATCTGCCAAATTTGACAGAATGTGCAACCGAAATGCGGTTGTGCGAAAATGAATGAAGAGATTAATGCTCTTTATATAGCGAAGGAGTCTGCAGAAGCAGATTTTGAGTCAGAGCATGAAGAGAAGGTGCTCATAACAAATAAGGCTAGGGACTATAAGAACGAGGTTGATGAGCTTTGTAAAGAACTTGGGGAGAAGGACCGAAAGATAGCACGTATGTCTTACATCCATGAGAGTGCTCATAAGGATTTCAAGCTGAAAGTTGCTTGTTATTCCAATGAGTTAGGACAAACTCGACATACTATTAGTCGGGATACTGTAGCAAAAAATTGCGAATGAGAAACACGAGGACGTTGTTATGCATTATTAGAAATCTAGAGTTATAAATATGTGTGTAGTGATGTAAAGCCCTCTTTTGTATAAAAGGGTAGTCTTTTGTAAAATCTTCACTTTTGTGAAGTACAATTGCGGGATAGAGATGTAATAGCTTTTGGGCTATGAAAGAAAATTGTAAATAGTTTCAAACTATGAAGAAGCATATGAATATAATGAAGTTTTCATTTAATATGCTTTGTTATGGTATGAGTTGGTATGTGGCCATAATAATGAAGTAAGTAAGTAGATAATAATGAAATTCTATTGATTTAATCTGAAAATAACGTTAAGGAGAAGACAACGTAATCAGGAAACGAAATCACATAATGATAACCAAGGGGGTTAGAACAACCCTATGCAAGAGTTCGTTAATTTATTAACGGCTGCATTTAACCAAACCGGGGGTAGATTACCCGCGGGACCTAGGGTAGCCAGAACGACTACCTTTAAAGAGTTTAAAAGCATAGGTCCGTCAAAGTTCAAAGGAACGATGGACCCAGTAGAAGCCAGACATGTGTAAAGGAAATTGAGAAGGCGTTTGTTATTACAAACGTAGGTGAGGCTCAAAAGACTTCTTTTGCGACTTACATGATGAAAAGGGAAGCCAACTGTTGGTGGGAGGCTCACCAGGGTGGGGCTAGAACATATACAGTAACGTGGGAATATGTCAAGAAGTTTTTCTTCGAGATTTATTTCCCTACAAGCATGCAAGAGAGGATGGAGATTAAGTTCTTAAAACTTAAACTAGGGGACATGACAGTTTCCCAGTACACGGCCAAATTCAATGAATTGGCAAGGTTTGCTCCACACCAAGTGGACACTGAGGAAAGGAAGGCTCATAGGTTTGAGCAGGGTTTGGTGTTTCAGATTGTTTCCTATGGGACAATTATGGAGAAGGTGATTATAGCAGAGGGTGGTAGAGAGGTGTTAACTCAATACCACAAAGAGAGGAATAATAAGAGAAAGGGAGAGGGAGGAACCAAGGCAGAGAATGCCAGTGGCAGTATACCAAAAGAAAGAATTTTAACTCCGGGAATACTGGAGTGGGGGAAGGGGATCCTAAGCGTAGGATCGGTGTGTGTAAGATGTGTGGAAAGACTCATCTAGGAGTCTGTCTGAAAAGGGAGTATAAGTACCTTTAAACATTAAGGTAGAGGAGAAGGAAATAACTTTCGATAATTATATTCATGAAAATTATTTCCTGGATAATAAAGGTAAGTAAGTGTGGGTAGATAAGTACTTTTAAGTTGAGGAGGAATACTGTTATAAGAAAAGTGTGAATCTTCAATTTTTCAGAAAATCCAAGGTAGTAATTTATGGTAATAAATCACCGGAACATTATTGTTGTCTAACCATGACGCAAGTTAGGAGGATGTTAAGGAAGAGGATGAGTCATTATGGTTGCGTGTCAACTATCGTAATAGTTGTAAGTTAGCGGTCAAGAATAAATACCCATGGCCCAGGATCGATGATCTATTTGAATAGTTGAATGGGGCAAAGAATTTTTCTAAGATAGATTTGTGTATGGGGTATAGTCGGTTGAAAGTAAGGAAGAAGGAGGAGGTACCTGATGTGACGCCCCCAAAATTAGGTATACATCACCCATTATGAGTCGCCAGATACATGGTACAAAATTCAAATATAACTTCATTTATACAACTGTTGAACTGTCATATAGAATACGACCACAGTTAATTGTGAGTTTTAATACAAATGTATGTAACTCTCATGGTGCCTCGACCACAACCTTACAATGGTACTTTAAATAAAAGTATAGTCAAAAACTGTTTTAGAAATTAAAATCTTTGGGAAGTGCTCAAGGAAACCTTCGTACATGGGAGGCCATGCGTCTAGGTTATAATAGATATCATATATCCACATAATTATCCTTGGTTGACCCAATAGACCCCAAAGAAAAATGAGAAGATTACTATCATCTTCTTTCCAATGGTGAGTCTTCTCTTGACATATAACTATCTCCATTGTCTCCAAGTGAATATTATATTAAAAAATAAACTCCAAGATCATATAGGTAGTGCCCGTAGATATACTCAGCAAGTGGATACGCACAACCCTGTCTTATGATAACACGAGGTTGTATGTCATTAGACATCTTGTATGATAGTGGCAAAACACCCTTCCAAAGTTGGGTTCGCCTCACCCTATTTGATTCACCAAATATAACTACTAAATGATGTATAGAATACAACACACTTTTCTATACTGTTTAAGGAGAACCTCCACAGCTAGAGACCACTGTTCTATTCCTCTGTTATCCCCTTTCTCAACCCTAAACACTCTTACTAAGACACTCTTATTACCTAAAAGGAATTGTGAAGCAGAAAGGGTGAGCACAACTAGCCTATTAAAGAATATCATGACTAAAGATAATTAAATTATCAATAGCTTTCATGAATAATAAATCAGAGATTTAGAACATATGGTAGATGATAAAACTTTTCAACCATAGTTGCAGCGGAACGAACAATCTATTAGAAGAGTCAAATAGACCATAAGGTCTATTATCTTCTATGTTAAAAGTCCACCAATAATGTTTTATCCATGTAAAATAAATCAACAGATTCCTCATCCATAATCATATGAATAACTCATAATCGTAATTGTGGTTCTAAATTCCTCTTAACTGTAGAATGAAGATAATTTTCATCACCTATCTTCACCTTAAAAGAAAAGTATTCCGAATTTGGTAGAGGCGGGAATATACTTGAAGAAAACTTGCACTACGCTCAAAGCTTTCTTAAACTCTAAAGAAATACGCCAAGATTATAGAAGAAGAACTCTCTCTATAGTTTCGCTCTCTAGAGTTTCAAAGTGATTCTAAGAAATAATGAAGGAATGAGCTTCTATTTATAGAAGAATGGATCGCATAAGAATTAATTCATGAACGGTCCAGTTTGATTTACTTTAAACGGATCGTCTGTCATTGGTTTACAATAAAATATAATATATTCTATTTATAATCTAATAAAACGAATAACTTTATAAAAGTTTTTTGTTTTATATAAAAAGATTTTACTATGCAAACACTATGCAGGCACTATACAAACACTATGCATAATAAAATATAATATATTATAATTATTGTCTAATAAAATAGATAACTTTATAAAAGTATTCTGTTTTATATAAATTTTTTTTACTATTAGCCTAATAAAACGAATAACTTTATAAAAGTATTCTGTTTTATATAAAAAGCTTTTCTGTTTTATTACATTAATAATACTAACAAAACAAAACTTCATCATCATTATTATAATTCACAATATTAATCGACCAGGTCATTCCCAGGAAAGAGGGGGCTTTCCAAAAAGGATTTTTCCCCATTGGCGCGCAATTAGGTGACCAAACCTCTCCTTGACAGAACTTCTAGACATCGTTAATATTGCAAATAATAATATTAATAACTTTGTCATCTCAATTATTGATTATAAAATATTGACAATAATTGACTCAAATAACGTGAGATATTATGCAAAGAATTATTGTAACAATAATTGAACAAAACCGAGTGACTTCTCACGTAAGCATCAATAATCAATACAAATTGCTACTCTTTGTAACTGACGCCAGACATCGCATTTTTAACACCCGGTGTTTCAACAAGCTTAACAGTAAAACTTCCGCCGTTATTTTCATAAAATATTTTTGTCGTTTTCTCAATCCGACAATAATTTCGTTGTGGGGTCCACCAATGATTGTGCCGTTGTACGAATATTCCCTATTAAAATGAATATTCCCCGACCAATCGAATATTATATAACAACTTGCGTACTTTGAATTTTTTTTTTTCACATATTACCCTTAACTTTAAACTTTTATCAATTTAACTATTTACCAAAATAGAAAAAAATTTGAATACTTTTATTTCATAAAATTCAGGTTGTCACACCTGAGATGATGTTTAGAACTCGTTATAGTTATAACAAAGTTTCTGGTTATGTCGTTTGGGTTGACTAATGTACGGAAGTTAGACTTTCCATAAGGGGCGCCGAGCAAGTCGGTGGTAAATAGATAGGTTCTCTTGTGAGGTGCTATGATTGAATGTACCATTAGCGTCACAGAGTGTTCAAATAATATTTTGACAAAGATGCCGTAATGATCATTGGTGATATTCTAGTCTATTTTAAGACGCCAGAAGATCACGCTGAACATTTGAAGATAGTGTGAGAAACACTAAGGAGGGAGAAGTTGGATATGGGATTCACTATGTGTGAATTATAGCTTAGGAGATAAACAGATTAGTTATTAAGAAGTATGCTGGGGATGAGAAGGAGAAAATTGTTTTCAGGAGCTAAAAGGAAGGTTAAGTGTGACGTCCCCAAAATTAGGTATACATCACCCATTTTGAGTCGCCAAATACGTGGTACAGAATTCAAATACAACTTAATAATATAACTGTCGTGTACAATACGACAAAACATAAACTGTGAGTTTGAATACAAATATTGTCTACTAGAGAGTATACAAACTCAAAAGAAGTCCTCATTACAATTATTGTCACACTATTTAACAGAATAGTGAGGACTACTAATACTATCATCTAGTCCATCACTCCGTTCCCAAACTCATCCCAAATTTATATTCTCATTTCACAGAGAACAAAGGAAAGAAAGGGTGAGCTCAACTAGCCCAATAAGAAATATTATGACTAAGATAATGCGTAATAACTTATCATTAGCCTTCAACAATGTTAAACGATAAAATATAACAAACATCAAGTTTAATCTGCGGTAAACAAGCAATCCATTAGAAGAGTCAAGTAGAGAATAAAATCTACTATCTTCTATGATTTAAAAGGTTTTTCATAACTTTTATCGCTGAGACTCAACTTAATAAATAATCCACATCATCGAATCACCCCTGCACTACGGCCAAGGATATTCTTTAGTATCACGACCACAAATTATCCATGCACTACAGCCAAGGACATTCGTGTATTCATTAATGGTCATAATCATGCCAACAACTGTCCATCAATGCACTACGGGCCAATGAGAACTTTTACCACATCATTTGTAACATTGCGATCATGATTACACTGAATAATCCCTGGTCATAAACATACCAAGTCCATCTATAAACTACAGGCCACAGATGACTTTCAACATAATATAAACATGAGGATGATGACAATGATATAAGAATTCAATAAAACAAGTTCAAGAATTAATTTATCCAGGAACTGATAACGTCCAAATTGTCAACATGACACTGCTTTGTAGAGTAAAATTTAAGAATGCTCAGAAGAATATTTCTATGAAAAGATACTGGATGAAGCGCACATATCAAGGATATTCCACTAATTTCATGGAGTATAGAAGTCAAAACTTTAACCAACTGAGTATAATAACGAATGGAATAACAAAAGAAATCACCATGCATGCGGTACTTGCGCATGATAAAGTTATTCCAACAGATTAATAAGTAACGGAACTAGGTCGTGCAAAATTGCACCGGCGTGGTGTTCCAACATAATAATAAAGATTTAAACCAGCTCGGCGTAAACGCATGCATGTGATATTCCAATGTAATAATAATAAAGACGGAACCAGTCCCAAAGAAATGCACCGAATGTGATATTCCAATGAATAATAATAATAAAGATTTTAACCCGGTCCCACAGAAAGCGCATGCACAAGATATTCCAACAGAATATTACTAAAGATGGAATATTAGAAGAATGTCACAAAGTATAGGGTAGTCCGCGTATACTGGTTATTCCAACAGCATAATAAAGAATGGAATAACAGAAGTTCTCTTCATGAATACAAAAGAAATAATATCCCTTACCATAAAAGAAACGGAATATAAGAGTAGGGAAGGAGCAGAATACTTTTCTATAGCTTCTCTATAATTTCTCTCTCTAGAGTTTCAGTGAATTCGTAAGAAATAATGAAGGAATGAGCTTCTATTTATAGGAGAATGGAAAAGATAATATTTGCAAAAATCATGGATGCAACAGTAATTATTCGGACGAAGTTTATGTTTTCAACATACTAATATCTTCTTTTCAAAGTGCTGACCAATAAGGAAAACCAACACATGTCAATTAGCAGCTTTAACCAATTAAAATGCACCCTTAATTATACGTTATCAATAATAATGCATGGTTGACAAGCTTGGCCAATTAAAGTGAAAGCTAGCCTTGAAAAACAACTTATATCCTGCCAAAAAATCTCATCCACTAGGACCACCACTAACACCCACTCACATGTTATACATATATATATATATATATATATAAATACTTAATAACTTCCTTCCGTTATTTTTGAAAAATGGGTAAATGGGTGTCTATAAAATAAGCAAAACTGAGTGACTTCTCTCGTAAGCATCAATAGTCAATACCGGTATTACTCTTTGTGCAACTACGCCAGATTCGCATTTTTTTAACACCGGTGTTTCAACAGTTAACGGTAAAACTTCCGTCGTTATTTTCATAAAGTATTTTTGTCGTTTTCTCAATCTGACAATAATTCCGTTGTGGGGTCCACCAATGATTGTGCCGTTGTACGAATATTCCCCGACCAATCGAATATTATATAACAACTTACGTACTTTGCAAAATTTATAAATATTACCCATAACTATAACATTATATCAAATTTACTCCATAATATTCAAAAATGATATTTATAGAAAATTCATCTTTATTTAAAAAGTTGGGGTCTTACAACCTCCTCTTCTTATGAAATTTCGCCCTCGAAATTAGGGTACGTACCTGGTATATCGAAGAGGTAAGGATACCTTGACTTTTTTTTGCAGATTCTAACTCCCAGGTCATTTCCTCAACATCATGGTTTCTCCACAAAACTTTGACTTGAGGTATAACCTTGGAGCGTAGAATATGTTCCTTCTTATCCAAGATTTGAACAGGAACCTCTTCATACGTTAAATCTTCTGCTATTTCGTCCGGTTCTAACTCAATAATGTGGTTCGGGTCTTTCACATATTTACGTAACATGGATATGTGAAAAACGTTATGAGCACGAGACATACTTGGCGGTAAAGCGAGTCTATAGGCCACAGTTCCTACTCGATCGAGGATTAAAAATGGGCCAATGAATTGAGGATTGAGTTTTCCTCTCTTTCCAAATCTCGTAACTCCTTTCCATGGAGCAACACGTAACAACACATGATCTCCGATATCGAATTCCACGTCCTTTCGATGAAGATCAGCATAACTCTTTTGTCAATCTTGTGAGGTTTTTATACGTTGTCGGATCGTTTGAATCTTTTCCGTAGTCATACGTACCAACTCTGGTCCCAACAACATTACTTCACCCACCTCATCCCAACATACTGGAGAACGACACTTTCTTCCATACAACGCCTAAAATGGAGCCATGCCAATACTTGCTTGATAACTGTTGTTGTAGGAAAACTCCACCAATGGTAAGAACTTATCCCAACTTCCCTTGAAGTCAAGGACATAAAGTCTTAATAAATCTTCAAGAGTTTGAATAGTCCTCTCCGACTACCCGTCCGTCTAAGGATGATATGCCGAAATAAATCAGAATCATGCCCATAGCTTTACTCGCAAACTAACCCAAAATCATGAAGTGAATCTTGGGCCTCGATCGTAAACTATGGATACTAGCATACCATGCAGTCTTACAAACTCGTTTATGTACATACGAGCAAAACGTTCAAGTGTATAAGTTTCTCGTATCGGTAAGAAATGAGCAGACTTGGTCAATCTATCAACAATGACCCAATCCCATCTATACCTTGAGAAACCTTAGGAAGACCGGTAATGAAATCCATTGTAATGTGCTCCCACTTCCACTTTGGAATTTCAAGTGGTTGCAATGGACCTTTTGGTACTTGATGCTCCGCTTTAACTCGTTGACAAGTTAGACACCTTGAGATAAACAACGCTATCTCTCTCTTCATATTGCTCCACCAAAATGTATGATAGCGAATATCATGATACATTTTGGTACTCCCGAGATGGATTGCAAAGCGGTGTGTTTATGCGCCTCATCATGATTTTATACTTTAAATCAGGGTCGTTAGGAACACAAAGTCTGGAGTTGACTCGAAGTATTCCTTCTTCATCGATTCTTGCTTCCGACATATCACCTTCTTGCACTTTCTTCCTCATACGTATCAGCTCTAGGTCTGTAGCTTGAGCAGCTTTAACTTTATCAATTAAAGTCGGTTCTACTCGTATATTCACCATCATCACATGGGTCCTTGGAGTCTTTAACTCTATCTCCATCCTTTGCAAGTCACACAAAATGGGCCTTTGTGTTGACAATATCGCACTCGTACTTGCATATGATCTTCTACTCAATGCGTCAGCTACCACATTCGCTTTTCGAGGATGGTATTGGATGGTATGATCATAATCTTTCAACAGTTCAAGCCAACGTTGTTGTCGCATGTTGAGTTCCTTTGGAGTGAAGAAATATTTGAGGCTTTTATGATCTGTAAAGATCTCCACTTTCTCCCCATACAAGTAATGCCTCCAAATTTTAAGTGCGAAGACAACAACTGCCAAATATAGATCATGAGTAGGATAATTCCTCTTATATTCTTTGAGTTGTCTTGAGGCATAGGCTATGACTTTCCCATGTTGCATGAGAACACATCCCAACCCTTTACCCGAAGCATCACTGTAGACGACAAATCCCTTTGAGCCAGATGGTATTATCAGAATAGGTGCTGAAATGAGTCTCCTCTTGAGTTCTTGAAAACTCTTCTCACATTCTTCGCTCCAATAGAACTTTGTATCTTTCCGAGTCAGTTGAGTTAATGGAGTAGCGATTCGAGAAAATCCTTCCACGAATCTCCGATAATAACCAGCTAAACCAAGAAAACTACGTACTTTGGTCACTGATTTAGGTTTTTCCCAGCTTTGAATAGCTTCAATCTTTGCCGGGTCAACAGATATTCCATGACTTGACACTATGTGCCCAAGGAATGCTACTTCCTCCAGCCAGAACTCGCATTTTTTTAACTTGGCATAAAGCTTGTATTCACGAAGCTTTTGGAGTGTCAGCCTCAAGTGTTGCTCATGATCTGCACGGCTTTTGGAATAAATAAGGATGTCATCAATAAAGACGACCACAAAGTGATCCAAATATTCCTTGAATACTCGGTTCATCATATCCATGAAGGCAGCAGGAGCATTAGTCAATCCAAAGGACATGACTAGGAATTCATAATGCCCGTCTGCAGGTTCTCAAAGCCGTTTGTGGAATGTCATCCGGTTCTAATCTTCAATTGGTGATATCCGGACGAAGATCAATCTTTGAAAAGAATTTGGCTCCTTACAATCGGTCAAACAGTCATCAATACGTGGCAATGGGTACCTATTTTTGATGGTGACATGATTCAACTCCCGATAATCAATACAAAAATCGCATACTCCCATCTTTCTTTTTCACGAATAGAACAGGAGCACCCCAAGGAGAAGTACTAGGATGAATAAAGCCAATGTCTAACAATTCCTGCGGTTGGGTCTTTAACTCCACGAAGTTCAATAGAGCCTTTCGATATGGGGATTTGGAAATGGGTTTTGTACCGCTTCAAGGTCGATACAAAATTCAATTTCACGCCTGGGTAGGCCGGGAAGTTCTTGAGGAATACATCGGAAATTTATTAACAATAGAAATATCATTCAAAATGGCGTATTTTGTTTAGATCTCATGGCGTGGGCTAAGAAAGCTTGACATCCATTTTTCAATAAACGAATAGCTTTATGGCTTGAGATGACCGTGATTGATTTTAATGGTTTGGTCGCTTGAATTCGCATAATAGGTTGATTAGGAATATGAAAGCTAACAACCTTACGAAAATAATCAATTTTTGCATGATAAGTAGTTAACCAATCAATCTCTAGAATCACGTTAAATGCAAGTATTTTCAATGAAATAAGATCGACAGGTAATGTGAGGGTACCGATTTGAACCAAACAAGACTTATAAACAGTGGATGTAATGAAAGTTTCTCCCAATGGAGTTTCCACAGATAAGTCAAAGTCTAATTTCTCTGGAGTCAAAATTAATCGTTGAGCGCAAGTAGGAGAAATAAAAGAATGGGTAGAACCGGTATCAAATAAAGTATAGACTTCGCTAGAGTTTATGATAAGCTTACTCGTGATGACCTCATTCGGGTTCATTGCTTTACGGGAGGTCACAACAAACGCTCTCCTCAGACTACTGGCTTTGACTTTTTCTCGGGACTGACCTTTGGTGCCTCCATCCCAGCTGAACTTATTTTCGGTGAACGACAAAATCGGGCTAAGTGACCTTCTCTTCCACAATTATAACATGCTTTGGACGGCATCGTGCAGTTTGGACTGATGTGTCCCTCCCCTCCGCATTTGAAGCATATGATAGGTGGTCTTTCTCCTTCCTTAACAACGGGTCTTTGGTCGACGCTCTTTCCATCATTGTTGAATCTCCTCTTCTTGAAATATCCATTCTTATTGTTTTGGCCTCGACACACTTGAAGTGGTTACCACTTTTGGCCTGTTGATTCCCTCCACGCTTGTTGTCACCGCTTCGATGACTGTTCTCTTTGGTATTATCATTTTGCCGGCTGCTCTGTTTTGGTTGCGTTGACTCGTTATCACGTTCTACTAACTGAGCCCTATTTACAACATCTAAATATAAACATAGTTTATGAGAAATAAGATGTTGACGTATCTCCGGCTTTAAACCTCTTAAAAACATTCGCGTCATTCTCTCTTCATTATCCACCAAGTGGGACGTAAACCGGGACAACTCGGCAAACTTTGCTTCGTACTGCGACACGGTCATATTATTCTGTTCCAACTCGATGAACTCCACCTCCTTCATATGACGAATACTTTCGGGAAAGTACTTGTCGTTGAATAGTTCTTGGAACTTCTCCCAAGAAATTTTTAGTGCAGTAGGTTGAGTACGCTTTACCGATTCCCACCAGTAATCTGCCTCTCCTCGCAACATAAAGGCACCAAAGGGAACCTTTTGGTCCTCGGAGCATCCCAAGACATCAAATATCTTGGTGATCTGCCTTATCCATGCTTCCGCCTTAAGTGGTTTTGACTATCCAATAAACTCCGGTGGTCAGCTCCTTGAACTGTTTAGCAGTGATCGTCCAAGAGTTTCCAGTGGTTCCACCTACATTTTGAACAGGAGCCGCTCTCGCCTGCTATTGTATGAATTTCATAAAGCCTCTGAACATTCCATTATTCATCATTTGGTCAGTGTTGTTGTTTGTATGAGGATTGTCGCCTTCCTGATGCACATTATCATGATTATTGATATGTGGTGAATCAACGGTCGCCTGTGCTCCATTGTTATTCTCAACATTCTCGGATCTCATTTTTAGATACTGCCACAAAACAAAAGGTTAATTAACATTTAACATATTATCCCTATATTCTGACCGACCAATTAAATACAAAAAAAAACTTAGGTAGGTCATACTAGCGAAAGAATTCCCCGTCTCTCCCCTCCTAGTTCTAGTCTCACATCTTAGCCAGGGATCATATCCCTAAGCTTTGATACCAACTGTGACGTCCCCAAAATTAGGTACACATCACCCATCTTGAGTCGCCAGATACATGGTACAGAATTCAAATAAACCTTAATAATACAACTGTCGTGTACAATACGACAAAACATAAACTGTGAGTTTGAATACAAATATTGTCTACTAGAGAGTATAGAAACTCAAAAGAAGTCCTCATTACAATTATTGTCACACTATTTAATAGAATAGTGAGGACTACTAATACTATCATCTGGTCCATCACTCCGTTCCCCGACTCATCCCAGCTATATTCTCATTTCCTGAAGAGAACAGTGAAAGAAAGGGTGAGCTCAACTAGCCCAGTAAGAAATATTATGACTAAGATAATGCAGAATAAATTATCATTAGCCTTCAACAATGTTTAACTGATAAAATATAACAAACATCAAGTTTAACTATGGCAGAACAAGCAATCCATTAGAAGAGTCAAGTAGAGAATAAAATCAATTATCTTCTATGATTTAAAAGGTTTTTCATGACTTTTATCGCTGAGACTCAGCTTAATAAATAATCCACATCATCGAATCACCCCCTCGCTTACTTTCTGCCAAGGATATTCTTTAGTATCACAACCACAAATTATCCATGCACTACAGCCAAGGATATTCGTGTATTCATTAATGGTCATAATCATGCCAACAACTGTCCATCAATGCACTACGGGCCAATGAGAACTTTTACCACATCATTTGTAATATTGCGGTCATGATTACACTGAATAATCCCTGGTCATAAACATACCAAGTCCATCTATGAACTACAGGCCACATATGACTTTCAACATAATATAAACATGAGGATGATGACAATGATATAAGAATTCAATAAAACAAGTTCAAGAATTAATTTATCCAGGAGCTGATAACGTCCAAATTGTCAACATGACAATCGCTTTGTGTAGAGTAAAATTCAAGAATGCTCGTAAGAATATTTCTATGAAAAGATCTTCGGATGAAGCGCAAATATCAAGGATATTCCACTAATTTCATGGAGTATAGAAGTCAAAACTTTAACCAACCGAGTATAATAACGAATGGAATAACAAAAGAAATCACCATGCATGCGGTATTGCATGCAGCGAAGTTATTCAACAGATTAATAAGTAACGGAACTAGGTCGTGCAAAATTACATCAAGCGTGGATGTTCCAACAGAATAATAATAAAGACGGAACCCATTTCAGAAAAAGCACGCATGTGATATTCCAAATGTAATAATAATAAAAAGACGGAACCAGTCCCAGAGATAAACGCATAAGTGTGATATTCCAATGTAATAATAATAAAGATTTTAACCAGTCCGGCGTAACGCGATTATGAATAAGATATTCCAATGTAATATTAATAAAGACTTTTAATATTAGAAGAATGTCACAAAGTATAGGGTAGTCCGCGATAATCTTTGGTTATTCCAACAAAGATAATAAAGAATGGAATAATAGAAGTTCTCTTCATGAATACAAAAGAAATAATATCCCTTACCGTAAAAGAAACGGAATATAAGAGTAGGGAATGAGCAGAATACTTTTCTATAGCTTCTCTATAATTTCTCTCTCTAGAGTTTCAGTGAATTCGTAAGAAATAATGAAGGAATGAGCTTCTATTTATAGGAGAATGGAAAAGATACTATTTGCAAAAATCATGGATGCAACAGTAATTATTCGGATGAAGTTTATGTTTTCAACATACTAATATCTTCTTTTCAAAGTGCTGACCAATAAGGAAAACCAACACATGTCAATTAGCAGCTTTAACCAATTAAAATGCACCCTTAATTATACGTTATCAATAATAATGCATGATTGACAAGCTTGGCCAATTAAAGTGAAAGCTAGCCTTGAAAAACAACTTACATCCTGCCAAAAAATCTCATCCACTAGGACCACCACTAACACCCACTCACATGTTATACATATATATATATATTGTATAATACGTAAATATATATATATATAAATACTTAATAACTTCCTTCCGATATTTTTGAAAAATGGGTAAATGGGTGTCTATAAAATAAGCAAAATTGAGTGACTTCTCTCGTAAGCATCAATAATCAATACCGTATTAACTCTTTATGCAACTACGCCGTATTATTGTTTCTTTAACACCGTGTTTCAACAGCTAACGATAAAACTTCCGTCGTTATTTTCATAAAGTATTTTTGTCGTTTTCTCAATTCGACAATAATTCCGTTGTGGGGTCCACCAATGATTGTTTCGTTTTACGAATATTCCCTATTAAAATGAATATTTCCTGACCAATCGAATATTATATAACAACTTGCGTACTTTGCAAAATTTATAAATATTACCCACAACTATAACATTATATCAAATTTACTCCATAATATTCAAAAATGATATTTATAGAAAATTCATCTTTATTCAAAAAGTTGGGGTCTTACATTAAGTGAGGCACCTGTATTGTTTTTATCAGATGATACGAGGAATTTTGTAGTGTATCTCGATGTTTCTCATGGATGACGAGATTGCGTGCTCATGTAGTATGGCAAGGTCATTGTGTATGCATCATGCCAGTTAAGGGATTATAAGAAGGTCTATCCTACTTATGATCTACAATTGGTAGTTGTAGTTTTTGAATTAAAAATCTGAAGATAGTATTTATACGGGGAGAAGTGTGAGATATACACGGACTATAGTAGTTTGAAATATATCTCCACACATAAGGAGTTGAATATGCAGTAGAGAAGGACTGAGATATCTTATATCATACAGGGAAGGTAAACGTATAAGCTGACGCGTTGTGTAGGAAGGGTAGGGAAAAGCTATCAATGTGAACGACTCAGAATGAGTTAATAACGGAGATGGAAAGATCGGAGTTAGAAGTTAAATTATGGAATGAAGTGGTAGAAATGTTATTCACAATATAGACTCAATCCACGAAAATGGAATGAGTTAAGTAAGTACAAATAGGTAATGAGGAATGCAAGCGAATGGAGAAGAAGATGCAGGATGAAGAGAAGATCATGTATCATCTTGTTTTGAAGGAGGAATTTAAGTTTCATATAATTCTGATTTAAAAGAAGGACTAATACAAGTAAGATAGCGTAATATGTTAATAAGTGTTTAATTTCCAACTCAAATTATTGATAGGAAGTGACAAGTCATGTAAAATAAGATAATAACTTCGATAAAGGTGAATGTGAGGAACCACAATGCCGAAGAAGCAACGTGGGGACTCGAGATTAAAATAAAAGAAAAATTTTCCTCAATGGTGTATGTATTATTAGCGAGATTCTGGGGACAAAATCCTTATAAGGGAGGAAGAGTGTAACGCCCCAGAAAATCGGATTTTTAGGATAATTAAAATTTTATTTAATTATGTGGATTAAATGAATGTAATTGATTATTTATGGGAGTAAGAGAATTGAAGGTCGTTCTATGACCTAGATATGTCGGAACGTCGTATGATTTTGGCTACGTGATAGAATTAATGTTTTTGAATTTCCAAGACGAAAATAAAAATTTTCGAGAAATTTTCCGAAAAACATTATTCACGCATTTCTGCTCGGGAATTATTTTTGAACTTCCGAGAAATACGTAACAAAAGAATATCGAGGTGAGATGGAATATCTAATAATATTTTAGTTATGGCAAACGCAATTTTTCGTTTGCAGACTTAAAACCCAATGATTAGGGAACGTGATTTTCGAGAAGGAATTTAAATGTGTATAATGAATAAAGCGATGATCGTATGATGTGTAAGTATTAAACAAGGTAATGAATACGAGTATGATACAAGATATTATACGATTATGTATGGATGATGGTATGTCATATATTTTAAATTAGTATACGAGTTAAAATACGATAATAATATGTATAGAATACGTCCTAAGGCTTTAAGTCATTTATGAATGGACTTGTGGATTATGTGGGATGTATAAGTCCAATTTGATTTAATATGAAAGTCCAATAGAATTAATGTACAAGCCCAAGTGTTTGTAATGGGAAGCCCAAAGTAATTTAATGTGCAAGACCAAAGCTTAAGCTAAGCTAATTAAACCTAAGCCCAAGCTATGGTCCAATGGATTAGGAGGATCCATGGAGCAACCCATGATCACATGGGTGATCTTGGTGACCAAGAAACAAGTGTGATGAGCAAATAGACTTAAGGATTAAGCAAAGGATAAGTTAAGAAAACTTAATGGCTAAGAAATGTGATGAGCAAGCAAAGGGTAATAGTTGTGCTAAACAAGTAAACTTAATGGCCAAGTATGTGTGATAAACAAGATAACTTAATGGCTAAGTAAATAATGTGGAGGCCAAGTTAACTTAATGCTTAAGCTAGAAATAGTAAGGAGGTGGATGGCTTTTGACCAATATACCCTAACCTAGCAACTCCTATAAATAGCAAGCTTTCTATTCATTTGTTAGTTGTTAGATTTTCCACCAATAACTTATAGCTTATTGGCTTGAGAGAAAAAGCTAGAAAAACTAGAGTTTATATTTTAAGAAGCAAGAAGAAGATCAAAGATTAACCAAGTAATCTTCAAGGGTAAGATCTTAAACCATGATTCTCTTTCTCTTCTATTGTTAGAGAAGTAGGTAGTGGTAGAACTTGTATGCTAAGGAATGATAAGAATGATAAATCAATGGACGTAAGCTGTGTAAGTCATTAATAAGTAATTCAAACTTAAATAAGTTATGAACTCATGAGGAACCTATATGAACTTCTCATATGTTTTCCTTAATAAAATGGTATGATAATAAGAAGCAAGGATGGTGGTTAAAAGATTAAGATTATGATAAGTCATGAGAAATGGAACCATAGTAGTTATACTTTTATAAGTTATAAACTCATAAAGAACACACAAGAACTTATCATGTATATAAGTTAATGAAATGAGTAGGTTAAGATGTTAGTATGACGGAATGAATCCATTTGAAACAAAGAACAAATCTTAAGTAACAAAGTTTTTCCGGAATTTACACGATTAGACGATAATCGTCAAATTCGTAAAATTCTCGGAATGGAAGTCGAATTTTGATATTGAGCTCGGAAACATTAGTTTTCAATGGAGACAAGTATTATTTGGCATTATAGAGTTGCGAACTTGAAAATGACCAAATTCCGACTTAGAACGAAGAAACGAAAATTGAACGTTCACGAACGTTTATCGTTTTAGTTAAAAATGGACTAACAGGTGAATTTTTAGTTAACGTAGACAAATAGATAAAATTCTTGTATGAACACGTAGAGTATGTAATTTGTGAACCGTAGGCTCTTGAATGAGCCAATTCGGACTTATAACGAAGAAGTTACAAGTCCGGGAATCTCACAAAATGAAAAATATGTCAAGTTTGTCTGATGCACAGAGTTCGCGCCGCAGCGCGACTCAAGGAAGAAAGTCCCGCGCCGCAGTGCGAGATCGGACATAGTCCCCTGTTAATTGGCGCCACAGTGCGGATAATATCAAAGGAGATGAAATACAGCATTTCATGAAAGCGAAGTCTTAGGTACAAAACACACCAAGCAACGCGAGTTGTAGAAACAACAGTTGCCCAATACACCGTGACTAAGTGAAGCATAGAAAAGAATGGTTTTGGATGTAAAGTAAAAGAGAAGTGAATGAAGAGTAAATTAAATTCTTAATCAACTTAATGAAACATCATGTAGGATGTATAACCTTAAGTAATACACCAGAGGTTGAAAGAAAGAATAATTAAACGAAGAACGTGAAGGGTAATTAAGTAAACCATGAATGGTATTTATTGTTGGTACTTCACCAATGACGAGCGAGTTTGATTAATAACATAAGGACATTGGTAAGCCGTAAGGATGAATAACTCGAACCGAGTTATATTAATGAAATAATTTCAATTAAGTTATAGAAACGACAGAAGTTGGTAAGAACGATGTAATTATGACGGCAAGCCGGAACCAATAATAACAAATCTAATACATAATTATATTGAGAAGAAGGGTAAGATTCTTTAAGAACTATGTATGTTCATTCATGACCTAATGTGGTATGTTATGTGGTTATATGTTGTAGAGACCATAAAGACTCAAAGGAAACGTAATTTTACTGTAGCAGACGCTGAAGGCAAGTTTTTCTTAAACACTTGTCTAACCTTCATGTTAGCTAAGTTCTTTGTAATTCATGTTATGAGATGCATGATTTGTTTTATGAAAGGGTCGATGCCAGTTTTACCTCGGCTAGACTATTCTTAAGAGTTTGATTGATTTCTTTATAAGTCTTTCCATATAGAATTGATAACGCTATCCTACGCCAATTATTTGGTACGGATTCAAGGTAAGCCTGAATATGAATAAACAAATGTATTTTCATCGAGTATTCGATGGGCACGTGAGGTTGCCACAACTTAAACGTACACATGTTTAAGGAATGTAGTGTTGATCAACATAGAGTACTACAGGCTGATCACCTAGAAGTGCTCGTAAGCTATGTCGGACTTACGGACTTAGTGTCGGGTTGTCCTTTTCAAAGAAACTATGAAACGCTCATGGTCTTGGACCAGAATTGACGTTTCACTGAATATTGTCATTGTAAAACGTTTTAAAGAAAAAGGAAATGCTATTTTGAATTATTGATAGTACTTCGTAACTATTATCCAGTTAATGAAGATATACGATTCTTTTGTTTCAAGCATGTTGTTTAAAAGAAATTATTGTACTTGTTGAGCTTGTTATGATCACTCTTGTTTGAACCATATGAATGCAGCTTAGACTGAACGGGCCGAAGGTTCTGGAAAGGATAAAGGGAAGGCTAAGGCGAACTTGTAGCTTTCCTATGTAATAGTATAGGTTTGTAATGATAATATTTGATATTATGACAAGAAGAAATGTAATGGTCATAAAGAACCTGGGGAATGGTAGTATTGTTTTGGAATATATGTAAGACGTATCCGTTCTTTTGAGGCATTTCAATTGAATGTTTGTGTGAACTGTAGCACCGTGTAGCACCATATGTCGGGTTGGAAGAGACCCAAATTTGTGGGCGTCACAAAAACCAACCAATATTAGTCTATAACTCCCCGATAGATCAATAACATACCCTTTAGGAATAGTTGAAGACGTATTGGTCAAAGTTGATTCACTGATCTCTCTAGCTAATTTTGTGGTACTAGATTTTGAAGAAGATAAGAACATCCCTATCATCTTGGGACGACCATTCCCGGTGACTAGACGAACACTAATTGACGTGCCTAACAGAGAACTGATTATGAAAGTGTGATCAGGTAGTAACGGTAAAGGTGTTCAAGGAAATCCCAATCCCAACTGACAAGGAAGAGTGCGAGATGCTCAAGGAATCTACACGTGTCAAGTTCAGGGATTGCAAAGTGGATAGTGGTCTTAAGGCATTAGTTGAGGATAGAAAGTCAAATGCATTATCCAACATGCAAGTGAACGGGCATGCAATACAACAATGTTGGTGTTATGCGAAAAATAAAAGTCATGTCGCGGATAGCCCAACCAATCCGGGATGAAACAGGAAGTAGTTAGGCTGAACGACTTAAAATCAAGCGCTAATTAGGAGGCAACCCAATCATTTCATATTTTTTATTGTTATTTTATTTTATTTTTATTATTTTTATTTTTCATACTTTTTAGTCATGCTAGTTAGATTATAGTTGAGCTTAATAATTAGGAATTAATAATTTCGTTATGTAAGTTTTATTGTTTGAGATAATCTAATCTCCCATGTTCAATATACATTAGATCTAATAAGGTTTATGTTGAATAATGTGCAGGTAATGAGGATACTAATAGAGAACTTAAGGAGCAAAGAATAGCATCAGGCGAGCAACATTCAGCAAAACAGAGCCAACTAACAGGGAGCTAGCCCGCCGGGGCGGGGGTCATTGAACCTGGGCACTTTAATTCGGTATTTTTTTTCATGTTAACCTGGGCATTTTAGGCCTTGTACCCACTACTCTCCTTATTCCTCCATTACAACTACAACCTCCATCCATTAAACCCCACTTCTCCCTCATATAAACTACCCATACATAACCCCCACTACATACCCACGATTTCACAACTCACACTCCATCTTCCAATTCCATTACCACTACTTCACTCCATCAATCCATTACTTCTATCCCTCTTCATCACACCACTTCTATATAAACATAACCTCTCAACTCAAGTTCACCACATCCTTCCATCTCCATCTCCAAAAGATATGAATTACACAAATTACTTAGGCAAGTGTAGAGAAATTGAGTGTACGTCACAATTCTACATGTTCTTCATCTTCTCTCGCCATAATTGCCATAGAAATCATCAAGTTTGGGGGGGAAAAATAGTGTGCACACCAAGTGTTTATCAAATTGTGTGAGTACAGTTTGGGAGGGAATTTTGTTACTAAGGCATCGGAGAATCAATGGCGTCTCAACCAACATCCAAATGACAACGCGGAGAGAGTTCAAGGCCAACACCACCATCACGAACCTTCGACCGTCGCAAGTTCAAAAGTGCCGCCGTCGCCGACCGGTATGACTACATGGTCACAAAGGCTCCTGCACCAGAGCGGGGGTTGGCACTGGATGCTCACGACGGTGAAATGATGCAACAAATTTATCAAAAAGGGTGGGTCAAGTTCACTGAGGAGCCCGAACCCGCCGCTGTTAATGTGGTCAAAGAATTGTATGCTAACGTTGAGGACAAGGCACCTTTCAACGCTTTTGTGCGGGGTCGAATGGTCCCGTTCAGTGCCGATGCCATCAACATGTATTATCAGTTGTGGGTGCCTAGACAGTGTTAATATGCTCATTTGAGGGATTTCGACCCTGACTTTGAGGAGGTTCTCAAAGAAATGACCAAGTCGGGTACAACGTGGATCAAGTGTAGGAAAGGCGGTACAGTTTTTCATAGCAAAGATCTCAGCCGGTATTGGAATATTTGGTACGCTTTCTTATGTGCAAAATTGTTGCCATCCACGCACACCTCGGACATGACCAAAGAGAAGGCACTACTTCTATATGCTATTGTGCAAGACTTCATCATCGACGTCGGGGCCATAATCAGTTTTTTCCATTCGCCGATGTCTACGAGGTAATTTTTTGGGCGGCTTACCACACCCATCCCTCATTTATGGGTTGTGTCATCAAGCAGGAGTTCGATGGTCTGATGATGAGCCCACTCAGATTCTGCTGGAGCTACTACACAATAGAATGATTGCACGGTATTTGGTGTGGGCCGGAGGTGAATCTCATCCTAGAGGTTTAGGTTTTGTATTTCCATCAGCTTCGGAAGACGAAGCTGACGCTGAAGACACCTAGCATGAGGAGGACGAGACTATGGGAGAACAAGGGACTGAGGCAGAACCATCTTCTGACGCCATATCTAAGCCTCAATTTCTAGCACAACAAAGCAGCACGATGGGAGATGAGGCAGCATGCAATGAGACAAGACCATATGTTTGATGCAATGAACATGACGTTCGCATCTTTGAATACGACACTCTAGAGCTTTAATCCAGCTGCACAATTTCAATATCAGCAGCCCATGTCGATGCCAAGGTTTCCACCAAGTGACTCCGAGGGAGAAGATCAACCACCACCACCCAGACTTAGGAAGTTACAAGGAAGTCCTCACTCATTTTTTTGCTATATCCATGCAATGAGGACAGTGTTGTTATTAAGTTTGGGGGAGTTAGTTTTATTTTGCATTTTTGAATGCATCATATCTTTATTTAGTATTGCATTGTAGTTTGCATATTAGTGTTGACATTTATGTAATCATATAGTTGCATTGTAGCTCAGGTACATAGTTAGTTTAATTATGTTGTTTTATGTTTGCATTCATGTTAAGCATATGTCTAATATATATATATATATATATATATATATAATTTAGTTTCCTATTGTGTTCATTTTGCATATGTCCAACAGTGTTGCAGCAGGTTTATTATGGCCAATGATGAATTGAGATTAAGTAAACAAATACAGTATTCAGTAGTAGAACTGTGATGTAGTTTCGAATCATGACTCGGATTTTGTGCGTGTTTGAAACTGGTATAAAAAGGTTAGCACGTTAATAACATCTGTGTTGACATATTGGTTTAAATTGATGCATAAATAGTTTCTAAAGGATAATGCTAGTATAGATATGAGAATGACAAGAATAGGCAGTGAAGACAACAAATTATGCAATAACCTAAGTTTGGGGGAAAACGTAGGGTGTATAAGCTTCAGAAAAAAACGAGAAAAAGAAAATGGAAACGAGTTGAGTCTTGTGGTGGGTTGAGGAGAAATACTTCCCATAAACACGAGCGTGAGATAAAGAGTAAAACGCACTCACCAACCATATATCTAAAAAAAAGAAAGAGATAACAAAAAATAAAGAGGAGACGGGAAATAACGACAAATAGTCCTCGTAAGTGGAAAAAGAAAGAATGAATACCTTTTACGGACCCCTAAATCTTGGTAATTGTTTGATTTGAGTTGGAACTTGTTTGTTTTTGAAATTTTCGAGTTTATTCTGTATGAATCCTAATAAGAGAATGGTTATGTGTTGAATTTGAATTTAAATCAGTTAGCATAAATGTTGACCACACACACACGATATTAGTGATGATACGTATAAGATTTGAGGAATTGATGAGAAGTTATTGATGGTTTTTATTAGGAAGTATCGTAATGTGTACTTAATTGTTCTAAGGCCGAAGGAATAACTTTGATTCTGTGATATTGTTGGATTTAATGATATTTAGTTAGATACATCTCATTGTATTGCATTGCATAACATGTAGTTTGTTTTATGCTCGAGGAATAGCACGGTTTAAGTTTGTGGGATTTTGATAAGTGAATTTTATATCCGCGAGTTGATGTCCATTTTAAGCATAATAGTTGTTAAATCTTTGCATTCATGTTCATTCTTACTTGTTTCTTGTTATTTCATGTGTAGGGTGGTTGGTGTGACGAATGATGAGAAAAGGAGGCATTTGGAGCATAATTGGAGCAAGTGTGGAAAATAAGAAAAGTTAGTTAACAGGAGGATAGCCCGCCGGGGAAGGCCTATTTGGCTTGTATACCCCCGCCGGGGCGGGTGTCCCGATTTTTGGGTGTCCTGTTTTGCTTGAAACTCTGTTGGAACACGGATTTTAGTTTGTGGAATGCGTTTGGACTCTAATGTACATGGGATTTCGGCCAGGACTTCATGTTAGATATATATTCCTCAACAAACAATGAATTAATCATCATGCAAAGCAACTAACGAAGATTAATCACAGATTTTGATAGCGAGCAACAAAGTAGAGATTTTGAAGAACGATCATATTGATTGCGGATTGAGAGTAAAGTGAAAGGTGTTCTACGTTATTCTTCTACTTTAGTTTATTTATGTAATTGACAAGATGATATCTTTGAATTATTCAATTTTTATTTCATTTATTATGAACTAATTATTTTTTAGGCTTAAGACGGATCTTTAAGTGGAATGATGGCTATGTAAACTTTGATTTCAGTTTAATAAGCTATTATCCAGTTTATCTATATTAATTTGAGCGTGAATTTATGAATTTCCTGATCAACGATTCTTTGTGGACTTGTATGAACTCGAGAGATCAAATACGGGTCTAGACTTAGTTAATATAGCATTTGTTCTTGATTTTTGTGAATAGACAGAATCTTGATGAATGTTAGGGTAGAGATATGCTTGGCATCGCATGTAATCAAATAAAGAACTTAAACTTCAACCTTCTTTAATTGTAATTCACATAGATATATAGTGATTTAATTAATTAAGGTGTTTAACGTAATTCTATCTTAACTGTGGATTTGGTTTAATACGGGATTAGTGCATCGAGAGGTGGCTAGTTCTACATATGTGTTCTTGATTAATAAATTGGGATAATGAATTAAACTGGAATAAAGGTATAATAATCTAAGTGATGCTTAGAGTGAAGTTGAAAGCCTAATTCTCCATTATTTGTTTGAAAAATCAGTTTTTAGCGTTTATTGATTGTGTGGTGATTTTAATAGTTTTACTACTGTTAGTTACAAACTGGAAATTGATTAGTTTAATAAAATTAGGATTAATAGGAAATTGGTAATTGTGATGTTTAAATTCTTACTGAGTCTCTGAGGGAACAATACTCTACTTACTATTATATTACTTGTTGACCACGTATACTTGCGTGCTGTGCGTAACTAGATTTTACCCAACATGTTTTTGGCGCCGTTGTCGGAGACTTTAGTATAGATTTTATTATTTTGCAATATCAGTTTAATTAGTCTAGTTTTACTTAAACACTTTTTGTTTTTGTTTTGTTCTTCTTATTTCAAGTTTTTGATGTTGGTTTATTCAAACTCGATCCAAAAATCCAGACTTGCTTCCTGTTGAGGACGACATTGAGAGAAGGTTTCAGAGGTTAAGTAAGTGGATCGAGGAAACAAGGAACGAATTCGAAAACTCTGACAAAGAAGAAGCAATGGATGCCGAAGACCAGAAAGCGTTGAGGGATTTTGCTACACCCAAGGTGATCGAAATTGCGATCAGTATCACCGAACTGCAATAGTCAGTGAATACTTTCGAAATCAAGCCTGGGACAATTCAGCTGATATAGAACTCGGTTCAGTTTTGGGGACTTGTAAATGACAATCCTAACGAGCATTTAATCAGTTTTCTAGAGATATGCGACACCTTTAAGTACAATGGGGTGTTACCAATGCAACTGAGAAAAGGATTGCACATTGACCTAGTGATGTGACACTGCTAAACGGGTCTATGAAACCGATATTCATTTAGGTTCGGGGGCTTGATTATGCAGAAGAAAGGTGTTAGGCACCCCCTGACATCCGTGTTACCAAGGTGACTGCCACTGTGACACCCCAAATTCCCGGTACTTCATTACCTCAAGATTTGGTGTTCACTTAATCAAAACATTCATATCTAACTACCCAATCATAATATAATTGAATAATAAAACCTGCCCATGCAGGATTACATTAATAAAAATATTATCTCCCAGGTTATCTAACCTTTAATTACAATCATTCAAATGCTGAAATTAAATAAATACTTGATTACATCAATCAAATTAAAGTCTGATAAAACTATCAACATATTACAAGTCTTCAAAACTTGTTCATCTTCCCCTTGCCCTTCTTCAAAAGTAGGTACATCTACCTTCTCATCCTTAGCTGTGATGGTTATATAAGCAAGAGTGAGCAAACAAAGCTCACTTGAAATAAGAATGAATAACTTTACCACATTTGCCAAATAATAGGCTCAATAGAACAGAATGATATGTTCTATTAACATTCTGAAATATACTACTGAGGGTCTAATGACCACGAACCATGTCCACAGTTATAAGTAATCTTTCAACTTTAACTTTAACAGTCATATGACCTTTAAGGACTCCACGTACTTAGGGGGGTCAATCCTTCGTACAATATATTGTGCACAAACATTTCAACGCTAGGCGTAAACCCATAAAAATAAGGTTGTTCATCTCAGTATTTAGATTACAAGTTCGCACCAAAGTAAGTTTGGTTTGGATACATTTCAAGGTAATTTGAAGTTCAACGAACATCAACTAAGGATTAGTTGAATAAAAATGAAATCACACTATGCTATGAATTAATCATAAGTGGATTAACAATGTATATTAAAGTTATGCTTTAGGAATAAGCTAATAGCATAAATATTGAATAATTATCACATACCTTGCTTGAACAATATTAAGCCAATGTCATTTAGAATTGAATACTAAGCATGCATAACGAATAAAAATTTGATTAATACTCCATCCGTCCCAGGATAAAAGTCTTGGTGGACTTTTCACGCATATTAAGAAGAGGAATAAAATGACAAACTTGCCCATAATAATGTCATTAATATGGAGAGAGAATTAGAATAAGAAAAGTATGAGATATTTAATGCTACGGGCATAATAGGAAAAAATGTGTAAAAATTTGGTTATTAAAAGAAAGATGACATTTAACATATGACAACCCAAAATAGTAATAAGGACTTTTATCCTGGGACGGAGGGAGTAATAACTATTCAACAATAGTATATTGGATTAAATAAACTTGCATGCTATTTGACAAGTTAAATACAAGAATAACTTACTTAACATAAAACTAAGGTTTAGAGAACTTGTATCGTCATGAACTAACTAGATACAAGAGCTTGCAAATTTACAGTTTAAATAAGATAAGTAAACTTGCATAACAATAAACAAACTAGCTCAACGAAAGTGTAGAGTTAGAAAATTTTCTCAATGTAAAAAGATAGGTTTAGAAACTTGCCTCGAGTGTAAGCTATAATATTAACTCACGTTCACCTACATATAGGTTTAGAACCATCATCTATTTGATATACTAACATTCATGTTCCAACAACACGCATTTCTAGTTAGACCTACTATTTTAGCACAAGTCTTAAGATACCATGCAAATATCAGAAATTACAAGTGTTAACCTTCACAACACATGTTTACTATTCATCATGCTCACTAAGTCCTAATATACCACCTTCATCACTTACTAATCATTCAAACTTTGAATCTACTAACCACATAGCACGATTCTGTTTTAGCTATATTAGTACATGTTTATTATACTAACACATCATTAGACCAACGTATGTCGCTATCCCGAAGAATGTAGCAGCAGCAGACTGCTCTGCTTCATATTAGTGTGTGGCATAGCTGCGTAGTTTTTAGCCTTGCCACCAAAGACACCAATTACGGCAGGTAACTGAAAAGCGCGACTTTCGGCATGAATAGTTGTCGTTTTTAGCCCAACTGACACGAATTTCACCCACCAAACGGTGAAATTAAAATATAAGATAAATATAACAATATCATAAATATGATTGCTAACATTTTCCATTAATTAGAACAATTTAACAACACTTCTAACTATTTTAATTTCTCAAAATTCATATTTTTATACTAAAACTCCATTTTTGAGTTTCTTCACCAAAATCATCACTGTAATCTCTATACTTGGCCAAATTGCTTCGTTCAAATTATGTTATATTTGTTTCTTAATGAGCTAGCGTAAACAAGCTTCAATTTTCAGTTTAGCATACGAATTAACCATCAAAAATTGATACATACACAAGCCATATGACAAATATGCATAAAACATACACTGTCATTAATTTTTCCTACTATTAACCGAAATTAGCATGCAATTCTTGTTTAAACATAATCTCTAATCATCATAAACACATTTAATCATCATAATTGGATTATATAGCAACAATTATACACCTATGAAATTCACAGAGTATGAAACTTTATGCCGTAAAACTTAGTGGAGTTTGAGGTCTTATCCTTGAACTCCCAAATAGTAAATGCGGTCATCAAGACCGGCTTGAAAGCGGCTTTATTCTATAAAGCACTACTTCCTAGCCAGTGTAGGCTTGCTCCGCAAAGGCTACACAAGCTAGGGTTGGAGAACTTAATTGGCTTTCAATCTATTCAGGTATAGGTTAGATGGAGACAAGTACTAGCTCCATTAGATGGCAGTCTTTTGGGCAACTAGTTGGCCTTTTAGATCGGCTTACGCTTTCTTAAGAGGAAGTGGCTAGAGATGCACGAGGGAGTTAAAGCCTCTCTGATTGAATACGGGTCTTGTGTTATAGGAGCTGAAGTTGCCTAGTCCTTTAGGTCAGTCAGTTTGCCCACTACGCCATTAGAGCCTGGATTAGAGCCTGGATCTCCACTTGCAGAAAGATCACCTAACCCTTTTGGAATGACTTGAGCCTCACTTACATCCCGAGGTCTTAGATTAAGTTTCTGCATTCTTAGAAATGCCGACGATTAGGAATAGCGATGAATTGGAAGAATGGGGAGAAGAAGAACTGAGAAACCTGGCAGGCTTCGCTAACTTCTCCCCCTTGGGCCTTGTCTTACTGCGGTTTCTTCTGGAAAAGAGAGTCTTCCCATAACTCGAGGAAAGAATCCCGGGGCTGGAATATGCTTACTGGAAAGGCTTGATCATCAAGCCTACCCCTCTGTTATCCACGTTGAGACCCTTGGAAGGGGTTAGCCCTCAATCTACTGGAGATGAATCTGAGGATTACGAATCCTACACGTACATACTTCACGAAAGATATCCCTTGAGGGGCAAAATCATCCCTGGAGGCGTCGGAGTGGACTTTGAAGGAATGATGATCACTTTGAACATGAAAGGGGAAGTAGTAATTCATGATAGTAAAACGGGCGCCACTCTATCAGGCACCAATAGAATGGAAATTAGATTTCCCCGCGCATAGCTTTCATTATAACGAGTCTCCTTTTTAAGGGACTCCTTTGAGTGATAGTTTGGGTAGGGGGACGGGAGCGAGAGCTTTACCTATGACCGAGAATTTCACCTTCCTACAGGAAAAAAACTAAAAAAATAAAAAGAAAAGAGTCGATTTCCTGAGATAGCATGAAAACAGCCCTTTTGAAAGCATACCCAAGGAGCGGGCATCCATCCAATCTTCACTTATAGACATCCAATGGCCTTATTTCCGTTCGTTAACTACTTTTAACGAGCAAGTTAGTAGCCTACCTCGATGGGACAAACAGCAATAACCGTGCTTATCCTTCTAATAAAGAAACTAAACTCTGTGGGAAACCGATTCACCCACTACTGTATTAGTATAGAAGAAGATCTATTAACACGTAAGGTCTATAACAAGTTTCCTCTAATCTCTGTCTCACGACCGCAAATAGAACCTGTAGCTTCATGCCCTGGCCTGAACTGAACTACTATTGGCTTAGCTGCCTAGCTACTAATAACTTGGCTAGCACCCGTCCTGCCAATCTAGTAAAAAGAGTATAAGTATGATTCCACCCTTTCTTATGGAATCTGGAGAAGAAGCTTTCTTCGTTCACACCTTTTAGCCTCTGTTACAGAAGCGGAAGGATCAATCAGTGAGCTAGAGAGTGGAGTATGAAAGCGATGTCTTAAGAAGCCTTGATCTAGCTCACACACACCGTAAAGAGGTGGTCACGCATTAAATAAAGATAATCTTCTTACGTCAGGTTACGTAAGGTGAGGTTCAAAAGGTCAAAGGATAGCTTATGTTCAGGTTCTTATATCAAAGTAAGATAAGGCTTTGACAAGAGTTCTTGCCATAGCTGACGAGAGAGCATAGATGACTGGGGCATGGAGTAGGATAAGGTCAATGTAAGTACTTTTTTCGACCATAGGGACAGGGAAATAGGTACGGCAGGCTTGGTGGCAGGCTAGGTAGCTGGCTTGCTTGTTGGTTGACGGCTAGTATAGTTTTGAAGGAGCAAACAGAGGCCCCAAAAAGGGGACCGTAGCGTATCCCCACCAGCCTTATTAGACTCATTTCTGTGACGACACCGATTGCTTATGCTTTCTCGACCCGGGTGGTGGGTTGGGGCCTTCTGATCCGGATACCTTAGATCTGGCTATGCTTGCTTGCTGACCTGTGCTACCTATTCTATTCTTGACATATTTGGGTAGGAATAAGTTTAAGCTGAGATGCCTATCTCGTTGTGAGCGCTACCTAAGCACTATTGAAGGCACTCAGAGTAGAGTGGAATAGTCCTAGAGTTGAGAGGGCTTCTCACTAACACTTTCGACTCACTACCAAAAGGGATTGATTCCCGGGAAGGCAAATGCTACCTTGACAGAAGACTTTACTAAACTTCCATAACCTTGAATGAAAAAAATAGAGATTTTGATATATCATTAAGGGAATAACTCTTCCTTTACTGATTGGAATGGTATTATTGAAATGATATTCCTTTTATTGCTTGCACCTACCAGAAGGAGGAGAGATCCTTAATTACTGATTAAGAGAAAGCAAGGACGCTATGAGTGCTCGATAATGTCAGCCCTTTGATTGCTTACTTCGTTATCCAAGCGGGATGAGACTTTGCGAGAGTTTCCAGATGAGCAGGAAGGGCTGGAGGACGTATTACCGGAGGAGAGGACTGAATAGAAAGAACGAAAGCGACATACGTACTGGATTGACTAGCGTGTGCTAACTATTCTACTTCCATATATATATATAATGTTAAAGCTATGAACAATACCTTCAATTAGCTTGATAATCTCTACTAACACCACTGGAATTTCTATGAAATCCTCAGGTTTCCTCTCAACTCTCTCTCAATTCTCTCTGAATGTTCTTCTCTCTTTTCTCAGTAGCTAGAATGTGTAAAAAGAAAACAACTGGTAGCTATAATGCGTAAAAATAAAACTGTTAATCCTTAATACGCCAAACTTAATAACATATCAGTTACAAAACTAACATACATATTATAAATATATTATATTTTATTTATTTTATTTATTTTATTTATATTATTTAAAATTAAAAAGGAAATCCAAAAGCCATAGGGCTTTGTTTGGCAATTCATTTAAATTGAAGAGTGTATATCCTTAAGCATTGTTTGGGTAAAACTAGATTAAAACTACTTTAATTTATTTTAATAACTACTTATAATATAGTTATTTGTCACACTATATTTAATCAAGCTTTCATACTTAATTTAATTAATTCAAATAATAATTAATTAAATTAATTATTTAATCACATAACTGAATACAAATAATTAACCATCAAATTGAAATATCAATATAATAATAATTTCCTTAACTCATTAATTATTTATTTAACAAATAATTAACCAAATAAAATCAAATCAATTAAACAAATATTTATTCAACGATAAACATATCAATTAAATATTTATTTTATTATTTTCGACAATAAACACATCAAATAAATATTTATATAATTCAATAAATATTTAATATTACAATTAAAATTCTGGATTGTTACATCATTCCCTTTTTACAAGGATTATATCCTCAGAATCACAATTCAAACAATCAAATCGTCACATTCTTCCTTTCTTACAAGGATTCTATCCCCGGAATTGAAGACACGGATTAAACAAATAACTCAGGATAATTCTTCATCATTTTAGCTTCGAGTTCCCACGTTGCCTCTTCGACATTGTTGTTTCTCCATATCACCTTCACATAAGGTATCACTTTATTTCTAAGCACTTGTTCTTTCCTGTTGACAATCTGGATAGGACTCTCTTCATAAGACAAATCTTTATCGAATTGTAATGGTTCGTACTCGATCACGTGCTTGTAATCGGGTTTATACGGTCGTAACACCGAAATATGAAAAACATTATGAATGTTTTACAACTCTGGAGGTAGCTCCTCATAAGCCACTTCCCCCACTATTCGTAGTATCTCAAAAGGTCCAATAAATCTTGGGCTGAGCTTTTCTTTCTTGCCAAAATGAATTTTCCCCTTCCAAGGAGAAACTTTTAGGAAAACGAAAGTTCCTACTTCAAATTCTCGATTCTACTTGTGTTGATCGGCATACTTTTTCTGTCTGTCTTGGGCTGCTACCAATCTTGTCCTGATGAGTTTGACAATCTCAGCAGTTTGTTGTACCAATTCTGGTCCTAACAGTTGGTGTTCATCGACTTCATCCCATCACAGTGGAGTTCTGCACTTTCTGTCGTATAATGCCTCGTAAGGCGGCATGCCGATGCTCGCATGGTAACTGTTGTTGTAGGCAAATTCCACCAACGATAAATGTTCTGCCCAGTTTCCTTTGAAATCCATGATGCATGCTCTCAGTATATCTTCCAACGTTTGGATTGTTCGTTCACTTTGCTCGTCGGTTTACGGATGGTATGATGTACTCATTCGCAATTGTGTTCCCATACATTCTTGTAGTCTCTTCCAGAAGTTTGACGTAAATCGTGGATCTCTATCTAACACAATTGACACTAGTACTCCATGTCTCGAGATGATCTCTTTAACGTACAACCTTGCCAACTGATCAAGATTGAACCTAATCTTTATTGGTAAAAAGTGAGCTGATTTTGTCAGTCTGTCCACTATTACCCAAATCGCATCGCATCCTCTCTGAGTAGTTGGAAGACCAACCACAAAATCCATTGTGATGTGTTCCCACTTCCATTCCGGTATTTCTAACAGTTGAAGTAATCCGCTTGGTCTTTGATGTTCGGCCTTGACTCTTTGACATGTCAAGCATTTCGCGACACATTCTGCAACATCTCTTTCCATGTTTGGCCACCAAAAATGTCGCCACAAATCTTGATACATCTTCGTACTTCTTGGATGAATCGAATATCTTGTGTTGTGTGCTTCAGTCAAGATTTCGTCTTTAAGCTCTGGTACTGCTGGAACCCAAATTCTTTCCTCTAACCGTAGTAGTTCTTCGGTATCGATCTTGTATTTTACATCATTACCCCCAACCACTTTCTCTTTGATCGTTTGCATTCCTTATCTTGTAGTTGAGCGTTCTTCACTTTGTCCACCAAAGTTGGACTAGCTTCTATCTGGAATAATTTTTCGTCGGTTTCTTTTGGAAATTTGATTTCCAACTCTAGCCTTGCCATTTCTGAAATAAGCTCTTCCTGGTTGGTTAACAACATCAATTTTTCCCAACCTTTTCTGCTTAAAGCATCTGCAACCACATTTTCTTTTCCCGGGTGATAAAAGATCTCACAATCGCAATCTTTTATCAATTCCATCCATCTTCATTGACGCATGTTTAGGTCCTTCTGTGTGAAAATATACTTCAGACTTTTATGGTTTGTGTAGATTTCACATTTCTCCCCATAGAGATAGTGTCTCCATATCTTCATAGCAAATACTACTGCAGCGAATTCCAAATCATGAGCCAGATAACCTTTCTCATAATCCTTCAGTTGTCTTGATGCTTACGCAATTACTTTATCGTTCTGCATAAGAACACAACCCAACCTTTTATGTGAGGCATCACTAAACACCACAAAGTTTCATGTACTATCTAGTAATGACAACACAGGTGCCACACTTAGCTTTTTCTTTAAATCTTGAAAACTCTCTTCGCACTTCTCCGTCCAAACAAATTTTATCGCTTTCCTTGTCAAATTTTTTAACGGAGTGGCTATCTTAGAAAAATCTTGAATGAATCGTCTATAATAGCTGGCCAATCCAAAGAAACTCCTCACCTCCGACGGTGTTCTTGGTTATTCCCAATTGACTACAGCTTCTACTTTTGATGGATCCACTGAAATCCCATCTTTGTCAATCACGTGCCCAAGAAATTGCACACAATCTAGCCAAAATTTGCACTTAGAGAATTTTGCGTACAATATTTCCGTTCTTAGTGTTTGTAATGTTAAATGTAAGTGTTCCATGTGTTCTTCTTGAGTTTTGGAATACACCAGAATGTCATTGATAAATACCACTACAAACTTGTCTAAGAATGGTTTAAACACCCTGTTCATCAAATCCATGAATACAGCAGGGGCATTGGTCAAACCAAAAGACATCACCAAAAACTCGTAATGTCCATACCGAGTTTTGAATGCCGTTCTAGGTATATCCTCCTTCCTCACTTTCAATTGGTGATACCCACTTCTCAAATCTATTTTCGAGAAGTATTTAGCACCCTTCAACTGATCAAACAAGTCATCTATTCTTGGAAATGGGTATTTGTGTTTAATAGTGACTTTGTTTAATTCTCTATAATCAATGCAAAGACGTATCGACCCATCCTTCTTCTTCACGAATAACATTGGCGCTCCCCACGGTGATACGCTCGGTTGAATATACTTCTTATCCAGCAGTTCTTGCAATTGTACCATCAGTTCCTTCATTTCTACCAGAGCCATTCTATACGGGGCCTTCGATATCGGTGTTGTTCTCGGCGCTAAGTCGATCACAAACTCAATTTCTCTGTCAGGCGGAAGTCCTAGCAAATCCTCTGGAAACACTCCTCAAATTCCCTCACCACTGGTAACTCTTCCAGTTTCACATTCTTCTTCTGAGTGTCGACTATGTAAGCTAAATAGCCCACACATCCATGACTAAACAATTTCTTGGCCTGCATAATCGTCAAACATTTCATTTGCCTAGGCGACTTGCTACCATAGAATACTACCTTTGACGAGGTCATAAGGTTTACACACTTCTTTTGGCAATCAATCACCTCTCCATATTTGAATAGCCAATCCATTCCCAAAATAACATCAAACTCTC
The DNA here is from genome assembly GCA_020205605.1 of Panax ginseng. Classification (NCBI taxonomy): domain Eukaryota; kingdom Viridiplantae; phylum Streptophyta; class Magnoliopsida; order Apiales; family Araliaceae; genus Panax; species Panax ginseng. Next base: position 104,177,426 of record CM035143.1, read on the forward strand.
CAAGTCTAATCAGAATCAAATCCACCATCAAGATATTCTCCTTAATGTTCACCCTATAGTTCTTGTATACGAATCTAACAAGGATTACTTCCTTATTCACAATTTCTATGTTCAGAGGAAAATTTAGTTCTTCACTAGGCAATCTTAACCTCTTAGCAAATTCATCAGATATAAACGAGTAAGTAGCACCCGAATCAAATAATACATTAGCATTTATATCATTGATTGGGATAATACCTGACACCACATCTTTTGATTGCACAACATCTTGCACAGTCATGTTGAAGGTTCTGGCTGTGGGTTTGTTTGATGTTGTAGGTCCAGCAATAGCCCATGTACCTCCATTGCTTTTGGTTGTCTCTCCAGCCTTTTTGTTAGGGCATTCACGAGCAAAGTGATCCTTGGATCCGCATGTGAAGCACATGTTCTTCTTAGGTTGAGTGCAATTTGGGGTGATATGACCCTCCTGACCACAATTAAAGCATACTCATTTCCCCATCAAGCACGCACCCTTGTGAAACTATTCGCATGTAACGCATGCCTCAAACTTCTTGTTTTGCTAATTACCCTGCTGGTTTCCAGTACCCACGTTTCCATTCCACTTCTTCTTCAAGTTGTTGTTGTTGTTATTGTTGTTGTTTCCACCACTACCACCTCCATTCTTAATCTCCACCTCATTCTTCTTCTTCTTCTTCTTCTTCTTCTTCTTCTTCTGTTCCTGATTAAACTTTGTCACTGCCTCGCCTCCACCTTCAGCGAGTATTGATTTCTCTATCACTGATGCGAAAGTCTTCAACTGGAATAGGGAACCCCTATTGTACAACCAGGGCTTCAGTAATTGTTCAAACCTCTTCGCCTTGCGTTCATCCGTACTGACTTGATATGGCACAAACCTTGCCAACTCGTTGAATTTACCGGCATATTCAGATTCTGTCATCGTTCCCTGCTTTAGTTCCAAAAATTGCACTTCTAGCTGACTCTTCGAACTCTCTAGGAAATAGGTCTAGAAGAATATTTCCTTAAACCTATCCCAGGTCATCACCCCTGGCCCTTCATGAGTTTTATTGGTCTGCCACCAATAACTAGCTTCTGCTTTCAACATGAATGTTGCGAAAGCAGTCTTTTGATCATCCCCTACCCTAGCGACATCGAACACCTTTTCTATCTCCATAATCCTGGTTTGTGCTTCGACTAGATTCATGGACCCATGGAATTCAGGTGGTCCAACCGCCTTGAAATCTTTAAACGTTGTTCCTTGGTTCTGTGGTTGATTATGCAACGCTCCTGTCAGTAGCGTCACTAGTTGTTGAACGGGGTTACCTTCAACATTGTTGTTATTATTTCCTTCAGTGGTTCTTTGTCGTGGTGGTTGACGTCTGGGAGGCATTTTCTTTTAAAAATACACTCATTAGATTATTATTAAACTCTTTTAAGTAATTTCTACTTAAGTTACCTCCACAAAAGAAACAACCACATAACACATAACACTTTGAATAAAATAATAACTTTTATTTATTCATAATCTCTTTAAAAGGATAGCATCTCTGCTATTTACATTAACCTTCCTGAACTACAAAAGTTTCAGGACAACATCATCATCATATCCCATAGGTTACATAACACTTGGGATTTACAATTTATTCAACATTTATTAATCGTATAACAACTATGATGTTCTACTAAGATACTGCTTATCCTTACTACGTTCGTCCTCCATGATCCGGAACATTGTTCTGCGATCTAATACGTATGATGACAGCGTCTCAAACTGAATAGGATATCCCGTGACCCGATCTTGAGCTCTATTAATCATGGTGTTGAATACTTTATATGTCTCCTCCATCTTCATCCTCTCTTCTTGTGCGTCTCTCGCCGCTATTCCGGTTCGTTGAAAAGCTTCCTCGTAGGCATCTTCAGCTCTTGCTCTCTTAGTAGCTTCTTCCTTCAATTTGTTCTTCAGTTCAGCGATCACCTCGATTAATTGTTCTTTCTCTCCTTCTGTGTGTACTAGCTTCTCCTCGACTTAGTCAATCGTTCCTCACGATCCTGGATCTCATCGTCTTTCTGTGTTATTGTAGTCTATTGTTCAACTACTATCTCTTGCAATTCCTCGACTGTATCCTGAAGTTCCACATTACGGTCGTAGACTTCATCGTGCATACGAGCAGCTATCGAGGTTAGTGGAGTCTCTTCCTCCTCGTCCTCGTCATCCTCATCCTCCTACGGCAACTCAACGGGAACCTCCTCATCCGTCTCCATGTCATCATCCTCATCTTCAACTACTGTGACCAACGGGGCTGACTCCCGTGGCAGTAGTTGTTCCCAAACAACCTGAATTTTAAGGTCCCTCCTCCCTAGCCTGACTGGATTCTCCGACATTAGTCATCCTGACAACAAAATTTTAAGTTTTGATTATTAATCATTACTACTCGACATTCACGAACACATAAGTTATAAACACATAAGCACATAAGTGTTTTATTACTTTTTCCTTAAAACTCGATAAGAGTTAATCACCACTATCTTTTCAAAGGTTACTTCCTAAGGCTTTTCCCCACCTAAAGTTCATAACCTAAAGCTTTGATACCAACTTGTGACACCCCTAAATCCTGATACTTCATTTCCTCAAGATTTGGTGTTCACTTAATCAAAACATTCATATCTAACTACCAAATCATAATATAATTGAATAATAAAACCTGCCCATACAGGATTACATTAATAAAAACATTATCTCCCAGGTTATCTAACCTTTAATTACAATCATTCAAATTCAAAAATTAAATAAATACTTTATTACATCAATCAAATTAAAGTCTGATAAAACTATCAACATATTACAAGTCTTCAAAACTTGTTCATCTTCCCCTTGCCCTTACTGGTGCTAGGTACATCTACCTTCTCATCCTTAGCTGTGATGGTTATATAAGCAAGAGTGGGCAAACAAAGCTCACTTGAAATAAGAATGAATAACTTTACCACATTTGCCAAATAATAGGCTCAATAGAACAGAATGATATGTTCTATTAACATTCTGAAATATACTACCGAGGGTCTAATGACCACGAACCATGTCCACAGTTATAAGTAATCTTTCAACTTTAACTTTAACAGTCATATGACTATAAGGACTCCACGTACTTAGGGGGGTCAATCCTTCGTACAATGTATTGTGCACAAACATTTCAACGCTAGGCGTAAACCCCTAAAAATAAGGTTGTTCATCTCAGTATTTAGATTACAAGTCCGCACCAAAGTAAGTTTGGTTTTGATACATTTCAAGGTAATTTTGAGTTCAACGAACATCAACTAAGGATTAGTTGAATAAAAATGAAATCACACTATGTTATGAATAAATCATAAGTGGATTAATAATGTATATTAAAGTTATGCTTTAGGAATAAGCTAATAGCATAAATATTGAATAATTATCACATACCTTGCTTGAACAATATTAAGCCAAGGTCATTTAGAATTGAATACTAAGCATGCATAACAAAAAGCAATTTGAATAATAATAACTATTCAACAACAGTATATTGGATTAAATAAACTTGCATGCTATTTGACAAGTTAGATTCAAGAATAACTTGCTTAACATAAAACTAAGGTTTAGAGAACTTGTATCGTCATGAACAAACTAGATACAAGAGCTTGCAAATTTACAGTTTAAATAAGACAAGTAAACTTGCATAACAATAAACAAACTAGCTCAATGAAAGTGTAGAGTTAGAAAACTTGCTAAATTGTAAAAGTAGAATTAGAGAATTTGCTCAATATAAAAAGATAGGTTTAGAAACTTGCCTCGGGTGTAAGCTATAATATTAACTCACATTCACCTACATATAGGTTTAGAACCATCATCTATTAGATATACTAACATTCACGTTCCAACACAACACACATTTTTAGTTAGACTTACTATTTTAGCACAAGTCTTAAGATACCATGCAAATATCAGAAATTACAAGTGTTAACCTTCACAACACATGTTTACTATTCATCATGCTCACTAAGTCCTAATATACCACGTTCATCACTTACTAATTATTCAAACTTTGAATCTACTAACCACATAACACGATTCTGTTTTAGCTATATTAGTACATGTTTATTATACCAACACATCATTAGACCAACATATGTCGCTATCCCGAAGAATGCAGCAGCAGCAGACTTCTCTGCTTCATATCAGTGTGTGGCGCAGCTGCGCCACACACAACGCAGTCTATACTTTCTTATGATACGTGAGTTTTTAGCCTTGGCACCAAATAGCAACTACTGTTAGTGCATGTATTGAGGCGATTTCGGCATGAACAGTTGCCTTTTTTAGCCCAACTGACACGAATTTCACCCACCAAACAGTGAAATTAACATGTAAGATAAATATAAAAATATCATAAACATGATTGCTAACATTTTCCATCAATTAGAACAATTTAACAACACTTCTAACTATTTTAATTTCTCAAAATTCATATTTTTATACTAAAACTCCATTTTTGAGTTTCTTCACCAAAATCATCACTGTAATCTCTATACTTGGCCAAATTGCTTTGTTCAAATTATGTTATGTTTGTTTCTTAATGAACCAGCATAAATAAGCTTTAATTTTCAGTTCAGCATACGAATTGACCATCAAAAATTGATACATACACAAGCCATATGACAAATATGCATAAAACATACACTGTCGTTAATTTTTCCTACTATTAACCGAAATTAGCATGCAATTCTTGTTTAAACATAATCTCTAATCATCATAAACACATGTAATCATCATAATTGGATTATATAGCAACAATTCTACACCTATGAAATTCACAGACTATGAAACTTCATGCCGTAAAACTCATATATGTGTGTGTGTGTGTATATATATATATATATATATATATATATATATATATAATGTTAAAGCTATGAACAATACATTCAATTAGCTTGATAATCTCTACTAACACCACTGGAATTTCTATGAAATCCTTAGGTTTCCTCTCAACTCTCTCTCAATTCTCTCTGAATGTTCTTCTCTCTTTTCTCAGTAGCTAGAATGCGTTAAAAGAAAACAACTGATAGTTATAATGCATAAAAATAAAACTGCTAATCCTTAATACGCCAAACTTAATAACATATCAGTTACAAAACTAACGTACATACTATAAATATATTATATTTTATTTATTTATTTTATTTTATTTAAAATTCAAAAGGAAATTCAAAAGCCATAGGGCTTTGTTTGGCAATTCATTTAAAAATAAAGAGTTTATATCCTTAAGCATTGTTTGGGTAAAACTAGATTAAAACTACTTTAATTTATTTTAATAACACCTTATAATATAGTTATTTGTCACACTGTATTTAATCAAGCTTTCATACTTAATTTAATTAATTCAAATTATAATTAATTAAATTAATCATTTAATCACATAACTCAATACAAATAATTAACTATCAAATTGAAATATCAATATAATAATAATTTCCTTAACTCATTAATTATTTATTTAGCAAATAATTAACCAAATAAAATCAAATCAATTAAACAAATATTTATTCAACGATAAACATATCTATTAAATATTTATTTCATCATTTTCGACAATAAACACATCAAATAAATATTTATATAATTCAATAAATATTTAATATTACAATTAAAATTTTGGAATGTTACAGCCACTTTTCAAGAAATTGTTATATGAATGTGTGTGTGTGTGTGTGTGTGGATCAATGTGCAATTATTTGGAAGTAGTGCGAGGCCTCGTTCGCACCTATATACACAGGGTTTGAATTTGTGTAATAATTCAGTTTTAAACAAGATATGGCAGCGATATTTTATAAAAGAGGTTTTTCAAACCCTTGTGCTCAATAGTAATTAAGACCTTTTACACTCCCATTTTATATTAAGTGTTCGACTTGATTGTTTTTAATTTTCGAGATGCAAAGCATCTTCGGGAAAATAATGTACAAAATAGTGTCGAACTCCTCATGGGTATGAAAACCATCTGAGGAAATCCAAACACCGTGAATAAATTTACAAGCTGCTTACAGCTGAAAATATCCATCACGAGAACCGAATCTAGATCCAGTATACTAAATCTGTGATCACATGATTCCTAGGCACACATGATGCCGCAATTGATAATAAAGCAGTAAGCATGTATATATATAAAAGCTATATATATATATATATATATATATATATATATATATACAAACATGATCACCACCACGAAGCACCTCCATGGGGATCGTAAATATAAATAAAGTCAGTAGTAGCGGTCCGCCCATGAAGTAAACTCGGTAGTGACGAAAAAGTAAATAAAGTCAGTAAAGGCATTTAAACCGCCACAGAAGTAAACTCAGGAGGGGATGAATATATATATATATATATATATATATATATATATATATATATATATATAAAGCAATAAACGCTCCGGGATATAAAATCTGTGCTCATTAGATGAGTCGACAATAGCTTATATATATATATATTTATATATATAAGCAAGTAAACGCTCCAAACATAAGTTTAGGCTCAATCGAGGCATAACTCGATAATGTTAGCCCATATATATAAAAATATACATATATAAGTATATATATACAGACAAAAATGAAAACCACAGACCGAAGTCCGGGCATACACACACAACCCGACTCTCAATGTGAAGAATAGTGTGTGCAAAGATGAAGAGAAAAGCTTTATAGAGTATGAGAAGGCTTACAGTGGGCTGCCAAGGCAGGCTTCTATGACTCTAGATGGATAAAACACTCATCTCCCACCGGTAAAATGTAGCTATATATGAGCTAATAGGTGTTTCAAATGATAAAGCACTTAATATGAGGTGTGTACAGAGCAAATTGGACAGGGCTTCCTCGCCTTCTTCTTTTTTCAAATGGCCACCCCAAGCCCTTTATTTATAGTGGGGGGAACCTGCGGCTGCCCAGTGTTCCCCGGACTTCGCGGGTCCTGTCGTCTCGAAGTACGTGCACTCGTGCACTATGATGTCCGCTCGAACTTGCAGAACTTAAATCTGAGCATCCAAACGAGGTATACAACACCTTCTTCAGACTGTTTTTGTCGAGAGTTACGCAATGACATGGGATTAGAAGTAATACGAAGTCAGGAAGAGGGGACCATGCCCATGGTCTTCAAGCTTCAAATTCTATCCGGTGTGATGCCACGCGTAATAGTCAATCGGGATTGGAACTCCTTGGCTCTTGTGGGACATTTCTGTATAGAAATATATATATGACATGTTGAGACGATGCGGTGGGGTTGAGGTGGAAAGATAATGATTTTTCTCCTCACCGGGGTTATCTCCAGTTTTGGCTGATAGCAGACGTTGCTCAGGGTTACATCTCAGATTGGTCTGCTGCTAGTGTTTGAATTCTGCAAGGTCATCTGTAAGTGTGCTTGTCTTCCTAGTGTTAGCTCCGGGTCTTTGGTATGAGTGCCTCGACAGGAGGTATGAGATTGAAGCTGATTGTATGTATTTGAAACAAGTAATTCCGGAGTTATCGCCGGAACTGCAACGACATTCCTTGGGGTTATCTCCAAGGATGAAACTTGGGGTTATCTCTAAGATTTGAATTGCTACTCCTGGTGTGTGTTCCGGGTTTGAGGCTGAACTTCCGGTAGTATCCGGAATGGATGTGAGCTACCTTCCAAGGTTATCTCCGAAAGACAACTCTGCCCTCCTGCAATGTTAGTAACAGGTGTGTAGAAAATTTTGAGTGTCTATAAATCCAGGCTCAATCAAACAGAGTTTGATGATAACAATATATATATATATATATATATTTACATTCTTGTCTAGCCTGAAGTTTACTTTGTGGCCATTTATTGCTTTCATTTACATTTCGTCCCGCGTGGAGTTTACTTTGAGGCGGTTGATCGTTCATATATATATATATAACTGTTTACAGCTTTCATACAAATTGGTACATCATGTGAGCCTAGGAATCATGTGATCACAGATTCAGTCGACTGAATCTAGATTCGGTTCCCGTGACGGACATTTTCAGTTGTACATGGCTTATAAATTATTCACGGTGTTTGAATTTCTTTAGACGGCTCTCATGCCCATGAGGAATTCGGCACTGCTTTTTATCTTATTTTCTCGAAGATGTTTCGCATCTCGAAAATAAAAGTAACCAAACCGAACACATAATAAAATGGAAGTATCAAAGGCCTCAATTACTATTGAGCACAAGGGTTTGAAAAACCTCTTTTACAAAATATCACTGCTATATCTTGTTAAAATTGAACTTTATACAAAATTCAAACCCTTTGTATATAGGTGCAAACGAGGCATAACACTACTTCCATATAATTTCACATTGATCTACACACACATATTCAGATAATGGTGTAAATTGAAAAGTAGCGGTCACCGTGGTAACACGGATGTCGGGGGGTGCCTAACACCTTTCCTCCATATAATCAAGCCCCCGGACCCTAACAAATCTCTGTTTCATAGACCCGTTACTAGGTCAATGTGCAAACCTTTTCTCGGTTGAGTTGGTTCAACCTTTTAAAAATACAAACTGGCGACTCTTACAGTCAAATCTTCAACATATACATGTCGGACCTTTTCACAACTTATTTTTTCAAACAAATCTCACCTAACATGAGAACACCAAAAGATAAGAACAGAAAAGGGACAAATAAAAATCCCGACGTCGACATTTATAATAAACAAATAAAAATAAACACATAATATTCATATTCATTTACTCAAATATTCACAAAGTATTTATCATTATCATTATCATTCCCCTTGCTAACATACTTCCAAATATAATTTCATTCTAGGTTTTGAATTTCCTTATTTTCTCAATTCTATTCAAATAATAAACCATATAGGTTTTTCTTTAAAAAATTAATTTGTTCCTATATTTTTACTCTAGGTTTTATTCTTTAACATTTACTTTAATAATTCAAGATCTTCTAAATTTTTGGGATATCACATTCTTCCCCCCTTATAAGGATTCCGTCCCCGAAATCACTATTACAACAAAAGAACTTATATTTAACCTCTTCTTTTGAGAATTTTATCCTTGAAATTTTAGCCTACTACACCCTACTCCTTTCATTCACCAAAACTAGGTTTTCAATCATATCAGATTTCTATACGTACACAACGAGTTCATACTATTGCATATCCATCATCACACACTACCCAAAACATCACTCCAAAGAGTTAAATTTTTCAAATCATGTTGAGGAGTCATATAAACAATGAACTTTCATTTTTAATTTTCGAAAAGGTTTATACAGAAATTCATCTTCAAACCGTCATGACTTACGGACACGGAGGGTGATCAGCCCGTTATGCCCTGTACTGATCAAGTACTATATGCTGGAATAATTTTTTCATTCATCATATCCGCCTTGGGCACATAAAAGTTTCCCAATTTTTGGGATGTTCACCTCAGTCTTATCATAGGATTCCGCACCAAAATAATTTGGTTCGCGAAAATTTTCAAATAATACTTGGAATTTTCATAAACATTGGTCTAGCTGAATCAAATAGCTTAGACTCATACCAATAATTTAATTTCAATCGAAACATGTATTGCCAAACCCCGTTGGCAATAGTTTATCTTTAAAATTCTAAAAATAATTTTATGACGTCATGATACCTTACCGTATTTACAGCCCGATTGAGGATTCCGTCATTTTATGACTGTCATAATACATTATACCATAGTGAAATGATGATTTTTAGATCACATTCAACATTAAGTACTTCTGCATATATAACTCCATCATTTGTATCATCTTTACACTAGGTTACATGATGCATTAATGATATAAAATACATTTTGATATTTTCAAATCATTGCCGTCTAGCCGAAACAATTAGCATAGACTATTCTTAAACAGTTCAAAAATCATTGCAAATTAGTTTTAGTGTTATCATACCTCAACATGTAACAATGTGTCAGTGTCCCCAAGTCCACACATACACACTGGTCACCATACGTTGAGAATTACAAAATTCATTTTTTTAAAAGGCATATAGTGCGTATTTGGCTTGATGTCAAAGATTTTGAAATCTAGCATAGCTAGAAGATTTGGAATACCTATGCTTTAACTAATGATCCATTGCTTAATCAGTTTATCTATTCCTATTATCCTCAAAACTCCATTCACACTTAGTTATACCCCATTTCATCAAACTTACCACACGTTATGAGTTCAGTAACTTGCCACAATAATATGAGTTTATGAACTTATCCTAGTCAGACCATAGGCGTCCATTCGCTGAGGAGTTCAAAACATTCCATATGATTATGAGTTATGAACTTACCATAAGTATGAGTTTTAAGAACTCATAACTAACCTTATATTCTCTACTTATCCTCTACATATCTGTTATACACATGAGAAAAGAATCACCTTCTCAACATGTATATAATAAATAGCGCGACATAAACATTTCAATGATTATCAGTACCAGAAACTAAGTGGTTGTCAAACCAAACTCAACCACTAATCAATATAGGAAGCTAAGTAGTTGTTACACCAAGGAAAATTCCCCGCCCATACAAAGAATTTTTGAACTTAACCACTATATCGATATATGAAGCTAAGTGGTTCTAAAATCAAGTACAAATTCCCCGCCCATACAAGGAATCATACAACTTAGCTGTTGACATGAGTCCTCAATTGAAATTCCACATAATCATAACTTCATATTTACTCCATACGAATTTTGATTAATCTGTATTGTATCATCCCCAACCCTTTTTCTAAGTTGGCATAGTACCAATTCATAGTACCACTTATACACAACAATTTTGTTGTAATTGTTTTTTAATCATTTGATTGATCATCCTCCCTGCTATAACCTTATCAGATCACGGTGTGATCTCATATTATAATCGTATTTTATTACGATTCTTTTCTATGTTATGATTGTTTTGTTTTACGATCTTCATTCCTTGTATACTTTTAGTCTTTTAGACTCTATCTATTCATTACTACTGTTCGTCTTTATTATTAGAGTTAGGTAACTCTTGATCTTTATAACTTATTGAGATTTGTCTTTGAATCTTATCGACACACTAACTCTATTTGAGTTAGTCCTTATCATCATCCCTGTAGTTATAGCCTAATTAGGTAACCCTACCTAAGGTTTATAACCTACAGCTTTGATACCAAGTGTAAGGTCCCCAAATCCGGGTACTAATCACCACGAACCTGGTACACCAATTCTATAACTATTGCGGAAGATATAAACATAAATTGTTTATACATTAAACATTTACAACATAATCCCCAAGGTCGATAACATTAACTTAATACACATTCATATACAACAAGACTTTCAATGTTATTTGCCTTCAATACTATTTACAATTTTAACTATACAATAATCCATTCATGTAACTTGTCTTTGCATTTGCTTGTGTTCAAAGTATTCGTCCTAATCTGAAATGTTAATCATGATATAGCTAGGGTAAGCAACAAGTTTGCCCAGCAAGTTTAAGATCAAAGAAAGATATATCATGATTGAAAAGAATAAAATCTGACAACTTTCAACAATATAATAATTGTGAAAGAACATGAATGAATTTTCATAACTGAATGACCGAGACAATAAAAATGAATAGCCAACAATGAACATGAACAAATATAACTGGACCAAATGGTAATGAAGGTGATCAGCCTTTCATACCTGATGAACATATACAACATGCACAATGTGCGAATCAATAAACCATAGACGTGGTATAATCAACAATAATTATCCACTATTGTGCTTGAAAAACAATAACTCAAGTTAGAGTTAAGAAAACTTGCATGTACTGTTGATTACTGTTACGCAATCTATCTTAAGCTTCATCTGAAAGGCCTAATATTGATAATATCGATCTCTCAATTAGAATAATATCATCACATACACTACTGTTAATTACAGTCATAATATATCTTAAACACTTATCACATAATCAAATATTAGATTACTCCTTAAAACATCATTATTATTATTGTCCTTTGATAATTCTTTAATCACTATATCATATACATTATGATTTAACACTTTAATCTTATATATTATAAGTTCTTCTTTAAAATCTAATAAGTCAAATACTAATCCAGCAACCTAGATTATGCAAACATACCAATCCAAAGAACTCAGATTGCAATCCAAAGAATCGAATTGCAATCCAAAGAAAAAGCCGGATTCTAATTCCAAAGAATCAGATTGCAATCCGTCAATTTGGATTCAACATATTTTCAATTCAGTAAACTACTTTTCAATCCAGCAAGTTTTATTCATCAGATTTTTCAATCTAGCAAGCTGGATTCATTATCTCTTTTCACAAAAATACCAAATCAATTTATTATTTTTCTATCCTTTTTCCAAACATATATACATATATTTCATACAGAAAAAGAATTTTTCCATAATTTTTCAACTCCCTTTATTTTAATATGATTCGCTATCAATTGTTATGTTCTATCGTTAGGATTGTCTATTGTGATTTGGACTTAATTACTTAATTGCCTAGCTAACAATTACCGTGATAATATATATGAATTTGAGAGATGAAGTATAGGTTTAGATCTGATCATGATTGCATGTGTTTGTGATTTCTGCATAGATGGAATTCATGATTCGTGTTTAGGATAGAGATATGCCTTTACGCTATATGTAATGTTATAGAGAACTTGTGCTTTAAATCCTTTTTAATTGTAATTCACATAGAGATATAGTGGATTAGTTAATTAGGGTGTCTTGCTTAATTCTATCATCTGTGGATTTAAGTGAGTATGAGTATTATGCATCGAGATGTGGTTTTATCTGCTTTAATGTTCTTGATTAACAATTCAGGATAGAAAATAATTGATGAGAAGTGTGTTTGGGGGGGGGGGGGGGGGTTGAATAGATACTTAAAAATCTTTTCGTTTTAACTTGTTAGTTGATAATGATTAAAACTTAGCGGAATTAATATTTGTTTTAATCTCCCTTAAGATAGTGAGTTTATGAGAGTAAGGCAGTTATAGCAGTTATGGCAGATATGGCAGTTATAGCAAGAGTGTAATAGACACAGTCGTTTTAAGTGGTTCAGAGCACTTAAAGCTCCTAGTCCACTCTTCAACTCCTCGAGTAGGAAATCCACTAAGGATGTCTTATACACTTTTCTGAATCACTCAGATTCCTTCTAGACTAGTAGTCTAAGAACTTCTTAGTTCACTCTTGAACTCTTCAAGTCAAGCAGACTTGGCTCTTCACAGTTCACTTAGAACTCTTCAAGTCCTCCTGACTTAGAACTCTTACTTGAATTGATTAGTAGTTGTTGAGTTCTTGATGGTTGCTACTCAGTTGCTGTTAAGCACTTGTTCAAGAGAGCTGAGCAGCTGAGCAAGCTTTTCTTTCGAAGATCGTAGAGTTGATTGTTGAGAGTTCTTGTACGTTTTTGTTCAATGCTTGCTTACTACTCTCATCTGCTTGATTTGCATATATGTGATCTTGAAATCTATCCATTGGATCCATCCGTTGAAGCATTAAATGCGTTTGACATTTTTTGTTCTTTGATGGAGACTTTTCTGCACACCTTCTGAGTTGCATTCTGGCCCACTGACGCAGCAGACTGCTTTCTCACCGAACTCCTGAAAAGGTGTTTTTCCTCTTACCAATGGTACTTTCTTTAGCTTCTTCAATACTCTTCTTTGTTGCATACTAAGGATATCTTATATGCCTTTGGGACTGGTGAGTACTACAATGTTTAGAACCCATTCCATGTTTGTTGGAGTTTGTCTCTACATAAAACGTGAGGCTTGATGCTTCTGACACAAGGCAGATGATACTCTACGATTCAGGTCGTGGTGTCTTATCGCCTTGGTGCTTGGTCTGATGCTATCAGCAGAGAGCAATACGATTTCTCTTAAACACTTATACACTATGATTTTTGCTTGCTTGAGTTATAAACTCTACATTTCCGAGAGCACACTACGATCTCTGAGTTGGCTCAGCAAATGTTAGGACCACTCTACGATTTTTGAAGAGGCCCTTCAAGGCAGGCACACTACGATTCTCGATGCTTCTACGTTCCTGCCTTGTCTTCTGCAATCTTGATTAGCTTGATACATTGCGATCTCTTCGAAGCCTATCTATTACATCTTAAGATCAACCTAACAACTTTGATCTTCTTTTCTATACATTCATTTACAGAATGATATACATTGAGAGTTTAGATCAACCTAACAAATTTGATCTATCACTAAGTCCTTATACACATATTCCTTGAAGGACTTTACAAATAATCCTGAGCATTTATATTTAAACATCAAATCAAAATATGCACTCTCCCAACTATCTCCCCTATTTGATGTTGACATAACCAAGGAGATTTGTTGTCATGATTATTAGTTTCTAGATGCAATTGCAGGATAGTAAACATAAGTTAGTATTTTAGTGAGCAGCTAAAATTTCTAGAGAATAAGCATGAATTTATTGATGTTGAGGAATAGATATTACAGTTAAGATTTACATCAATAAGACTTAAAGTTTCAACTTATCTCTATTTCCTTGGTCTTTTGCGTGGAGGATTAGCATATTCCTCAGCCCTTCTTTTCCTGCTTGCTTCATCCCGCCTGGCTATATCTTCCAGCTCACTTGGGCTTAGCCTAGGATTTTGATCATGTCTGTTCATGAATGCAGGATCTCACGTTGGCATTCTAAGGCCTGTGGTGGTCACATTTTATGAGCTGGTAGCTGGCCCTTGACTCCTTATTGGCTGAGCCATTAAGACTTCCTGCTGATCAGATCGTTGAGTCTGATTGCTTGATCGTGGAGTCTGTTGGTGGAATTGCCTTGTTGGAGGGCTTCTCGAAATTTGAGTGTGGAATTGTCCTCTTCCGCTTCCCTGGTCTCCTTGAACTCCTCTGCCTCTACCCTGACCTCCTTCTCCTTTCCCTTTATTCTCCCCCTTTATGTCAGCATCAAGGGTTCGAATGTCTTTGGATAGTCGAGTCACTCCTTGGATGAGCTCGTTGAGTTGGCTTTGAGTTTGAGCAATGTCCTCTCGATTTTCCTTGATTAGAGCTTCAGATCGACCTTCTCTATTTTTTGAGGACGGCTAGAACACTGTCAGCTTGATGTTCTTGGTTTACGTAGGCTTTTTGAAATTCTTTGACTGCAGTTTTCAAACTGATGATGTTTTTCATCATAAGGTTATTCTGGGCTTCTTGAGATCGTTGTAATGCAAGAACAGCCTTTCTTTGTTTATTGGCTACCAGGAAATGAATATCATCTCTGTCCTTTATGCTTTTAATCATTTCCTTGATGATCTCCCTTAGCTTCTTTGTAAGCTCAGCATTTAGGGTGCCTGAGAGATTGTTTGCAGTAGTGATCATTTTTATCAGCCTGAGATGAATGAATTCTGAGTGAGCTTCCAGACTTTCATCGATGTCCTTGATTACTTTGTTTGATACTTCCTTCAGCTCAGCTTTGGTGGGCAGATCTGAAAGTAGTTCACTAAGTTGAAGAATGTGTGGAGGAAGGGATAGTTTCTTATATTGATCTTGCAAGGAGTAGAGGGCAAGATCAAGGTTGAAGTATTCATTTGTGGATGAAGAGGGAATATCTGATGGAGGATCCTGTGTTTGGGTGTCTGGAGTAAGTGACTATACGATTTCTCCTTGGGACTCTACGATGGGGTTAGAGTCAGTGATCATAGAGATGATGGGAGTTGGGATCAATATGAAGTTTGGCACATTTGGTTCATCAGTTATAGAATTTTGGGATTCTATAACTGGGGATTGACTTGGTGGATTTAGAACCACTTCTAACCAGCTTGGAAATTCATAAAATTGGCTGGAAAAAGACAGTGGGTAATGATTCACTCGAAAAAGAATTGGGATAGTTAATACCTCATGCACCATTCTTGAGGAGGGACCATTGGTGATCAGCCTTTTGGCAAAGTTATAGTTGCCTAGAAATCCATGAGCTAGCACAGAGATGACTGGATATCCTTTGAAGCTCCAAAACATGTTGTTCCAGGAGTTTAAGATTTGAGCCTGATGATAATGCATCATGGGTAGATAGGAGAACAACTGATTTTAGAGATAACTCCTATACCCGTCACGGCCTACACCAGTGATCTCAAGTTCATCATCATCTTTGTCTTCCTCTTCTTCTCTATCTCCTTTTGAGGATTCCACTAGTTCAATGACTTCCTTTTGTTTTTCTTGCTCAGGCTCTCCCTCATTTTCTGTAGGAGTAGCTTCTTCTGTCAAGGGGATATCATAAGGTTCCCCCTCAACATGATCATCCATCTGCTGGACTAATAGCTCCCCCTCAGCTGGAACATTTTCTATCATTAGGACTTCTGGTATTTCCTCCTCAGCTTGAGTATTTTCTAAGGTGAGAACTTCAGGTATCTCCCCCTCAGCTGGAGCACTGCCTTCTTGGCTTTCTTTGCACAGTTACTTTTTGGCAGCCATTCTCTTGTCTTCCTCCTTGAGTACTCCATCATTGACAAGGATATATTTCTTAACCAATTTTCGTCTTGGTTTTCTAGGCTAAGCCACAGCCTCAGAACTTTCTTCAGCTCTGTCCTGATGATCAGCCATACCATCTAGTGCAGCAGCTTCCCTGCTCAAGGTGTTTGGTCTGGTCTCTTCGATAGGTAGATACTCTACGATCGAAGAGACAGGTGGCCTCCTAGTTTTGTGACTGATTTTTTCCTTCTTCAGCAGTTGTGCTATGGTGGCTCTATCTTCATCTGCCTCAGCTTGTTGTTATTTTCTTCTTAGCAACCTCAGAGCCTCAATATCAGAGGACTT
Organism: Panax ginseng; assembly: GCA_020205605.1. Classification (NCBI taxonomy): domain Eukaryota; kingdom Viridiplantae; phylum Streptophyta; class Magnoliopsida; order Apiales; family Araliaceae; genus Panax; species Panax ginseng. The sequence continues at coordinate 104,194,242 of CM035143.1, forward strand.
TATAGGGATGTCAGTGGTAGACCCTTGAGGTTCTTCTACGATCCTAGTCTTTATCTTCCTCTTGCCCTTGCTTTTTCTGATAAGGGCAATGGGTTCTCCCTTGTTGATTTCTTCTTCTTCTGCAGTCTCTTTGACGACTGACATGTTTCCTGGAATCCCTAATTCCTTTAGATCATCAGTTCTTCCACTAGACTCAGTCATCATGCATACATACTCAGATGGATTCCTTTTCCAATTCTCAAACAGTTGTTGGGTCATTCGTCTGTTTGGGTTGATGGACTCTCCTTCATCGTCCCAAATTTTATCACCCAGAGCAGATTGTAAGATGATGCTTATAAATAGCTTGTAGAGCATATTTTGAGATCCTTTTGTCTTCTTCGAGTTTAGAATCCATTTTCCTATCCATTCTAGCAGTAGAGCTCCATAGTTAAGTCAGATCCCACGACTTATATGCGATCATGAGCTTTAGTTTCATTTACGTAATCGTGCCCAAAGGTTCTGCAATATATACACTTCCCAATAATGTCAGCCATAAATTTGTATATCTGAGGAAACTCCTTCTTCTTATATCCTCTGACAGTGGGGGATTTCTTGTGATGCATCTTCTTAAGCCCTACATGGAAATCGATGCCATCTAAGAACCAAAAGCCTTCGGATTTGAAGCTTAAGGCTAGGTTGATGTCCTCGGCCTTTAGCTTGATTTCCATGTCCTTGACTCTCATTGTGAGGACTTCATTTTCGTAGACTCCATTTCTGTAAAACTCCTAACTTTGGGTAGATCAATGTGATAGTACCCAAAGCGTCTTCGAGACCAGCCCTCTTTAACAATGTTAGAATCTTGTGAAATTTGGGTTCAATAGTTTTGAACTCATCGAAGCATAGACTGTATCCAGAGACGACATTGGAGGCTACCATTTCTATTGTTGAAGGGGGTATGGTTATTTGAGCTTTCTTCTGGGTTTAGGGTTTCTGCCTGTAGAGAGGAAGAGAGGAGAGAGATAAGCTTTTTGAACTTCTGATCTCAAAAAGGCGTTTTCAAACTTTGCTTGTAACTTCCCTCTCTTTATTTTATTTAGTGGGGCAGGTATCAAAATCTTCTTGGCTGTGCGATTTTGACCTACGAGGATTGTACTAAATTGCCCTTAGCTCCTTCTAAGCTATTGTGTCCTTAAGGAGGACTACGATCGTTGAGGTAGCCTTTGTGATCGTTGAGTCTGAACTTCATTAGTCGTTTCTGGACTACGATCGTCGAGTCTGTCCAGCAGTCGTCGTGTCTAAACTACGATCTTCGAGTCTGTTCGGATCCTTGTGATGAATTCTTGACTTGGCATTCTTCTTGATATAAGGTAACTCAAGAAGGGCCAACCTCATAGAGTGACTCAAGGGTTAGGTTTCTTCCTGAGGTGCTTATTAGGAGAGATTGCTTTGTTTTGAGCTTTATCAACAGGGGATCCTTCTTTGTTTTGTTGATGGGGCTATGCCATCGTTGAGTCTGCACTACGATCGTTGTCTTTTGTCACTTTAGCTCTACGATCGTGGACTTCCTTTGATCATGTCTATGATTTTGAACATAGCCTTTTGTATCTGTATGGTTAGCACAGACTAGAGCATATATTTCATGGTTGTAAATTAAGCATGCCTAGCTCACATATTAACTTGTTAAACTTGGATTCATCTAGAGGTTTTGTAAAGATATCAACAAGTTGATTTTCTGTAGGGATATATTGTAAAGATATATTTCCATTTTGCACATGATCCCTAATAAAGTGATACCTTATTTCTATATGCTTGGTCCTAGAATGCATGACAGGATTATGAGTAATTGATATTGCCCTTGTGTTATCACAGTGAATGTGTATGGATTTGAATTCAAACTCATAGTCAGCTAGCTGATTTTTCATCCATAGGATCTGAGCACAACAGCTGCCAGCAACAATGTATTCAGCTTCTGCAGTTGAAGTAGATACTGAGTTTTGCTTTTTGCTAAACCAGGACACAAGTCTATTTCCTAGCAATTGACATGTGCCACTTGTACTCTTTATATCTATTTTGCAGCCTGCAAAATCAGTATCTGTGTATCCTGTTAGTTCAAATGAGGACTCCTTGGGGTACCAAAGCCCTAAGTAAGGTGTACCCTTGAGATACCTGAAAATTCTCTTTACAGCAGATAAATGTAATTCTTTAGCCTGAGATCTAGCACATATACATGTTGCAAACATTATGTCTGGTCTACTGGCAGTTAGATATAGAAGAGATCCTATCATACCTCTGTATTGAGTTATATCAACACTTTTACCTTTTTCATCTATGTCAAGTTTGGTTGCAGGAGCAATTGGGGTTTTCATGGGAGAGGCTGATTCCATGCCATACTTCTTGAGTAAGTCTTTGATGTACTTGGCTTGGTTTATGAAGATTCCTTCATCAGTCTGCTTTACTTGCTGTGACACCCCCAAATCCGGGTACTTTGATTCCATGAGATTTGGTGTTCACTGTACAAATATCATCTATCTATCTACCCATAATAAAAGCAAACCATGCAATAGATAGAAATAAAATCTTCCCCTTAAGGGGTTACAACATCCGAATAATAATACAATCCCAGGTTAAGCTAACCTTAAACATCTATGCGGAAACATAAACAATAAGTCTTAAACAACATCAAGTATTAACACATAAATTCAACATCTCATAAATACAAGTCTTCAACATTTGTTAATCTTGCCCTTGCCTTTACTAGTAGAAGGCTCATCGGTTCTTTCGTTCTTAACTGCAATGTTATTATTAAGCAAGAGTGAGCATGATTGCCCACAAATAAAATAATGAAATAACAATGTATAATAACATGCGAGGGAATCAAAGACTTCTGAAATAAAAGCTCAACTTTTGAATCAAGAATGAATAACAAGAATCAAAAGATTTCTGAGGGTCATAAGACCTTGAACTATGTCCTAGGTTATCAAGGGTTATACTTGAAACCTTTAACAGTCATAAGACTATGGACCTTTCTACTCGTACTGAGGGGGATCAACCCTTAGTACCATACTGTGCACAATATCTTAACGCTAACGCATAAGTAAATCCCTTTGCAGGGTTGTTCATCTCAGTTTGACATTCGAGTCCGCACCAAAGGAAGTTTGGTTTGAATAATTCAATAAGGGTTCTGAAATTTAGAATATTCATCAACTATGGACTAGTTGAATCAATAAGGTTCACTAGTCTTATAAGGTTTAACAATATTGATATTCAAATTGAATAATAATCTTGAGAAGTATACAATAGGACAAATATTGTATAACAGATTCATACTTTGAAAAGATAATCAATCTTTAATATAACAATTCCAACTTGAGTAATAGTAATGAGAATTTACTCAAAGTAAATAATAAACTTGAACAATGATAACAAGTAGGGTTAGGAAACTTGCCTTGTGCGTAGATTACACTTTAATTAAACACGTTCCTTGAATTTAATCCTACATACCATTTACATTCACAATACCAGTTAATTATAACTTAACTAATCATCAAACGTTCATTCTTTTTGTCTAACTCGAATTATGACTATACTTAGTCAATTTATCACATTCATTGTCATATAATGAACACTTGACGAATACTAAGCTAACTATTCATTTAATAATTCAGTCCACATGTAATTATGTTATTTACATGCTAAGCATCTTTTTTAATATCTCATTAGACTTCTAACATATCTCTATGTTCTACAAATCAAGTTGTTATCACATTGCTAGACTTGAACATTTAAAAATAATTCATTTCTGGACTTTCTGGAGAGTGGCGATGCGGCGCCATTGTTGTCTCGGTATTTCTATTGTTACATGGCCCGATGGCGCAATGACCAAACTCTTAGCGATCTTGTAGCGGATGTTAAAACCATTTAGACTGGCGTAGCCATGCGGCTGAACAGAAACTATTCTGCAATTCGCAAAAATTGCAGAACACAGCCAAAAACTTCAATTAAATTATTACTACACGAATTTAATCATACCCACATGTTAGAATTCGTATATAATCATTACCCAACATTTATAGAGTGACTTTAACCATTTAAAACACATAATTACATAATTAAAATATGTAAATTTTACTGTTCTTGATGTTCTTGAAGGTTTTGAACATAAATCATGAAAATTAATATTACGGATTCGTTATAACACCGAATCCGTTCATTTAAAGTTTGGTCTCTTCGTATTAACATGCATAATAATATACGAGTGTAAATTTTACGAAATCATTTATGTTTGACACATTAAAGTTACGTATGAGGGCCATATGACCATATAACGTACTCTGTAAATTTTGAAATAACAAGTCATAGTATTATGAAACTTATGATATGGAATCATATACAATAGAGAAACACATTAAAACAACATCTTAACACATATATGTACATAATCCATACTCCTTCCAATTTACAGAGACTTTACAGAACTTTTGAAAGCCATTTTCATGAAAACTTAACAACGTAAATTGAAACTTTGGGGAGGAGAAGATTACCCTTAAAACAATTTCTCTGACTTTCACGTACTTCTAAAATACCACAATAATTCACATTGCTTCTCTCTATTTCACTGAAATTCTCTCTGACTTCTCTCTATGTTAACTCATAAAATAATGCGGCTTCTCAATAAGACTGAATAATAAAGAAGGATGCGTACGTGAGTGGAGGTCAGTTACCCATCATGGGTTAACTGCTATAACTCCCTTTAAGCCCTTGTTTGGCTAGCAACATGAATAATTCTTCTAATTATTTTAATTAATCATTTATACTATAGTTTTAAATCATGCCACACCCTTACACAATAAATCAAATATTTAATTTAATTTAATTTAAATAAAATATAATAATTTCTCATAAATTCACTTAGTCACATAATTAAATTTCTCATTAATAAATAATATCAAATTATTAACTCTTTAATTAATAATTAAATTAATTAAAATACCAATAGGCTTATTAAATATTTCTTTTAATATCATAAGCTCACATAATTACATACATCGAATAATCAAATTCTCCACATTAATTTAATAAATGTAACACATGTAATTAAATTAATCTACCATAATTGCATCAATTAATTATTTTATCTAATAATTAAATCATCGAAAATATTTATTTACTTCAATAAATATTTAGAATTAAATTATAAAAATCTCATTCGTCACACTTGCAGTCCAAGGAAGAAATTCAGCTCACCCATTATGCTTATTTCAAACTTGCTCTGAATTAGCTTGCAGAATCTCTTGCATAACTTTTCGTCAGTAGAGCCAAAAATAATATCATCAACATATATTTGAACCAATAAGACTTTGTCTTTATGCTTTCTAAGAAATAATGTGGTATCTACTCTACCTCTAGTGAACCCATTTTCAATAAGGAAGTTAGTCAGTGTTTCATACCATGCTCTAGGTGCTTGTTTAAGACCATATAAGGCTTTGTCTAATCAATAAACATAATTGGAAAGAGATGGATTGATGAAACTTGGAGGTTGCTCTACATAGACTTCTTCTTGGAGTTCTCCATTCAAGAATGTACTTTTGACATCCATCTGGAAGACCTTGAACTTCATGTGAGAAACAAAGGAAAAGAATATTCTGATGGCTTCTAGTCTGGCAACTGGTGCAAATGTCTCATCATAATCAATGCCTTCTTCCTGAGAGTAACCCTTGGCCACCAGTCTTTCCTTATTTCTGGTTATTACTCCATCTTCATCCATCTTGTTTCTGAAGACCCACTTGGTTCCAATGATAGGATGACTCTTTGGTCTTGGTACCAATCTCCATACTTTATTTCGTTCAAATTGGTTGAGTTCTTCCTGTATGGCTTCTATCCAACTGGAGTCTTCCATAGCATCCTCTATCTTCTTTGGTTCCATTTGTGACAGGAAGCTTAGATAAAAGCATTCATTCTGGGTGGCAGCTCTTGTTTTGACTTTTGCACTCGGATCTCCAATAATTAGATCTTGAGTGTGATCTCTAGCCCATCTGTTTCTGGTTGGGACATCTATCCTGATGCCTTCTTGTCTTAAATCTTCAAGATCTATTTCCTCTTCTTGGTGTGGAGGTTTGTTCTCTTGCATAGGCCTCTCTATGATCTCATTTTCTTGCTCAACGATTTCACTATCTGGCACTACGATCGTAGTGTTGAGCTTGATGACTTCATTCGTAGTGTCTGCACTGTCGATCATAGTGTCTTGAAGCACTGTTTTGTCTAAGTCTGTTTCATCAAAGATGATGTGAATCGAGACTTCAACACTCAGCGTCTTCTTGTTGAACACTCTGTAGGCCTTGTTGTCTGTGGCATATCCAAGAAAGATTCCTTCGTCTGACTTGGGTTGACATTTAGTCAAGTACTGCTTTCCATTATTGAGAATGTAGCATGCACAACCGAATACATGAAAGTAGTTGGCACTTGGCTTTCTTCCTTTCCATAGTTCGTAGTGTGTCTTCTTGATCGTAGAGTGTATCAGTGATCTGTTCTGCGTGTAGCATGCAGTGTTGATGGCTTCTTCTCAGAAGTATTAAGGTAGATGGTGTAGGGTTTTCGGCACAAAAACGCAATGGAAATATAAAATAATCAAAGCAATTTCCGAAACCCAAAACAGGATCCATGCAAAATAGAAATTAATTCAGTGGTTTAGATATTATACCGATTATGAAAGCTAGAAACGATGCGGTCGAATCTCCAACGCAATCCAACGGAACAACGTCTCTATGGTATCCACATGAACACCCCATGAACCGTAAATGCGATCTGCGGTAAAAAGGCTGAAATCAAGTACTAGCCACCAAGGATGAGGATTTTCGAAACTGTTTTCTTTAGTCACTCTCTAAGAGCGGCTAGGGTTTTAGGTTATGATTAACTTCCCAAATACGCTGATATATCATATATATATCAGTAAATCGGAATTAATCAAAACCCTAATCTCATTAAAATAAAATCCAAATTTATATATATATCTTAACTAAGTCTTAATTAATATACCTATATATAAATTATCCTATTAATTTAAATTCCTAATATAAATACTATCAATCATATTGATATACTTAAATCTTTACAATTTAAATTAATTCCATTTTTAATTACGTTCTATGTGTGACCCTTATAGGTTATTATTACGTTGGCAATAATTTTAAAATCATATTATAAAATTATAAATGTTGGAGCGCATCTAGTAATGCATCACTGCTACCCAAGTAATAATAAGATCGATGATTCGATGTAACCTTTTCGTGACCAATGTTTCAATGTAATTTAATCCTTTTAACCTTAATATCCTAGATTAAACTCGAGTCATGAAATGTGTCATACTCTTCATAATTTAATCTGAGTTTTTCTTGATCAATGAGTAGACTAAATGAAACAAATCACTATTTGAGCATGGCCATGCATTTCATAGTCCTACTCAATCAAGAGTTGACGCCCCCAAAATTAGGTATACATCACCCATCTTGGGTCGCCAGATACATGGTACAGAATTCAAATACAACTTACTAATACAACTGTCGTGTACAATACGACAAAACATAAACTGTAAGTTTGAATACAATTATTGTCTACTAGAGATTATACAAAGTCAAAAGGAGTCCTCATTACAATTATTATCACACTATTTCACAAAATAGTAAGGACTACTAATGCTATCCTCTGGACCATCACTCCGTTTCCCAACTCGTCCCACCTATATTCTCATTTCCTAAAGAGAACAGTGAAAGAAAGGGTGAGCTCAACTAGCCCAACAAGAAAAATATTATGACTAAGATAATGCAAAATAAATTATCATTAGCCTCCAACAATGTTAAACTGATAAAATATAATAGACATCAAGTTTAATTGCAGCGGAACAAGCAATCCATTAAGTCAAGTAGAAAATAAAATCTACTATCTTTTATGATTAAAAAGGTTTTTCATCACTTTTATCGCTGAGACTCAACTCAATAAATAATCCACATCATTAAATCATCCCTGCACTACATGCCAAGGATATTCTTTAGTATCACGACCACGAATTATCCATGCACTACGGGCCAAAGATAATCGTGTTTTCATCAATGGTCCTGATCATGCCATAAAACAATTCATCTTTGCACCCTTGGCCGAAGAGAATCCATATCCATAATCATACCAAAAACTGTCCATCAATGCACTACGGGCCAATGAGGACTTTTAATTTTCACATCATTTATAACATTACGGTCATGATTATACCAAATAATCCCTGGCCATAATCATACCAAGTCCATCTATGCACTACAGGCCACAGATGACTTTCAATAAAAATAAACATGAGGATGATGACAATGATATAAGAATTCAATTAAACAAGTTCAAGAATTAATTTGTCCAGGAACCAATAACGTCCAAATTGTCAACATGATACTACTTTGGAGAGTAAAATTCAAGAATGGTCAGAAGAATATTTCCATGAAAAGATACTGGATGAAACGCAAATATCAAGGATATTCCACTAATTTCATGGAGTATAGAAGTTAAAATTTTAATCAACTGAGTATAATACCAAATGGAATAACAAAAGAAATCACCATGCATGCGGTACTTAAGCATGACAAAGTTATTCCAATGTAATAATAATAACGGAACCAGTCGTGAAATTCACACCGGCACGATGTTCCAATGTAATAATAAATGCGGAATAATAAATGATGGAACTAGGTCCCATGATAAGACATGCATGTGATATTCCGGCGTAATAATAAAGATGAAATAATAAAATGGAACCAGTCCGGCGTATAAAGCAGATGTGATATTCCGACAAGACAAAATAATAGAAGAATGTCACCAAGTATAGGGTAGCTCAGCGTATTATCTGAGTTATTCCAACAAAACAATAAAGAAATGGAATAATGAAGTTCTCTTCTTGAATACAAAAGAATAATATCCCTTACCGTAAAAATAATACTTGATATAAGATTACTTTGTAGCGAAAACTTTTCTTCTATCTCTCTATAGTCTCTCTCTATAGTTTCTCTCTCTGGAGTTCAGTGAATTCGTAAGAAAATAATGAAGGAATGAGTTTCTATTTATAGGAAAATGGAATGCTTAGTAACTAATCCATGAACGGTCCATATTTAAAGAAAAATCTTTTAAATAAAATATAATATATTCTATTTATATAAAAAGATTTTTACTATGCAAACATTAATGCGCACTATATACAAACACTATGCATAATAAAATATAATATATTCTATTTATAGAATAATTTTAATAAAGTATTCGCATTTTATATAAAAAGATTTTACTATTCAAAATACTATGCATAATAGAATATAATATATTCTATTTATAGAATAACTTTAATAAAGTATTCTCATTTTATAAAAAAGATGTTTCTATTTTATTACGTGAATAAAACAAAACTTCTAAATCAACAATAATTGAATCAAATAATGTGAGATACTATGCAACAACTATTGTAGCAATAATTGAACAAAACCGAAAGTGACTTCTCACATAAATATCAATAATCAATACCGTAAAGCTACTATACAACAACGCCAGACATCAGATTTTTTTGCTACCGAAAGTAGTTCAACAATGATCAATGGTAAAACTTCCGCCATTATTTTCAATAAAATATTTTTGTCGCTTTCTCAATCCGATGAATAATTCCATCAGGGGGTCCACTAATGATTGTGCCGTCGTCATTTAATATTTTCTCTCGCTTAAAATGAATATTCCCAGGCCAATCGAATACAATATGACAACTTGCATACTTTTGCAAAATTTATAAATATTACCAACAACTATAACATTATCTCAAATTCACACCATAATATAAAAAAATTATTTCGAGAAAATTAATTCTTTATTCATAAAATCTGGGGTTTCACAATCTCCCCTCCTTATGGAATTTTGCCCTCGAAATTTACGTATATACCTGGTATGCCGAACATGTGAGGATACCTTGACTTCACTTCAAATTCTAACTCTTGAGGTATAACCTTTGTGCGTCGAATATGATCCTTCTTATCCAAGATGTTAACACGTATCTCTTCATACGTTAAATCTTCTGCTATCTCATCCGGTTCTAAATTAATAATGTGGTTCGGGTCGTCCACATATTTACGTAACATTGATATGTTCAAAAGGTTATGAACACGCAACATATATGGCAGTAAAACGAGTCTATAAGCCACAACTCCTACTTAATCGAGGATTTCAAATGGGCCAATTAAATCGAGGGTTGAAATTTCCTCTCTTCGTCGATTCTTGCTTCTAGAATAACGCCCTCTTGAACCTTCTTCTTCACTTTCATCAGCTCCGGGTGTGTAGCTTGAGCGACTTTAACTTTATCGATTAAAGTCGATTCTACTCGTATATTCGTTATATGTGGGTCCCTATAGTCTTTCACTCTTTCTTCATCATGTGTAAGTTATACAAAATGAGTCTTTGTTTTAACAACATCGCACTCGTAAATGCATACGATCTTCTACTCAACACGTCATCTACCACGTTTGCTCTTCCACGATGATATTGAATAGTACGATCGTAATCTTCAACAGCTCGAGTCAACGTCTTTGGCGCATGTTACGTTCATTTTAGTTGAAGAAATACTTGAGGGTTTAAGAAATGGGTTTTGTACTGGTGTCAATACAAAATTCGATTTCACGCTCTGGGGTAGGCTAAGAAGTCTTCAGGAATACGTCAAGAGATTTATTAATGATAGAAATATCATTCAAAACCGTTACTCTCGTCCAATACTTGGATAGTACATCACATTGATACCAACTGTGACTTCTATCCCTTAACCTAAATAGCACCTCACAATGATACCTATCAACTTGTCATCGTCATTCACGACGTCGCCTATAGAAAGTCTGGCTTCGGTGCATTCCACACAAGGAAGTCATCAACAAAAGGATTGGGGCTCTTTACTTATGGCTTGATATGACAATGATTGAATTTAGTGGTTTGGTTGCTTGAATTCGCATAATAGGTTGGTTAGGAATATGAAAGCTAACAACCTTACGAAAAACATGATGAGTAGTTAACCAATCGTTTAAAAAAACCACATCAAAGGCAAGTATTTTCAAAGAGATAAGATCGACAGGTAACGTGAAAGTGTCGATTTGAATCAAACAAGATTTATAAATAGTGGAGGTAATGAAGGTTTCTCCCAATGGAGTTTCAATAGATAAATCAAAGTTTAACTTCTCCGGAGTTAAGTACAAACATTGAACACAACTAGGTGAAATAAAAGAGTGAGTAGAACCGGTATCTAACACGGTATAGACTTCGTAAGAGCTTATGATTAACTTACCCGTGATAATTTTATTTAGGTTCCTCGTCACGAGAAAAAAAAACGCTTTCTCTTAAACTATCGGCTTTGGCTTGTCTGGGACATCCTTTGGCATCACTATCCCGGTTGGACTTGACTTCACCATACGACAAAATCGAGCTAGGTGACCTTCTCTTCTGCAATTAAAACACGCTTTGGATTGTTGCGTACAGTTTGGACGGATGTGTCCCTCTTGTCGCATTTGAAATATACTGACCGATGGGCGTTCTTCTTCCTTTGAAACGGTGTCTGGTCGCGTCTTCACGTCATTGTTGAACCTTCTCTTCTTAAAATGTCCATTCTTATTATCTTGGCCATGATTACGGCCAAAATGGTTACCATTCTTGGCATGATAATATCCCCACGATGGTTATCGTTGTTCGGATGACCATTGCCACCCACCTATGATTATTATCGTGTTGTTGGTCGTTGCCTTTTGGTTGTGCTGACTCATTATCGCACTCAAATAACTGAGCCCTATTCACAACATCTGAATATAAACAAAGTTTGTGAGAAATGAGGTATTGACGTATATCGGGTTTTAAACCTCGCAAAAACATTCGCGTCATTCGCTCCTCATTATCGACCAAATGGGATGCAAACCAGGATAACTCCGCAAACTTAGCCTCGTCTCATGCGACCTTTGTCATATTGTTTTGCTCCAGCTTGATGAATTCTACCTCCTTCATGTTACGAAATACTTTCAGGAAAGTACTTGTCATTGAATAATTCTTGGAACTTCTCCCAAGACATCTTTTGTGCGTCAAGCTGGGTACGTTTTACAGATTCCCACCAATGATCTCCTTCTTCATGCAATATAAAGGTGGCGAATGGAACCTTTTGCTCCTCTCTCGAGCATTCCAAGACATCAAATATCTTGGTAATCTGCTTTATCCATGTCTCCGCCTTAAGTGGTTCTCGCTTTCCCAAAAACTCCTATGGTCCCAGCCTTGAATCGCTTAGCGGTGGCCGTCCCGAGAGTTATCGATATTTCTACCGCATTTTGGATAGGAGCGCCTTCACTGTCATTGTTGCATGAATTGAATAAAGCCTCGACCATCCCATCATTCACCATTTCATCCGGTGTTATTGTTTTCATGAGGAGTATTGTCCTCTGCAGTTTGCACATTATCCTCGATTATTGATCTGTGGAGACTTAACGGTCTCCTGTGCTCCATTGATAATCTCAACATTCTCGGATGCCATTTACAAACACTGCCACAAAACAAGGGTTAATTAACATATCACATATTATCCCTATACTTTGACCGACCAATTAAATACTAAATAAACTTAGGTAGGTCATACTAGCGAAGGAATTCCCCGTCTCTCCCCTCCTAGTTCTTATCTCACATCTTAGCCAGGAATCATATCCCTAAGCTTTGATACCAACTGTGACGCCCCCAAAATTAGGTATACATCACCTATCTTGGGTCGCTAGATACATGGTACAGAATTCAAATACAACTTACTAATACAACTGTCGTGTACAATACGACAAAACATAAACTATGAGTTTGAATACAATTATTGTCTACTAGAGATTATACAAAGTCAAAAGGAGTCCTCATTACAATTATTATCACACTATTTCATAAAATAGTGAGGACTACTAATGCTATCCTCTGGACCATCACTCCGTTTCCCCACTCGTCCCAGCTATATTCTCATTTCCTGAAGAGAACAGTGAAAAAAAGAGTGAGCTCAACTAGCCCAGGAAAATATTATGACTAAGATAATGCAAAATAAATTATCATTAGCCTCCAATAATGTTAAACTGATAAAATACAATAGACATCAAGTTTAACTGCAGCGGAACAAGCAATCCATTAAAAGCGTCAAGTAAAAAATAAAATCTACTTTCTTTTATAATTAAAAAGGTTTTTCATAACTTTTATCGCTGAGACTCAGCTCAATAAATAATCCACATCATTAAATCATCCCTGCACTACAGGCCAAGGATATTCTTTAGTATCACGACCACGAATTATCCATGCACTACGCCCAAAGATAATCGTGTTTTCATCAATGGTCCCGATCATGCCATAAAACAATTCATCTTTGCCCTCGGTCAAGAGAATCCATATCCATAATCATACCAAAAATCGTCCATCAATGCACTCACGGGCCAATGAGGACTTTTAATTTTCACATCATTTATAACATTACGGTCATGATTATTATACCGAATAATCCTCGGTCATAATCATACCAAGTCCATCTATGCACTATGAAAATACGATGATGACTTTCAATAAAAATAAACATGAGGATGATGACAATGATATAAGAATTCAATTAAACAAGTTCAAGAATTAATTTGTCCAGAACCAATAACGTCCAAATTGTCAACATGATACTACTTTGGAGAGTAAAATTCAAGAATGGTCGGAAGAATATTTCCATGAAAAGATCTTTGGATGAAACGCAAATATCAAGGATATTCCACTAATTTCATGGAGTATAGAAGTTAAAATTTTAATCAACTGAGTATAATACCAAATGGAATAACAAAAGAAATCACCATGCATGCGGTATTTAGCATGTACAGTTATTCCAATGTAATAATAATAACGGAACCGGTCGGTGAAATTCACACCACACGATGGTCCAACAGATAATAAATGCGGAATAATAAATGATGGAACCAGTCCAACAGATATAACATGTATGGATATTCCGGCGTAATAATAAAGACGAAATAATAAAAAATGGAACCAGTGTCCTAAGTATAAAGATGAGCGGGATATTACGACAAGACAAAATAATAGAAGAATGTCACCAAGTATAGGGTAGCCCGCGTATACAGGTTATTCCAACAAAACAATAAAGAAATGGAATAACAGAAGTTCTCTTCTTGAATACAAAAGAATAATATCCCTTACCGTAAAATAATACTTGATATAAGAGTAGTGAAGTAGCAGAAAACTTTTCTTCTATCTCTCTATAGTCTCTCTCTCTAGAATTCAGTGAATTCGCAAGAAAATAATGAAGGAATGAGCTTCTATTTATAGGAAAATGGAATTCATAGTAACTAATCCATGAACGGTCCATATTTAAAGAAAAATCTTTTAAATAAAATATAATATATTTTATTTATATAAAAAGAATTTTACTATGCAAACACTATGCGGGCACTATGCAAATACTAAGCATAATAAAATATAATATATTCTATTTATAGAATAACTTTAATAAAGTATTCTGTTTTATATAAAAAGATTTTACTATACAAAACACTATGCATAATAGAATATAATATATTCTATTTATAGAATAACTTTAATAAAGTATTCTGTTTTATATAAAAAGATGTTTCTATTTTATTACGTGGATAAAACAAAACTTCTAAATCAACAATAATTGAATCAAATAATGTGAGATACTATGCAGCAACTATTGTAGCAATAATTGAACAAAACTGAGTGTCTTCTCACATAAATATCAATAATCAATAGCGTGTGCTACTATGCAACAACGCGTATTATTGTACTTTTACTATCGAGTAGTTCAACAGTATCAACGGTAAAACTTCCGCCGTTATTTTCAATAAAATATTTTTGTCGCTTTTCTCAATCCGACAATAATTCCATTAGGTCCACCAATGATTGTGCCAGCCGCATTTAATATTTCCCATTTAAAACGAATATTCCCCGACCAATCGAATATAATATGACAACTTGCATACTTTGCAAAATTTATAAATATTACCCACAACTATAACATTATCTCAAATTCACATCATAATATAAAAAAATTATTTCGAGAAAATTAATTCTTTATTCATAAAATCTGGGGTTTCACAAAGAGTCCTATGGATATCACCCCTAATATATAGGATGGTTAAATTCCATCTAGATCACTCATAATCCTCACACGATTCATGATGTACCCAATAATCACCTTTATAGTCCACCCTATTAAAGGTGACATTTGATGATATCAAAGTACATAAATTCCGTGTAGAGAAATATAGTGATTTCGTGTCGAGAGGACCATTACATCATTGTCACTATGAGAATTGCTAATGACACTTCGCATAATGCTCCACATAAAATTCTCATGGTGGTCCATCCGAAGACATCGTTCTTCAACATGTACCTATGCATTGACTTAATATCTCATATATTTATGACCAATGAGATTTTGTCATCAGCCAATCCACATACTAGTCTTAATGCATCAATGTTGTCCCATCAACAATGATACTCGACTAGGGACATTTAAAAACAATGATACTAATTGTAATTATATAATCTCACATTTAAGTCACATACTTGAAACTATATAATTTGTATCGATATTCTAAGGATTTTTATTATGTTAACATTTATATAACGCAGTAAATAAAACCATAATAAAATCATTCATTTATTCAATCAAATATAATATCAAAATGTTAAGCAATTATATTAAATAATTGGCCTCTAGGGCATAAACTCTAACATATGGGCTGCTGCTAGTAACGTTCTTCCAGCTTCTATCAAAGTTTTGTTCTTTCTTTCAGCTACTCCATTTTGTTGAGGAGTTCGTGGAGCTGAGAATTTATGACGGATGCCATTGTCTGTGCAGAACTGGTCCATTTCTGAGAAGTCAAATTCTCTGCCATGATCACTCCTTATAGCCTTGATTTTCTCTCCTTTCTCGTTCATCACTAGCCTGAACATCTTGATCAGTTGGGAGCTAGTTTTATCCTTTGAGGTTAGAAAGAACACCCATGTGAACCTGGTGTAATCGTCGACTATAACAAGTGAGTATCTTTTCCCTCCGAGACTTGTAGTTGGAATTGGCCCGAATAGATCCATGTGCAGCAACTGCAGGGGCTTGTCAATTGAATTAGCAGTTTTGCTCTTGAATGAGCTTCTGGTCTGCTTTCCAAGCTGACAGGCATTGCATGGCCTTTCTTTCATGAAATTGAACTTGGGTAGGCCTGCAACAAGATCTTTTGAGGCCAACTTGGACATGCTTTTTAAGTTTAAATGAGACAATCGTCTATGTCATAGCCAGCTCATTTCGTCAGATGCTTTAGCCAGAAAGCATATTGTTTCATCTGAGCTTCGCTGTCCAAGATTCACTGTATAGACATTTCCTTCTCTTGTTCCGGTTAGCTTTACAGCAGATATCTTCAAATCTCTGACTTGACACTGGTTGTTGAGGAATGTTACTTGATGACCCTTGTTGCAGAGTTGGCTAATGCTTAGAAGATTGTGTTGTAGTCCTTGTAAATAGGCCACTCTACTGAAGGACACTGCTCCATTTCCAGCTGAGCCATATCCTCTTGTCTTTCCAGAGCCATTGTCTCCAAAGATAACTGAGGGACCTTCCTTTTTTATGTAGTTAGACAAAAGGGCTTTGTTCCCAGTCATGTGCCTTGAGCATCCACTGTCTAGATACTAGGTCGTGATCGTGGAGCTCTTTTCCTGTGGTAACATCAAACCTTCATTTTGGTGCCCATATTTGCATGGGTCCTATTTTGTTAGTACCCATGGGGACCCAAATCTGTTTGATCTTGGGTCTCACATGCATGGAATTATAATAGCACTTTGCAGCCTTATGACCAATTTTGTAGCATACAAAACATTTAATATGATGCATGCTTGTGTGTGTGTGAGAATTCATTCTCCATTTGGACTTTTGTGGTTCTTTAGTCATTCTCCTGTTAACCTGATTTTCCTTCTTCCATATGTCCTTGGGTTTCATGAATTGTGAGGACTATATGTGACACCCCCAAATCCCAGTACTTCATTACCTCAAGATTTGGTGTTCACGTAATCAAAATATTCATATCTAACTACCCAATCATAATAAATTGAATAATAAAACATGCTCATACTTGATTACTTTAATAAAAATATTATCTCCCAGGTTATCTAACCTTTAAACATCATATAAGTGCGGAAATAAAATTATTACATCACATCATTGATAAAAGTCTATCATTATAACAATAAAGTAAAATTACAAGTCTTCATCACTTGTACATTTTTCTATTTCCTTTGCTAGTTGTAGGTTTATCTACCTTCTCAACCATAGCTGCAATAAGTGTATAATTATGCAAGAATGAGCAAACAAGGCTCACTTGAAATAAGAATAAATATCTTTACAGCATTTGCCAAATAATGGGCTCAATAGAACTGAATGATATGTTCTATTAACATTACAACATTTGCCAAATCATAGGCTCAATAAAACTGAATGATATGTTCTATTAACATTCTTAAACATACTACTGAGGGTCTAATGACCACGAACCATGTCCACAGTTATATGTAATCTTTCAACTTTAACTTTAATGTATCATATGACTATAAGGACTCCACGCATTTTAGGGGTATCAATCCTTCGTAAATACAATGTATTGTGCACAACCATTTCAACGCTAAGCGTAAACCCCTAAACATAGGTTGTTCATCTCAGTATTTAGAGTACAAGTCCGCACCAAAGAAAGTTTGGTTTGGACAAGCTTTCAAGGGTAATTGAATTTTAATGATCGTCAACTAGGGAACTAGTTGAATCAACAATGCTTGATAACACAATTGTTGTTTAATAACAACATAACTTAGAACATTTGAGAATCATAAATGAACTGATTATACATAACAAACTCATGCTTGAAATAACTATAGAGCATAAGCATTCAATAAAATGAATAAAATGGTTAACCTTTGATTGAACAATAAAATAAGCTAAGGTTCGAGTCTTATAATCATTAGAAATGAAATTCCTGAACTACATTTAACGGATAGCAAGTTGGAAACTAAAAACTTGCCCAACAAGGTATTAACGCATGCAAAGAATTAAGACAATTCAATAATAGAGACGAGAGTTCAAAAACTACGTTCATTATACAATAATAGAACTTAAGAAACTTACTTAACTGTAAACAAGTTAGAATGAATCAATCAACTAAGAATTTCCAATAGCATTAGAGTTAGAGTTTGCTCGAATGAATTTTAGGAACAATTGACTTATTCTATAATAGTTAGGATAAAAAAACTTGCTCAATCAAAAGAATGAAGTTACACAATATAATAATAGAACTAACTCAACGAAAGTGTAGAGTTAGAAAACTTGCTCAATGTAAAAAGAAAGTTTATAAACTTGCCTCGAGCGTAAGCTACAATGTTAAACTCACGTTCACCTACACATTGGTTTAGAATCACATTGTCTATTAGATATGCTAACATACCATAACATATACATTTCTAGCTAAGCTTATCATCTTAGCACAAGTCTTATGCTACTATATATATTTCATAATTCCCAAGTGTTAACATCACAACACCTATCTAACATTCATTGTATAAACTAAGTTATCACATAATGCGTTCGTAACCTATTAATCTCTTTTACAACTTTGAATTCATAATCCATATAACACAACTTTGTTTTTGTTGGGCTTCGGCACAGAAACGCACAGCGGAAATTAAAATTTTAAAGCAATTTCCGAAACCCTAAAACAGGATCCATGCGAAAAATCAATTAATTCAGAGGTTTAGAGATTATACCAGATATAAAAAATGAGAATCCGAAACCAACTACGCCTCGAATCTCCAACGCAATACAAAACCGATCATGCTTCTCACGGTATCCACATTTAACGCCAGCATTGCGAATCCGTCGAACGATTCTGCAATAAGAAGGACTTGCGGTACTAGCCACCAAAAGGAATGGATTTTCTGAAACTGTTTTCTCTCTAGTCTCTCTCTAAGAGCGGCTAGGGTTTTTCAATTATGATATAACCCTAAGTAGCTGCTATATATCATATATATAGTAGTTAAAAGGAATTAATCAAATCAAAAACCTAATTTCATAAAATCCGAATTTATATATATATATATATATATATATATATATATATCTTAATTAAGTCTTACTTAATTAATATACATATATACAAATTATCCTTTTAATTTAAATTCGTGATTTAAATACTATTAATTATATTAATATATTTAAATCCTTAAAATTTAAATTAATTCCCTTTTAAATAATGTTCTATGTGTGTGACCTTATAGGTTATTATTACGTTGGCAATAATTTTAAAATCATATTATAAAATTATAAACAGTGAGCGGCATCTAGTAATGCATCACTGCTACCCAAGTAATAATAAGATCGATGATTCGATGCAACCTTTTCGTGACCAATGTTTTAATGTAATTTAATCCTTTTAACCTTAATATCCTAGATTAAACTCGAGTCATGGAATGTGTCATATTCTTCATAATTTAATTTGAGTTTTCTTGATCAATGAGTAGACTATATGAAACAAATCACTATTTGAGCATGACCATGCATTTCATAGTCCTACTCAATCAAGAGGCCTATGGATATCACCTATAATATATAGAATGGTTAAATTTCATCTAGATCACTCATATTTCTCACACAATTAATGATGAACCCAATAATCACCTTTATAGTCCACCCTATTAAAGGTGACATTTGATGATATCAAAGTACATAAATTTTCGTGTAGTAATATAGCGATTTCAGGTCGGAGGACCATTACATCATTGTCACTATGAGAATTGCTAATGACACTTTGCATAATGCTCCATATAGAATTCTCATGGTGGGTCTGTCCAGTACATCATTCTCTAACATGTACCTATGCATTGACTTAATATCTCATATATTTATGACCAATGAGATTTGGTCATCAATCGATCCACATACTAGTCTCAATGCATCATTGTTGTCCCATCAAACAATGATACTCGATTAGGACATTTAAGAACACCGATACTAATGGTAATATATAATCTCATGTTCAAGTCACATACTTGAAACTATATAATTTGTATCACTATTCTAAGGAATTTTATTATGTTAACAATTATATTACGCAAAGAATAAAACCATAATAAAATCATATATTTATTCAATCAAATATAATATCAAAACGTTAAGCAATTATATCAAATAATTGGCCTCTAGGGCATAAACTCTAACAGTTTTAGCCTTGTTGTTACATGTTGGATACATTACCATAACCTTTAGTTAAGCTACAAAGAACGACCAAAGTCTGCAGAATTAGCAGAGTTCAGTGTCTGGAAATGGGCACTGGCGCGGCCGCGCTAGTTTTATATCGGGATCGCTATCCATCATATGCAGTACCTTGGCGCCGCCGCTAAAGGGTCACAGCGATGCGAGACGTCATGTAACTTAGTTTTTACAGATAGAGCTTCAACACTTTTCTTAAGCCAACTAACACGAATTTTACCCACCAAACAGTGATAATAACACGTAAGATAAATATAATAGTATCATAAACATGTTTGCTAACATTTACAACCACTTAGCATAATTTATCAACAACTAAAACTATTTTAATTTCTCAATCTTCACGTTTTTAATAAAAACTCAATTTTCTTGACATTCATCCTAAAAATCATCACTGTGAATTCAATACATGTCCAAATCATCTCATTCAAACTACGTTATGCTCGTATGTCAATGAACTAATATATACAAGCTTCAATTTATACTTTAACATAAGAATTGACCATCTAAATTGGTACTTACCTAAGACATACAAAAAAAATACATATAATGTCAAATTTTCTTCCTACTGTCAAACGAATTTAGCATGCGATTTCCTTGATTGAACATACTCTCTGGCATCATAAACATGTATAATCACAATTACCAACTATATAGCAATACTCCGAAGAGATGAAATTTACAGAACATGCAATTTTTGCCGTGAAACCCATATATGCATATATAATATCAAAGTTGTGAACATACCTTCAAGTTAGCTTGCACAATCTTGCAATTGCAAACAATTTCTCAGGTTTTACTCTCAAATTCTCTCAATTTTCTTTGTACTTCTCTGTAACCCTCCTTCTCAGACTCTTCTTAGTTTAAGCCAATTACCAAGTCACGTAGTCTAGCTAACACTTAAGCGCAAAGAAACAAAACTGATAACTTAATACTACTAATTGCAAAATCAGTTACTAACGTATATAATATAAATATATTATATTTATTATTTTATTTTATTTATTTTATTTAATTTAAGAGAATAGAAATCCCAAAAGCCATAAGACTTGTTTTGCAAAAACCCTTTAAATATTAAAGAATTAATATATTAAGCCTTGTTTGACAAAAAACTAAATTAAACTACTTTAATTTATTTTAATAACTCCTTATAATATAGTTATTTGTCGCACTATATTTAATTAAGTTTTCATATTTAATTTAATTAATTCAAATCACAATTAATTAAATAAATCCTTTAATCACATAACACAATACAAATAATTAATCATTAAATTGAAATATCAATATAATAATAATTTCCTTAATTCATCAACTATTTATTTAACAAATAATTCTCCAAATTAAATCAATTAAACAAATATTTATTCAATGATAAAAACATCCATTAAATATTTATATAATTCAAAAAATATTTAATATTACATTTAAAATTCTGGAATGTTACAGTGTACCTTACCTCTACTGTACCTTCCCAGTTGATTCGTAGAGTTGGTCTTACTCGACTCTACGATCCTTCGAGGTTGGTGAGGAGAGGATGGGTTACTCTTTTCTTTTCTGAAACCCAGGCCAGTGTGAGATCCGTTACTCCTTGGAGTATGGATTGATTCAGTAGAACAGGGTTGGGCTAGTTCTTCCTTCTGTGAGGATTTCATATATGTAATGCCTATATTAAAACTTGAGGCATTACTAGTGCTAGTTTCCTTTAATTTTTCCACACATGGCTTTGAGGTGGATTTCCCAAAGCCTAAGCCTGTTCTGTCAAATTCACTTCTTTGACTAGAAAACAGGGAGTCCATGGATGATGATGATTTGTTCCATTTAAAGATAGTCTTTTCTAGTTCCTCAATTTTAGAGGTTAGATTGGACTCTCTTTGTGCACTGAGCTCATTGGTCTGTTTTAAGATCTCATTCTCAGCCTTAAGCTTGGAGAGAAAGTTAGTACTTAGAAGAGCTGTTTCTAGCTCTTCTTGAACTTTCTTTTTCTCCTCTTGAAGAAGTGTGTAATTTTTCGACAAAACTCTGAACCACTTCATGTATTGATGCAGATCAGTTGTTATGCCATGTAGTGCAGTTCTCAAATCATTAATGTCTACATCAGGTGAGTTGAAGTCAAATACCTCATCGATACTTACTTCTTGTATGTTGGAGTTCAGTTTGTCCTTTACATGTTTGGCCATTAAGCACAGGTTAGCCATTTGAGGATCTTCATCATCTCCAGATTCGGGAGTTGAGTCATTGTCTGAATCACTCCACGATCCTCCAGCTACAAGGCCTTTGTCTCTCTTCTGAGGCCTTTTGTTGCCTTTGTATTCCTTCTTTGCATGTGACTTCTTCTTTAGTTCTTCTTTGAGAAGTTTGGTGCAGTTGGCAATGAAATGGCCAGGCTTCTTGCAGTTGTAGCATAGATCATTCATTTTCTCCTGGCTGCTGTAGTTGCTGACCTTTTTTGGCTTGCTATTTTTTCCTTGACGCATAAACCTCTTCTTAGTCTTCTTACCAGCATTGCAAAGTCCTCATCATCGTCTTCATCATAGTCAGAGTCAATTTCAGTGTTGACCTTTGAGGTACTTTTAGTTTCTTTGAGAGCAACACCCTTATCATTCTTTCTTCCTTCTGATAGGGTTTCAACTCGTTGAGTCAGCTCCAGTTTATATGTTAGAAGGTTGCCATATAGCTGTTGAACTGTCATCTCATGGAGATTCTTTGACTCTCTAATAGCAGTGGTTTTGGCATCCCACCTACTTGGTAGGGCTCTCATGAATTTTATGATTAGATCTTTGTTTGGATAGATCTTCCCATAGGCTTGTAGAGAGTTGAGCAGAACATTGAATCTCTCATAAGTGGCAATGACGTTTTCTCCTTGAACATGAGCGAACATTTCATACTGATGTGTCAGGAGAGATTGTTTGTTTTCTCTTACTTCTTCTGTTCCTTCGTGCATGATGAGTAGTGCTTCCCAAACCTCCTTCGCAGTTTTTTTGTTGACAACATTTTTGAACATATCGCCTTCTAAGGATTGAAACAAAATGTTCTTGGCCTTCTTGTCGAGTTGGATAGTTCTTTTCTCGTTGTCAGTCCATTCTTCTTTGACTTTGATTTGTATTTTGTTTGGATCGTCTGTAGTTGGTGCAAGCTTTGTTGGAATATAGGGCCCATTTTGAACAGTCTCAAATAGATCTTCATCTATTGAGTCCATGTATGCTTGCATCCGAACCTTCCAGTTTGAAAATTTATCTTTGTTGCACATTGGTGGTTTGCTGCCTCCTCCTGTCCTTGATTCGCTTGGTAAGTATGCCATTTGATCTACTCAAGCTTTGTAGGCTATATAATAGAACCTACTCTGATACAAATTGTTAGTTCGCGGAGGCACAATAGTTATCTAGAAGGGGGGTTGAATAGATACTTAAAAAAAATTTCATTTTAACTTGTTAGTTGATAATGATTAAAACTTAGCGGAATTAATATTTGTTTTAATCTCCTTTAAGATAGTGAGTTTATGAGAGTGAGGCAGTTATAGCAGTTATAGCATATATGGCAGTTATAGCAAGAATGTAATAGACACAGTCGTTTTAAGTGGTTTAGAGCACTTAAAGCTCCTAGTCCACTCTTCTACTCCTCGAGTAGGAAATCCACTAATGATGTCTTATACACTTTTTTGAATCACTCAGATTCCTTCTAGACTAGCAGTCTAGGAACTTCTTAGTTTACTCTTGAACTCTTCAAGTCAAGTAGACTTGGCACTTCACAGTTCACTTAGAACTCTTAAAGTCCTCCTAACTTGGAACTCTTTCTTCAATTGATTGGTAGTTGTTGAGTTCTTGATGGTTGCTACTCAGTTGTTGTTAAGCACGTATTAGAGATAGCTGAGTAGCTGAGCAAGCTTTTCTTTAGAAGATCGTAGAGTTGAGTGTTGAGAGTTCTTGTACGTTTTTGTTCAATGCTTGCTTACTACTCTCATCTACTTGATTTGCATATATGTGATCTTGAAATCTATCCATTGGATCCATCCATTGAAGCATTAAATGCGTTTGACATTTTTTGTTCTTTGATGGAGACTTTTCTGCACATCTTCTGAGTTGCATTCTGGCACACTGACGCAGCAGACTACTTTCTAACCTAACACCTGAAAAGGTGTTTTTCCTCTTATCAATGGTACTTTCCTTAGCTTTTTCAATATGCTTCTTTATTGCATACTAAGGATATCTTATATGCCTTTGGGACTGGTGAGTACTACAATGTTTAGAACTCATTCCATATTTGTTGGAGTTTGTCTCCACACAAAATGTGTGGCTTGATGCTTCTGACACAAGGCAGATGATACTTTACGATTCAGGTCGTGGTGTCTTGTCGCCTTGGTGCTTGGTCTGATGCTATCAGCAGAGAGCATTACGATTTCTCTTAAACACTTTCACACTACGATTTTCGCTTGCTTGAGTTGTAAACTCTACGTTTCTGAGAGCACACTACGATCTCTGAGTTGGCTCGGCAAACATTGGGACCACTCTACGATTTTTGAAGAGGCCCTTCAAGGCAGGCACAGTATGATTCTCGATGATTCTACGTTCTTGCCTTGTCTTCTGCAATCCTGATCAGCTTGATACACTGCGATCTCTTCGAAGCCTATCTATTACATCTTAAGATCAACCTCACAAGTTTGATCTTCTTTTCTATACATTCATTTACAGAATGATATACATTGAGAGTTTAGATCAACCTAACATATTTGATCTATCACTAAGTCCTTATACACATATTCCTTGAAGGACTTTACAAATAATCATGAGCATTTATATTAAACAATTCCTCATGGGAACGATACTCTACTTCCACTTTATTACTTGTTGACCACGTATACTTGCGTGTTGCGCGTAACTAGATTTTACCCAACAATAGTGAATTAGTTAATTAAGGTGTTTGGCTTAATTCTATCAATTTGTGAATTTAAGTTAATACAAGTTAATACGGTGTTAGTGCATCGAGAGATGTCTAATTCTACTTGAGTGTTCTTGATTAATAAACTGAGATAGTAAATTAAACTGGAAAAAGGTGTGATAAGCATAGTGAAACTTAAAGTGAAATTGTAAGCCTAATTCTCCATTATCTGATTAAAATTACGGTTAATAATTTGTGTTGATTTGTTTTTATTTTGATTTTTTTATTAATTATAATCATTAATTCGAATAGTTTAATAAAATTGAAATAATATAAAACTGGTAATTGTTGGGTAAAATCTAGTTACGCATAGCACGTAAGTATATGTGGTCAACAAGTAATATAATAGTAAGTAGAGTATCGTTCCCTCAAAGACTTAGTAAGAATTTAAACCTCACAATTACCAATTTGCTATTAATCCTAATTTTATTAAACTAATCAATTTCCAGTTGGTAACTAAGTATAAAGATTATTAAAATCACCACACAATCAAGAAACGCTAAAAACAGAATTTTCAAACAAATAATGGAGAATTAGGCTTTCAACTTCATTTTAAGCATCACTCAGATTATTACACATTTATTCCAGTTTAATTCACTATCCCAGTTTATTAATCAATAACACGTATGTAGAACTAGCCACCTCTCTATGCACTAATACCATATTAACCCAAATCCACAATTAAGATAGAATTACGTTAAACATCGTAATTAACTAACTCACTATATGTCTATGTGAATTACCATCAAAGAAGGTTAAAGCTCATGTTCTTTATCTGATTACATGCGATGCCAAGCATATCTCTACCCTAACACTCATCAAGATTATGTTTATTCATAAAAGTCAAGAACACACACTATATTAACTAAGTCTAGACTCGTATTTCAACTCTCGAGTTCATACAAGTCCACTAAGAATCGTTGATCAGGCAATTCATAAATTCAAGCTCAAATTAATATAGATTAACTGGATAATAGCTTATTAAACTGAAATCAAAGATTACATAACCATCGTTCCACTTAAAGATCCATCTTAAGCCTAAAAAATAATTAGTTCATAATAAACGAAATAATAACTGAATAAATCAAAGATATCATCTTCTTAATTACAGAAATAAACTAAAGTAGAAGAATAACACAGAACACCCTTCACTTTAGTCTCAACCCGCAATCAATATGATCGTTCTTCAAAATCTCCACTCCGTTGCTCGCTATGAAAATCTGTGATTAATCTTCGTTAATTGCTTTGCATGATGCTACATTCGTTGTTTGTTGAGCCATATATATCCCCCATGAAGTCTTGGCCGAAATCCCATGTATAATAGAGTCTATGTGCCATGCAAATCCCCCAATCCATATTCCAGCAGTATTCGAAACCAAATAGGAGAGTCAGGATTCGTGACCCCCACCCCGTGAGGTATATAAAAAAATTGGCTCATTTAGCTAAGCATGCCAACCGCTTTTCGACTTGGCTTGAATTTCAAACTTGCTCCAAAATAGCTTCAAATGCTCTACTTTTTCAATCATACACCACCCCACCCATCCTATACATAAAATAACAAGAAACAAGTAAAAGAAGAACATAAAAGAAGGATTTAACAACAATAAAGCTTAAATTGGACGTCAATTCGTGGATATAAATCCACTTATCAAAATCCCCCAAACTTAAATTGTGCTAGTCCCCAAGCACAAAACAAACTACATGCTATGAAATGCAATGCAATGAGATGTAATGTATCTAACTATATGATTACGAATCCAACAATATCATAGAATAAAATTTATTCATTCGGCCTCAGAAAAAATCAAGCAAACATTACTACACTTCATATTAAAACCAATCACTAACTTCTTATCAATCCTTGAATCTTAGACTGTCATCACTGATATAGTGTGTGTGTGTGTGTGTGTGTGTGTGTAACATCCATGCTAACTGATTTAAATTCAAACTCAACACATAACCAATCTCTTATTAGGATTCATACAGAATAAACTCTAAAATTTCAAAAAACAAACAAGTTCCAACTCAAATCAAACAATTACCAAGATTAGGGTTCCGAATATGGTATTCATGCTTTTTTTTATTGACAGGGACTCTTTGTCTTTATTTCTCGTATTCTCTTTATTTTACTTTTCTTTCTTTTTTTCTTTTTTTTATAGATAGTTGGTGAGTGCGTTTTACGCTCCATCTCACTCTTGTGTTTATGGGGAGTAATTCTCCTCAACCCACAACAAGACTCAACTCGCTTCCATTTCCTTTTTCTCTTATTTTTTTTTCTTTTATGAAGCTTATACACCCTACGTTTTCCCCCAAACTTAGGTTCTTGCCTAATTTGTTGTCTTCACTGCCTATTCTTGTCATTCTCTTATATATACTAGCCTTATCCTCTAGAAACTATTTATGTATTGATTTAAACCAATCAGTCAACACATACGTATTATGTGCTACCCTTTTTATACCAGCTTCAAACAAGCACAATCCGAGTCATGATTCAAAATTACATCCTAGTTTTACTACTGAATATTGTATTTGTTTACTTAATCTCAATTTCATTATTGGCCATAATAAACATGCTGTAACACTGCTGGACATATGCAAAATGAACACAATAGCTAACTAAATTAAAAATATTTTTTTTTGTGAAACATAACATGACTGCAAACATAAAATAACATAATTAAAACTAAATATGCTCCTAAGCTACTATGCAACTATATGATTACATCAATGCTAAAACTAATATGCAAAACTAATATGCAATACTAAATGCAAACCTAACTAATGCCAATATGCATGTAACATAAAATGCAAAATAAAACTAATTCCCCCAAACTTAATACAACAATGTCCTCATTGTAAGGATATAGCAATAAAATGAGTGAGGACTTCCCTGTAATTGCTTAAGTCTGGGGTAGTGGTGGTTGATTTTCTCCCTCGGAGTCACTTGGTGGAAACCTTGGCATTGGAATGGGCTACTGATATAGAAATTGTGCAGCTGGATTAAAGCTCTGGAGTGTCGTATTCAAAGATGCGAACAACATGTTCATTGCATCAAACATGTGGTCTTGTCTCGCAGCAAGCCGCCGCATCTCCCTTCGTGTTGCCTTGTAGTGTTCCTCCATTTGTCGTTGAAATTTAAGAAACTGAGGGCTAGATATGGCGTCGGAAGATGGTTTCGCCTCATTTCCTTGCTCCCCCATAGTCTCGTCCTCATCATTCGAGGTATCTTCAGCGTTAGCTTCGTCCTTTGAAGTTGATAGAAATACAAAACCTAAACCTCTAGGATGAGATTCACCTCCGGCCCACACCGATCATTCTGTTATCTAGTAGCTACAGCGATATCTGTGTGGGCTCATCATCCGACCATCGAACTCTTGCTTGGCTACACAACCCACAAATAAGGGATGGGTGTAGCAAGCAGCCCGAAATATTGCTTCGTAAGAATCGGTAAATGGAAAAATAAATTATGGCCCCGACGATGATAAAGTCTTGCACAATTGCATATAGAAGTAGTGCCTTCTCCTTGGTGACATCTGAGGTGTGCGTGGATGGCAACAATTTTGCATATAAGAAGGCGTACCAAATCTTCCCATACCGGCTGAGATCTTTGCTATGAAAAGATGTACCTCCTTTCCGACCCTTGATCCACGTTGTTCCCGGCTTAGTCATTTCTTTAAGAACGGCCTCAGAGTCAGGATCAAAATCCCTCAAGTGAGCATATTGGCACTGTCAAGACACCCGCAATTGATAATACGTGTTGATGGCATTAGCACTGAACGGGACCAATCGATCCCGCACAAATACGTTGAAATGTGCCTTATCCTCAGCGTTAGCATAGAACTCTTTGACCAAGTTGACAGAAGCGGCCATGAGCTCCTCAGCGAACTTGATCCACCCATTCTGATAAATCTGTTGCATCATTTCCCCATCGTGAGCATCCGGTGCCAACCTCTGCTCTGGTGTAAGAGCCTTTGTGACCATGTAGTCGTAGCGGTCGGCGGCACTTTTAAACTTGCGTCAGTTGAATGTTCGTGATGGTGGAGTTAGCCTTGAACTCTCTCCCCTTTGTCTTTTGGATGTAGGTTGAGAAGCCATTGACTTTTGGATACGTTAACCCACTGTCAAACACACTACCTTCCCCTTAAACTTGGTTCACACAAACTATCAAACACTTGGTGTGCAGAGATGTTTATTCCCCCAAACTTGTCAATTTTCGTCTATTATGGTACTAGGAAGTGAGAAACTAGAACACAAAGCACTGAGTGTCAGTTGGTATATACTTGCTGCACTGAAAGCCCTAATTTGTAGCCTTGTGAGATGTAGTTGAAAGATTGTGAGGAAATTAGGTTGTGAAGGTGTGAATATATAGAGATGGTGGTGTGAAGTAATGTGGTAGTGGATTGGAGTGGCAGGGAGAAGTAATGGGGATGAGTAGTTTAGGATGCCAGAAACGTGGGTGGAGAGTGGGTGCAATGGAGTTTAATTCGTTATGGAGGAATAAGGGAAAGTAGTGGGTTCGATTGATTTTGTAACTGCTGAATTGATTTTCCAGATTCAAGGACCCCCGCCCCGGCGAGGGGTGCAAGGCTATATAAGCCCACCCCGGCGGGCCTACCTCCTGTTAGTTGGCCTCTATTTTGCTGAATGTTCCTATCATGATGCTACTCCTTGCTCCTTAAGTCCTCTCTTAGTATCTTCATGACCTGCACATTATGCAACATAAGCATCATTAGATCTCATGTATATTGAGAAAGGGAGATTAGATTATCTAGAACAATAAAACTTACATAATGAAATTATTATTTCCTAATTATTAATCTAAGCTATAATATAAATAGTACGAATAAAAATAGAAAAAAAAATAAAATAAAAGAAATAAAAAGAAACAATTTGGTTGTCTTAGCGCTTTATTTTAAGTCATTCAGCATGACTACTCCCTGTGTCAACCCGGATTGGTTGGGCTATCCGCGGCATGATGTTTATTCATCGCATAACACCAACAATTTTGTATTGCATATTCATTCACTTGCGTGTTGGATGATGACAATGACTTTCTATCATCAATTAATGACCTAAGACCACTATCCTCTTTGCAATCCCAGAATTTGACACATGTAGATTTCTCGATCCATTTGCACTCTTCCTTGTCAGTCGGGATTGGGATTTCCTTGAACACCTTCACCTTTACTACCTGATCAAACACTTTCATAATCAGTTCTCAGTTAGGCACGTCAATCAGTGTTTGTCCAGTGGCCAGGAATGGTCGTCCCAAGATGATGGAGATGTTTTTATCTTCTTCAAAGTCTAGTACCACAAAATTAGCTGGAAAAATCAATGAATCAACCTTAACCAATATGTCTTCAACTATTCCTAATGGGTATGTTAATGATCGATCTGCAAGCTGTAGACTAATGTTGGTCGGTTTTGCTTCCTTTAACCCCGACTTTCGGTAAATGGATAGTAGCATAAGATTAATACTCGTTCCTAGATCGCATAGCGCTCTCCCCACATCTTGATTCCCAATTGCACACGGAATTGTGAAACTCCCTGGATCTTTTAATTTATGAGGAAGCTTTTTCTGCAATATTGCACTGCATTCTTCGGTTAATGCCACTGTTTCGAAATCCTGGAGCTTGCGTTTCTTCGACAGTATGTCTTTCATGAACTTAATGTAACTCGGCATCTTCTCAAGTGCTTCGGCAAATGGAATATTGATAAGTAATTGTTTGAATATATCCATAAACCTCAAAAACTGATTCTTCATCTTGTCACTTTCTGGCCTTCGAGGAAATGGCACAGGTGGTGTAGCTTTCATTTGTTTATCTTCTTTTTCCACAATGTTCTTTGTATATTTCTTTTCAATTTCCTTCTCTTCGTCCTTACATTCATCTCCTGTTCTGGCTTTCTTATCCAATTTAGAAGTCAACTCCATACCGCTCCTGAGCGTAATAGCATTACATTGCTCGTGATTTCCCTTTGGATTTCTTTCGGTGTCACTCGTTAGAGTCCCTTGTGGTCTGTTGGTCAATGCTAAGGTAATTTGTCCCATCTGATTTTCCAAATTCTTGATGGCTATTGCTTGGTTTTTCATCATTGCCTCATTGCTCGTTATATACTTTGATAGCAACTCCTCTAAATCTGATTTCCTCTCTTGACGTTGAACTGGTTGTTGTTGATTCTGAAATCCTGGGGGATACGATGGTCGTGGAGCTTGTTGATTCTGATTATTATTCCACGATGAATTCGAATGATTCCTATTTCCCTGATTATATGCATTCTGATATGTATTCTGAGGAATTCTGTTGTAGCTACTCATGAATTGTACTGACTCTGGATTGATTGCGCATTGATCCGTCAAATGTTCACCTGCGCACAACTCATAAAAAATTTCAACTTGTTGTGTCTATCCCCCTGACCAAACATCGAACTTCTTAGATAGTGCTGAAATCCGTGTTGTTATTGTTGTCACTCCATCTACCTCTAACACTCCAGCGACTGTAGGTTGTGTCATTCTTGTCGTAGGCCACTGATAGTTGTTAGCAATCATCGTCTCTATCAACTGATATGCCTCCTCATAGTTCTTCGCCATGAAAGCTCCCCCCAATGCCGCATCAATACTCGTCCTGAGATTCCCATGTAGTCCGTTATAAAATGTATTCATCTGTAACCACTTAGGCAATCCGTGATGTGGGCATTTTTTGAGCAATTCTTTGTATCTCTCCCATGCCTCATACAATGACTCCTCATGTTGTTGATCAAACATGGTAATCTCGTTCCTCATCTTTGCAGTTTTCGCTGGCGAGAAGAATTTTGCTAAAAATTTCTGAGCCAGGTCATCCTATATCGTTATCGAACCCGCTGGTAGAGAATGTAACCAACTCTTCGCCTTGTCCCGCAAAGTGAATGGAACAAGTGAAGTCTAACTTCTTCATCCGACACCCCATTGTACTTGAAAGTGTCGCATATTTCCAAAAAACTGATCAAATGCTCGTTAGGATCGTCATTTGCAAGTCCCCCAAACTGAACTAAATTTCGGATCATTTGAATAGTCCCAGGCTTAATCTCGAATGTATTCGCAGCTATAGCAGACCTGGTGATACTCGACTGCAGCTCAGTCACCTTGGGTGCGCAAAATCCCTCAACCCTTTTTGGTCTTCGGCAGCCATTGCTTCTTCTTTATCAGAATTTCCGAAGTCGTCCCTTGTTTCCTTGATCCACTTACTTAACCTCTGAAACATTCTCTCAATGTCGTCCTCAAAAGGAAGCAAGTTTGGATTTTTGGATCTAGTTTGCATAAACCAACTTCAAAAACCTGAAATAAGAAGAACAACACAAAAATAAAAAATGTTTAAGTAAAACTGGACTAATTAAACTGATATTACAAAATAATAAAATCTATACTAAAGTCTCCGGCAACGGCGCTAAAAACTTGTTGGGTAAAATCTAGCTACGCACAGCACGCAAGTATACGTGGTCAACAAGTAATATAATAGTAAGTAAAGTATCGTTCCCTCAGAGACATAGTAAGAATTTAAACCTCATAATTACCAATTTCCTATTAATCCTAATTTTATTAAACTAATCAATTTCTAGTTGGTAACTAAGTATAAAGATTATTAAAATCACCACACAATCAATTAACGCTAAGAACTGAATTTTCAAACAAATATTGGAGAATTAGGCTTTCGACTTCACCTTAAGCATCACTTAGATTATTACACTTTTATTCCAGTTTAATTCACTATCCTTGTTTATTAATCAAGAACACGCATGTAGAACTAGCCACCTCTCGATGCACTAATACCGTATTAACCCAAATCCACAATTAAGATAGAATTGAGTTAAACACCATAATTAACTAACTCACTATATGTCTATGTGAATTACCATTAAAGAAGGTTGAAGCTCAAGTTCTTTATTTGATTACATGCGATGTCAAGCAGATCTCTACCCTAACATTCATCAAGATTCTGTTTATTCACAAAAGTCAAGAACACACGCTATATTAACTAAGTCTAGACTCGTATTTCATCTCTCGAGTTCATACAAGTCCACTAAGAATCGTTGATCAGGCAATTCATAAATTCAAGCTCAAATTAATATAGATAAACTGGATAATAGCTTATTAATCTTAAATCAAAGATTACATAACCATCGTTTCACTTAAAGATCCGTCTTAAGCCTAAAAAGTAATTAGTTCACAATAAACGAAATAATAACTTAATAAATAAAAGATATCATCTTCCCAATTACAAAAATAAACAAAAGTAGAATAATAACGCAGAACACCCTTCACTTTAGTCTCCACCCGCAATCAATATGATCGTTCTTCAAAATCTCCACTCCGTTGCTCGCTATGAAAATCTGTGATTAATCTTCGTTAATTTCTTTGCATGATGCTACATTCGTGTTTGTTGAGCAATATATATCCCCCATGAAGTCTTGGCCAAAATCCCATGTATAATAGAGTCCATGTGCCATGCAAATCCCCTAATCCATGTTCCAAAGAAGATTCAAACCAAATAGGAGAGTCGATTTCGTGACTTTCAGCCTTGCGGGGTATACAAGAAAAATAGGCTCGCCCAAGCATATGGATAGCTCTCACTGTTTTCTGACTTGGCTTGAATTTCAAACTTGCTCCAAAATAGCTTCAAATGCTCTCCTTTTTCAATCATACACCACTCCACCCATCCTATACATAAAATAACAAGAAACAAGTAAAAGAAGAACATAAAACAAGGATTTAACAACAATTAAGCTTAAATTGGACGTCAATTCGTGCACATAAAATCCACGTATCAGTAATTAGTAAATTAAATTTCATACTAGTATCTGTGGGAACAATACTCTATTCATCATTATATTACTTGTTGATCAAGTATACTTGAGTGTAGAGCTTAATTTAAAATATACCCAACAACCCTAAGGGTTAAGAGTAAAGGGAATTATGTCAAATAACCAAATTACCCTTAAAATTATGTCAGAAATTCCCAAAATACCCTTTTGGATGCAAAATTACTAAAATACCCTTTACTTAACTTTTAAGTTAAGAGATTTAGCTAAATCTAGTGACTCACCACTTGAAATATCACCATGTGTTCAAAATCTAACTTGAATCAGCCATTACATGCCACCTAACAACATTAACATCTACAAGATTAAAGATTGAGAGATTAAAGAAAGAGAAAATATCAAGGAAGGCTCATTTGTGTTCATTAACTTAGCCAAGTCTCTATATCTCTCTCTCAAGCCACAAAATTTAGATAGATATTCAGTCCCAAGATAAGCCAAGAACACCCTAAGATAAGACTAGGAAGTGAAGATCAAAGGTTGTTCAAAGAAAATGTATAAACCCTAACCAAGCTAGATCTTATATGCTTAGAAAAATTTTGTATTTTTATGTTTATATGTGTTATATGATGTTATATAGTGATCTATGATGATATATCATGGATCAATAACATCTAAGAGCATAAAAATGAAGATTTTTTAAACTGTCAAGAACCTTAAAATATGGCCTGACAGTCAAATGTCAGAGGTCATAGATTAAAATTTGTTAATTGTTGGACTTGCAAAGTGTATCATTGTTATAGTATGCTATGATTTGGAAGAGGAATCATGTTCATATCATGTTCAGATTCCAAGTTATTAGTGGTCAAACATGGTTGACTAGTCATGTTTATGAATTTCTGGGTAACCCAGAAATTCCCTAGAAAGTAGTGTCTGACAGGTTTTGATGTGCTTAGATCTTGCATATGTTATGTGTTTAGCTTGTGTAAGTGTATCATTGATATACCCTAACATATGAAATATAGAAACATGACATCAAAACACCTAAATCATCAACAGAATCCAAGTTATTAGTGGTCAAAGTAGGGTGACCAAGCACAAAACCAGTTTTTTAGAAATTCCATAAAACTGAAGAACATGTTTCTGACAAGCTTTTGACCAAGCCAGATCTTCCTATTATGATATAGTTAACCTACCTAAGTGTAGTACTTTTGTACCTTGACATGTAAACTTGAAGAGTGTGACACTATAACACTCAAACAATACACGGAAATCCATTTGTTGAAGCTCTAAAGTAGTTACCTAGCACTATCTGGGTTTCTGGGTAACCCAGAAACTCCAGATCAGTCCTGACAGCTACTTTGGATGCATAGATCTTCATGTTTTGAAGTAGTTAGACCCTGAAATTGGCTAGTACTTGTAGTATTACACTAGTACTACACCATGGATACACTCTCATGCCCAGAATCATAACTAATTAGAAATTAACCATGGTCAAAATAGCCCTCAAGGCATTGACCATGGTTGTTCTTCATTGATGAAGAACACCTATTGCGATAGTTTTCGTCGCTAAAGCCTATAGCGGCAGTTTTGTTAAAATTTAAATAATTAATTTCAATAAATAGAGAAAAATAGAAAATAATTAATAAATGAGTTTTAAAAATTATTTTAAGTTATAAAAATTAACTTTTAATAATTTGACATAAATTTCACTAATATTTTAATTTATTTAAATATTAATGATATTAACTTTATTTAATAATTATTTTAAATAAATTAGTTAAAATGATTTTAATATTTTAAAAATCATTTAAAATGATATTAAAGTGTTAGAAAATATTTGAAGTTATAACGAATAACTTTTAATATTTTGATATTAATTTCATTAATAAATTAATATTAATGATAATAAATTTATTTAATAATTGTATTAAATAAATGGTTTTAAAATAATTTTATATGTTTTAAAAATCATTTAAAAATGATATAAAGGATTTAAAAATATTTTAAGTTATAATAAATAACTTTTAATATTTTGATGAAAAATACATTAATATTTTAATATTAATGGTAATTATTTAAAAATGATTTTAAATTCTTTAAAAATCATTTAAAGGTTATATTAGTGTTTTAAAAATATCTTGAGTTATTATAAAAAACTTTTAATATTTGGATAAGGATTTCATTAATATTTTAAATTATTTAAATATTAATGATAATGGAATTATTCAATATTTAAATCATTTAAAATGATATTAGTGTTTGAAAAATCATTATAAAAGATACTAATTATTTGAAAATTATTATGAGTTTCCGAAAAAATATTACATAGGATAATTAAATTATCTAAAATAATATTGAAGCCTTGGAATAGAGTTTTATTGAAAATAAACTCGTTAATTATCTGATAAGATAATCGGGACACCGAATTGATACCGAAATCCAACCAGACTAAAATAGTTTGACCTGATATATGTTTTTATAGGTTCTAAACACTGTTGTGAATACTTGATAATGTATCTAAGTTATATAACGACTTTAAATAACAATATTATGTGACGTGATATATTACGCTAATTGTGAGATCAATATTATATGATAGGTCTTGCAAACGATGCAAACGAAGCTAACATAGATTGTGTAGCAGTAGTCAACGACCAAGACATGTTTCCTTAACTCAAACTCGCGTCATTATTTTACCAGCATGTTAAGTGGATAATTATTGCTGAGTATTCCACATCAAAATTATTATTGAGTATTTGCATTTATTGCAAGTTCATTAACTCAAATTGAGTTTCACAACATGATTGATGAATAACTATTGTTGGTTATTCATCTATAATGATTATTATTATTTGCACATAGTGCAATGGATTTCTGTCTATTATTGAATAGTTTATGAGCTATTTCTCAGCTAATTATTTTGGCGAGACTAATATTTGTTAAAACATAAAACGTTCTAATATTTGAACTAAGTTGTTATTGAAAGATCAATGCCAATTATTTTGGCTAGATCAATATGGATATTATATGTTGAAATCTTTAGCATTTCTTTAAAAGTAATCCAAACCATATTGTCATGGTACTGACTCATGATGTAAGACTGAGATGAATAACGTTATAAAAAGGGGACTTTATTATCGAACAATCCGGCTATTGCGCTATTTTTGAGTATTATGCATAATATAGGGTACAATAAAGCTGATCACTTCATGTACTTGCAGAAGAGTATGATTTAATCTTTATGGTTAACTGATACACTTGAGGTAATTCAGTATTGAATGTCTGATAATTCCTCTAATAGTTCATGATTCAATTGTGATCACTTAACATGAAATCTGGGAATATCCCACTTGATTATTGTAGTAGTATTATCTCTTGATAATCAATTGAACAACATTAAAACTTCGAAGGAGTTTTACTCTTTTATCTTTGAATTATTGATTAGTGTGAAATTTAATAAAGTCTTGTTATTGATAAATGATTTATTCAGCTACTTCGAAGTCCTTTGAACATTGTTGAAGCCCTATCGAATCTAGACTATAATATTCTTGATTCATATTCCTTATTGTATGCTTTAACTTGCGGAGCAAACTTGTTGCTCATCTTTGCTAAAATATAATATTTTAGCTAAGGACGAGGTAGCAGGAGGGTCAAAGAAAGACAAGAGCAATGGCAAAATACAGGAGTAGTTATTATAACTTTAATTATTATGTTATTATATGTAAAGCTTTTTGTATAACTGAAGGTATATAAGATATGTTAATGTTAGATAACCTGGGATATTGTATTAAGTATGTTAATTAATGGTATGAATGATGTAATTCATAAATGAATGGGTAGTTAGATGTTATTTGTATGATGGTTCGTGAGCACCGAACCCGAGGTTAGGGAAGCTGAATTTGGGGGTGTCACAAACTCTCCAACCAGCCTTGGTGACTCATTCATCTCCTCGGGAATGCTAAAGGTTGATTGGTATGGAATTATGGAATCGGGTATATGACCTTTCACCTGTATAAGAGACAAAACAAATTTAGAAAAAACAGAGTTAATTTGGTTAGTATTCAAAAGCGTCGTCTTCTACAAATGTACAATCATTGGCTTTTCAAAATAAAATTCACTTCCCAACTCACTCTCTCTTTCAGAGTCACATGTTTCTTCTCTCTCTTATTTTTTCTCACTCTCTTAATTGTTTTCAATCTCTCTATTCTCAATTTCTCTTTTCTTTTCATTCTCTCTATTTTCAATCTGTCATTTTGTTTTCTTCTTTACTCTTTCCAGATTTTTCCTTTTCACTATCAATCTTTTATACAATCTTTTTTGTCTTTCATTTTCACATGTATTTTCTTTTACAAATTTATGTTCTCGATCTCTCTTTTTCGGATGTTCACCTTCTTACTTTT
The DNA here is from genome assembly GCA_020205605.1 of Panax ginseng. NCBI lineage: Eukaryota > Viridiplantae > Streptophyta > Magnoliopsida > Apiales > Araliaceae > Panax > Panax ginseng. Next base: position 104,232,711 of record CM035143.1, read on the forward strand.
AATCATGGATTTCATCTTGCACATGGGAACCCAAAGGTTCTCCTTGGATTGCATATTCTTTTTCATCTTCCACCTCTCTCGGCTGATCTTGTTCCTTTTGCGCCTTAGAAGTGCATTATAGCTGCATCCAACAATCGTCCATCATCTTAATGAACTCCTTAGAAAATAATGTTTCCCTATACACCTTAGTGGTTTCTCGTGGTTGTCTCCAATGCGAATCTCCATGCTTATGATCATTCCTTTCATCCTAAGTTGATTACCTTGAAGGTTCATCTACATGCCTCGGATATACATCTCCCTTACTCCAATTTAGTTGTCTCATAACAAACCGCTTTTTCATCACAGTTTTCAATTCCTCCCATGTCTCGATCAGACGTTCTCCACATCTTTTTCTGTTAAGCAAAAATTGATCTCACCATGCGGCTACATGACCGAAAAATTCTTGGATCGCCAATTTGACCTTCATGTGCTTGTAATAATCATTGTAGGTAAACTCTCGCTCTATCTTTTTCTCCCATTTCAAATATGCATCAGGATCATCTCTACTTTGAAACGAACTCTTTCGACTTTCAGAAGGACCCATATAATTGCATTCATACATGTTTACTGCGCAAAACAACGGTTAATAAATAAAAAAAATTCCTTAACACTCCCTTATATGTTTCGCTCAAACAAAGATGATTCACCCGTGTATCGCTCACTATGGATTTTACCCTCTAATAAGCTTACACTCTTGCCTTTTTCCGCTCACTAATCTCTCTTATAAATTCTTTTTGAATTCACCAAATAAAATCATAGTTGACTATTCAATTCAATAAGAACTTATCATAAAACAAAATATAGCAAGGTTTGATGTATAATAACCTATAAAATTCACAGTAACCAATTTTACACTTTTTGAATAAATCTTCATTATCCTCGAAATTCGTAAAAATCAAGCACTTGAAAATAGATAATAATTTTCCTCCCTTTTTATCCTTTTTTTTACTCCTTTTTTTTTACTCACGATTTTTTTTCAATATATATTCAACAAAAAAATAACGATAAGTAACTCGCTAGAAAGACTTAGCTTTAATACTAAACAATGAACTACACGACAAGCTTGCGTGAGGTGGTCATTGCCCGGATCGATTCTAGCAAAGTTGAAAGGGTGGAACTCTCTCGACACCAAAACCTAACGCCTATAAAGAGATGAAAACCTTGGTACAATTGATCAAACAATGAAATCTGCGTTGAATAGAACACCAACAACACCTATACCCCGTGTTTATAATGAAACAAGAACCTCGATACAATCAGTGATTGATGCGGTAGAAGATGCCACACACAACTATGTATTATTGTATGATAAGTCAAATTGAACCTCACAGAAAAACCATGAACAATTCGAGAGTTCTCAAAGAACCAAAAGACAATCTCACCAAAATTTTATTTATCAAAAGTTGTCTTCATTACATAAGCTATGTATTATGTATATACTAGTAACAATATGAAACCATAATCTTATAATGAATAAGCAATTTGAATGGGAAAATGGAATCTTAGCTACTAAACAATAAGGAAATCAAATCCTATCTAACAAACATCCTAATTATATTAAAATTTGGAAAATATAGCTAAAATCCCTTAAATCTCATACAAATCTGCTGAATCTACGTTATGACTTTAAGGCCTCGTTTTATAACTGAAAATAGGGTCGGGGTCTGGTTGGACGGAGAGAACTGGGATGGGGCCTGTTTTTGTAGCTGAAAATGAGGTCGAGGTCTGGTTGGCAAGAGAAGTCTGGGTTGGGGTCTCGTTTGACAGAGGGAACATGTTTAAGTCTCAAACGTGAGTCTTTGCTCCTCTCTTACTCCCTCTATCAAACTTGAATCAAATTAATGAGCTTAAAATCATATTCCACCATGAACGTTTTGCCTTGAATATTGAATCTTTCTCCATTGTTCTGTTGTGCATTGCAACCTTGTGTTATCGTGTGACGAATTGTAATCTTTTGGACATGCTTGGACATCCACAACATCGCGCGATTGGTAATCCTTCCATGAATTGAAACATAATTTTGTCGTGGATTGGACGACACAATTGAACACGGCTTTGATGATTTTGCTTATGTTGATTTTATTTCACTAAATAGATCATATCTAGCAATTCAAAATCATATGATTGATCATCTCCTCGCGGTTCACTTGAATTGAGATCCAATGTAAGCATTCTTAAGTAGACTTTAGCACAATCACTTAAGATTATTTGTTGAACCCTTGATGCTCGAGTTAATAGATTAATGAAAATTTCTGACCCGATCAGTCTGTCATCACCCCCTATTGAGAAGAATCGATACAAGAAATCTAAGGAAAAGCTTGACCCCCTGATTATAGCAGAAGGCCTTGAAACTGTGGAGATTAATTAATGTAACAATTGAACACTAATTGGTTCAGACTCAAACTAGTGGTGTGAAGTTGTTCAAGAAAGAACTCCTGAAGTGGGAATATGAGGATAAAAATGAGGAGGAGCCTTGATATAGCAACTCTACCATCGTCGAACTACCAATATATTCTCTCTTCCTCCTTAGGTTTCTTCATATCATAACATTTTGGGATGTAGAACTCTGTCTTGAGTAGTTCTATAATCTCGTCAAAAATATTGGAGGGGGTATTAGTAACCCTATAGACATCTCTAGCGTATTTAGTCCTATTATGGGTCTCTACATTAGCAATAGTCCTAACACGCTCCATGATAAGTTTTCCCTTCGAGAATCCCTCTACCACCACGGTATCTTCATCCTCAACACAGGAGGATGAATATGGGCCTAATTTTTGAGAAGAAGTAACCATTTACAGATAATGGAAAGTGAAATTAAGCACAAGAGAGGGATCTTACTAAGAATAAGATGAAAGTTGAATAGTGAGGATGAAATCGACACCTAATTTGCTATTAGAAGGAAACTAGAGCTTAATTCTCTCTTTAAGGGTTTGATCTTACAAATGCCAAAAAGTGGAGTAAATTCCACTCCCCCACTATTTATACTTAAAATTGGCATTCCTTGAATGATGATCTAACGGTTGGGTAGTAATGGGGCACCTATCCCAAAATATATGTGTGTGTGGCATTGTTATCCTTCCCATTGAGTTGTCATGGCTTTATAACACCTGCACGCGCCTAAGTAAAATAAGGCCTCACTTCCTAAATAATGTCATTTAGGTTGGATCCAATAAGCCATTTGTGTTCATTTTAGCAAAAGCCCCTATAATGGGCTCAGTGAACATCTATTAATAGCACACAAATCAAGTGGATCCCTCTTTTTAAAAGGAATAATAGAATCACTTCAAATTGAGGGTGACTCATCCAATAATAAATTGGATTCCTTCTACCTAGGCTCTGCCTTCGGTCTTGATAGCTCTTTCGAGCTCCCGAAGCTTTTTATTTATTCTATTCCTCCACTTCATTCCATTTTTTGAAGGAGTGTGGGGCAATGTTGGGCTGCGTATTTTATATAATGGGTTGTCTGATGGGCCTTATTCCAGTCTATTATATCCTAAGCGCATATGATAGATTCCTAGCCCTAACAGACTTGGGTCACTATCTTTCCAACAAAGACATCATGCAGTTATCATATCCAATAGTAACTCATGTGTAGTACTTACATTTTCTAATATAATCTCTCTATATAATTCTAATAAGGAGTTGTAACTCTATTGAGATGGTGTAGTTGAACTATAAATACAGATGAAAAATAGAGGTACATGACACACATTTTAGCATACTAGATACTTGTTTCTCTATTGTTAACCCTTCTTGGAACTTGTTCTTATTTTCACACTGGAGGTATATCTTAACCACCCAAGTCATCAAGTATTTTCTTGTAATCCTTTCTATGCAGGTTCTGTAACATTTCAGAATTTTAAAGTGTAATATTAAATATTTATTGATTTATATAAGTATTTAATGGATTATGCTTATTGTTGAATAAATAATTGTTCAATTTGAGTTGATGTGATTTAGTTAATTATTTGTTGAATAAATAATTAAATATTAAATATTTATTTGCAATATTAAATATTTATTGAGTTATATACGTATTTAATGACAATTTGAGTTAATGTGATGTAGTTAATTATTTGTTGAATTAATAATTAAGGAGCTAAGAAAAATTAATTGTTATGAGATTATATACCAATTTAATTTAATATGTAAGCTAGAGAGCTTATAGTGATTTAAATAAATTATAATATTTTAAATGGGGAATTGTAATTTAAAATATTAGTTGGTTAAATAAAATTATAATTATAAAAGAAATTATAGTTATGTGATATTAAATTATGTGCTAAGGTAATTTAATAGATTAATGTTTTAATTGATTTATTAATTAAATAAAAGTGTGACTAATAACCTTGCTATAAATGAGTTATTAAAATAAATTAAGGGAGTTTTAATTCAGTTTTGCCAAACAAGGCCTAATGCCTATTAAGTCTTTAATATAATTGTGATTTTCCAAACAAGGCATAAGGAATAATTGGTTAAGTTTTCAGTGATTATCCAACCAAGCCTTACGGTTTTTGATTTTCACAACTCAAATAACTGATATCAGTTATAAGTTTATATTTATATCATATAATAAATATATATTATATCTTATACGTTATATCCTAAGTACGTAAGAATAGAGGAGAGAGGTTAGAGAGAAGAAAAGAAAAACTCAAAGGAAGAAGAAGAGAAGAGAGGAAGAAAGGCTAGAGATTAAAGAAGAAGAAGCTTGATAATCAAAAGGATAATCAAACTCTAGGATATCATCTTCTTAATCAAAGGTAGGAACTCAATATCTTTCTTTAAAAGTTTAGTTTTCCTCTTCCCAAAAAGTCTTTGTAAAATATTTGTAAAAGAGGAATTGTTGATATGTATATAGTTTAGTATAATAATTGTTTGTAAAAGGTTGTTTCATCAATTTGTATGTGATTATAGAGAAATTAAGTCATGTATGTATGCAAATTATGAAGAAAATACATTACAGTGTTTACATGAAAATATATATATGAACATGGTTTAGTTTAAAATAGAAATTTAGGTTTTATTAGTTGTTAAATTGAGTAATTGATTATGGAAATTGATAGATTATGTATAACCATAACTATGATGTTTTGAAATTTCTGTTTTGATTGAAAAACAAAATCACAGTGTTGATTTTCATTGAAAATATCAAAAATGGAGTTTTTGCCAAAAACATTGAAATGAGTGTTGTATATTTGATGTTTAAGTTATTTTATGAGTAGAAACATGTTAGAAGTCTTCACAATATGTTTATATGAAGTTTATATGCAAATTACATGATAATCACTCTATTAGATTCGAGCTTTTAGGCCAATTTAGCTTTTGTTCATGTCATGCCGAAGTTTGGTCAGCCAATTTCGACTCACTGGCCAAGTCACGCTTAGCAAGATAACTCTCATACAAGAACGCCGGCGGCCACGCCGCAAAGACCAACAAATGGCTCAGGACCTTAGTCATGGCCTTAACTTCAATAATTAGTCAAATACGAACCACGATGTAAATCGTATGGCCTTAAATGTGAACCACGAGTAAATCGTGGCCAAGCAATATGAAAGTTAGCGAGAGTTCCGGCAGCCTGCTTAAGTATACAAATTTTGAAAATAAATGTTATGTGTTAATAATATGAATGTTAAATGATGATTTCAGAGTATTAAACTATGAATGAATATGTTATCAAGAGTTAATTAGTATTAACGTAGTTTGATTATGTGAATTGGTAATTTAACCTACATGATGTATATATTTTGTTTATATAGATATAAAATGTTGGTAATGACTAATTATGTCATGATGACATATGTATAGGGTATTGATTCAAGTTGTAAGGTTTAGCTTGTGCTAAAGGCAAGTTTTCTAACTCTAAAACTTCGTTGACAAGTTTAATTTCGTTGAGCACATTATTGCTTTTAATTCCATTTCAATTATACAAGTTGTTAACTTTACACTTTCGTAGAGTTAGATTGTTTATTATTGATAAAACTCTTGTATCCATTGGTTCATGAGAATATAAGTATTCCAAATCTTATATTATTGAGCAAGTTCTTTAATATGTAACTTGTGATTTAGCATACGAGTTGTTCTATTTTAATACTCTAGTATTGAACAACTCTATCTTCAAATTACTATTCAATATGCATGTTTAGTACCCAAATTCTCAATAACCTTGAATGTTATGATTATTCAAGGCTTATGCTATTAGATTATCCCTAAAGCATAATGTTAATTTACAAATATCAATTCAGTTATGATTATTCCATAGCATACAGTTATTTCTTTTGTAATCAACTAATCCTTAGTTGATTACCGTTGAATTCTAAATTACCCTGTAATGTATCAAAACTAAACTTACTTTGGTGCGGACTTGTATTCTAAATACTTCTCCAATACTTGTTTGAAAATCCCGATTTAGTGTTTGTGCTTATTAAGTTGATTTTTGAATGATTGTGATATTTTCTATATAAATTGGAAATTGATTAGTTTAATAAAATTTGGATTAGTAGGAAATTGGTAGTTGCAAGGGAAATTTGTGTTAATCTCTGAGGGAACGATACTTTATTTACTATTATATTACTTGTTGACCACGTATACTTGCGTGTTGAGCGTATATAGATTTTACCCAACAAGTTTTTGGCGTTATAACTGTGGACATGATTCGTGGTCATTAGACCCTCAGTGAATGTTATAATTTTCAGAAAGTTAATAGAATATATTGTTCAGTTCTATTGAGCCTAATATTGGCAATTGATGTAAAAGTTTAAAGTTTTATTTGTTGTTATTTCAAGTGGGCCTTGTTTGCTCACTCTTGCCTGTAAAAAATTTCTTACAGCTAAAGTTGAAACTGGTGACGACTCTAGCACCAAAGAAGGGAAAAGAAAAGATGAACAAGCATCAAGACTTGTAATAGTTTTGATAGTTTACTTTTAGACTGTGATTTAAAGATTGTAATGAAGTTTATTTTATTTTCCGCATTTGAATGTTTGTAATTATAGGTTAGATAACCTGGGAGATTTTTATTTAAGCTTAATCTTGTATGGGCAGGTTTTGATTATTCAATTTTATTATAATTGGGTAGTTAGAAATGAATGTTTTGATTAAGTGAACACCAAATCCTGTGGAAATAAAGTACCTGGATTTGGGGGGGGGGGGGTGTCACAGGTTGGTATCAAAGATTTAGGTTATGAACCTTAGGTGGGGGGGAAAGCCTTAGGAAGTAACCTTTGAAAAGATAATGGAGATAACTCTTATCGAGTTTTAAGAAAGAAGTAATAAAACACTTATGTGCTTATGTGTTTATAGTTTATGTACTCGTGAGTGTCGAGTAGTAATGATTAATAATTAAAACTTTAAAACTTTGTTGTCAGGATGACTAATATCGGAGAATCCAGTCAGGCTAGGGAAGAGGGACCTCAAATGCCTATAGAGGACGAGCCTCGCGACATTCATGTAGTTTGGGAACAACTATCGCCACGGAGTCCCGCCATTGGTCACAAGATGAGTTGAGGATGAGGATAATGATGTGGAGACAGACGAGGAGGATCCTGTTGAGTTACCACAGGAGGATGATGATGACGAGGATGAGGAGGAAAGGATTCCACTTAACTCGATAGCAGGTCGTATATACGATGAGGTGCATGACCGTAACGTGGAACTTCAGGATACAATTGAGGAGTTGCAGGAAATAGTAGCTGAACAACAGACTGCAATGATACAAAAAGACGACGAGATCCAGGATCGTGAGGAACGACTGACAAACGCCGAGGAGAAACTAATACAGACTGAAGGAGAGAAAGAACAATTGATCGAGATGGTTGTTGAACTGAAGAACAAATTAAGAGAAAAAGCTGCTAAGAGGGCAAGAGCTGAAGATGCATACGAGGAAGCTTATCAATGAACTGGAAGAGTAGTAAGGAACTCATAAGAGAAAAGGATGAAGATGGAAGAGATGAATAAAGTATTTGACACCGCAATTAATCGAGCTCAAGATCGGGTCATGGGATATCCGATTCAGTTCAAGACGCTGCCATCATATGTATTAGATCGCAGGACAATGTTTCGAGTCATGGAGGAAGAACGTGATAGGGCTAAGAAGTATCTTAATAGATCATCGTAGAAAATGTGCCTGTAAAGCACGTAATAAGTATTAAATAATGTGTAAATCCCTAATGTTAAGTAACCATGGGATATGATAATAATGATGTTGTCCTGTAACTTTTGTAGTTCAGGAAAAGAATGTAAATAGCAGTGACGCTATTGTTTTTATGTTTTTCGAAGTAATGATGAATAAATAAAAGTTATTATTTTATTCAAAGTGTTATGTGTTATGTGGTTATTTCTTTTATGGAGGAAAGTTAAGTAGAAATACTTAAAGAAGTTGAGTAATATTCTAATAGATGTTTTGTTTTAACAAAAAATGCCTCTCAGACGTGAACCACCCCAACAAAGAAACAATGAGAGAACTACCAATAATGACAATGTTGACGGTAACCCCGTTCAACAACTAGGGACACTACTGACAGGAGCGTTGCAGAATCAACCACAAAACCATGGTACAATGTTTAAGGATTTCAAGGCGGTTGGACCACCTGAATTCCGTGGGTCTATGAATCCAGTCGAAGCACAAACCTGGATTATGGAGATAGAAAACGTATTCAACGTCGCTAGGGTAGGGGATGATCAGAAGACTGCTTTCGCAATATTCATGTTGAAAGCAGAAGCTAGTTATTGGTGGCAGGCCAATAAAACTCGTGAAGGGCCAGGAGTGATGACATGGGATAGGTTCAAGGAGTTGTTCTTCGAGACCTATTTCCCAGAGAGTTCGAAGAGTCAGCTGGAAGTACAGTTTGTGGAACTAAAGCAAGGAACGATGACGGTATCTGAGTATGACGCAAAGTTCAACGAATTGGCGAGGTTTGCACCATATCAAGTCAGCACAGACGAGTGTAAGGCGAAGAGATTTGAACAGGACCCAAGCCCCGGTCAGACAAAGAGGTCTCCTGTTCCAGATTGAAGACATTTGCAACGGTGATGGAGAAAGCAGTACTCGCTGAAGGTGGAGGCGAGGCAGTGACAAAGTTCAACCAGGAACAAAAGAAAAAGAGGAATGAGAATGAGACTAAGAATGGAGGTGGTAGCAGTGGAAACAACAACTTGAAGAGAAAGTGGAATGGGAGCATGGGTGTCGGACACCAGCAGGGTAACCAGCAAAACAAAAAGTTTGAAGCATGTGCGACATGCGGGAAATTCCATAATGGTGCGTGCTTGATGGGGAAGCGAGTATGCTACAATTGTGGCCAGGAGGGTCACATCGCCCCAAATTGCACTTAACCAAAGAAGAATGTATGCTTCACGTGCTGATCCAAGGATCACTTTGCTCGTGAATGCCCTAAGAAGAGGGAATGAGTGACAACCAGAAGCAATGGACGTAACAATGGAAGTACATGGGCCATTGCAGGACCTGCAGCATCAAACAAACCCACAGCCAGAACCATCAACATGACTGTGCAAGATGTTGTGCAATCAAAAGATGTAGTGTTATGTATTATCCCAATCAATGATATAAATGCCTATGTATTATTCGATTCGGGTGCTACTTGTTCTTTTATATCTGATGAATTTGCTAAGAGGTTAAAATTGCCTAGAGAAGAACTGAATTTTCCTTTGAACATAGAAATTGCGAATAAGGAAGTAATCCCTGTTAGATTCGTATACAAGAACTGTAGGGTTAACATTAAGGAGAATATCTTGTTGGTAGATTTGATTCCAATTAGACTCGGGGAGTTTGATGTAATTTTGGGAATGGATTGGCTGTTCAATATGGAGCAGTAATCAATTGTCACAAGAAGTGTGTAAACCTTATGACTCCGTCAAAGGTAGTATTTTATGGTAGCAAGTCTCCTAGACAAATGAAATATCTGACGACTATGCAGGCCAAGAAATTGTTGAGTCAAGGTTGTGTGGGCTATTTAGCTTACATAATCGATACTCAGAAAAAGGGTGTGAAACTAGAAGAAATACCGGTAGTGAGAGAATTCGAAGACGTGTTTCCAGAAGATTTGCCAGGACTTCCGCCTGACAGAGAAATTAAGTTCGTGATCGACTTAGCGCCGGGAACAACACCGATATCGAAGGCCCCGTACAAAATGGCTCCGGTAGAAATGAAGGAACCCGATGGTGATGCAGCCAAGAGTTCTTTGGACAAGAAATATATTCAACCAAGCGTATCACTGTGGGGAGCGCCAGTTTTATTCGTTAAGAAGAAGGATGGAACAATGCGTCTTTGCATTGATTATACAGAGTTAAATAAAGTCACTATTAAGAATAGGTATCCGTTACCTAGAATACATGACTTGTTTGATCAGCTGAAGGGTGCTAAATATTTCTCGAAAATTGATTTGTGAAGTGGGTATCACCAATTAAAGGTAAGAAAGGAGGATATACCTAGAACGGCATTCAGAACTCGGTACGAACATTACGAGTTTGTGGTGATGTCTTTTGGTTTAACTAATGCCCCTGCTGCGTTCATGGATTTGATGAACAGGGTGTTTAAACCATTCTTAGACAAGTTTGTAGTGGTATTTATTGATGACATTCTGGTGTATTCCAAAACTCAAGAAGAACACGTGGAACATTTACGTTTGACATTGGAAACACTAAGGAAGGAAAAGTTGTACGCGAAATTCTCTAAGTGCGAATTTTGGCTCGACCGTGTATAATTTTTGGGTCATATTATTGACAAAGATGGGATTTCAGTGGATCCGTCAAAAGTGGAATCTATGATCAATTGGGAACAACCAAGAACACCATTAGAAGTAAGGAGTTTCTTGGGACTGGCCAGTTATTATAGAAGATTCATTATAGATTTTTCTAAGATAGCCACTCCGCTAACAAATTTGACAAGGAAAGCTGTAAAATTCGCTTGGACGGAGAAATGTGAAGAGAGTTTCCAAGATTTGAAGAAGAAGTTAAGTATGGCACCTGTGTTGACATTACCAGATAATATAGGAAATTTTGTGGTGTATAGTGATGCCTCACATAAAGGGTTGGGTTGTGTTCTTATGCAGAACGGCAAAATTATTGCCTATGCATCAAGACAACTGAAGGATTATGAGAAAGGGTATCTGACTCATGATTTGGAATTTGCTGCAGTTGTATTTGCTCTGAAGATATGGAGACATTATCTTTATGGAGAGAAATGTGAAATCTACACAGACCACAAAAGTCTGAAGTATATTTTCACTCAGAAGGATTTGAACATGCGTCAGAGAAGGTGGATGGAATTGATAAAAGATTACGATTGTGAGATCTTTTATCATCCGGGCAAAGCGAATGTGGTTGTAGATGCTTTAAGTAGGAAAGGTCAAGAGAAACTGATGCTGATAACAACTCAGGAGGAGCTCATTTCAGCAATGACAAAACTGGAGTTGGAAATCAAATTTCCAAAAGAATCTGACGAACAATTATTCCAGATAGAAGCTGGTCCAACTTTAGTGGACAAAGTGAAGAATGCTCAACTACAAGATGAAGAGTGTGGGAAAATCAAAGAGAATCTGGTTGAAGGCGGTGATGTAAAATACACGGTCAATACCGAAGGATTACTGTGGTTCGAGGGAAGAATTTGGGTTCCAGCAGTGCTGGAATTGAAAGAAGAAATTTTGACTGAAGCTCATATCTCAAAATATTTAATTCATCCAGGAAGCACAAAAATGAATCAAGATTTGCGCCGACATTTTTAGCGGCCAAATATGAAAAGGGACATTGCAGAATGCGTAGCGAAATGCTTGATATGTCAAAGAGTAAAAGTCGAACATCAAAGACCCAGCGGATTACTCCAACCGTTGGAAATACCGGAATGGAAGTGGGAACACATCACGATGGATTTTGTGGTGGGTCTTCCAACTACTCAGAGAGGATGCGATGCGATTTGGGTGATAGTGCACAGACTGACGAAATCAGCACACTTTCTACCAATAAAGATTAGATTCAATCTTGATCAGTTAGCAAGATTGTACATTAAAGATATCGTTTCAAGGCATGGAGTGCCAATATCAATTGTGTCCGATAGAGATCCGCGATTTACGTCAAATTTCTAGAAGAGACTACAAGAATGCATAGGGACACAATTACGAATGAGTACAGATTATCATCCACAAATAGATGGCCAATGTGGCGACCTCAAATCCAGGTACTTGAAACCCGAACTCGGTTCTCCACGATACCATTTCTTTAAAATTTAATAATACTAAATAATAATACATTCGAACTTAATTTACATACATCAAAGTTTACTTCCCAGTGCGTGACCTTCAAATACATTCCTTACAATACTTGAATAGATACCAATACAACTATAACCATTAACTCATAATACACACTTATTCGATCGACTTTCCTTTTCCTTTGTTCGTGTACTCGAGCCTTGAGTTCTTTGAAAACATTTAATTTAAGCAAGGATGAGCATTTAAGTGCCCAAAGTAATAGCAATTATAAATAAGTTTGAAAGAATATAAGTATTCTCTTTACATAACACTTCTACAACGAATTGAAAGTTGTGAAGTAATCTATCTTGATAAAAATTCACATAACAACTCTCTTTCAAATTCTTTAAATTTGGCTCTGGCTCTACCCTTGAATAGGGTTTAAGAAACATACTATGAACATTCTTTTCATTTTCAAAAGGTTTAGCGAAATTCTATCCTCAAACCATCATAACTTACAGGCACGCGAGGGTGATCACTGCAGATTGTACCACAATGTATTGATCATCAATACTACATAACTTGAACGAAATTCATCGCTCACTCTATCCTCCTTTGCATAAAAATCTTCCCATATAGGGATGTTCATACATGCACGGTTCCAAACCCAAGGTTTTTAATCTTGCTCAACAATAATATGTAATTCAACATATATATATACGGGTAATTGACAAAGGTATATCAACATGTGAATAAATGCTATGATTATCCAAGTGGGGACACTTGTATAACCATTTAGAAATCAACTTAACGTAATATATATCCGAGCTAACATGTTCATAATCAAAGCGTATATAATCATGCATGAATAGAATAATTCGAAACTTCTTACTCATGTCCATTGCATAAAGAAAATGCAAAGGTAGGATACTTACTTTCGATTCAATGATTACAAATCTCAACTTAGGTTTTATCTCTTTATCACAACCTATCAATAATCGGATCATTAGCTCGATTAGAACAATATATCTTAACACATAGTAATCGCTATACATTACATTGACACATAGTCTAATCACATAATCACGGTGATCATACTTTTAGTTCCTATTCTATACTTGAAATATTTTTATACATTTTCAAATATCTCATCCATGCTCTTACGAGTAGTCTTTTCTTTCTTTTATAAGTCCGAGACATTTGTCGGTATTGCATCGGCGACTTTTATTTGTAAATCTTGAGTCTAAGACTCTTATTCTATACCTCAACATCTCAGAAATATCGGACATCTTATTTTTAATCATTTTCGCAATTTCGAAATTGAAAATTTTAAAATAATTCAAATCATCACTAAAGGGCCTATAGTGATATAATCATTACTATAGGTGTTCTTCTTCAAATTCGAAACTTAATAATCGGTTCTCAAGTCGTACTAGTTTGGTAAAATTATATAACTTTCAAATATCGAATCATAATTAAATGATTTAAACATTAAACAATTCCATTATCATTAATAGTTTAATTAATACTAAACTATTAATGAAACCATTTCAAAATATAAAAGTTATTTATAATAACTCAAACTATTTTTAAAACATTTATATTACCCAAATAATTACCATTAATATTTAAATATTAATGTACTATTTATCCAAATATTAAAAGTCATTAATTATAACTTAAAATATTTTTAAATCCTTAATATCCTCTTTAAATGGTTTTTAAATAAGTAAAACCATTTCTAAACTATTTATTTAATATTAATCATTAAATAAACTAAATATCATTAATATTATCTTAATATCATTAATATTTAATTATTAATGAAATTATCATTTAAATATTAAAAGTTATATTTTATAACTTAAAATATTTTAAATACCTTATTTTCATTTAAAATGATTTTTATAATATTAAAATCATTTTTAAATAAAATTATTTAATATAATCATTAAATAACTTTAATATCATTAATAATTATTAATTAATGAAATTCATCACAAAATATTAAAAGTCATCACAAATAACTCATTTACATAATCAATTCCAAGCCAAAATAAACATAGTAAACTAACTAGTTTATTAACAACACTAACTAAACTTCAAAAATTCAAACTTTAACTAACAATTAAAAATAATAACATTACAAAAATTAAATAAGAAACATACCCAAATACTGAATTCCACAGATTTGAATACGCACTTCCACGCCTGAATTTAACTAAGGAGATCTTTATAAAAGTTCTCCCACAACAAAGCCTTTCTCAAAAAATTGGAGGCCTTATTGTTGGTGAATGAAACAAAGGCCAAGCCCTTCTATTTATAGGTTTAGAAAATGGCGAAGTTCTCAATTTAGTCGATGTGGGACTTGGTTTATACTAATTTTTCAATAGCTCACTTTGCATTTTTTCTAACGCATTGCTCATAACTCCGATTAATCTGATTTTTGGATATATTATACATGGTATGTAAGACTATTTTTAAAAATACTGAATTACCCAATTCGGGTTCATTAGGTAGCCCAAATCAAGTCGTCAAAAGTGGACGTTCATATGATTTTTTCAATCTCGTTTCAGCTTTACCTTCTTCCGCTAAAACAATCATAACTCTTTCATTTTAAAACATTTTTGAGCGATTCTTGAACCCACGCGAAGATAACTTCTGGGGCTACAACTTTTAATCTTTGACCATTTCCAAATTCCGAACACATCAGTCCAGAAATTTCGTTCAAATGGACTGCACCGCACTTGTTGGGAAGTTTTGACACTACTACTTTGAAATGTCATAACTCTCTCCTCCGATATCGGATTTAGTCCGTTTCGGAGTCTATGGAAAGCTTATTCGGTGTAATATAACATACCAAAAGTCCAGAAGGTTTTGGAAACATTAACTGATCGAAACAGTGTCCCGAATAGCACATCCCGCTGCTGACTTTCAGTTTTGAGAAATTTGACACATTTCCTTCCAATCACCGTAATTCCCTCATCCGAGGTCGGAATGAGGTCATTATAAAGCCTATGGCTTCCTAACTCAGTGCACTACAACATATCAAAAGCATAGACCTTTTAAAGCACAAAAGTGGACGAGAATGCCCCATTACAGATCGCCCAAAAATAGTTTATGATGATCGATTCCAACCATGTTTGACCATCTATAACTTCTAATATATACATGATATGGACTTGATTCTTTTTGCAGATTAAAGACCACATATCGGGCTACACATAACAACTTTTGAAGAACAAAACTCATGATCGAGCAAAAGAGTTATGGCCTCGACATTTGGTGAAAAAATAACATAGTTCGGTTTTTCCAACTTGCTTAAATCTTCAAATTACATGCACTTTGATGTTATGGGTCTTTGATTTATCAACCCATATCATCAATTAACATTCTATTACACAACTTTAAACAATCAATTGCATCAAATAACATCGAATCAAATGATTTCTAGGTTTAGTGTTCTTATACCCTTTTTGCCAAAAATTCTTGATTCTTGCTTCTGATTTGTTATGGGTGATGGTTGGGCTTTGTTTAAGAGTGTATGGGCAATCTTGTACAAGGCAATTAAATGTAATATTTAATCACTAGATTTAATTCTTATAATTTACCAATTAACTTCTATCCTTTGGTAAATTAAAACACTTATACTGATAACATCGAAATTAAACCCTTGTAATTAAAATTAGGGTTTCTCAACGTCATCAATTAGGGTTTCTAATTGACCATTAGTAGTGTTCTTTAATTATCGTGTATGTTACTAACACGATCGTTACTTTTTTCTAACTTCAACCGATTAAGGTTATAATAATTAGGGTTTGTCCTAATTATCGGCAGAAAAATAGTAATTAGGGTTTATTCTAATTACTGACATCCTTATTCACGAAGAACTTCATATACACAAATACTACTCGAAATATCCCATAACCGAGTTTAATAATTAGGGTTTCACAAAGACGCAATATGCTATGACCTAATTGACTTATCATTGCTCAACATTATCTCTGTTTCAAGCATATACACATACATATACTTATGGTATCAGTAAAATCATAATATCAATAATATTATATTGCTATTCTTATCTCTTAATCACAATCCCAATTTCAGGGTTTGGATTCCATATCTGACTTATTCTTCGTTCAATAGACAAGTTAAAATAATTAACTTAAATATTTTGACAATTCATATAATAAAATATTTATTATATAATTCTAATTGTCACTTCATATATTATTTCCAATCACGTTTTCATGGAAGATAATTAATAAAAATATTTCGGCTTACAGAAATGTATTACCATATAATTTGTGGTAATTAATAATTCCAAAATTATTTCTAATTTTTCAAGTAATAAATGTATTCGCATTTATCGTTCACTTTACTTGACACTTAGTCTCGTCATTAAATAAAAAAAAAATTTATACGCAAAATTTCTTATTTATTTTATATAGAAATTTTCGGGTTATTACATTCACCCTCCCTTATAAGGATTCCGTCCCCGGAATCACCGCTTTAAAAACTCATATGCAGAAGGGTACATAGCATATAATCATTGTCGTGAGATCTCGATCATACTTGATCGAACTGATCTTTAATTATTCATCATAACACTTGTCTATCCGATTAAGCAGAAATATAAGATATATAAGTTATTCAAATAGCACCTGGAGTTCTGTTTCCAGCTGCCACCGTATCCTGGACCGCCATGTTGTAAACCCTCGGAGTTGCTTTCGTTGGGTTACTGGTTGAGTTTGGTCCTGAAATTTCTAACGTCCCACTGCTTCTCCCCGTGGTTACGTTCCCTGCCTCCATTCCCCTATGTGGACAGTTCCTCACCTTATACTCAATGATCCACATATGAAGCATCCATCGATCATCCTTGAGTTGGGGCGCTTGGGAGAGATATGACCTCTCTTGCACGCACTTGTAGCATACAAACTTGCCCTTGAGACACTCGCGCCAGAGTGATTCTTCCCGAGCTTGCACTACACTACCTGCTTCTTTATACCTTCCTGCTTTACTTGCATTTTCTCAGAAAAATTCCTCATTCTTTTCTCACCCCTATTCCCACTACTACTTTCTATCTTTACTGTTCCTCCTGACTTGCTTGTGTTCTTCTTCTCCTTATTGTAGAGGCTCATGGCCTCATTTCCCTGTTCAGCAATGATAGCCTTCTCCATGAGTGCTGGAAAAGTATTGATTTGCAGTACTGACACCTTATTGTAGAGCCAGGGTTTTAAGCCCAGCTCAAATCTCCTTGCCTTCCTAGCCTCTGTATCCATTTGATGTGGAGCAAACCTAGCCAACTCATTAAATTTTGCGGGATACTCCGCAACAGTCATGTTATCCTGCTTTAACTCCAGGAATCTCACCTCCATTCTAGACTACATACTAACAGAGAGATAGTTTTAGAAAAATAAATCCTTAAACCTATCCCAAGTAATTTCTTCTTCTCCCCGCCTCGAGTCTTATTTGCCTCCCACCAAAAGTTAGCTTCCCTTTCATCATATAAGTGGCAAAAGCGATCTTTTGCCCTCATCTACTCTAGCGATTACGAACGCCTTCTCTATCTCGTTCACCCAAGTCTGGGCTTCTATAGGGTCAGCCAATACTCTAAATTCTGGTGGTCCTATGGCTTTGAAGTCTTTGAATTTTGCCAAGCGATTGTCTCATTGGGTTTCCATGAATCGGTGTTCCTCACGATAGCTTCGAGCTACCATGTTTGCAAAGTTTTGCATCGATTCTGGGCCGCTGTTCCCAAAGATTAGTAGATTCTTCTACCCTTTGGTTTCGAGTTTGACGTCTTGGCGGCATTATCTAGTTAAATAAAATCATAAATTATACCCTTACATTTTAAACCTTATTGCATAAGATTAATGTATTAAACTCGTTTCATTTCTCAAACTTAGATTCATATTCATTTATCGAATATTTACACAAAGACATCCTGCTTTAATCAACAAACTATCCCTTTGTGACTACGAAAAGTCTGGATATAAAATCTTAACCAACATAAAAGTTAAAAATAGTTCATTACTTATCACACATATTACATACATAACCCATACTACTTATTTACTAAGCCTTTTCTGGACATTCATTCGCCGATGTCCTTCCATCCCACAATTAAAACACCCACCTTTCTTATAATGGGGCAACGAGCGAGAGAGAGGTGTGTCCTTCACGGATGTGTCGCTTGAGGCTCCATCCGGTCAATTTGGATTTTGAGCTTAACTTTGCTTCTTCCATTGTTTCCATTAATGCACGACGCATCAATTTTTCTATCTCCCACAACCTTTCCAATGAAGAAACCTTGTTCTCCAAATCCGCACCTCCGTTGATGCTTGGCGGCTTCAACTTTAGTGTCTCGAATCACTATCTCACAAATCCAACATTTCGGATCTCGATGCTACGTTTTTCCACGATAGCCACCTCGTCCGATTTGGGTTCCTAGTGAGCTTCTATTTCATCTGTTGGCCTCGATATTAGCTCTCTGGGTGTGAATATGATCCTTCTTATTCCACATATCTTTCTCACCGCACATCTACATACATAAGTTACCCCGATTAACATATAGTATATATACACGAAGAATCAAGAGTTCTATATATCTTATTTTGATTGATGATAAATTTATTCAATTCTCATCAACACCTATCTCTGCCGAAAGGCGCCTCCCACTCTTGCATCGAATCGCATGAAGGTGATGACTAAATCTCGTCTAACGTGTGTATCCGTGTCTTTGACTTCTATTTCAACCTTCAACCGTCTTATCCGAATATCTCCCTCCGCCCCAACCTCCTCATAACTCGCCTAACTCTATCTCAGGCTTACAACATTTACATATATCATCACATGCTACCCAATACACCTCTCACAAGAGTAAAAGTTTTCAAATTTTGTTGAGGGGTCATATAGACCATGAACACATAGTTTTAACGGTATTCATACCGCAAAAACAAAACATTACCCGTATGTTTATAATCACAAAGAAGGTAAACTACCATTAATAGTACTTTAGGTGATTAGCCTATTGTACCCCTACGTCATGCATAACGTATTAATCATACCTAGCGAATATTTACGCCATTAGATTGGATCATTTATCCAAACAACATTGTTCACCTCAGTCTTATCATAGGATTCCGCACCAAACAATTTGGTTCGGGAAATTTCTTTCAATGAACACTTAGAGTTTTCATAAACATTAGTCTAGCTGATTCAAATAGCATAGACTCATATCAATAATTCAATTCAATCGAATTATTTAGATGTAGCCAAACCCCGCCGCAAATTAAACTTTTGAAAACAATTTTGAGAATGACGCGTCATGATGCCGTACTGTATTAACAATCCGTTGAGGATGCCGTCATTGTATGACTTTGTCATAACACATTATACAATAGTGGAACAGCGACTTCAGGTCAAATTCACACTAAGTATTCCTGTATTTACAACTCCATCACATTTTTATCATCTCTGCACCAGGTTATATGGTACATGAGTGATAATTAAAAACAAATTTTGATATTTCAAATCATTTGCGTCTAGCCAAAATAAGTAGCATAGACCGTACTTTTAAACCGCTTCAAAATGATTACGAGTCTACATTTTTGTTTTCAAAACACATAGTGCGATTTAGCTTGATGTCAAAAATTTTGAAGTTTAGCATAGCTAGGAGTTTAGGAAAACCTAACACCTTCACTAAAAATCATTTACTTAACAATCTATCCGCTCACTCGTAATCCATAACACTCCATTCACACAAAAATATACCCAGGTTAAATCAAACCACACTTATGAGTTCATAAATTGCCATAATCATATGAGTTTAAGAACTTATCCTAGTCAGACCTTTGGCGTCCATTCGCCGAGGGGCTCATAAACATTTCATATAATTATGAGTCAAGAATGTCTCATAGGTATGAGTTTTAAGAACTCGAACTTAATCTTATATTCTCTATCTATGACCTATCTACCTGTTATACACCGAGAATGGAGTCATCCTCTTAATGTGCATATAACAAATAGCGCGATACGTACATTTCAATGATTATCGATTGCCAAAAACTAAGTGGTTTTTACACCAAGTACAATTCAAATCCCATCACGAAGAATCATACAACTCAAATTGCGACATGAGTCCTCAATTGAATCCCCATCTAACACTAACCCCATTCTCCATAATGAATTTAATTCAGATTTATAATTCTCTTCCGGATCTGCACGAATTGATAGTACAATTCATACACGCAATCTTCTTCATAAACTTTCCAATCATCGATTTATTCCTTCCGTCATTATATCCTTATCAGATCACGGGGTGATCTCATCGTATATATTACGATTTAGTTCTATATCTTGATCATTTTATTTTACGATCTCTCATAACTACACTTTCAGTCTTTTAGACTCAATCTATTCCCCACTACTATTTAACTTTATAATCAGAGTTAGCGAACTCTGTGTCTTTACACCCGCCGAGATCATCTTTGAATCTTATCGACCAACTAACTCTATATGAGTTAATACTTATCCTAATCATTGTGGTTATTAGTCTCGTGTATTCCTACCTAAGCTTCATAACCAACAACTTTTGATACCAACCTGATTTACCCCAAAAATCCAGTACTTGAAACCCAACCTCGGTTCTCCACGATACCATTTCTTTAAAATTTGAATAATACTAAATAATAATACATTCGAACTTAATTTACATACATCAAAGTTTACTTCCCAGTGCACGTGACCTTCAAATACATTCCTTACAATACTTGAATAGATACCAATACAACTATAACCATTAACTCATAATACACACTTATTCGATCGACTTTCCTTTTCCTTTGTTCGTACTCGAGCCTTCAAAGTTCTTTAAAACATTTAATTTAAGCAAGGATGAGCATTTAAGTGCCCAAAGAAGTAATAGCAATTATATATAAGTTTGAAAGAATATAAGTATTCTCTTTACATAACACTTCTACAACGAATTGAAAGTTGTGAAGTAATCAGACTTGAAAAAAATTCACATAACAACTCTCTTTCAAATTCTTTAAATTTGCTCTCGCTCTACCCTTGAATAGGGTTTAAGAAACATACTATGAACATTCTTTTCATTTTCGAAAAGGTTTAGCGGAATTCTATCCTCAAACTGTCAGTAACTTTACTAGCACCGGAGGGTGATCACCCGTTGTACCTCAGATTGATCAATACTACATAACTTGAACGAAATTCATCGCTCACTCTATCCGCTTTATGCAAAAAATCTTCCCATATAGGGATGTTCATACATGCCTAGTTCCAAACCCCAAGGTTTTAATCTTGCTCAACAATAATATGTAATTCAACATATATATACGAGTAATTGACAAAGGTATATCAACATGTGAATAAATGCTATGATTATCCAAGTGGGGACACTTGTATAACCATTTAGAAATCAACTTAATGTAATATATATCCGAGCTAACATGTTGATAATCAAAGCGTATATAATGTATGCAGAATAGAATAATTCAAACTTCTTACTCATGTCTATTGAATAAAGAAAATGCAAAGGTAGGATACTTTTTGATTCACCGATTACAAATCTCAACTTAGGTTTTATCTCTTTATCACAACCTATCAATAATCGGATCATTCGCCTCGATTAGAACAATATATCTTAACACATAGTAATCGCTTCTATTACAATTAAGACATAGTCTAATCACATAATCACGGTGGATCATACTTTTAGTTCCTATTCTATACTTGAAATATTTTTATACATTTTTCAAATATCTCATCCATGCTCTTACGATAGTCTTTTCTTTCTTTTATAAGGTCTCCGACATTTGTTTATTGCATCGACGTATGCCTTTATCGGGGTAAATAATTGAGTCTAAGACTCTTATTCTATACCTCAACATCTCAAATATCGGACATCTTATTTTTAATCATTTTCGCAATTTCCGTAAATTAAAAAATTAAAATAATTCAAATCACATCACTAAAGGGCCTATAGTGATATAATCATTACTATAGGTGTTCTTCTTCAAATTCGAACTTCATAATCGGTTCTCAAGTCACTTAGTTTGGTAATTATAACTTTCAAATATCGGAATCATAATTAAATGATTTAAACATTAAACAATTTCATTATCATTAATAGTTTAATTAATACTAAACTATTAATGAAACCATTTCAAAATATAAAAAGTTATTTATAATAACTCAAACTATTTTTAAAACATTTATATTACCCAAATAATTACCATTAATATTTAAATATTAATGTACTATTTATCCAAATATTAAAAGTCATTAATTATAACTTAAAATATTTTTAAATCCTTAATATCCTCTTTAAATGGTTTTAAATAAGTAAAACCATTTTAAAACTATTTATTTAATATTAATCATTAAATAAACTAAATATCATTAATATTATCTTAATATCATTAATATTTAATTATTAATGAAATTATCATTTAAATATTAAAAGTTATATTTTATAACTTAAAATATTTTTAAATACCTTATTTTCATTTAAAATAATTTTATAATATTAAAATCATTTTTAAACAAAATTATTTAATATAATCATTAAATAACTTTAATATCATTAATAATTATTAATTAATGAAATTCATCACAAAATATTAAAAGTCATCACAAATAACTCATTTACATAATCAATTCCAAGCCAAAATAAACATAGTAAACTAACTAGTTTATTAACAACACTAACTAAACTTCAAAAATTCAAACTTTAACTAACAATTAAAAATAATAACATTACAAAAAATTAAATAAGAACATACCCTAAAAATACTAATTCCACAAACCTAATACGCACTTCACGCCATGAAATTTAACTAAGGAGATCTTTATAAAAAGTTCTCCCACAACAAAAGCTTTCTCAAAAATTGGAGGCATTATTGTTGGTGAATAAAACAAAGGCCAAGCCCTTCTATTTATAGGTTTAGAAAATGGTGAAGTTCTCAATTTAGTCGATGTGGGACTTGGTTTATACTAATTTTTCAATAGCTCACTTTGCGATTTTCTAACGCATTGCTCATAACTCCGATTAATCTGATTTTTGGATATGTTATACATGGTATGTAAGACTATTTTTAAAAAATCTACGAATTACCCAATTCGGATTCATTAGGTGTAGCCCAAACAAAGTCGTCAAAAGTGGACGCTCATAACAGTTTTCAATCTCGTTTCAGCTTTACCTTCTTCCGCTAAAACAGTCATAACTCTTTCATTTTAAAACATTTTTGAGCGATTCTTGAACCCACGCGAAGATAACTTCTGGGGCTACAACTATTATTCTTTGACCATTTCCAAATTCCGAACCCATCAGTCCAGAAATTTCGTTCAAATGGACTACACCGCACTTGTTGAGAAGTTTTGACACTACTACTTTGAAATGTCATAACTCTCTCCTCCGATATCGGATTTAGTCCGTTTCGGAGTCTATGGAAAGCTTATTCGTGTAATATAACATACCAATAGTCCAGAAGGTTTTGGAAATATTAACTGATCGAAATAAAGTCCCGAATAGCACATCCATCTGCTGACTTTCGCTTTTGAGAAATTTGACACATTTCCTTCCAATCATCGTAATTCCCTCATCCGAGGTCCTGAATGAGGTCATTCTAAAGCCTATGGCTTCCTAACTCAGTGCACTACAACATATCAAAAGCCTAGACCTTTTAAAGCACAAAAAGTGGACGAGAATGCCCCCATTACAGACTGCCCAAAAATAGTTTATGATGATCGGTCAACCATGTTTGACCATCTATAACTTCTAATCTATACATGATATGGACTTGATTCTTTTTGCAGATTAAAGACCACATATCAGGCTAAACATAACAACTTTTGAAGAAAAAAACTCATGATCGAGCAAAGAGTTATGGCCTCTGACATTTGGTGAAAAAATAACATAGTTCGGTTTTTCCAACTTGCTTAAATCTTCAAATTCATGCACTTTGATGTTATGGGTCTTTGATTTATCAACCCATATCATCAATTAACATTCTATTATACAACTTTAAACAATCAATTGCATCAAATAACATCGAATCAAAGGATTTCTAGGTTTAGTGTTCTTATACCCTTTTGCCAAAAAATTCTTGATTCTTGCTTACGATTTGTTATGGGTGATGGTTGGGCTTTGTTTAAGAGTGTATGTGCAATCTTGTACAAGGCAATTAAATGTAATATTTAATCACTAGATTTAATTCTTATAATTTACCAATTAACTTCTATCCTTTGGTAAATTAAAACACTTATACAAAGAATATCGAAATTAAACCCTAGAATTAAAATTAGGGTTTCTCAACGCCATCAATTAGGGGTTTCTAATTGACCATTAGTGGTTCTTTAATTATCTCGTATGTTACTAACACGCCGTTAGTTACGCTTTCTAACTTCAACCGATTAAGGTTATAATAATTAGGGTTTGTCCTAATTATCTACAGTAAAAAATAGTAATTAGGGTTTATTCTAATTACCGACATCCTTATTCACAAGTAACCATATACACAAATCACTACTTAGAAATATCCCATAACCGAGTTTAATAATTAGGGTTTCACAAGACACGGTAATATGCTATGACCTAATTGGTCGTCATTATCGTCAACATTATCTCTGTCTCACATACACAAGACATACTTATGGTATCAGAAAATCATAATATCAATAATATTATATTGCTATTCTTATCTCTTAATCACAATCCCAATTTCGTGGTTTGGATTCCATATCCCGACTTATTCTTCGTTCAATAGACAAGTTAAAATAATTAACTTAAATATTTTGACAATTCATATAATAAAATATTTATTATATAATTCTAATTGTCACTTCATATATTATTTCCAATCACGTTTTCATGGAAGATAATTAATAAAAATATTTCTACTACGTAAATTTATTACCATATAATTTGTGGTAATTAATAATTTCAAAATTATTTCTAATTTTTCAAGTAATAAATGTATTCGCATTTATCGTTCACTTTACTTGACACTTAGTCTCGTCATTAAATAAAAAAAAAATTTATACGCAAAATTTCTTATTTATTTTATATAGAAATTTTTGGGTTATTACAGCCAAAGGGAACGAACAATTCAGACATTGGAAGATATGCTGAGAGCATGTGTCATGGACTTTAAAGGAAGCTAGGAAGAACATTTACCATTGGTGGAATTTGCTTACAACAATAGTTACCACGCGAGCATCGGCATGCCACCTTACGAGGCATTGTACGGCATAAAGTGCAGAACTCCACTGTGCTGGGATGAAGTCATTGAATGCCAACTGTTAGGACCAGAACTGGTATAACAAACTGCTGACGTTGTTAAACTCATCAGGACAAGATTAGTAGCAGCCCAAGACAAACAGAAAAAGTATGCTGATCAACGTAGACAAGATCGTGCATTCAACGTAGGAACTTTTGTATTTTTAAAAGTTTCTCCCTGAAAGGGAAAAATTCATTTCGGTAAAAAGGGAAAGCTAAGCCCGAGGTTTATTGGACCCTTTGAAGTGCTGCGAAGAGTGGGAGAAGTGGCTTACGAGGTAGCTCTACCTCCAGAGTTGGAAAACATTCATAATGTTATTCACATTTCGGTGTTACGACCATATAAACCCCACTATAAACATGTGATCGAGTATGAACCATTGCAGTTCGAGAAAGATTTGTCTTATGAAGAGGTTCCTATCCAGATAATCGACAGGAAAGAACAAGTGCTCAGGAATAAAGTGATACCTTCTGTGAAGGTGATATGGAGGAACCACAACGCTGAAGAAGCTACGTGGGAACTCGAAGAGAAAATGTTGAAAGAATACCCTGAGTTATTTGTTTAATCAGGTTCTTGATTACGGGGATGTAATCTTTGTAAGTAGGGAAGAATGTAACGAATGATTTGTTTGAGTTGTGATTCTGAGGACAGAATCCTTGTAAGGAGGGAATGATGTAACATTCTAGAATTTTAAAGTGTAATATTAAATATTTATTTATTTATATAAGTATTTAATGGATTAAGTTTATTGTTGAATAAATAATTGTTTAATTTGAGTTGATATGATTTAGTTAATTATTTGTTGAATAAATAATTAAATATTAAATATTAAAATTTATTTGCAATATTAAATATTTATTGAATTATATACGTATTTAATGACAATTTGAGTTGATGTGTTGTAGTTAATTATTTGTTGAATAAATAATTAAGGAGCTAAGAAAATTAATTGTTATGAGATTATATACCAATTTAATTTAATAAGTAAGCTAGAGAGCTTATAGTGATTTAAATAAATTATAATATTTTAAATGGGGAATTGTAATTTAAAATATTAGTTGGTTAAATAAAATTATAATTATAAAAGAAATTATAGTTATGTGATATTAAATTATGTGCTAAAGTAATTTAATAGATTAATATTTTAATTGATTTATTAATTAAATAAAAGTGTGACTAATAACCTTGTTATAAAGGAGTTATTAAAATAAATTAAGGTAGTTTTAATCCAGTTTTGCCAAACAAGGCCTAATGCCTATTAAGTCTTTAATATAATTGTGTTTTTCCAAACAAGGCATAAGGAATAATTGGTTATGTTTTTAGTGATTAGCCAAACAAGCCTTATGGCTTTTGATTTTCAAAACTCAAATAACTGATATCAGTTATAAGTTTATATTTATATCATATAATAAATATATATTATATCTTATACGTTATATCCTAAGTACGTAAGAATAGAGGAGAGAGGTTAGACAGAAGAAAAGAAAAACTCAGAGGAAGAAGAAGAGAGGAAGAAAGGCTAGAGATTGAAGAAGAAGAAGCTTGATAATCAAAAGGATAATCAAACTCTAGGATATCATCTTCTTAATCAAAGGTAGGAACTCAATATCTTTCTTTAAAAGTTTAGTTTTCCTCTTCCCAAAAAGTCTTTGTAAAATATTTGTAAAAGAGGAATTGTTGATATGTATATAGTTTAGTATAATAATTGTTTGTAAAAGGTTGTTTCATCAATTTGTATGTGATTATAGAGAAATTAAGTCATATATGTATGCAAATTATGAAGAAAATACATTATAGTGTTTACATGAAAATATATATATGAACATGGTTGAGTTTAAAATAGAAATTTAGGTTTTATTAGTTGTTAAATTGAGTAATTGATTATGGAAATTGATAGAGTATGTATAACCATAACTATGATGTTTTGAAATTTTTGTTTTGATTGAAAAAACAAATCACAGTGTTGATTTTCATTGAAAATATCAAAAATGGAGTTTTTGCCAAAAACATTGAAATGGGTGTTGCATATTTGATGTTTAAGTTATTTTATGAGTAGAAACATGTTAGAAGTCTTCACAATATGTTTATATGAAGTTTATATGCAAATTACATGATAATCAGTCTATTAGATTCGAGCTTTTAGGCCAATTTGGCTTTTGTTCATGTTGTTGCCGAGTTTGGTCGCCGGATTACGGACTCAAGGCGTCATAGATCTTGCCCAAAGAAGATAACTCTCCTCGTAATACCTTACGGCTACCATATGGCGACAAATACAACAAATGGCTCATGACCTGAGTCAGCAATGCCTTGACTCAATATGCACATACGAACCACGATGTAAATTGTGGCCTTATGCAAATGAAAGTTAGCGATGAGTTCCGGCAGCTTTGTTTAAGTATACAAATTTTGAAAATAAATGTTATGTGTTAATAATATGAATGTTAAATGATGATTTCAGTAGTATTAAACTATGAATGAGCATGTTATCAAGAGTTAATTAGTATTAACGTAGTTTGATTATGTGAATTGGTAATTTAACCTACATGATGTATATATTTTGTTTATATAGATATAAATGTTGGTAATGACTAATTATGTCATGATGACATATGTATAGGGTATTGATTCATGTTGTAAGGTTTAGCTTGTGCTAAAGGCAAGTTTTCTAACTCTAAAACTTCGTTGTACAAGTTTAATTTCGTTGAGCACATTATTGCTTTTAATTCCATTTCAATTATACAAGTTGCTAACTTTACACTTTCGTAGAGTTAGATTGATAATTATTGATAAAACTCTTGTATCCATTGGTTCATGAGAATAAAAGTATTCCAAATCTTATATTATTGAGCAAGTTCTTTAATATGTAACTTGTGATTTAGCATACGAGTTGTTCTATTTTAATATGCTAGTATTGAACAACTCTATCGTTCAAATTACTATTCAATATGCATGTTTAGTACCCAAATTCTCAATAACCTTGAATGTTATGATTATTTAAGGCTTATGATATTAGATTATTCCTAAAGCATAATGTTAATTCACAAATATCAATTCAGTTATGATTATTCCATAGCATACAGTTATTTCTTTTGTAATCAACTAATCCTTAGTTGATTAGCGTTGAATTCTAAATTACCCTGTAATGTATCCAAACCAAACTTACTTTGGTGCGGACTTGTATTCTAAATACTGAGATGAACAACTCTTTTAATAGAGGTTTACGCTTAGAGTTGAAATGGTTGTGCACAATACATTGTACGAAGGGTTGATCCCCCTAAGTACGTGGAGTCCTTATAGTCTTATGACTGTTAAAGTTAAAGTTGAAAGATTACTGATGAGTGGGTTTTAACCCATGAATTATGTTTATATGGCTTGTTATCTTGTTAGTTTTTGGGTACTTTCATGTTATTTCTGACAGGGTTTGCATTTATTGTAGGTAATTCCGACTCATGTAGCAATTTGGAGCATTTGAGGACATTTTGGAGCAACATGTGAAGTTGCTAACTATCTAGCGTGAACGCTACCAACGTCAATAAATTTGTGTGCCTGGACCATGCACTGGGCGTGGAAAAATTGTTGGCGAAGAAGCTAGCGCGGAGCGTCTTCTGAAAGCATTGAAGTTGGCCTTGCGACCATATTGGTGCCTGAATCAAGGGAGGCGGGTCATTGTAAATTGGAGGAGTCTCTCTTGGGCAGAACTTCGAGATGGATTAGGAGTCATGGCTTTAGGAGGAGATTAAGGCTGATTAAAATAGACTGGGAGAGCATTCAGATAATATAAATTAATTCAATTACGTGAACAAGGATTTGGGGAGAGCAAGAATTGGAGTAACGAAGAACAGGAATAAATTCACGAAGATTTCAGAATCAAAAGTGGAGAAGGGTGGTGTATCATTATTCTTCTCTAAATTTCTATCTCTATAATTGGGATGATGTTTCCTTTAATTTATTCAGTGTTTAATTCATTTATTATGGGCTAAATTATTAGTTTGGCTTTTAATGGATCTTTAAGTGGAACGATGATTGTGTAACCTTGGTTTTCAGTTTAATATAGCTATTATGCAGGTTATCTATATTAATTGGAGCTTGAATTTTTAAATTTCTTGATCAACAATTTTATATGGATTTGTATGAACTCGAGAGATGAAATATAAATCTAGACCTAGTTAATATAGCATGTATCACGAAATTTGTGAATTGAAAATTATTAATTATTGTTGAGGTAGAGATATGCTTGACATCACATATAATCGTGAAGAGAACTTAGAATTAAACCTTGCTTAATTGGAATTCACATAGAGATATAGTGAGTTGATTAATTAAGGTGTTTGACTTAATTCTTTCTTAATTGTGGATTTGGGTTAATATGTTGTTAATATATCGAGAGGTGATTAATACTACTTATGTGTTCTTGATTAATAAGCTGGAATAGTGAGTTAAACTGGAATAAGGTGATACTAATCAGAGGGGTGCTTAGAGTGAAGTTATAAGCCTACTTCTCCAATACTTATTTGAAAATCCTGATTTAGTGTTTGTGGTTATTAAGTTGATTTTTGAATGATTGTGATATTTCTATATAAATTGGAAATTGATTAGTTTAATAAAATTTGGATTAGTAGGAAATTGGTAGTTGCAAGGGAAATTTGTGTTAATCTCTGAGGGAACGATACTTTACTTACTATTATATTACTTGTTGACCACGTATACTTGCGTGTTGAGCGTATATAGATTTTACCCAACAAGTTTTTGGCGCCGTTGCCCGGGATTAAAGACATATTTTTTTTATATATATTTGCAATATCAGTTTAATTAGTCCAGTTTTACTTAAACATTTTTTGTTTTATTTTGTTCTTCGAATTTCAGGTTTTTGATATTGGTTTATGCAAACTCAATCAAAAAATTAGACTTGCTTCCTTTTGAGGATGACATCGATAGAAGGTTTCAGAGGTTAAGCAAGTGGATAGAGGAAACAAGGGACGAATAGTATCACCAGGCCTGCAATAGCTGCAAACACATTCGAAATAAAGCCTGGGACAATTCAAATGATGCAGAATTTAGTGCAGTTTGGGGGAATGGCTAATGACGATCCGAACGATCATTTAATCAGTTTTCTGGAAATATGCGACACCTTCAAATACAATTGGGGTGTCGGACGAGGCAGTTAGGCTTCACTTGTTCCCATTCACTCTGCGGGACAAGGCGAAGAGTTGGTTACACTCTCTACCAGCAAGTTCGATAACTATGTGGGAGGACCTTGCTCAGAAATTCTTAGCAAAATTCTTCCCACCTGCAAAAACTACGAAGATGAGGAATGAGATTACCATGTTTGATCAACAACATGGGGAGTCACTGTACGAGGCGTGGGAGAGATATAAAGAATTACTTTGAAAATATCCACATCACGGACTGCCCAAATGGTTGCAATTGAATACATTTTACAACGGACTGCATGGGAATCTCAGGACTAGTATTAATGCGGCATCGGGGGGAGCATTTATGGATAAGACGTATGAGGAAGCATACCAGTTGATAGAGACTATGGTACGCTAATAATTATCGGTGGCCCACGACAAGAATGACACCTACCTACGGTCATTTGGAGTGTTAGAAGTAGATGGAGTAGATAATAATAAATACAGATTTCAAAGACTTGCTAAGAAGTTCGACATGTGGTCCGGGACGATGAGGCGATCATCTGATTGCAATTGTTTGTGAATTTTGCTGCGCGGGAACATTCTACGGATCAATCGCAAATCAACCTGAGTCGGTACAATTCATGAGTAGCTACTAATGAATTCCTCATAATACATATCGAAATGCATATAATCAAGGAACAATCTGAATCGATCGGTGTGAATAATAATTAGAATCAGCAAGCTCCACGACCATCGTACCCCCGGGATTTCAGAATCAACAACCAGTTCCACGTCAAGAGAAAAAATCGGACTTAGAGGAATTGTTATCGAAGTACATAACAAGTAACAAGGTAGCCATGAAGAACCAAGTAATGGCAATGAAATCATAAGAAATGGCCATTAAGAATTTGGAAAACCAGATGGGACAAATTGCTTTAGCACTGAATAACAGACCACAAGGAACCCTACCGAGTGACACCGAAAGAAATCCAAAGGGAAATAATGAACAGTGTTAGGCAGTTACCTTGAGAAGTGGAAAACAAATAGTTGGGAAAGATAATGACAACTCAGCTTTCTCAGATAATAAGGGCAATGATAACATAGTGGATAAAGAAAACCAAGGTAAGAATACGCGATTTGAGAAAACAAAGTTAGATGACTCGCCAGTTGTGTATCCGCCACCGCCATTTCAGCAAAGAGTTCAAAAGCAGAAATTAGACAAGCAATTTGCAAAGTTCTTGGAAGTATTTAAGAAATTGCAAATTAACATTCCGTTTGCGGAAGCTCTAGAGCAAATGCCTAGTTATGCAAAATTTATGAAGGGGATTTTGTCTAGAAAGAAAAAGCTAGAAGATTTCAAGATAGTGGCACTAACAGAGGAGTGCAACGCGGTTCTACAGCGAAAGTTGCCACCCAAGTTGAAAGATCCGGGGAGTTTCATCATTCCGTGCACGATCGGGAACACGGCTTTCAATAAATGCTTGTGTGATTTAGGAGCAAGTGTGAACCATATGCCGTTATCAGTTTACACAGAATTGGGATTGCCGGCTCCAAAGCCTACGAACATCTCATTACAGTTGGCAGATAGGTCAGTCACATATCCGAGAGGCATTGTGGAAGACATATTGGTAAAAGTTGATAAATTCATATTCCCCGTTGATTTCATTATTCTGGACTTGAGGAGGACAAAAACATCCCGATTCCTCTGGAGGCCCTTCTTGGCGACTGGTAGGACACTCATCGACGTGCAAAAAGGTGAATTAACGATGAGGGTCCAAGATCAAGAAGTTAAGTTTAACGTTTTTAAAGCCATGAAATTTCCCACAGATGAAGAAGAGTGCTTTCAGATGGAAATCATTGATCGAATAGTCAATGAAGACATGGGAAAGAGCCTGAGCAACGATCCTCTCGAGACAACATTATTGGGGGATGAGGAGTTCGATGACCCAGAATTTATGGACTATTTACAGATGTTGGACTCATTGCCACGAGTAAGCCGATTCAAAACACCTTTTGAATCTTTATAGACAAAGGAGATAGCCACGAAAAGATTGAAACCATCATTGGAGGAACCACCAACTCTTGAACTCAAGCCACTCCCTAAACATCTCAGGTACGCGTATTTAGGCAATTCAAGTTCTTTACCTGTAATTATTTCTTCCGCACTTAACAATTTACAGGAAGAGAAATTACTAAGGGTGCTGAGAGAACATAAGGCAGCAATAAGGTGGAAAATTGCAGATATCAAGGGAATAAGCCCGTCGTTTTGTATGCAAAAAATTTTGATGGAAGGTGACGCAAAACCAATGATGGAGCAACAACAACGACTAAACCCAATTATGAAGGAAGTAATAAAGAAGGAAATTCTAAAACTATTGGATGTTGGAATCATTTACCCGATATCTGATAGCAAGTGGGTTAGTCCTGTTCATTGTGTGCCGAAAAAAGGGGGAATGACTGTGGTACAAAAAGAAGATAATGAGTTAATACCGACAAGAACAGTAATAGGTTGGAGGGTGTGCATAGATTATAGGAAGCTGAACAAGGAAACCAGAAAAGATCATTTTCCGCTACCTTTCATCGACCAAATGTTGGACAGACTTGCGGGTCACGATTTTTACTGTCTGTTGGATGGGTACTTGGGATATAACCAGATTGCCATCGCTCCTGAGGATCAAGAGAAGACTACATTTACGTGTCCCTACGGCACGTTCGCATTCAGGAGAATGTCATTCGGGTTATGTAATGCACCGGATACTTTCCAACGGTGTATGATGACCATTTTCTCCGATATGGTGGAGAAAAACGTGGAAGTCTTCATGGAAGTCTTCTCTGTCCATGGAGATAATTTCGATACATGTCTCGGGAATTTGGTAATGGTGTTACAACGATGTGAGGAGACAAACCTTGTACTTAACTGGGAAAAATGCCACTTCATGGTTGAGGAGGGCATAATTTTGGGCCACATGGTTTCGGCTCAAGGACTGGAAGTGGATAAAGCTAAGTTGGAAACGATCGAAAAATTGCCTCCACCAAGCTCCGTCAAAGGAATCAGAAGTTTTCTGGGACATGCGGGATTGTACAGACGATTAATAAAGGACTTCTCTAAAGTTGCAAAACCGTTGTGCAGTCTTGTAGAGAAGGACTCTGTGTTTAGTTTTGATGAAGAATGTAAGTTGGCTTTTGAGCTGTTGAAAAAGAAGTTGACTACAGCCCCAGTTATCGTCGCACCAGATTGGAATATACCTTTCGAACTGATGTGTGATGCAACTTACTATCAGATGGGGCCGTTTTGGGACAACGTCGGGATAAGGTATTTCACGCTATATATTATGCAAGCAAGACACTTACGGAGACTCAAATGAATTATACAACTACGAGAAAAGGAACCGCTTGCGATGGTATATCGTTTGATAAATTAGAGCATACTTGGTTGGCACTAAAGTAATAGTTTATACGGACCATTCGCTTTATTCGATTTTGATTGCGAAGAAAGATGCTAAACCATGCCTTATTCGGTGGATTCTCCTTCTTTAAGAGTTTGATCTTGAAATAAAGGATAGGAAGGGGACGGAGAATCAAGTAGCTGATCATTTATCTAGGCTGGACAATCCGATTACAGAAGAAGGGGACAAGGGCATCATAAACCAGTCATTTCCGGATGAGCAATTGTTTGGGGTAAATGAAGAATTTCCATGGTACGCGGACTTCGCGAACTACTTAGTCAGTAACATGATGCCCCCTGATCTTACAAGACAACAAAAGAAGAAGTTTCTTCATGACGTCAAGTGGTATATGTGGGATGAGCCTTACCTATTTAAACAATGTGCCAATACGATGATCAGAAGGTGTGTGCCCTACAGCGAAGTACATAATATTCTGCATGAGTACCATTCGTCGGCCTACGGGGGACACTATGGTAGTGAGAGAACAGCAGCAAAAGTCCTCCAAGCAGGGTTTTATTGGCCCACGTTATTTAAAGACGCCCATCAATTTGCTAAAACATGCGATCGATGTCAAAGAGTGGGTAACATATCAAAAAGAAATGAGATGCCATTACAAACAATTTTAGAGGTCAAAATCTTCGATGTATGGGGCATTGACTTCATGGGACCATTCCCCTCGTCTGTTAGCAATCAATACATTTTACTTGCGGTGGATTACGTCTCAAAATGGGTGGAAACCACAGCGCTACCATCGAACGATGCCAAAGTGGTCCTAAGGTTTTTACAGAAAAATATCTTTACAAGGTTTGGAACACCGAGGGCCATAATAAGTGATGAGGGAAGTCATTTCTGCAACAAAGCGTTTACAGCCCTCCTAGAAAAATATGGGGTCAACCACAAAATAGCGACGACTTATCATCCCCAAACCAATGGACAAGCAGAGGTGTCAAACAGGGAAGTCAAGAAAATTTTGGAAAAAGTAGTCAACCCAAATCGTAAGGATTGGTCGCTCCGATTAGATGACGCACTTTGGTCATACCGAACTACATACAAGACTCCAATCGGCATGTCACCCTACCAATTGTTGTATGGAAAAGCATGTCACCTACCGGTCGAGCTTCAACACAAGGCTTATTGGGCTATTCAAAAACAGAACTTCGATCAAGCAGCAGTGGGGGAAAAGCAATTACTACAACTAAATGAGCTTGATAAATTCAGATTACAAGCTTACGAGAATGCGCAATTATACAAGGAAAAGGTTAAAAAATGGCACGACCAGAAAATCAAGCACCGAACTTTCATGCCAGGTCAAGCAGTGCTGTTGTTCAATTCAAAACTGAGATTGTTTCCAGGAAAACTTAAATCACGGTGGTCAGGGCCTTTCACCATAAAAATTGTTTTCCCACATGGCGCCGTGGATTTGTATAGCAGAAATCCATTGAAAACTTTCAAGGTTAACGGTCAAAGATTGAAGCACTACTGGGGTGAAGATGCAAATGTGGACACCATCAACATTACCCTCACAGACACGCAATAAGACATGAGGGACTGTCGGGCTAGCGGCGTTAAACCAAGCGCTACTTGGGAGGCAACCCAAGCTCTAAACTCTATTTCTTACTTCCATTTAAATTTTAGTTTTTAGTTTAGTCACTAGAATATTATACTTAGAGAGTAACAAAATCTCTAGAATAATTGCAGAAACCCCGAGCAGGAGCAGTAGCACGGAGAACACAACGTCATGCAGTTGATGTACAACTAGCGCGGAGTGCGCCATTGAATTGGTAAGGACAGCGTGGACCGCGCTACCAGAGCAGTTTCTCTAGCCCACTCAGCGCTGACCGCGCCAACAATGCCGACCACTAGCGCGTAGCGGGCCACAATAGCGCGGACCGCGCCACTATATCAGTCAAGATGGCGCATAACGCGCTCAAGCAACCCTCACATCTTGCCAACTAAGCGCACAGCGCTGCCTACATCCAGATCTTGGACCGCTCTACAAAGTCAAAAGTTCTCCTCCATCGGTAGCACTCAGTAGCTACTAAAAGCAAGATCGCAGTAGCGTCAGTAAGCTGTGGCGCGACCGTGGTCGCTTAGAAATCTGCACAAAAGAGACGTGTTTAAGTTGAATAATCCAACCTCTCCACCTCTCCATAACAACGATACCACTTCTCCACTTCTCCAAATTGTATTGCACTTCCTATTCCCCATAACTTCACATTAATTCATCTTTACTCTCTTTCTCCTTTCCAAATTCCAAACCCACTAACCTTTTCAAGTTCCAACTCCCACCCATGTTAGTCTCCTATTGTTTATATGAAGCCCCTTCATTCTAGACATAATGGTACCACAAAGTTCAAAAATCACAACCCAATCCTAAATCTAACACAACCCTTGCACAATTTGATACAAATTGGGACTTCTCTTCAAAGAGGTAAACCCAACTTATTAAAGGTACGCTAATTCTCTTCATCCCTCACAAAATCCCTTGTTGTGATATAAAAATTAGTGGAAAAGCTGAGAAATTGAGTAATCAAGGAGAAGGTGTTGGGTTTTGAACTGTTTGGGTAGGAAAGCATCATCAACCAATCAAGTTTGGGGGAGTCACACATTCCGCCCACCACCTATTTGATAAAAGTCCAGAACCACCTGCTTGTGACCAATCACACCGGAAACAACATGTCTTCCCACAAATGCCAACGAGCATCATCCTCCACGACTCGGCCTGCATATGACCATACAAAATTTGTGAGTGAAATGGCCGCGGAAAGATTCAAGACCTCCATCGACAAGAAGAACTTGGTGCTAGAAAGAGGATTGAAGCCAAATGCAAATTTGGATGGAGACATGGCTCTACAAATTATAGAACGTCATTGGTTTCAGCTAGTAGAACAACAACTTCCGGAGGCAATCAACATAGTTAACGAATTTTATGCTAATGCAATGGAGCATGTCAATCATGTTGCCATGGTTCGCGGTAAACCGGTTGCGTTTCATGCCGACGCGATCAATGCTTATTTTGGGTTGGAGACACCACACGATGACCGGTATGAAGATGCGTTTACGAGTTGGGCGAGTTGATTGCCAAATTATGCAAGCCAGGGACTCAATGGGTAACTCAAGCCGGAACGAATGAAAAGATAAGTTTTCCCCAATCAGCACTTAGTCGATATGGTAAAGCATGGCATGCATTTATATGTGCTCGTTTAATGCCCATGCGCCACCAAAATGATGTGACAAAGGCACGGGCTAAACTATTGTATGGGATTGTGCACCACCACTATAATCTGGATAATTCCATTGCATTTTACGATGTTGATGTGGGGGATTATATTCAAGAATCTATTGACCGGGCATTACGTGGGAGTACTACAGGTGGGTTGCTTCATGGGTTCCTCATTACAGACTTATGCTGTAAAGCTGGCGTGCAGTGGCAACCTAATGAGCCAATACAACAACCAACGGCCATAATTGACCATGCCACTATTGAAAGGTACAAAGCATGGGATGGGGCGCGTTCACACCGGCGTGGTGAAGGTTACATCATGATCCGCCAACCATCACCACCAGTTACTGCAGAACAAACGCGGGCTCGAAGGAATCAATTTTTGTGGTTGGCCGAACGTCAAGATTTAATGCATCAGTACAATGCAAATGCCTTCCATACGCTTGCTGAGGCATTTTCTCGTTGCAATCCTACTGCTCAACCGGTGGTTATGCTGATTCCTCATATCCTTCCACCTTACCCTCCTTCAGAGGAGGAGCAGTAACGTGTTTCAGGGAAGTCCTCAATTTATTTACTTTTGGTGCATATTTTACGTAATGAGGGCATTCCTTGATATAAGTTTGGGGGATTGGGTATTTAGATTTTACATTATTTCAATATTTAGGTTGCATGATAGTACTTAGGGAATATTTATAAAAAATAAAAACTTATTTATATTTCTTTTGCATATAATTGCATGAATCCAGTTATTAGATCGTATTTGTGATTTTCCTTGGCCAATGATGAAATTGGAATTATGTAGACGAGTCTATCACTAAGTATAAGATTCTTGATGCAATTTCTATTGTGATGTGAATCTTGCTCTAACTGAAATTAGTATAATACGGATAGCACGTAACAACATTTGGGTTAATGGATTAGTTCAACTTGTTACATAAATATTTTCTAAAAGATAGTGCTAGTATTAATGAGAAAGTGAACAAGATAGGTATGAACCTATGCTTGGGGGAAGATTTGGGTATATAAGCTCTATTAAGAAAAAATAAGGAAAAAAGAAAAAGAAAAATGATGTCTTGTGGTGGATTGAGAAGAAATACTCTCCATAAACACAAGCGTGAGATGGAGCGTAAAACGCACTCACCAACCATCTCTTTATCTAAAAAAAAAGAAAAAAAAAGAGAGAAAGTGAGTATGAATACCCTTCTCGGAACCTGAATTTGGTTATTTAGTTAATGCTAGAATTTGCTTGTCTTTGAATTCTTGAGTTTTTACTGTATGATTCCTGACAAGAAATTGGTTATGTAACTATGTTGTCGGTTGGCATGGGTGTTGCGCACACACACACTGTACTAGTCATAACAGGGTGAGATTATGGATTGATAGTGATTGCAGATTGAATTTTATACGAAAGGTGTTTGTTTACTAATTTTTCTGAGGCTGTATGAGTAAATCATATGT
The DNA here is from genome assembly GCA_020205605.1 of Panax ginseng. Lineage (NCBI taxonomy): Eukaryota > Viridiplantae > Streptophyta > Magnoliopsida > Apiales > Araliaceae > Panax > Panax ginseng. The sequence goes on from CM035143.1 coordinate 104,271,513, forward strand.
ATTGTTTTAATTCTGGATTTGTAGTTTAGATGTTAGATGCATTGCATTGAATTGCATTTTTGCTCGAGGACAAGCAATGTTCAAGCTTAGGGGAATTTGATGAGTGGGTTTTAACCCATGAATTATGTTTATATGGCTTGTTATCTTGTTAGTTTTTGGGTACTTTCATGTTATTTCTGATAGGGTTTACATTTGTTGTAGGTAATTCCGACTCATGTAGCAATTTGGAGCATTTGAGGACATTTTGGAGCAACATGTGAAATGCTGACTATCTAGTCTTGAGCCTGATCGTCGATAATAATTTGTGGCATGCAGACCGCATTAGGGCATGGAAAAATTCTTTGGCGAGCTAAGCCTTGACCTTGTTACCGCTTTTAAGCAATTTGGCCTTGAGACATGCTACTGGGTTCGCGAACCCAAGGAGGCTGTCGTTGTAAATTGGAGGAGTCTCTTTTGGGCAGAACTTCGAGATGGATTAGGAGTCATGGCTTTAGGAGGAGATAAAGGCTGATTAAAACAGACTGGGAGAGCATTCAGATAATATCAATTAATTCGATTACGTGAACAAGGATTTGGGGAGAGGAAGAATTGGAGGAACGAAAAACAGGAATAAATTCACGAAGATTTCAGAATCGAAAGCGGAGAAGGGTGGTGCATCATTATTCTTCTCTAAATTTCTATCTCAGTAATTGGGATGATGTTTCCTTTAATTTATTCAGTGTTTAATTCATTTATTATGGGCTAAATTATTAGTTAGGCTTTTAATGGATCTCTAAGTGGAACGATGATTGTGTAACCTTGGTTTTCATTTTAATATAGCTATTATGCAGTTTATCTATATTAATTGGAGCTTGAATTTATGAATTGCTTGATCAACAATTTTATGTAGATTTGTATGAACTCGAGAGATGAAATATAAATCTAGACCTAGTTAATATAGCATGTGTCATGAAATTTGTGAATTGCAAATTATTGATTATTGTTGAGGTAGAGATATGCTTGACATCACATGTAATCGTGAAGAGAACTTGGAATTAAACCTTGCTTAATTGGAATTCACATAGAGATATAGTGAGTTGATTAATTAAGGTGTTTGACTTAATTATTTCTTAATTGTGGATTTGGGTTAATATGGTGTTAATATATCGAGAGGTGATTAATACTACTTATGTGTTCTTGATTAATAAAATTTGGAATAGTGAGTTAAAGCTGGAATAAGGTGATACTAATCAGAGGGGTGCTTAGAGTGAAGTTATAAGCCTACTTCTCCAATACTTGTTTGAAAATCCCGATTTAGTGTTTGTGGTTATTAAGTTGATTTTTGAATGATTGTGATATTTTCTATATAAATTGGAAATTGATTAGTTTAATAAAATTTGGATTAGTAGGAAATTGGTAGTTGCAAGGAAATTTGTGTAAATCTACGAGGAGCGATACTTTACTTACTATTATATTACTTGTTGACCACGTATACTTGCGTGTTGAGCGTATATAGATTTTACCCAACAAGTTTTTGGCGTTATAACTGTGGACATGATTCGTGGTCATTAGACCCTCAGTGAATGTTATAATTTTCAGAAAGTTAATAGAATATATTATTCAGTTCTATTGAGCCTAATATTGGCAATTGATGTAAAAGTTTAAAGTTTTATTTGTTATTATTTCAAGTGGGCCTTGTTTGCTCACTCTTGCCTGTAAAAAAATTGTTACAGCTAAAGTTGAAACTGGTGACGTACCTAGCACCAGTAAGGGAAAAGGAAAGATGAACAAGTACTGAAGACTTGTAATAGTTTTGATAGTTTACTTTTAGACTGTGATTTAAAGATTGTAATGAAGTTTATTTTATTTTCCGCATTTGAATGTTTGTAATTAAAGGTTAGATAACCTTGGAGATTTTTATTTAAGCTTAATCCTGTATGGGCAGGTTATGATTATTCAATTTTATTATAATTGGGTAGTTAGAAATGAATGTTTTGATTAAGTGAACACCGAATCCTGTGGAAATAAAGTACCTGGATTTGGGGGGTGTCACAGGTTCACGTCCAAGTCGATAGTTGAATGTGCAGACAAATTCGATCGTTATGCTTATTTCGCAGAACTTCTTTTTAATTGGATTAATGTCTTCTTCTGACTGTTTTAGCAATTAATTGTGGTCTGAATGGTATGTATGTATAAGTAAAGTATAAAAGTAAACAAATAAGCTACTAAAACAAAAGAAAACATTAGCATAGATCAATTGTTCAACTAAAAGTTTCAACCAATTTTAAAATAATCTTTCAATTATTAAAGCGAACATTTACTTGCGTTGATTTTTTAAAATTTTGTATCACACTATAGTCTTGAGCTTGTTTTAACTAGATAATTTTTGTCATTTGACTAGATAAAATGCACACATTAGTTATGATTAGTGTTGGGACTTGTGACTAATAACTTAGAAGTTACTAAAAAAAAGTTAGTGCGGAGCGAGGGAGCGAAGCTCTCGAACAGAGCGTAGCGAAGCGACAAACTAACCTATCAGGGTTGAACCAAATGTTGGCGTTGCGGGGAGGCTTCGCCCCCCGCAGTAAGATACGAAGTTTCTGCAGCAGTAGCGCGTGGCGCGCCTAGAGAAGCGTGTGGCGCACCTAGAGAAGCGCAGGGCGCGCCAGTCGATGAACTGAATTTTATGAGTCATTTTTTGGAAGAACATTATGAGTATTTGAGCTATAATGTGAAGTAAGGTTGGAATAGAATTACTAGTTATAAATTGTAAGACCCCAACTTTTATGAATAAAGATTAATTTTTCTCAAAATATATTTTTGAATATTATGGTGTGGATTTGATATAATGTTATAGTTGTGGGTATTATTTACAAATTTTGCAAAGTAAGCAAGTGATTATTTAATATTCGATTGGTCGGGGAATATTCGTTTTAACAGAGAATATTCGTATGACGACACAATCATTGGTGGACCCCACAATGGAAGTATTGTCGTTGTTAGAAAATGACAGAATTATCTTTTTATAAAAAAAGCGATGAAAGTTTTACCGTTAAACTATTGAACTACCCGGTGGTAAAAGAAATGCGATGTCTGGCGTGGTTTCATAGTAGCACTGCGGTATTGATTATTGATGCTTACGTTGAGAAGTCACTCGGTTATACTCAATTATTACTCACGATAATTGATGCATCATATCTCTCATATTATTGATTCAATTATTGTCACAGTATCATCTGCATAATATTTATTATTATTAAATCAATAATTGAGACGACAAAGTTATTCAAATTATTATTTGTAATATTGATAATGTAAGTTCTGTCAAGGAGAGGTTTGGTCACCTAATTGCGCGCCAATAAGGAGAAATCCTTATCGAAAAGCCCCATCTTTCCTGGGAACGACATGGTTGTTAAATATTGTGAGTTATAATATTAATGATGAATAAGTTCGTGTTGCTTAAAGATAAAATTGATAGTTCCATTGTGTTGGGATTATTAGTGTTAGTGGAAATCGACATTTATTTCGATAATAATTGATGTCTGGAGGTTATATTGACCAATCGAGTAATTAATTGGATAAATGAGTAATTAATTGCAATTATTTCACATGCTTATAACTATTTGTTCACATGTGTGTACTATTGATTCACTTTCATGTACTATTAGGGGAGGTGGTGCAAGATTGATAATACTTGCATGACTAAATTAAAAATGGAGGTATAGATGAAGGTACTATACTGTAATTAGTTTTTTCACATGATTATACTATTAAGTCACATGAATGAACTATTAATTCACATTATTTATTATTAGGGTAGGTGGTGCAAGTTTGATAATACTTGCAGGACTAAATTAAAAATGAAGAAAAAGAAGGTATTATACTGTAATATTTCGAGCCCCAAAACGTGCAATTATCGAAACTATATTTTCCTATAAATAGAAGCTCATTCTTCTTTCATTCTCACCAAATCACTAAGTCTCACAAGAGCAATTATTATAGAGAAAAATTATTGAGAGAAAGAAGAAGAGAAGTCTGTTACCTCACTATTCCAGTATCCAGTTTCTTCTAAGGTAAGGGGTATTATTTCTTTCGTATTCATGAAGAGAGTTATTTCTTTCAATACTCGTAAGGGTTGTTATTCCATTCTTTATTATTATGTTGGAATAACCTGTCTGTGCGGTCTATCGCATGCCTGGTGAATTCTTTTGTTATTCCATTCTTTATTATTCTGTTGGAATAACCTATCTGTGCGGTTTATCGCATGCCTGGTGAATTCTTTTGTTATTTCATTCTTTATTATTTTGTTGGAATAACCTGTCTGTGCGGTCTATCTCATGCATGGTGAATTCTTCTATTATTCCATTCTTTATTATTCTGTAGGAATAACCTGTCTATGTGGACAACCGCATGCATGGTGAATGATTCTTTGTATTCATTCTTTATTAAATCGTGGAAATGATCTGTCTACGTGGATTACCGCATGGCGGACAAAAATCCATTTGTAGTTTCATATATTACATCTTGGCAGAAAAAAAATCAAATTTTTAGAAGAATTAAAATTTTATTTAATTATAATGATTAAATGAAATTAATTGATTATTTATGGAGCAAGCTAATTGAAGGTCGTTATATGACCTAGACATGTCAGAACATCGTAGGATTTTGGCTACGTGGTAGAATTAAAGTGTTTGAATTTCCAAGACAAAAATAAAAGCTTTCCGAGAAATTTTTTGAAAAATACTATTCACGTATTTCTACTCGGGAATTATTTTTGAACTTCTGAAAAATATGTAACGATAGAATATCGATGTGAGATGGAATATCCAATAATATTTTAGTTATGGAAAACGTAATATTTCACCTGTGGACTTAAAACCTAACGTTTAAGGAAAATGATTTACGAGAAGGAAATATAATGCGATTAATGAATTAAGCAATGATCGTATACTACGTAGGTATTATACGAAGTAATGAATACAAGTATGATACGAGGTATTATACGAGTATGTATGAATGATGATATATCATATATTATGAATTAGTATACGAGTTAGAATACGAGAATTGTACGTATAATATACCTTAGGAGGCTTTAAGCCAAAGGTATTGAATAGGTAGGATTTATTAAGTATTATGTTAGCCCATGTATGGAAATGGTTAAGTCCAATTTGAGTGAATATGCAAGCCCAAATGATTAAGCTAAGTTAATCAAGCTAAAGCCCAAGGTAAATAACCAATGGGTTAGAGAATGGTTTAAACCCATGGGTGATCCAAAGTAATAAACAAGTACTTAATGGCTAAATAAGTGTGGTGACAAAGTAAACTTAATGCTTAAGTATTGTGATGGGTAAGAAAATGATAGATGTTGTGATGGCCAAGTATTTTGTGTAGGGAGCAAGTTTACTTAGGGGCAAAGTAATGAATAGTAAGGAGGTGGATTAAGGAGGTGGAGGTGGCTTAATGACCATTATACCCTAACCTTGGAAATCCTATAAATAAAGAGCTTAAGAGTTTATTTGTTGGTTGTTTCATTTTCCTCCAACACCTTATACATTATAAGTTGAGAGCTTATTTACTTGAGAGAATAAGCACATATAAGTTATACTTCCTTTGTGAGAGTTTCATCCAATAACTTATAGCTTATTGGTTAGAGAGAAAAGGTTACAAAAGCTAGAGAGTTAGCCTTTTAAATTCAAGAAACAAGAAAAAAGAACAAAGATTTTCCAAGTGTTATCAAAGGGTAGGTAATATTAAACCATGATTCTCTTTCTCTTCCATTGTTAGAGAAGGGGGTAGTGGTAGGATTTGTATGCTAAGAAATGATAAGAATTAATAATCAATGGAATTAAGCCGTATACGTAATGAATAAGTAATGAGAATAAGTTATGAATTCATAAGGAACCTGTACGAACTTTTCATATGTTTTCTTAATAAGATGGTATGATAATAAGAAGCAAGGATGGTGGTTGAAAGATTAAGTTCATAAGAAGTCATGAGAAATGGAATCAAAGTAATCTATATTTTTATAAGTTACAAACTCACAATGAACTAATAATAACTTATCATGTTTATAAGATTAATGAAGCATGTATGTCAAGATGTTAGTATAATGGATTGAATCCAATTGAAACAGTTTAAAAATCTTAAGTAATGAAGTTTCGCCGGAATTAACACGATTGGACGATAATTGTCGAATTCGTGAAATTCTCGGAATGGGAGTCGTATTTTGTGTTTGAACTCGGGAACGTTGGTTTCTAATGGAGACACGTTTTATTTGGCATTATAGAGTTGAGGACTTAAAAATGGACGGATTCCGACTTATAACGAAGAAACGAGCGTTGAACGTTCATGAACGTTTATCGTTTTCGTTAAAAATGGACTAATAGGTGAATTTTTAGCAAACGAAGTCGATTAATAAAATTCTTGCATAAACGCATAGAGTACGTAATTTGTGAACTGTAGGCTCTTGAATGAGCCAATTCGGACTTATAACGAAGAAGTTATGAGGCCGGGAATCTCATATAAAAAGTTAACTGTTAAAAATTTTCTGGTGCTGAGTACTGGCACCGCGGCGCCAGTCAAGGCAAAATAAATCACGCCCCAGCGCCAATGTGAGCATGAGCCCCTGGAGAGTCATGCTGCAGCGTGACTCATAATGAAGGGACTCGCGCCGCAGAGCCGAGTCCGGTCTCTAGGCCCTAACGGGCGACTCATGGTGCGGCTTAACAAAAGAAACATCTGGTATTCTGCAAATACCAAATTTTAAAAACATAAAGCGCACAAGAATGGTTACAAATAGAGTATGAAGGGAAGTTTAGCAATGAACTAAGGGACTTAATAAAATATTGTTAAGTCATAACTAAACCTCAAGTGTGATCACTTAGAGTTAAATTAAGTCAATTGAAGATGAACGCAAACAGTATGCAATAAGCGTACTTAATCAATGACGATCGAGTTTCGATTAAATAACGTAAGGACGTTAGTAAGCCGAGAGGAAAGATGTTTAACTCAAAACGAGTTGTACTAATGAAATAATTTCAATTAAGTTTTAGAAGAGAAAGAACATGGTAAGAACGATGTAAAAGAATGACAAAAAGCCAGAACCAATAAATAACAAATCTAATACGGGATTAAATTGAGAAGAAGGGTAAGATTCTTTAGGAACTATATATGTTCAATCATGACCTAATGTGGTATGTTATGTGGTTTTGTGTTGTAGAGACTGTAATGATTCGAAAGGGAAAGTAATTATACTGTAGCTGACGCTGAAGGCAAGTTTTTCTTAAACTCTTGTCTAACCTTCGTGTTAGCCAGGTTTTCAAATGATTCAAATTATGAGATGCATGTATGGTTTTGAAGATAGAGTCGATGCCAGTTTTAGCTCGGCTAGACTAATCTTGATAGATTGATTGAACTGTTTACAAGTCTTTCAATATAGAATTGCTAACGCTATCCTATGCCAACTATTTGGTACGGATTCAAGGTAAGCCTGAATATGAATAAATAAATGTATTTTCATCGAGTATTCGATGGGCACGTGAGGTTGCCACAACTTAAACGTACACACGTTTAATGAATGTAGTGTTGATCAACGTAGAGTACTATAGGCTGATCACCAAGAAGTGCTCGTAAGATATGCCGGACTTACGAACTTCGTGTCGGGTTATCCTTTTCAAAGAAACTATAAGACGTTCACGTCTTGAACCAGAATTGATGTATTAATGAATATTGTTATGGTAAAAGGTTTTGAAGGAAAAGAAACGCTATTTTAAGTTATTGATAGTACTTCGTAACTATCATCCAGTTATTGAAGATATACGATTCCTATATTTCAAGCATGCTTTTAAAATGAAATTGTTGTACTTGTTGAGCTTGTTATGCTCACTCTTGCTTGAACCATATGAATGCAGCTTAGACTGAATGGACCGAAGGATTCGTCAAGGATAAAGTGAAGGTTGAAGCGAACTTGTAGATTACCTATGTAATAGTATAGGTTTGTAATGATAATATTTGATATTATGACAAGAACAAATGTAACGGTTATAAAGAACCTAGGGAATTGTAGTATTGTTTTGGAATATATATAAGACGTATTCGTTCCTTTGAGGCATTTCAATTGAATGTTTGTGTGAACTGTACCACCGTGGAACACCATCTGTCGGGTTGGAAGAGACCCGGATTTGGGGGCGTCACAGGTTGGTATCAAAGCATTAGGTTATAAAACTTAAGGGGGTTAGAACCTTAGGCTAATAACCTCGTTAAGGAATAGAAGTCTGAAGGAAGTAAACTCGAGCTTTACTTAAGTTGAATGAGTTATTAAGGTATTGAGGAAACTTAGTACCGAAAGATTTAAAAGATGGAAGGTAGCCCTAAATAAATTAAATGTGATTTGTGCTTATACTATTGTGTGTTATGTACTAATCAACATGTTATGTGTTATTGTAGGATGTCGATCGATAGCTTGATGTATAGAGATATACACGCGATGAAGCGAAGAGCTTGTGAACCGAAAGTAGAGCTGTACCCATGCCATTAAGTGGAGGTACCAATAGTGATTTTAGAGGAGTCGGTGTGAGAGAGTACTTTTCTCGAGGAAGACTACTCGAGGGAGAAATGGATATAGCTTCATACCTTAGTACGATGAACGATGTGGAGGAAGGAATGGAGGTAACATCGGTTGAAACGGTGGTACCTGCACTAGAGTCATCACCTCCAGATGCAATGAGATCATTGTATCTGGCAGAGCTTGATAAGAATGTGCAACTGAGTGCAGTGGTGCAGAATCAGAATGAAGAGATTAGTGCTCTTTATGTAGCGAAGGAGTCTGCAGAAGCAGATTTTGATTCGGAGCATGATGAGAAGGTGCTCATGATAAATAAGGCTAGGGATTTTAAGAAGGAGGTCGATGAGCTTCATAAAGAACTGAGGGAGAAGGACCAGAAGATAGCACGGATGTCTTACATCCATGAGAGTGCTCATAAGGATTTCAAGCTGAAAGTTGCTTGTTATTCCAATGAGTCAGGACAAACCCGTCATACGATTAGTCGGGATACGTTAGCGATGATTACGAATGAGAAACACGAGGATGCTGTTATACATTATTAGAACGTTAAAGTTATAAATATGTGTGTAGTGACGTAAAGCCCTCTTTTGTATAAAAGGGTAGTCTTTTTGTAAATGTCAACTTTTGTGAGGTACTATTTTGGGATAAAAATGTAATAGCTTTTGGCTATGAACGCAAATTGTAAATAGTTTCAAACTATGAAGAAGCATATGAATATAATGAAGTTTTCGTTTAATATGCTTTGTTATGGTATGAATTGGTATGTGGCGATTAATAACGAAGTAAGTAATTAGATAATAATGAAATTTTATTTGAAAATACCGTCAAGAATGAGATAATGTAATCAGGAAGCAAAATCACATAATGATAATCAATGGGGTCAATACAACCCTATGCAAGAGTTCGTTAATTTATTAACGGTTGCATTTAACCAAACCAGGGGTAGAGTACCCCGAAACCTAGAATAGTCAGAACAACTACCTTTAAAGAATTTAGAAGCGTAGGTCCGCCTGAGTTCAAAGGAACGACGGACCCAATAGATGCCCAGGCAGGGGTAAAAGAAATAGAGAAGGCGTTCTGTTATTACAAATGTAGCTAAGGTTCAAAAGATTTCTTTTGCGACTTACATGATGAAAAGAGAAGCCAACTTTGGATGGGAGGCTCACTAGGGTGGGGCTAGAATAGATACAGTAACATGGGAACAGTTCAAGAAGGTTTTCTTCGAGAATTATTTCCCTACAGGTATGCAAGGGAGGAGGGAGATCAAGTTCTTAGAACTTAAACTAGGGGACATGACGGTTCCCAGTACGCGGCCAAATTCAATGAATGGGCAAGGTTTGTTTCACATCAGGTGGACACTGAGGAGAGGAAGGCTCGTAGGTTTGAGCAGGGCCTAAAACCCTGGCTCTATAGTAGGACTTTGGTGTTCTATAGGGTTTCCTATGAGACCATTCTAGAGAAGGTGATTATAGCAGAGGGTGGTAGTGAGGCGTTGACTCAATACCACAAAGAGAGGAAGAATGAGAGCACGGGAGAGGGAGGAACCAAGGTAGAGAATGCCAATGGCAGTATGCCAAAAAATTAAAGAATTGTTTTTTCTCTCCGGGAATACTAGAGTGGGACAACGGGATCCTAAGTGTAGGATCAAAGTGTGTCAGACATGTGAAAAGACTCATCTAGGAGTCTGTCTAAAAGGGATTATAAGTACATTTAAACATTAAGGTAGAGGAGGAGGAAATACCTTTCATTAAATTATCCGTGGAAAATTTGTTTCATGAATAATAAAGGTAAGTAAGTGTGGATATATAAGTACTATTAACGTTGAGAGAATTTGAAGTAATTATCGGTATGAATGGGTTGATTAACCATAAAACTTTAATAAATTATTAGAATAAGAGTAGGAATCATCGGTTTTCTAAGAGAACTCAAGGTAGTAATTTACGGTAATAAAACACCGAGACGCCTTGTCGTCTAACCTGGACATAAGTTAGGAGGATGTTAAGGAAGAGGATGAGTTGTTACGGTTGCGTATCAACTATCATAATAGGAGTAAGTTAGTGGTTAAGAATAAATACCCATGGCCCAGGATTGATGATCTATCGGATCAGTTAAAAGGGGCAAAGATTTTTCTAATATAGATTTGTGGATGGGGTATAGTCGGTTGAAAGTAAAGAAGAAGGAGGAGGGACCTAAGATGACATTCAGAATTCGTTATAGTTATGACAAGTTTCTGGGTATGTCATTTGGATTGACTAATGTACTAAGGTTAGATTTCCTTATGGCGCGCCGAACAAGTCGGTGGCAAATTGATAGGTACCCGTGTGAGATGCTATGGTTGAAGGTATCATTAGCGTCACAGTTAGATGAAGGTTAAGTAAAGCACATGTATTATCTTTATGAAATGATACGAGGAATTTTGTAGTGTATCTTGAGGTTTCACATAGATGACATGATTGCGTGCTCTTATAGCATGGCAATGTCATTGTGTATGCATCCCGCCAGTTAAAGGATTATAAGAAGGTTTATCCTACTTATGACCTAGAATTGGCAGTTGTAGTTTTGAATTAAAAATCGGAAGATAGTATTTATACGGAGAAGTGTGAGATATACACGAACTCTAAGAGTCTGAAATATATCTCCACACAGGAGAAGTTGAAATTGCAGTAGAGTTAAGTAAGAAGGGTAGGGAAAGCTATCAAAGTTAGCGACTCAGAATGTGTTAATAACGGAGAGGGCGAGAACGGAGTTAGAAGTCAGATTACGGAATGAAAGGGTAGAAATGTTATTCACAACATAGACTCAATGCACGATAATGGAACGAGTTAATTAAGTACAACTAGGTAACGAGGAATGCAAGCAGAAGAAGAAGAGGACGCAAGATAAATAGAAAACTAAGTATAGTCTTGTTTTGAGGGAGGAATTTGAGTTTCCAATAATTACGAGTTAAAAGAAGGACTAATAAAAAGAAGATAGTGTAATATGTTAGTAAGTGTTTAACTTCCAACTCAAATTATTGATAGGAAGTAATAAGTCATGTGAAATAAGATAATATCTTTGTTGAAGGTGAACTGAAAGAACCCCAATGTCGAAAAAGCATTGGGGGAACTCAAGATTTAAAATGAAGAAAACTTTTTCTCATTTGTTTATATAATTATTAGCGAGATTCTGGGGACAGAATCCTTATAAGGAGGGAATAATGTAACGCCCGAGAAAAATAGAATTTTTAGAAGAATTAAAATTTTATTTAATTATAATGATTAAATGAATTTAATTGATTATTTATGGAGCAAGCTAATTGAAGGTCGCTATATGACCTAGACATGTCAGAACATCGTAGAATTAAAGTGTTTGAATTTCTAAGACGAAAATAAAAGCTTTCCGAGAAATTTTCTGAAAAACACTATTCACGCATTTACCTTTCAGGAATTATTTTTGAACTTAGAAAATACGTAACGATAGAATATTGATGTGAGATGAAATATCCAATAATATTTCAGTTATGGAAAACGTAATATTTCACCTGTGGACTTAAAACCTAACGTTTAAGGAAAATGATTTACGAGAAGGAAATGTAATGCGATTAATGAATTAAGCGATGATCGTATACTACGTAGGTATTATACGAAGTAATGAATACGAGTTTTATACGAGGTATTATACGAGTATGTATGGATGATGATATATCGTATATCATGAATTAGAATACAAGTTAGAATACGAGAATTGTACGTATAATATACCTTAAGAGGCTTTAAGCCAAAGGTATTGAATAGGTAGGATTTATTAAGTATTATGTTAGCACATGTATGGAAATGGTTAAGTCCAATGTGAGTGTATATGCAAGCCCAAATGATTAAGCTAAGTTAATCAAGCTAAAGCCCAAGGTAAATAACCAATGGGTTAGAGAATTGTTTAAACCCATGGGTGATCCAAAGTAATAAACAAGTACTTAATGGATAAGTAAGTGTGGTGACAAAGTAAACTTAATGCTTAAGTATTGTGATGGGCAAGCAAAGGATAGATGTTGTGATGGCCAAGTATTTTGTGTAGGGAGTAAGTTTACTTAGGGGCAAAGTAATGAATAGTAAGGAGGTGGATTAAGGAGGTGGAGGTGGCTTAATGACCATTATACCCTAGCCTTGGAAATCCTATAAATAGAGAGCTTAAGAGTTTATTTGTTGGTTGTTTCATTTTCCTCCAACACCTTATACATTATAAGTTGAGAGCTTATTTACTTGAGAGAATAAGCACATATAAGTTATACTTCCTTTGTGAGATTTTCATCCAATAACTTATAGCTTATTGGTTAGAGAGAAAAAGTTACAAAAGCTAGAGAGTTAGCCTTTGAGATTCAAGAAGCAAGAAAGATGAACAAAGATTTGCCAAGTGTTATCAAAGAGTAAGTAATATTAAACCATGATTCTCTTTCTCTTCCATTGTTAGAGAAGGGGGTAGTGGTAGGATTTGTATGCTAAGAAATGATAAGAATGAATAATCAATGGAATTAAGCCGTATACGTAATGAATAAGTAATGAGAATAAGTTATGAATTCATAAGGAACCTATATGAACTTTTCATATGTTTTCTTAATAAGATGTATGATAATAAGAAGCAAGGATGGTGGTTAAAAGATTAAGTTCATAAGAAGTCATGAGAAATGGAATCAAAGTAATCTATATTTTCATAAGTTACAAACTCACAATGAACTAATAATAACTTATCATGTTTATAAGATTAATGAAGCATGTATGTCAAGATGTTAGTATAATGGATCGAATCCAATTGAAACGGTTTAAAAATCTTAAGTACAGAAGTTTTGCCAGAATTAACACGATTGGACGATAATCGTCGAATTCGTGAAATTCTCGGAATGGGAGTCGTATTTTGTGTTTGAAATCGTGAACGTTGGTTTCCAATGGAGACAAGTCTTATTTGGCATTATAGAGTTGCAGACTCAAAAATGGCCGGATTCCGACTTAGAACGAAGAAACGAGCGTTGAACGTTCACGAACGTTTATCATTTTTGTTAAAACTGGACTAATAGGTGAATTTTTAGCAACGAAGTTGAATAGATAAAATTCTTGCATGAATGCATAGAGTGCATAATTTGTGAACCATAGGCTCTTTAACGAGCCAATTCAGACTTATAATGAAGAAGTTATGAGGCCGGGAATCTCACATAAAAAGTTAACTATTAAAAATTTGGGTCTTTGAAATCTTGGCGTGGTGCCAGTCAAGGCAAAATAAGTCATGCCATGGCCTTGATGTGAGCATGAGCCCTTGGAGCGCCCATGATCAAAGTCCGATCTCCCAGCCTAATGGGAGACATATAGCAGCTGGCAACAAAGAAACAACCTTTGGAGCTGCAGAGCCAACCTTAAAACATAGGCAGACAAGAATGGTTACAAATAGAGTATGAAGGGAAATTGTTTAGCAATGAACTAAGGGACTTAATAAAATATTGTTAAGTCCTAACTAAACCTCAAGTGTGATCACTAAGAGTTAAAGTAAGTCAATTGAAGATGAACGCAAACGGTATGCAATAAACGTACTTAATCAATGACGATCGAGTTTCGATTAAATAACGCAAGGACGTTAGTAAGCCATAAGGAAAGATGTTTAACTCAAAACGAGTTGTACTAATGGAATAATTTCAATTAAGTTTTAGAAGAGAAAGAAGATGGTAAGAACAATGTAAAAGAATGACGGAAAACCAGAACCAATAAATAACAAATCTAATACGGGATTAGATTGAGAAGAAGGGTAAGATTCTTTAAGAACTATATATGTTCAATCATGACCTAATGTGGTATGTTATGTGGTTATGTGTTGTAGAGACTGTAAAGATTCAAAAGGGAAAGTAATTATACTATAGCTGACGCTGAAGGCATGTTTTTCTTAAACGCTTGTCTAACCTTCGTGTTAGCCAGGTTTTCAAATGATTCAAATTATGAGATGCATGTATGGTTTTGAAGAAAGAGTCGATGTCAGTTTTAGCTCTGCTAGACTAATCTTGATAGATTGATTGAACTGTTTACAAGTCTTTCAATATAGAATTGCTAACGCTATCCTACGCCAACTATTTGGTACGGATTCAAGGTAAGCCTGAATATGAATAAACAAATGTATTTTTATCGAGTATTCGATGGGCACGTGAGGTTACCACAACTTAAACGTACACATGTTTAATGAATGTAGTGTTGATCAACATAGAGTACTATAGGCTGATCACCTAAAAGTGCTCGTAAGATATGTCGGACTTACAGACTTTGTGCCGGGTTGTCCTTTTCAAAGAAACTATAAGACGTTCACGTCTTGAACCAGAATTGATGTATTAATTAATATTGTTATGGTAAAATGTTTTGAAGGAAAAGAAACGTTATTTTAAGTTATTGATAGTACTTCATAACTATCATCCAGTTATTGAAGATATACGATTCCTATATTTCAAGCATGCTTTTAAAATGATATTGTTGTACTTGCTGAGCTTGTTATGCTCACTCTTGCTTGAACCATATGAATGCAGCTTAGACCGAATGGACCAAAGGATTCATCAAGGATAAAGTGAAGGCTGAAGCGAACTTGTAGATTACCTATGTAATAATATAGGTTTGTAATGATAATATTTGATATTATGACAAGAACAAATGTAATGGTTATAAAGAACCTGGGGAATGGTAGTATTGTTTTGGAATATATATAAGATGTATTCGTTCTTTTGAGACATTTCAATTGAATGTTTGTGTGAACTATAACACCGTGGAGCACCATCTGTCTGGTTGGAAGAGACACAGATTTGGAGGCGTCACATATTCTATTATACTCAGTTGGTTAAAGTTTTGGCTTCTATACTCCATGAAATTAGTAGAATATCCTGGATATTTGCACTTCATTCAGTATCTTTTTATGGAAATATTCTTCTGAGCATTCTTGAATTTTACTCCACAAAATAGTATCATGTTGACAATTTGGACGTTATTGATTCCTGGATAAATTAAATTATAAATCTTTTAAAATTTATCCTTGAACTAGTTTTATTGAATTCTTATATCATTGGCATCATCCTCATGTTTATAATATGTTGAAAGTCATCTATGGCCTGTAGTGTATAACTGGACTTGGTATGATTATGACCAGGGATTATTCGGTATAATCATGACAGTAATGTTACAAATAATGTGGTAAAAGTCCTCATTGGCCGTAGTGCATTGATGGAAAGTTGTTGGCATGATCATGATCATTGATGAATACACGAATATCATTGGCCCGTAGTGCATGGATAATTTGTGGTCGTGATACTAATGAATATCCTTTGTCGTAGTGCAAGGATGATGTGGTTTATTTATTGTCAATCTCAAAGAATAAAAGTGATGAAAAACCTTTTAAATCATAGAAGATAGTAGATTTTATTCTCTACTTGACTCTTCTAATGGATTACTTGTTCATCAGTGTAGTTAAACTTGATGTTTGTTATATTTTATCGCTTTAACAACTTCATTTGAAGGCTAACGATAAATTATTCTCGCATTATCTTAGTCATAATATTTCTTCTTGGGCTAGTTGAGCTCACCCTTTCTTTCACCGTTTTCTCTGTGAAATGAGAATATAAATTTGGGATGAGTCGAGAACTGATTGACTATCTCCGGATGGTTGTTTTAGTAGTCCTCACTATTCTATAAAATAGTGTGACAATAAATGTATTGAAGACTCCATTGAGTGTGGATATTGTCTAGATGACAATATTCTTATTAAAACTCTTAGATTATGTTTTGTCATATTTTACACGACTGTTGTATAATTTAGTTGTATTTGAATTTTGTACCATGTATTTGGCGACTCAAGATGGGTGATGTATATCTATTTTGGGGGCGTCACAGTTGGTATCAAAGCTTAAGGATATGATCCCTGGCTAAGATGTGAGACTAGAACTAGGAGGGGAGAGACAGGGAATTCCTTCGCTAGTATGACCTACCTAAGTTTATTTGGTATTTAATTGGTCGGTCAGAGTATAGGGATAATATGTTGCATGTCAATTAACCCTTGTTTTGTGGCAGTATTTGAAAATGACATCTGAGAATGTTGAGAATAGCAATGGAGCACAGGAGACCGTTGAGTCTCCACAGATCAATAATTAGGATAATGTGCATCAGGAAGGTGACAATCCTCATTCAAACAAACACTGACCAAATGATTAATGATGGAATGTTCAGAGGCTTTATGAAATTCATGCAACATTAAAGTAGAGGCGCTCCTGTCCAAAATGTCGGTGGAAACACTGGAAACTCTCGGACGGTCACCGCTAAACAGTTCAAGGAGCTGGGACAACCGGAGTTTATTGTAGAGCCAAAACCACTTAAGGCGGAAGCGTGGATAAAGCAGATCACCAAGATATTTGATGTCTTGGGATGCTCCGAGGAACAAAAGGTTCCCTTTGCCACCTTTATGTTGTGAGGAGAGGCAGATTACTGGTGGGAATCAGTAAAGCATACTCAACATGCCGCACTGAAGATGTCTTGGGAGAAGTTCCAAGAACTATTCAACGACAAGTACTTTCCCGAAAGTATTCGTCACATAAAAGAGGAAGAGTTCATCAAGTTAGAGCAGAACAATATGACTGTGTCGCAGTACGAAGATAAGTTTACCGAGTTGTCCCGGTTTGCGTCTCACATAGTTGATAATGAGGAGAGAATGACGCCAATACCTTATCTCTCATAAACTCTGTTTGTATTCAGATGTTGTGAATAGGGCTCAGTTATTAGACCGCGATAACGAGTAAACCCAACCAAGAAAAATTAGCCGGCAAAATGATAATACCAGTGGTAGCAGTCAACGAAGCGGTGACAATAAACATGGAGGGAATCAACATGCCAGAAATGGTAACCACTTCGGTGGTAATCATGGCCAAGACAATAAGAGTGGACATTTCAAGAAGAGGAGATTCAACAATGATGGAAAGACGTCAGCACCAACACCCGTTGTTAAGGAAGGAGAACGACCACCTATCATATGCTTCAAATGCGGAGGGGAGGGATACATCAGTCCAAACTGTGCGCAGCAGTCCAAAACGTGTTACAATTATGGAAGAGAAGCTCACCTAGCTATATTTTCTCGTACTGGGAGCCAAGTCCAGTTGGAACGGTGACACCAAATGTCGTCCCAGACAAGTTAAAACCAATAGTTCAAGGGAGAGCGTTTGTTGTGACCTCCCAGAAAGCAAGAAACCCGAACGAGGTCATCACGGGTAAGCTTATCATAAACTCTAGCGAAGTATATACCTTATTTGATACCGGTTCTACCCATTCTTTTATTTATCCTACTTGCGCTCAAAGTTTAAAATTGACTCCAGAGAAATTAGACTTTGACTTATCTGTTGAAACTCCGTTGGGAGAAACCTTCATTGCATCCACTTTTTATAAGTCTTATTTGATTCAAATCGGTAACCGTACGTTACTTGTCGATCTTATCTCCTTAAAAATACTTGCATTTGACGTGATTCTAGGGATTAATTGGTTAACTACTCATCATGCTAAAATTGATTGTTTTCGTAAGGTTGTTAGCTTTCATATTCCTAATCAACCTATTATGCGAATTCAAGCGACCAAACCATTAAAATCAATCACGGTTGTGACAACCCGAGAATTTAGAAAATTTTTAAAATTTTAATTAATTAATTTAAGGTTCGATATTATAACCGAAACAGAAAATAAGTGTATGCATTTGATATTTTTAAGATGGAATTTTGAGGATTTCAAAATTCTGTGAAGGATTTAGGTGAATTATTCAGGATTAAGGAAATATGTGAAAATATTATGTGAATATGGTTATGTATGTGTGCATGATGTGGTTAAGGGTCAAGGGTTGACCAAATAAACGATATCTGTAACAAACCCGAAGTATTTATTAAGAACGTCAATGTTCGTTTAGAAAACCTTAGCGTTTAACTAGAAACCCTAAAACTGGTTCTGGAAACCCTAATTTCAGTTCCGGGAATCCGAAACCCTAATTCAGGAATTTAAAACCCTAATCTGGGAACTTAAAGGATAATTATAATTCTTAAGTGATATTAATTATAATGTTAATTAGGGTAAAGCTTAATTATTTATTAAACCCTAAGTTCAAATTTTAAAACCCTAATTTCTGGATTAGAAACCCTAATTTATAATTAGGAAAAACCTAAGTGTTAATTTAATACTTTTAATGTTAATTAGGATATATTAATTCTAATTTTCAAGTTATAGTAATTAGAAAACCCTAATCTAATTACGAAATCTAATTTTTAATATGGAAAATTATTTTTCTATTAGAAACCCTAATTAGTGGTTTATAAACCCTAAGGACCATTTTGACCCTAATTGCTTAATTAGCGATTGTAATTAGTAAATGCTAATCCTAATTAGCAAGATTTAAGTAATGATTAAGAAATTTTAATATAATTAGAAAATTCTAATTATAATTTAGAAATATTAATTTTCTATTTTTAAAACCTAAATTGAAAATTTTAGAAAATTAAATTTGTAAACCCTAAGGGTTTCAAACCCTAAACCATAAATTTTCTAAACCCTAAACCCTAACCCAAGCCCTAAATCCTAAGGGTTTGGGCATTTACTAGAATGCCATTAAATTTAGAAAACAAATGACTATTTTGCCATTGTGCATTATTGGATGTTGCTTGTAGATCTTGCCATATAATTGGCAAGTCAACCACCCTGGATCAGCCACATGCTACAAATCCAGCCAACCAGCCGAATTTGCCAGCCATAACATTATATACAAGTCATTTATAAGAGATTAAAGAGAGAGAAATGGCCTCTTTATTTTTCATTTTGTCCAAGTCCCTTCTATCTCTATATTTTCGGATCTTAGACTGAGAGAGTGTAAGAAGACAAGCCAAGATCATGTGATAGCACACCAAGAACAGATCATGAGGATCAGAAATCAAAATCAAGTATAGAAAGAGGTATAAACCCTAATTTCCTAAAATCTTTAATCTGATGTTAGTTGTTGTAAGTTGTTGGTTAAAGATGTGTAATAAGGTGTCTTTTAGAGATCTGGGTTATTGGATCATGGATCCATAACATCTAGATGCTCGGAATAGAAGTTTTAGGAAATCTGGAAAAAGTTGGAAACATGGCCGGACAAGCTAATGTCAAGGCCTGTAAATCCTTCTATGTGTTTTCTTTGTGTTATTTTATATTATACATGTGTTCTATGTCATGAGTACTTTGATCTAAAACTCGAAACATGGCCAGATCATGTGTAGATCGAAAGATACAAGCGGTCAAACAAATTGACCGGTCCATTTAAATAGAGTTTCAAGCAAACCCGAAATTCGGAATCGTCGACAATCTTTTGGTGGTCTCTGATCTTCTTTCTGTGAAACAATATGGCCATGTTGTTGTTATATGTATGTAGACTGACATATAGGCTACCTATACATGTCGTTATTAATTCCAGATCATGCACTGGATCAAAGTTGTAGCAAGTCAAACCATCGTTGACCACCACCTTCTTGATGAAATCTGGGAAACCCAGACTTCTCAATAACAGTCCCGGACCACCATTTTGACCGATCCAGATCTTGCTTGGGTGATGTTTTTAAGTTGATGTAAGGTTATATAATTGTACTCTGATATGTACCCTACACGAATCAACCATTATATCACACAAACAATACTTAGACGGAAAGATAAAAGGATCTAAAGTAGCCCCCTTGAACTGTACTTCATTTCTGGAAAACCCAAAAATGAAGAACAGACTTGTCAGACTTTTTGGAGACCCAGATCTTATTAATATGTTGTTGTTTGGTCATGAAATGCGTTTGTGGTTGTAGTACTACATCTGTACTACAATCTTAACCCCATAAGTTACCCAGAAATCATTAATAACACTTCTTTAATGTTGGTCAAAGTAGTAACCTCGAACATTGTCTTGAAGGTTCTGGGTTTGTTGATGAACATCAAGAACACCTATAGCGACGGTTCTGTCGCTATAGGGCCCTTTTAGGGATAGTTTAATTAAGAAATTAATTATTAATTTTTGAAAATGATTTATTTTAATAAATAAATTGAAATAAATAGATTTTAATTATTAAAATACTAAATAAATTACGAAAAATAGTTTTTAATTATTTAGAGTATATTTCATAAATATTTAATATTTTTGGAATATAAATGGTATTTAATTTATTTAATTATAATATTAAATAAATTATTTAAAAATGATTTAAATACATGAAAAATAATATTATGTTATAATAAAATATTTTAAGTTATTTTAAGTGACTTTTAATATTTTAAGATGAATTTCATTAATTAATCAATATTAATGATAATTAATTTATTTAATAACTATATTAAATAAATTAGGGAAAAATAGAATAAATGATTAATAAATCATATAAAAATGATTTAAGTGTTATAAAAATATTTTAAGTTATAAAATATAACTTTTGATATTTTATCATTAAAATATTAATATTTTAATATTAATAGTAATTACTAGATAATAAATTTAAGTGTTAAAAATTATATAAATATGATTTTAAGGTATTAAAATACTTTGATATATTATAAATATATTATAATATTAAGTGATGATTTTCATTAATATTTGATAATAAATAAATATTAATCATAAAAGAATTATGTGGTATTTAATTCAGTTAACTATGTTATTAATGATTGAAAATTTACGATAAATAGTAATAATTATTTAAAAATTAGTACGAACTTATGAAAATTATTTTGACTGCTTAGAAATTTGTCTAAGTTAATTGTTAAGTGTTTAGGCAGAGTTTAACTGAACTTAAACTCGATAAAAGTCCGACTAGACCGTCGGGATGTTAGAATTGTGTCGGGTTGAACTCAGACTACAATAGTTTGACTTGATACCGAGTCTTATATGTGTTATAGACTAGTAGAGTTATGTGTTATGTGTTATGTGTAATGTGTAAGACCCCAACTTTTATAAATAAAGATGAATTTTCTATAAATATTATTTTTGAATATTATGGAGTAAATTTGATATAATGTTATAGTTGTAGGTAATATTTATAAATTTTGCTAAGTAAGCAAGTTGTTATAAAATATTCGTTTGGTTGGGAATATTCTTTTTGTCGGGAAATATTCAATGCACGACACATCATTAATGGACCCTACAACGGAATTATTGTCGGATTGAGAAAATGACAAAAATACTTTATGAAAATAATAAGCGGAGGTGTTCTTCGTTAAAACTATTGAACTACCCTAGTAGTAAAAGTACGATGTCTGGCGTGGTTGCATAAGTAGCAGCACAGTATTGATTATTGATGCTTACGTGAGAAGTCACTTTCACCTATACTCAATTATTGCTTACATGAATTGTTGCATCATATCTCTTATATTATTAATTCAATTATTTTCACAGTATCATCTGTATAATATGTTATATTATTAAATCAATAATTGAGACGACAAGTTATAAATGATTAATAGTTGTTGAAAGATTAAATATGTGTTGATTAAAAATAAAATGATTTGTGGTAATATTTATTCAATCCTTGATGTATATAAAGAGTCTATTATGAGACGTTTGTGGTAAGTTTGATTATTTTATGGGGGGGCCCATATGTCATCATCTAAGAGTCTCTTCGTCAATAGTAATTACCATCATTAATAGTAATTACCTTCGTCAATAGTAATTACCTTTACCAAACGTCAAACCACTTGTCGTTTCATATTACAGGCGTCGAACCAATTATCATTTCACATTACAGGTGTCAAACCACTTGGTGTTTTACATTACAGGAGTCAGACCACTTTTCTTTTCACATCACCAGTCGTCAAGCCACTTTCCTTTTCACATTTCAAGTGCTAAACTAGAAATCTTCTATAAATAAAGGCCTAGTGCTTCATTATTTTTGACGAATTCATTCAAGCTATAGAGAGAGAAAGTATAGAGAGAATAAGAGAGAAAGAAGAAGAGTATTCTGTTACTACACTACTGCAGTATTCAATCTAATAATGTAAGGGGTGTTATTCTTTCTTATTCATGAAGAGAACTGTTGTTATTCCATTGCTTATTACTCTGTTGGAATAACTTGTATACGCAGTTTACCCTATACTTGGTGACATTCTTCTATTACTCTGTTGGAACATCCTGTCTGTGTGTTTTACACCGGACCTGGTTCCGTCTTTATTATTCTGTTGGAACATCCTCTCGGTGCAAATTTTGCCTGACCTGGTTCCGTTATTATTATTCTGTTGGAATAACCTGTCTATGCGAAGTACCGCATGCATGGTGATTTCTTTTGTTATTCCATTCTTTATTATACTCAGTTGGTTAAAGTTTTGACTTCTATACTCCATGAAATTAGTAGAATATCCTTGATATTTGCGCTTCATCCAATATCTTTTCATAGAAATATTCTTCTGATCATTCTTGAATTTTACTCTATAAAGCAGTATCATGTTGACAATTTGGACATTATTAGTTCCTGGATAAATTATTTCTTGAACTTGTTTTATTGTTTTCTTATATCATTGTCATCATCCTCATGTTTATATTATGTTGAAAGTCATCTGTGGCCTGTAGTGCATAGATGAACTTGGTATGATTATTACCAGGGATTATTCAGTGTAATCATGACCGTAATGTTACAAATGATGTGGTAAAAGTTATCATTGGCCCGTAGTGCATTGATGGACAGTTGTTGGCATGATCATGACCATTAATGAATACACGAATGTCCTTGGCTGTAGTGCATGGATAATTTGTGGTCGTGATACTAAAGAATATCCTTGGCCATAGTGCAGGGGTAATTCGATGATGTGGATTATTTATTAAGCTAAGTCCCAGTGATAAAAGTCATGAAAAACCTTTTAAATCATAAAATATAGTAGATTTTATTCTCTACTTGACTCTTTTAACGGATCGCTTGTTCCGCTGTAGTTAAACTTGATGTTGTTATATTTTATCAGTTTAACACTGTTGAAGGCTAACGATAATTTATTCTGCATTATCTTAGTCATAATATTTCTTACTGGGCTAGTTGAGCACACCCTTTCTTTCACTGTTCTCTTCAGAAAATGAGAACATAGCAGGGACTAGTCGAGGAACGGAGTGACGGTCCAGAGGATAGCATTAGTAGTTCTCATTATTCTGTGAAATAATGTGTTAATAATTGTAATGAGGACTCCTTTTGAGTTTGTATAATCTCTAGTAGACAATAATTGTATTCAAACTCACAGTTATGTTTTGTCGTATTGTACACGACAGTTGTATTAGTAAGTTGTATTTGAATTTTGTACCATGTATCTGATGACCCAAGATGGGTGATGTACACCTTATTTTGGGGGCGTCACAGTTAGTATCAAATCTTAGGGATATGATCCCTGGCTAAGATGTGAGAATAGTACTAGGAGGGAGAGCAGACGGAATTCCTTCGCTAGTATGACCTACCTAAGTTTATGTGGTATTGAATTGGTGGTCAATTAAATTTAGGGATAATATGTTATATGTCAATTAACCTTTGTTTTGTGGCGATGTCTGAAAATGACATCCGAGAATGTTGAGAATAGCAATGGAGCACGCAGTGACGTTGATTCACCACATATCAATAATCAGGATAATGTGCATCGTGAAGGTGATAATCCTCATGCAAACAACAACATCGACCAAATGATGAATGATCAAATGTTCAAGGGCTTTATGCAATTCATGCAACAAAGAAAGTAGAGCTCTCATCCAAAATGCAAGTGGAAACACTGGAAACTCTCGGGTGGTCACCGCTAAACAGATTCAAGGATCTGGGACCACCGGAGTTTAAGCGGCAGCCAAAACCACTTATGGCGGAAGCATGGATAAATCAGATCACCAAGATATTTGATGTCTTGGGATGCTCCGAGGAGAAAAAGGTTCCCTTTGCCGCCTTTATGTTGCGCGAAGAGGCAGATTACTGGTGGGAATCGGTAAAACGTACTCAACCTGCCGTACTAAAGATGTCTTGGGAGAAGTTCCAAGAGCTGTTCAACGACAAATACTTTCCCAAAAGTATTTGTCACATGAAGGAGGTGGAGTTTATCAAGTTGGAACAAAAAAATATGACCGTGTCGCAATACGAGGCTAAATTTGCGGAGTTATCCCGGTTTGCGTCCCACTTGGTGGATAATGAGGAGAGAATGACACGGATGTTTTAAGAGGTTTGAAGCCGGAGATACGTCAACATCTTATTTCTCATAAACAGTGTTTATATTCAGATGTTGTAAATAGGGCTCAGTTAGTGGAGCGCGATAATGAGTCAACGCAACTAAAAGAGAGCAGCCAGAAAAATGATAATACCAGCGAGAGCAGTCATCGAAGCGGTGATAACAAGCGTGGAGGGAATTAACAGGCCAAAAATGGTAACCACTTCGGTGGTAATCAGGGCCAAAACAATAAGAATGGACATTTCAAGAAGTGGAGATTCAACAATGATGGAAAGACGTCAGCACCAGCACCAGTCGTTAATGAAGGAGAACGACCACCTATCATATGTTTCAAATACGGAGGGGAGGGGCACATCAGTCCAAAATGCGCGATGTCGTCCAAAGCATGTTATAATTATGGAAGAGAATGTCACTTAGCCCGATTTTGTCGTTCACTGAAGACAAATTCAGCTAGGATGGAGGCACCAAAGGCCGTCCCAGAAAAGTCAAAACCGGTAGTGCAAGGGAGAGCTTTTGTTGTGACCTCCCAGAAAGCAAGGAACCCGAATGAGGTCATCACGGGTAAGCTTATCATAAACTCTAACGAAATCTATACTTTATTTGATACCGGTTCTACCCCATTCTTTTATTTCTCCTACTTGCGCTCATCAATTAAATTTGACTCCGGAGAAATTAGACTTTGACTTATCTGTGGAAACTCCATTGGGAGAAACCTTCATTACATCCACTATTTATAAGTCTTGTTTGGTTCAAATCGGTACCCTCACATTACCTGTAGATCTTATTTCATTGAAAATACTTGCATTTGACGTGATTCTAGGGATTGATTGGTTAACTACTCATCATGCAAAAATTGATTATTTCCGTAAGGTTGTTAGTTTTCATATTCCTAATCAACCTATTATGCGAATTCAAGCGACCAAACCATTAAAATCAATCACAGTCATCTCAAGCCATAAAGCTATTTGTTTATTGAAAAACGGATGTCAAGCTTTCTTAGCTCATGTCACAGATTTAAACAAAAAATACGTCAGTTTTGAACGATATTTCTATTGTTAATAAATTTCTTGACGTATTCCCAGAAGAACTTCCTGGCCTACCCCCTGAGCATGAAATTAAATTTTGTATCGGCCTTGAACCCGGTACAAAACCCATTTCCAAAGCCCCATATCGAATGGCTCCTATTGAACTTCAGGAGTTAAAGACCCAACTGCAGGAATTGTTAAACATTGGCTTTATTCGTCCTAGTACTTCTCCTTAGGGTGCTCCTGTTCTATTCGTGAAGAAGAAAGATGGGAGTATGCGACTTTGTATTGATTATCGGGAGTTGAATCATGTCACCATCAAAAATAGGTATCCATTGTCACGTATTGATGACCTGTTTGACCAGTTACAAGGAGCCAAATTCTTTTTAAAGATTGATCTTCGTTCCGGATATCACCAATTGAGGATTAGAACCGATGACATTCTAAAGACGGCTTTCAGAACTCGGTACGGGCATTATGAATTCCTAGTCATGTCCTTTGGATTGACTAATGCTCCTGCTTCCTTCATGGATATGATGAACCGAGTATTCAAGGAATATTTGGATCACTTTGTGGTCGTCTTTATTGATGACATCCTTATTTATTCCAAAAGCCGTGAAGATCATGAGCAACACTTGAGGCTGACACTCCAAAAGCTTCGTGAATACAAGTTTTATGCCAAGTTAAAGAAATGTGAATTCTGGCTTGCGGAAGTAGCATTCCTTGGGCAGGTAGTATCAAGTCATGGAATATCCGTTGACCCAGCAAAGATTGAAGCAATTAAAAGTTGGGAGCAACCTAAATCAGTGACCGAAGTACGTAGTTTTCTCGGTTTAGCTGGTTATTATCGGAGATTCGTGGAAGGATTTTCTCGAATCGTTACTCCATTGACTCAGCTGACTCGAAAAGATACAAAGTTCGATTAGAGTGAAGAATGTGAGAAGAGTTTTCAAGAACTCAAGAGGAGACTCATTTCGGCACCTGTTCTGACAATACCATCTGGCTCGGAGGGATTTGTCATCTACAGTGATGCTTCGGGCAAAGGGTTGGGATGTGTTCTCATGCAACATGAAAAAGTCATAGCCTATGCCTCAAGACAACTCAAAGAATATGAGAGGAATTATCCTACTCATGATCTAGAGTTGGCAGCTGTTGTCTTCGCACTAAAGATTTGGAGGCATTACTTGTATGGGGAGAAGGTGGAGATCTTTACGGATCATAAAAGCCTCAAATATTTCTTTACTCAAAAGGAGCTCAACATACGACAACGACGTTGGCTTGAACTGTTGAAAGATTATGATCATATCATCCAATACCATCCTGGAAAAGCGAACGTGGTAGCTGACGCATTGAGTAAAAGATCATATGAAAGTATGAGTGCGATATTGTCAACACAAAGGCCCATTTTGTGTGACTTGCAAAGGATGGATATAGAGTTAAAGACTCCAGGGACCCATGTGATGAAGGCGAATATATGAGTAGAACCGACTTTAATCGATAAAGTTAAAGTTTGCTCAAGTTGAGACACACAGGTGATGCGTGATGAGGAAGAAAGTGCAAGAAGGTGCTATGCCTAAGCAAGAATCGATGAAGAAGGAATACTTCGAGTCAACTCCAGACTTTGTGTTCCTAACGACCCTGATTTAAAGTATAAAATTATGATGGAGGCGCACAACACACCATTTGCAATCCATCTTGGGAGTACCAAAATGTATCATGTTATTCATCATCCATTTTGGTGGAGCAATATGAAGAGAGAGATAGCGTTGCTTATCTCAATGTATCTAACTTGTCAACGAGTTAAAGCGGAGCATCAAGTACCAAAAGGTCCATTGCAACCACTTGAAATTCCAGAATGCAAGTGGGAGCACATTACCATGGATTTTGTTACCGGTCTTCCTAAGGTTTCTCAAGGCATAGATGCGATTTGGGTCATTGTTGATAGATTGACCAAGTCTGCTCATTTCTTACGGATACGAGAAACTTATACACTTGAACATCTTGCTCGTATGTACATAAACGAGATTGTAAGACTGCATGGTATGCCGATATCCATAGTGTCTGATCAAGACCCAAGATTCACTTCACGATTTTGGGTTAGTTTGCAAAAAGCTATGGGCACAGACTTACGATTTAGCTCGGCATATCATCCTCGATTTTACAGACAGACGGTCGGAGAGGACTATTCAAACTCTTGAAGATCTATTAAGACTCTGTGTCCTTGATTTCAAGGGAAGTTGGGATAAGTTCTTACCATTGGTGGAGTTTTCCTACAACAACAGTTATCAAGCAAGTATTGGTATGGCTCCATTCGAAGCGTTGTATGGAAGAAAGTGTCGTTCTCGATATCTTTGGGATGAGGTTTGGTGAAGCAACGTTGTTGGGACCGGGAGTTGAGTACGTGTGACTACGAAAAAGATTCAAACGATCCGACAACGTATAAAAACCTCACAAGATCGACAAAAGAGTTATGTTGATCTTCATCGAAAGGACGTGGAATTCGATATAGGAGATCATGTGTTGTTGCGCGGTGCTCCATGGAAAGGAGTTACGAGATTTGGAAAGAGAGAAAAACTCAATCCTCGATTCATCGGCCCATTTTTAATCCTCGATCGAGTAGGAACTGTGGCCTATAGACTCGCTTTACCGCCAAGTATGTCTCGTGTTCATAACGTTTTTCAAATATCCATGTTACGTAAATATGTGAAAGACCCGAACCACATTATTGAGTTAGAACCGGACGAAATAGCGGAAGATTTGACGTATGAAGAGGTTCCTGTTCAAATCTTGGATAAGAAGGAATATATTCTACGCACCAAGGTTATACCTCAAGTAATAGTTTTGTGGAGAAACCACGATGTTGAGGAAATGACTTGGGAGTTAGAATCTGAAATGAAATCAAGGTATCCTTACCTCTTCGACATACCAGGTACGTACCCTAATTTTGAGGGAGAAATTTCATAAGAAAGGGAGGTTGTAAGACCCCAACTTTTATAAATAAAGATGAATTTTTATAAATATTATTTTTGAATATTATGAAGTAAATTTGATATAATGTTATAGTTGTGGGTAATATTTATAAATTTTGCAAAGTAAGCAAGTTGTTATAAAATATTCGTTTGGTCGGGGAATATTCTTTTTGTCGGGGAATATTCGTACGATGGCACAATTATTGATGGACCCCACAACGGAATTATTGTCGGATTGAGAAAACGACAAAAATACTTTATGAAAATAACGACGGAGGTGTTACCGTTAAAACTGTTGAACTACCCGGTAGGAAAAGTACAGTAATCGTGTGGTTGATAGTAGCACACGGTATTGATTATTGATGCTTACGTGAGAAGTCACTCAGCTATACTCAATTATTGATACAGTAATTGCTGTATCATATCTCTTATATTATTGATTCAATTATTGTCACAGTATCATCTGTATAATAGGTTATATTATTAAATCAATAATTGAGACGACAAGTTATAAATGATTAATAATTGTTGAAAGATTAAATATGTGTTGATTAAAAATAAAATAATTTGTGGTAATATTTATTCAATCCTTGATGTGTACAAAGAGTCTATTATGAGACGTTTGTGGTAAGTTTGGTTATTTTATGGGGGGGCCCATATGTCATCATCTAAGAGTCTCTTCGTCAATAGTAATTATCTTCGTCAATAGTAATTACCTTCGTTAATAGTAATTACCTTCGTCAATAGTAATTACCTTTATCAGACGTCAAACCACTTGTCGTTTCATATTACAAGCGTCGAACCAATTGTCGTTTCACATTACAGGTGTCAAACCACTTGGTGTTTCACATTACAGGCGTTAAACCACTTTTCTTTTCACATCACCAGTCGTCAAGCCACTTGTCTTTTCACATTTCAAGTGCTAAGCTAGAAATCTTCTATAAATAGAGGTCTAGTTCTTCATTATTTTTTACGAATTCATTCAAGCTATAGAGAGAGAAAGTGTAGAGAGAATAAGAGAGAAAGAAGAAGAGTATTACATTACTACACTCTCACGGTATTCAATCTACTAATGTAAGGGGTTTTATTCTTTCTTATTCATGAAGAGAACTGTTGTTATTCCATTGCTTATTATTCTCATTGGAATAACTTTTATATCGCTTATTTACCTATACTTGGTGACATTCTTCTATTATTCTGTTGGAACATCCTGTCATGTGTGTTTTACACCTGACTGGTTTAAATCTTTATTATTATTCTGTTGGAACATCACATGCATGTGTTTTACACCTTGACCGGGTTCTATCTTTATTATTATTACATTTGGAACATCATGTACATGTGTTTTACACCGGACTGGTTCCGCTTTATTATTTTGTTGGAACATCCTATCGGTTGCAAATTTTGCACGACACGGTTCCGTTATTATTATTCTATTGGAATAACTTTGTCTACATGGCAATCGCATGCATGGTGATTTCTTTTGTTATTCCATTCTTTATTATACTCAGTTGGTTAAAGTTTTGACTCTTATACTCCATGAAATTAGTAGAATATCCTTGATATTTGCGCCTCATCCAGTATCTTTTCATGGAAATATTCTTCTGATCATTCTTGAATTTTACTCTACAAAGCAGTATCATGTTGACAATTTGGACATTATTAGTTCCTGGATAAATTAATTCTTGAGCTTGTTTTATTGAATTCTTATATCATTGTCATCATCATCATGTTTATATTATGTTGAAAGTCATTTGTGGCCTGTAGTGCATAGATGGACTTGGTATGATTATGACCAGGGATTATTCGGTATAATCATGACCGTAATGTTACAAATGATGTGGTAAAAGTTATCATTGGCCCGTAGTGCATTGATGGATAGTTGTTGGCATAATCATGACCATTAATGAATACCACGAATGTCCTTGGTCAGTAGTGCATGGATAATTTGTGGTCGTGATACTAAAGAATATCCTTGGCAGTAGTGCGGGGTGATTCGATGATGTAGATTATTTATTAAATTTGAGTCCCAAATGATAAAAGTCATGAAAAACCTTTTAAATAAAAAAAAATAGTATATTTTATTCTCTACTTGACTCTTTTAATGGATTGCTTGTTCCATTGCAGATTAAACTTGATGTTGTTATATTTTATCGGTTTAACATCATTTAAAGGCTAACGATAATTTATTCGCATTATCTTAGTCATAATATTTCTTCTTTGGGCTAGTTGAGCTCACCCTTTCTTTCACTGTTCTCTTCAAGAAATGAGAACATAGCAGGGACTAGTCGGGGAACGGAGTGACGGTCCAGAGGATAGCATTAGTAGTCCTCACTATTCGTGAAATAGTGTGTTAATAATTGTAATGAGGACTCCTTTTGAGTTTGTATAATCTCTAGTAGACAATAATTGTATTCAAACTCACGATTATGTTTTGTCGTATTATACCACGGCGATTGTATTAGTAAGTTGTATTTGAATTTTGTACCATGTAACTGACGACCCAAGATGGGTGATGTATACCTAATTTTGGGGGCGTCACATAATGTGTTTAGGTTATTTTATAAATTGTGATGATATTATTCTAACTTAGCAATCGATATTATTTATCTATTAGGTTCAGACAAAGCGTTATAAATTGTGTAGCGGTAATCAACGGTTCAGGCAAGTTTGTTAATACTTAACTCTACTAAGAGTTGTTTCATTCGGATAAGCTTATGGTTAATCATTACTGGTTTCCATGAATTGTACTATGTACATATTGCACGTATAAGTCAGGTATAAAAGGCTGATCACCTTCATTACCAGTTGGTTCAGATATATTTGTTCATGTTATATACTTGTTCAGTCATAAATTTGTTCCTGCTAGTTCATAATTATATTGTTGAATTATAGCCAGCTTATTATTCTGACTCTTTCAATCATGATATATCATTATATTATTGAATTTAAACTTGCTGGGCAATCCTTATGCTCACCCTTGCTATATCATGATAAACATTGCAGATTAAGACGAACGCGTCGAATACAAGAAAAGATTAAAGACAGATCCAGATTAAAGTTAATGTGCGCGATTAGTTTTGTAATAGTATAGTTTGATAATCATGTTATATGTTAGTTAAGTTATGAATTGTGATTAATTTAAGGTTACTCGACCTTGGGGAAAAGTATGTAAGTTTAATGTATAAACAATTTATGTTTATATCTTCCGCAAATAGTTGTATAGTGATAGAATGATCGAACCGGATTCGCGGTGATTCGGGACCTCGGATTTGGGGCCCTCACAGTTGGTATCAAAGCTGTAGGTTATGAACCTTAGGTAGGAATACCTGAGACTAATAACCGCAGTGATTAGGATAAGTACTAACTCAAATAGAGTTAGTTGGTCGGTAAGATTCAAAGACGAATCTCAGCGAGTTATAAGATATGGACTTCCCTAACTCTGATAATAAAGTTGAACAATAGTGAGAAATAGATCGAGTCTAAAAGACTGAAAGTATAGTGATAGGAGATCGTCAAACAAAACGATCAAGACATAGAAATGAATCGTAATATACACGATGAGATCACCTCATGATCTGATAAGGTTATAGTATGGAATAAGAATCAATCTGATGATTGAAAAGTTTATAGCAAGATTTATGTGCGAATTGGTACAGATTCAGGAAAGGATTATGAATACGGATTAAATGAAATTCGTATTGAGAAGGGTGTTAGTGTTAGGTGGGGATTCAATTGAGGATTCATGTCGGCGGCTGAGTTGTATGATTCCTTGTGTGGGCGGGGAGTTGTACTTGGTGTAACAACTACTTAGTTCTGATAATGATAATCATTGAAATGTTTATGTCGCGCTATTTGCTATATGTATGTTAAGAGGGTGATTCCTTTCTCATGTGTATAACAGATAGATAGGTCATAGGTAGAGGATATAAGGTTAAGTACGAGTTCTTAAAACTCATAATTATGTGACATTCTTGACTCATAGTTATATGAAATGTTTATGAACCCCTCAGCGAAAGGACGCAAAAGGTCTGTCTAGGAAAGTTCTTAAACTCATATGATTGTGGCAATTTATGGACTCATAAGTGTGGTTTTACGAACTGGGTATAGTTGTGTGTAAATGGAATATTGAGAATAATAGGAACAAATAGATTGTTAAGAAAATGATTATTAGTGAAGAATTAAGTTTTTCGAAACTCCTAGCTATGCTAGACTTCAAAAATTTTGACATCAAGCTAAATACGCACTATGTGCCTTTAAAAAAAATATGTAGACTCGTAATCATTTTTGAAACGGTTTAAAGTATAGTCTATGCTACTTATTTCAGCTAGACGCAAATGATTTGAAATATCAAAATATATTTTATTTATCACTCATGTACCATGTAACCTGGTGCAGAGATGATAAAAAGTTGATGGAGTTGTAAATACAGGAATACTTAGTCTGAATTTGATCTAAAATTGCTATTCCACTATCGTATGATGTGTTATGACAAAGTCATATGATGACGACATCCTTAAATGGACTGTTAATACAGTACGACATCATGGCGTTATTCTCAAAAATATTTTCAATAAAATTTTAATTTGCTAACGGGGTTTGGCTACACCTAAATAATTCTATTGAATTGAATTATTGATATGAGTCTATGCTATTCGATTCAGCTAGACTAAAGTTTATGAAAACTCTAAGTGTTCATTGAAAGAAATTTCCCGAACTAAATTGTTTTGGTGCGGAATCCAACAAGACTGAGGTAGAATTTTGTGCTTATGGCAGTGAAGAGAAACAGATAAAATCAGTCACTAATACAAAGTACTTAATAGACAACACTTAAACCACACCGTTTTTTATAAAAACATTGTCGTATTTTTTTCACAACGTTTTGTAGATATATATGCAAAAACGTTATCTATTTAAAAAGGTATTTTTTTAAATTTAAATAGATAATATTTTTTTAAAAAAATGT
This sequence comes from Panax ginseng, assembly GCA_020205605.1. Taxonomy (NCBI): domain Eukaryota; kingdom Viridiplantae; phylum Streptophyta; class Magnoliopsida; order Apiales; family Araliaceae; genus Panax; species Panax ginseng. The sequence continues at coordinate 104,305,205 of CM035143.1, forward strand.
TGTGAATGTGAAAAACACGGAGCTTAATTTAGGCGGAATTGAAAACTTAAAATTACAAATTCGTTCTTTCTCTCTCTTCGTATTTCATCTCAGACTTCTCTCTTTCTCTACTCCTAAACAGTCACGAAAACTAGGGTTCAAATGGCCAAAACCAGAGGGATTCAATATCTCAGATCTTCCCCTTCCAAATCTCAGAGCTCAATCATCCTTGCCCGATCTCAAAGCTAGGTTAAAAACCCTCACCGCTGCCCTGCCGATTCTCTCTTCACGTTGCGACCTCCCTTAAAGCCCTCATCGCCATCGAATCACGCTTCCCGATTTCAAGGTCGGCGGCAAAGCCGGAGCTCTGGGTGATTCTGTTTCCATCATCCGCGAGAAGAGCAAGATCACCGTCACCTCTGACAACAGCTTCTCCAAAAGGTATTCAAAAATTTAATATTGTGATTTCTTTACCCATTTCTAGGTAAGAACATTAGAGTTGATTTATAAAAGTGTCACAATTTTGAAGAATAAATGACCTATTTTTTATGGGTTCGTTTGTTTGAGTGTTGGATTCATATCAGGTACCTGAGAATTTTACTTCACCTCCCTTGGTTATTTGTTATTTGTAAACTTTAGATGAAATCATATCAAATTTTGCAAATTGACTTTTAAAAGTCAAAATTTATAACTAATTTTGAAAATATTTGTTTATTGGTCTTTATGGAATACTAGAATTGATTGAGTTTGACCCTTTCAGCTATAAATATAAAATTAATGTTGGTGTTTATTTGTGATTCTTTGAAGCAGAAGTTAAAGACTTGTGTGGTGAAGAATAATGTCAACCCCGGGTGGAATAAAGATCTGACACTTTCAATTTCAGACCCCAACCTCCCAATTAGGCTAGTAAGTCTTTCGATTTTATAGTATTTGATGATTTATGTACACTGTTAACGCTTGAAGTTTATGGGCCATGCGTCCAATCACGAATCCACGCTAGCTAACCTCACGATGCAGAATGAGATCACACAGAAGCTTGACGGCTTATGCCGCCGGGGGATAGCTCCAGTGTGAGAATGAGTATAGGCCGTTATAAGGTTTAACAATGAAGGATAAGTATTTAGTGCTCAAAAATAGGTATTACCTCATAATGATAACCTAGGCCTCATATTTATAGTACTCACCACCTTAGAATCCTTCTCCCAGTCGGATTAGGACTCCTAGTATATGGTAGTTACCATAACTTGGGTCCAACACAATCTCCTTAAAAGGTGCAAGTAGTGTCCAATCTCCTTACCACCTTTGGAGTTACCTTATATGCATACGAATAGGTACCCGGACTCTGCACGCAAGAGAGCCCACTGTGCAGGCCCAAACGATCCTATAATCTAATCTGGGCTTCGGCCCAAAGAACTCAAAGACCCGACCCCGAACATCACAAGACCAGGTTCAGCTATGGTCCCGGAGGGCTCAAATGCCGACCTGAACACCTCCAACACCTTCATGGGCTTCGGCCCATCGGTCTCTCAGATCCTTCCGGTATTGAATCTTCTACCAAAGGAGGGTTGGTAAAACGCTCCCGAACATTGCCCCCCAGTCTCTAATCATAACATATTTATGATTGGAGACTTGAAAAATCGAGACTGAACAGTGTGACGAGATAATGATGAACTGTCTGTGGAAGCCGTACATTCACTTCTTGATATTTGAAACGTTGCACTCCTTTTCACGCCTGGGCCCACCTCAAGTATTTAATAGCCGCCTTGGGGTTCCGTGCCGTACTCCTTATAAAAACTCCCCTTCCCCCCTCATTATCACTTTTACTGACTCTTTGCTTTCAAATTCTCCGGCAAGGCGATTTCCGGCAAGCTTGTCTCTTTACCCAATCTGCACCATTTTCCTCAACTGTACTGAAATTTGAGTGCTATTTTTGCTTTTTTCCTCTACAAAACTTCTTACTTGCATCACCTTACCTCCAATTTCATATCCAAATGGCTGATTCTAGCATCATTCCGGCCACTGAGCCTATCATTGCATCTGTCACCACCGACGACCTGTTAGAGGTCGAATTACCAATGGCCCGATCTGATACTACTTCTGGCTCCCTGCCTACTCTAGCCGATGCTGAAGTTAGAGTTCGGAATGCCTACCACTCCTCAGAGGAGTTTTCTCACCTACACACCCCTTCTACTCTCACCCCTTCTCAAATCTCCGATATCCGAACCCTCTTCAAAATACCCGAAGAATACAGACTCAGGATTCCTCGGCCCGATGAGAAGATGTTCTGGAGGCCCGAGGGTGAATGGATAGTCGTTCCCCTATATGTGCTAAAATACGGGGTTCGATTTCCTCTGCACGACTTCATTTCTTCTTTCCTCGGCTTCGTGGGGATCGGGTTCGCTCAGCTGGTGCCAAACTCGTACATCCACCTAGTGTCCTTCATAGCCACCTGTCAGGAGATGGGAATCACTCCCGGCCTCGACCTCTTCTTCGCCCTCTTCACCATCGGCGGGTCTAAGGAGCCCGGCCTTCGGTAACTCAACAAGCGCCCCAATCGCTCTGTGCCGATCAAGACCCCTTCCAGTAACAAGGGATGGCATGAACAATGATTCTTTGCAAAAGGAACCGACCTTGACTTCTCCCTCCACAGGCCCATCCAAATAGAATTCCCCAACCAAAATTTCAAGGTTCCCTCGAATTGAACCGATGCCTTCAAGGCATTCTACAAACAATGGAGCAGATCCGGTTTGGAGTTTGGGGCTTCGATGGACGGCTTTGGTCAGATAAACACGGTTGTAAGTGCCCTTTTCTTTGGTTTTGTTTCTTATTGTTACTTTTTATCTCGCATCCCTTAATATATACGTCTGTAATGCGGTGACAATCTTCAAACCTGAGGGTGTTAACGACCTCTTCATTCCTGCCACCGTCACCCCCGGATTCATCCGATCCCCCGTGACCGACGACTCTCCCGAGGAGGACACAATTCCAATCATCGAGTTGTCACTGGGGTCGACTTCGGAGACCGAACCCCTGACCACCCAAAGAGGGGCGCTGAGGATGAGCCGCGCGGAGAAGGCGGCTTTACTGAAGAAGTCCAAGAAGCCCTCCAAGCCGACCATCAAAGCGCCTCCAGAAGTCGGTCCGCCTTCCCGACCGAAGCCAACTCTAACGCCGCTCCCTCCGCCGACCGATATGGTCGAGGATTCGAAGGGAACCGAAGAGGTTCCTCTCGAACCTCGATCAAAAAGACCTCGACTGTCGGAGGGATCGGATCAGCCAACGGGAGAGATGGTGGTCCCTGGTCCGGACCGAGCCGTCACTCCTTCTTCCAGGCCAAGCTCTTCCCGGGGATCGCTGACCACCTGTTGGCCCAAGATCCCGTCAGAGGTCTTCCCTTTTACCCTCTTTGATCACTTCAAACTTCCTGGTGACGACGAGCGGTTTAAAGGTTATTCTTCTGATCAGTTCTTTGTGGCCTATGTTCGGGCTCAGACCCAGGTAATTCCCTTTGTCACTCTGATTGCTGCTATTAACTTTGACCTTTACTCCTTGTACTGATGTATGTGTTTATTGTAGGCCAACGCTATACTACTTGAGCCATCCCTCCCTCGCTTCGATCCACAAAGAAAGAAGTTCAAATTGGGGACGGAGTGGAGCTCTTTGGAAGGTGAGTTAAAGTGCAGTCGGACTGAAGAAGGAAAGGATTCTCATCTTTGAGACCGAGGCCAGCGAGCCCGGCGGAGGCCGGTCGAAGAGGCTGGAGCATGAGCACGATGCTTTTTCTGGCGGAGGGGTCGTCTGCTCCAAGATATCAAGGATCGGGAGAATGCTATTGACAGCATTACACACAAGTTCTCCGGGATGCACGACAAGATGATGTTCTTGATCAAGGAGAACAACACCTTGACTGCTACCGTCAATGCCTTTCCCGAAAAGATAATCAAAGCCAAACAGCAAGCCATCGCCGAATACAAGGAATCTGAAGCCTTGAGCGATAAGGTCATAGCCCAATTTGGTGAAGGGTATGAGACTCATCGGGACAAGGCTAAAAGCAAAGTTGATGGTCATTGGGCTTGATGTCTCCATCCTTGACTCTTCGGATGACGAGTCTTGACGCTGAAGATGACCCCCCTGCCGAGTAGATATGTAGGATTTTAATAAAGAAAATTTTCCTTCTTCTTTTTTTTTTTTTTTTTGTACTTAGCAAGATAAATAGCGTAGGGTTTATAAAGTAAAAATTTTCTAAGTATAAATAAGATATACTCTTTGCCCATCAATGTTTATTGTCAGTTTCACTTATGACTAATCTCAATCAGTTGTGTCCACCCGAACCTTCTATTCGGATCGTCCTTAGAGTTTATCTGATTGTAGAGGGTCAACAGTTATACCCGAGACTTATCTCGATCAGTGGTGTCTTCCCGAACCTCTTGATCGGATAGTGCCCGAGATCTGTACGTTAAGCATATTAAACTCTCGGTCAGTTACGCTCGGGACTTATCTCGATCTTGATCGGATAGTGCCCGAAGCATGTCTGTTCAAGTAGTAACGAAATATATGAATATAGATGAAGTTAAACATTGACAGAAATAGGAACTTTCATTTATATCATTTGAGTTGAAACGATTACATGGATAAAAACAAGAACGACATAACTATCACTGGTAAAATTTTCTAAGTCTTCCAGCATGCCATGTATTCTTTACCTCTGAACCGTCCATTGCTCGAAGTCGGTAGGTTCCTGGCTTCGGCACTCCTACCACCTCATAAGGCCCCTCCCAGTTGGGCATTAGCTTGCCAGTGTTCTGGGGGGTTGATGCCTCCGACTCCCGGAGGACCAAATCTCCTATTGCAAACCTCCTTGTCTTCACCTTCTGATTATAGTGTCGGGTTGTTCGCTGTTGATAGATCGCCAACCTCATCATTTTTGAATCCCAAACTTCATCTAACAAATCGAATTTCGTTCTCAAACCCTCATCATTATATAGCTCTTTGTACTGGCTGACTCGAAGAGTTGGAGATCCAATCTCAACCGGAATGAGTGCATCGGTCCCGTATGCCAACCTGAATGGGGAGTCTCCAGTTGTAGTTCTTGGGGTAGTTCGATACGCCCACAAAAGCGAGATAGCGATTCTTGAACCACCAATTCTTTAATTCATCCAATCTGCGTTTAATCCCATTGGTAGGGTTCGATTGTTTACTTCCACTTGGCCGTTTGGTGAGGATGGGCAATCAAGTCTTCGATCTTTGGATCCCTAATTCTTTCAAAAAGCCTTCAAACTTAGACCCCACAAGCTGTGCGCCATTGTCTCGAGACCATCGCCTCGGGATACCGAACCAGTGAGACTACCCTTCTTTAAAAACTTCAAACACTCTGTTCGGTGATCTTTTGCGATGGTTTGGCTTGACCCACTTTGTCATGTAATCGATAACCACGATCACAAAGCTAACTTGTCCCTTAGCTTTTGGCGAGGCCCCGAGAATGTCGATTCCCAGACAAAGAAAGGGATCGAGGACAAGACGGAATATAGTTCTTCTTGAGGGTTGGTGCGAATATTGTTTGTTCAATTGGCACTTGGGACACCTACTAACGAATTTCGTTGCTTCAGTGTAGATAGTTGGCCAGTACCCCTGCCTCAAAATCTTATGTGCCAGTGACTTTGCTCCCATGTGATCTCTACAGATTCCCTCATGCACCTCCCGAAGTGTGTAGTCTGCCTCTGAAGGAGTCAAACATTTGAGCAGTGGAGAGCTAAAGGCCCTTCAGTATAGATCTCCATCTATGAGGGTGAAGTTTGAACTTCGGTGTTTTACTTGCCTGGCTAGGATGCGGTCCGAAGGGAGATTCCCATCGGCCAAATATGAAATGTAAGGTGTGAGCCAGCAATTGAGCCGGTCCAAAGTCAAGATTTCTGTCTTCAGGACAGTGGGATTTTCCAGAACCTCCAAGTACACTGATCCATTGAAAGAGCTTGCTTGATTGTTGCCGACCTTGCCAAGGCATCGACTATCGTATTCTCTGACCGGTCACCCCCCGACAAGCGTATGAAGTGAAGTACATAAGCTTATCCTTTAGCTCGACCAAATATTTGGTCATCCTTGCCCCCAGCTTCATTACTTTCTTAGATAATCGCTTGACCACCAGGTGGTGAATCATCATGTAGATGATCAACCTCCGTACCTCTGAGGCTTGGACCAATCGTATCCTGCTAAGATGGCCTCATACTACGCCTTTCGTTATTTGTGGCCTTGAAACCAAACCCAATAGCTTGTTTGCACCTTGAACCCTTCAGGGACTTGTTAGGATGACCCTGCTCACACTGAAATCCATAGTTGACGATCCATCCATTATAGAGTCCATGAGGTGCGGATTGGTTGTGTTTATTACTATATTCGCCTCTGTTGGGTGAAAGAACACTCAACCACGAAGTACGCGATATGTCCCTTTGATTGCCGTTAGGGGCGATACTCTATAACAAATTGTGTCAATTCCATTGCCCAAGCTGCTAACCGACACGATACTTGAAGCTTGTGCAAGATCTTCTTCAAAGGTGATGCATGTAGACCACTATCAACCGAACCACGGAAATAGTGCACGAGTTTCTGCGCTAGCAATTATGAGGCGTAAGCAAATTTTTCCAGGTTCGGGTATCTCGTTTCTGCGTCTCGGAGAACGTGGATGACATAGTACACCGGGAATTGCTTATCTCCCTCATCCCTTACCGGTCACCGCCCTATCGCCATCAGGCTCACGACCAAGTATAAGTATAGAGGTTACGAGGGGATCGGTTTCATTAACAATGGTGCCGAACCCAAATATCTCTTGATCTCTCGGAACAGCGTCTTCGCATTCTGAAGTCCACTGGAAACTCTTGTCATTTTTCGGGCCTTTGAGAGTGTCAAAAAAGGGTAGACATCTCTCAGCTGACCTTGACATGAATCTCCGAAGGGCAGCAATTCGGCCCGTCATCCGTCGGACATCTTTATATGTCTTTGGAGATTTCATGTCTAAGATCGCCGAGATTTTTTCTAGATTGGCCTTGATTCCCGTTCTTGACCCGGATATCCTAGGAATTTTCCACGAACCCAATCCGAAGGTGCATTTGGTCGGGTTTAGTCTCAAACATGTTGTCTCACCGTTTCGAAGCAGTCTTCTAAGTCCTCCAGATGATCCCGGACTGACATGCTCTTGACGATCATGTCGTCCACATACACTTCCATACTTCACCCCAGCTGCTTTCGGAATACGAAGTTCATCATTCGTTGGTAGGTTGCTCCTGCGTTTAGTAGTCCGAAGGTCATCTTCCGATATGCATATATAGCCCAATGAGTGATGAAGCTAGTCTTCGGGGTATCCTCCTTGTGCATCGATATTTGGTGATATCCCGAGAAAGCTTCCATGAAACTCAGCATTCCATACCCCGAAGTGGCATCAATTAGCTGGTCTATGTTGGGTAAGGGGTAGAAGTCTTTTAGGCGAGCCCTTGTTGGTCATGTAGTCAATGCACATCCTCCACTTCCCATTTTGTACGTACCAATACCACATTCGCTTGACCATTCGGGATAGTCAATTTCAAAGATGAACCACCTCTAACAATTTAGTAACCTCTTCGTCTATAATCTTACATCTTTCCGGGCAAAGATCCTTCTTTTACTGTATCCACCGGCTTCCTCTTGAATTGGTATGAAGTCTATGTAATGTGATTGATTCACTTACTCCGGGCATGTCGCTAGGTTCCCAGGCGAAGATGTCGGCATACACCCGAAGTAATTCCACCGAACTGCTGATTCGCATTTGTTCGGATAATCCATACGATCTTGACCAATTTGTTTGGATTTCCCGGTACCAACTCAACATCCTCTGTTTCTTCTGCTGGTAGAGCCATGGGTTCAGTACTGCCTTCCGTGAACGGCTCTATCTCGATGGTCATCGTCTGCATTTTATATTCTTGACCTCAACTCTGAAGAAATCAAGGTATTCCGATAACATCTTGATGCGATGTCGAGATCTCCGTTTACCTCCCCTATCCCGTTCGGTGTCGGAAACTTGATTTTGAAGTGGGGTATAGATGTTACCGCTTGTAGTGCCGCTAAGGTAGGCCTTCCCAAAATGGCGTTGTGGCCAATCCACTTGTCTGAAAAAAATTTTACCATGATTTACATCTGCAATGGGTGAAATCTCTTAGAACTTGGTAAGCGTTATTGTGCACATGTCACATGAGGCAAGGTCGCCACCGAAGCCGTAGATAACGGCCCTCTCCTCCTAATTCCATCTTCTTTCCTCCCATTCATCCGTTGGTATGCATGTGTGTAGAGTATATCAACCGAAGACCCGTTGTCGATCATCATCCTCTTCATGTCCTTTGGCGCCCGACTGAGCCGTTATTACCAATTGCCCGTCATGCGGTTCGATCTGCTCAGTAGGGTAGTATGTAAATACGAGAAGGAGATGGTCGTGCTGAATATATATCACATCCTTTACGGGCGAGGACCCAACCAATGATAATGACGCTTGAGATGCCCATTCCTTTTCTGCCCGGTCCACCGCCCTACGAGACTACCGATATCACATCAATAACTCCTCGGGCTTGTGGGTTGATTCTTGGTAATTTGTGCTTGTCGAAGCGAGCTTCATTGTTGTCTCTCACGGGCTTCCGACCCTTCTCTGCCAACTACGTACTGTACCAACTTCCCATTCTGGACATTCTTTTCTATTAAATCTATCAAGTTGGTGCAATCTTCTATCGTGTGACCCCGACTCTGGTGGTACGCACAATACTTGTTCCGACCCCTCTTCCACAGCTTCGGATCGTTTGACATGGTTCGAAAAGGGCTTGCTTGCATCTCTTCGATATCTTGGCCCGATCTGTATTGAGTGTGGTGTACACCTTGTTGACCCCTTTATTTGGGAAGGGTGGCCTTCCACCACCCGACCCCCCCCCCCCGTTAGTTTTTATTGTAGCTATCCGACCTCCCCTGATTGTCAGACTTCTGATAGCTCTGTTTGTCCCGATCTCGGTACTTCTCGTGGGATTGTGGTTTGAAATTCCCCATCGCTTCCTCGATCGCTATGTGATCTTCGGCCCTATGAAAGGCCTCTGTCAAGTCGACCGGGGGGTTGATCACCAGGTCCTTCATCAGCTTCTTTGATTTTCCGATGTCAAGCCCGTTGTGAAGAATCCCAAAGCTTGTGGGGGAATTCACTCCTGCAAACCCCACAACCTCCAAAATCTCTTAACATATCGCCTGAGGCTCTCATCCGATCTCTGCGACTGCATGAGGGATCTTTGTGATCTTCCCGTCTCTTATTACTCCCGAACCGTGTATGAAATTTTTCCGAAGGTCTTTCCATGAAGTTATCGATCCGGCGCCAAGGTTCCCATCCATTCCGGGTGCTTTTCTTGAGGGTAGTAGCAAACATGTGGCACTTGGTCGCATCGAGTGGCCATAATATCGTCATCAACTGTCATACCCATCGAATGGTCGTAAGGGTCCCCACCCGTCATAAGTCTCCATCGGGGCTTCTTCCTTTTAGGGTCCGCTATCTCCTCGATTAATTTTTCGGAGAAAGGCGACCCTATATAGGTCGAGGGCGCTCCGATCGGGCTCTTGACCAACAACAGCTTCTCCAATTCAGCAACCCTTCGAGCGAGGGGGTCGGATTCTCCTTCGTGAGGGGACGAATGGGGTCTGTCCTTCTCACGTTCGGGAATCTCGTCTTTCCTCCTCTTGCCCTGAATCCAGGCAGGGTGCTCGGGCAGCGTCCTGGCGACCGGCTTCTTCTCCGGCTTCGGCCATCCCTCGAACGACTTCGATACCTACTTCTCTCCCTTTCAGCCCCTTCCCTTCGGGGTGACCGAGACCGGCTATGGTGCCTGCGCCTCTTAGAGGACGCCTCTTCCTCACCGAGCACGTTAGCCATCTGCAGTTCGAGCTCTTCCTGCTGAAGACGTAGGGTCGTTATGGCATCTTTGTTTCTTTGCATCTTTTCTGCGGGATGAATTCTCTCTCGATCTCGAGTACCACAGCTCGACTCTTTTCAGCGCCTCCCAGTATTTCATGAATTAACCCCATCCATCCGTTGGCACAGTTTGCGGGTATCTTTGGCTTTCATGGAAGGGTCTTCGTCGAGGGAGCCAGTAGGCTCCATCTGATAAATCTGGGTTCTAGAGCCCGGTCATCTTTCACCGACCCTCTCACCGAGTGGTGCAGGTGTGTTTAACCTTTTCGGGGTGAAGCGCATACTCCACACTCGCCATAGTTTCTTGCACGAAAAGGGTTCGATTGTGATTGTTATTTAAGCACCGCCTCCTTCTAGCACCAATGTTAACGAAGTTTACGGCGCGTCCAATCACGAAATCCACGCTAGAACTCCGCGATGAATGATCACCACAGAAGCTTGACGGCTTATGCCGCCGGGGGATAGCTCCGGTGTGAGAATGAGTACAGGCCGTTACAAGGTTTAACAATGGAGGATAAGTATTTAGTGCTCAAAAATAGGTATTACCTCATAATGATAACATAGGCCTCATATTTATAGTACTCACCACCTTAGAATCCTTCTCCCAGTCGGATTAGGACTCCTAGTATATGGTAGTTACCATAACTTGGGTCCAACACAATCTCCTTAAAAGGTGCAAGTAGAGTCCAATCTCCTTACCACCTTTGGAGTTACCTTATATGCATACGAATAGGTACTTTTCGGACTCTTGTGACGAAGAGAGCCTTGTGCTGAGCCCAAACGGTCCTATAATCTAATCTGGGCTTCGGCCCAAAGAACTCAAAGACCCGACCCCGAACATCACAAGACCAGGTTCAGCTATGGTCCCGGAGGGCTCAAATGCCGACCCGAACACCTCCAACACCTTCATGGGCTTCGGCCCATCGGTCTCTCCAGTCCTTCTGGTATTGAATCTTCGGCCCAAAGGAGGGTCGGTAAAACGCTCCCGAACATACACCATGCTTATTATATAGTAACAACATTTGGAATTAGTGGTTTCTCACTAGAATTTGGCTTACAACTTGCCAAGACGAACAAAACCGGAGGAGTTTTGATTAACATAGAGGTGAGCTAATTTTTTCCCTCTTTAGCAAAGCTCAAGATTCCTGTGAAAAAAGACTTGTAACAAGTTCAGACCTTTGTTTTTGATAGAATGCTGCATATCTAGCGTCAAAAAAGAGTCTTGGTGTAGTAGATGTCGTCATAACTGCTTTGGCCAACGCTAGCTTCGACGAGGAATCCACTCAAAAGGTTATGATTCAGTCCGACGATAGCTCGGTCCTATCAAAATTCAGCAATTTCCCAAATTATGAAAGAGTGTTGTCGATTAAAGAGGCAATTCTAATGTATTTTATTTGCAATAACAAGTACATGAGTCATCCATATTGAGTGATTTGTAAGTTTATTGAAGCAGTAATCATATGAAGTTCTGATTTTATATGATTAACAGTGGTTAGTCTTTTGGTCATTTATATAGATGTCTCTCTTTTTGTTCCTTTTCTCACGTAACCAACATTAACTTGATGATTAATACTTACCTCAGGTATGAAATTACTACATAATATATCTATTTAGTTCACTTCATGATATCTGTAGCAAATCAAACCTTATTTGTTTATTTTCTAATAATGGATATGGCCATGATATGTATCCAGATGTATCCGCACTGGATACATCTCCAGTGCATGTATGCTAACCGAAATGGCGTATCCGTGCTTCATAGTTGCTATTTGCCTTCAAATTTTACTGTTGTTAAAGGTGTATCTGGAGTGAATCATTTAGAGTTCATTTTTCCTCTCCTTGCCACACTATACTGATTATATAACTGTATTGGCAGGTTCATGGGTTTGTCCAAGACAATAAAACAGGGGAAAAGGTAGCAATGTTGTTTTTCAAATTGTATTTTCCATTTTTTTTCCTGATTGAGTTGATTACAAGGATGAAGTATAATTTGAAACTACTTTTCTTAATTTCACCTGATGATGATTACAGCTCCATCTTTATATAAACTTGTAGGGGTCATTATGATACCTACTTATGGCTTGATATAGATACATTAGTTCAAACTAATGGAAGAGTTACGAAATTACGACTTGCAGGGGTCATTATGATACTTGTCTTTTCTCCAACCATGGGATACTACCAGTCAAAGGCTTTTTAGCTTTAATGCTTTTGTAGCTAGAGCACATTTGATCCGTGTTACTTTGCCTGGTTGCCTGCAATTAAAATATTGTTAGTTCGGAATACTACCAGTTAAACTAATGGAAGAGTTCAAACTATTGTTAGTTCTTGTTTGGTTCCTTCATTTTATGCAAGGTCGCTCCTATTCCAGGAGAGACTAAAGTGTGGAAATACATAACACTTACTAAGCAAATCTTCTTGATTGACTGCCCTGGAGTTGTTTACCAAAACGATGACACAGAAATAGATATTGTGCTGAAGGGTGTAGTATGTAAAAATCTATTTCTCTTGTACTACCTTTCATGCTTGTCTATTATTTTCCCGTTGTTTGTTATTTATTTTGATTTGAGTAAATTGTCAACCCTTTGATCAAAATTTGATAGGCTAAAACAACTAAAATGCTTTTAAGAAAGTAAGAGAACCATACATACCCTTAAACACTTATTTGTCAATTGTGATCCAATTTTAGTGTCAGCACTAAAACCACCATGCCTCACAAAAGAACCGTTATGAATAGAACGTATACCTTTTATACACACCAAATTACTAGTTCGAATATTGTAAATTTATAATGCAAAAGGTAGTAACTCTTCCATTAGTTTTAACTAATGTATCTATATCAAGCCATAGGCCGGTATCAAACTGATGATGATTACAGCTCCATGGGCTTGTGGTACTGCAGTAGCTAATGATTCATGGTTTGTTTTACTATCATAATCTTGTTGTGCTGCTTTCTTCTGGTACTACAGTAGCAAGGTATTATTGCTATTGCTTTTGATGTCCTATATGCAACTGTACACATGCTATTCTGTTTTACTGTCATGATGTATTTGATTAATGTTGTTCACTGAGCTGCCCAATCTTAATTGACTGGCATTTATTTGTAATCGAGTCAGACCTAGTGACCACATTCTTAATGTTGTTCTTATATCTGGTTGATAAATTTGAATTTGAGATGATTTTTACCCCTCTATACAGTCCGCATCACAATTTTTAATATTTGGTTGCGACAGTTATACTTTAACACATATTAGTGGTGACTGGTGAATCATGTATCAGCTCGACAATCTTCATTTGAAATTTCATGGTTATATTAGAAAACGTACAGTACGTTATAGTTTTTATGAATTTTCTTGGTTCAGTATCCATTTAATTTCCTTTTGAAATAAGAAATATATGAAATGTAATATTTGTTCAATGTGTTTTTCTATTTATTTAAATTTTGTATATATGGGGCAGTAAATATTTTCCAAGCATGTTGAATTTTCTTTCACAAGAACAGGGAGTACATTTCACATTACTATGTATATTATAACTAGACATGTCAAAGGCAAATTTGAGTACTGTTTTGAGCAGCCTATTATGACTGAATCTTTTCTTTTTCACTCTTGGCCGTGGGGTTGTTGGAAAATTGTACCACATGCAAAAATACATGCTGCATATTTAAGTGCCAATATGGAGTGGTTTTTATTGAGTACCTCTTATGTTAGTTTGCACTTACTCTGTTAGGTTGTCATTACTGGAATTTTACTGGAGTAGTAGTACTTTTGAAGTAAATGGAATTCTTTCAATATATTTGTTAGTTTTTTCATTACATTCTGGTGTACTTAAACAACATACATGGCTGATACCATTCTCATTGACGACCTTTTTATTGTGGTTGATGCAGGCTCTCCTTCTCTTACTCCTGCTGGAAGCTGCCGTTATGATAGTTCCTTAGGTAGTAGCGCTTAATTTTATGGATAGTTTAGTTTATTTTGGGGTTTATTTTGTGGATTGAAAAGTGAATTTGAGATTTATATATAGATAGTTTGGTATATATTTTGTGGATATAGTAATTTAAAACTGTAAACGAATGGTATTATTGGGATGTATTTTGAATGGTTAATACATTTTGGCTTTAAATTTAAATGAGAATTTAGACTTTTTAGTTATATATCATGGCATTAGCATATTGCAGGTGCATTGGTAATATAGGTGAATCATAATATTTTTTTTCTTTTTTTTTTAATCTACAACATTTTAAAAACGTTGTGTAAATGTGCCTAAATGTTGTCTGATATACTAAACAACAACATTTTTATCCAAAAAACATTGTGGAATCATACATTCTACAACGTTTTTAAGCATCTGCTAATTTTTGAAAAACAAATCTACAACGTTTTTTTCCTAAAAAACGTTGTGTATTGTGCTTAACTACAACGTTTTAAAAACGTTGTGTAAGGGTGTCAAATAGATGACACCCTTAACCACGACGTTTTTCTGACTGAAACCACAACGTTTTTTCCGCGTTATCTATTTACTGTTTTGTAGTAGTGAGTACATGGCCAGTACAGGACATATCGAGCTAATCACCCTTTGTGTCTATAAGTTATGACGGTTTGTGGATGAATTTCTGTATAACCTTTGCGAAAATGATAGACAAATAATCTATATGACTCCTCAGCAAAATTTGAAAATTTTTACTCCTGTGAAAGGTGTATTGGATAGCATGTGATGATAAGAATGTATGGTGTAAGGTGTAAGGTAAATTTCGGGAACGAAATTTTTAGAAGAAGGGGTGACTGTGACAACCCGAGAATTTAGAAAATTTTTCAAATTTTAATTAATTAATTTAAGGTTCGATATTAGAACCTAGACAAAAAATAAGTGTATGTGTTTGATATTTTTAAGATGGAATTTTGAGGATTTCAAAATTCTGTGAAGGATTTAGGTGAATTATTCAGGATTAAAGAAATACGTGAAAATATTCTGTGAATATGGTTATGTATGTGTGCATGATGTGGTTAAGGGTCAAGGGTTGACCAAATAAACGATATATGTAACAAACCCTAAGTATTTATTAAGAACGTCAATGTTCGTTTAGAAAACCCTAGCGTTTAACTAGAAACCCTAAAATCGGTTCTGAAAACCCTAATTTCAGTTTCGGGAATCCAAAACTCTAATTCGGGAATTTAAAACCCTAATCTGCAAACTTAAAGGATAATTATAATTCGTAAGTGATATTAATTATAATGTTAATTAGGGTAAAGCTTAATTATTTATTAAACCCTAATTTCAAATTTATAAAACCCTAATTTCTGGATTAGAAACCCAAATTTATAATTAGGGAAAACCTAAATGTTAATTTAATACTTTTAATGTTAATTAGGATATATTAATTCTAATTTTCAAGTTATAGTAATTAGAAAACCCTAATCTAATTACGAAATCGAATTTTTAAATTAGAAATTTAATTTTCTATTAGAAACCCTAATTAGTGGTTTATAAACCCTAATGACCATTTTGACCCTAATTGCTTAATTAGCGATTGTAATTAGTAAATGCTAATCCTAATTAGCAAGATTTAAGTAATGATTAAGAAATTTTAATATAATTAGAAAATTCTAATTATAATTTAGAAATATTAATTTTCTATTTTTAA
The DNA here is from genome assembly GCA_020205605.1 of Panax ginseng. Classification (NCBI taxonomy): domain Eukaryota; kingdom Viridiplantae; phylum Streptophyta; class Magnoliopsida; order Apiales; family Araliaceae; genus Panax; species Panax ginseng. The sequence continues at coordinate 104,320,786 of CM035143.1, forward strand.
AACCTAAATTAAGAATTTTGGAAAATTAAATTTGTAAACCCTAAGGGTTTTAAACCCTAAACCCTAAATTTTCCAAACCCTAAACCCTAAGGGTTTGGGCATTTACTAGAATGCCATTAAATTTAGAAAACAAATGACTATTTTTCCCTTGTGCATTATTGGATGTTGCTTGTAGATCTTGCCATATAATTGGCTAGTCAAGCACCCTAGATCAGCCACATACTACAAATCCAGCCAACCAGCCGAATTTGCCAGCCATAACATTATATACAAGTCATTTATAAGAGATTAAAGAGAGAGAAATGGCCTCTTTATTTTTCATTTTGTCCAAGTCCCTTCTCTCTCTATATTTTCGGATCTTAGAGTGAGAGAGTGTGAGAAAACAAGCCAAGATCATGTGATAGCACACCAATAACAGATCATGAGGATCAGAAATCAAAATCAAGTTAGAAAGATGTATAAACCCTAATTTACTAAAATCTTTAATCTGATGTTAGTTGTTGTAAGTTGTTGGTTAAAGATGTGTAATAAGGTGTCTTTTAGAGATCTGGGTTATTGGATCATGGATCCATAACATCTAGATGCTCGAAATAGAAGTTTTATGAAATCTGGAAAAAGTTGGAAACATGGCCTTTTGTGCTAATGTCGAGGCACAAAATCCTTCTATGTGTTTTCTATGTGTTATTTTATATTATACATGTGTTCTATGTCATGAGTACTTTGATCTAAAACTCAAAACAGCGTTGACCAGTCACGAAATAGAGTTTCTGGGCAAACCCAGAATTCCAGATGCGTCTGACAATCTTTTGGTGGTCTCTGATCTTCTTTCTGTGAAACGATATGGCCATGTTGTTGTTATATGTATGTAGACTGACATATAGGCTACCTATACATGCCGTTATTAATTCCAGATCATGCACTGGATCAAAGTTGTAGCAAGTCAAACTATCGTTGACCACCAGCTTCTTGATGAAATCTGGGAAACCCAGATTTCTCAAGAACAGTCCCAGACCACCACTTTGACCGGTCCAGATCTTGCTTGGGTGATGTTTTTAAGTTGATGTAAGGTTATATAATTGTACTCTTATATGTACTCTACACGAATCAACCATTATATCACACAAACAATACTTAGACGGAAAGATAAAAGGATCTAAAGTAGCCCCCTTGAACTGTTCTTCATTTCTGAAAAACTCAGAAATGAAGAACAGGCTTGTCAGACTTTTTGGAGACCCGGATCTTACTGATATGTTGTTTTTTGGTCATAAAATGCGTTTGTGGTTGTAGTACTACATCCGTACTACAATCTTAACCCCATAAGTTACCCAGAAATCATCAAGAACACTTCTTTAATGTTGGTCAAAGTAATAACCTCGAACACTGTCTTGAAGGTTCTGGGTTTGTTGATGAACACCAAGAACACCTATAGCGACGGTTCTGTCGCTATAGGGCCCTTTTAGCGACAGTTTAATTAAGAAATTAATTACTAATTTCCAAAAATGATTTATTTTAATAAATAAATCAAAATAAATAGATTTTAATTATTAAAAATACTAAATAAATTACGAAAAATTATTTTAAATTCTAAAAATAGTTTTAATTATTTAGAGTATATTTCATAAATATTTAATATTTTTTGGAATTTAAATGGTATTTAATTTATTTAATTATAATATTAAATAAATTATTTAAAAATGATTTAAATACATGAAAAATCATAAAAATAATATTATGTTATAATAAAATATTTTAAATTATTTTAAGTGACTTTTAATATTTTAAGATGAATTTCATTAATTAATCAATATTAAAGATAATTAGTTTATTTAATAACTATATTAAATAAATTATGAAAAATAGAATAAATGATTAATAAATCATATAAAAATGATTTAAGTGTTATAAAAATATTTAAGTTATAAAATATAACTTTTGATATTTTGTCATGAAAATATTAATATTTTAATATTAATAGTAATTCTTAGGATAATGAATTTAAGTGTTTAAAAATCATATAAATATGATTTTAAGGTATTAAAAATACTTTGATATATTATAAATATATTATAATATTAAGTGATGATTTTCATTAATATTTGATAATAAATAAATATTAATGATAAAAGAATTATGTGGTATTTAATTCAGTTAAATACGTTATTAATGATTGAAAATTTACGATAATTAATAATAATTATTTAAAAATTATTACGAACTTATGAAAATTATTTTGACTGCTTAGAAAATTGTCTAAGTTAATTATTAAGTTTTTAGGCAGAGTTTAACTGAACTTAAACTAGATAAAAAGTCCAACTAGACCGTCGGGATGTTAGAATTGTGTCGGGTTCAACTCAGACTGCAATAGTTTGACTTGATACCGAGTCTTATATGTGTTATAGACTAATAAGGTTATGTGTTATATGTTATGTGTAATGTGTTTAGGTTATTTTATAAATTGTGATGATAATATTCTAACTTAGCAATCGATATTATTTATATATTAGGTTCAGACAAAGCGTTTTAAATTGTGTAGCAGTAATCAACGGTTCAAGCAAGTTTGTTTATACTTAACTCTACTAAGAGTTGTTTCATTTGGATAAGCTTATGGTTAATTATTGCTGGTTGCCATGAATTGTACTATGTATATATTGCATGTATAAGTCAGGTATGAAAGGTTGATCACCTTCATTACCAGTTGGTTCAAATATATTTGTTCATGTTATATACTTGTTCAGTCATAAATTTGTTCCTGCTAGTTCACAATTATATTGTTAAATTATAGCCAGCTTATTATTTTGACTCTTTCAATCATGATATATCCTTATATTATTGAATTTAAACTTGCTGGGCAATCCTTATGCTCACCCTTGCTATATCATGATAAACATTGCGATTAAGGCGAGCAGCATCGGATCTGAGGAAAGATTAAAAGGCAGATCCAGATTAAAGTTAATGTGTGCGATTAGTTTTGTAATAGTATAGTTTGATAATCATGTTATGTGTTAGTTAAGCTATGAATTGTGATTAAGTTAAGGTTACTCAACCGTGGGGAAAAGTATGTAAGTTTAATGTATAAATAATTTATGTTTATATCTTCCGCAAATAGTTGTATAGTGGTAGAATGATCGAACCGGATCGGCGGTGATTCGGGACCTCGGATTCGGGGCCCTAATAGTCATCTCAAGCCATAAAGCTATTCGTTTATTGAAAAACGGATATCATGTTTTCTTAGCTCATGTCACAGATTTAAACAAAAATACGTCAGATTTGAATGATATTTCTATTTTTAATAAATTTCTTGACGTATTTCAAGAAGAACTTCTGCCTAGCCGGGAGGCGTGAAATCGAGTTTGGTATCGACCTTGAACCGGTACAAAACCCATTTCCAAAGCCCCCCATATCGAATGGCTCTATTGAACTTTAGGAGTTAAAAACCCAACTCAGGGAATTGTTAGACATCGGTTTCATTAAGTCTGAAATCGTCTCCTTGGGTTGCTCATGTTCTATTCGTGAAGAAGAAAGATGGAATTATGCGACTTTGTATTGATTATCGGGAGTTGAATCATGTCACCATCAAAAATAGGTACGCATTGCCTCGCATTGATGACCTGTTTGACCAGTTGCAAGGAGCCAAATTCTTTTCAGAGATCGATCTTCGTTTCGAATATCATTAGTTAAAGATTAGAACCGATGACATTCCAAATACGGCTTTTAGAACTCGGTACGGGCATTACAAATTCCTAGTCATGTCTTTTGGATTGACTAATGCTCCTACGGCCTTCATGGATATGATGAACCGAGTATTCAAGGAATATTTGGATCACTTTGTGGTCGTCTTTATTGATGACATCCTCATATATTCCAAAAGTCGTGAAGATCATGAGCTACACTTGAGGCTGATACTCCAAAGGCTTCGTGAAAACAAGCTTTATGCCAAGTTAAAGAAAAACGAGTTCTGGCTTGAGGAAGTAGCATTCCTTGGGCACGTAGTATCAAATCATGGAATATCTGTTGACCTGGCAAAGATTGAAGCTAGTCAAAGCTGGGAGCAACCTAAATTAGTGACCAAAGTACGTTGCTTTCTCGGCTTAGCTGGTTATTATCGGAGATTCGTAGAAGGGTTTTCTCGAATCGCTACTCCATTAACTCAGCTGACTCGGAAAGATACAAAGTTTGATTGGAGCGAGGAATGTGAGAAGAGTTTTCAAGAACTCAAGAGGAGGCTTATTTCCGCACCTGTTCTGACAATACCATCTGGCTCGGAGGGATTTATCATCTACAGTAATGCTTCAGGCAAAGGGTTAGGATGTGTTGAGACGCCCCCAAAATTATGTATACATCGCCTATTCTGAGTCGCCAGATACATGGTACAAAATTCAAATATAACTTCATTTATACAACTGTTGAACTGTCATATAGAATACGACCACAGTTAACTGTGAGTTTTAATACAAATGTATATAACTCTAATGGTGCCTCGACCACAACCTTACAATGGTACTTTACATAAAAGTATAGTCAAAAACTTTTTTAGAAATTAAAATCTTTTGGAAGTGCTCAAGGAAACCTTCGTACATGGGAGGCCATGCGTCTAGGTTATAATAGATATCATATGTCCACAGAATTATCCTTGGTTGACCCAATAGACCCCAAAGAAAAATGAGAAGATTACTATCATCTTCTTTCCAATGGTGAGTCTTCTCTTAACATATAACTATCTCCACTGTCTCGAAGTGAATATTATATTTCAAATAAACTCTAAGATCATATAGGTAATGCCCTTAGATATACTCAGCAAGTGGATGCGCACAACCCTGTCTTATGATAACACGAGGTTGTATGTCATTAGACATCTTGTATGATAGTGGCAAAACACCCTTCCAAAGTTGGGTTCACCTCACCCTATTTGATTCACCAAATATAACTACTAAATGATGTATAGAATACAACACACTTTTCTATACTGTTTAGGGAGAACCTCCACAGCTAGAGACCACCGTTCTATTCCCCTGTTATCCCCGCTCGATCCGGCAACACTCTTACGACAACACTCTTATTACCTGAAAGGAATTGTGAAGCAAAAAGGGTGAGCACAACTAGCCCAGTAAAGAATATCATGACTAAAGATAATTAAATTATCAATAGCTTTCATCAATAATAAATCAGAGATTTAGAACATATGGTAGATGATAAAACTTTTCAACCATAGTTGCAGCGAACGAGCAATCCATTAGAAGAGTCAAATAGACCATAAGGTCTATTATCTTCTCTATGTTAAAAGTCCACCAATAATATTTTATCCATGTAAAATAAATCAACAATTCCTATCCACAATCATATGAATAACTCATAATCATAATTGTGGTTCTAAATTCCTCTTCGCAACCAGGACGAAGATAATTTTCATCACCTATCTTCACCTAAAACATCAAAAATCATGGTTATACCAAATCGAAATTCTGCTCATAATCATACTAATAAATTCATCTTTGCACTACGGCCGAAGATATTCATTAACAATTCATCTTTGCACTACATGCCAAAAGACATACAAGCTATATTTTAGAAGAGTCAAGTAGAGCATGATATCTACTATCTTCTACGAATTAAAAGTGTATAATAAATATTTTATCATTTGAGACTTAGCTTAATAAATAATCCACATCATCGAATCACCCACACTTTACTGGCCAAGGATATTCGTTAATATCACATCCATGAATTTATATTTCATCATTGAGACTCATTTCGATAATCAATCCATATCATTTGAATTATCCATGCACTACGGACTAAGGATATTCTTTAATATCACGACCACGAATTATCCATGCACTACGGGCTAAAGATAATCGTGTTTTCATCAATAGTCATGATCATTGCCATAAAACAATTCATCTTTGCACCCTTGGTGAAGAGAATCCATAGCCATAATCATACCAAAAAGCGTCCATCAATGCACTACAGACCAATGAGGACTTTTTTCACATCATTTGTAACATTACGGTCATGATTATACTTAAGAATAATCCTCAGTCATAATCATACCAAGTCCATCTATGCACTACTGACCAAAGATGACTTTCAACACAATATAAGCATGAGAATGATGACAATGATATAAGAATCAACCAAATGAGATAAAGGATAAATATTAAACATTTATAATACAACTTATCCGATTCAATAATAACCAAATGTTATAAATCACTTAATAATCTCATAATCTAATATCATTAATATTATAACAATATTTTAATCATTTTTTAAACTTATAAACAATTTATTTCAATTGTTTACACTTTATCAAATAATGCATTTAATCATTCAAAAATGTCATACTCATAAGATTTCATCATCAATGATCAAATCCCTCATCAAAAATCTGCATATACCCTATATAGGATTCTCAAGCCATAAAATCCTATTTTCCAATTTTATTACTTCACATAACATATTTAATTCATTTACTCATAACTAGTTCATTTTCATGAAAAATACCAAATTAGTCCCAAAACTATTTCTTTTCTGGGATTTAGCAAAATATAATCCCATCTTGAACATATATTTTTTTTTCAGAATTTTTAAAATTCATTTACTATTTTTCATATAACTAAAACTGCCGAATATTTAGACATTTATCATAAATTGTACTTTTGTCCAAAAATTTTGAAATTTACAGGGTATACTCCAGTTATATACATGTACTCCCAATAACAATTTCACCAATTTTGGAGTTAACCACAAGGAGTTATAAGGGTTTACTTTTAAAATAGTCTTTTCCCATAAAATCCATAACTCTTAATCTATACATCCAAAAATCGCCATTTTTGGACACAATCTAGAAAACTCATCAAATTATCATTTCAAATTTTTCCAGAATTTTGGAGGGTCATAAAAATTATGAATCTGCCCCTGGAAAAAACCCCTTTTTTATGAAAATACTATTCGTATGAATACGAATGATCATTTACCATGCATGCGGTAATCTACATAGACATGCTATTTCAACAGAATAATAAAGAATGGAACCAGGTCATGCGTAAATGCACAGACAGGATATTCCAACAGAATAATAAATAATGGAATAACGAAGAATTCACCGGGCATGCGATAGAATTGCGCAGACGAGTTATTCAAACAAAATAATAAATAATGGAACCGGTCGTAGTAAACGCGCTTGCAAATAGGATATTCCAACAGAATAATAAATAATAGAACCAGGTCATGTGTAAACGCACAGACAGGATGTTCCAACAGAGAACCAGGTCATGGGTAAACGCACAGACAGGATGTTCCAACAGAATAATAAATAATGGAATAACAGAAGAATTTCACCAGGTATAGGGTATCCCGCGTATACAGGTTATTCCAACAGAATAATAAAGAATGGAATAACAAAAGAATTTCACCAATAAGAAAGAAGGAATACCCCTAACGAGTACAACAAATAATATCCCTTACTATAATAATAATATCATTTACGAGTACGACAATTATATCCTCTACCTTAAAAAGAAAAGTATTCCGACTGGTAGGGCGAGAATATACTTGAAGAAAACTTATACTACGCTCAAAGCTTCTTAAAACTCTAAAAAAATACACTCAAGATTATAGAAGAAGAACTCTCTCTATAGTTTCTCATCAGAGTTTCAATTGAATTAAGTAAGAAATAATGAAGGAATGAGCTTCTATTTATAGAAGAATGGACTGCGTATAACTAATTCATGAACGGTCCAGTTGATTTACTTTAAGCAGACGGTCAGTTGATTTACAATAAAATATAATATATTCTATTTATAATCTAATAAAACGAATAACTTTATAAAAGTTTTACATTTTATATAAAAATATTTTACTATACAAACACTATGCATAATAAAATATAATATATTCTAATTATTGTATAATAAAATGATAACTTTATAAACGTGTTACATTTTATATATAAAAAGATTTTACAATTAGCCTAATAAAACGAATAACTTTATAAAAGTATTACATTTTATATAAAAAAGATTTTTGTTTTATTACATTAATAATACTAATAAAACAAAAGCGAGTGACTTCTCACGTAAGCATCAATAATCAATATCGTATGCTACTATGCAAGCACGCGTATTCATTTCTTATTTATCATTTGGGTGTTTCAGCAGTTAACGGTAAAACTTCCGTAGTTATTTTCATAAAAATATTTTTTGTCGTTTTCTCAATCAAATAATAATTCCGTTATGGGGTCCACCAATGATTGTCTTGCCGTCGTGGATATTCCCAGACAAAAAGAATATTCTCCGACTAATCGAATATTCCCCGACACAACGAATATTTTATATCAATTTGCTTACTTTGCAAAAAAAAAATTCACATATTACCCTTAACTTTAAACTTTTATCAATTTAACTATTTACTAAAATAGAAAAATTGAATACTTTTATTTCATAAAATTCGGGGTCTCACATGTGTTCTCATGCAACATGGGAAAGTCATAGCATATGCCTCACGACAACTCAAAGAATATGAGAGGAATTATCCTACTCATCATCTAGAGTTGGCAACTGTCATTTTTGCGCTTAAGATTTGGAGGCATTACCTGTATGGAGAGAAGGTGGAGATCTATACGGATCATAAAAGCATCAAATATTTCTTCACTTAAAAAGAACTCAACATGTGGTAACGACGATGGCTTGAGCTATTGAAAGATTACGATCATACCATTTAATACCATCCTGGAAAAGCAAATGTAGTAGCTGATGCATTGAGTAGAAGATCATATGCGGGTACGAGTGCATTATTGTCAATGCAAAGGCCCATTTTGTATGACTTGCAAAGGATGGAGATAGAGTTAAAGACTCCAGGGACCCATGTGATGATGGCTAACATACAAGTTGAACCGACTTTAATAGATAAAATTAAAGCTGCTCAAGCTACAGACCTGGAGCTGATGCGTATGAAGAAGAAAGTGCAAGAAGGTGTTATGCTGGAAGCAAGAATCGATGAAGAAGGAATACTTTGAGTCAACTCCAAACTTTGTGTTCCTAACGACCCTAATTTAAAGTATAAAATCATGATGGAGGCGCACAACACACCGTTTGTAATCCATCCTGGGAGTACCGAAATGTATCGTGATCTTTGACATACATTTTGGTGGAACAATATGAAGAGAGAGATTGCAGAGTTTATCTCAAGGTGTCTAACTTGTCAATGAGTCAAGGCGGAGCATCAAGTGCCAAAAGGTCCATTGCAACCACTTGAAATTCCAGAATGGAAGTGGGAGCACATTACCATGGATTTTGTTACTGGTCTTCCAAAGGTTTCTCAAGGCATAAATGCAATTTGGGTCATTGTTGATAGATTGACCAAGTCTGCTCATTTCTTACCAATACGAGAAACTTATACACTTGAACGTCTTGCTAGTATGTACATAAACGGGATTGTAAGATTGCATGGTATGCTAGTATCCATAGTTTCTGGTCGAGACCCAAGATTCACTTCAAGATTTTGGGTTAGTTTGCAAAAAGCTATGGGCACGGATTTACAATTTAGTTCGGCATATCATCCTCAAACGGACGGGCAGTCGAAGAGGACTATTCAAACTCTTGAAGATTTATTAAGACTCTGTGTCCTTGACTTCAAAGGAAGTTGGGACAAGTTCTTACCATTGGTGGAGTTTTCCTACAACAACAGTTATCAAGCAAGTATTGGCATGGCTCCATTTGAGGCGTTGTATGGAAGAAAGTGTCGTTCCAGTATTTGGTACCGGAGTTGGTACGTATGACTACGGAAAAGATTTAAACAATCTGACAACGTATAAAAACCTCACAAGATCGACAAAAGAGTTATGATGATCTTCATCGAAAGGACGTGGAATTCAATATTGGAGATCATGTGTTGTTACGTGTTGCTCCATGGAAAGGAGTTACGAGATTTAGAAAGAGAGGAAAGCTGAATCCTCGATTCATTGGCCCATTTTTAATCCTCGATCGAGTAGGATCGGTGGCCTATAGACTCGCCTTACTGTAAGTATGTCTAAATGTTAAATAACGTTTTTCTAATATCTATATTTACGTAAATATGTGAAAGACCGAACCACATTATTGAATTAGAACCGGACGAGATAGCGGAAGATTTAACGTATGAAGAGGTACCTGTTAAAATCTTGGATAAGAAGGATCATATTCTACGCTCCAAGGTTATACCTCAAGTCAAAGTTTTGTGGAGAAACCACGATGTTGAGGAAATGACCTGGGAGTTAGAATCTAAAATGAAGTCAAGGTATCCTCACCTCTTGACATACCGAATCACGCACCCTAATTTCGAGATGAAATTTCATAAGAAGTGGAGGTTGTAAGACCCCAACTTTTATGAATAAAGATTAATTTTCTCAAAATATATTTTTGAATATTATGGTGTGGATTTGATATAATGTTATAGTTGTGGGTATTATTTACAAATTTTGCAAAGTAAGCAAGTGGTTATATAATATTCGATTGGTGGGGAATATTAAATGCGACAGGCACAATCATTGGTGGACCCCACAACGGAAGTATTGTCGTAGTTAGAAAAAAGACGAAATATATTTTTATAAAAATAACGGCGAAAGTTTTACTGTTAAACCGTTAAACTACTACTCGGTGGTAAAAGTATGCGATGTCTGGCGTAGTTGCGTAGTAGCACCGGTATTGATTATTGATGCTTACGTGAGAAGTCACTTCGATTATACTCAATTATTACTACAATAATTCTTGCATCATATCTCTCATATTATTGATTCAATTATTGTCACAATATCATCTCGCATAATATTTATTATTATTAAATCAATAATTGAGGCGAAAAAGTTATTCATATTATTATTTGCAATATTGACAATGTCTAGAAGTTACATCGAGAAGAGGTTTGGTAACCTAATTGCGGCGCATGATAAGAGAAATCCTTATCGGAAAGCCCCCTCTTTCCTGGGAACGACCTAGTTGTTAAATATTATGAGTTATAATATTAATGATAAATAAGTTCGTGTTGATTAAAGATGAAATTGATAGTTCCATTGTGTTGGGATTATTAGTGTTAGTGGAAATCGACATTTATTTCGATAATAATTGATGTCTGGAGATTATATTGACCAATCGGGTAATTAATCGGATAAATGAGCAATTAATTGCAATTATTTCACATGCTTATAACTATTTGTTCACATGTGTGTACTATTGATTCACATTCATGTACTATTAGGGGAGGTGGTGCAAGATTGATAATACTTGCATGACTAAATTAAAAATGGAGGTATAGATGAAGGTACTATACTGTAATTAGTTTTTTCACATGACTATACTATTAAGTCACATGAATGAACTATTAATTCACATTATTTACTATTAAGGGAAGTGGTGCAAGTTTGATAATACTTGCAGGACTAAATTAAAAATGAAGAAAAAGAGGAAGGTATTATACTGTAATATTTTGAGCACCAAAACGTGCAATTATCAAAACTATATTTTCCTATAAATAGAAGTTCATTCTTCTTTCATTCTCACCAATTCACTAAGTCTCACAAGTGCAATTATTATAGAGAGAAATTATAGAGAGAAAGAAGAAGAAAAAGTCATCACCTCACTATTCCAATTATCCGGTTTCTTCTAAGGTAAGAAATTATTATTCTTTCAGTATTCATGAAGAGAGTTATTTTCTTTCAATACTCGTAAGTGTTGTTATTCCATTCTTTATTATTCTGTTAGAATAACCTCTATGTACGGTCTATCGCATGTCAGGTGAATTCTTTTGTTATTTCATTCTTTATTATTCTATTGGAATAACCTGTATGTGCGGTCTATCACATGCATGGTGAATTCTTTCGTTATTCCATTCATTATTATTATGTTAGAATAACATGTCTTTGTGGACTACTGCATGCATGGTGACTGATCATTTGTATTCATTCCTTATTAAATCGTGGAACTGATCTGTCTACGTGGATTACCGCATGGCGGGCAAAAATCCATTTGTAGTTTCATATATTCTATTATACTCAGTTGGTTAAAGTTTTGGCTTCTATACTCCATAGAATTAGTAGAATATCCTGGATATTTGCGCTTCATCCAGTATCTTTTCCTGGAAATATTCATCTGAGCATTCTTGAATTTTACTCCACAAAACAGTATCATGTTGACAATTTGGACGTTATTGATTTCTGGATAAATTAAATTATAAATCTTTAAAAGTTTATCCTTGAACTTGTTTTATTGAATTCTTATATCATTGTCATCATCCTCATGTTTATAATATGTTGAAAGTCATATGTGGCCTGTAGTGCATAGATGGACTTGGTATGATTATGACCCGGGATTATTCGGTATAATCATGACCGTAATGTTACAAATAATGTGGTAAAAGTCCTCATTGGCAGTAGTGCATTGATGGACAGTTGTTGGCATGATCATGACCATTGATGAATACACGAATATCTTTGGCCCGTAGTGCATGGATAATTTGTGGTCGTGATACTAATGAATATCCTTGGTCGTAGTGCACGGATGATGTGGTTTATTTATTAAGCTGAATCTCAGCGAGAAAAGTGATAAAAAAATGTTTTAAATCATAGAAGATAGTAGATTTTATTCTCTACTTAACTCTTGTTGGGTAAAATCTAATTACGCACAACACGCAAGTATACGTGGTCAACAAGTAATAAAGAGAAAGTAGAGTATCGTTCCCACGAGGAATTGTTTAATAAAAATCACCAAGTACTAACTCGTAACCATCTCAATCTTATTTAAATGAATGAATTTCAAATTATATAAATTAAATTATTTAATTACACTAATTCTAATTACCACTAATTAAAAATCAGATTATGGAGATTTAAGATCACAACTTCACTTATTGCTTCATTTAAGTTAACACACTTCTCATCAATTATTCTCTATCATGAATTTTTAATCAAGAACACTAAAGCAGATAAAACCACCTCTCGATGCATAATACTCATACTCACTTAAATCCACAGATGATAGAATTAAGCAAGACACCCTAATTAACTAATCCACTATATCTCTATGTGAATTACAATTAAAAATGATTTAAAGCACAAGTTCTCAATAAGATTACTTGCGATGTTAGGTATATCTCTATCCTAGACATAAATTATGTATTCCAACACCATGCAGAAAACACAATCACATGCTATTATGATTAGATCTAAATCTAAACTTCATCTCTCGATGGCCAATCAATTAAACAATTAAGTCCAAATCAAAATAGACAATCCTCACGATAGAATATAATAATTAATAGCGAAGCATATTAAATAAACTACACAATAAGATCCATTGTAATCTCAAACAAAGAATTAGTTCATGATTATTGAATTAAAATTCAGAATCCACAATTGAATACACATTAAAAGTTAAAGATAGAAGAAGATAAGAATATAGAATTTGTTGTCTGCAGATTTGATGCTCCCTCCTTGCTCCTACTTTGAATCTTCAATGGTCTCCAAGTTGCTTCAATCTCCAAATCTAACAAGAACTAGTGTTTTGATCTAATTTACTCTAATCTAATCTAATGGAATCCACTATCTAGTCTCTAATCTCTCTCTTTTATGTCTCTCATCATGTATTTATAGTTCTAATGGACACCCAAGCAAGTTAGGCAACTAAGAATCCTATTCTAGCTCAAATTGGACACCAAATAACCAAAAAATGTTGTCCCATCGCCGCCTAGCGTGCCCCGCGCTGTCCCTAAGTCATTCCGGGCGCGCCTCACGCTACAGTGGCCGACTTTTCTGGTGGACTAGCGTGCCCCGTGCTATGCATAGTTCATTTATAGCGCGGTCCGCGCTACGCTATTTTCTGCTGCAACATCCTTTGGTAAAACAGACATAATCTTTGATCCGCTAGGAGTTACAGGGCCTACCACCTATCAAATCGAAGATATCGACGAGATCTACAACTTTCATTCTTTGAGTATTGACGGATTCTGTCCGGATCAAGGCGTAAATCGGGCTTGAAGTAGATGTTATGTAAACGACAAACATGACAACTCTTAGCTTTGATCTTTGTTGATAAAAAGGCCATAACTCTCGCATCCGAACTTCGATTGGGATGATTCAAGATGTTCCGGAAAGTTAAGAAGTAGATCTACAATAAATTCCAAACTCCAAGCCAAGAACATGCATCCAACTTGGTGTTAAAAGTCCTTTAATATTCCCTTCTTGCATTTGCTTGCGTATTTTAGTCCAAAAGATGTCTGAATTGCTTGGTGTTAAAAGTCCTTCATATTCCCTTCTTCCATTTACTTGCGTATTTTAGTCCAAAAGATGTCCGAATTGCTTTCCCTTGCTTCTTCATTCCAATGTCGTGTCATCACCTACAAAATAACATAAAATGCATGAAAAGTAACTAAGAAACATGAGACTAAGCTAATAATTCAAGTAATAGATACCGAATAAGTAGGTATAAAACTTACTTATCAAATATCCCCAAACTTAAACATTTGTTTGTCCTCAAGAAAAAATACAAAACAGCAATGCTATGCAATGCAACTAATCTACATGCCATACCAAATCCGGTAATAATGATGAAACAAGTCTATTCAATCGGCCTTAGAGAAATCAAGTAAACATAATAATACATCATATCAAAACAAATCATTAACTTCTCAATCAAACATCAAATCTTAGACTGTTATCACTAATATAGTGCGTGTGTGCTCCACAACAATGTTAACTGATATAAAATCAAATTTAACACATAAATAGTCTCTTCGAATGCATCATACAATGTAAACTCAAAAAATCCAAAAACAAGCTAGATCAAACTAAAATTAAATAATTACCAATATCGAGGGTCAACATGGGATACTTATGCTTTATTTTTCATATACGGGGGCTTTTTGCTCTTATTTCCCATTTTATTTCTTCTTCTTTTTTTTTTTTTTTTTTTTCTTTTTTTTTCAGATAGTGAGTGCGTTTTACGCTCCATCTCACACCTGTGTTTATGGGGAGTGCATTTCACGCTTCCTCTCGACCCACCATAGGACTCAATTTATTCAACTCAATATATTTTCTTCTTTTTTTTTTCTTTTCTTAGAAGCTTATATACCCCACTTTTTCCCCCAAACATAGGTTCTTGCCTAATTCTTCGCCTTCACTTCCTATCCTTGTCATTCTCTTATTTAAACTAGCATTATCCTTTAGAGGTCCTTTATATATCAATTTAAACTCAATCATTCAACAAGTTGTTTTTACTGTGTTATCCTTATTATACCAGTTTCAAACAGAAAAAGACTCAATTCCTAACAAGAAATCACATCAAAGCTCTAATAATTAGTGTTATACTTATCTACCCAATTCCAATCTCATCATTGGACAAAACAAACTGTAAATATCAAATAACTGGACTCATGCAAGATGTACTAAATGCTATATAAACATAGTAAACTAACTACTAATTTTTCAAATTTTCAAAAAAAAAATTCCAAGAATGCAAAAACTAAATGTAACTATACGAACTACAATGTAAATAACTAACTATATGCAATACGACACTAAAATGCCCCCAAACTTAAACTAGACATTGTCCTCAATGGCTAAGATAGGAAAAATTAAAAGAGAGGACATCCTTGAAAATAAAGCATTTTCCTCCTTGTCTGCTAAGTCTGAAGAATAGGCCAGACACATTGGAATAGATCGGGAACCACACTTGAGTTGGACTTGACTAACCAGTGAATATGATAGAAGCAAGCTTGTTAGATCCTACGACATGCAAATTTATTAACTAATAATATAAACCCTATAAAAACTATAAATAAAAATTAAACTTGGGTTGCCTCCCAATAGGCGTTTGATTTATAGTCCTTCAGCTAGACTTTTTTTGGTCAACGCTATCCAATTCCTCTTCTAAAGTTGAGGAATCCTCCATCCATCGATGTGAAATAATCCTTTGGGAGGTTCCCTGGCGATGGCCATAGCATCAAAGTCACCTAGCATGCTCTGACTCGGTATAATCTCCATAAAGAAGGGCAAATGACTAGGTGTTATCTCCATTGTGTTTGTGATCATAATTGGGCATGGAAGTGTGCCAAACACAATGGGATCTTAGTCTATATTCTCTTTCTCTTCCCACCACGGCTTCATTGTTGCACTCACTCTTATATCATAAAGAGATTCGCCGACGACATGACTACCAAGTGGGCATGATTTTGCAAATCTAACTGGACCCTTGAACTTTGGCGGAGAAGGCACTTGAGGCATTAATAACATTGGCTCATCCGTGTTAGTACTCATAGTTAGTTCATCCCCACTTGTCTCCTCTTTTTCAACATCTTGTGTCTCATCCAGTTGTAGATTTGGTTCGGGCACTTCATTAATCTCGTCATCTATGTCATAAGGCCAAGTGTTTGGAGGAAGGTTGCTTACGGCTTTGGTCATTTGCTCTGTCTGATCCGTAAGATTTTGATTTGGCTTCTCTTGATTACTTATCTGCTATGAACTTGGACAATAATTCCCCCAGCCTTGAATTTTCTATTTCAGTCTCGGAAGCTATGTATTGAGGACCATTGGTTGAGGTAGTGACTAGTTGTTCCATCCAATTATTAAAATTTTGGGTTGACAGCTCTTGGCTAATACTCATCCCCTCTAGGTTTGCTATGCCCTTCAATATTACATCCCTCAGATTTGGCTTTACTTCTTGTGGCAATGGAGGTGGACATGAAAATTTTGGTGTGTATGTTGGATTTGAAGCATAGTATTGGTCATCATAAATGTAGCTCCTTGAAGAATCTGGGTGATACCCCCAAACTTGGTGATAGTTAGGATCAACATAGTTATTGAGGTAATCACCACTATATTGTACCGGTTCAAAACTGACAGTGCATTGATGACTCGGATGATTACCAGCACAATAATTGCAATTAACTGCTATCCTTCGATTACGTTGGGCTGCAACAATGTCAAACCTCCTCGAAAGTGTCTCAAGTTGTGCTGATAATGCAAAAAAAATTGAGTCCATCAATTCCTGTGTCCCTTGGCTGAGTCATATTCGAATAAGGCCATTGATAATTGCATCCAACCATGGTACCTGAAAAGAGAGAAAAATAGGAAGAGAATTAAAAATAAAAATAAAAATGTTTAAATTAAGACTAATTTGATTGAAATTAATATTGGTAAATAATTATTAAATTAAGTTCTCGGCAGCGGCGCCAAAAACTTGTTGGGTAAAATCTAATTACGCACAACAAGCAAGTATACGTGGTCAACAAGTAATAAAGTGAAAGTAGAGTATCGTTCCCACGAGGAATTGTTTAATAAAAATCACCAAGTACTAACTCGTAACCATCTCAATCTTATTTAAACGAATGAATTTCAAATTATATAAATTAAATTATTTAATTACACTAATTCTAATTACCACTAATTAAAAATCAGATTACGGAGATTTAAGATCACAACTTCACTTATTGCTTCATTTAAGTTAACACACTTCTCATCAATTATTCTCTATCATGAATTGTTAATCAAGAATACTAAAGCAGATAAAACCACCTCTCGATGCATAATACTCATACTCACTTAAATCCACAGATGATAGAATTAAGCAAGACACCCTAATTAACTAATCCACTATATCTCTATGTGAATTACAATTAAAAATGATTTAAAGCACAAGTTCTCTATAAGATTACATGCGATGTTAGGTATATCTCTATCCTAGACATAAATTATGTATTCCAACGCCATGCAGAAAACACAATCACATGATATTATGATTAGATCTAAATCTAAACTTTATCTCTCGAATTCATATAGATTATCACGGTAATTGATGGCCAATCAATTAAAAAATTAAGTCCAAACCAAAATAGACAATCCTCAAGATAGAACATAATAATTAATAACGAAGCATATTAAATAAACTGCATAATAAGATCCATTGTAATCTCAAACAAAGAATTAGTTCATGATTATTGAATTAAAACTAAGAATCCACAATTGAATACACATTAAAAGTTAAAGATAGAAGAAGATAAGAAGATAGAATATGTTGTCTGCAGATTTGATGCTCCCTCCTTGCTCCTACTTTGAATCTTCAATGGTCTCCAAGTTGCTTCAATCTCCAAATCTAACAAGAACTAGTGTTTTGATCTAATTTACTCTAATCTAATCTAATGGAATCTATTATCTAGTCTCCAATCTCTCTCTTTTATGTCTCTCATCATGTATTTATAGTTCTAATGGACACCCAAGCAAGTTAGGCAACTAAGAATCCTATTCTAGATCAAATTGGACACCAAATAACCAAAAAATATTGTCCCATCGCCGCCTAGCGTGCCCCGCGCTGTCCCTAAGTCATTCTGGGCGCGCCCCGCGCTACAGTGGCCGACTTTTCTGGTGGACTAGCGTGCCCCGTGCTATGCATAGTTCATTTATAGCGCGGTCCGCGCTACGCTATTTTCTGCTGCAACATCCTTTGGTTAAACAGACATAATCTTTGATCCGCTAGGAGTTACAGGGCCTACCACCTATCAAATCGAAGATATCGACGAGATCTACAACTTTCATTCTTTGAGTATTGACGGATTCTGTCCGGATCAAGGCGTAAATCGGGCTTGAAGTAGATGCTATGTAAACGGCAAACATGACAACTCTTAGCTTTGATCTTTGTTGATAAAAAGGCCATAACTCTCGCATCCGAACTTCGATTGGGATGATTCAAGATGTTCCAAAAAGCTCAGACGTAGATCTATAATAAATTCCAAACTCCAAACGAAGAACATGCATCCAACTTGGTGTTAAAAGTTCTTCAATATTCCCTTCTTGCATTTGCTTGGGTATTTTAGTCCAAAAGATGTCCGAATTGTTTTCCCTTGCTTCTTCATTCCAATGTCGTATCATCGCCTACAAAATAACATAAAATGTATGAAAAGTAACTAAGAAACATGATATTAAGCAAATAATTCAAGTAATAGATACCGAATAAGTAGGTATAAAACCTACTTATCAACTCTTCTAATGGATTGCTTGTTCCGCTGCAATTAAACTTGATGTTTGTTATATTTTATCAGTTTAACATTGTTGAAGGCTAACGATAAATTATTCTGCATTATCTTAGTCATAATAGTTCTTACTGGGCTAGTTGAGCTCACACTTTCTTTCACTGTTCTCTTCAGGAAATGAGAATATAGCTGGGACGAGTCGGGGAACGGATTGACAGTCCAGATGATTGTTTTAGTAGTTCTCACTATTCTATAAAATAGTGTGACAATAAATATAATGAGGACTCCATTGAGTATGGATATTGTCTTGATGATAATATTCTTATTAAAACTTTTAGATTATGTTTTGTCATATTTTACACGACTGTTGTATAATTAAGTTGTATTTGAATTTTTTACCATGTATTTGGCGACTCAAGATGGGTGATGTATACCTATTTTGGGGGCGTCACATAAATACTCTCTATTGTAACACCGTATGTAACTGAAATCATCAATAAAACAACAAGCCGCATGTGAAGTACCCAAATTGGGGAATCACGTAAATCTCTGTGTTAATTCTCTATTGTTGTATGCGTGTGTGTGATTCTAATTCTAACGATCAAAATTGGGTATTTTATATTTTCAAACGACAAAAATATCATCATTACACGTCACACGTGACACAAAATTTTGAAGAAAAAAAGTTGACAAAAAATATAATTAACACTAGCTAAACAATATGGGAAGCTAGAAATATGAAAAAATTTCAGAAGAAAGTTATTTGTTGGAGGAAATCGGTCAAATTGATGAAGCATAGAGTTTTTTTTTATTGGGGTTTAGCTTATGAAAGGCATTGTGGAATTAATAAGCACAAGTGGTTTAATGAGCCTTGTCTCTATATATCAAAAAATTACTGAATATTTTTCTCTATTCTTACTGGGGTAGTTGCTTTTGGTGTTGGTACGTTTTGATTTTTGACTATAATTATGTTTTCAGGTTTATCCAACAGTGGCGGAACCAGAACGTTTTTATAGGGGGTCAAAAACGTTCTGGTTCTGTCACTAGTCTTATTACATGGCAGCAAATCCTTACATTAGTGCTGTTGTTGGTAGACTTTTCAACAACACAACTACTACCGGAATCATTGTCTATGGGGGTGCCACATCATCAACTCCCGTAATGCCGGTCCTACCGGCGTTTAACCATTTCATAATAATTTTATCATTCATCAATTAAATTATTCAAACATTTCATCATAATTTCATCAATTAACCTAATTTTAGCAAGTCAAGACTCGAGTATTGGAAGACAAATTGCAATTTCAACATAGACACAAAAATACACATCAAAACATAAGAAGGGACATAATCATAATCCCCCTCTGTCCCAAAATCAAGGTCCATTTTAATTTGAAAAGTCAAAATTCAATGCCCAAGATGTCAATTCATTTAAATATAATAAAAAATTTTAAATTGGTTTTGAAAGTGACTCTAAATTAAACATATATTGATACTCCACTCCATACTCTAGTTCATTCTCAAAGTTTCAAATCCATTCTACAATAATATATCCAAGGTCTAAATCAAATAATTCAATTCTAAGTCTCAAGCCTAAATTTATTAAAAATAAAGAACACTAAAACATTTACACCTTAATAATCAGAAAAAACATTAAATTTAAGATACAAATTCTAGGTAAAAAAATTTCCTCAAAAACAAAAAAAATAAAAAAAAATTCACAAAAACAAGCAGACCCTCTAGAAAAAAGGTAAATTGAATTCATTTTTTCAATTAATCCTCGATCAAAACTGTAAAATCAAAAAAGAACCCAATTATATTAAATCAAACATAATCGATAATACAACATTGACATACAAATAAATACAATCATAATACATATAGTCAAAGAAAACGGGATGAGTCGGCATTGGGTCGTGAGTGGCGGCGACTAGAGCAGTGGCGGCAGAGGCAGGAGCACTGGAGTGGAGGCAGTGGAAGCGGAATCGCGGAAGAGGGAAGAGATGAAGAGTTGCTGACTTAGTGAATGAAGTATGTGGAGAGTAAGTCTGTGAAGCTCTAATAAAAAAATAAAAAAAATTCCTTTTTTTAACGAAATGACGTCGTTTCATGCTATTATAAAAAAAATTTAAAAATAAAGATATTTATGTTGCAAACTATAGTCGGAGAAGAAGAAGTGAGCTCCTCGTTGAACTCTGCCGGCGGCAGCTTGCCCCCTCGCCTTTAGTTCCGCTTTGTCAGCCTCCCTCTTTGGATCGAGATGCCCCTCTGTTAGAGTTTATGCCCTAGAGACCAATTATTTGATATAATTACTTAACATTTTGATATTATATTTGATTGAATAAATGAATGATTTTATTTACTGCGTTATATAAATGTTAACATAATAAAATTCCTTAGAATAGTGATACAATTTATATAGTTTCAAGTATGTGACTTAAACATGAGATTATATAATTACAATTAGTATCATTGCTCTTAAATGTCCCTAATCGAAAATTACCATTGTTGATAGGACAACAATGATGCATTGAGACTAGTATATGGATTGATGATGACCAAATCTCATTGGTCATAAATATATGAGATATTAAGTCAATGCATAGGTATGTGTTGAAGAACGATGTCTTTGGACGGACCCACCATGAGAATTCTCGTGGAACATTATGCAAATTGTCATTAGTGATTCTCATAGTGACAATGATGTAATGGTCCTCCGACACGAAATCACTATATTACTACCACGAGAATTTATGTACTTTGATATCATCAAATGTCACCTTTAATAGGGTGGACTATAAAGATGATTATTGGGTACATCATGAATCGTGTGAGGAATATGAGTGATCTAGATGGAATTTAACCCTCCTATATATTAGGGGTGATATCCATAGGCCTATTGATTGAGTAGGACTATGAAATGCATGGTCATGCTCAAATAGTGATTTGTTTCATATAGTCTACTAATTGATAAAGAAAACTCAGATTAAATTATGAAGAGTATGACATATTCCATGACTCGAGTTTAATCTAGGATTTCAAGGTTAAAAGTGTGACGAACCAGAATTTATTAAATTAATTTTAATATTTATTGGATTAAATAAATATTTTCGATGATTTAATTATTCGATTAAATAATTAATTGATGCAATTATGGTAGATTAATTTAATTATTTGTATTAAATTTATTAAATTATGTGGAGAATTTTTATTATCGAAGTATGTGATTATGTGAGCTTATTGTATTAAAAGAAATATTTAATAAGCCTATTGGTATTTTAATTAATTTAATTATTAATTAGAGAGTTAATAATTTGATAATATTTATTTATGAGAAATTATTATATTTTATTTAAAGTAAATTAAATAAAATATTGTATTTATTTTATAAGGAGAGTAACATTAATTAAACTATATGATAAAGCTTTATTAAATTAAATGGTTTTGAAATCTATTAAGCTTAGCCAAACATGGCCTTAGTGGGAGTTATTAGCAGTTACCCATGGTAGGTTAAGCGATCAAGATCTTGTCGATTCTCTTTTCCTTTATTATACGTACTCTTTTTTCTATTCATTTTCTAAGTCTGAAAATAGAGAGGAGAAAGAGTTTGAGAAATTGTCAGATAAAATTGTGAGATTTATAGATATTGGGAGTGTGTAATCAACAAGTTGTTGTGAAAGAGTCATCAGTGATCATCTCTTCTAAATTATACTCTGGGTAATTTCTCCAAACCCAATTTCTATTTTACGTTGTTTGAGTTTTACAAATGGCTTTCACAGTTTTCTGTAAAGTCTATATGATGGGAAATTGTAAGGCTTATGTGCATATATAGGTTAAGATGTTGTCAAATCATATTTAATTATATATATTTTGTAAACCATAACATCAGTTTCATGAAAATACGTAGTATATGATTTCTACAAAATTACAGAGTATGGGTTTTGGCCTTATGGCCTTATACGTGTTATTTCATGTGTTGATCATATATTATTCCTAAATTTTACACTCATATATTATTATACATGTTGATACGAAGAGACCAAACTTTAAATGAACGGATTCGGTCTTATAACGAATCCGTAGTGTCAATATTCATGTTTTATTTTCAAAACCTTCAAGAACATCAAAGTCAGTGAAATTCACATATTTTAGTTCTGTGATTATGTGTTTTAATGGGTTAAAACCATTTAATAAATGTTGGATTATGTTTATGCATGAATTATAACATGTGGGTATGATTAATTTCGTGTAGTAGTAATTTAATTGGAGTTTTTGGTACGTGTTACGCAATTTTGCGAATTACGAGCGATTTACGTTTCATGCGCATGTATATATATCGTCTCGTGCCTTATTTCCCGCATGCATAACGCCAAGTCTCAAGTCATGATGCCAAGAATTGATTCTTGCCGTAGCCATACTATTGTGCCGAAAGACCAAATATAACGATGGCGGCAAATAGCGCCCACTCTCCAGAAAGTTCAGAAATGGAATTTTTAAAAATGATTAAGTCTAGCAATGTGTTAGTAACTTAATGTAATGAACATGTAAACATGTTAGAAGTATAATGTGATGATAAAATAGATGTTTAACATGTAAATAACATAATTACATGTAGATTGAGTTATGGAATACATAATTAAATTATTATTCATGAAGTGATTTTATGTGACAGTAAATGTGATAATTTGACTAAGTATAGTCATAACCAAAGTTTAGACAAAAGAATGATCATTGATGATTAGTTAAGTTATAATTAAGCGGTATTGTGAATGTGAATGGTATCTGAGTTAAATTCAAAGAATGTGCTTAGTTAAAGTGTAATCTACGCACGAGGCAAGTTTCCTAACCCTACTTGTCATTATTGTTCAAGTTTATTATTTACCTCGAGTAAATTATCATTACTATTATTCAAGTTCAAATGTTATACTAAAGATTGATTATTTTTTCAAAGTATGATTCAGTTTTACAATAATTATCCTATTGTATACCTCTTAAGATTATTATTCAATTTGAATATCATTATTATTGAACCTTATTAGACTAGCGAACCCTTATTGATTCGACTAGTCCATAGTTGATGAGCTTTCTAAATTTTAGAACCCTTGATGAATTATCCAAACCAAACTTCCTTTGGTGCGGACTCGAATGTCAAACTGAGATGAACAACCCTGCAAAGGGATTTACTTATGCGTTAGCGTTAAGATATTGTGCACAGTATGGTACTAAGGGTTGATCCCCCTAAGTACGAGTAGAAAGGTCCATAGTCTTATGACTGTTAAAGGTTTCAAGTATAACCCTTGATAACCTAGGACATAGTTCGAAGTCTTATGACCCTCAAAAATCTTTTGATTCTTGTTATTCATTCTTGATTCAGAAGTTGAGCTTTTATTTCAGAAGTTATTATTTCTCTCGCATGTTGTTATTCATTGTTATATTGTTATACTTGTGGGCAATCGTGCTCACTCTTACTTAATAATAACATTGCAGTTAAGAACGAAAGAACCGACGAACTTTCCACTAGTAAAGGCAAGGGCAAGGTTAACAAGTGATGAAGACTTGTTATTTTTATTGGATGATGTATTTATGCTTCAGACTTGAGTTAATGATGTTGTTTAAGACTTATTTGTTTATGATTCCGCACAGATGTTTAAGGGTAGTTTAACCTGGGATTGTATTATTATTCGGATGTTGTAACCCTTAAGGGGAAGATTTTATTTCAATTTATTGCATTGTTTGCTTTTATTATGGGTAGATAGATAGATGATATTTGTATAGTGAACACCAAATCCCGTGGAATCAAAGTACCCGGATTTGAGGGTGTCACAAGTTGGTATCAAAGCTGTAGGTTATGAACCTTAGGTGGGGGAACAACCTTAGGTAGTAGCCTTATAGAAAGAAGATAGTGATGGAAAACTCTTATTTAGTTATAAGAAATGAATTTCTGTAATTCATTGAAGATAATAAAATACATTATGTGTTTATGTGTTAAAGTATGCATTAGATGGTGCGACTTAGTAACTAAAACTTAAAATTTTGTTGTTAGGATGTCGAATGTTGGAGAAGCTAGTCAAGCTGGGGAGGAAGAACCCCGAGTACCTATAGTATCGACAGAGGAGGAACCCTGAGACATTCATGTCGTTAGGGAACAATTTGATGCAGAGGGAGTCATCTCCATTGATCACTGCTTTTGGTCAGGAGCATGAGCCCGAGACTGATCCTGAGGAAGAATTTGTTGAGGAAGAGGAAGAGGAAGAGGAAGAAGAGGAGTTACCACGGTACACCGTTGATGCTGAGATGTATGACACATTATACGACCATAACGTGGAGTTACGAGATGAGGTGCAGGATCTGACTGAGCGAGCTATTATTCAGCAGATTACTCTAGAGGAGAAGGAGAGGGAGATTTCGACTCTTCACTCACGACTGGGAAATGTAGAATGGGATTTGGTCCACGAGAAGGGTCAAACCAAAGATAAGACCGCAGTGATAGATAAGTTGAAGAAGGATTTGAAAGAGAGTTCAGAGAGGCTTGCCATAGCAGAGGAGGGCTGGGTAAGAGAGTCACGACGTGCTGATCTTGCAGAAGAAGACGGTCGTGCGAAGAAGGTAAAGCTTGGAGAGACATACTCTACGCTTAATCATGCAATGGATGAGGCCCAGGATCGAGTTTTGAGGTACCCCATCCAGTTCGAAGGACTTCCATCGTACATGCTGGATCGCAGGACGATGTCTCGTATCATGGAAGAGGAATGTGGCAAGGATATGCAGCACCTTGACAGACAGTGATATGATTTGCTTAATTATATGAAAGACTTAGTTAATTTTATATGTAAATTCCGATATGTTTATGAACGAAGGAATATTTTAATGTTTTAAATCCTGTGGATTCTTTATTCCAAGATAGTTGATGTAAATAGCAGTGATGCTATAGTTTGATGTTAAAACTTTTGAGTTGAATGAATATATATCAAGTTGTTTGAGATAATGTGTTAAGTGATATGTTAAATTGTAGAGTATTGCCTTAACTATTTAGAGAAATAAATAAAGTTCTAATAAGCGTTTATTTAACAAAAATATGCATGAGAAGAAAACAACAAATCAACCTAAGCTCGGGAAGAGTCAACCAATAATAACAATAATGCCAACGCTAATCCTGTTCAACAATAGTTAACTTCTTGGATGGAGCAATGAACAATCAACCTCAAGCTCCACCAAACACAACGTTTAAAGATTTCAAGCGGTGGAACCGCCCGAGAGTTCAAAGGTTCCATGAACCCAATCGAGGCTCAAACATTGGGTTATGGAGATGGAGAAGGTTTTCGACGCGTTGCTAGGGTTAGAAGACCAAAAAGACCACTTTTGCAACATTTATTCTGAAGTCTGAGGCTAGCTACTAGTGGCAAGCAAACAAAGTGCGAGGAGGTGAAGGTGTAATTACGTGGGAGAGATTTAAAGAGATGTTTTTGAAATGTATTTCCCAACTAGTTCGCGAGAATCGGATGGAGGTTCAATTTAAGGCTGAAGCGGGAAACATGAACGCGTGCGACTACTGCGACTAAATTCAACGAGTTGGCAAGGTTAGCTTCCGTACCAAGTACACACACGACGAGAAAAAGCGGAAAGATTCGAACAAGGACTAAAGCCTTGGGTATCTGATAAAGTTTCAATGTTTCGGATAAACACATTTTTGGAGTCTTTGAAAAGGCCATCCTCATTTGAAGGACGGAAGCGATGAGGTGACCAAGTACAATCAAGATCGAAGAAGAAGAAGAAGAGTGAAGGTGAAATTAATAACAAGATGATGGAAGTGGCACGGGAGGTGGAAATTTCAATCAGAAGAAAAGGTGGAACGATAGCTCATCATCGGGAAATCAGCAAAGTAATCAGAAGAAAAGAATCGAAGCATGCCCGACCTGTGGGAAAGCTCATCTGGGAGTATGTATGAAAGGAAAAGGAGTGTGCTACAATTGTGGTCAGGAAGGCCACATAGCATCAAACTGTCCAAACCCAAAGAAGGGTGCTTGTTTTACTTATGGTTCAAAGGACCATCTGGTAAGAGACTGTCCCAAGAAGGGATCGGGAGAGTCAGGATCAGGAGGAAACCGAGGAAATAACAGTGGAAATGCCTTAACCATCACCGGACCAACTACAACAAACCGACCGACCGCCAGAAATTTCAATATGACGGTGCAGGATGCAATTCAGTCTCGTGATGTGGTGTCAGGTATCATTCTGATCAATGAAATTAATGCTTATGTTTTATTTAATTCGGGTGCTACTTGTTCCTTTATATCCGATGACTTTGCTAATAGTTTAGATTTACTTAAAGATGAGTTGGAATATCCTATGAACATAGAAATTGAGAATAGAGATAATCCACCTGTTAAAATGCGTATAAGAAGCTGTAGAGTGGATATTAAGGGTAATATCATGAATGTTGATCTTATCCCTATTCGACTTGGGGAATTTGACGTTATACTGGGAATGGACTGGTTATTCAATTACGGGGCTGTAATTGATTGCCAAAAGAAGCGTATTAATCTTATGACTCTGTCAAAGGTTGTGTTTTATGGTAGCAAGTCGCCTAGACAAGCGAGTTGTCTGATGATGATGTAGGCCAGGAAGTTATTAAGACAAGGCTGTGTGGGATACTTAGCTTACATAGTCGACAGTCGAAAAGAGAATCCGAAGGTAGAAAAGATACCGACTGTGGGGGACTTCGTCGACGTATTTTCAGACGATTTGCCAGGACTTCCACCAGATAGAGAGGTAGACTTCGTCATCGATTTGGCGCCTAGAACTGCTCCAATATCGAAGGCACCATACCGAATGGCACCAGTAGAGATGAAAGAACTAATGGTACAACTACAAGAATTACTGGACAAGAAGTACATTCAACCGAGCGTATCGTCGTGGGGAGCGCCGGTGTTGTTCGTGAAAAAAAAGGATGGATCGATGCGACTCTGCATTGACTATAAAGAACTGAATAAAGTCACGATTAAGAACAGATATCCATTACCGAGGATCGATGACCTGTTTGATCAATTGAAGGGAGCGAGATATTTTTCCAAGATAGACTTGAGAAGCGGTTATCATCAATTGAAGGTGAGACCAGAGGATGTACCGAAGACAGCGTTCAGAACGCGATATGGGCACTACAAATTTTTGGTAATGTCGTTTGGTCTAACGAATGCTCCTGCAGCATTTATGGGACTAATGAATGGTGTGTTCAAGCCGTTTTTGGACAAGTTCGTAGTGGTATTTATAGACGACATTTTGGTTTATTCGAAAACCAAGGAAGAACATGAAGAGCATTTGAGATTAACATTGGAAGTATTGAGAAGGGAAAAATTGTATGCCAAGTTTTCAAAATCAGAATTTTGGATTGAACGAGTGCAATTTCATGGGCACGTAATCGATAAAAACGAAATTTTGGTAGATCCATCCAAAGTAGAAGCCGTGATTAACTGGGATCGGCCGAGAACGCCGTTAGAAGTAAGAAGTTTTCTTGGATTAGAAGGATATAATAGAAGATTCATACAAGACTTTTCCAAGATAGCAACTCCGTTAACGAATTTAACTCGTAAAGCTATGAAATTTGTTTGGACGGAGAACTGTGAGGAGAGCTTTCAAGAATTGAAGAAGAGATTGAGTATGGCACTTTGTGTGTTATCCCTTCCTGGATGATACAGAAATTTTCTTTATTTTTAGCGATGCGTCGCATAAAGGACTTGGCTGTGTGCTTATGTAAAATGGCAGAGTTATTGCGTATGCATCACGACAGTTGAAGGATTACGAGAAGGGATACCCGACCCATGATTTGGAGTTAGCTACAGCTCTTTTTGCTTTAAAAATTTGGAGGCACTATCTCTACAGGGAGAAGTGTGAAATATATACGGACCACAAGAGTCTGAAATATATTTTCACGTAGAAGGATTTGAATATGCATCAAAGAAGATGGTTGGAATTAATTAAGGATTACGATTGTGAGATTTTATACCATCCGGGTAAAGCAAATGTGGTTCTTAGGCCTTAAGTAGAAAGGGTCGTGAGAAATTGATGATGTTAACGCTTTCGGAGGAGCTAATTTGAAAATGGAGAAAGCGGGAGTTAGAGGTGAAGTATCCTATGGAAATTGATGAGAAGCTATTTCGGATGCAATCTGGTACAACCCTCTTGGATAAAGTTAAGGAGGCTCGACTTGAGGATGAAGAATGTAAAAAGGTGACAAAGAAGATATCCAAGGAACTGAATCGAGATTTAAGATGGATAAGGAAGGAATCTTTGAGATTTGAGAGTAGAATTTGGGTACCGCCAAGATCAAGAGATTAAGGAAGATATTTTAAGCGAGGCTCATAGTTCACGATATTCGATTCACCCTGGTAGTACCAAGATGTATCAAGATCTTCGACAACATTTTGGTGGCCGAATTTAAAAGCGTGATGTTACTGAATGTGTTTCCAAGTGCCTAACTTTTGTCGAAAAGTGAAGGCGAAACATCGAGGCCGAGAGTGGATTGCTACAACCGTTAGAGATCCCAGAATGGAAATGGGAACATATTACAATGGACTTCGTGGTTGGCCTTCCGACGACTAAGAAAGGCTACGACGCAGTATGGGTTATCGTTGACCGACTGACGAAATCCGCACACTTCCTTCCGATCAAAATCAGATTCAACTTAGATCAGTTGGCGAGGCTATATGTAAAAGAAATTGTTTCGAGGCACGGAGTTCCGGTGTCAATTGTTTCTGATAGAGATCCGTGCTTTACATCGAATTTCTGGAAACGTCTACAGGAATGTATGGGAACGCAATTGCTAATGAGTATAGCATACCACCCTCAAACAGACAGACAGAGTGAGAGAACGATTCAGACATTAGAAGATATACTAAGAGCCTGTGTGATGGACTTTAAAGGAAATTGGGATGATCACCTACCGTTAGTAGAGTTCGGCTACAACAACAGTTACCACGCTAGTATAAGCATGCCGCCTTATGAAGCGTTATACGGCAAAAAGTACAGAACTCCACTTTATTGGGATGAAGTTGGCGAAAGACAATTGCTAGGGCCAGAATTGGTACAACAGACAGCAGAAATAGTAAAAGTTATCTAAGCACGACTGGTAGCGGCTCAAGATCGACAGAAGAAATACGCTGATCCACTTCGTAAAAATATCGAGTTTGAATCAGGTAGTTATGTTTTCTTGAAGATCTCTCCCTGGGAGGGGAAGATCGGGTTCGGAAAGAAAGGGAAATTGAGCCCAAGATTCATTGGACCCTTTGAAGTACTTCTAAGAATCGGAGAAGTCGCGTATGAGGTAGCTTTACCTCCATCACTCGAGAATGTCCACAACGTCTTCCATGTTTCTGTGTTACGACCCTACAAAGCTGATTACAAGCATGTAATTGAATATGAACCCCTGTATTTTGAAAAAGACTTATCTTACGAAGAAATTCCTGTTCAATTGTCGACAGAAAAGAACAAGTTCTCAGAAATAAAGTAATACCTTCTGTTAAGGTAATTTGGAGGAACCACAACGCTGAAGAAGCTACATGGGAACTTGAAGAGAATATGATGAAGAACTACCCTCATTTATTTACTTAATTATATGTAAGCGATTCTGGGGACAGAATCTTTGTAAGGGGTGAGAATGTAACGGGACGAAATTTATTGAGTCGTGATTCTGGGGACAGAATCCTTTTAAGGGGGGAAAGATGTGACGAACGAGAATTTTGTAAATTAATTTTAATATTTATTGGATTAAATAAATATGTTTGATGATTTAATTATTAGATTAAATAATTAATTGATGCAATTGTGGTAGATTAATTTAATTATATGTATTACATTTATTAAATTATGTGAAGAATTTTATTATCGAAGTATATGATTATGTGAGCTTATTGTATTAAAAGAAATATTTAATAAGCCTATTGGTATTTTAATTAATTTAATTATTAATTAGAGAGTTAATAATTTGACATTATTTATTTATGAGAAATTATTATATTTATTTAAAATAAATTAAATAAAATATTGGATTTATTTTATAAGGAGTGTGACATTAATTAAACTATATGACAAAGCTTTATTAAATTAAATGGTTTTGAAATCTATTAAGCCTAGCCAAACATGGCCTTAGTGGGAGTTACTAGCAGTTACCCATGACTGGGTTAACTGATCAGTATGCGCGTCAGTTCTCTTTTCCTTTATTATACGTACTCTTTTTTCTATTCATTTTCTAAGTCTGAAAACAGAGAGGGAGAAAGAGTTTGAGAAATTGTAAGATAAAATTGTGAGATTTATAGATATTGAGAGTGTGTAATCAACAAGTTGTTGTGAAAGAGTCATCTGTGATCATCTCTTCTAAATTATACTCTTGGTAATTTCTCCAAACCCAATTTTTATTTTACGTTGTTTGAGTTTTACAAATGGCTTTCATAGTTTTCTGTAAAGTCTCTATGATGGGAAATTGTAAGGCTTATGTACATATATAGGTTAAGATGTTGTCAAATCATATTTAATTATATATATTTTGTAAACCATAACATCAGTTTCATGAACATACGTAGTATATGATTTCTACAAAATTACAGAGTATGGGTTTTGGCCTTATGGCCTTATACGTGTTATTTCATGTGTTGATCATATATTATCCCTAAATTTTACACTCGTATATTATTATACATGTTGATACGAAGAGACCAAACTTTAAACGAGCGGATTCAGTGTTATAACGAATCCGTAGTGTCAATTTTCATGTTTTATTTTCAAAACCTTCAAGAACATCAAAGTCAGTGAAATTCACATATTTTAGTTATGTGATTATGTGTTTTAATGCGTTAAAACCATTCTATAAATGTTGGGTTATGTTTATGCATGAATCATAACATGTTTGTATGATTAATTTCGTGTATTAGTAATTTAATTCGAGTTTTTGGGCTGTGTTCTGCAATTTTCGTGATTTGCAGAATAGTTTCTAGTTCGCCCGCGCGCATGCAGACTAAATGCCTTATTTCACCTTTGGCACTTGAGTCTCGAGTCATGACACCACCTGTAAATTGACAATACTAAAAGTCCTGACGCCTTGACGCCATAAGCGTCGTAGCGTGAAGAAGAAAGAAATATAACGATGGCAACAGCATGCCACTCTCCAGAAAGTTCAGAAATGGAATTTTTAAAAATGATTAAGTCTAGCAATGTGTTAGTAACTTAATGTAATGAACATGTAAACATGTTAGAAGTATAATGTGATGATAAAATAGATGTTTAACATGTAAATAACATAATTATATGTAGATTGAGTTATGGAATACATAATTAAATTATTATTCATGAAGTGATTTTATGTGACAGTAAATGTGATAATTTGACTAAGTATAGTCATAACCAAAGTTTAGACAAAAGAATGATCATTTATGATTAGTTAAGTTATAATTAACTGGTATTGTGAATGTGAATGGTATACAGGATTAAATTCAAAGAACGTGCTTAGTTAAAGTGTAATCTACGCACGAGGCAAGTTTTCTAACCCTACTTGTCATTATTGTTCAAGTTTATTATTTACCTCGAGTAAATTATCATTACTATTATTCAAGTTCAAATGTTATACTAAAGATTGATTATCTTTTCAAAGCATGATTCAGTTATACAATAATTGTCCTATTGTATACCTCTTGAGATTATTATTCAATTTGAATATCATTATTATTGAACCTATTAGACTAGCGAACCCTTATTGATTTGACTAGTCCATAGTTGATGAGCGTTCTAAATTTCAGAACCCTTGATGAATTATCCAAACCAAACTTCCTTTAGTGCGGACTCGAATGTCAAACTGAGATGAACAACCCTGCAAAGGGATTTACTTATGCGTTAGTGTTAAGATATTGTGCACAATATGGTACTAAGGGCTGACCCCCCTAAGTAAGAGTAGAAAGGTCCATAGTCTTATGACTGTTAAAGGTTTCAAGTATAACCTTTGATAACCTAGGACATAGTTCGAGGTCTTATGACCCTCAGAAATCTTTTGATTCTTGTTATTCATTCTTGATTCAGAAGTTGAGCTTTTATTTCAGAAGCTATTATTTCTCTCGCATGTTGTTATTCATTGTTATATTGTTATATTTGTGGGCAATTGTGCTCACTCTTGCTTAATAATAACATTGAAGTTAAGAACGAAAGAACTGACGAACCTTCCACTAGTAAAGGCAAGGGCAAGGTTAACAAGTGATGAAGACTTGTTATTTTTATTGGATGATGTATTTATGCTTAAGACTTGAGTTAATGATGTTGTTTAAGACTTATTTGTTTATGATTCCGCACAGATGTTTAAGGTTAGTTTAACCTGGGATTGTATTATTATTCGGATGTTGTAACCCTTAAGGGGAAGATTTTATTTCTATCTATTGCATGGTTTGCATTTATTATGCGTAAATAGATAGATGATATTTGTATAGTGAACACCAAATCCCGTGGAATCAAAGTACTCGGATTTGGGGGTGTCACAAAAAAGATTAAATTACATTGAAACATTTGTCATAAAAAGGTTGCATCGAATCATCGATCTTATTATTACTTGGGTAGCAGTGATGCATTACTAGATGCCGCTCACTAGTTATAATTTTATAATATGATTATAAAATTATTGCCAACGTAATAATAACCTATAGGGTCACACACATAGAACGTAATTTAAAAGGGAATAAATTTAAATTTTAAGGATTTAAATATATTAATATGATTAATATTATTTAAATCACGAATTTAAATTAAAATAATAATTTGTATATATATGTATATTAATTAAGTAAGACTTAATTAAGATATATATATATATATATATATATATATGTGTGTGTGTGACGCCCCCAAAACAGGTCCATTCCACCCAACCCATTCTGAGTCGCCAAATACATGGTACAGAAATAACTACAACTTCAATAATACAAATGTCGTGTGAAATACGACAATACATACTTTGAGTTTAAATACAGATATTGCCGTCTAGACAATATCCACATGCAAATAAATCCCCATCATAATTATTGATACATTATTTTACAAAAATGGTGAGGACTACTAAATAACTCTC
Source organism: Panax ginseng (assembly GCA_020205605.1). Lineage (NCBI taxonomy): Eukaryota > Viridiplantae > Streptophyta > Magnoliopsida > Apiales > Araliaceae > Panax > Panax ginseng. The sequence continues at coordinate 104,354,866 of CM035143.1, forward strand.
TAGAACCTTCATTCCATACCCCAGGCTAGATCCTGCTTGTGTTATTCACCTCCTCGAGAAGAAAATGGAACAACAAGGAAAAGGGTGAGCTCGACTAGCCAGGTAAAGAATATTATGACTAAGATAATATACGAACAAAATTATCGTTAGTCTTCAACAGGAAAAATATAATAGAATACAATAGACAACAAGTTTTAAATCAATATTATGACGGAAAATATTAATTCATAGAAGAGTTACGTAGATGATGAAATCTACTAATGTACATGAATTTAACGATCCATCACAATATTTTTATCCTGTAACATCAATCAATGCACCTCTTGAATCATATATTCATCCTTGCACTTTTCTGAGGCCAGGATATTCACCATTAGTCATGTTCATCTAAACATCATTTCATCTTTGCACTACTGGACCAAAGATATTCATCAGAAATCATTCATCTTTGCACTACAGGCCAAAGATATTCATCAGAAATCAATCATCTTTGCACTACATGCCAAAGATATTCATCAGAAATCATTCATCTTTGCACTACGGGCCAAAGATATTCATCAGAAATCATTCATCTTTGCACTACAGGCCAAAGATATTCAATAATATCATCATTTAAGACTGAGGATGATGAAAATATTTTTTAAAAGCGAATCCAAAGGAAACAAAATGACAAGGATTAAGGATTAAGGATTACAGTACTTTGTTTTATCCACGTCCAAAAATACCTCAAAAATAATCATAGTGGTGTAAAATTCAAGAATGATCAAAACATGGATACAATCAAAGCTAGTATCCATAATAGATATTTTGACGAAAAGAAGAAATTTCATTTTTCTTGAATAGTCTGTCGTATTAAGTGAATAGTGCCGTATATCGTGAATAGTAACTCAGACACCAAAAGATAGAAATTTCACAAAAAAACATCTTCACGCTTCGTGAATAGTACTCGTGAATAGTAACTTCGTGAATAGTAACTCATGAATAGTAACTCATCAATAGTAACTCATGAATAGTAACCCCAGACATGAAAAAGTTCCAAATTTGATAAAAAGTTCCAACCAATATTTTGACATAATGATATTGAAGAAATAATATCATTTGAGAAGAAAATAACATCCCTTACCTCGAAAGGCGATTTTAGTTGAAACACCGGATATAGACTATGACTTGAACTTGCACCGTATAGCAATACTCAAAGTATACTCAAAATACTCACAAGAATAAACTCGATAATATAGAGAGAAAACTTCATTTACGTGTGATTTTTCAATTCTAACCTAAGCACTATTTATAGGAAATTGCTTAGAACACCAAAGCAAAAAATTATAATATATATATATATATATATATATATATATATATCAAAATTCTCTCGCCATTCTTGAATCTGAAAATCTAGAATTCAACCCATTCAAATCACATGTTAGACCCAAAAAACGTTTTCTTATTTTAAATATTTTAAACTTTCAAAAATCAATTATTTGAGCTTGAACTTCAATAATTCATAATAAATAGCCCTTTTATCAGAAAATTCGAATCTCGCGAGTTTTTATAGGAAATTCAATTCTCTACAACTTTACGAAGAAAGTTTCTCCAAATTCCAAACAGAAAATGACCGAAATCCATAAGCGAGAGATTTTTTAAATTATAATCAAATTTCGATCGATAAATGGGTCCACGGAGACATGTTTAACATGTTTTAAACATTTATTGCAACAAAAATACTCTTCCTCCTCGTATACTCATATATATCCCACATTCGTTGTAAAAATATCACCATTATTATATTATTAAAATATAATATTATATATATATAAATGAATTATTTTATCAGAAAAAGATAAAATTTCAATTTTCAACAATTGTCACATTAAAAATTTTCTCCATCTATATCCACATAAAATCAATATTTTCCTCATCATATGAATCAATAATTAATTATTCACAAATAATATTACAGAATCACAATATTGATGACAGGCGGTTCCTGGAAAGAGGGGCTTTCCAATAAAATTTCTCCTTCTTGGCGGCATGAATTAGGTGACCAAACCTCTCCTTAGACAGAACTTTCTAGACATTGCCAATAATGTTATCTAATAATATTATTCGGATAATATGAATTATTGCTTCGATAATGAAAAATCTTGTGTAATGACAATTATTGAAACAACAATGAATATAAAATATCAATGCGACAATTATTGAATCAATAAAATAAAATCTTGAGCGATTAATTACTTAACCATTATTGAGTAGTGCCTTCTTATGTAAGAGTCAATAATTGGTGCAATACCGTGTGTCTCTACCGCGTCAACAACGCGTATTCGCGTGTTTTAACCAAATTATTCCAACGATTAATAACGGTAACAACTATGCCGTTATTTATAAACAACTTATTCTTGTCGTTTTCTTCCTCCAATCGCTTTCCGTTATGGGGCCCACACATGGCTGCGCCGTCGTACGAATATTCCTCGACAGTACGAATATTCCACGACCAAACGAATATTCTCCGATAATAATGAATATTATATCACCACTTGCTTATTTAAAATATTTGCGCATTTTACCCATAACTAACCACATTAATCAAATACACCCTTACTATTTCAAAATAATAAATAAAGGAAATTCCTTTTTATTTAAAAAAATTTCGGGGTCTTACAACCTCCCCTCCTTATGAAATTTCGTCCTCGAAATTGACGTACTTACCTGGTGTTTCGAAAAGATGAAAATACCTCGCTTTCATTTTCGTTTCCAACTCCCAGGTCATTTCCTCAATAGCATGGTTTCTCCACAAAACTTTAACTTGTGGTATAACCTCGGTAGGACATGTTCTTTCCTATCCAAGATCTTGACAGGTACCTCCTCGTACGATAAGTCTTCGGCTATCTTGTCTGGTTCTAACTCAATAATGTGGTTCGGGTTGTCCACATATTTACGTAACTGCCGTCGTGAAAAACGTTATGAACACGCAACATACTTGGTATTAAAGCGAGTCTATAGGCCACAGTTCCTACTCGATCGAGAATTTCAAATGGAATAATAAATCAAAGGTTTGAGCTTTCCTCACATCGTTGATTCTCGCTTTTGGAATACCAACTTCTTGCACCTCCTTCTTCATATGCATCAGCTTCGGTGTGTAGCTTGAGCGGTTTTAACTTTATCGATTAAAGTCGATTCTACTTGTATATCATCACGTGAGTCCCTAGAGCCTTTAACTCTATCTTCATCATTTGTAAGTTATACGAGATGAGTTTTTGTGTTATCAACATCGCACTTGTAAACGCATACGATCTTCTACTCAACCCGTCAGCTACCACGTTCGCTCTTCCACGATAATATTAAATGGTACGATCATAATCTTCAACAGCTCGAGCCAATGTCTTTGGCGCATGATACGTTCATTTAGTTAAAGAAATATCTGAGGTTTTAGGGAATAGGTTTTGTACTAGGGTCAATACAAAATTCGATTTCTCGCTCTAGGGTAGGCTAGGAAGTCATCAGGATTACGTCAGAAAATTTATTAACGATAGAAATATCATTCAAAACTGTGACTCTCATGGTGCTTCAACCACAGCACCTCACAATGACACCTATCAGTTTACTACCGCACAAATATGGCGTCCCTACAAAGAGTCTGGCTTCGGTGCATCCCCATCAACAGGAAGTCACCAGATAGAGGCTCTTGTATCAACTTCTACAGTTGGGTTTTTAACTCCTGAAGTTCAATAGGAGCCATTCGATATGAGATTTTAGAAATGGGTTTTGTACCGGATTTAAAGTCGATACAAATTCAATATCACGCTCTGGGAGTAGGCCAAGAAATTCTTCTGGAAATACGTCAGAAAAAATCAATAACAACAGGAATATTATTCAAATCTGACGTGTCTTTATTCAAATCCATAACATGGACTAAGAAAGCTTGACATTCGTTTTTCAATAAATAAATGGCTTTATAATTTAATATGAAAGAGTTTGACTTCAATGGTTTGGTTGCTTGAATTCGAATAATAGGTTGCTTAAGAATATGAAAACTAACAACCTTACGAAAGCAATCAATTTTGGCATGATGAGTAGTTAACCTTAAAATCACATCAAAAACAAATATCTCTATAGAAATAAGGTTAACAGGTAATGTGATAGTGCCAACCTGAATCAAGCAAGATTTCTAAACAATGGATGTAATGAAAGTTTCTCCTAACGGAGTCTCCATAAATAGGTCAAAGTCTAATTTCTCCGTAGTCAAGTTCAAACGTTGAGCGCAAGCAAGAGAGATAAAAGAATGGGTAGAACCGGTATCTAGTAAGGTATAAACTTCGCAAGAATTATAATTAACTAACCCGTGCTAAACTCGTTCGGGTTCCTCACATTTTGACCGGTCACGACAAACGCTCTTCCAAGAACCGCTGATTTCGACTTATCCGGGACAGCCCTTGGAATCACCACTTCCGCTAAACTTGGTTTCGCTATAGTACAATCTCGAGCGATGTGGCCTTCCTTTCCACAGTTGTAACATACCTTGGAATGTTGTGGACAATTTGGGCTGATATGTCCCTCCTTCCCGCATTTGTAACATACGAACGGTGGTCTTTCTCCTCCCTTAGAATTTGTTGTTGGTGTTGATGCAGCTGCCGACGTCTTCCCGCCATCGTTTAATCTTCTCTTCTTGAAATTTCCACTTGAATTATTTCTTCTATTATCTTGGCCATGATTACCACCGAAGTGGTTACCATTTCTTGCCTGATAATTTCTTTCACGATGGTTATCATTGTCCCGATGGCCGTTGCCACCAGTATGATTTTTATCGTGTTGTTGGTCGCCCGGTTGAACAGACTCATTATCTCGCTCTAATAATTGAGCCCTGTTTACAACATCTGAATATAGAGAAAATTTATGAGAAATGAGGTATTGACCAATTTGAGTTTTGAACCCCTCGAAACATATCTGGCGTCATTAGTTTCCTCATTTTCCACCAAATGAGGTGCAAAACTCGACAACTCATAAACTTAGCCTCATCTTTGAGACACCGTCATGTTGTTACGCTCGATCTAATAAACTCCACTTCCTTCATATGACGAACACTTTCGGGAAAGTATTTGTCATTAAATAGTTCTGAAACGTCTCCCAAGACATCTTTGGCCTTGCAATTTGGATGGGTACGCTTCACGATTCCCACCGATGATACCTTTCGCCACTTTAACATAAAGGTGGCGAATGGAACCTTCTATTCCTCCGTGCATCCCAAGACATCGAATATCTTGGTGATTTGCTTGACCCATGTTTCCGCCATGATCGGATCGAGGCTTTCCTTAAATTACGGTGGTCCCAACTCTTTGAAGCGCTTGTTGTGACATGACAACCCGTGAATTGCTATCATTTCCTCCTATGTTTTGAACACGAGTCTCCTCGTGCGATTTTGCATGAACTGCAAAAAGCTTCTAAATATCCCTCGTTCATCATCTGCTCAGTGGTATTGTTCACAGGAGGAACATTGCCCGACTGTTGCGCGTTCTCCTCGTTGGTGAGTCTGAGCATCTCCACGGTCTCATTCACTCCACTTTGTTAATATTCTCGTTCGACATTCTCAAATCTTGTCATAAAACAAGGGTTAATTAAGGAAATCAATATATCACATAATATCCCTATATCTTACTAACCAACTAACAAATAATCTTAGGTAGGACACACTTAGCGAAGGATTTACTCGTCTCTTCCCTCTAGTTCTATTCCCGATCTCCGCCAGAGATCATATCCCTAAGCTACGATACCAACCGTGGCGCCCCAAAAATAGGTCCATTCCACCCAACCCATTCTCGAGTCGCCAAATACATGGTACGAAATAACTACAACTTCAATAATACAAATGTCGTGTGAAATACGACAATACATCTTGTGAGTTTAAATACGAGATATTGCCATCTGACAATATCCACACGCAAATAAATCCCCATCATAATTATTGATACATTATTTTACAAAAATGGTGAGGACTACTAAATAACTCTCTTTAGAACCTTCATTCCATACCCCGACTCAATCCTGCTATGTTCTCACCTCCTGAGAAGAAAATGGAACAACAAGGAAAAGGGTGAGCTCGACTAGCCCGATAAAGAATATTATGACTAAGATAATACGTACAAATTATCGTTAGTCTTCAACGAGGAAAATATAATAGAATACAATAGACAACAAGTTTTAAATCAATATTCGCAATGAAAATATTAATTCATAGAAGAGTTACGTAGATGATGAAATCTACTAATGTCTATGAATTTAACGATTCATCATCAATTTTTTTAACCTGTAACATCAATCAATGCACCTCTTGAATCATATATTCATCCTTTTCTACGAGCCAAGGATATTCACCAATTAGTCATGTTCATCTAAACACTGTTCATCTTTTTCTGGGCCAAAGATATTCATCGAAATCATTCATCTTTTGCACTACGGGCCAAAGATATTCATCGAATCAATCATCTTTGCACTACATGCCAAAGATATTCATCGAAAATCATTCATCTTTGCACTACGGGCCAAAGATATTCATCGAAAATCATTCATCTTTTTGCCTACGGGCCAAAGATATTCAATAATATCATCATTTAAGGCCGAGGATGATGAAAATATTTTTTAAAGCGAATCCATGAAACAAAATGACAAGGATTAAGGATTAAGGATTCGTACTTTGTTTTTATCCACGTCCAAAAATACCTCAAAAATAATCATAGTGGTGTAAAATTCAAGAATGATCAAAACATGGATACAATCAAAGCTAGTATCCATAATAGATATTTTGACTTAAAAGAAGAAATTTCATTTTTAGGTGAATAGTCACAGTATTAAGTGAATAGTGCCGATATCGTGAATATAGTAACTCCGACACCAAAAGATAGAAATTTCACAAAAAACATCTTCACGCTTCGTGAATAGTACTCGTGAATAGTAACTTCGTGAATAGTAACTCATGAATAGTAACTCATGAATAGTAACTCATGAATAGTAACCCCGACATGAAAAAGTTCCAAATTTGATAAAAAGTTCCAACCAATATTTCAGCATAATGATATTGAAGAAATAATATCATTTGAGAAGAAAATAACATCCCTTACCTCGAAAGCAAGTGCTTTACAGTTGAAACACCCTGATATAGACTATGACTTGAACTTGCACCGTATAGCAATACTCAAAGTATACTCAAAATACTCACAAGAATACGCTCGATAATATAGAGAGAAAAACTTGATTTAAAATTGTGATTTTCAATTCTAACCTAAGCACCTATTTATAGGAAATTGCTTAGAACACCTAAGCAGAAAATTTAATATAATAATATATATATATATATATATATATATATATATATATCAAAATTCTCTACGCCATTCTTGAATCTGAAAATCTAGAATTCAACCCATTCAAATCACATGTTAGACCCAAAAAAACGTTTTTCTTATTTTAAATATTTTAAACTTTCAAAAATCAATTATTTCGGAGCTTCGGAACTTCAATAATTCATAATAAATAGCCCTTTTATCAGAAAATTCGAATCTCGCGAGTTTTTATAGGAAATTCAATTCTCTACAACTTTACAGAAGAAAGTTTCTCTAAATTCCAAACAGAAAATGACCGAAATCCATAAACGAGAGATTTTTCAGGCTATAATCAAATTTCAGTCAATAAATGGGTCCACAGACATGTTTAACATGTTTTAAACATTTATTGCAACAAAAATACTCTTCCTCCTCGTATACTCATATATCCCACATTCGTTGTAAAAATATCACCATTATTATATTATTAAAATATAATATTATATATATATAAATGAATTATTTTATCAGAAAAAGATAAAATTTCAATTTTCAACAATTGTCACATTAAAAATTTTCTCCATCTATATCCACATAAAATCAATATTTTCCTCATCATATGAATCAATAATTAATTATTCACAAATAATATTACGAATCACAATATTGACAACGGGCGGTTCCGGAAAGAGGGGCTTTCCAATAAGAATTTCTCCTTCTTCTTGGCGCAAATTAGGTGACCAAACCTCTCCTTAGAGCGAACTTTCTAGACATTGCCAATAATGTTATCTAATAATATTATTCGAGGATAATATGAATTATTGCTTCGATAATGAAAAATCTTGTGTAATGACAATTATTGAAACAACGACAATATAAAATATCAATGCGTGAATTATTGAATCAATAAAATAAAATCTTTGAGCGATAATTCACGTAACCATTATTGAGTAGTGCCTTCTTATGTAAGAGTCAATAATTGGTGCAATACCGTGTGCTACCGTGCAACAACGCGTATTACTGTGTTTTAACCACCGGGTATTCCAACAGTGTAAACGGTAACAACTACGCCGTTATTTATAAACAACTTATTCTTGTCGTTTTCTTCCTCCAATCGCTTTCCGTTATGGGGCCCACACATGGTCAAGCATATCGTACGAATATTCCCAAACGCGATCTAATATTCCACGACCAAAGCGAATATTCTCCTAACAATAATGAATATTATATCACCACTTGCTTATTTAAAATATTTGCGCATTTTACCCATAACTAACCACATTAATCAAATCCACCCTTACTATTTCAAAATAATAAATAAAGGAAATTCCTTTTTATTTAAAAAATTTGAGGTCTTACAACCTCCCTCCTTATGAAATTTAGTCCTCGAAATTGGCGTGCTTACACAGTGTTTGAAAAGATGAAAATACCTCGCTTTCATTTTCGTTTCCAACTCCCGTCATTTCCTCAATAGCATGGTTTCTCCACAAAACTTTAACTTGTGGTATAACCTCGGTACAGGGACATGTTCTTTCTATCCAAGATCTTGTGGTACCTCCTGCGTGCGATAAGTCTTGATTATCTTATGCGGTTCTAACTCAATAATGTGGTTCGGGTTGTCCACATATTTACGTAACAATCGTCGTGAAAAGCGTTATGAACACGCAACATACTTGGTAGTAAAAGCGAGTCTATAGGCCACAGTTCCTACTCGATCGAGAATTTCAAATGGAATAATAAATCAAAGGTTTGAGCTTTCCTCACATCGTTGATTCTCGCTTTTGGAATACCAACTTCTTGCACCTCCTTCTTCATATGCATCAGCTTCGGTGTGTAGCTTGAGCGGTTTTAACTTTATCGATTAAAGTCGATTCTACTTGTATATCATCACGTGAGTCCCTAGAGCCTTTAACTCTATCTTCATCATTTGTAAGTTATACGAGATGAGTTTTTGTGTTATCAACATCGCACTTGTAAACGCATACGATCTTCTACTCAACCCGTCAGCTACCACGTTCGCTCTTCCACGATAATATTAAATGGTACGATCATAATCTTCAACAGCTCGAGCCAACGTCTTTGGCGCATGATCGTTCATTTAGTTAAAGAAATATCTGAGGTTTTAGGAAATAGGTTTTGTACTAGGGTCAATACAAAATTCGATTTCTCGCTCTAGGGTAGGCTAGGAAGTCATCAGGATTACGTCAGAAAATTTATTAACGATAGAAATATCATTCAAAACTGTGACTCTCATGGTGCTTCAACCACAGCACCTCACAATGACACCTATCAGTTTACTCTGCACAAATATGGCGTCCCCCTGAAGAGTGCGGCTTGGTGCATCCCCATCAGCGAGAAGTCACCGGATAGAGGCTCTTGTATCAACTTCTATAGTTGGGTTTTAACTCACGAAGTTCAATAGGAGCCATTCGATATGAGATTTTAGAAATGGGTTTTAATCTGGGATTTAAAGTCGATACAAATTCAATATCACGCTCTGGGAGTAGGCGAAAAATTCTTGAAAATACGTCGGGAAAATCAATAACAACAGAATATTATTCAAATCGGCGTGTCTTTATTCAAATCCATAACATGGACTAAGAAAGCTTGACATTCGTTTTTCAATAAATAAATGGCTTTATAATTTAATATGAAAGAGTTTGACTTCAATGGTTTGGTTGCTTGAATTGAATAATAGGTTGCTTAAGAATATGAAAACTAACAACCTTACGAAAGCAATCAATTTTGGCATGATGAGTAGTTAACCTTAAAATCACATCAAAACAAATATCTCTATAGAAATAAGGTTAACGGGTAATGTGATAGTGCCAACTTTGAATCAAGCAAGATTTCTAAACAATGGATGTAATAAAGTTTCTCTGCACTTGAGTCTCCATAAATAGGTCAAAGTCTAATTTCTCCATGTAGTCAAGTTCAAACGTTGAGCGTAATGAAGAGAGATAAAAGAATGGGTAGAACCGGTATCTAGTAAGGTATAAACTTCGCAAGAATTATAATTAACTAACTTGTGCTAAACTCGTTCGGGTTCCTCACATTTTGACCAAATTAACGACAAACGCTCTTCCAAGAACCGCAGCTGATTTTGACTTATCCGGGACATCCTTTTGAGTCACCATTCCATTAAACTTGGTTTCGCTATAGTACAATCTCGAGCGATGTGGCCTTCCTTTCCACGATTATAACATACCTTGGAATGTTGTGGACAATTTGGTGATATGTCCCTCCTTCCCGCATTTATAACATATATGACCGGTGGTCTTTCTCCTCCCTTAGAATTTGTTGTTGGTGTTGATCGTCTTCCGCATGGTTATTCCCTTCATCGTTTAATCTTCTTTCTTGAAATTTCCACTTGAATTATTTCTTCTATTATCTTGGCCATGATTACCACCCAAGTGGTTACCATTTTTGCTCGATAATTTCTTTCATTTGGTTATCATTGTCCCGATGGCCACCATCACCAAATTTTTATCGTGTTGTTGGTCCCTTGGTTTGAACATACTCATTATCTCGCTCTAATAATTGAGCCTGTTTACAACATCTGAATATAGAGAAAATTTATGAGAGATGAGGTATTGTGAATTTGGGTTTTTAGACCCCTCGAAACATCTGCGTCATTAATTCCTCATTTTCCACCAAATGAGGTGCAAACTGGACAACTCATAAACTTAGCCTCATCTTTGAGACACCGTCATGTTGTTACTGCTCGATCTAATAAACTCCACTTCCTTCATATAGCCGAACACTTTCGGAAAGTATTTGTCATTAAATAGTTCTGAAAGCGTCTCCCAAGACATCTTGGCCTTGGTGGATGGAGTACGCTTTCACAGATTCCCACCGATGATACGCCTCGCCACGAAACATAAAGGTGGCGAATGGAACCTTCTATTCCTCCGTGCATCCCAAGACATCGAATATCTTGGTGATTTGCTTGACCCATGTTTCCGCCATGATCGGATCGAGCTTTCCCTTAAATTCAGGTGGTCCCAACTCTTTGAAGCGCTTGTTTTGTGACAACCGGTGAATTGCTATCATTTCCTCCTATGTTTTGAACACGAGTCTCCTCGTGCGATTTTGCATGAATTACAAAAAGCTTCTAAATATCCCTCGTTCATCATCTGCTTCGCTTGGTATTGTTCACGGGAGGAACATTGCCCGACTGTTGCCGTTCTCCTCGTTGGTGAGTCTGAGCATCTCCACGGTCTCATTCACTCCTTTGTTAATATTCTCGATCGACATTCTCAAATCTTGTCATAAAACAAGGGTTAATTAAAGAAATCAATATATCACATAATATCCTATATACTAACCAACTAACAAATAATCTTAGGTAGGACACACTAGCGAAGGATTTACTCGTCTCTTCCTCCTAGTTCTATTCCCGATCTCATGCCGAGATCATATCCTAAGCTACGATACCAAGCTGTGGCCCCCAAAATAGGTCCATTCCATCCAACCCATTACGAGTGCCAAATACATGATGCGAAATAACTACAACTTTATTAATACAAATGTCGTGCAAATACGACAATATATCTTTATGAGTTTAAATACGAGATATTGTCATCTAGACAATATCCACATACATAAATAAATCCCCATCATAATTATTGATACATTATTTTACAAAAATGGTGAGGACTACTAAATAACTCTCTTTAGAACCTTCATTCCATACCCAGACTAGATCCTGTTATGTTCTCACCTCCTCGAGAAGAAAAAATGGAACAACAAGGAAAAGGGTGAGCTCGACTAGCCCATAAAGAATATTATGACTAAGATAATATAGAACAAATTATCGTTAGTCTTCAACGAGGAAAAAATATAATAGAATACAATAGACAACAAGTTTTAAATCAATATTAGCATAGCGGAAAATATTAATTCATTAGAAGAGTTACGTAGATGATGAAATCTACTATCTTACATATGAATTTAAAAGATCCATCACAATATTTTTATCCTGTAACATCAATCAATATACCTCTTGAATCATATATTCATCCTTTTGCTACGAGGCCAAGGATATTCACCAGATTAGTCATGTTCATCTAAACACTGTTCATCTTTGCACTACGGGCCAAAGATATTCATCAGAAATCATTCATCTTTGCACTACAGGCCAAAGATATTCATCAGAAATCAATCATCTTTGCACTACATGCCAAAGATATTCATCAGAAATCATTCATCTTTGCACTACAGGCCAAAGATATTCAATAATATCATCATTTAAGACTTAGGATGATGAAAAATATTTTTTTAAAGAAACGAATCCAGTGAAACAAAATGACAAGGATTAAGGATTAAGGATTCGTACTTTGTTTTATCCACGTCCAAAAATACCTCAAAAATAATCATAGTGGTGTAAAATTCAAGAATGATCAAAACATGGATACTGATCAAAGCTAGTATCCATAATAGATATTTTGACTGAAAAGAAGAAATTTCATTTTTCGTTGAATAGTGTCGTGATTCGTGAATAAGTCTTATTATCGTGAATAAGTAACTCGACACCAAAAGATAGAAATTTCACAAAAAAACATCTTCACGCTTCGTGAATAGTACTCGTGAATAGTAACTCGTGAATAGTAACTCATGAATAGTAACTCATCAATAGTAACTCATGAATAGTAACCCCGACATGAAAAAGTTCCAAATTTGATAAAAAGTTCCAACCAATATTTCGGCATAATGATATTGAAGAAATAATATCATTTGAGAAGAAAATAACATCCCTTACCTCGAAAGGCAGTACTTCTAGTTGAAACACCGGATATAGACTATGACTTGAACTTGCACCGTATAGCAATACTCAAAGTATACTCAAAATACTCACAAGAATATGCTCGATAATATAGAGAGAAAAACTTGGGTTTACGGTGTGATTTTCAATTCTAACCTAAGCACTTATTTATAGGAAATTGCTTAGAACACCAAAGAACAAATTTAATATAATATATATATATATATATATATATATATATATATCAAAATCAAAATTCTCTCGCCATTCTTGAATCTGAAAATCTAGAATTCAACCCATTCAAATCACATGTTAGACCCAAAAAACGTTTTTCTTATTTTAAATATTTTAAACTTTCAAAAATCAATTATTTCGGAGCTTCGGAACTTCAATAATTCATAATAAATAGCCCTTTTATCAGAAAATTCGAATCTCGCGAGTTTTTATAGGAAATTCAATTCTCTACAACTTTACAGAAGAAAGTTTCTCCAAATTCCAAACAGAAAATGACCGAAATCCATAAACGAGAGCATTTTTGATTTATAATCAAATTTCGATTAATAAATGGGTCCACGGACATGTTTAACATGTTTTAAACATTTATTGCAACAAAATACTCTTCCTCCTCGTATATACTCATATATCCCACATTCGTTGTAAAAATATCACCATTATTATATTATTAAAATATAATATTATATATATATAAATGAATTATTTTATCAGAAAAAGATAAAATTTCAATTTTCAACAATTGTCACATTAAAAATTTTCTCCATCTATATCCACATAAAATCAATATTTTCCTCATCATATGAATCAATAATTAATTATTCACAAATAATATTACGAGAATCACAATATTGACAACGAGCGGTTCCTGGGAAAGAGGGGCTTTCCATAAGAATTTCTCCTTCTTCTTGGCGCCGCAATTAGGTGACCAAACCTCTCCTTAGGCGAGAACTTTCTAGATATTGCCAATAATGTTATCTAATAATATTATTCGGATAATATGAATTATTGCTTCGATAATGAAAAATCTTGTGTAATGACAATTATTGAAAACAATGATATAAAATATCATATCAATGCAATTATTGAATCAATAAAATAAAATCTTTGAGCGATAATTCATCGTAACCATTATTGAGTAGTGCCTTCTTATGTAAGAGTCAATAATTGGTGCAATCTGGTGTCTTCTGGTCGCAACAACGCGTATTCTTGTGTTTTAACCACCGGGGTATTCCAACGATTAATAGCGGTAACAACTATCTGTGTTATTTATAAACAACTTATTCTTGTCGTTTTCTTCCTCCAATCGCTTTCGTTATGGGGCCCACACATGGGCTGCGTAGTCGATATGCGAATATTCTGGGCGATGCTGAATATTCCACGACCAAACGAATATTCTCAAACGATAATAATGAATATTATATCACCACTTGCTTATTTAAAATATTTAGCATTTTACCCATAACTAACCACATTAATCAAATACACCCTTACTATTTCAAAATAATAAATAAAGGAAATTCCTTTTATTTAAAAAATTTGAGGGTCTTACAACCTCCCTCCTTATGAAATTTAGGTCCTCGAAATTGGCGTGCGACTTACACAGTGTTTGAAAAGATGAAAATACCTCGCTTTCATTTTCGTTTCCAACTCCAGTCATTTCCTCAATAAAGCATGGTTTCTCCACAAAACTTTAACTTGTGGTATAACCTCGGTACATAGGACATGTTCTTTCCTATCCAAGATCTTGACAGGTACCTCCTCGTACGATAAGTCTTCGGCTATCTTGTCTGGTTCTAACTCAATAATGTGGTTCGGGTTGTCCACATATTTACGTAACTGCCGTCGTGAAAAGCGTTATGAACACGCAACATACTTGGTATTAAAAGCGAGTCTATAGGCCACAGTTCCTACTCGATCGAGAATTTCAAATGGAATAATAAATCAAAGGTTTGAGCTTTCCTCACATCGTTGATTCTCGCTTTTGGAATACCAACTTCTTGCACCTCCTTCTTCATATGCATCGACTTGATTGTGTAGCTTGGCGGTTTTAACTTTATCGATTAAAGTCGATTCTACTTGTATATCATCACGTGAGTCCTAGAGCCTTTAACTCTATCTTCATCATTTGTAAGTTATACTGAGATGAGTTTTGTGTTATCAACATCGCACTTGTAAACGCATCGATCTTCTACTCAACCCGTCATTACCACGTTACGCTCTTCCACGATAATATTAAATGGTATGATCATAATCTTGATGACTCGAGCCAATGTCTTTGGCGCGTGATACGTTCATTTAGTTAAAGAAATATCTGAGGTTTTAGGAAATAGGTTTTGTACTAGGGTCAATACAAAATTCAATTTCTCGCTCTAGGGTAGGCTAGGAAGTCATCAGGATTACGTCAGAAAATTTATTAACGATAGAAATATCATTCAAAACTGTGACTCTCATGGTGCTTCAACCACAACACCTCACAATGACACCTATCGGTTTACTCTGGCACAAATATGGCGTCCCTACAAAAGTCGGCTTGGTGCATCCCCATCAACGAAGTCACCAGATAGAGGCTCTTGTATCAACTTCTATAGTTGGGTTTTAACTCACGAAGTTCAATAGGAGCCATTCGATATGAGATTTTAGAAATGGGTTTTGTCTTAGGGATTTAAAAGTCGATACAAATTCAATATCACGCTGAGGAGTAGGCCAAGAAATTCTTGAAATACGTCGGGAAAAATCAATAACAACAGAAATATTATTCAAATCGGCGTGTCTTTATTCAAATCCATAACATGGACTAAGAAAGCTTGACATTAGTTTTCAATAAATAAATGGCTTTATAATTTAATATGAAAGAGTTTGACTTCAATGGTTTGGTTGCTTGAATTGAATAATAGGTTGCTTAAGAATATGAAAACTAACAACCTTACGAAAGCAATCAATTTTGGCATGATGAGTAGTTAACCTTAAAATCACATCAAAACAAATATCTCTATAGAAATAAGGTTAACGGTAATGTGATAGTGCCAACTTTGAATCAAGCAAGATTTCTAAACAATGGATGTAATAAAGTTTCTCTTAGCAGAGTCTCCATAAATAGGTCAAAGTCTAATTTCTCCATAGTCAAGTTCAAGCGTTGAGCCTGACAAGAGAGATAAAAGAATGGGTAGAACAGGTATCTAGTAAGGTATAAACTTACATAAGAATTATAATTAACTAACTCATGCTAAACTCGTTGGGGTTCCTCACATTTTTGATTGGGTCACGACAAAGCGCTCTTCCAAGAACCGTTGATTTTGACTTTTCAGGACATCCTTTGAATCACCATTTCGCTAAACTTGGTTTCGCTTATAGTACAATCTCGAGCGATGTGGCCTTCCTTTCCACAATTATAACATACCTTGGAATGTTGTGGACAATTTGGGTGATATGTCCCTCTTTCGCATTTATAACATATGGAATGGTGGTCTTTCTCCTCCTTAGAATTTGTTGTTGGTGTTGATGCACATTGCCAGACGTGGTTATTGTCGTTTAATCTTCTCTTCTTGAAATTTCCACTTGAATTATTTCTTCTATTATCTTGGCCATGATTACCACCAAGTGGTTACCATTTCTTGCTGATAATTTCTTTCCCACGATGGTTATCATTGTCCCGATGGCCGCATCCACCAAATGATTTTTATCGTGTTGTTGGTCCTTTGGTTGAGCATGACTCATTATCTCGCTCTAATAATTGAGCCTGTTTTACAACATCTGAATATAGAGAAAATTTATGAGAAATGAGGTATTGTGCCGAATTTGAGTTTGAACCCCTCGAAACATACGCGTCATTCGTTCCTCATTTTCCACCAAATGAGGTGCAAACACAGACAACTCATGAACTTAGCCTCATCTTGAGACACCGTAAATGTTGTTACTGCTCGGTCTAATAAACTCCACTTCCTTCATATGACGAACACTTTCGGAAAGTATTTGTCATTAAATAGTTCTGAAAGCGTCTCCCAAGACATCTTGGCCTTGTTTGGATGGGTGCAACTTCACGATTCCCACCGATGAGTCACGCCTCGCCACCACGAAACATAAAGGTGGCGAATGGAACCTTCTATTCCTCGTGCATCCCAAGACATCGAATATCTTGGTGATTTGCTTGACCCATGTTTCCGCCATGATGATCGGATCGGGCTTTCCCTTAAATTCGGTGGTCCCAACTCTTTGAACTTGCTGGTTTTGTGACAACCCGTGTAATTGCTATCATTTCCTCCTATGTTTTGAACACGAGTCTCCTCGTCGATTTTGCATGAACCGCAAAAAGCTTCTAAATATCCCTCGTTCATCATCTCGCTTTCCGTTGGTATTGTTCACGGGAGGAACATTGCCCGGCTGTTGCCGCGTTCTCCTCGTTGGTGAGTCGAGGCATCTCCACGGTCTCATTCACTCCATTTAATATTCTCGATCGACATTCTCAAATCATGTCATAAAAAAGAGGGTTAATTAAGAAATCAATATATCACATAATATCCCTATATACTAACCAACTACCAAATAATCTTAGGTAGGACACACTAGCGAAGGATTTACTCGTCTCTTTCCTCTAGTTCTATTCCCAGATCTCCGCCGGAGATCATATCCTAAGCTCGATACCAATTGTGGCCCCCAAAATGGGTCCATTCCACCCAACCCATTACGAGTGCATGAATACATGGTACGAAATAACTACAACTTTATTAATACAAATGTCGTGTGAAATACGACAATACATATCTTGTGAGTTTAAATACGAGATATTGCCATCTGCAGACAATATCCACATACAAATAAATCCTCATCATAATTATTGATACATTATTTTACAAAATGGTGAGGACTACTAAATAACTCTCTTTAGAACCTTCATTCCATACCCCGACTCTCGATCCTCGTTATATTCTCACCTCCGAGAAGAAAATGGAACAACAAGGAAAAGGGTGAGCTCGATTAGCCCGATAAAGAATATTATGACTAAGATAATATGAGAACAAAATTATCGTTAGTCTTGACGAGGAAAAAATATAATAGAATACAATAGACAACAAGTTTTAAATCAATATTCAGCGGAGAAAATAATAATTCATTAGAAGAGTTAAGTAGATGATGAAATCTACTATATACTGTATGAATTTTAAAGATCCATCATCAATATTTTTATCCTGTAACATCAATCAATATACCTCTTGAATCATATATTCATCCTTTTGCTCTGAGCCGAGGATATTCACCGATTGGTCATGTTCATCTAAACACTGTTCATCTTTGCACTACGGGCCAAAGATATTCATCGAAATCATTCATCTTTTACACTCTATTCATCGAAAATCAATCATCTTTGCACTACATGCCAAAGATATTCATCGAAATCATTCATCTTTGCACTCTGGCCAAAGATATTCATCATAAATCATTCATCTTTTGCACTACTGGGCCAAAGATATTAAATAATATCATCATTTAAGGCGAGGATGATGAAAAATATTTTTTAAAGAAACGAATCCAGTGAAACAAAATGACAAGGATTAAGGATTAAGGATTCGTACTTTGTTTTATCCACGTCCAAAAATACCTCAAAAATAATCATAGTGGTGTAAAATTCAAGAATGATCAAAACATGGATACAATCAAAGCTAGTATCCATAATAGATATTTTGGACGAAAAGAAGAAATTTCATTTTTGAATTGAATAGTGCAGTATTAAATTGAATAGTCTTGAGTATCGTGAATAGTAACTCAGACACCAAAAGATAGAAATTTCACAAAAAACATCTTCACGCTTAAGTGAATAGTACTTTCGTGAATAGTAACTCATGAATAGTAACTCATGAATAGTAAATCATGAATAAGTAACCCAGACATGAAAAAGTTCCAAATTTGATAAAAAGTTCCAACCAATATTTTGGCATAATGATATTGAAGAAATAATATCATTTGAGAAGAAAATAACATCCTTACCTCGAAAGCAAGTCTTCTAGTTGAAACAGGATATAGACTATGACTTGAACTTGCACCGTATAGCAATACTCAAAGTATACTCAAAATACTCACAAGAATATGCTCGATAATATAGAGAGAAAACTTGATTTACGGTGTGATTTTCAATTCTAACCTAAGCACTTTTATAGGAAATTGCTTAGAACACCAAAGCGAAAAATTTAATATAATAATATATATATATATATATATATCAAAATTCTCTCGCCATTCTTGAATCTGAAAATCTAGAATTCAACCCATTCAAATCACATGTTAGACCCAAAAAAACGTTTTTCTTATTTTAAATATTTTAAACTTCCAAAAATCAATTATTTCGGAGCTTCGGAACTTCAATAATTCATAATAAATAGCCCTTTTATCAGAAAATTCGAATCTCGCGAGTTTTTATAGGAAATTCAATTCTCTACAACTTTACAGAAGAAAGTTTCTCCAAATTCCAAACAGAAAATGACCGAAATCCATAAACGAGCGATTTTTCAGGCTATAATCAAATTTCAGTCAATAAATGGGTCCACAGACATGTTTAACATGTTTTAAACATTTATTGCAACAAAAATACTCTTCCTCCTCGTATACTCATATATCCCACATTAGATTGTAAAATATCATTATTATTATATTATTAAAATATAATATTATATATATATAAATGAATTATTTTATCGAAAAAAGATAAAATTTCAATTTTCAACAATTGTCACATTAAAATTTTCTCCATCTATATCCACATAAAATCAATATTTTCCTCATCATATGAATCAATAATTAATTATTCACAAATAATATTACTGAGAATCACAATATTGACAACCGAGGCGGGTCCGGGAAAGAGGGGTTTTCGAATAAGAATTTCTCCTTCTTGGCCTTGATTTAGGTGACCAAACCTCTCCTTAGGCGAACTTTCTAGACATTGCCAATAATGTTATCTAATAATATTATTCAGGATAATATGAATTATTGCTTCGATAATGAAAAATACGTGTAATGACAATTATTGAAACAACGATGATATAAAATATCAATGCGTGAATTATTGAATCAATAAAATAAAATCTTGAGCGATTAATTCATCGTAACCATTATTGAGTAGTGCCTTCTTATGTAAGAGTCAATAATTGGTGCAATACAGGTGTCTTCTGCGTCTGCAATACGCGTATTCTTGTGTTTTAACCATGGGTATTCCAACGATTAAATCGGTAACAACTATCTTAGATTTTATAAACAACTTATTCTTGTCGTTTTCTTTCTCCAATCGCTTTCCGTTATGGGGCCCACACATGGGCATTTTGCGCATCGTACGAATATTCCCAGTGATCGAATATTCCACGACCAAACGAATATTCTCCGAGCAATAATGAATATTATATCACCACTTGCTTATTTAAAATATTTAGCATTTTACCCATAACTAACCACATTAATCAAATCCACCCTTACTATTTCAAAATAATAAATAAAGGAAATTCCTTTTTATTTAAAAAATTTTCGGGTCTTCTGAACCTCCCTCCTTATGAAATTTAAGTCCTCGAAATTGACGTCTTTACAGTGTTTGAAAAGATGAAAATACCTCGCTTTCATTTTCGTTTCCAACTCCAGTCATTTCCTCAATAGCATGGTTTCTCCACAAAACTTTAACTTGTGGTATAACCTCGAGTACATAGGACATGTTCTTTCCTATCCAAGATCTTGACAGTACCTCCTCGTCGATAAGTCTTGGTATCTTATGCGGTTCTAACTTCAATAATGTGGTTCGGGTTGTCCACATATTTACGTAATAATCCGATACGTGAAAAAAGCGTTATGAACACGCAACATACTTGGTAGTAAAAGCGAGTCTATAGGCCACGATTCCTACTCGATCGAGAATTTCAAATGGAATAATAAATCAAAGGTTTGAGCTTTCCTCACATCGTTGATTCTCGCTTTTGGAATACCAACTTCTTGCACCTCCTTCTTCATATGCATCGGCTTGATGGTGTAGCTTGGCGGTTTTAACTTTATCGATTAAAGTCGATTCTACTTGTATATCATCACGTGAGTCCTAGAGCCTTTAACTCTATCTTCATCATTTGTAAGTTATACGAGATGAGTTTTGTGTTATCAACATCGCACTTGTAAACGCATACGATCTTCTACTCAACCCGTCAGCTACCACGTTCGCTCTTCCACGATAATATTAAATGGTACGATCATAATCTTCAACAGCTCGAGCCAATGTCTTTGGCGCATGATATGTTCATTTAGTTAAAGAAATATCTGAGGTTTTAGGGAATAGGTTTTGTACTAGGGTCAATACAAAATTCGATTTCTCGCTCTAGGGTAGGCTAGGAAGTCATCAGGATTACGTCAGAAAATTTATAAACGATAGAAATATCATTCAAAACTGTGACTCTCATGGTGCTTCAACCACAACACCTCACAATGACACCCTATCGGGTTTACTCACCGCACATATATGGCGTCCCTACAAAAGTCGGCCGGTGCATCCCCATCAACGAAGTCACCGGATAGAGGCTCTTGTATCAACTTCTACAGATTGGGTTTTTAACTCACGAAGTTCAATAGGAGCCATTCGATATGAGATTTTAGAAATGGGTTTTGTCTGCGGATTTAAAGTCTATACAAATTCAATATCACGCTCTGGAGTAGGCGAAGAAATTCTTGAAAATACGTCGGGGAAAAATCAATAACAACAGGAATATTATTCAAATCGGCGTGTCTTTATTCAAATCCATAAAATGGACTAAGAAAGCTTGACATTCGTTTTTCAATAAATAAATGGCTTTATAATTTAATATGAAAGAGTTTGACTTCAATGGTTTGGTTGCTTGAATTGAATAATAGGTTGCTTAAGAATATGAAAACTAACAACCTTACGAAAGCAATCAATTTTGGCATGATGAGTAGTTAACCTTAAAATCACATCAAAAACAAATATCTCTATAGAAATAAGGTTAACGGTAATGTGATAGTGCCAACTGAATCAAGCAAGATTTCTAAACAATGGATGTAATGAAAGTTTCTCCTAACGAGTCTCCATAAATAGGTCAAAGTCTAATTTCTCCATAGTCAAGTTCAAACGTTGAGCTTGAAGCATGAGAGATAAAGAATGGGTAGAACCCATCTAGTAAGGTATAAACTTCGCAAGAATTATAATTAACTAACCCGTGCTAAACTCGTTCGGGTTCCTCACATTTTAATCAAATCCACCCTTACTATTTCAAAATAATAAATAAAGGAAATTCCTTTTTATTTAAAAAAATTTCGGGGTCTTACATATATATATAAATTCGAATTTTATGAAATTAGGTTTTGATTTGATTAATTCCTTTTAACTACTATATATATGATATATAGCAGCTACTTAGGGTTACATCATAATTGAAAACCCTAGCCGCTTCTTAGAGAGAGACTAGAGAGTAAGCAGATTTCATAATCGTTCCTTTGGTGGCTAATCTGCAAGTCCCTCTTATTGCGTAATCGTTCGACGGTTAAATGCGGCGTTAGATGTGGATACCGTAGAGGCGTGGTTCTAATTGGATTAAGTAAAGGATTGAAGCTATTTGAAACTTTTCATAATTGGTATAATATCTAAACCACTGAATTAATCTCAGTTTCGCTTGGATCCTGTTTTGGGTTTCGGAATTGCTTTGATTATTTTTAAATTTCCGCTGCATTTTTGTGTCGAACCCAATAGTGGTATCAGAGCTACTTGTGAAACGATTAATTCAAATAACGTGTTTAATTATTTTTCGATATATATGATATGTGATGATACAATTTTACCGGTCTGAAATTGATTATATTGTTTTTGATATATATGATATATGATGATACAATTTTACTGAACTGTTAATTGAGTATATGATATTTTGTAATCAACATATTCTGGTATTATAAATATCAGTAATAGATATGCATGTATATGATGTTCTGTTAATTGAGTATATGATATTCTGTAATTAACATATTCTGGTATTATGAATATCAATAATATATATGCATATATATGATGTTCTGTTAATTGTATCTTATATGGCGTAATAACAGTATACAACTTATGTTCTAATTGGATTAGAAGTATGCAGATTCAGTTTAATATGATTAATTGAAACTGGACATATATGATATGTACCGGGTGTATTGTTATTATGACTATTTTGGTGGATTAAATATATGATTTTGAAACTGTTTCAGAGATTCGTATGGAAAAATTCTGCAAAACAGATTGTAGTTTGAAAAAAATTTCTGAAGTCTTGCCTTTCGACCACCTTTCATTGATGGGTCGTGAGACCACCACATTGGTGACCGTCACCGGGATCATCACTGGGGGAGACACCCCCGTCGTAGCGCACAATGGTCGTGTCCCCTATATGTTATATATAGTTTTCTTTAATTATATATAAATTATTATGTGCTTATTGTGATATGCATGGTGCACAGTTATGGCCTTTTGACCCATAGGTTAGTGGTTTTTGGTTTTGAAATACGGCTTGCATGTCGTGCCTTTCTATAAATTCTAATGTAATATTCTTTTCTCATCTAAATCCCCTCGAATGTAACTCGAGGTTTCTTTATGTCATGTAATAATCTGTAATCGATGAAGATGTCAAGATGGAGAACACGATGGAAGATGATGATGGAGAGGAGGCACATGCTTGAGAAAGATCCAAGGAAGCTATTTATTTTAAAATCTTTTACCACCTTAGATTGACCTTCAATCTTTCATTAACTTGAAAAGATTGACAGTGGATTGGACCATAACTGTGACACATTTAATTTCACACTTTATTTATGCTTGTATGTGATATGATATGATAAATAATGTGCATGCTTAATAAGATTAAAATTGGTGAGATCTAAATTAATTTATAAAATGCCTCAATAAAATATTAAGTCTAAATCAGATGTCTTCCAATGAATAACACTCATCAAGACCTTGATCAATAGATGTAGATTTGCCAAAGCAAAGTACCCTATTTATCTAGGTAAGATGCGATAGGATAATTGTGATATCCAAACTGTTAAAATCATTGTGCCCGACTTAACTAAGTTATCTCAATAGGATTGTGGACATAGAGGCATGGAGTTTGGTAGGTACCATTAGATGGACTAGAAACAAATGTTGTTTACCAAACTATCCAGGAGTTATATATGATATAATTGACAAGGGGTTGTCTACCTAAATAATTATGTTTTAAGAGATTAGCCAAAGCTAACTTAAGGCATAATGAAATATGGATCTTGGCTCACTAGAAAGATTTAATAGAAAAATGCTTTCCGAATTAATGGTGAGGGCTATTAATTTGAATAAAATAGTGGGAGGTATATTTTGAATGTACTATTATCAATTACATAATATCAACTCTGCAATTTGACTTATTATTTTTGCACTTATAAATTGTAGATATCAATGGCAAACAACAACAACACAAATAGTCTTTCATTACGATCAGTCATTGAAAAGGACAAGCTGAGTGGAATTAATTTCCTTGACTGGCATAGGAACTTGAGGATTGTCCTCAAACAAGAGCGCAAGCTATATGTCCTCCTGATGGGCCCATTCTCGCAACACCGTACATCCAACTTTGCTGCGTGTGGAGTATAATGCTTACAAGAAGCATCAAGATGATGCTCTGGACGTGAGTTGTGTCATGCTAGCAACCATGAACACTGAGCTTTAGAAGCAACATGAGTTGATGGATGCTCATGAGATGATCGAGCATTTCAAGAAATTATTCGAAGGGCATGCTCGATAGGAGATGTATGATACAAGCAAGGCGTTGTATCACTGCAAAATGGGTGAACGTGATCCAGTTGGTCCACATGTGCTGAAAATGATTGGGTATTTGAGTACCTTTATAGGTTGGGTTTTCCAATCACTCCGGAAGCCCAAACTGATCTTGTTTTGTAATCTTTGAACAGCAGCTACTCTCAATTTGTTATGAACTATCTTATGAATGAAATTGAGAAACCCCTTACTGAGTTGTTGAGCATGTTAAGAACTGCCGAGAACAACATGAAAAAGGCTGGACCCGCTCCCATAATGATGGTGCAAAAGGGGAATGCTAAGGGAAATTGGAAAGGCAAAAAGAAGATAGGATCTAAATCTTTTGCCAAACCCAATTCCAAAACCAAACAGGCTTTAAAACCTAAAGGTGGGGTAGCTAAAGAAGGTGAGTGTCACTTCTGTGGAAAACCTAGACACTAGAAAAGGAACTGTCATGCTTATTTGGAAGAAGTGAAAAAAAGGAAAGGAAGTACGACTTCTGATTTAGGTATATATGTTATAGAAGTCAACTTGTCTATTTCTACATCATGGGTATTGGATACTGGATGTGGTTCTCACATTTGTGTTAATGTGCAGGGACTCCGAAGGAGTAGGACTTTAGCGAAAGGAGAGGTTGACCTACGAGTTGGGAATGGAGCAAAAGTTCTTTTGCCTTTGGCCGTAGGAACTTATCATTTATCTTTGCCTTTGGGCTAGTTTTAGAATTAGAAGATTGTTATTTTGTGCTACGCTATAAGCAAAAACATTATTTCGCTTTCTTGTTTGACAAGAAAGGTTTTCATTTATAATAAAGAACAATCGTTGTTTGTTTTTACTTAAATGATATTTGTTATGGTGTTGCACAATTGTTTAACTGGTCTCTATATTCTTGATTTAAAATGCTTATCTATAACATAAATACAAAACGATTTAAATCAAATGATTCAAATCAAACATATCTCCTGCATCGTCGTTTAGGCCATATAAATGAGAAACGATATCCAAACTCCATAAAGATGGGTTCTTAGATTCATTTGATTTTGAATCATATGAGAAATGCGAGTCTTGTTTATTAGGCAAGATGACTAAAGCCCTTTCATTCACCGGACACGATGAGCAAGCTAGCGATGTATTGGGACTTATACATAGTGATGTATGTGGACCCATGAGTTCCTTAGCAAGAGGTAGGTTTTATTACTTCATTACATTTATTGACGACTTTAGTAGATATGGATATGTGTATCTTATGAGACACAAATCCGAATCCTTTGAAAAGTTCAAGGGATTCAAGAATGAAGTTCAAAACCAATTTGGCAAAAGCATAAAAGCCCTTCGATCCAATCGAGGAGGTGAATACTTAAGACAAGACTTTGATGACCTTCTAAAGGAGTATGGTATTATATCATAGCTCACTCCACCTGGAACACCACAATGGAATGGTGTATCTGAGAGGAGGAATCGAACCTTGTTGGACATGGTACGATAAATGATGAGTCATGCAGATCTTCCAATAAGCTTCTGGGGTCATGCCCTAGAGACAGCTGCATTTACACTTAACCGTGTTCCTACAAAGACGGTTCAGAAGACACCATATGAGATGTGGACTGGGAAACGTCCTAGTATGTCGTTCATGAAGATTTGGGGTTGCAAGGCGTTAAGTAAAATGTCCGGATTACGATGAGCTCGGACCCAAATCGACAAATGTAATTTTTGGGATACCTAAAGGAAACAAAAGGGTATTATTTCTACAAACCTTACGAGAACAAAGTATTTGTTGCTCGAATCGGTATTTTTCTAGAAAGAGAATTTGTCTCTAAAGGAAGCAATGGGAGAAAAGTAGAACTCAAGAAATTCGAGAACCACAAAATATCATTGAACACGAAGTTGGAACGTGAGCGGGGAACCACAAGATATTGTGGAAAGTGAACTTCTTTGAAATTACATAAGGCATTCAGAGATCTGGTAGGATACGCCAAGAGCCTGAGAGATATTATGGATATCTTGTAACTCAAAACAGCGATGTGATGCTCATAGATCAAGATGAGTTTGCTTCCTACCAAGAAGCTATGAATGGACCAGATTCTGAGAAATGGCTTGAAGCCATGAAATCTGAGATGGACTCCATGTATACTAACCAAGTATGGACTCTGGTTGATCCACCCGAAGGGGTAAAACCAATCGGATGCAAGTGGGTTTTCAAGAAGAAAATCGACATGGATGGTAATGTACAAACCTATAAAGGTCGACTGGTAACAAAAGGTTATAAGCAAGTTCAAGGTGTTGACTATGATGAAACCTTCTCTCCAGTGGCAATGGTTAAATCCATCAGGATCTTACTTGCTATTGCAACTTTTTATGATTATGAAATCTGGCAGATGGATGTCAAAACTGCTTTCCTTAATGGAAATCTCCTTGAGGATGTGTACATGACATAACCTGAGGGTTTTGTCAATCCAAAGGATGCTGGAAAGGTATGTAAGATGCAGCGATCCATTTATGGATTGAAGCAAGCTTCTCGGAGTTGGAATCTTCGATTTGATGAAACAGTCAAAGAATTTGGTTTTATTAAAAATAAAGATGAACCTTGTGTATATAAGAAGGTTAGTGGGAGTCACATTGTATTCCTAGTATTATATGTTGATGACATATTAATTATTGGGAATGACATTCCTTCCTTACAGGCTGTAAAAACATGGTTAGGAAAATGTTTCTCCGTGAAAGATTTGGGCGATGCTGCCTACATTTTAGGTATCAAGATCTATAGAGATAGATCGAGAAAAATGCTCGCCCTAAGTCAAAGTACATATATTGATAAAGTGTTGAAACGATTCAGCATTCAAGAGGCGAAAAGAGGAAACTTACCCGTGACTCATGGTGTAAAGATCTCTAAGGCCCAATGTCCTAAATCACAAGATGATGAGGAGCGTATGAGAAAGATCCCTTATGCTTCGGCAATTGGATCTATCATGTATGCAATGATATGTACTCATCCGGATATTTCGTATGCTTTGAGCATGGCGGAGCAAGAGATACCAATCGAATCCGTGTGAAGGTCATCGATAAAGACTCAAGAATATCCTCAAGTACCAGAAAAGGACTAAGGATTCATTCTTGGTATATGTAGGTGAAGACGAACTGGCAGTAAATGGTTACACAGATGCTAGTTTTCAGACTGACAATGATGACTATAAGTCTCAGTCAGGTTTTGTGTTTTGCCTTAATGGTGGTGCTGTTAATTAGCTGGAAAAGTTCGAAGCAAAAGATAGTAGTTGATTCTACAACAGAGGCTGAGTATATTGTCTTTTTCTAGTGCAACCCAAGGAGGTCAGATGGATTAAAAGTTCATCATTTGAACTTGGTGTTGTTCCAACCATTATTTTTCCGGTTGCTCTATACTGTGATAATAATGGAGCCATTGCACATGCTAAGGAACCCAGATCTCACCAACGATCCAAGCATATACTTAGGCGATACCATCTCATCCGTGAAATCATTAATAGAGGAGATGTACATATAAAAAGAGTGCCAAAAAATAATAATATTGCAGATCCACTGACCAAGGCTTTGTCGCAGCAGAAGCACGAAGATCACACTAGTTCCATGGGTATTAGATACATGAGTGATTGGCTCTAGTGCAAGTGGGAGACTGTTAGAGTTTATGCCCTAGAGGCCAATTATTTGATATAATTGCTTAACATTTTGATATTATATTTGATTGAATAAATGAATGATTTTATTATGGTTTTATTTACTGCGCTATATAAATGTTAACATAATAAAATTCCTTAAAATAGTGATACAATTTATATAGTTTCAAGTATGTGACTTGAACATGAGATTATATAATTACAATTAGTATCATTGTTCTTAAATGTCCCTAGTCGAGTACCATTGTTGATAGGACAACAATGATGCATTGAGACTAGTATATGGATTGACTGATGACCAAATCTCATTGGTCATAAATATATGAGATATTAAGTCAATGCATAGGTATGTGTTAGAGAACGATGTACTGGACAGACCCACCATGAGAATTCTACGTGGAACATTATGCAAATTGTCATTAGCGATTCTCATAGTGACAATGATATAATGGTCCTCCGACCTGAAATCACTATATTACTACACGAGAATTTATGTACTTTGATATCATCAAATGTCACCTTTAATGGGGTGGACTATAAAGATGATTATTGGGTACATCATGAATCGTGTGAGGAATATGAGTGATCTATATGGAATTTAACCCTCCTATATATTATGGGTGATATACATAGGCCTCTTTATTGAGTAGGACTATGAAATGCATGGTGATGCTCAAATAGTGATTTGTTTCATATAGTCTACTCATTGATAAAAAAAACTCAGATTAAATTATGAAGAGTATGACATATTCCACGACTTGAGTTTAATCTAGGATGTCAAGGTTAAAAGGATTAAATTATATTGAAACATTGGTCACGAAAAGGTTGCATCGAATCATCGATCTTATTATTACTTGGGTAGCAGTGATGCATTACTAGATGCCGCTCACTATTTATAATTTTATAATATGATTATAAAATTATTGCCAACGTAATAATAACCTATAGGGTCACACACATAGAACGTAATTTAAAAGGGAATAAGTTTAAATTTTAAGGATTTAAATATATTAATATGATTAATATTATTTAAATCACGAATTTAAATTAAAAGGATAATTTGTATATATATGTATATTAATTAAGTAAGACTTAATTTAGATATATATATATATATATATATATATATATAAATTCGGATTTTATGAAATTAGGTTTTGATTTGATTAATTCCTTTTAACTACTATATATATGATATATAGCAGCTACTTAGGGTTACATCATAATTGAAAAATCCTAGCCGCTCTTATAGAGAGACTAGAGAGAAAACAGTTTCATAATCGTTCCTTTGGTAGCTAGTACCGCAAGTCTCTCTTATTGCAGAATCGTTCGACGGTTCGTGCGGCGTTCGTGTGGATACCGTAGAGACGTGGTTCTAATTGGATTGCGTAAAGGATTCGAAGCTATTTCAGAACTTTTTCATAATCGGTATAATATCTAAACCACTGAATTAATTTCAGTTTCACTTGGATCCTGTTTTGACTTTCGGAATTGCTTTAATTATTTTTAAATTTCCGCTGCGTTTTTGTGCCGAAAATCTAACACCCTCTAGTTCCGCCTCTGTATCCAAACCTTTTGTATACAACCATATGTACTTGAAAAGTTTTTAGTAAAATAATTTTATTTTGACGGAAAAAAAAATAAGCAAGCCAGGTGTCTATAGTAACATTCCCACAATGCATCCAGTTGACCTAATCAAGATAATTAAGGCAGACGTGCTAGTACCAATTAGTGTAACTGTTAACAATAGGTAAATCACTAATCATCGTGGCATAGGTCTGATTAAGTGTATAATTAATTGTTAATCAGCCCATGGTTTCCAAAAAACAGCATTAGGAAAACCAAAACGATTCCAACAGAAAACTATTTAATCAAACAAGATTAATAATTCCTAATATGGATCGTCCTCATTATTTAAAGTGATTAGTTTATAGTTAAGGTGATTTAATCATGTTTCAAGTGTTTTTTTTAACAAACGGCAAAAGAATTTTATTTATAAAAACATTTATAATCCAAAAGATTTAGATTACAGATAAAAATTACTCCCTCCGTCCCATAGTTATAGGCTTATTTCTTTTGGCACATAGTTTAAGAAAATCAATTTAAATGACAATTTTTAACATAAATTTTCTACATATACCCCTTAATATAGAATTAATGAATAAGTTAATTACTCCTTACTTATCACACTGCAACTCTCAACTTCATTAATTGACGTGTTAAAGTCCATAACCATATAACTTTAACCAAAGAGAATACAAGAACATTAAATGTTGTGATAAAAATAATGACATTGAATGTTGTTTCTTTAAAAAAAAGAGTAATAGTTGAATATTTATTATAAGTGCATAAAAATAAAACAATGAACCAACTAAATTTTATAAATAGTAAATAACTTATATACTGGGACATCTCAAAATGGAAATCAGCCTATAATTATGGGACGGAGGGAGTACATAAAATCTGAACTATCCAACTAATTGTTAAATACAATATGAAAAACATGACTCCACTTTTTAGAGAGAAACAAAAAACCTCCCTCCTGCATAGCCTCCCCATTGCTCATACCTGATATTATTCCACCAAGCCAAGCTTTCCAAAAAAGACTGCATCTTTTTGACTAAATCATGTTACTGACAAAATATAGTTAATCATGTTACAAACAAAAGATGCTAAGCATGTGTATGTGACAGTTTCTCAGCCACACATGTGCATGCGAAGAATTAAATATGGTAGGAGTATATTATATGAGAGAGAAGACTAAAAAGTTCATGTAATATTTTCGTTTTGAGTTTAACTAATTAATAAACCCATCTCTCAAGGTACCATTATTAATATAAAATGGTTTCATATATAAAATAATCATTTGAGTAGTTCTGTGTACACAAATTATGCACAATAAGAGAGAAAAAATAATATTTGAATTAACCATTTAACTTACTAATACGATAATATTCAATACATGAGTTTTTTTAGTATTCAATATATTACAGAATATTGTGTGCATAATTTATACACAGAGAATTATTCATAGCGATTTTGATTTTGATTTTGATGATACAATTAAGTATGTTTATCCAAACCCTAGTATTTTTAGCGCTGCTAATGTTTTTTTGACGAAATATTAAGAATTAATAATGGCCAAGTGTAATAAAATCTATGTGGCATATAAATTAAACAGAAGTCATAAAGCATATATTCTTCATAGGAGATAAAGGGAATAAGAGAGACAGAGTAGGCAGCCAAATGATATGGGAGATACATAAAATGGTACCAGGTTGTTGGCCATGAATATATAGTGCATGAAGCCCCACTCCCACAAGAAAAATATAACAATTAAAAGTGATAACATAGTGGTACAAGGTTGTTTGCCATCAAATGGCATAATTTTTGTTATTCTTTATCGGATATGATATATAATAAATCAACACGCTTGACGACTTTGAACATAAACCACCTGCATGATACTATGATGAACGGTCGACCTCCTATTGGTTCGTTAATTGAGACATAATTAAGTTTGGACACTCAATATATATATACAGAACCCATCAGGTGAGGTTTTCTTACTTTGTTAAAATGCGGACCTTTTTTTTTGTTTTTTTTTTAAAACAATTAAAAAAAAATATTTAATATTTTATGGAACTGATATTTTTCCATAATATAATGTTTTGAGCGTGATTTGAATACCTATACCAAAAAATGGTGGTATAATGCACATGCATCGGTATAGGCACTGCTTTTGTTATAATGATCCAAATCACATCCAAAACACTCGTATTATGAAAAAATTTCAGTTCCATAAAATATTAAATTTTTTTTTTAGTTATTTAAAAAAAAACCAAAAAAACCCTAAAAAAAAAAGTCTCATTTTAACAAAGTAAGGAGTCCTTACGATCCTCGACTCATATATATATATATATATATATATA
Source organism: Panax ginseng (assembly GCA_020205605.1). NCBI lineage: Eukaryota > Viridiplantae > Streptophyta > Magnoliopsida > Apiales > Araliaceae > Panax > Panax ginseng. Next base: position 104,387,328 of record CM035143.1, read on the forward strand.
TATATATATATATATATATATATATAAATATATATATATGTGTATACACAATTGTGTATTACATAAGTAGGATTATGTGACGAGTTTTTTTTACGACGATGGTTTACCCACGTCATCCATAATCTGTAGTCATAGCCAAAAAATCGTCGTCATAACATAATCTACTATATAATACACAAATTTGTATCATATATTTTTCATATATATATATATATATATATATATATATATATATATATATATATATGAGGATGTTTGATAATTCTTAATAGTTACTTAATAGAGTGATACTTCCTCCAGTTTAAAATTAGAGATATACTTTAATTTTTTGATATATGTGAAACAACACTATATTAAACTTTAAAATTAGTATGACTCATAAATATTTAGAATGAAATAAGTTTTTGATTAATAATTTTAGTTATATACTATACAATTATAATTATTGTATCAACATAAATAAATTAACATCAATTTAAAATTTAATATATCGTCATTTAACTTAAAAAGTCTAATACCAAAAAAAAATATTGTTGTGTAAAAGTCATACGTTTAAGCAAGTCGTTTGGTAATTAAACTCTTAATGGGAACAAAGCTGTTCGGTCAGTTCATCTTCTCGTTCTTTTTTGGTCAGTTTAGTAGCTTTTTTACATATATATTATTGGTATCTCTTTTTAATCTTTTTAATAGTTTAAATTTTTAAATAATTAAATTGATTATTTAACATTGTCTTTGAGCTCTGAGCGTGATTATTTAACATTGTTGATAACAACTCAAGTTTTTACATGTATTTTTGTGACCTAATGGCTAATGAAGTGTTTGGGGGTCATATAATTTAAAAAAAAAAATCAACAAGTATAAATAAATAAAATATAATAAAATAATTAAAATAAGAATGCCCAAATACATTTAGAACTTATTCTAACTGAATAATTTAAAACAATAAATTGTGCATAGTTAATTAATATATTTACGAAAAAAAAATTTATCATTTAAAACATGGATATATTTTAAATTATCCTTTACATATTTCAAACAGAAATTATTAAACACTTTGGTTTATTCGTTGTTATTGTTTTTCATTCAATTTTATTAAACCCACTAGCTTTGAATTAATTGGATGCTTTAATGATCTTGTAAAAAATTCAATTTAACAATTATTTTTTATCACAAATTAATTGAAGTAGGTTGAACATTAAGCTCATATAATAATTAAAAGATAAAAAGATGGGGTGAAACAGAACAAAATATAAATGCATACTATATTGAGGGATTACTTTCAAGAAACTTAGAGGGATGGATATGTAATTCAGTCTACTTTTCTGTCTGATTCCCTCTTACGTTTCTCTCTCATGGACCAAGAAGTCCTTCACCAGATGGTTTTTCCCCTCTTACCCCCTTCCCCCCCCTCTCCCCCCGCCCTCCCTCTCCCCTCTCTCCTCTCTCCTCTCTCCTCTCTCTCTCTCTCTCTCTCTCTCTCTCTCTCATGGACCAAGAAGTCCTTCACCAGATGGTTTTTCCCCTTTATAAACTTCAACTGGCACAACTATTCTCACTACAACACATCAAGTTCTTTTAGCTAGTGGTCTCATCAATTTTTCCTTGTACAGATCTAGTCCAAAATCTTAAATCCGTAACTGCTAAAAACCCACAATTCTCTCTTGGGGTTTTTTGATTAGACAAACTTTTTCCTTTTTCTTCTTTCATGTTCTCTAAATAGATTTGAAAGAGAGAGAGAGAGATTATGAATGAGAGGGGAAGAGATCTAGTTCTTATTTTGTGTCGGCCCGTCGGCAATCAAGTTGTTGTTTGCTGCTGTGGCACCATCAAGATTCACATGGTAACAAGTGGACCATGGAGTTAGAGATCTAACTTATATCTGTCCAATTAAGCTAGCTTTAAAATGAGAATCTTGATGATGCTGCATCGGCAGCCAATGACTATATCAAGAAGCAAGAAAAATGCATCTAACAAGGTTTCTATTGCTTGAAATTCATAGAAGGTAAAATCCTAAAATTTATTCCTCCTTTAATTTCTTTAATTACTTTGCTTATTTTATATGTGTGATTATTATGTGTCTCAATAAATTTTATTCCCATGGCTTGTTTCCTTTAGTCGATTGAGGGAACAATAAACTTATGAGAGCACCTTGTCCGATTTGTCATTTGGTTTATGAATCCCAAAACACAACAAACAAACAATAAAATTTATTTAGAAAGAGAAGAACATGAAGATATATATATATATATATATATATATATATATATATATATATATATATATATATATATATATATATGCATGTGTGTGTAAGTTTTATGTGGGCTGCAAATTAAGGAAAAGATCCGAATCTATGATGGGAGTTGTTGCAAAACAGATTTTAGATCAGGTTATGGTTCAAGGCACATAGTGATAGTAATGCATGCATATGACTAATCAGGCCATATATACTTGATAAAGATTGGTTTGTTAAATGACATGGTACAAGGAAATGAAAATATATCCTAATTTGGTACTTCCTTCATAACATTTATGAAATATTTAAGGTTGACCAAACCATTTACACAAGCACAGATATGTATATAGGTGGGTTTCAATAGCATCGATCATTTGAAGCTAGCTTCTATTGAAATTTTGATTTATTTCTTCACTCTCTTGGTATATTACTTTTTTGTAAAAGAGTGAAAATATATTTGGTCATCTTCTGCGTAGACATATTCAAAGAGTCAAAAATTCTTGCATTTCAATAGTTGGCTTGTATTAGGGGTATTTACAATATTTGTTACCTCTTGTGCTTAGTGTTTATATATACATAATACATAACATAAGATATATAATTAGGTTTAAAGCTTCACAACATCTCTTCTTCTTCAAATTGGTGGAAAAGGAAAGAATCTTCTATGAAACCATGAAGGTCCAAAAGGAAAATAAAGTGTGTACCTGCATAATTCAATATTGCTAATTAATTTTGGTTTGAGAATATATATCAAGCAAATTAAACACGAATTAATTGAAGAGGATGAAAAATACATATTGCTTAGTGCAGTATGCGTAGCAGGAATGGTAATCCTTTTAATTGTATCAGTATAATCTTTATTCAATATGTTTTTCGAGGCCAGCTTAATAATTGCCTAACACTAGCTTTAACATTGTTTTTAATCACATATATACATATCTATATATACATCGATATTTATAATCGATATTTACCATCGACATAAATTTGTCCATCGTCATATTTAGCAATATTCATTAATTCGACTTTGCCCTTTCATGGTAGCGAGATCCTTGCATATATAACACAGTCAAATCTATTCTATTGTTACTATATATAAGAAGCCAAATGCCAAATGAAGATCTTATCTTTGAGTCTTTTAGTAAATTGATCGAGTTGAGTTAATCCTGAGTTCATCACTTATGCTAATATAATGCATGCACATTTTTAATTATACTAAATTTTTCGTATTATGTGTTATATTATTTCAATAGTATACATGCATGTATTAAAAAATATATACAATAATTTTGATATACATGCAACTCTTCAATTTTATGACTATATACTATATTATTAATACTCAAATTATAACACCAAATGACACACCACAATTTTAATTATAGTATCCCCACTAGCCATTGTCTTGCACGGATAATCAATTTAGTATATAGTAAATGAACTTAAATTTAAATTGTTGTAGGCCCTTGAAGTTGAAAATAATACATCTATTGCACGTGTTGTGGAAAATAAAACTAGCTAATTGTGGAATTTTCGCAATTGCCGTAGGTATAGGTGCTAATTATTAGAAGTCCCCATTAGAAAAACTTTAAATTTTGTTTGTTTACTTGTATCAAAAGTCATTCATGGGGTTCCACCAAGTAATTTTATAATGGCAATCGAAATTAAGTTTTACCAGAAAACAGCGTAAACATATGGAGGCGGATTCCATAATAATAACTAATAAGAACTTCACAAACCACCATTCCCAAATATAAAAAATTAGTTTTTTTATAAAATTATTATTTTCACAAGTAAAAATTAATATTTTTCACAAAATCTCTCTAACATAAGTGTGAGACCTAATTACTATTCATGTGAGAAAAATCTTATGAAACTATCACTTTTATTTGTGAAAATATGAATTCTTTTTTTTAGCTAGTTTATAAAATACAAATTGGAATTGTTTGTACTAAAACTTAGGTTTTTGAATTGATTTTGAATTTTAGAATTCTAAATATTGGGATATTTCACATGAATCTAATATCGGATAAATTTAAGAGTGTAAATAGGTTAATAAGTATGTTGGAGTCTAAGAGGTTAACCTTTTAGGTAACATCCTTGTTGGACCTGTTAATAAATTAAAAGGAAAAAAAAGGTCAAAATGTATCGATAATTTTTGAATATATATGGAGCTAGTAATAATTAACCAATAAGTAATAAATAATTATGTGATATGAGGAGTTCCTGGTCTTGCGGCTAGTCAATCTCTGCACTTCGAATAAGGTTTTCAAAACAAGTTTATGCCTGCAGTCTGTGACCTCTATGCTTGATGTCAATGAGAATCGAACTCAAGATTCCGAGTTTACGGTTGATCCCAAGTTCTCCCCATGTGATAGAGACTCATGTGAAACTATCATTTTAACATGTGAAAATATCAGTTTCCTTTCTTTTCTCTCTTTTCTTTATGATCAAGAACCCTAACCTTCATCTTATTAGATTTGGGGGAGGGCTCTCCTTTTGAAAATACCCTCTCATATCTCTTATTTAATTTTGATCTAATAAATTATTATTCATTTTGCGGAGTTTATTTTCCCCTTTTGCAGGGTTTGTTTTATATATGAGATCAATTAATGATTTCTTTCTCTTTTACGAAAAGATTTCATTTATCATCTCTTGGGAGATTTTATTTTCTTCGTTTGGAAGATTTTATTTTCTCCATCTAGGAGACTTTTTTTCGCTCATGAGACTTTTTCCGGTATATCATGAATTGTTGAAGATAGATTGTTCAGTTTTTGATATGATGCTATCATGGCGACTATGACAATTCGGGAAATCAGATTATCTAGAATTTAAGTTTAAAGAATTATTAATTAATAAAATAATTTTTTATTAATTATATTATGGGCTATGTATTTATTATTCGTTCTATGACCTAGGATGACTATAAAACGGGAGGATTCTGGCTACGAGCTAGAATGAACGAGTAAGAGTTTTCAATACGAAAATAAAAGTTTTTTGGGAATAAAAATATTTTTGAGAAAAAGATGAAATAAGCAATATTCACCCAACGAACCCTAATGTTTAGGGTTTGAATAACTTAAGCCTTTTCGAGAGATTGGTATGTCGAAATGACATTCCGTCGAAAGATTTGACGATAATAAGTTGTGAAAATACTATAACAAAAAGACTTATTTCCGACGAAATATTCTGTCGGTATTAAGGATATTCCGTCGAGGTTACTCTTATTCCGACGGAATATTCGGTAGGAAATTCGGTCGTATATAAGTAGGTCGAAATTAAGTCCGTTGGTCTTTCGGTCGTGGATACTTAAGATCGACGGAATTATAGTCGACCGAATATTCAGTCGGTCTTAATATATATCTGACTGAAAATAATATGTTGAGGATATGTCTTAATCTGACGGGTTTCTAAGTTGACACCACCAAAGCATGTATGTCTTCATCAAGATAAACTAAGTGTAGCATTTGCTTAGTTTGAACGATATGATCTGGTTCCCATATTTTATTATGGGAACCAGATCATATCATTCAAACTAAGCAAATGCAGTAGTTTATTTTGTCAATAAAAAACTAAATAAGTGATACTTAGTTTATTTTGCTAATGAAACACTAAGTAAGTGCTACTTAGTTTAATTAGTTTATTTATTTATTTTGATTTTATTTAACTAAGTAAGTGCTACTCAGTTTACTTATATTTATTTTGTATTATATTATCTTAAATTAAATTAAGCCAATTTTTATTTTATTTTATTTAAATTAATTTAAATTATATTATCTTAAATTAAATTAAATCAAATTTTTATTGTAATTTATTTTATTTTATTTTATTTTATTTTAATTTACATTATATTATATAATTTAATTTATTTAAATTGTATTATGTTAGATTAATTAAATTTAATTAAGTTCAATTTAATTATATTAAAATAAATCAACCAAATTAATTTTATTTTACTTTATTTTAAATTTAATTTAAGTTTTGATTATAACCAATTATATTATATTATATTATATTATTTAATATTAATTAATTTTTAAAATTTTATTATCTTAAATTAAATTAAATTAAGTCAAAATTTTATTTTATTTGTATTATATTATATAATTCAATTTATTTAAATTATATTTTAGTATTGAGAAACTAATAACTATACATTAATATAATAAAGAAGGTGTTGCAATTACTAAATGCTGACAGAATTCCATCGGGAATTCTGTCGGATTTAACAAATATGACACAATCAACCCCAATCAATTACTCAACTATAATCAACTATAATATATGAACAACCAACAAGTTTACAATACAATTAAACAATTGTATATACTCAAATCTGCAAAATAGGCAGTAATTAACATTAACGTACAAATAATTAAAATAATGAAGCTCCAAATTTAGTAAACTATCACAGAAAATCACAATTTGAACAACACTGCAAAGGAAATTTAGGGTTCAACAACATTTCAACAGATTATTTCAACACTTTCAACAACATTTAAACAGAAAATTTAGGGTTCTAAGTACTTATATCATATACATATTTGAAATTTTATGCATAACCATATTATACATATATAAAAATTTAGGGTTCTAAATTTAAAATTAATTGATAAAACTAACCTTAAATTGAGAGAGAAGGAGGAGCAGAGAGGGACGAGAGAGAGAGCAAGCTGGGTCACGTGGAGGTGGCGGAGGTGTCGAGAGAGTCTTGCTTGCCGTGGACAGGATTGTGACGAGTGGGAGGAGATAAGCAGCACATCAGCAGAGAGAGAGAGAGAGAGAGGAAATGAATGGTCAGTAGCAACAAAAGTGAGGCACGTTGCTGATAGCGATTAGGTTTAAAGGCTTATTTCCGACGGAATTCCGTCGAGGTTAGATCCATCGACAATAAGGTATCCTCGACGAACATTCCGTCGACTGTAATATCAATTCGGTCGAGGTTGTTATTGGCGCTGGAGGGAAACTTTCGCGCCACAAGCATGATATAAAATCGACTGAATTCTGTCGAATTTATTCTATTCTCGAGGGATGTATGAACGACTGAATATTCCGTCGGGAATATATTAATTCCGAGCGAATCCATTCAGTCGACCTTAATTCCGTCAGAAATAGAACTATTTCTTGTAGTGAAAGTTATGTTAGTCAATAAGAGTTTTTTTCAAAAAACGTGCAGAAATCATATGAAATAAAAATGACGAAAAGTATTGTTATGTAATTTTTATTCGTTTAACTACGTTTCAGGAAAACACTATTCATCAAAAAGTGTTTTTAATTTTTGGAATTTCTGAAAAATGCGTAAAAGTAAATATATTGAGGAAAAATGGAATATCTAAAAATATTTGGATTCCGAGAATATAGTTTTTTAAACTGTCGGACGAATTTTGCAAGACAGAACCACGAAAATTCAAAGAGAAGTTTCGTGAAAAGTAAGGAGGTTAGGGAAAGGAGGTGGGAATAGTTATTTTAGGCCTAAATGACTATTGTAACCCTAACCTTGAAAAGCTTATAAAAGAGAAGCTTAAGCTCATTTGTTGGTTAATGAAAAATTAACCAACATCTAGAGAGAGAGAAATTTAGATGGGGAAGAAAGAAAAAGGAAGAGGAAAAGCTAGCCCGAGAGCAAGCTTTGACTAACAGAAGAAGATTAAAGACGAACGGTAATCTAAAACCTAACTCTAATATAAATTTTCTTTAAATTTTTATATGGAAATCATACAACTTAATGTAAATAGAAGTAAAAGATGTTAAGAATGATTTTCATATGGTTGAAATCATAAGAAAATGAAGAAATAAGAATTAGAAAATTTTAAGTTATAAAAATGTCTTAAAAGATTTTCATAGGAACTATGATTTGCAGGACGAGTTTGAGCGATCCAAATGAATCATGTGAACAATTCAGTGAAATAAGTAAGGATTGGTGTTATAACACCAAATTCTAAGAAAAACTGAAATCGTAATCAAAATATCGGTTAAAAATGAAGAACGCGAAGAACATTGTTGATGGATAAATTGAAAACCATCGTACTTAGAGCTTATTGTTGATGGACAAGTTTAAAACCATCACGTATAAGTTAGATGCTTATTGCTTGGTTAGGATTTAGAGAAACATTCATGAATAATGGATTGAAATTAGCCTATAACGAAGTTATGACGAAATTTCGTAAAAGACGAACGAAATGCAAAAAGTAAGATAATGATCCCTAATTAATAAGGTTTCATAATAATATTGGAAAACATTGAAAACGTGAGTCGTGGACTCAAGAACGAATGAATTCTGAGTTCAAATGACCAAATTACGCACGAACGAGCGAAGAACGTTAATAATGTAAAATAAATGAATAATGATATTTAAGCCAATCGAATGGCATGTTAAGGGATTCAGAATAAAATTTTGGTCTGCGAGAAGTTGAAGTACGTAAGATAAGGAAGAAAATAGCTTTGGAACGAATCCTTTTCAAGTTAAAACGAAGAAGTTACGAGGTTGAAAAGTATGTGATCAGTACATGGAAGAACACTTAGAAAAATTCTAAAAAACTTCAAGAGAACAGAATTGGTCGCAGTCACGCCTTGACCAATGCATGAAATGGGGCGTGTAGAATGACGCTGACTTGAGCTCACGGTACGAGTTCTTTGAGTTATACAGTCAGTGTGAAAGCAAAGGGAACCCAAGGTCAACACACGGTAGAGAGCAAAAGCCCGAAATGAGCTTTTAACTGCTCAGTTCTTGGGGAACGTGGATGAGAAGATAATGAACATATAGTTCACATAATGTAACACTTAAACAAGTGGTTCAAACCTTTAGTAAAGGTTTAACAGAAAGATTAAACGAGATTAAAAGATAACGAGTGCAAACGCAAAATATGTAACCGATATCCGAGGATTGTATTAGCGTTAAATGAACGTTCGAGATTACAATAATTGTAATTTCTTAGACATTGAATGAAAAGGGTGAATTATAACATTTCGATGTTATAATATCATAATAAGAGTTAAGTGGAAAGCGTATAAATGTTTTGAAAGCAACGTAGTTGCGATGAACGATCGGTCTTAGCATACAACGATGAGTATGGCTTAGACATCATGAGAGGATGATGAACGTGATGTTCATGTAATGGATCATGAAGGAGAGAGATTAAAACCTTAAGTAAAAGTTGAATGGAAGTTTAAACGACGAACAACGTGAACGCAGAATACGTAAACAATCCTCGTGAATCGTATTCGTTTCAAGCGAACGTTCTAAGCATACATTGGTTGTATGACTTAGACGTTGATGAAGGTAGTAAGTAAGATATGCAATTATCAAGAAAGCTATAACGAACGATAATAATATTAATGAAAGTCCGAGTGTTAGTCGAATAAAGAATGTTAGAATGAAACGTAAGCGTTAAACACTTTAACCAACGTGAGGGTCTTGAGTGTACGTGAATATTAAACGAGCATAATCTACATAGTGTGTATGGTTTGAACATAAGAAAATGAAGACCAATAATGAATAATGTAAACATTGAACAAGTTGAGTTAGCGATAATAACTTAATAACGTTCCGACTTAAATAGACCAAACATTGAAAGATATGAAGATAAGGTAACATTAAAGTGTGTAAAATTTATAAACGCATAGTCTTAACATTGAAGTTGTTCTCGGCATACAAATAAATGTATGACCTATATATTACTGAATAAATCCTAAGATATGGCATTTAGTTGCCAGAAAGTCATAAGGAATGGAAAATTAACAACGAACATTATAGTTTTAATGGTTCGGATAAGTTAAGTTTAAGTTGTGGTACAATCATACTCTTTAATGGTTGACGTACGGTATCTGGGCTAAACAATTCCTTTAGAGAGCAAAGGTTAATACGAACTAGCAACCGATCTAACTCGCTGTGAAAGACAATGTAGATGAGACGGGAAACTAATTTGTTGGTTGTTTATGGGAAAACACTCAGTATACTATATGGAACACTGTTAGAGACTCGATGTGTTATAAGTATAGAGTTATGAATACTTATGATGAAAAGGAGATTCTTTTCACATATGTAGATGTATTAGATGAGTTAAGTCCTAAAAATGTTATAAGAAGAAGATGAGAATGTAAATCTATCGTACAAGATGATTATAAGGCTTATGCCATCTCCGTATGCCATAATACCGAAGGAATGAAGAAAAGTTGGTTGCGTAAACTTATATTACAAGAACGCGGGCCATAGGAAGTAAAGTTAAGTTTTAATCAATGTGTAAGTCAAATATATGACTAATTGATGTATGTGCTATTTCTTTATGTGATATATAGGGATTGTGGTAAACAGTTCAGCGTAAACTATAAGCTGTAGTTATGCCTAAGGCAAGTTTCCTAACTTCATTCGTATTTAAATGAATGTTAGTTTCTTAAACTTACTCAGATGTTGAACATGAGTATGTTTTACTTATGTGCAAATGTGTGATGTTTGTACAAGGTGTTTATGATGTATGAGGCTATGTGTCAAATTTTAACACTTCGGTGTTTCTGTGAGATGAACTGTTCTGTGTTAGAACTGTTCAATTATGAAAAAGTTTTGTTTATCCAAGAATCGTTATTGTTAAGTCTGTGCTAATGATTCTAGCCAGACATTATGTTAATAAAAGAGTAGAAGAATGAAAATATGTCAAAATAAATGTGACTAATATTTTAAAATGATAGGAATCAGAATTTATTCCTATTATTCAATCTGCTTCATAACATTTGTTCGGTTAGTGAAGAATTAAAAGAATATGTGATTTCTTAAGATTGTTGTTTATTCAACTGCTATGACTTGCTGAGCGATTAAATGCTCACACTTGCTTTGAATAAAAATATTTTTCAGCGAACGATGTTAGAATGAACTTAAGGATCCTGTAAAGATCAAGCTGACCGACATCCTGATGAAGTGTCATTCATGATATGAATGATTGTGAAGATCAAGCCAAGACTTGTATTGTAGATTAGCTTGATTAAACTCTAAATTAGTTTAATGAACTGTTATGAATCCTTTGTGGCAGATGAAATTCACTCTTTTAAGATGTAAAGAATAATGTAACTATCATTATTTGTAATGAACGAGGTTTTATGGTAATAGAACCTGGGATTGTAGAATGTATGTTGTTATATTTAGTCATATAATGATGTATATTTGGAATGAGATGTATTCGTGATGTATGGAATCCAGGTGTTAAAATAGACCGGATTTCTGGTCGTTATAGCGATTGTTCTTTGTCCGTGTTAAAGAACGGTCTAGATCTGCATATTCTATTATATTTTGGGGATATGACTGTAATTCAGGAGTTTATATGGTATCTAGTAGCGTTATTTCTATGATTGGTCCTTTTTCCCGAATATTTGTTATTACAATCATTTCATCTTTTGTAACATATTACAATTTTAATATATTTCAATTTTTTAGATTGTTAGATCAAAAAATATAGCAGAGTGATATTAATGCTTAGGGCTAATTGTTAACATTAGTATAGGTAACTAATTAAGCCCCATCTCAATTTTTTTAAAATAAAAATTCATAATAACTAGTTAGGTGTCCCGTGCGAAGCACGCATTTATTTTTAAAATAAATTGTTTTTAATTTTTTTATTTATTCTATGTATATATAATGATTATAAAATATTTTTTTGAATTTTAATTTAACTTATTATAAAATGATTACAAATTTTGCTCTAACATACAATATTGTCAAAAACTTGCAATTCAATGTTAATATGTTTATTTTTATTGTTTTTTTTAATTTAATATTCAATTTATATAGTTTTAAAATTTAATATTTAGTTTTTATTTTCAATCTTTTGACATAAATTTGTTGTACATTAATAAGTTACCATCATTGTTTTTTTGTTTTTAATGGTAAATTAAATTTTATTAACTATATATAAGTGAAATTTTTTCTAACAATGATTAACCAAAGATCTCCTATCTATATTAAAATTAGTAATTAAAGTTTAATCATTAATATATTTTGTAATATATATATATATATATATATTACATTTTAATATTAAATATTATTTTCTCATAATATTTTTTATATTTTTATATATATAGTTATTTAAGAATAAATTTGTTGTAGAATAATAAATTACCATTATGACTTTTAGTTTTAAAAATTAACTAAATTTTAATCACAATATATATAAGTCATAATTATTTTAACATTAATTAACTAAATATTTCCTATATTAGTTATTATGTAATCATAATATTTTTCTTATATTTTTAATTTTTAGTTATTTAGATTCTAAAGTTGAGTAAAGTAAAATTTAAACATATTTTTAAAGTTATAATTTATTGTATGATGTTGGGTAAAATCTAAATTACGCACAACACGCAAGTATACGTGATCAACAAGTAATATAATGATAAGTCAAGTATCATTTCCACAAAGACAAGTGTTAATTTTAATCTAACAATTACCAACTTTGTATTATTTCAATTTTATTAAACTAATCGAATTAATGATTGCAATTAATGAAAAACTAATAAACCAAAAATCAAAACAAATCAACACAACAAATTACCACAAATTTTAATCAGATAATGGAGAATTAAGCCTACAACTTCACTTTAAGCTTCACTCAGATTATCACACTTCTTTTCAATTCAATTAACTATCTCAGTTCATTAATCAAGAACAAAAAAGTAGAATTAACCATTTTTCGATGCACTAAAACCATATTAACTTAAATCCACAATTGATAGAATTAAGCCAAACACCCTAATTAACTAATTCACTATATCTCAATGTGAATTAAAATCAAATAAGGTTTAAAATCCAAATTCTTACACAATTTACATGTGATGTTAGGTTTATCTCTATCCTAAACATACATCAAGAATTTCATCAAAATACAGAAATCATGAACACATGCTATTATGACTAAGTCTAGATTCATATCTCATCTCTCGAATTCATACACATCCACATAGAATTGGTGATCAAGCAATTAATAAATTATGCACAAATCATAATAGATGAACTGAAAATATAGTTTTATTGAACTGAATTCAAAGTATGATAATCATCGTTCCACTAAAAGATCCATTGCAAGCTTAATTAGAAATTTAGTTAATAACTAAAGAATTAAAAACTGAATAGATTAAAAAATACATCATACAAATTACAGAAACTGAAATAAAAGACAAATTGTGACGCCCCCAAAATTAGGTATACATCACCCATTTTGAGTCGCCAGATACATGGTAAAAAATTCAAATACAACTTCATTTATACAACTGTTGAACTGTCGTATAGAATACGATCACAGTTAACTGTGAGTTTTAATACAAATGTATGTAACTCTCATGGTGCCTCGACCACAACCTTACAATGGTACTTTACATAAAAGTATAGTCAAAAACTGTTTTAGAAATTAAAATCTTTGGGAAGTGCTCAAGGAAACCTTCGAACATGGGAGGCCATGCGTCTAGGTTATAATAGATATCATATATCCATAAAATTATCCTTGGTTGACCCAATAGACCCCAAAGAAAAACGAGAAGATTACTATCATCTTCTTTCCAATGGTGAGTCTTCTCTTGACATATAACTATCTCCACTGTCTCCAAGTGAATATTATATTTTAAATAAACTCCAAGATCATATAGGTAGTGCCCGTAGATATACTCAGCAAGTGGATGCGCACAACCTTGTCTTATGATAACACGAGGTTGTATGTCATTAGACATCTTGTATGATAGTGGCAAAACACCCTTCCAAAGTTGGATTCGCCTCACCCTATTTGATTCACCAAATATAACTACTAAATGATGTATAGAATACAACACACTTTTCTATACTGTTTAGGGAGAACATCCAAAGCTAGAGACCACCGTTCTATTCCCCTGTTATCTCCGCTCGACCCGGCAACACTCTTACGACAACACTCTTATTACCTGAAAGGAATTGTGAAACAGAAAGGGTGAGCACAACTAGCCCAGTAAAGAATATCATGACTAAAGATAATTAAATTATCAATAGCTTTCATCAATAATAAATCAGAGATTTAGAACATATGGTAGATGATAAAACTTTTCAACCATAGTTGCAGCGGAACGAGCAATCCATTAGAAGAGTCAAATAGACCATAAGGTCTATTATCTTCTCTATGTTTAAAGTCCACCAATAATGTTTTATCCCTGTAAAATAAATCAACAGTTCCTATCCACAATCATATGAATAACTCATAATCATAATTGTGATTCTAAATTCCTCTTCGCAACTAGGACGAAGATAGTTTTCATCACCTATCTTCACCTAAAACATCAAAAATCATGGTTATACCAAATCAGAATTCCTGCTCATAATCATACTAATAAATTCATCTTTTCACTACGGCCAAAGATATTCATTAACAATTTATCTTTGTACTACATGCCAAAGACATACAACTGTATTTTAGAAGAGTCAAGTAGAGCATGATATCTACTATCTTCTACAAATTAAAAGTGTATAACCAATATTTTATCGTTGAGACTCAACTTAATAAATAATCCACATCATCAAATTATCCATGCACTACGGCCAAGGATATTCGTTAGTATCACATCCATGAATTATCCATGCACTACGGCCAAAGATATTCATTATTATCACATCCATGAATTAATATTTCATCACTGAGACTCAGCTCAATAATTAATCCACATCATCGAATCATCCCCGCACTACGGGCCAGGATATTCTTTAGTATCACGACCACAAATTATCCATGCACTACTAAAAAGATAATTGTGTTTTCATCAACCAGTCCCCGATCATGCCATAAAACAATTCATCTTTTGCACTCTGACCAAAGAGAATCCATAGCCATAATCATACCAAAATTGTCCATCAATGCACTACGGGCCAATGCGGACTTTTTCACATCATTTGTAACATTACGGTTATGATTATACCGAATAATCCTCGGTCATAATCATACCAAGTCCATCTACTTACTGAAGCCACGAGATGACTTTCAACATAATATAAGCATGAGGATGATGACAATATTATAAGCATTAGTCAAACTAAATCAATGATAAATATTAAAGACTTTAAATTTATCCAAACATTATCAATCACTTAATAAAATCATAATCTAATATTGTTAATATTATAACAATATTTTAATCACTTCTTAAACTTATAAACAATTTAATTCAAATGTTTAAACTTTTCCAAATAATGCATTTAATCATTCAAAATGCCATACTCATAAGATTTCATCACCAATAATCAAATTACTCATCAAAAATCTGCATATACCTTATATAGGATTTTCAAGCCATAAAATCCTATTTACCAATTTTTTAACTTCACATAACATATTTAATTCATATGTTTGTAACTAAACCATTTTCATGAAAAATACCAAATCAGTCTCAAAAATTATTCTTTTCTGGGATTAAGCAGAATATAGTCCCATATTAAACATATATTTTTCTTGGAATTTTTAAAATTCATTTACTATTTTTTAGAAATCAATTTCTAATTAATTCCTTTAGAAATTAGCTACCTCAAGGTTAACTCCAGAAATTTTCAAATCTTGGCAGGATCTTACACATGTTAATGTGAGCTTCCAGTTTAAATTTCATGGTTATCGGAGTTATAGAACTCCGGTTATAGCGTTTTTCGTCGAAAAAACCTAAATATTGAAATATTCATAACTTGCTCATTTTAAGTCGGAATAAGCTCATCTTTGGACAGTAGGTACTTTATACCATATATTTTTATATTCCAAAAGGCCGGAATTTTTCTCACAATTTAAGTAGCCGAAAATGCCCTTTTAAATTTTCTGGCAGTAGCTTTTTGGCACTTTTCTGTTTTTGACTCCTTTACTAAAATCAGTCCACACGAAAATCTACAATACCTTTTCTAGTGATTCCACTTGGATAAGTTAGAAAACTCATAGATCTAACTCTAGAACTTGACCACACTAAAAAATTCAAATATAATAGGAGATATGGTCAATTGAATTTCATACTCCATTTTTACCAAAATCTGATTTTCAACCCCTTGTGATTTCTAAGAAACTTTCATGTTTTCACATAATAACCAACATAACTCATCATGATAATGCCATAATAATTCAATAAAACAAGTTCAAGAATAAGTTTTAAAGATTTATAAGTTAATTTATCCTGAACTCAATAATGCCCAAATTGTCAACATGATACTACTTTGTGGAGTAAAATTCAAGAATGCTCAGAAGAATATTTCCATGAAAAGATACTGGATGAAGTGCAAATATCAAGGATATTCCACTAATTTCATGGATTATAAAAGTCAAAGTTTTAACCAACTGAGTATAATAAAAAATGGAATAACAAAAGAAATCACCAGGCATGCGATAGATCAGACATGCGAGTTATTCCTCTGAGAATAATAAATAAGGGAACTGTGTCCCAAGAAACGCATGCAGACGGGATATATTCAATGTAATAATAAAGAATGGAACCAGTCCGACGAAAAGCATGCATAAGATATTCCAATGAATAATAAAGAAAGAAATAATGTAAGAATTTCACCAAGTATAGGTAGCTCAGCGATATCAAAAGTTATTCCAATGAATAATAAATAATGGAATAATGTAAGTTCTCTTCATGAATACAAAAGAAATAATACCCTTACCATAAAAGAAATCAATATAAGAGTAGGGAAGTAGCAAAATACTTTTCTATAGTTTCTATATAATTTTCTCTCTAGAGTTTCAAAGAATTCATGAGAAATAATGAAGGAATGAGCTTCTATTTATAGAAGAATGGATCGCATAAGAATTCTAATTCATGAACGGTCCAGATTGATTTACTTTTAAATGGACGGTCCATATTGGTTTACTATTAAAACTTAAAGTAACTGGTCCATACTGTTTATTATTAAAACTTTAAACAAACGATCCATATTGATTTACTATTATAACTATCCACCAATGGTCCATATTGATTTACTATTATAACTATCCACCAACGGTCCATATTGATTTACTATTATATCTTCAACCAACGGTTTGAAAAATTAAAGCACATCTCCTCATGGACTAATATTGTACCCAAAAATAATTTGGACCGAAAAGAAATATATTTTACGGGTGAATAGTACTCTGTGAATAGTAATTCATGAATAGTAACTCATGAATAGTAACTCATGAATAGTACTCCGACACGAAAAGTGTCCCGAATACCCATTAAACAATCTTGAGTGACTTCTCATATAAGCATCAATAATCAATACCGTGTACTACTATGCAACCACGCCAGACATTCTTTTTTTTTTTAACACCGGGTGTTTCAACAGCTTAATCTGTAAAACTTTCATAGTTATTTTCATAAAGTGTTTTTGTCGTTTTCTCAATTCAATAATAATTCTGTTGTGGGGTCCACCAATGATTGTACCGTCGTACGAATATTCCCCGACAAAAAGAATATTTCCCGACAAAATGAATATTTTATATCAACTTGCTTACTTTGCCAAAAAAAAAATTCACATATTACCCTTAACTTTAAACTTTTATCAATTTAACTATTTACCAAAATAGAAAAATTAAATACTTTTATTTCATAAAATTCGGGGTCTCACACAAAGAATAGTATAGAACCACTGTGACGCCACCAAATCCGGGTCTCTTTCAACCCGACAGATGGTGCTCCACGGTGCTACAGTTCACATAAATATTCAATTGAAAAAGCCTCAAAAGAAGGAATCTGTCTTATATATATATATATTCCAAAATAATACTACCATTCCCCAGGTTCTTTATAACTGTTACATTTGTTCTTGTCATAATATCAAATATTATCATTACAAACCTATACTATTACATAGGTACGCTACAAGTTCGCTTTAGCCTTTACTTTATCCTTGTCGAATCCTTTGGTCATATCGTCTAAGCTACAATCATATGGTTCAATCAAGTATGAGCATAACAAGCTCAACAAGTACAATAATTTGATTTTTAAAAGCATGCTTAAAACATGGGAATCGTATATCTTCAATAACTGGGTGATAGTTACGAAGTACTATCAATTATTCAAAATAGCTTTCCTTTTCCTTCAAAACATTTTTACAAGCAACCTTTAGGTTGAAATCCTTATGTGCACTCTCATGGATGTAAGACATCCATGCTATCTTCCGATCCTTCTCCCCTAGTTCTCTACGAAGCTCATCGGCCTCCTTCTTAAAATCCCTAGCCTTATTTATCATGAGCACCTTCTCATCATGCTCTGACTCAAAATCTGTTTCTGCAGACTCATTCGCTACATAAAGAGCACTAATCTCTTCATTCTGTTTCTGCACAACTGCACTCAGTTGCACATTCTTGTCAAGCGCTGCCAGATACAATGCTTCCATTGCATCTGGAGGTGATGACTCCAATGTAGGTACCACCGTAGTAACCGATGTTACCTCTCTTTCTTTCTCCATATCATTCATCATACTAAGGTATGACGATATATCCATCTCTCCCTCTGAGTAGTCTTCCTCGGAAAAGTACTCCTCTGCCTCCGACTCCGCTAGAATCACTAATGGTAACTCCACCACCGGCATAGGTACAGGCTCTACTCGGTTCACAAGCTCTTCGCTCACCGCGTGTATATCTCTATACATCAAGCTATCGATCAACATCCTACAATAACACATATGTTGATTAGTACATAACACACAATAATATAAGTACAAATCACATTTAATTTATTTAGGGTTACTTTTCATCTTTTAAATCTTTCGGTACTGAGTTTTCTCAATACCTTATTGACTCATTCAACTTAAGTAAAGCTCGAGTTTACTTCCTTCGGACTTCTCTTCCTTAACGAGGTTATTAGCCTAAGGTTCTTCCCCCCTTAAGTTTTATAACCTAATGCTTTGATACCAACTGTGACGCCCCCAAATTCGGGTCTCTTTTAACCCGACAGATGGTGCTCCACGGTGCTACAGTTCACATAAACATTCAATTAAAAAAAGCCTCAAAAGAACGAATTTGTCTTATATATATTCCAAAATAATACTACCATTCCCCAAGTTCTTTATAACCGTTACATTTGTTCTTGTCATAATATCAAATATTATCATTACAAACATATACTATTACATAGGTATGCTACAAGTTCGCTTTAGCCTTCACTTTATCCTTGTCGAATCCTTTGGTCATATCGTCTAATCTGCAATCATATGGTTCAAGCAAGTGTGAGCATAACAAGCTCAGCAAGTACAACAATTTCATTTTTAAAAGCATGCTTGAAACATAGGAATCATATATCTTCAATAACTGGATGATAGTTACGAAGTACTATCAATTATTCAAAATAGTTTTCCTTTTCCTTCAAAACATTTTTACAATAACAATATTCATCAATTTTGGTTCAAGACGTGAATGTCTTATAGTTTCTTTGAAAAGGACAACCCGGCACGAAGTCCGTAAGTCCGACATATCTTACGAGCACTTCTAGGTGATCAAATTTATAGTACTCTATGTTGATCAACACTACATCCATTAAACGTGTATACGCTTTAAGTTGTGGCAACCTCACGTGCCCATCGAATACTCGATGAAAATATATTTGTTTATTCATATTCAGCTTACCTTGAATCTGCATCAATTAGTTGGCGTAGGATAGCGTTAGCAATTCTATATTGAAAGACTTGTAAACAGTTCAATCAATCTATCAAGATTAGTCTAGCCGAGCTAAAACTGGCATCGACTCTTTCTTCAAAACCATAAATGCATCTCATAATGTGAATCATTTGAAAACCTGGCTAACGCGAAGGTTAGACAAGCGTTTAAGAAAAACTTGCCTTCAACGTCTGCTATAATATAATTACGTTTCCTTTGAGTCTTTACAGTCTCTACAACACATAATCACATAACATACCACATTAGGTCATGAATGAATATACATAGTTCCTGAAAAATCTTACCCTTCTTCTCAATCTAACCCCGTATTAGATTTGTTATTTATTGGTTCCGGCTTTTCGTCATTCTTTTACATTATTCTTACCCACTTCGTTCTTTTCTATAACTTAATTGAAATTATTTCATTAATACAACCTTGCCAAGTTAATTATCCTTCCTCACTACTTTACTAACGTCCTTACATTATTTAATCGAAACTCGATTGTTATTGATTAAGTACACTTATCAGTACATCGCTCTTGTTCACATTCGACTTATCTTCAACCTTTAGTATATTACTTAAGGTTTATAACACCCTTTAATGATGTTATGTTAAGTTAATTAAGAATTTAATTCACTATTCATACACTTCTCCTTCTCTTTATATTCAAAACCTTTCTTCTCTATCTATTACCTAGTACAAAGTGCCATGGCACCATCTTTTGTTCTCAGACTCTCACTATGCATGGCACTCTTGGTTCCAAAAATCCTGTCTCGTGCCACAAGGCGGCCATGCCTAGTGCATTCTACCGTCACATGGTTAACTAACAGGGCTAATGTCCGGCTTTTTGCATGCACACGGGCCATTCTCGCTTTCGAGTCACACATGCTACCGACTCTGATGACGATAATTTTGATAGATTTTTCTTTTAGTGAGATTCCCGGCCTCGCAACTTCTTCGTTATAAGTCTGAATTGGCTCGTTCATGAGCCTACGGTTCACAAATTATGTACTCTATGCGTTCATGCAAGAATTTTATCTATTCGACTTCGTTTGCTAAAAATTCACCTATTAGTCCATTTTTAACGAAAACAATAAACATTCGTGAACGTTCAATGCTCGTTTCTTTGTTCTAAGTCAGAATCCGGTCATTTTCGAGTCCGCAACTCTATAATGTCAAATAAGACTTGTCTCCATTGGAAACTAACGTTTCCAAGCTAAATATCAAAATTCGACTTCCATTCCGAGAATTTCATGAATTCGATGATTGTCGTCTAATCGTGTGAATTCCGGCAAAACGTCGTTACTTGAGATTTTTAAACCGTTCCAATTGGATTCAATCCGTCATACTAATATCTTGACATACATACTTCGTTAACTTATATTTATGATAAGTTATTACCTATTCTTGATGATTTTGCAACTTATTAAAGCATAAAATACTTATATTTCCATTTCATGACTTATGTCTTATTTTCATATGACTTATGAATGAGTTAAGTCCTTTAATCATTATTCTTACATCTTATTAATCATACTAATTTTATTAATGTAAACATGTTACAAATTCTAACAAATTCTTATACTTTCATTATAAGTTCATAACTTATTTACGAATGAATTTCTTATTCATGACTTATCCTATTTTATTAAGACTTAAGCCCTTTGATTCATTATTCCAACCTCTTCTTAGCATGCTTGTTCTACCAATACCCCCTTCTCTATCAATGGAAGAGAGAAAGAAACATGGTTTAAGATCACTTACTTTTGAATAACAGTTGGTAAATCTTTAATCTCCTTCTTGATTCTTGAACTTCAAAGGTTAACTTCCTAGCTTATTCTCACTTATTCTCTCTAACCAATAAGCTATAACTTATTGGTGGAAAATGTAATAATAGAAGTCTAACTTTATAAGTGCTTATTCTCTCAACCAAATAAGCTCTCAACTTATGTGTTTATTGGATGAAAAACTAATAACCAACAAAAGAAAACAAAGCTTGCTATTTATAGGATTTCTAAGGTTAGGGTAGTTTGGTCATTAGGCCATCCCACCTCCTTAATCACCTCCTTACTATTCCTAACTTAAGGCTTAAGTAAACTTTGCCACTAAGTCTACTTGCTCACCACAACACTTTGTCACCACACTTACTTAACCTCTAAGTTTGCTTGTTCATCACCTTGGACCATCCATGAGTTGCTCCATGGTTCTTACCCATTGGATACTTACTTGGGCTTAGGTTAATTAAATTAACTTCTACTTAATTATTTGGGCTTGCACATTATTTTACTTTGGGCTTGTAATTAAACAATCATTGGGCTTGTTTATATAAACTCACATTGGACTTAACAATCCAATACTTGGGCTCAAATAATACTTAACAAATTCTACCAATTCCTTTCTTTTGGCTTAAAGCCTTATAACATATATTATAATGATTAATCTCAGATTTTAACTCAGATACTATTCATCATATACGATATATACTATCATTCATACACATTCTTATAATACTTCATATCATACTTGTATTCATTACTTCATATAATACCTAAGTATTATACGATCATTGTTTTAATTCATTACTCGTCGTACATTTTCTTCTCGTAGTCACTTTCCCTAAGCGTTAGGGTTTTAAGTCCACAAAGCGAAATATTACGCTTTTCCATAACTCGAAATATTATTGGATATTCCATCTCACATCGATATTCTATCGTTACGTATTTCTAAAGTTCAAAATAATTCTTGAAAGCGTAAATGCGTGAATAGTGTTTTTGGAAAATTTCTAAAAGCTTTTATTTTCGCCTTGAAAATTCAAACACTTTAATTCTACCACGAGCCAAAATCCTACGATGTTCGACATTTCTAGGTCATAGAATCCACCTTCGATTAGCGTGTTCCATAAATAATCAATTAAATTCATTTAATAAAAATAAAAATTTAATTCTCAAAAATCCAATTTTCTCGGGCGTTACAACCACCCTTATCCTCACTCAATTCTAAAATCTTCACGATCTTGCTCCTTCTCTCTAGAATCTTCAGAAATTAGAGTTTCCAAGTTATAATTGATTGTTGATTGATTGAATTATGGATTGCCTTGCCTAAGTCTCTATAATATATGCTAAAACGTCCATAATCCAGTCCCAATTGAAGCCAAAGTTGTTCAATCCACGCCTCCGCAGTGTTAGAATCAAAGCAAAACTCTCCCATTATGTCCACACACCCCCACCCCGGTGGGGTGCTGATTTCCCGCCACATTGCCACTATTGTATCACAACTAACACGTAATGAAACCTAAAAACAAAACAAACACAAACACAAACACAAACACAAACACGTAAAACAATACTAAAATAGGCATAATAAGCACTGTTTAAGTCCAAATAGGAACACGATTCGTAGGTATGAAACCCACTCATCAAACTCCCCCAAACTTAAACCATGCTAGTCCTCGAGCACAACAATATGCAATGCAATGTAACTAACTATATGCCTACGAATCCAGCTATCAAACAGAACAAAGTCTATTCACATGGCCTCAAAGAAATTATATTAGACATGATAGTACATCATATCAAGACATATCAATAACTTCCCAATCAATCACCAAATCTTAACCTGTTATAACTGATATAGTGCGTGTGTGCTCAACAACCATGCTAACTGATGTAAAAATAAATAAAACACATAATAATCCTCTTTAAAGGACCATACAGCTAAAGTTAAGAAATTCAAAAATAAGCAAGATCCGACTAAAATAAAATAGTTACAATTTCAAAGGTCAAAATGGGATACTTATGCTTTATTTTTTCACATACGGGGTTTTTCGCACTTTTTCCCATTTTTCACTTTTTATTTTTCTCATGGCTGTGCAATGTCTAGTCCTCTTAGACTTTTCAGTGCTACCCCTTAGCGCACTTTCAACCAACGACTCCTAAATCGTTAGGCTTTAGGGCGCTAGGTGTAGAGACATCCCCTCGGGCGTACTTACTCAAGTAACAAAGGCCACAGAACTAGACTAGCCAAGGTGTTTATTCATACTTTTTTTTTTCTTTTTTCCCCTTTTTTTGAGCTTATATCCCAAATTTTCCCACAAACTTACGTTCCTGTCTAATCTTAACCATCACTACCTATTCATGATTTTCTTTCATTCAAACTAGCATTAGCCTTAAGAGTCAATTATGTGTCAATTTAAGCTCAATCAGTCAACATAGTTATTTCTTAATGTGCTATCCTGATTATACCAGTTTTAAACAGACAAAGATCTAATTCATGATAAGAAATCATATCAAAGCCTTAACAGTCAATACTATACTTGTCTATGTTATTCCTGTGACATCCTAGATTTTTAGAATTTATAAACTAGAATTTTATAAATAAAAGTATTATTTATGAGATATGTTGGGTGTGAGTATGCGTATGTCTTATATTGTAGAATATGTGAATTGATGTGTAGAGAATGTTATATATTAATTTTAATAGATATAAATATTTAATTGAATTATTTATTGAGTTAAATAAATAAATTTGGTTTTGATTATAGAGTAATGTAATTAAGTGTAGTAGATTAATTAAATGAATATTTGGTATTTTATTTAATTAATATAATAATTTTATGTTATAGTTCTAATTTAATTGAGATAATTAAATTAGATGAGTTATGTGATGATTGTTACACGAAATTATAATTAACAAGTAAATATAATTATGTGACAATTTGATGAGATTGATTGATGTTAAACCATTGATTAATTAAAATAATGAGTATTTGCCAAACATGGTCTTAGACTTTTCAAGTTCAAGTTGGTGTAACCTATGTATTAACTAGTAATTAGTATATATAATAATTACTAGGAGTTCCATATATTATATATTACTAGTATTGTATATTATATGTATATACTACAAGTTAGTATGTTAGTTTTAGAAAATAAACCAAAGAAAGAAGAAGAGTGTTAGAGAGAGTTGTAGGAGAAGAACAAGAGGAAGAAAAAGAAGAAGAAGGGAAAGCTTTGAGAAGACAAAACAAGCCCCATCATCATTATCTCCATCTCTATCTTAAATTGATACTAATAAGGTTATAATCTAAATTCTTTGTTTTAATTATATTTTTATGTTCTTCATAATGTAGGAAATTGAGAGAGATAGAGAGAAATAGAGGAATTGAGATGAGCTAGAAGAAGAAGAAGAAGAAAAAGCTAGAAGAAGGTAACTTCTAAACTCTTATTTAATATTTGATTTTTTGGGTAGATTTATGTTCTAGGGTAGTAGATCATGCTTCATCTTGTCTGTATAGGTTTAATCTTGGATTATCAAGAATCAAACAATAGGATTTAAGAAATAAAATGAAATGGAAAGAGAATTTGAAGAACAAAATTCGTAGGTTTTGAGTAATTGTGGACACATCTTGTAAAATTCATACCTCTTTGGGTATAATGAGTTAGAAAGTGAGACTTATATCAAATCGAAGATATGGAAGTAAGCTATATTCTGAAAGTGGAATCACATGAAAACTCTTTGTAGATTTATTGCAATGTCTGCTTTAGTAAGGCTGGTCCGAAGGGAAAATAATCTGCCCAGAAAATAAAAACTGTTACGGTTTCTGACTTTGAACAATTCATATAAATTCGTGTGTTTTGAATTTGAAGAAACTTTAAACTGAAAAGTTGTAGATATGGAAGTTGACTAATCAAATACGCGAGATTGAGCCATTTTATGGACTGGATCATGTCCGAAATAAATTTTTTAGTAAGGATGTCCAGAAAATGAAATTTTCTAGACTAGTTGATGAATTACAGAATCTGGTTTAGATGGATAAGGGTGTGACTTTAAGGCCTAGATGAGGTTGTAGTACACTGAGTAAGGATTAATTCTATATAATAAGGAACAAAAACGGACATGTAACGAAGGAGTTATGTTAAAAACAAAAACAACGTTTTGTTAAAGAAATTGTGAAGATGAGTTTTATAATTCTGTTTGAATTAAGATTTTGGGTGATGGTATATTTTGATGATTAAAAATATGTTTTGACATATGTAATGAGTATAGATATGTGTTATCATATTGTATGCATAATTAACCATTTAAGATCAAGAGTTGAGATAAGTTAATGTGTGCACATAACGTGCTCGATAAAATGCCTAAGAGTAATAGTGTTTCTAAACTTTGGTATACAAAGTGTCTATCTAATGACTAATATTGGATGTTATGTGCATCTGAGTATAAAAAGATGATAATACAAGAATAATAATGGAAAGAAATTGGAAAGGGCGATTTTTGATTTTGAAGGAAAATTAAACTTGTAAACAATGTGTTGAATATGCATTTTTGAAACCAAAGTGGTATAATAAAATGGTGTGATATACGCACATTAAACTTCAAGTACGATAGTCTAGCTTGTGTGGTGATGAAAATGAAAATAAAACTGAGTTACATATAAAATAGTTAGATGTCTATAAAGACATTATAAAGGATAATAAGATAAAGTAAGGTCTTAGAATAAATTTGACCATGAGATTGAGTATTGATTTTATTTATTATCAATCTCACATACAGTGTAGGTTGTGCAAGGACGCGAAGTATTAATGTGTTGATAAAACGCCGGTAAAGTCAAGTCTTTCAGTTCCTTTTTGTTATGTGAACTTGATGATGATCTTCTTTAAAATTTTAGTGTATGATGTTTTATATATGTCAAAAGTATGAAATGTGAAAGTCAATCTATGACTATGATGATTGAACTATGAATGTTGATTGAGTAAGGAACTCAATCTTTATAGTTGTTATGTGAACTATAACATGTATGCTATGTTTGTTTATGATTATTCTTGTATGTTGAGCATGTTATTATGTGCTACGTGGTGCATGAAAATCTGTTAGATTTTGGCGAAATCATCGAGCTCATTCTTGCAAATAACCATTTTTGCATATTCAAGAATTGAAGGTAACGCTATGTGCTACTTGATTGTTATGGATCAAAAGTGATATATGAAGATTTAATATCCTAGCTAATTTGTTATTCTTGTAAACCATGTCTAATGTTTCGAATAATGTATTAATGTTGAATTGTATATTGTTTTGCGAATGTAAACTATTGTAGTATTAAAATGATTCTGAGATATTTAGATGTAAAGGTTGAAGGTTTTGGGAACGAGGATAGTTTGTAATAGAAAATTTTAATTATTCCGCAAATTTCAATGGTTGTATTATCGTTTAATGATGTAAAATTAGAGGTTGATTGTATTATTAACGACCGAAGTCGAGAATTAAATTGTATGAATTTTGGGATCGTTATAGTTGGTATCAAATCCGTAGGTTATAAACCTTAGGTAGGAGTACCTTAGGCTATAACCTTAGAGAAGGAAGGTGAATATAATGAAAGCATAAGCTCAAATAGAGTTTGAACAATAAGAAGTAATGTAAGAAACGTATAAAGAAGGGATTAAAACTTGCATGAAATGATTCAAAGAAGAATCTCGCAAGAGTTATAAGGAATATGAATGTGGGGTTACCTAACTCCAATAATAAGGATGTAAGGTGATAATAAATAGACAATGTCTATAAGAAGAGAATGATAAAGAAGTTAAGAATAAGAGTTATAGTTAAGTATGGTACAGTTGTACTCTTTGGTAGTTGATGTATGGTATCTGGGCTAAACGATTCCTTCATAGAGCGGAGGTATATACGAACTAGCAACTCAGAACCTAGTTTGTTGGTTGTTTGTGGGAAATCACTCAGCGTACCATATTGAAACTATTAGAGACTAGATGTGTACCAAGTTTAGAAAATGGATACGTATGATGAAAATGTGGAACTCGATTGGAATGTTGAACAATGTAAATGAAGTTGGAAATTCTTAAAGCAGGAATTGTTATATAAACAAGAAGATTCAAAGAAGAATCTTGAAGAGATATGTAGATAAGAAATGGGAGTTTCCTAACTCCAAAAGCCAAGATAATGAATAATGTCATAAATGAAAGGAAAGAAAGGGGATCGTAAAACTAAACGATCACAAGTTAACAAAAGAATTTTAAGAGAGATGATTATAGAATAAGATCACGACGTGATCAGTTTAAGTTATAAAAGAAAGATGGTCTGTAATGTTTGAATAATTATAGCTTAATGCTATGAAGATGGAGTACTATGAAATAGTACGAGATAACTCACGAGGAGTTATAGATGATGTGATACGAGGAATTCGTATCGAGCGAAGAGCAAGTTAAGAGTAAGATAGAGTTAGGTGGGATTTCAATTGAGGACTCATGTGATGGTTGAGTTGTACAAATCTTTGTATGGGCGAGGGTTTTGTGCTTGCACTCAGTTTATCATATTGATAATCATTGGAATGTTGGTGTCACGCTATCAATGTATATGTGACGAAAAGGTGATTCTTTTCTCATGTGTATGTTTGATAGTTAGAAACTATTAAGATTAGACAGATATTATTAGGATTAGGCGCAGTTCTTAAAACTAATGCATATGGTAAGTTTGTGACTCATAATATGGTATGTTTTGAACCCCTCAGCGAATGGACGCCTATGGTCTGACTAGGATAAGTTCTTAAAACTCATATTATTGTGGCAAGTCCTGAACTTCCAATGTGCGGTAAGTTTGATGAACTGGGGTATAATTAAGTTATGAATGAAGAATTGAGGATTATGAGAATAGATAGAATTATTAAGCAATGGATCAGTATAGAAAGTGGAGACATAAATTTTTCCAAATCTTCTAGCTATGCTAGACTTCAAATTTTTGACATCAAGCTAAATTCGCACTATGTGCCTTTTTAAAATGAATTTTTACTCTCAACGCATGGTGACAAATGTGTATGTGTGGACTTCGGGACACTGATACATCATTACCTGTTGAGATATGATATCACTAAAACCTATTTTCAAAGATTTTTGAACTATTTAAAGAATAGTCTATGCTAATTGTTTCAGCTAGACGAAAATGATTTAAAAATATCAAAATGTATTTTATATCATTAATGCATCATGGAACCTGGTACAAAGATGATAAAAACGATGGAGTTATCAATGCAGAATTTCTTAGTGTTGGATGTGATTTAAGGATCGTCAGCCCACTATGGTATGATGTAGTATGACAAAGTCACAAAATGACGGAATCCTCAAACGGACTGTAAATACAGTACGTATCATGACGTCATAAAAAGATTTTTGAGATTTCAACTAAAACGACCCCAAAATTCATACAATTTAATTCTCGACTTCGGTCATTAATAATACATTCAACCTCTAATTTTACATCATTAAACGATAATACAACCATTGAAATTTGCGGAAAAATTAAAATTTTCTATTATAAACTATCCTCGTTCCCAAAACCTTCAACCTTTACATCTAAATATCTCAGAATCATTTTAATACTACAAGAGTTTACATCGCAAAACGATATAACAATACACATTTACCAAAACATTAGACATGGTTTACAAGAATAACAACTTAGCTAGGATATTAAATCTTCATATATCACTTTTGATCCATAACAATCAAGTAGCACATAGCGTTACCTTCAATTCTTGAATTTGCAAAAATGGTTATTTGCAAGAATGAGCTTGACAGCTCAGCAAAATCTAACAGTTTTCATGCATCACGTAGCACATAATAACATGTTCAACATACAAGAATAATCATAAACAAACATAGCATACATGTTGTAGTTCACATAACAACTATAAAGATTGAGTTCCTTACTCAATCAACATTCATAGTTCAATCATCATAGTCATAGATTGACTTTCACATTTCATACTTTTGACATATATAATACATCATACACTAAAATTTTAAAAGCGAGATCATCATCAAGTTCATATAACAAAAGGCGAAAGACTTGCCTTTACTTAGGCGTTTTACAACACACTAATACTTCAAGTCCTTGCACAACCTACATTGTATGTGAGATTGATAATAAATAAAATCAATACTCAATCTCATGGTCAAATTTATTCTAAGACCTTACTTTATCTTATTATTATTTATAATGTCTTTATAGACATCTAACTATTTTATATGCAACTCGGTTTTATTTTCATTTTCATCACCACATGCTAGATTATCACACTTGTAGTTTAATGTCATTATATCACACCATTTTATTATACCACTTTGGTTTCAAAAATGCATATTCAACACATTGTTTACAAGTTTAATTTTCCTTCAAAAATCAAAAATTGCCCTTTTCAATTCCTTTCCATTATTATTCTTGTATTATCATCTTTTCATACTCAGATGCACATAACATCCAATATTAGTCATTAGATAGACACTTTGTATACCAAAGTTTAGAAACACTTTATTACTCTTAGGCATTTTATATAAGCACGTTATGTGCACACATTAACTTATCTCAACTCTTGATCTTAAATGGTTAATTATGCATAGAATATGATAACACATATTTATACTCATTACATATGTCAAAACATATTTTTAATCATCAAAATATACCATCACCCAAAATCTTAATTCAAACAGAATTATAAAACTCATCTTCACAATTTCTTTAACAAAACGTTATTTTTGTTTTTAACATAACTCCTTCGTTACATGTCCGTTTCTGTTCCTTCTTATATAGAATTAACCCTTACTCAGTGTACTACAACCTCATCTAGGCCTTAAAATCAGACCCTTATCCATCTAAACCAGATTCTGTAATTCATCAACTAGTCTAGAAAATTTTATTTTCTGGACATCTTTACTAAACAATTTATGTCGGACATGATCCGGTCCATAAAGTGGCTCAATCTCGCGTGTCTGACTAGTAAACTTCCATATCTACAACTTTGCAGTTTAAAGTTTCTTCAAATTCAAAATACACGAATTTATATGAATTGTTCAAAGTCAGAAACCGTAACAGTTTTGATTTCTGGGCGTATTATTTTCCGTTCGAACCAGCCTTACTAAAATAGACATTGCAAGAAATATACAAAGAGTTTTCATGTGATTCCACTTTCAGAATATAGCTTACTTCCATATCTTCGATTTGATATAAGGCTCACTTTCTAACTCATTATACCCAAAGAGGTATTAATTTTACAAGATTTGTCCACAATTACTCAAAACCTACGAATTTTGTTCTTCAAATTTTCTTTCCATTTTATTTTCTTTCTTGAATCCTCTTGTTTGATTCTTGATAATCCAAGATTAAACCTATACAAACAAGATTAAGCATGATCTACTACCCTAGAACATAAATCTACCCAAAAAAAATCAAAGATTAAATAAGAGTTTAGAAGTTACCTTCTTCTAGCTTTTTCATCTTCTTCTAGCTCATCTCAATTCCTCTATTTCTCTCTATCTCTCTCAATTTCTCCTACATTATGAAGAACATAAAATATAATTAAAACAAGCAATTTAGATTATAACCTTAGTATTATGAATTTAAGAGAGAGATGGAGATAATGAGTATGGGGCTTATTTTGTCTTCTCAAAGCTTTCCTTTCTTCTTCTTTTTCTTCCTCTTCTTCTTCTCCTACAACTCTCTCTAACTCTCTTCTTCTTTCTTTGGTTTGTTTTTCTAAAACTAACGTACAAACTTGTAGTATATACATATAATATACAATACTAGTATTATATAATATATGTAACTCATAGTAATTATTATATATACTAATTACTAGTTAATACATTGGTTACACCAACTTGAACTTGAAAAGCCTAAGACCATGTTTGGCAAATACTCATTATTTTAATTAATCAATGGTTTAACATCAATCAATCTCATCAAATTGTCACATAATTATATTTACTTGTTAATTATAATTTTGTGTAACAATCATCACATAACTCATCTAATTTAATTATCTCAATTAAATTAGAACTATAACATAAAAATTATTATATTAATTAAATTAAATACTAAATATTCATTTAATTAATCTACTACACTTAATAACATTACTCTATAATCAAAACCAAATTTATTTATTTAACTCAATAAATAATTTAATTAAATATTTATATATATTAAAATTAATATATAACATTCTCTTCACATCAATTCACATATTCTACAATATAAGACATACACATATTCACACCCAAGATATCTCATAAATAATACTTTTATTTATAAAATTCTCATTTATAAATTCTAAAAATCTGGGATGTCACATCCTTCCCTCCTTATAAGGATTCCGTCCTCGGAATCACCGAAACCCTACCTTACTCAGGTTTTCCTCAAATCTATTCATTGAATAACTTCAACACATTACCTTAATATAGGCTTTATATTTTCTACTCCCACCATTCTTGATAATAAATTCTTATAAGTTTTATTTCATAACATTTACTTAGACTCAATTATATTTGAGTATTACATATTCTTTGACCCGTTCATTATCTTTCTTTAAGGATCATTATCATATACTATATGATCAAACTCGTGGGACATTACATTCACCCCATCTTCTAAGAATTTCGTCCTCGAAATTTTTGACTTACTAATTTTTCATTCATTCCCTTTATCAAAAATAGATTTTTATGTTACTATTGTTAGAGTTTATGTCCTAGAGGCCAATTATTTGATATAATTGCTTAACGTTTTGATATTATATTTGATTGAATAAATATATGATTTTATTATGGTTTTATTTATCATGTAATATAATTGTTAACATAATAAAATTCCTTAGAATAGTGATACAAATTATATAGTTTCAAGTATGTGACTTGAACATGAGATTATATATTACCATTAGTATCCGTGTTCTTAAATGTCCCTACTGATCGAGTATCATTGTTGATGGGACAACAATGATGCATTGAGACTAGTATGTGGATCGATGATGACCAAATCTCATTGGTCATAAATATATGAGATATTAAGTCAATGCATAGGTACATGTTAGAGAACGATGTAATCGATGCACCCACCATGAGAATTCTATATGGAGCATTATGCGAAGTGTCATTAGCAATTCTCATAGTGACAATGATGTAATGGTCCTCCGACCAAAATCGCTATATTACTACACGAGAATTTATGTACTTTGATATCATCAAATGTCACCTTTAATAGGGTGGACTATAAAGGTGATTATTGGGTTCATCATTAATCGTGTGAGAAATATGAGTGATCTAGATGGAATTTAACCATCCTATATATTATGGGTGATATCCATAGGCCTCTTGATTGAGTAGGACTATGAAATGCATGGCCATGCTCAAATAGTGATTTGTTTCATATAGTCTACTCATTGATCAAGAAAACTCGATTAAATTATGAAGAGTATGACACATTCCATGACTCGAGTTTAATCTAGGATATTAAGGTTAAAAGGATTAAATTACATTGAAACATTGGTCACAAAAAGGTTGCATCGAATCATCGATCTTATTATTACTTGGGTAGCAAAGTGATGCATTACTAGATGCCAGCTCATTTATTTATAATTTTATAATATGATTTTAAAATTATTGCCAACGTAATAATAACCTATAGGTCACACACATAGAACGTTATTTAAAAGGGAATTAATTTAAATTTTAAGGATTTAAATATATTAATATGATTAATAGTATTTAAATCACGCAATTTAAATTAAAAGAATAATTTAGATATATGTATATTAATTAAGTAAGACTTAATTAATATATATATATATATATAAATTCGGATTTTATAAAATTAGGTTTTGATTTGATTAATTCCTTTTAACTACTATATATATGATATATAGCAGCTACTTAGGGTAAGATATCATAATTTAAAAACCCTAGCCGCTCTTAGAGAGAGACTAGAGAGAAAACAGTTTCAAAAATCCATTCCTTTTGGTGGCTAGTACCGCAAGTCCTTCTTATTGCAGAATCGTTCGACGGTTCGTAAGGCGTTAGATGTGAATACCGTAGAGGCTAAATCGGTTTGTATGCTGCGTTGGAGATTCGAGGCGCAATGGGTTTCAGATTCTCGCTTTTTGTTTATATCTCGTATAATCTCTAAACCTCTCAATTAATTGATTTTCGCATGGATCCTGCTTTTGGGTTTTGAAATTGCTTTAAAATTTTAATTTCATTTATGCGTTCTTCGCGTCAAGCCCAACAACTATCTATTTATTCATTAGGTTCTGCAACCCAATTCTTTATCTAAAGATCTTTCTAAGACCATCATATTCCTCACCTCATCCTCTTCTAAGAGTTTCACATTTCTCTTCTTTCTGGAAATTATTATGTTTTGCTTAATGTTTCTCATCCTTTCCACTTTCACCTTTTAGAATAATAAGAATCTTTCACAATTGCTTAATAATTGGGAAGCGATATGAATAACAGGAATTCAAAAGATTCCAAATCATGCTGAGGGGTCACAAGACCGTGAACTCTATTCTTGGTTTACTAGTGCTTCAACTCAATCCTTCACATCGCAAAACCGTGAGTGTTTATCAATCACAAAGACTGAAAACACCCTCCTCACATACACTAGGTGGCCAACCTATTGTACCACTACGTTGGGCCGCAAAATTCATACCATTTAATTCTAGACATAAGGTGATTCTTTTCTCATGTGTATATTTGATAGTTAAAAACTATTAAGATTAGACATATATTATTAAGATTAGGCGCAGTTCTTAAAACTAATGCATATGGTAAGTTTGTGAATCATAATATGGTATGTTTTGAACCCCTCAGTGAATGGACGCCTATGGTCTGACTAGGATAAGTTCTTAAACTCATATTATTGTGGCAAGTCCTGAACTTCCAATGTGCGGTAAGTTTGATGAACTGGGGTATAATTAAGTTATGAATGAAGAATTGAGGATTATGGGAATAGATAGAATTATTAAGCAATGGATAGGTATAGAAAGTGAGACATAAATTTTTCCAAATCATCTAGCTATGCTAGACTTCAAATTTTTGACATCAAGCTAAATTCTTTACTCTCAACGCATGGTGACAAATGTGTATGTGTAGACTTCGGGACACTGACACATCGTTACTTATTGAGATATGATATCACTAAAACCTATTTTCAAAGATTTTTGAACTATTTAAAGAATAGTCTATGCTAATTATTTCGGCTAGACGAAAATGATTTGAAAATATCAAAATGTATTTTATATC
Organism: Panax ginseng; assembly: GCA_020205605.1. NCBI lineage: Eukaryota > Viridiplantae > Streptophyta > Magnoliopsida > Apiales > Araliaceae > Panax > Panax ginseng. The sequence goes on from CM035143.1 coordinate 104,422,251, forward strand.
ATTAATGCATCATGGAACTTGGTGCAAAGATGATAAAAATGATGGAGTTATCAATGCAGAATTTCTTAGTGTTGGATGTGATCTAAGGATCGTTAGCCCACTATGGTATGATGTAGTATGACAAAATCACAAAATGACGGAATCCTCAAACGGACTGTAAATACAGTGCGGTATCATGACGTCATAAAAAGATTTTTGAGATTTCTTTAAGATATGAGAATATATATATATATATATATATATATACGTGTATATGTATATTTCGATTGATGTCCAAATTATTGTAGAAGTCTATGCTATTTGATTCAGCTAGATGAATATTGAAAGATGTTCATGAAATTCAACCGTTACTTGAGAAGTTATGCCAAACCAAATTGTTTTGGTACGGATTTAGATGTTGAAAAGCTGAGGTGAACAACCTTGTAAAAGGGGACATGTATCAGAGACAATGGTTCTGAAAGTAACGCATATAGTCGTTACGAAGTTAAGATGTAATACGTTGTGCACGACGTAGGGGTACGATAGGCTGATCACCTAGAGTACTTGCAGAGAGTGTTTTCAGTCTGTGTGATTGCTAAACATTCTGTTAAAGATGGTTTACAGTGATGATGCACTATTAAACCTAGAGAAGAGTTCAAGGTCTTATGACCCCTCAGCATGATTTGGAATCTTTTGAATTCCTGTTATTCATATCGCTTCCTAATTATTGAGCAATTGTGGAAGATTCTTGCTATTCTAAAAGGTGAATGTGGTAAGGATGATATTCCTTAGAAAGAAGTGAGTAGTAGAATGCGGCACTGAATGATGAATATATTGAACAAGTGAGAACAGAATTTTTTTTAAATGAGAAGGAGATGAGTTATCAAAGAATAATATAAAAACTTTTAATAGAAAAGTTTAATAATTGTAGAAAGATCTTTGGGAAAAGAAGTGGTTTTAGAACCCAATGAATGAATAAAGTATTAACATAAAATCTATTTTTATAGATTGAATGAATGAAGATTAATAAATAAAAATTTCGAGGACGAAATTCTTAGAAGAATGGGTGAATGTAATATCCCGAGTGTTTATGATAACGATCCTTAGAAAAGGAAATGAATGGGTTAAAGAATATATAATACTCAAAATATAATTGAGTTCAAGTGAATGTTATGAAATAAAACTTATAAGAATTTATTATCAAGAATGGTGAGAGTAGAAAATATAAATTCTATATTAAGGTAATGTGTTGAAGTTATTCAATGAATAGATTTGAGGAAAACTTGAGTAAGGTAGGGTTTCGGTGATTCCGAGGACGGAATCCTTATAAAGAGGGAAGGATGTGACATCCCAGATTTTTAGAATTTATAAACAAGAATTTTATAAATAAAAGTATTATTTATGAGATATGTTGGGTGTGAGTATGCGTATGTCTTATATTTTAGAATATGTGAATTGATGTGAAGAGAATGTTATATATTAATTTTAATATATATAAATATTTAATTGAATTATTTATTGAGTTACATAAATAAATTTGGTTTTGATTATAGAGTAATGTAATTAAGTGTAGTAGATTAATTAAATGAATATTTAGTATTTAATTTAATTAATATAATAATTTTATATTATAGTTCTAATTTAATTGAGATAATTAAATTAGATGAGTTATGTGATGATTGTTACACCTAAATTATAATTAACAAGTAAATATAATTATGTGATAATTTGATGAGATTGATTGATGTTAAACCATTGATTAATTAAAATAATGAGTATTTGCCAAACATGATCTTAGGCTTTTCAAGTTCAAGTTGGTGTAACCTATGTATTAACTAGTAATTAGTATATATAATAATTACAAGGAGTTACATATATTATATATTACTAGTATTGTATATTATATGTATATACTAAAAGTTAGTACGTTAGTTTTAGAAAATAAACCAAAGAAAGAAGAATAGAGTTAGAGAGAGTTGTAGGAGAAGAAGAAGAGGAAGAAAAAGAAGAAGGGAAAACTTTGAGAAGACAAAACAAGCCCCATCATCATTATCTCCATCTCTCTCTTAAATTCATACTAATAAGGTTATAATTTAAATTCCTTGTTTTAATTATATATTTATGTTCTTCATAATGTAGGAGAAATTGAGAGAGATAGAGAGAAATAGAGGAATTGAGATGAGCTAGAAGAAGAAGAAGAAGAAAAAGCTAGAAGAAGGTAACTTCTAAACTCTTATTTAATCTTTGATTTTTTGGGTAGATTTATGTTCTAGGGTAGTAGATCATGCTGAATCTTATTTGTATAGGTTTAATCTTGGATTATCAAGAATCAAATAAGAGGATTCAAGAAAGAAAATGAAATGGAAAGAGAATTTGAAGAACAAAATTCGTAGGTTTGGAGTAATTGTGGACAATTCTTGTAAAATGCATACCTCTTTGGGTATAATGAGTTAGAAAGTGAGACTTATATCAAATCGAAGATATGGAAGTAAGCTATATTTTGAAAGTGGAATCACATGAAAACTCTTTGTAGATTTCTTGCAATGTCTGTTTTAGTAAGGCTGGTCCGAAGAAAAAATAATTTGCCTATAAAATAAAAACTGTTACGGTTTCTGACTTTGAACAATTCATATAAATTCGTGTGTTTTGAATTTAAAGAAACTTTAAACTGAAAAGTTGTAGATATGGAAGTATACTAGCCAGAATCGCGCGATTGAGCCATTTTATGGACCGGATCATGTCTGAAAGAAATTGTTTAGTAAGGATGTCCAGAAAATGAAATTTTCTAGACTAGTTGATGAATTACAGAATCTGGTTTAGATGGATAAGGGTCTGACTTTAAGGACTAGATGAGGTTGTAGTACATTGAGTAAGGGTTAATTCTATATAAGAAGGAACAAAAACGGACATGTAACGAAGGAGTTATGTTAAAAACAAAAACAACGTTTTGTTAAAGAAATTGTGAAGATGAGTTTTATAATTCTGTTTGAATTAAGATTTTGGGTGATGGTATATTTTGATGATTAAAAATATGTTTTGACATATGTAATGAGTATAGATATGTGTTATCATATTGTATGCATAATTAACCATTTAAGATCAAGAGTTGAGATAAGTTAATGTGTGCACATAACGTGCTCGATAAAATGCCTAAGAGTAATAGTGTTTCTAAATTTTGGTATACAAAGTGTCTATCTAATGACTAATATTGGATGTTATGTGTATCTGAGTATGAAAAAATGATAATAAAAGAATAATAATGGAAAGAACTTGGAAAGGGCGATTTTTGATTTTTGAAGGAAAATTAAACTTGTAAACAATGTGTTGAATATGCATTTTTGAAACCAAAGTGGTATAATAAAATGGTGTGATATACGCATATTAAACTACAAGTACGATAGTCTAGCATGTGTGGTGATGAAAATGAAAATAAAATCGAGTTACATATAAAATAGTTAGATGTCTATAAAGACATTATAAAGGATAATAAGATAAAGTAAGGTCTTAGAATAAATTTGACCATGAGATTGAGTATTGATTTTATTTATTATCAATCTCACATACAGTGTAGGTTGTGCAAGGACGCGAAGTATTAGTGTGTTGGTAAAACGCCGGTAAAGGCAAGTCTTTCAGTTCCTTTTTGTTATATGAACTTGATGATGATCTGCTTTAAAATTTTAGTGTATGATGTATTATATATGTCAAAAGTATGAAATGTGAAAGTTAATCTATGACTATGATGATTGAACTATGAATGTTGATTGAGTAAGGAACTCAATCTTTATAGTTGTTATGTGAACTACAACATGTATGCTATGTTTGTTTATGATTATTCTTGTATGTTGAGTATGTTATTATGTGCTACGTGATGCATGAAAACTGTTAGATTTTGCTGATCTGTCGAGCTCATTCTTGCAAATAACCGTTTTTGCAGATTCAAGAATTAAAGGTAACGCTATGTGCTACTTGATTGTTATGGATCAAAAGTGATATATGAAGATTTAATATCCTAGCTAAGTTGTTATTCTTGTAAACCATGTCTAATGTTTCGAATAATGTATTAATGTTGAATTGTAATATTGTTTTGTGAATGTAAACTATTGTAGTATTAAAATCATTCTGAGATATTTAGATGTAAAGGTTGAAGGTTTTGGGAATGAGGATATTTTGTAATAGAAAATTTTAATTATTCCGCAAATTTCAATGGTTGTATTATCGTTTAATGATTTAAAATTAGAGGTTGAATGTATTATTAACGACCGAAGTCGAGAATTAAATTGTATGAATTTTGGGGTCGTTACAATTCCAATCTCATCATTGGCTAAAACAAACTTTACCCATCTAACAGTTGGAATCATGCAAGTACGAACTAAATGCAATATAAAAACAGTAAACTAACTAATATTTTAGAGATTTTTCAAATTTTCAGTTTTTTAGAAGTATGACTCATAAGAACATAAACAAAAATTTAATCTACTAATTTAAAATAAAGATGCCACTACATGAATACATACATAAACCATTGCATGAAACTAAATGCAAACTAACATATACAACATATGACATATTTACAAGACTAAAACTAAAACATTAAACAAATAACTAAAACTCCCCTAAACTTAACACACACAATGTCCTCATTGTGAAAATTTTGCATTAAAATAAAAGAGGACTTTCCTGTAGCATGCTAAGCATGTGGTGGTGGTGGTGGCTATGGATATGGGATTGCAAACTCCTCCACATCAGAGTCAGAAGGTGGGTACTGTGGCAACGACTGTGGATCTGGCAACTAGAATTGGTCTACAGTGGCTGGATTCAGTCTTTGCAATGCCTTAGTCAATAAAACATGGTAACTATTCATCGTGTTGAACATGTGATCCTGCCTCGCTGCAATTCTCTTCATTTTTCTACTCTGCTTCTTTATCCCTCATATCCATATGCCTATGCAAACTACGGAATTGGGTACTAAACATATACTTGGTAGACCTACTACCCCTCACATTCTCCTCCTTACCAGACACCATCATCAACTTTGAACTCATCAACCTCTGAGGTATCCCCTCCTCCTCCTCAAAAGCATCAGGAAATACAAAACCTAAACCTCGAGGATGCGATTCACCTCCAGCCCAAATTGAATACCTTGCAATCATTCTGGAATCAAGAAGTTGGAAAGGCTGTTACACGGGCTCAATCCCCTGACCATCTAACCCCGGACTATCTACACAACCCACAGATAAGTGAAGGGTGTGGCATTCCTCCTGAGAATGGCCCACACAAGCATCGCCAGATTGAGAAGTTGATGAAGGAACCGATATCTATGTCTAAATCCTTCACTATAGCATACAGAAGGAGCACCTTTTCCTTAGTAACTTCACTGGTATGCGTCGAAAGAAATAGCTTCACGCACAAGAACGCATACCAGATCTTTCCATATAAGCTCAGGTTCTTACTCATAAACAAGGTGCCACCATTATTCTCATTCGCCCATACAGTGCCAGGTTTTGAAATTTCTGTGAGGATCTGATCATAATTAGGATTATTGTCACGAAGTTGAACATATTGATACACTGTAGGGGCTCGCACGTTATAGAACTCATTTATTGCTTCTACACTGAACGTCACTTTCTTGTCCCGTACAAATGCCACATACGGTGCTTTATCTTCAACATTTGCATATAACTCTTTTACTATAGTCACCACCGCAGGTTTTGGCTCATCAATGAATACTTCTCAACCCTGTTCATGAATCTGTCTTTGTATTTGGCCACCGAACTCAATCCCCTTTTCGGTGTCAGTGCATTGGGCATGAAATAGTCGTACTTGTCAGCCGCGCTTGCACTTATAAATTTTCTCTTGTTGAAGCTGCATGTTGGTGGCGATGAACCCTCACCACGTTTGCGCTTAACAAGAGTTTTAGTTGTAAGACCCCATCTTTTTAAATAAATAAAATCAAATTCCCTCTATTTATTATTATAGTAAAGTGTTAATTTGATATAATACTTTGGTTACGGGTGAAATGTGCAAATTTTGCAAAATAAGCAAGTGGTTATAAAATATTCATTGTGTCAGGGAATATTCGTTTTGTTGTGGAATATTCTTTCTGTCGGGGAATATTCGTACGACGGCACAGCCATTTGTGGGCCCTATAACGGAAAACAGTCGGATGAAGAAAATGACAAGTTTGAGTTTTTATAAATAACGGCGTAGTTATTACCGTTAACACTGTTGGAATATCCGGTGGTTAAAATACGATGAATACGCTGGTGGCACAAAGAGAGCTGCGGTATTACGATGTATTTTGAATTATTGATTCTTACGTAAGAAGGCACTACTCAATAATTGTTACAGTAATTACTGTTCAATATTTTATTTTATTGATTCAATAATTGATGCGTTGATATTTTATATTATTGTTGTTCAATAATTGTGACTGCACAGTATCTCCATTATCAGATCAATAATTCATATTATTTGAATAATATTATTAGATAGCATTATTGGCAATGTCTAAGAAAGTTCTGTCTAGGAAAGGGGTTTGGTCACCTAATTGCTCGCCAATAAGGAGAAATCCTTATCGGAAAGCTCCTCTTTCCTGAGAACGACCTGGTTGTCATAATTGTGATTCTGTAATATTATTTGTGAATAATTAGTTATTGATTTATATGATAAGGAAATATTTATTTTATGTGGATATAAATGATGGATATATTTATTTTATGTGGATATAAGTGAAGGAATAAATGCTGAGGTGTTTTATCAGTATTTTGTCGGAATAGAGGTGTTGAAAATCATCCGTATGTGGATTTCGGGTATTTTCGGATTGGAATTTGAAAAAACTTTCTTCTACAAAGTTGTAGAGAATTAAATTTCCTATGAAAAGCACATGAGATTCGAATTTTTCTAATAAAGGGGCTATTTATTATGAATTATTAAAGTTTCAGAGATTTAATGTTTTTATTAAAATTAAGGGTGGGACCCACTTTTGATCTTTAAAACATGTGGGATGCTAAAAAAATTTCAGAATTGCCATGCTGGCTTAATCAACAAAGGATTCGTAGAATTGATTTTAGAAATAATATTATTTTATTATTTTAGTCTCCTTTGGCGTTCTAGCATTTTTCTATAAATAGGCGCTTAAGTTAGAATTGAAAATCACACTAGAAACATAAGTTTTCTCTCTCTATATTGTCGACCGTATTTTTGTGAGTATTTAGATACTTTGAGAGTTGTTATTCAAGTTGAAGTTTCTTCTCTTTACATCCGATATTCCGATCAGAAATACTGTTATTTTGAGGTAAGGGATGTTATTTTCTTCTTAATGATGTTATTCTTTCAATATCATTATACTGAAATATTGGTATGGATTTTATTGTGAAATTTCTACCTTTTTGTGTCAGAGTTACTATTCACGTATACGACACTATTCACAGAAAAAATGAAATTTTCTTTTCTTTGTCCAACTTGTCTATTATTGTTACTATCTTTGATTGTATCCATGTTTTGATCTTTATTTTTGAATTCTGCTTCATATTTGGTTATTATGGAGTATTATTGAATTTGGATAAACTGTAATACGAATCCCTAATATTTGTTCTTTTATCTCACTGGATTCGTTTTCTTTAAGATATTTTTCATCATCCTCAGTCCTAAATGATGATACAAATGAATATCTTTGGCCTGTAGTGCAAAGATGAATGATTAACTGATGAATATCTTTGGCCCGTAGTGCAAAGATGAACAGGTGTTGAGATGAACATGACCAATTGGTGATACAAAATGAATATCTTTGGCTCAGAGTGCAAAGATGAATATTTGATTCAAGATGTATATTGATTGATGTTACATGAATAAAATATTGATGATGGACTTTTAAATCTTAGAAGATAGTAGAATTCATTCTCTACTTGACTCTTCTAATGGATTGTTGTTTCACCGCAGCTTGATTGATCTAAAACTTGTTGTCTCATTATATTTTATTAGATTTTTCCTGTTGAAGACTAATGATAATTTGTTGTATATTATCTTAGTCATAATATTCTTCTTCGGGCTAGTTGAGCTCACCTTTTTCTTTTGTTCCATTGTTCTTCTCGGAGGAGAGAATTTAGCGAGAACTAAATGGGGTATGGAGTGATGATTCAAGATAGTTGTTTTAGTAGTCCTCACTATTTTTTAAAATAGTGTATCAATAATTGTAATGAGGACTCCTTTTGAGTTTGTATACTGTCTATTAGACAATATTTGTATTCAAACTCACAGTATACGTGTTGTCGTATTTTTCACGACAATTGTATTACTGAAGTTGTATTTGTTTCTGTACCATGTATTTGGCGACTCAGAATGGGTGATGTATACCTATTTTGGGGGCATCACAGTTGGTATCAAAGTTTAGGGATATGATCCATAGCTGAGATGTGAGACAAGAACTAGGAAGGGAGAGATGGGGAATTCCTTCGCTAGTATGACCTGACTAAGTTTATTTGTTATTTGGTTAGTCAGTCGAAGCATATGGTTAATATGTGATATGTTAATTTTTTAAATAACTCTTGTTTTATGGAAGTATTTAAGAATGGCAGCGAGAAATATTAACAATGGAGTGAATGAGACAGTGGAGACACCTTTAATCACCACCCAGGGGAACGTGCAACAGGAAGGCAATATTCCTCCTGTAAACAACACTACCGAACAAATGATGAATGATGGGATGTTTAGAAGCTTTTTGCAGTTCATGCAAAATCTGACAAGGGAGACTTGTGCACAAAATACGGGTGGAAATGATAGCAATACGCGGCTTGTCACAGCCAAACAGTTCAAGGAGTTGGGACTGTAACAACCCGATATTTTCTATATAAATAAATTAGAAATTTTGCGTATAATTTTTCTTTTTATTATTTTAAATATGGGGAATATGTGCCAAGATAATGTGTATATGTATTTATGTGATAAATAAAAATATGAATAGTTACAAGTAATTTTATTTTAGAATTATTGATCATTATAAATTATATTCTTCTCATAATTAATTTTATAGTAGATGTTTTATTAATTATTTTCATGAAAATATAATCATATATTATTTATATAATATATGAAATGATTTTTAGAATTATTATAATAATTATTTTAGTATATGAATTTTGTTCTTGATTATTAAGTTAATTATTTTAACTTAATTAATAATGTTAAGTATGACAAGTAAATCGAGCATGGAATCCAAACCCTAATTTTTGGATTTTGATCAAGGCATGACAATAATAATATAATAATAATAATATTTTAATTTTTCAGTGCTATAAATATGTACTGTATATGTGGACCGATAAGGGTTGGTCAATTATGGTGTTATATAACAAACCCTTGTATTACTGTGTGAAACCCTAATTGCAAATTTTAGAAACTAATTTTATTTTATTTTAAACCCTAAATGAAAGCTTCATACCCTAATTATATATTAGGTGAGATAATTAAATAACCTAAAGGTTATGGTAATAAGGAAGGGTTAGTATTTAATATGTATACTAACTTAAGTGGATAATCTTGTTATTTCAAGTGACTAATAATTTTAAACATATTTCTAGTAAACCTAATTAGGTTATGAGCTAAAGTCACATGTATAAGTAATTAAATTTCATAAGATTGGGAATGGAAACCTTAAATAAACAATTTGGGTAGCATATATTAAAATGGTTAGACTATGTACTTTACATGGCCCAAAACAATTAAAGGAGATGCCCAAAAGAAATAAAATGCAAACCAATACTTAGCCACTTTATTAAGGGTATTTTAGACTTTTGATTAATCAAATTTGTACGTTAAAAATAAAAGCAAAATGGAGGAGATAATGGGGGCAAGGGGACCGTCCATATTAGGCCTTTTAAGGAAACAAAGTTAAGCTAATCAAGTTCCTTAATTAGTAACTCTTACATCAAGTACAAGTGTGTCCCTCTCCCATTGGTAGAAAATCTACTTAGCACCCTTAATCACATGATTATGCTTAATTGGAAGAGATAAGGTAAAGCCTTTTATCCAAGGGACAATAAAAGTATGGGGGATATTAGTTAATCACCCAATTCATTTTCTAGATCATTTGCCTTTCTCTTATTCTCCTTCTTCTTGTTTTCTCCCAAGCTAGCAAACTTCAAAGAGAGAAAAGAGAGAGAGGGTTCAGTTTTTCTAGTAAGGAAGAGGAGTTATTGTTCATGCATCCTAGATTCATAACCTACTTTGGAAGAGTAAGAAGGATAACAAAAAAAACTAGGTGAGGTTCTCTTCCATTCTTTTTCTTATTCTCCTTCTATTTTCGGTTTTTACCTCAACATGTATGGGGTTATGGTCTAATGCTCAAAGTACCCTAGTTCTACATGTCTCATATGTAGGACTAAGTATCTTGTGTATTAGACTATAGATTTAGAGGAAGGAAATGAGCATATGTTCTCCAAGGGGTAAAACTCTTGTTTTTCTTCCACTAAATCTTGTGTAACTCAAGTTTTACAACTCGAATTTGTGATCCTTCGAAGGTGGGGGTGCTAGATACATGAGTTATCTAGTAAACCCAAGTGATAGAACACAAATCTAGCAAATATTGAAGCCATGGGGCTGTTTTCCCTAAAACAGTCCACATAGAGTATTAAGGTTTTAAAACCCTAAAAAGCTACTATTCCCATTTTTCTTAGGACTGTTTCAGATAGTTGCAAGTATTTTAAAAATCTGGGAAAAATCACAGAGATACCTTGAGAAGTTAGTTACGTGTAGAAAAAAGAATGGACACGTTTCGAGTTATAGGTCGTGTGTAATGGCTATTTCCGTAAAGGATTCCTAAATATTAACACCTGAATATCTCACAGTGTATACATAGGAAAAATCCGATATTTTTACAGTAGGTTCATATATGTTATGAGAGTATACCCTGAAAATTTTAGATTTTTCTGAACAAAACGATTTATGAAAAATAAATCAAGATCTGAGTGTTTTGGGCACTTTAAAATTAGTAAATTATTTTCTAAAAATCCAGAAAAATTTGGGGATCATTGTTGGGTCATATACTGTTCAAATCCAGAAATGAAAAATTTTAGAATCAGTTTGCTATTTTTCCTAAAAATGATGAAGTTATGAATAAAAGGAAATAAAAAGTTAAATGATGTCTTAAATAAGAAAAATGTGATTTTAATGCTTGAATACTCCTAACATATAATATTATGACTACTTTAGGGCATTTTGGTAATTTATAATAAGAAATATTATTTATGACCTTTTATGGATATTAAATAAGTGATTTTGTAAAGGGTGAACAATTAGAATAAATTGTTTATTGATCAAATAAATTATTAAAATGTTATTATTAGAATATGATATTGTTAAGTAAATAAAAATATTAAGATTAAAGCTTCATTAAAATATTATTAAATAATTAATCTTAAATTAAAATATTATTAAAAGATTAATAATATTAAATTAAAGTATTATTGGATTATTAAAATATTAGTAACTAAATAATAATATTCGAGATTAAATAAAATGTTATTAAAATGTAATAACATTAGTAAGGGAATAAAATATTATTAAATGATTAATAATATCAAGAAATGAATAAAATATTAATACTATTGGTAAATGAATAAAAATATTATTAATAGTTAATAATAATTAAATGTTAATAGAATTATTTGATATTTGAATCATTTAATAATGATTTCGTGTGTTTGAAAATTTGTGATAAATTAATAAATGTTTATTGAGTCATTTAAAATAATATGATTGATATTTACAGATATTGAGTTACGTAATAGAGTCTTAGACTCGATAATTACCGATAAAGTCGCTTTCGCACAATCAGATATATTTCGTAAATTGATCCGGACTTAGATATTTTGATCAGTATTAATGTTTGTTTCGATGCAATGATCGTTGAACATGTGTGATAATGTGATTAGGTTATGTCTTTATCGCTAAAATGCGATATTTATATGTTATAGTATTTTGTTCTAATCGAACGAATGATCTGATTAATGATAGGTCGTGATATAAAAGATAAAACTAAGTTGCGTATTGTAAGCAGCGCATCAGGCAAGTATCCTACCTTTGCATTTTCTTTATGCAATGGACATGAGTAAGAATGTTTCAGAATTATATTATTACTGTACAAATTATTAACCCTATATTATATATGCTCATTGATTATCAACATGTTAGTATATGATAATTCAAATATATATTCTGTTCGATAATTTCTATAAATGGTTATACAAGTGTCCCCACTTGGATAATCATTGCATTTAACCACATATTGATACACCTTTGTTAATTACCCATATATATATGTTGAATTATAGATTATTGTTGAATAAGATAAAAACTTATTATTATCCAACCGAATTGCTTTGGTTTGGAACCCCGATACAGTATGAACATCCCTTACACGGAAAAACTTTTATGCACCTAAGGTGGAATGAGTGAACGATAACATCGTTCTTGCATGTAGTATTGATCAATACAGGTACAATCGGGTGATCACCCCTGCGTCTGTAAGTTATGACAGTTTACATGATGAAGTTCTGCTTAACCTTTTCAAAATGAAAACAATGTTCATAGTATGTCCCTTAACCCTATTTATAGTCGATGACGTAGTTTCAAAAATTTGAAAGAGGGTTGTTATGTTATTATTATCGCCTGATTACTTCACAACTATTGATTTATTGTAGAAGGGTAGTATAAAGAAAATATTTAAATTCTTTCACTTATATATATATATATAATTGTTATTACTTCTTTGGGCACTCAAATGCTCATCCTTGCTTAATTTAAATGTTTTCAAATAAGTGTGAACAACTCAAGGCTCTGGTAAGAACAAGGGAAAAGGGAAAGGTTGTTGAATGATTTCAATGTTATCTTATGTAATAGTTTAATATTATTAAGACAATATTATATATTTATTATCATGTATTGTAAGGAATGATTAAAGGTTACGATTTGGGAGCTAGACTCGATAATTTATAAATTAAGTTTAATATTTACATTATTGTTATTATTATTAGTATTATTCTCGCTTTCATAGAAATGGTATCGTGAAGCACCTTTGAATTGTGTTTCAAGTACACGGATTTAGGGCTTTACAGGACCACGAAATTTAAGGGGAAAGCCGGATCCATTAAGGCGTAAATGTGGGTCAAGCAAATTACCAAGATATTAGATGTCTTGGGATGCACGGAGGAATGAAGGTTCCTTTCGCCACTTTTTTATGTTCCGTGGTGAGGCGGGACTCATCGGTGGAAGTCTCAGGAAGCGCACTCTACCGCCGCACTCAACATGTCTTGGAAAACATTTCAGAAACTATTTAATGACAAGTACTTTCCTGAAAGTATTCGTCATATGAAGGAGGTAGAGTTTATCAGACTAGAACAAAATAACATGACGGTGTCCCATTACGAGGAGAAGTTCGTAGAGTTATCTAGGTTTGCACCTCATTTGGTAGAGAATGAGGAACGAATGATGAGGATGTTTCTGAGAGGTCTAAAACCCGAGATTCGATAATATCTTATCTCTCATAAATTTTCTTTATATTCAGATGTTATAAATAAGGCTCAATTATTAGAGTGAGATAATGAGTATGTTCAACCAAGGGACCACAACCAGGGTCATACCGGTGGCGGCAGTCATCGAGCAATGAAAACCAGCAGGGAGGAAAACATTCGAACAAAAACGGTAACCACTCTGGTGGTAATCGTGGTCGTAAAAATAGAAGAAGCGAGTCGGGAGGAGATCTCAAGAAGAGAAGGTACAACAATAACAACGTCAAGACGTCAGCACAAATATCAACTATTTCTAGGGGAAGAGAACGAGCATCGGTCATTTGTTACAAATGCGGGAAAGAGGGATACATCAGCCCAAACTGCCCACAACAATCTAAGGTGTGTTATAACTGTGGAAAGGAAGGTCATATAGCTAGAGATTGTCTAGTTGTGAAACCAAGTTCAACGGGGATGGTGACTCCAAAGGCTGTCTCAGAAAAGTCAAAGCCTCGGTGGTTCCGGAAGGCGCTTTGTCGTGGATCGCCAAAACGCAATGAACCCAAACGAGGTGATCACGGGTAAGCTAATCATAAACTCTTGCGAAGTTTATACCTTATTAGATACCGGTTCTACCCATTCTTTTATCTCTCCTGCTTGTGCTCAACGTTTGAACTTGACTCCGGAGAAATTAGACCTTGACTTATTTGTTGAGACTCCATTAAGAGAAACTTTCATTACAACTACTGTTTATAAATCTTGCTTGATTCAAGTTAGTACCATCACATTACCTGCCGATCTTATTTCGTTGAAAATTATTGCATTTGATGTGATTTTAGGGATTGATTGGTTAACCACGCATCATGCTAAAATTGATTATTTTCGTAAGGTTGTTCATTTTTATATTCCTAACCAACCTATTATGCGAATTCAAACGACCAAACCATTAAAGTCAATCACTATCATATCAAGCCATAAAGCTATTCGTTTATTGAAAAACGGATGTCAAGATTTCTTAGCCCATGTCAAGGACTTGAACAAAAACACGTCAGATTTGAATAATATTTCTGTTGTTAGTGAATTTCCTGACGTATTTCCTAAAGAACTTCCCGGTCTACCCCCAGAATGTGAAGTTGAATTCTTTATTGACCTTGAACCTGGTACAAAGCCCATTTCTAAAACCCCATATCGAATAGCTCCTATTGAACTTTAGGAGTTAAAGGTCCAACTACAGGAGTTGTTGGACATCAGTTTCATTCGTCCTAGTACATCTCATTGGGGTGCTCTTGTGTTATTTTTAAAGAAGAAAGATGGGAGTATGCGACTTTATATTGACTACCGAGAATTGAACCATGTCACTATCAAGAATAGGTATCCGCTACTTCGCATTGATGACTTGTTCGACCAGTTGTAAGGAGCATAATTCTTTTCAAAGATCGATCTTCGTTCTGGATATCATCAGCTGAAGATTAAAATTGAGGATATTCCAAAGACTGCCTTCAGAACTCGGTACGGGCATTATGAATTCTTAGTCATGTCTTTTGGATTGACTAATGCTCCTGCTTTTTTCATGGATATGATGAACCGAGTATTCAAAGAATATTTAGATCAGTTCTTTGTTGTCTTTATTGATGATCCTCATCTATTCCAAAATCCGTGAATATCATGAGCGCCATTTGAAGCTGGTACTGCAAAGGCATCGTGATAACAAGTTATATGCCAAGTTAAAGAAATGCGAGTTCTGGCTTGAGGAAGTAGCATTCCTTGGGCACGTGGTGTCAAAACATGGAGTATCTATCGACCCGGCGAAGATTGAAGCCATACAAAGTTGGGAGAAACCGAAGTACGTAGATTTCTAGGCTTAGCTGGTTATTATCGGAGATTCGTGGAAGAATTTTCTCGAATCGCTACTTCGTTAACTCAGCTGACTCGTAAAGATAAAAAATTCGGTTGGAGCGAGGATTGTGAGAAAAGTTTTCAAGAACTCAAGAGAAGACTCATTTTGGGACCTGTTCTGACAATACCATCTAGTTCGGAGGGATTTGTTATCTACAGCGATGCTTCACGCAAAGGGTTAGGATGTGTTCTCATGCAACATGGGAAAGTCATAGCCTATGCCTCGCGACAACTCAAAGAATATGAGAGGAATTATCCTACTCATGATTTGGAGTTGGCAGTAGTCGTTTTCGCGTTAAAGATCTGGAGACACTATGTGAGACCCCAGATTTTATGAATAAATATTTAATTTTCTCAAAATAATTTTTTAAATATTATGGTGTGGATTTGATATAATGTTATAGTTGTGGGTTATATTTATAAATTTTGCAAAGTACGCAAGTTGTTATATAATATTCGATTGGTCGGAGAATATTCATTTTGTCGGGAATATCCGTACGACGGTACAATCATTGGTGGACCCTGCAATGGAATTATTGTCGGATTGAGAAAATGACAAAAATACTTTATGGAAATAAAGGCAGAAGTTTTACCGTTAACTGTTGAAACACCTTGTTTAAAATACGAATATCGCGTGGTTGCATAGTAGCACACGATATTGATTATTGATGCTTACGTGAGAAGTCACTCGGTTATACTCAATTATTGCTACATAAATTCTTTGCATCGATCTTTCATATTATTGATTCAATTATTGTTACAAAGATCATCCGCATAATATGATATATTATTAAATCAATGATTGAGACGGCAAAAGTTATTCATATTATTATTTGCAATATTGATAATGTCTAGAAGTTCATCGAGGAGAGGTTTGGTCACCTAATCATGCGCCGCCAATAAAGAGAAATCCTTATCGGAAACCCCTCTTTCACAGGAACGACTTCGATTGTTAAATATTGTGAGTTATAATATTAATGATGAATGTTATTAAAATTGAAGTTGTGTTCGGAGTTGAATTTGGAGACGCGGACATGATATTTGAGTCCGGAACGATAAAATTTGTAAAAATAGTCTTTAAACACAAAATTTTCCTGGATTTACTATTTGGTCAAAAAGTCAACAGTTGACTTTTTTGGGAAAAGTCAATAGTTGACTTATTCGGGAAAAGTCAAACTTCGAAATTTCAAAATTTATATTGTTGATAAAAAATAGTTTCATTATGTTGGAATTGTTTGTGTTAGTGAAAATCGACATCTATTCCGATGATAATTGATGTCTGGGGGTTATATTGATAAATCGGGTAATTTATCGGATAAATGAGCAATTAATTGCTACTAATTCACATGCTTATATAATTATTTGTTCACACGTGTGTACTATTGAATCACATTCTTGTACTATTAGGGGAGTTGGTGCAAAATTGATAATACTTGCATGACTAAGTTAAAAATAGAGGTATAGATGGAGGTACTATACTGTAATTGTTTTTATCACATGATTAGAACTATTGAGTCACATGATTTACTATTGATTCACATTATTTACTATTAGGGGAGTTGGTGCAAGTTTGATAATACTTGCAGGACTAAATTAAAAATAAAGAAAAAGAGGAATGTATTATACTGTAATATTTCGAGCCCCAAAACGTGCAATTATTGAAACTATATTTCCTATAAATAGAAGCTCATTCTTTCTTCATTTCTCACTAATTCACAAAAGCTTTAGAATAATTATTATAGAGAGAAAGAAGAAGAGAAGTCTGCTACCTCACTATTCCAGTATCCAGTTTTTTTTAAGGTAGGGAATATTATTTGTTGTACTCGTAGGGAGTATTATTTCTTTTGTATTCATGAAGAGAACTTCTGTTATTCCATTCTTTATTATTTTGTTGGAATAACCTGTATACGCGGGCTACCCTATACTTGGTGACATTCTTCTATTATTCCGTCTTTATTATTCTGTTGGAATATCCTCGTGTCTGCATGCGTTTTACTGTGGGACCTAATTTCGCCTTTTATTATTCGGCTGGATATCCTGTGCAGACGTTCTCGCCAACACAGTTCCGTCTTTATTATTACTCGTTGGAATATCCATCAAATGCGTTATATGGCTTTGACCGATTCCGTTATTTATTATTCTGTTGGAATAACTTGTCTGTGCGGTCTATCGCATGCCTGGTGATTTCTTTTGTTATTCCATTATTTATTATACTTAGTTGGTTAAACTTTTGACTTCTACTCCATGAAATTAGTGGAATATCCTTGATATTTGCGCTTCATCCAGTATCTTTTCATGAAAATATTCTTCTGAGCATTCTTGAATTTTACTCTACAAAGAAGTATCATGTTGATAATTTGGACATTATTAGTTCCTGGATAAATTAATTCTTGAACTTGTTTTATTGAATTCTTATATCATTGTCATCATCCTCATGTTTATATTTTGTTGAAAGTCATCTGTGGCCTATAGTGCATAGATGGAATTGGTATGATTATGACCAGGGATTATTCAATGTAATCATGACCGTAATGTTACAAATGATGTGATAAAAGTCCTCATTGGCCCGTAGTGCATTGATGGACAATTTTTGGTATGATTATGGCTATGGATTCTCTTCGGCCAAGGGTGAAAAGATGAATTGTTTTATGGCATGATCGGATCATTGATGAAAACACGATTATCTTTGGCCTCAGAAGTGCATGGATAATTCGTGGTCGATACTAAAAATATCCTTGGCCCATTATGCGGGGATGAGTTAATGATGTGGATTATTTATTAAGTCGAGTCTCATCGATAAAGTTGGTGAAAAACTTTTTAAATCATAGAAGATAGTAGATTTTATATTTTACTTGACTCTTCTAATGGATTGTTTATTTCATCAAATTTTGATCTAAAACTTGTTGTCTATTATATTCTATCATCTTGTTATATCTTTGTTGAAGGCTAATGATAATTTATTCGCATTATCTTAGTCATAATATTTCTTCTTGGGCTAGTTGAGCTCACCTTTCTTTCACCGTTTCTCTTGAGAAATGAGAACGTAAATGGGACTAGTCAGAACAGAGTGATGGTCCTAGATGTTTGCATTAGTAGTCCTCACTATTCTATAAAACAAAGGATGATAATAATAGTAATGAGGACTCCTTTTGAGTTTGTATACTCTCTAGTAAACAATATTTGTATTCAAACTCACAGCTCATGTTGTATATTTAAGATTGTATTTGTATTCTGTACCATGTATTTCGCGACTCAAGATGGGTGATGTATACCTATTTTGGGGGCGTCACACACTACCTGTATGGGGAGAAAGTGGAGATCTATACAGATCATAAAAGCCTCAAATATTTCTTCACCCAAAAGGAACTCAATATGCGGCAACGACGTTGGCTCGAGTTTTTGAAAGATTACGACCATACAATCCAATATCATCCTGGAAAAGCAAACGTGGTAGCTGATGCATTGAGTAGAAGATCATATGCGGGTACGAGTGCAATGTTGTTAACACAAAGGTCTATTTTGTATGACTTGAAAAGGATGGAGATAGAGGTAAAGGTTCCAAGTACCCACGTGATGATATCAAACATACGAGTAGAACCGACTTTAATCGATAAAGTTAAAGTTGCTCAAGCTAAGGACATGGAGCTAATGCGTATGAAGAAGAAAGTGCAAGAAGATGTTATCCCATAAGCAAGAATTGATGAAGAAGGAATACTTCGAGTCAACTCCAGACTTAATGTTCCTAACAATTCTGACTTGAAGCATAGAATCATGATGGAGGCACACAACACACCATTTGCAATCCATCCTGGGAGTACCAAAATGTATCATGATCTTTGACATAAATTTTGGTGGAGCAATATGAAAAGAGAGATCGCGAAGTTTATCTCGAGGTGTTTAACTTGTCAACGTGTAAATGCGAAGCATCAAGTGCCAAAGGGTCCATTGCAACCACTTGAGATTCTGAAATGGAAGTGGGAACACATTACTATGGATTTCGTTATGGGGCTTCCCAAGGTTTCTCAAGGCATGGATGCGATTTGGGTTATTGTTGATAGATTAACCAAGTGTGCTCATTTCTTGCCTATACGGGAGACTTATTCCCTTGAACTTTTTGCTCGTATGTACGTGAATGAGATTGTAAGATTGCATGGCATGCCAGTATCCATAGTTTCGGATCGTGACCCAAGATTCACTTAACGATTTTGGGTTAGCTTGCAGAAAGCTATGAGCACGGATTTACGATTCAGTTCGGCATACCATCATCAAACGGACGGGCAATCAGAGAGGACTATTCAAACTCTTGAAGATCTATTAAGACTCGTGTCCTAGATTTCAAATGGAGTTGGGATAAGTACCTACCATTGTTTGGAATTCTCCTACAACAACAGCTTATCGAGCAAGTATAGGTGTGGCTCCATTTGAAGCATTGTATGGACGAAAAAGTGTCGCTCTCCAAAGATATCTTTGGGATGAGGTGGGAGAAGCAACGTTGTTAGGACCAGAATTGGTACGCATGACTAAAGAAAAGATCCAAACGATTCGACAACGTATACAAACGGCACAGGATCGACAAAATAGTTATGCGGATCTTCATCGAAAAGACGTGGAATTTAATATTGGGGATCATATATTGTTACGTGTTGCACCATGGAAGGGAGTTACAAGATTTGGGAAGAGAGAAAAGCTCAATCCACGATTTATTGGTCCATTTGAGATTCTTGACCGAATAAGAAATGTGGCCTATAGACTCGCATTACCTCCAAACATGTCTCGTGTTCATATTGTTTTTCACATATCTATGCTTCGTAAATATATGAAAGACCCGAACCACAATATTGGGTTAGTACCGGACGAGATAGCCAAAGATTTAACGTACAAGGAAGAACCTGTTAAGATCTTGGATAGGAAATAGCATGTCATACGCACGAAGGTTATACCACAAGTTAAGGTTTTGTGGAGAAAAACTATGCTATTGAAGAAATGACATGGGAGTTGGAATCAGAAATGAAAGCGATGTATCCTCACCTTTTCGAAACACCAGGCACGTATGTCAATTTTGAGGACAAAATTTCATAAGGAGGGGAGGTTGTAAGACCCCATCTTTTTAAATAAATAAAATCAAATTCCCTCTATTTATTATTATAGTAAAGTGTTAATTTGATATAATACTTTGGTTATGGGTGAAATGTGCAAATTTTGCAAAATGAGCAAGTGGTTATAAAATATTCATTGTGTCAGGGAATATTCGTTTGCTCGTGGAATATTCTTTCTGTCACGGAATATTCGTACGATGACGTAGCCATTTGTGGGCCCCATAACGGAAAACGGTCGGATGAAAAAAATGACAAGTTTGAGTTTTTATAAATAACGACGTAGTTGTTACCGTTAACATTGTTGAAATACCCGATGGTTAAAATACAGTAATACGCGTGGTGGCACAGTAACACACGGTATTGCATAGTATTTTTGAATTATTGATTCTTACGTAAGAAGACACTACTCAATAATTGTTATAGTAATTACTGTTCAATATTTTATTTTATTGATTCAATAATTGATGCGTTGATATTTATATTATTGTTGTTCAATAATTATCACTGCCAGTATCTCCATTATCAGATCAATAATTTATATTATTTGAATAATATTATTAAATAGCATTATTGGCAATGTCTAAGGAAGTTCTATCTAGGAAAGGGGTTTGGTCACCTAATTGCGCGCCAATAAGGAGAAATCCTTATCGGAAAGCCCCTCTTTCCTGAGAACGACCTAGTTGTCATAATTGTGATTCTGTAATATTATTTGTGAATAATTAGTTATTGATTTATATGATAAGGAAATATTTATTTTATGTGGATATAAATGATGGATATATTTATTTTATGTGGATATAAATGAAGGAATAAATGCTGAGGTGTTTTACCAGTATTTTGTCAGGATAGATGTGTTGAAAATCGCCCGTATATGGATTTCGGGTATTTTCTGATTGGAATTTGGAAAAACTTTCTTCTACAAAGTTGTAGAGAATTAAATTTCCTATGGAAAGCATATGAGATTCGAATTTTTATGATAAAAGGGCTATTTATTATGAATTATTGAAGTTTTGGAGATTTAATATTTTTATTAAAATTAAGGGTGGGACCCACTTTTGATTTTTAAAACATGTGGGCTGCTGAAAATTTTTCAGAATTGGCGTGCTGGCTTAATCAACAAAGGATGCGTAGAATTGATTTTAGAAATAATATTATTTTATAATTTTATTCTCCTTTGGCGTTCTAGTATTTTCATATAAATAGGCGCTTAAGTTAGAATTGAAAATCACACCAGAAATATAAGTTTTCTCTCTCTATATTGTCGAGCATATTTTGTGAGTATTTAGATACTTTGAGAGTTCCTATTCAGTGCAAGTTTCCTTCGACTTTACATCCGATATTCCGATCAGAAATACTGTTATTTTGAGGTACGGGATGCTATTTTCTTCTTAATGATGTTATTCTTTCAATATCATTATACCGAATTATTGGTATGGATTTTATTATGGAATTTCTACCTTTTTGTGTCAGAGTTACTATTCACGTATACGACACTATTCACGTATACGACACTATTCACGAATACAACACTATTCACAGAAAAAATGAAATTTTCTTTTCTTTGTCCAAGTTGTCTTTTATGGTTACTATCTTTGATTGTATCCATGTTTTGATCTTTATTTTTGAATTCTGCTTCACAATTGGATATTATGGAGTATTATTGAATTTGGATAAACTATAATACAAATCCCTAATATTTGTTCTTTTATCTCACTGGATTCATTTTCTTTAAGATATTTTTCATCATCCTCAGTCCTAAATGATGATACAAATGAATATCTTTGGCCTGTAGTGCAAAGATGAATGATTAACTGATGAATATCTTTGGCCCGTAGTGCAAAGATGAACAGGTGTTGAGATGAACATGACCAACTGGAGATACAAATGAATATCTTTGGTCTGTAATGTAAAGATGAATATTTGATTTGATTGATGTTACACAGATAAAATATTGATGATGAACTTTTAAATCTTAGAAGATAGTAGAATTCATTCTCTACTTAACTCTTCTAATGGATTGATATTTCCGCTGCACTTGTTGATCTAAAACTTGTTGTCTATTATATTTTATCATATTTTTCCCTGTTGAAGACTAATGATAATTTGTTGTATATTATCTTAGTCATAATATTCTTTACTGGGCTAGTTGAGCTCACCCTTTTCTTTTTTGTTCCATTGTTCTTCTCAGGAAGAGATAATTTAGCAGGAACTAGCCGGGGTATAGAGTGATGATTCAAGATAGTTGTTTTAGTAGTCCTCACTATTTTGTAAAATAGTGTATCAATAATTGTAATGAGGACTCCTTTTGAGTTTGTATACTGTCTATTAGACAATATTTGTATTCAAACTCACAGTATATGTGTTGTCGTATTTTGCACGACAATTGTATTACTGAAGTTGTATTTATTTCTGTACCATGTATTTGGTGACTCAGAATGGGTGATGTATACCTATTTTGGAGGCGTCACATTAGGAGCCCTACCAGACTAATACAATCACCTAAATCCACCAAACTGTCTTCTTGTCAAATTCACAAACACGTGGCGTGCACCACCACTCACAGAAACACAAAATTGATGACTACAATCCAAAGTTTATGAAAAACTTGATAAGAGTAACTTGACATACTGATTTTCCCCAATTGATAATGATTTTGAAGTAATCGAATAACCAATTGTTGAAGTTCCCTCTTTCTTTCTTTCTACAAACCCGAAAATGGATAACCCTAGGTTTTGTGTATGTAATTCGAAGAAAGTGATGCAAATTTGGTGTTTATATGATGAGTAACGGATGGAAGTTAGAGTTAGGGTTATATAGGATTGAAATCGTGGTCAGAATTGATGGAGATTGGGGGTTATGGAGAGAGTTTGTGGGGTAGGTGGTTGGGTTAGGTTTTTATGTAACCGCACCCATTTGGGCGTGGTCATTTTGGCTGTAAAGTTCACGACGGGACGAGCATATATCTGAGAGAACCACCTATCACGGGTGGGTGTAATGTACGATGAAAAAAGGCATGTCGGGAGATCTCATCATATCACGAGAACTTATAATTTTCAGTAAATTTGACCCGCATGCATGCATGCACAACTTTATCCTTAGTACCTGAAAACCTATAAAACCAAAAATATAAGATAATTTCATGGAGTTTGAGAAATCATGTTTGAAATTACTAAACACTACTAACTAAGTACCTAAAAATTGTATATATGTGAACTATGTAATACTAAAATTGTGAACTAAACTACGAATTGAATAACATGAATCTAAAATACTGTAAATGACAAGAAAATTGGGTTGCCTCCCAATGAGCTCTTGTTTTTTAGTTTTTCAGCATGACTATTCCCTGTGTCTAGCCTGGATTGGTTGGGATATTTTCAACATGCTATTTGTGTGACGCCTCCAAAATAGGTATACATCACCTATTCTGAGTCACCAAATACATGGTATAGAATACAAATACAAATTAATTATACAACAAATGTAAAAAATACTTACAAAACATATGCTGTGAGTTTTAATACAAATATTGTCATCTAGACAATATCCACACTCAATGGAGTCCTCATTACATTTATTATTACACTATTTCACAGAATAAAGAGAACTACTAATGCACCATCTAGGACCATCACTCTGTTCTCCGACTAGCCCAACTACGTTCTCATTTCCTGAAGAGAACAATGAAAGAAAGGGTGAGCTCAACTAGCCCAGTAAGAAATATTATGACTAAGATAATGCATAATAAATTATCGTTAGCCTTCAACAGTGTTAAACTGATACAATATAACAAACATAATGTTTAACTGCAGTGGAACAAGCAATCCATTAGAAGAGTCATGTAGAGAATAAAGTCTACTATCTTCTATGATTTAAAAGGTTTTTCATCACTTTTATCGCTGAGACTCAGCTCAATAAATAATCCACATCATCAAATCATCCCTGCCCTACAGGCCAAGGATATTCTTTAGTATCACGACCATGAATTATCCATACACTACGGGCCAAAAATAATCAGGTTTTTATCAACGGTCCTGATCATGCCATAAAACAATTCATCTTTGCACCCTTGGCCGAAGAGAATCCATAGCCATAATCATACCAAAAACTGTCCATCAATGCACTACGGGCCAATGAGGACTTTTTCCACATCATTTGTAACATTACAGTCATGATTTTACCGAATAATCCCTGGTCATAATCATACCTAGTCCATCTATGCAATACATGCCACAGATGACTTTCAACATAATATAAACATGAGGATGATGACAATGAGATAATAATTCAATAAAACAAGTTCAAGAATTAATTTATCCAGGAACCAATAACGTCCAAATTGTCAACATAATACTTCTTTGTAGAGTAAAATTCAAGAATGCTCAGAAGAATATTTCCATGAAAAGATACTGGATGAGGCGCAAATATCAAGGATATTCCACTAATTTCATGGAATATAGAAGCCAAAACTTTAACCAACTGAGTATAATAGAATATGTGAAACTGCAAATGGATTTTCGCCGCCACCATGCAGGTAATCCACTTAGACATATATCATTTCCACAATTTAATAAGGAATGAATACAAAGGATCATTCACCATATGCATGTGATAATCCACATGACAAAGTTATTACAATGTAATAATAAAGAATGGAATAATGTAAGAAATCACCATGCATACGATAGACCGCATGCATAAAGTTATTCAAATGTAATATTAAAGAAATGGAACTGTGTCATGCGTAACGCATGCATACGATATTCCAATGTAATATTAAATAATCTAATCAGTCATGCGTAAACGCAATCGGCTAATGGATATGTTCCAATGTAATAATAAAGAATGGAATAACAAAAGACTTCACCAGTGCATGCGATAGATCGCATAGACAAAAGTTATTCAAATGTAATAATAAATAATGGAACCAATCGTGTAATACGCACCGACGTGGATATTCCTCAGAATAATAATAAAGAATGGAATAATGTAAGAATTTCACCATGTATGCGGTGATTGTGATAAACAAAAGTTATTCCAACATAATGATAAAGAATGGAATAATGTAAGAAGTTCACCAAGTATAGGGTATCCCATGTATAAACTTTATTCCATCGTAATAATAAAGAATGGAATAATGTAAGTTCTTTCACTTAATAAGAAAGAAAGAATACCCTTTACGAGTACAACAAATAATATCCCTACCATTGAAAGAAGAGTACTCCAATCGGTAGGGCGAGGATATACTCAAGAAAACTTGCACTATGCTTCAAAGCTTTCTTAAACTCTAAAGAAATACGCTCAAAATTATAGAAGAAGAAGTCTCTCTATAGTTTCTCTCTAGAGTTTCAAAGAATTCAGTAAGAAATAATGAAGGAATGAGCTTACGCTTATAGGAGAATGGACTCATAGTAACTAATTTATGAACGGTCCAGATTGATTTACTTTTAAACTGGACTATTCAGATTGATTTAATAAAATATTCTAATAAAACAAAATCTTTTAAATAAAATATAATATATTCTATTTATAATCTAATAAAACGAATAACTTTATAAAAGTATTCTGCTTTTATATAAAAAGATTTTACTATGCAAAAATACTACGCAGGAACTATGCAACACTATGCATAATAAAATATAATATATTCTAATTATTGTCTAATAAAACAAATAACTTTATAAAAGTATTATGTTTTATATAAAAGATATTACTATGCAAAATACTATGCATAATAGAATATTATATATTATATTTATAGTCTAATAAAATAAATAACTTTATAAAAGTATTCTGTTTTATATAAAAAGCCTTTCTGTTTTATTACATTAATAATACTAATAAAACAAAACTGAGTGACTTCTCACATAAGCATCAATAATCAATACCGTGTGCTACTATGCAACCACGCCAGACATCATTATTTTTTAACACTGTGTGTTTCAACAAGATTAATGAAAGAAACTTCTGCCGTTATTTTCATAAAATATTTTTGTCGTTTTCTCAATCTGACAATAATTCTGTTACGAGGTCCACCAATGATTGTACCGTCGTACGGATATTCCCTAACAAAAAAAATATTCTCCGACCAATCGAATATTATACAACAACTTGCATACTTTTCAAAATTTATAAATATTACCCACAACTATAACATTATCCAAATCCACACCATAATTTTGAAATAAATATTTCGAGAAAATTAAATCTTTATTCGTAAAATTTTGGATTTTACAATCTCCCCTCCTTATGAAATTTCGCCCTCAAAATTTACGTACGTACCTGGTATGCCGAACAGGTGAGGATACCTCGACTTCATTTTAGATTCTAACTCTTCAGGTATAACCTTTGAGTGTTGAATACGATCTTTATTATCTAAGATTTTAACACGTATCTCCTCATACGTTAAATCTTCTGCTATCTCGTCTAGTTCAAAATTAATAATGTAGTTCTGGTCGTCCACATATTTACGTAACATCGATACGTTAAGAACGTTATGAACACGCAACATATTTGGCGGTAAAACGAGTCTATAGGCCACAGTTCCTAGTCGATCGAGGATTTCAAATGGCCAATTAAATCGAGGGTAACGCCCTCTTGAACCTTCTTCTTCGTATTCATCAGCTCCGGGTTTATAGCTTGAGCGGCTTTAACTTTATCGATTAAAGTCGATTCTACTCGTATATTTGTTATCTTCACGTGGGTTCGTATATTCGCACTTGTAACCTCATACGATCTTCTACTCAACGCGTTAGTTACCATGTTCGCTCTTCCACAATGATATTAAATGGTACGATCGTAATCTTCAACAGCTCGAGCAAATGCCTTTGGCGCATTATACGTTCGTTTTAGTTGAATAAATTTTTGAAGGTTTTAGAAATGGGTTTTGTACTGGGGTCAATACAAAATTCGATTTCACGCTCTAGGGGTAGGCTAAGAAGTCTTTAAGAATACGTCAGGAAATTTATTAACAATAGAAATATCATTCAAAACTGTGACTCTCATCTAAGACTTGGATAGCACATGTAATGAAGGTTTCTCCTAACAGAGTTTCAACAGATAAGTCAAAGTCTAACTTCTCCGGAGTCAAATTTAAACGTTGAACGTAAGCAAGAGAGATAAAAGAATGGGTAGAACCGGTATCTAATAAGGTATAAACTTCACAAAAATTTATAATTAACTAACTCGTGCTAACTTCGTTCGGATTACTCGCTTTTTGAGGAGTCACAAAAAACGCTCTTCCTGAAACCACCGACTTTGTTTTGTCCGTATCCGCCTTTGGTGCCACCATTCCACCTGGACTTGACTTTGGTGCACGAAAAAATCAAGCTAAATGACCTTCTCTTCTTGAAATTTCCACTTCTATTATCTTGGCCATGATTACCACTGAAGTGGTTACCATTCTTGGCATGATAATTTCCCCCACGATGGTCGTCATTGTTCGATGGTCGCTGCACCCTGATTTATTATTATCGTGTTGTTGGTCGTTACCTTTTGGTTGTGCTAAATCATTATCGCGCTCCAATAACTGAGCCATATTCACAACATCTGAAAATAAACAAAGTTTATGAGATATGAGGTATTGACGTATATCGGGTTTCAAACCTCTTAGAAACATTCGCGCGCCATTCGCTCCTCATTATCGACCAAATGGGATGCAAACCGGATAACTCAAGTAAACTTAGCCTCGTCTTCGATACGGGCCATATTATTTTGCTCCATTGCTTATCTCAACATTTTCGGATGCCATTTTCAAACACTCACAAAACAAGGGTTAATCGACATATCACATATTATCTCTATACCCTGACCGACCAATTAAATACCAAATAGACTTAGGTAGGTCATACTAGCGAAGGACTTCTCCGTCTCTCCCCTCCTAGTTCTTGTCTCACATCTCAGCCAGGGATCATATCCCCAGGCTTTAATACCAACTGTGATGCCCCCAAAATAGGTATACATCACCTATTCTGAGTCGCCAAATACATGGTACAAAATACAAATACAAATTAATTATACAACAGTCGTGTAAAATACGACAAAACATATGCTGTGAATTTTAATACAAATATTGTCATCTAGACAATATCCACACTCAATGGAGTCCTCATTACATTTATTATTACACTATTTCACAGAATAGTGAGAACTACTAATGCACCATCTAGGACCATCACTCTGTTCCCCGACTAGCCCCAGCTACGTTCTCATTTCCTGAAGAGAACAATGAAAGAAAGGGTGAGCTCAACTAGCACAGTAAGAAATATTATGACTAAGATAATGCATAATAAATTATCGTTAGCCTTCAACAGTGTTAAACTGATACAATATAACAAACATCAAGTTTAACTGCAGTGGAACAAGCAATCCATTAGAAGAGTCAAGTAGAGAATAAAGTCTACTATCTTCTATGATTTAAAAGGTTTTCATCATTTTTATCACCGAGACTCAAATTTCAATAAATAATCCACATCATCAAATCATCCCTGCACTACAGGCCAATGATATTCTTTAGTATCACGACCACGAATTATCCATGCACTACGGGCCAAAGATAATCTTGTTTTCATCAACGGTCCTGATCATGCCATAAAATAATTCACCTTTGAAGCCTTGGCCGAAGAAAATCCATAGCCATAATCATACCAAAAACTGTTCATCAATGCACTACGGGCCAATGAGAACTTTTTCCACATCATTTGTAACATTACAGTCATGATTATACCGAATAATCCCTGGTCATAATCATACCTAGTCCATCTATGCAATACATGCCACAGATGACTTTCAACATAATATAAACATGAGGATGATGACAATGAGATAATAATTCAATAAAACAAGTTCAAGAATTAATTTATCCAGGAACCAATAACGTCCAAATTGTCAACATGATACTTCTTTGTAGAGTAAAATTCAAGAATGCTCAGAAGAATATTTCCATGAAAAGATACTGGATGAGGCGCAAATATCAAGGATATTCCACTAATTTCATGGAATATAGAAGCCAAAATTTTAACCAACTGAGTATAATAGAATATGTGAAACTGCAAATGGATTTTCGCCGCCATGCGGTAATCCACTTAGACATATCATTTCCACAATTTAATAAGGAATGAATACAAAGGATCATTCACCATGCATGTGATAATCCACATGATGTGTTATTACAATGTAATAATAAAGAATGGAATAACAGTAAGAAATCACCATGCATACGATAGACGCATGCATGCAAGTTATTCAAACAGTAATATTAAAGAAATGGAACGGATCATGCGTGAACGCATGCATATGATATATTCCAATGTAATATTAAATAACGGAACCAAAGTTATGCATAAACGCACCGGCAGTGATGTTCCAATGTAATAATAAAAGAATGGAATAACAAAAGACTTCACCAGTATGCGATAGATCGCATGCATGTGTTATTCCAATGTAATAATAAATAATGGAACCAGTGTCGGCGTAATACACATGCATGTGATATTCCTACGTAATAATAAAGAATGGAATAATGTAAGAATTTGACCATTTATGCGGTATTTCATAAACAAAAGTTATTCCAACATAATGATAATGAATGGAATAATGTAAGAAGTTCACCAAGTATAGGTATCCACAGATACAAAAGTTATTCCATCGTAATAATAAAGAATGGAATAATGTAAGTTCTCTTCACGAATAAGAAAGAAAGAATACCCCTTACGAGTACAACAAATAATATCCCCTACCATTGAAAGAAGAGTACTCCGACTGGTAGGGCGAGGATATACTCGAAGAAAACTTGCACTATGCTCAAAGCTTTCTTAAACTCTAAAGAAATATGCTCAAGATTATAGAAGAAGAACTCTCTTTATAGTTTCTCTCTCTAGAGTTTCATTGAATTCAAGAAGAAATAATGAAGGAATGAGCTTCTATTTATAGGAGAATGGATCAGATAAGTAACTAATTCATGAAACGGTCCAGATTGATTTAGACGGTCTGTATTGATTTAAGAAAATATTCTAATAAAACAAAATCTTTTAAATAAAATATAATATATTCTATTTATAATCTAATAAAACGAATAACTTTATAAAAGTATTATATTTTATATAAAAAGATTTTACTATGCAAAACACTATGCGAGCACTATGCAACACTATGCATAATAAAATATAATATATTCTAATTATTGTCTAATAAAACAAATAATTTTATAAAAGTATTCTCGCTTTATATAAAAAAATATTACTATACAAAATACTATGCATAATAGAATATTATATATTCTATTTATAGTCTAATAAAACGAATAACTTTATAAAAGTATTCTGCTTTTTATATAAAAAAGCTTTTCTGCTTTTATTACATTAATAATACTAATAAAACAAAACCGAGTGACTTCTCACGTAAGCATCAATAATCAATACTGGTGTGCTACTATGAAACCACGCCAGATTATTGCATTTTTTTAACAGTGTTTCAACAGTTAATGGTAAAACTTCCGCCGTTATTTTCATAAAATATTTTTGTCGTTTTCTCAATCCGCCAATAATTCCGTTACGGGGTCCACCAATGATTGTACCGTCGTACGGATATTTTCTGACAAAAAGAATATTCCCCGACCAATCGAATATTATACAACAACTTGCATACTTTTCAAAATTTATAAATATTACCCACAACTATAACATTATCCAAATCCACACCATAATTTTGAAATAAATATTTCAAGAAAATTAAATCTTTATTCGTAAAATTTGGAATTTTACAATCTCCCCTCCTTATAAAATTTCGCCCTCAAAATTTACGTATGTACCTGGTATGTCGAACAGGTGAGGATACCTCGACTTCATTTCAGATTCTAACTCTTAAGGTATAACCTTTGAGTGTTGAATCCGATCTTTCGTATCTAAGAGTTTAACACGTATCTCCTCATACGTTAAATCTTCTGCTATCTCGTCTAGTTCAAAATTAATAATGTGGTTCGGGTCGTCCACATATTTACGTAACATCGATACGTTAAGACAGTTATGAACATGCAACATATTTGGCGGTAAAACGAGTCTATAGGCCACAGTTCCTACTCGATCGAGGATTTCAAATGGCCAATTAAATCGAGGGTAACGCCCTCTTGAACCTTCTTCTTCGTATTTATCAGCTCCGGGTTTGTAGCTTGAGCGGCTTTAACTTTATCGATTAAAGTCGATTCTACTCGTATATTCGTTATCTTCACGTGGGTTCGTATATTCTCACTTGTAACCGTATACGATCTTCTACTCAACGCGTTAGTTACCATGTTCACTCTTCCACAATGATATTGAATGGTACGATCGTAATATTCAACAGCTCGAGCTAACGTCTTTGGCGCATGATACGTTCGTTTTAGTTGAAGAAATATTTGAAGGTTTTAGAAATGGGTTTTGTACTGGGGTCAATACAAAATTTGATTTCACGCTCTAGTGGTAGGCTAAGAAGTCTTCAAGAATACGTCAGGAAATTTATTAACAATAGAAATATCATTCAAAACTGTGACTCTCATCCAAGACTTGGATAGCACATGTAATGAAGGTTTCTCCTAATGGAGTTTCAACAGATAAGTCAAAGTCTAACTTCTCCGGAGTCAAATTTAAACGTTGAACGTAAGCAAGAGAGATAAAAGAATGGGTAGAACCCCAGATATCAATAAGGTATAAACTTCACAAAATTTATAATTAACTAACCTGCTAACTTCGTTCGGATTACTCGCTTTTGAGGAGTCACGAAAAACGCCTCTTCCTGAAACCACCGACTTTTGTTTTGTCCAGATCCGCCTTTGGTGCCAAAGATCCCACCGGACTTGACTTTGGTGCACGCACAAAATCGAGCTAAATGACCTTCTCTTCTTGAAATTTCCACTTCTATTATCTTGGCCATGATTACCACCGAAGTGGTTACCATTCTTGGCATGATAATTTCCCCGATGGTCATCATTGTTCATGGCGGTTGCCAAGAATTTGATTATTATCGTGTTGTTGGTCGTTACCTTTTGGTTGTGCTAAATCATTATCGCGCTTCAATAACTGAGCCATACTCACAACATCTGAATATAAACAAAGTTTATGAGATATGATGTATTGACTTATATCGGGTTTCAAACCTCTTTGAAACATTCGCGTCATTCGCTCCTCGTTATCGACCAAATGGGATGCAAACTGGGATAACTCCGCAAACTTAGCCTCGTACTGCGATACGGTTATATTATTTTGCCTCATTGCTTATCTCAACATTTTCAGATGCTATTTTCAAACACTGTCACAAAACAAAGGTTAATTGACATATCACATATTATCTCTATACCCTGACCGACCAATTAAATACCAAATAGACTTAGGTAGGTCATACTAGCGAAGGAATTCCCCGTCTCTCCCCTCCTAGTTCTTGTCTCATATCTCAGCCAGGGATCATATCCCTAGGCTTTGATACCAACTGTGACGCCCCCAAAATAGGTATACATCACCTATTCTGAGTCGCCAAATACATGGTACAAAATACAAATATAAATTAATTATACAACAGTCGTGTAAAATATGACAAAACATATGCTGTGAGTTTTAATACAAATATTGTCATCTAGACAATATTCACACTCAATGGAGTCCTCATTACATTTATTATTACACTATTTCACAGAATAGTGAGAACTACTAATGCACCATCTAGGACCATCACTCTTCCCCCCTAGCTAGCCCACTTCGTTCTCATTTCTGAAGAGAACAATGAAAGAAAGGGTGAGCTCAACTAGCCCAGTAAGAAATTTAATGACTAAGATAATGCAGAATAAATTATCGTTAGCCTTCAACAGTGTTAAACTGATACAACATAACAAACATCAAGTTTAACTGTAGTGGAACAAGCAATCCATTAGAAGAGTCAAGTAGAGAATAAAGTCTACTATCTTCTATGATTTAAAAGGTTTTTCATCACTTTTATCGCTGAGACTCAACTCAATAAATAATCCACATCATCAAATCATCCCTGCACTACAAGGCAATGATATTCTTTAATATCACGACCACGAATTATCCATACACTACGGGCCAAAGATAATCGTGTTTTCATCAACGGTCCTGATCATGCCATAAAATAATTCATCTTTGAACCCTTGGCCGAAGAAAATCCATAGCCATAATCATACCAAAAACTGTCCATCAATGAACTACGGGCCAATGAGGACTTTTTCCACATCATTTGTAACATTACAGTCATGATTATACCGAATAATTCTTGGTCATAATCATACCTAGTCCATCTATGCACTACATGCCACAGATGACTTTCAACATAATATAAACATGAGGATGATGACAATGAGATAATAATTCAATAAAACAAGTTCAAGAATTAATTTATCCAGAACCAATAACGTCCAAATTGTCAACATGATACTTCTTTGTAGAGTAAAATTCAAGAATACTCCGAAGAATATTTCCATGAAAAGATTCTTGGATGAAGCGCAAATATGAAGGATATTCCACTAATTTCATGGAGTATAGAAGCCAAAACTTTAACCAACTGAGTATAATAGAATATGTGAAACTGCAAATGGATTTTCGCCATGCAAAGAATCCACTTAGATGCATCATTTACACAATTTAATAAGGAATGAATACAAAGGATCATTCACCATGCATGTGATAATCCACATGACATGTGTTATTCCAATGTAATAATAAAGAATGGAATAATGAAGAAATCACCATGCATGCGATAGATCGCATGCATGTGTTATTACAATGAATATTAAAGAAATGGAACCAGGTCATGCGTAAATGCACAGACATGATATTCCAGGTCATGCTCAAAGCTTTCTTAAACTCTAAAGAAATACGCTCAAGATTATAGAAGAAGAACTCTCTCTATAGTTTCTCTCTAGAGTTTCAAAGAATTAAGTAAGAAATAATGAATGAATGAGCTTCTATTTATAGGAGAATGGATCAGATATAGTAACTAATTCATGAACGGTCCAGATTGATTTACTTTTAAACGGACGGTGTAGATTGATTTAATTAAATATTCTAATAAAACAAAATCTTTTAAATAAAATATAATATATTCTATTTATAATCTAATAAAATGAATAACTTTATAAAAGTATTCTGTTTTATATAAAAAGATTTTACTATGCAAAATACTATCACGTACTATGCAACACTATGCATAATAAAATATAATATATTCTAATTATTGTCTAATAAAATAAATAACTTTATAAAAGTATTCTGCTTTATATAAAAGATATTATTATGCAAAATACTATGCATAATAGAATATTATATATTCTATTTATAATCTAATAAAACGAATAACTTTATAAAAGTATTCTGTTTTATATAAAAAGCCTTTCTGTTTTATTACATTAATAATACTAATTAAATAAAACTTAGTGACTTCTCACGTAAGCATCAATAATCAATACCGTGTGCTACTATGCAACCACGCGTATTACTGTACTTTTAACACTGGGTGTTTCAACAGTTAACGGTAAAACTTCCGCCGTTATTTTCATGAAATATTTTTGTCGTTTTCTCAATCCGATAATAATTCCATTGCAGGGTCCACCAATGATTGTACCGTCGTACGGATATTCTCTGATAAAAAGAATATTCCCCGATTGAATATTATACAATAACTTGCATACTTTTCAAAATTTATAAATATTACCCACAACTATAACATTATCCAAATCCAGACCATAATTTTGAAAAAAAATATTTCGAGAAAATTAAATCTTTATTCGTAAAATTTGGGATTTTACAATTTGTTTATCGCACAACACCAACAATGCTTTATTGCATGCCTGCTCAACTGCATTTTTGGGAGTGAAGTTGACTTCATATCCTCAATCAGCGCTTTTAGACCACCAACCTCTCCACAATCTTTATGTTTGACACATGTCGACGGCTCGATCAAATCACTCTCTTCCTTATTTGTAGGTATTGGAATCTCTTTGAACACTTTAACTTTCACTACCTGATCGAACACTTTCATGGTCAATTCTCCATTGGGCACGTCAATTAGTGTTCGTCCCGTTGTAAAGAATGGTCGTCCCAAGATGACTGGGATATTCTTATCTTCTTCGAAATCTAACACCACGAAATCAACTAGAAAAATCAATGTGTTAACTTTTACCAATACATCTTCTACTATTCCTAGTGGATAAGTTATTGACCAATCTGCGAGTTGTAGACTGATGTTTGTTGGCTTTGCTTCCTTTAAACCCAAATTTTTGTATATATGGATAGTGGCATAAGATTTATACTTGCTCCTAAATCACATAGGGCTCTCTCCACATCTTGATTACCAATTGCACAAGGAATAGTAAAGCTCCCCGGATCTTTCAACTTAGGGGGAAGCTTTTTCAGCAGAATTGCAACTTGTTGGATTAAATCTATATACACACAACACGCAAGTATACGTGGTTAACACGTAATATAATGATAAGTCAAGTATCGTTCCCACAGAGATTAACAAGAAATTAACCCTCACAATTACCAATTTCCTATTAATCCAAATTTTATTAAACTATCCAATTTAAGAATTGTAACTAAAAATATTAAAAATACTAATAATACCAATCAATCGAAAATCCCTAAAAACTGAATTTTCAAACAAATATTGGAGAATTAGGCTTACAACTTCACTCTAAGCATCAATCTGATTACTATACTGTATTCCAGTTTAATTCACTATCCCTGTTTATTAATCAAGAACACTCAAGTAGAACTAGCCACCTCTCGATGCACTAATGCCGTATTAACTCAAATCCATAATTTAGATAGAATTAAGTTAGACACCTTAATTAACTAACTCACTATATCTCTATGTGAATTACAATCAAAGAAGATTTAAGATCAAGTTCTCTATCCGATTACATGTGATGTTAAGCATATCTCTACCCTAACATTCATCAAGATTCCATTCATTCACAGAATTCAAGAACACATGTTATATTGACTAAGTCTAGACTCGTATTTCCTCTCTCGAATCCATACAAGTCCACATACAATTGGTGATCAAGCAATTCATAAATTCAATCAAAAATTAATACAGATAAACCGAATAATAGCTTATTAAACTGAACATCAAAGTTACATAATCATCGTTCAACCCAAAGATCCGTTATAAGCCTAATAAAGAATTTAGTTCAATGTTAATGAAATAAAAACTGAATTAAATAAAGTAAACATCATCCCAATTACAAATATAAAACTAAAGAAGAAGAATAAAATCCAGAACCACCCTTCTCTCTAGCCTTAATCCGTAATTATTGTGAAATTACCTTCAAAATCTTCCTCCAATGCTCTTACTCCAAAAATCTGTCTTCAATGATCTAATTGCTTGTATGATTCTTCAATCTCGTGTTTTTTTGTAAATTATCTGACTAAGACATGTATTCTGACTCTAATTCCTGGTCAAAACGAGTTCCAATCCGAGCTAAACACTAATCTTTACGTTGTTTTACTTAGCCCGCCCCGGCGGGCATGTCCTATGTTAGTTTATCTTGCACCCCTGCCCCGGCGGGGGTTTTGTACATGGAAAACCCGCCCCGGCGAGGGTCCTTTCTGCTAATTGTTCACTTTAGCTCCAAATCTTGCCCATTTTTGCTCTTATAGTCCAACTGCCACTCCACCACACCTAAACATAAAACAATGCTAAACAAGTAAAAACAAAACATAAAAACCTAGAATTAACACACTTTTAGCTTAAATTAGGAACCGATTCGTAGGTATAAAACTCACTTATCAACTGCACTCTTCTGTTAACGCCACTGTTGCGAATTCCTTGAGCTTGCGTTTCTTTGAAAGTATCTCTTTCATGAACTTGACATATCATGGCATCTTCTCTAGTGCTTCGGCGAATGAAATGTTAATGTGCAATTGTTTGAAGATGTCCATAAACTTAGAAAACTGATTCTTGAGCTTTTAACTTTCCAAACGTTGGGGGAAAGGTACCGGTAGTGTGACTCCATTCTGTTTGTCTTCGTTCGGCTTTCACAAACCTCATCTTTGCTTACTTTCCTATCAAAGTCGGACCCCAATTCTTTACCACTCCTAAGTGTGATAGCATTACACTGCTCATGATTTCCTCTTGGGTTCTTTTCAGTATCACTCGACAACGTCCCTTGTGGTCTATTGTTCAAAGCCATCGCAAGCTATCCCATCTGAGTTTCGAAGTTCTTTATCTCTGCCGCTTGCATTTTCATAGCTGCCTCATTACTGGCTATATATGTATTTCAACAACAACTCTTCAAAATATGACTTTTTCTCTTGCTGCGGAGCTAACTGTTGGTGCTGATTTTGGAAACCCG
Source organism: Panax ginseng (assembly GCA_020205605.1). Classification (NCBI taxonomy): domain Eukaryota; kingdom Viridiplantae; phylum Streptophyta; class Magnoliopsida; order Apiales; family Araliaceae; genus Panax; species Panax ginseng. The sequence continues at coordinate 104,460,056 of CM035143.1, forward strand.
GGGGATAAGATTGTCATGAAGCCTGCTGATTTTGGTTGTTACTCCACAAAAAGTTCGGATGGTTCCTTGCCCCCGGATTATAGGCATTCTGATATGGATTCTGAGGAATTCTATTATAGTTACCTACAAATTGAACTGCAGCAGGATTAATAGCACATTGCTTTGTCATATGTTCCCCAACACACAATTCATAAATATATGCTACCTGTTGAACCTGTGCACACGTGAGAGCATCCATCTTCTTTGACAACGCTGAAATCTGAGCCGCTAGATCTGTCACTCCATCTACTTCTAACACCTCAGCTGCATTAGGCTGTGTCATTCTTGATGTTGGCCACTGGTAGTTGTTACCCCCATTGTCTTAATTAAATCATATGCTTCCTCAAAACTTTTAGCCATAAAAGCTCCCAGACGTTGCATCAATGCTATTACGGAGATTACAATTCAGTCCATTGTAGAAGGTATTCATCTACATCCACTTGGGTAGTCCGTGATGTGGATACTTCCTTAGCAATTCCTTGTACCTTTACCAAGCTTCGTATAGAGACTCCCCATGCTGCTTGTTAGTTCTTAGTAGGCACACAATAGATCTAGAAGGGGGGGTTGAATAGATCCTTTTTAATTTCAAATACTTTTCTCGTTTATTTTGTATTGCTAATGAATTAGCATATGACAAATATAAGAATCTTTTTAAGCACATCGGAATAAGTAAAAGATCCGCTTCATTGATATATTCATAATCATACATACATTGTTCGTAGAGCTAGTTAAGATGTAAGCAGTTAATACATACATAACATTTATAGCAGTTAGGTACATAATGTAAATGACAGAAAGTAAAAGACACAAAGGATTTTAAGTGGTTCAGAGACTCAAGCTCCTAATCCACTTTTCTACTTTAACTAGCAGGATTTCCACTAAGGAAGGGCAACACCCTGAATCACTAAGATTTCCTTCAAGGCCAGCAGTCTTAGAACTTCAGTTCACTAAGAACTCTTCGATCCCAAAGAAGCTTGAACCGCTTCTAGTTCCTTAGAACTCTTCAAGCCCAAAGAAGCTTGGAACTTCATTTAGTCCCTCCGGACAAGGACCCCTCAGGCCTTGGCTACTTGTTATTGTTGGTGTTGTTATTGGTGCCTTGCAGCTAAAATATCTTTAAGGATGAACATCTTTTGTACTTAGCAACTTGGCGTGGTCCTCTTTGCATTCGGCGTAGAGTCTGGACCACATCTTCTCTAGTGCAGCTGATCTTCATTATGTTGTCCTCGTCTTCATCCGATGTCAACTGTGCACCATCACCATTTAGGTTTGCTAAGTGTTTGAGCTTTTGGTAGACTTTGTCTAGCACTTAGCATTCCCTGAACCCTTTTTGAATGGTTTACAGACATGGTTCTGCATCTCACTACAAGAAAAAGGGCCATCTGCGACCAATGATATTAGTGACCGCACTATCCGATCGCTGATAATAGTAATAGCGACTGCTATCTGCGACCACGAAGGATTCTAATCGCTAGTATATATCAGCGACCGCATGCGGTTGCTGCGCAGTCGCTGAGAAGAGTTTCCCACCCAAATTTTGGTGCGAAACTTTGGCGCAATGACCAATCTATATCAGCGATCGCTAGTGGTCGCTGATATGTCCACATCATTAAAAATTAGCGCCCGCATACGGTCGCTGATGGCGGTCGCTGATTCTTATAACCTTAATCAGATTCAGGCATTCGATCGAACTAGTCGAAAAGAAAAAGAGAGAGGTAGAAATGCAACGAGGGAGAAGAGGGAGTAGGGGGGAGAAGAGAAGAGGAACCACCAATATCGGGCCGGCCGACGCCTTCACCACCACCGTACCACCGCCAGTAAACCCTATCTTAAACCCCTGCCGCTCTACCCTTCTTAGCCATTCCTTTAGTCTATTCTTCTTTGAAAGATTAGATTTTTATTTGATCTCATTAGCTACGAATATGATTACGGGTTACTAAGTTGTGATTGTATTTTCCTTAGTTTCTGATTCATTTTCATAGTTGAAATGTTATTTTCTTTTTGTGAATTTTTAATATTTGGTATTCAATATGTCTGTGATGGGTATAAATATACTTTGAGTACTTTTTTACTATAAAATAAACCTAATCTGAGGCATTGAGGCTTTTTATTATATTAGTTGTGATCTATAAATTTCACATTTGTTTCCCCAAAAGTACTAAACTTTGTTGAGTGATTATATTCATTTATTTGAAATTATGGGATTCTTGGCTATTATAAAAATAAGTTTTACCGGTTGCAAGTGAAAAAGGGCCATCTTTTTGTATGCTCTCCTGATTTCCCACAGAGTAATGAAAATTGATTATGTTAAGGCAATATTTTTTGGTCTGGATATTTCTTAAACTTGAATTGTACCTTTTGGTTGATTCAGTTATAAAATTATAGCTTATCAATTTGAACTAATACCTTTCATGCCAGCCACATTTAGAACCACATACATTAAAAATCCCACCCTTTTTACCCCAATTTGGTTAAATTTCTGATATAGATTCAAATATTGGTCCTCTTGTGGAAAAATGCACTGTAAAAAATAAGACCAAGGCTTTCTTAGGTCTAGTATTGGCTATGTTTAGCAGTTTATTTGAATCCCTTCACTATGTTGAATCCCTTCACTTGACTATGTTTAGCAGTTTATTTTCATTGCATATTGCTGCCAAGGTACGTATGTTATGTTTACAGTCATTTTTTGTAGCTAAAATATCATATGTTTACATATTAATATGAGAAAATTAACTGTAGGAGTCTCAGTCTCAAGGTCAACCTATCAATTGGTTGGATGTGTATATGGCCACCCGCGATGGTCTGCCCGAGGCTGTTCAGATAGCGGTAATAAGTTCACTTTATACTAATATGTTGTTTATAAATTGTGACCACCTTTTTTAGCAATTTTTTGTTCATTTTTAACTATTTAATTGTTGACCTTATGACAGGACACTTATAAGGGCTTAATAAACGAGCGATATCCTGAAGGCACCCCGCGTCCGTCGATTGATCAAGAATTATGGGAGAGGACGTCCTTCGTGAAGAAAAACTACGTTAAAGGGACAAGGACAAAAATGACGCCCGACCATCAGTGGCACAGGCAGCTCTGCCACCTAGTCTACATAGTCATCAGGTCATCCAGCCTATCATACTCCTGCTGACTGTGTTATAGCGATCTGTCAGGATCATGATCTTCTTTGTATATTGGGCAGGCATCTGCAGTCTCTAAGTCCTGATGAGTTGGCGGATGCAGTGGCTGCAGCAGTAACAACATAACATCAGGATGGCGACCAGGTATATATCGTTTATTGTTTAGCTACATTGTATTATATGTTTACAGTCTCTGAGTCACTATCTTACTTATATGTTTCACTACATTTTCTATTTTTTAGCTTTCCCTAAGTCATATAGCAGTATCAACACATGTAACATATATGTTTTATTCTTTTGTTAATTACAATGTCCTAATTTGGATGATCCATGAAGATCGCCTAGACTTGTTTTTTAGATTTTTAAAGCCTTGTGCTCTTCTAGATTCATTCTTTGGAAAATTGAATTGGTTTATATGGATGTTTATGATTATATTGTGTTGGATGAATGTTTATTCATAGATGAATTTTTTCATATAGTAGTTATCATGGATGGATGTTAATATAGATGCTTATATATACTGATGTGTGTTGGGATAGAAAGCAGGTACAAAGTAGGTTATTTTTGGGAAATTAATAAAACATGAAAAAGTTTTATAAAAAAAACACACATCAAACCACGTTACGATTACGCTATCTTCGTAACAAATGATAGCGTTACATCTACTTGGAACCTAGCGATCGATGCAGTCACTATTACCTATCGCTGACACGTGTGCCACGTCATACCTGACAAATGACTCAGCATGAGTTAGATTAGCGATGGATGCGGTCGCTGCTTGCGGTCGCTAATAAGTTGGTCGCTATTATTTGTCATTGATGTCTATCCAGGGACCAGATTACCTACGACTAATATCAGCGACCGCATTCGGTCGCTAATAATCATCTGCGACCATATGCGGTCGTAGATAGGCGGTCGCTGATAAACCTTTTTGTTATAGTGTCTGTTCTATTTCAGCTTTTGATTCATGGTGATTGGTAGAGTGGCTCTCTGGATCTTCTTTGTACTCTGCCACTTTTCTGAATGCTATCTTCTTGGCCTTCTCGGCTCTCAGGTTAGCTGCCATCTTCAGTGGCATTCTCACTTTTGTTGAGTGAAGCTTTTAGTCTGTTCAAGTCCTTCTTCAAAGTTGTTTCACTTCAGCCTTTGTAGTCTCACTGTCATTGAGACTTGTTTTGTTTAGCTCTGGTGGAACTTGTAGAGTCAACACTATATCATTCCAACAACTCTACGATCCTTTAACTCAGTAACACTTGATTTTTGAAGCTATGGCTTATATATACTCCTTCCCAATCTTCCTGTTGGAATATAGCCGTTGAAAGTTATTTGAATTGCTTCGCAGATCTCTAGTTATTTGGTGTAGACTGCAAATGTGACATGACATCCCCTTTTTTCATCTTTCTGACACTGCAGTCTACTGTTTCACCTACCCCGTTAGAGATGTCACTTTGGTGTCTTAGGCAGGTAGTCAACTCTATTTCTCCTTTCTAATTTCTCAATTAGAACATCAGGATTTGTCCTTTTGCATCTATGCTCTCACACAACAATGTTTGAATATCAGTCTTTAGATTAAACCATTGCCAATGCTTCAATCTTCAGATGACCAAACTCTACGTTTCTGATGCAGATGTTTTTGGACCTGATCGTAGTGTGTCTTTGTTGAATGTTTCTTATTGACAGGTTGAGACAACACGACGATCCTGAAGAAGTGTTCATTTGATCTTCAAGGTAGAACAACTATTCCTTCATTTGTGCAGTGCTTCAACACTTCTTTTTGCCTCGACTAATCTCAGGAACTGATAGCTTGACTCCTTGTTCTGGTCTCTTCTGAATAGCAAGACACATCAGATTTGTGGCATGCCCAACTCACTTTCTCTTTGTGATCTCCCATTCACTTATCATCAATGGGCTGACCCATGCTTAATCACGTTTGTCTTGTTCTTCAAAAGATAGCCAATATCTCATTGTAAACTATATCATTTCTTACTTTGTTTGGCAAACACTACGATCCTAGTTGACCCCAAGATCATTGTCTTCTGTTCTCTTGAAAGCTACTGCACTTGCTGACTTTCTTTAGTCAGTCACTTTTTCTGAAGTCTTCTTTTGATCAACTCGTGGAAGACTTCATCTCGAATGGCTTTACAACTCAATCTGGATGTTGATTGGGTTGGTGCTTAGATCTTCTGTTAGCTTACAAGCCATTCATTGAGTGCTCTCTAGTTTCCTTTGGTGGAATGTATATTTGCAGCTCAGACCAGAGGCTTTATACTTTGGATATTCTGGGAGTGCCCATTTATTGAGAATCGTATTTACTCTAGGATTCTACTTTAGCGTTGTGAGCACCTCTGTTGAAGTCTTAGTTCTGTACTCTACGATTTAGCTTTGATTCTGCAGATACTACGACTCCGAGATCAGATCTTGACACTCTACGATTTCTATCCTTAAGCTTGTTGTCTTCATCTGATCTGGCTCGACTACGATCTCTACCTCTTATATGATCAGTAGACTCTACGACTCCGAGTGTGGTCTATGATTCTTGACTTGGCTTTGGCAGATGCTCGTTCGGCTCTTACACAGGTTGTCTCTAGGATTCTGAACATGACTTCCTCAGCAAACTATGGCTCCGAGGAAGTTCTTCTCAACACACTACGATCCTTCCTCGTCTCTTTTGGCAGTCTATGAACTCCGAGATCTACTATCTTGCAAACTATGATTCCTCCTTGATAGTTCTCGAGTTTTCCTCGACTCTCCTGGTAGACTACTACGATTTACGGTTCAAGGTTTTGGATTTATCGACACGCCTAACTATTACATTATAAGATCAACCTAACAAGCTTGATCTTTCTATATTTATAGTCCTTGTACATCATTTATGTTTAAGGACTTTACAAAATTATTTTGCTTATGTAGGATCAACCTAACATATTTGATCAATTCATTCTAAGTCCTTGTACATTTGTTCCTATTATCTATCGAAGGATCCTACAAAAAAATGGGCCTTTAGCAACGATTTTTCGGGCAACAACTTTATAAGTCGTTGCTAAAAGTATATATTTAGAAACAAAATTTGTCCTTCGTTGCAGATTGTATCAGACTTTCACTTTTTTGCAATGAAATTCATAAGTCGTTGCAAAATTTCGTTGCTAATTCATTGGCGGGAAAAAAATTCGTTAGAAAATCGTTGCAAAATTTTCGACCACTTGATTTCCTGTCATCGTGGGCGACGGAAGTTTTTTTGTTGCTAAAAATGGGGCTTTAGCAACGATTTTTCAGGCAACGACTTTATTAGTCGTTGCTAAAAGTGTATGTTTAGCAACGAAACTTGTCCTTCATTGCAGCTTGTGTCAGGCTTTCACTTTTTATAACGAAATTCATAAGTCGTTACAAAATTTGGAAACAAAATTCATTAGAAATTCGTTACAAAATTTCTAACCATTTGATTTCTCCTCATCGTGGGCAACGAAAGTTTTTTGTTGCTATATTTCGTTGCCTAATATGGACCACATTCATTGGCAATAATTTTTATTTTCATTGCATATTTTATACCACTTTTTGCAACGACTATTAAAATGTTGTCTTAAATTAAGATAATCCCAATAAGCATGTTTTTGTAAGACCATATTCGGTATTCGGAGAATTGTCAAAAAATATTCGTATTTAGTATTTAAAAATTATGTCCAAATGCGGGGAACATATTTGTTTCCATTTTTTATTAGAATAAACAAATTATTCAAATATCCGAATTCGAATGTCAATCACCTAATAAACAATTTATTCAATTTATTTATAAAAAGTAAAAATAAAAAAATATTGACCAATTAATTACTAACAAATCACAACCATTTAAAGTTGTAAAAATACATATCATAAATGGGAGACATATCAAATACATCATCATTCATAATTGATCATAAAAATCAATTAAAATTTACTAATATAAATTGTACATATAAGCTGTATAAATTGTACTTATAAGTTGTTCCATATTATTTAATTTATTTTTTGCTAAATTTAAATGTATATAAAAGAAAAGAGATACATATACTTAGGGGCATTTGTGACGCCCCCAAAATAGGTCCAATCCACCCAACCCATTCTAAGTCACCACGAAATACACTCAATGCAATTTCCAAATACAAACTTTATTATTACAATTGTCGTGCAAAATACGACAACACATATGCTGTGAGTTTTAATACAAATAGATACCAATTGTGACTCTCATCCCTTTACCTGGACAACACATCACATTGATACCTTACATAAAGGTACAATCAATAACTGTTTTAGAAATTAAAATCTTTGGATAAGGCTCAAGGAAACCTTCGTACATGGGAGGCCATGCATCTAAGTTATAACAGATATCATATGACTCAAGAATTATCCTTGGTTGACCCAATAGACCCCAAAGAAAAATGAGAAGATTACTATCATGTTCTTTCCAATGGTGAGTCTTCTCTTGACATATAATTATCTCCATTGTCTTCAATTGAGAATTATATTTCAACCAAACTCCAAGATTATATAGGTAGTTCTCGTAGATATACTCATCAAGTGGATGTACACAACCCTGTCTTATGATAACACGAAGTCGCATGTCGTTAGACATCTTATATAATAGTGGCAAAACACCCTTCCAACGTTGGGTTCGCCTCACCCTATATGATTCACCAAATATAACTACTAAATGATGTATAAAATACAACACACTCTTCTAAAGTTCTCAATAAAATTATTTCTATACTGTTTAGGGAGAACCTCCACAGCTAGAGTGTAAGACCCCAACTTATTATAAATAAAATCGAATATCCTCTATTTATTATTGTGAATAATAAGGTGATAATTTGATATAATACTTTGGTTATGGGTGAAATGTGCAAATTTTGCAAAATAAGCAAGTGGTTATAAAATATTCATTGTTGTTTGGGAATATTCGTTTGGTCGTGGAATATTCTTGTTGTTTGTGGGAATATTCGCATTTACCAAGACAACCATTTAGGGGCCCATAACGGAAAAAAAATCGCTTGATGAAGAAAACGACAAAGTTTGAGTTTTTATAAATAATGACGTAATTGTTATCGTTAACATTGTTGGAATACACGGTGGCTAAAATACGAAGAATACGGCGTGGTTGCATAAAGAGCACACTCAGATTGCATAAAGATTGTTGAATTATTGATTCTTACATAAGAAGACACTATTCAATAATTGTTACAGTAATTACTGTTCAATATTTTATTTTATTGATTCAATAATTGCTGCGTTGATATTTCATATTATTGTTGTTTCAATAATTGTCACTGCATAGTATTTCCCATTATCAGATCAATAATTCATATTATTTGAATAATATTATTAGATAGCATTATTGGTAATGTCTAGAAAGTTCTGTCAAGGAGAAATTTGGTCACCTAATTGCGCGCCAGAAAGGAGAAATCCTTATCGGAAAGCCCCTCTTCCTGAAACTACTCGTTGTTATTATTGTGATTCTATAATATTAATTGTGAATAATTAATTATTGATTTATATGATAAGAAAATATTTATTTAATGTGGATATAAGTGATGGATTTATTTATGTGGTTATAAATGAAGGAATTAATGCTGAGGTGTTTTATCAGTATTTTGTCGGATTTGAAGTATTAAAAATCATCCGTTTGTGGATTTCGGATATTTTCTGTTTGGAATTTAGAAAAACTTAAAGCTACAAAGTTGTAGAGAATTCGATTTCGTGTGGAATGGACATAAACTATTTATTATGAATTACTGAAGTTTCGGAAAATAAAATGATTTTTATTAAAATTAGGTGGGACCCACTTTTGTTTTAAACATATGGGCTGCCAAAAAATTTTAGATTTGGCATGCTTGATGGCTGGTCTTGGTAGGTGGCGTGGAAGGAAGAAATATATATTATATTTTATTATTTTAATCTCCTTTGGCGTTTTAGCATTTTCCTATAAATAGGCGCTTAGGTTAGAATTGAAAATCACACTAGAAACTAGTCTTCTTTCTCTCTACATTGTCGAGCGTATTTTTGTGAGTATTTAGATACTTTGAGAGTTGATGTTCGGTACAAGCTTCCTTCTGCTTTATATCCGATATTTCGATTAGAAGTACCGTTATTTTGAGGTAAGGGATGTTATTTTTTTCGTAAATGATATTATTTCTTTCAATATCATAATGCCGAAATATTGGTCTGAACTTTTTATCAAATTTGGAACTTTTTGTGTCGGGATTACTATTCACGTATACAGCACTATTCACGAATACGGCACTATTCATCGAAAAAATGAAAATTTTTCTTTTTGTCCAAGATGTCTATTATGGTTACTATCTTTGATTGTATCCATGTTTTGATCTTTATTTTTGAATTCTGCTTCAAAATTGGTTATTATGGAGTATTATTGAACTTGGATAAACTGTAATACAAATCCCTAATATTTGTTCTTTTATCTCACTGGATTCATTTTCTTTAAGATATTTTTCATCATCCTCAGTCCTAAATGATGATATAACTGAATATCTTTGGCCTGTAGTGCAAAGATGAATGATTACCTAATGAATATCTTTGGCCCGTAGTGCAAAGATGAACAGGTGTTGAGATGAACATGACTAACTAATGATACAAATGAATATCTTTGGCTTGTAGTGCAAAGATGAATATTTGATTCAAGATGTATATTGATTGATGTTACAGGGATAAAATATTGATGATGAACTTTTAAATCTTAGAAGATAGTAGAATTCATTCTCTACTTGACTCTTCTAATGGATTGTTGTTTCCGCTGCAGTTGTTGATCTAAAACTTGTTGTCTATTATATTTTATCAGATTTTTCCCTGTTGAAGACTAATGATAATTTTTTGTATATTATCTTAGTCATAATATTCTTTGTTGTGCTAGTTGAGCTCACCCTTTTTCCTTTTTGTTCCATTGTTCTTCTCAGGAGGAGAGAATTTAGCAGGAACTAGCCGGGGTATGGATTGATGATTCAAGATAGTTGTTTTAGTAGTCCTCACTATTTTATAAAATAGTGTATCAATAATTGTAATGAGGACTCCTTTTGAGTTTTTATACTGTCTGTTAGACAATATTTGTATTCAAACTCACAGTATAGGCTTTGTCATATTCTGCACGACAATTGTATTACTGAAGTTGTATTTATTTCTGTACCATGTATTTGGCGACTCAGAATGGGTGATGTATACCTATACATTCTTATTACCTGAAAGCAATTGTGAAGCAAAAGGGTGAGCACAACTAGCCCAGTAAAGAATATCATGACTAAATATAATTAAATTATCCATAGCCTTCATCAGTAATGAATCAGAGATTTAGAACATATGGTAGATGATAAAACTTTTCAACCATAGTTGCAGCGGAACGAGCAATCCATTAGAAGAGTCAAATAGACCACAAAGTCTATTATCTTCTCCATGTTAAAAGTCCACCAACAATGTTTTATCCCTGTAACATCAATCAACAATTCTGGTCAAAAATCATATGAATAACTCATAATCATAATTGTGGTTCTAAATTCCTCTTCTCATCCAGAACGAAGATAATTTTCATCACCTGTCTTTACCTGAAACATCAAAGATCATGGTTATACCAAATCACAGTTCCTGTTCATAATCATACTAATAAATTCATCTTTTCACTACGGGCTAAAGATATTCATCAACAGTTCATCTTTGCACTACATACCAAAGATATTCAACAACAGGTCATCTTTGCACTACGAGCTAAAGATATTCAACAACGGGTCATCTTTGCACTACGGGCCAAAGATATTAATATCTCAAAGAAATATATAATCATTTGAGAATTTATATAAACAATAATTATAACCATGTTGATCAATTCACCTTTGCACTTAAGCTAAAGATATTCAATTATAAATTCAATGGTCATGATCATACCAGTCAATAATTCATCTTTGCACTACTGGCCAAAGAGAACCCATAGTCACGATTATTCCAATAATCTACCCATCTTTACACTCAAGTGAAAGAGAAGTTTCGTCACCAGGATTATAAAAATGTTATAAAAACAATATAATCAAAACATGAGTTTAATTTCAAGAGTAAAATTCACAAATCAACGATAATTTGATCAGAAAAAGAAACCAATTTTATTGTGAATAGTACCCCGTGAATAGTAACTCGTGAATAATAACTCATGAATAGTAACTCATGAATAGTAACTCATGAATAGTAACTCATGAATAGTAACTCGTGAATAGTAACCCGTATTCGTACATAGTACTGTATACGTAAATAATGTCATATACGTAAATAGTGTCATACACATGAATAGTGCCGTATACGTGACTAGTGTCGTATACGTGACTAGTAACCCCGGCACGAAAAGGTAGAAATTTAACAATAAAATTCATATCAATATTTCGGCATAATGATATTAAAGGAACTAACATCATGTACTTGAAAAAAAAATATCCCTTACTGTGACGCCCCCAAAATTAGGTATACATCACCCATCTTGGGTCGCCATATACATGGTACAAAATTCAAATACAACTTACTAATACAACTGTCGTGTACAATACGATAAAACATAACTGTGAGTTTGGATACAATTATTATCTACTAGAGATTATACAAACTCAAAAGGAGTCCTCATTACAATTATTAACACACTATTTCACAGAATAATGAGGACTACTAATGCTATCCTCTGGACCATCACTCCGTTCCCCGACTCGTCCTAGCTATATTCTCATTTCCTGAAGAGAACATTGAAAGGAATGATGAGCTCAACTAGCCCAGTAAGAAATATTATGACTAAGATAATGCAGAATAAATTATCGTTAGCCTTCAACAGTGTTAAACTGATAAAATATAACAGCGTCAAGTTTAACTGCAGCGGATCAAACAATCCATTAAAAGAGTCAAGTAGAGAATAGAATCTACTATCTTTTATGATTTAAAAAGTTTTTCATCACTTTTATCGCTGAGTTCAGCTAAAAAAATAATCCACATCATCCATGCACTACGGCCAAGGATATTCATTAGGGTCACTACCACAAATTTTATGCACCACGGGCCAAGGATATTTGTGTATTCATCAATGGTTATGATCATGCCAACAACTGTACATCAATGCAATACGGGTCAGTGAGGACTTTTACCACATCATTATACCATTACGGTCATGATTACACTGAATAATCCTTGGTCATAATCATACCAAGTCCATCCATGCTTTACAAGCCACAGATGACTTTCAAAAAATATAAACATGGGGATGATGACAATGATATAAAAATTCAATAAAACAAGTTCAAGAATTAAGTTATTCAGGAACTAATAAAGTCCAAATTGTCAACATGATACTGCTTTGTAGAGTAAAATTCAAGATTTCTCAGAAGAATATTTCCATGAAAAATACTGGATGAAGCGCAAATATCAAGGATATTCCATTAATTTCATGGAGTATAGAAGTCAAAATTTTATCCAACCGAGAATAATTAGGAATGGAATAACAACAGAAATCACCATGCATGCGGTGATTGATAAAGCGAAGTTATTCCAATGAATAATAATAATGGAACCAGTCAAGTGAAAATCACTTTAAGCGGGATGTTCCAAAAGAATAATAAAGATATAAATAATAAAGATGGAACCGGTCCGTAAAAGCATGATGTGATGTTCCAAACGGAATAATAAAATGAGAATAATAAAATAGAACCCAGTCCCATATATATAGATGCATATGATGTTCCAACGGAATAATAAAGATGTAATAATAGAAGAATGTCACCACGTATAGGGTATTCACAGCGTATCTGAGTTATTCCAATGTAATAATAAAGAAATGGAATAATGTAAGTTCTCTTCTTACATACAAAAGAATAATATCCCTTTACCGTAAAAGAAACCTAATATAAAAGTAGTTAAGTAGCAGAATACTTTTCTTCTATCTCTCTATAATCTCTCTCTATAGTTTCTCTCTATAGTTTCTCTCTCTAGAGTTCGGTGAATTCATAAGAAAATAATGAAATAATGAGCTTCTATTTATAGGAAAATGGAATGCATAGTAACTAATCCATGAACGGTCCAGATTGATTTACTTTAATCTGACGGTCCATAATTAAAGCAAAATCTTTTAAATAAAATATAATATATTTTATATATATATTATATATATATAGCACATCAGTTCACGGGGGATGAATCCCGTGAATTCCTACCACTGAAGTCACATAATATATATATATATATATATATATATATATATTACATTCTTGTAATACTCCTTCCCGTGACTTTAATGTCACCTCCCACATATATATATATATATATATTACATTCTTGTAATACTCCTTCCCGTGACTTTAATGTCACCTCCCACCCATTTTGTCAACAAGCTATCATATATATATATATATATATATATATATATATATATATATATATATATATATATATATATACTCCTCCCCACGTGATTGATATCAACTTTTTCTCCACCCACTAGACAACTTATATATATATATATATATATATATATATATATATATAAAAACTCTTATATATATATAAGTAATAAAACAAAAACAAAACTCGAGACGACTTCTTACGTAAGCCTTAATAATCAATACCGCTGCAAGGCTACTATGCAACCACGCCAGATTATCGTATTTTTTTTACTACGAGTAGTTCAACAAAGATCAACCAGAAAACTTCCGCCATTATTTCAATAAAATATTTTTGTCATTTTCTCAATCCGACAATAATTTTGTTGTGGGGTCCACCAATGATTGTGCCGTTGTACGAATATTCCCTGTTAAAATGAATATTCCCCGACCTATCGAATATTATATAACAACTTGCGTACTTTGCAAAATTTATAAATATTACCCACAACTGTAACATTATATCAATTTTACTCCATAATATTCAAAAATAATATTTATAGAAAATTCATCTTTATTCAAAAAGTTGGGGTTTTACAATCTCCCCTTCTTATGAAATTTCGCCCTCGAAATTAGGGTACGTACCTGGTATATCGAAGAGGTAAGGATACCTTGACTTCATTTCAGATTCTAACTCCCAGGTCATTTCCTCAACATCGTGGTTTCTCCACAAAACTTTGACTTGAGGTATAACCTTGGAGCGTAGAATATGTTCCTTCTTATCCAAGATTTGAACAGGAACCTCTTCATACGTTAAATCTTCCGCTATTTCATCCAGTTCCAACTCAATAATGTGGTTCGGGTCTTCCACATATTTACGTAACATTGATATGTGAAAAACGTTATGAACACGAGACATACTTGGCGGTAAAGCAAGTCTATAGGCCACAGTTCCTACTCGATCGAGGATTAAAAATGGGCCAATGAATCGAGGATTGAGCTTTCCTCTCTTTACAAATCTCGTAACCCCTTTCCATGGAGCAACACGTAACAACACATGATCTCCTATATCGAATTCCACATCCTTTCGATAAAGATCAGCATAACTCTTTTGTCGATCTTGTGAGGTTTTAATACGTTGCCGGATCGTTTGAATATTTTCTGTAGTCATACGTACCAACTCCGGTCCCAACAACGTTGCTTCACCCACCTCATCCGAGCACACTGGAGAACGACACTTTCTTCCATACAACCCTTCGAATGGAGCCATGCCAATACTTTCTTGATAACTGTTGTTGTAGGAAAACTCTATCAATGGTAAGAACTTGTCCCAACTTCCCTTGAAATCAAGAACACATAGTCTTAATAGATCTTTAAGAGTTTGAATAGTCCTCTCCGACTGTCCGTCCGTCTGAGGATGATATGCCGAGCTAAATCATAAATATGTGCCCATAGCTTTTTGCAAACTAACCCAAAATCGCGAAGTGAATCTTGGGTCTCAATCAGAAACTATGGATACTGACATACCATGCAATCTTACAACCTCGTTTATGTACATACGAGCAAGATGTTCAAGTGTATAAGTTTCCGTGATCGGTGAAATGAGCAGACTTGGTCAATCTATCAACAATGACCCAAATCGCATCTATGCCTTGAGAAACTTTGGGAAGACCAGTAACGAAATCCATGGTAATGTGCTCCCACTTCCATTCTGGAATTTCAAGTGGTTGCAATGCACCTTTTGGTACTTGATGCTCCGCCTTGACTCGTTGACACGTTAGACACCTTGAGATAAACAACGCTATCTCTCTCTTCATATTGCCCCACCAAAATGTATGTCGAAGATCATGATACATTTTGGTACTCCCAAGATGGATTGCAAACAGTGTGTTGTGCGCCTCCATCATGATTTTATACTTTAAATCGTGGTCGTTAGGAACACAAAAAGTCCGGAGTTGACTCAAGTATTCCTTCTTCATTGATTCTTGCTTCCGGCATCGCACCTTCTTGCACTTTCTTCCTCATACGCATCAGCTCCGGATCTGTAACTTGAGCAACTTTAATTTTATCAATTAAAGTCGGTTCTACTCATATATTCGCCATTATCACGTTGGTCCCTGGAGTCTTTATCTCTATCTCCATCCTTTGCAAGTCATACAAAATGGGCCTTTGCGTTGACAATATTGCATTTGTACCCGCATATGATCTTCTACTCAATGCTTCAGCTACCACATTCGCTTTTCCAGGATGGTATTAGAAGGTATGATCATAATCTTTCAACAGTTCAAGCTAACGTCGTTGTTGCATGTTGAGTTCTTTTTGAGTGAAGAAATATTTGAGGCTTTTATGATCCGTAAAGATCTCCACTTTCTCCCCATACAAGTAATGCCTCCAAATTTTAAGTGCGAAGACAACAGCTGCTAACTCTAGGTCATGAGTAGGATAATTCCTCTCATATTCTTTGAGTTATTATGAGGCATATGCTATGACTTTCCCATGTTGCATGAGAATACATCCTAACCCTTTTCCTGAAGCATCACTGTAGATGACAAATTCCTCCGAACCAGATGGTATTGTCAGAACAAGTGCTGAAATGAGTCTCCTCTTGAGTTCTTGAAAACTCTTCTCACATTCCTCGCTCCAATCGAACTTTGTATCTTTCCGAGTCAGCTGAGTTAGTGGAGTAGCGATTCGAGAAAACCCTTCTACGAATCTCCGATAATAACCAAATTTAAGCCGAGAAAGCTACGTGATTTTGGCCATCGATTTAGGTTGCTCCCCAACCTTTGAATAGCTTCAATCTTTCTTTGGGTCAATGATATTCCATGACTTGATACCACGTGCCCAAGGAATGCTACTTCCTCAAGACAGAACTCGCATTTCTTCAACTTGGCATAAAGCTTGTATTCACGAAGCTTTTGGAGTATCAGCCTCAAGTGTTCCTCATGATCTTCATGGCTTTTGGAATAAATAAGGATGTCATCAATAAAGACGACCACAAAGTGATCCAAATATTCCTTGAATACTCGGTTCATCATATCCATGAAGGCAGCAGGAGCATTAGTCAATCCAAAGGACATGACTAGGAATTCATAATGCCCATACGCGAAGTTCTCGAAAGTCGCCTTTGGAATGTCATCGCTTCTAATCTTCAATTGGTGATATCCTAACAAAGATCAATCTTTGAAAAGAATTTGGCTCCTTGCAACCGGGTCAAACAGTCATCAATGCGTGGCAATGGGTACCTATTTTTGATGGTAACATGATTCAACTCCCGATAATCAATACAAAGTCGCGATACTCCCATCTTTCTTCTTCACGAATAGAACAGGAGCACCCCAAGGAGAAGTACTAGGATGAATAAAGCCAATGTCTAACAATTCCTGCAGTTGAGTCTTTAACTCCTAAAGTTCAATAGGAGCCATTCGATATGGGGCTTTAGAAATGGGTTTTGTACTGGGTTCAAGGTCGATACAAAATTCAATTTCACGCTCTGGGGGTAGGCCAGGAAGTTCTTCAGGGAATATGACAGGAAATTCATTAACAATAGAAATATTATTCAAAACTGACGTATTTTTGTTTAGATCTATGACATGAGCTAAGAAAGCTTGACATCCATTTTTTAATAAACGAATAGCTTTATGGCTTGAGATGATAGTGATTGATTTTAATGGTTTGGTTGCTTGAATTTGCATAATAGGTTGATTAGGAATATGAAAGCTAACAACCTTACGAAAAACAATCAATTTTTGCATGATGAGTAGTTAACCAATCAATCCCTAGAATTACATCAAATGCAAGTATTTTTAATGCAATAAGATCGACAGGTAATGTGTGGGTACCAACTTGAACCAAACAAGACTTATAAACCGTGGATGTAATGAAGGTTTCTCCCAACGGGGTTTCAACAGATAAATCAAAATCCAATCTCTCCGGAGTCAAATTTAAACGTTGAGCGCAAGTAGGAGAAATGAAAGATGTGGTAGAACCGGTATCAAATAAAGTATAAACTTCGCTAGAGTTTATGATTAGCTTACCCGTGATGACCTCATTCGGGTTCCTTGCTTTCTGGGAGGTTACGACAAATGCTCTCCCTTGCACCACCGGCTTTGACTTTTCTGGGACGGCCTTTGGTGCCTCCATCCTAGCTGAACTTGTCTTCGGTGAACGACAAAATCGGGCTAGGTGACCTTCTCTTCCACAATTATAACACGCTTTGGATGGCATCGCGCAATTTGGACTGATGTGTCCCTCCCCTCCGCATTTGAAGCATATGATAGGTGGTCTTTCTCCTTCCTTAACAACGGTGCATCGGTGCCGACGCGTCTTTCCATCATTGTTGAATCTCCTCTTATTAAAATGTCCATTCTTATTGTTTTGGCCTTGATTACCACCAAGTGGTTACCATTTCGCCTTGTTGATTCCTCCACGCTTGTTGTCACCGCTTCAATGATCGCTCTCTCACCGGTATCATCATTTTGCCACCGCTTCTCTTTTGGTTCGTTAACTCGTTATCGCGCTTCCACCAATCGGAGCCCTATTTACAACATCCTAATACAAACACGCTTTATGAGAAATAAGATGTTGACGTATCTCCCGCTTCAAACCTCTTAAAAACATTCGCGCCATTCTCTCTTCATTATCCACCAAGTGGGACGCAAACCGGGATAACTCCGAAAATTTTTCCTCGTATTGCGACACGGTCATATTATTTTGCTCCAATTTGATAAACTCCACCTCCTTCATGTGACGAATACTTTCGGGAAAGTATTTCTCGTTGAACATCTCTTGGAACTTCTCCCATGACATCTTCAGTACGGCAGGTTGAGTACGTTTTACCGATTCCCACCAGTAATCTGCCTCTCTGCGCAATATAAAGGCGGCAAAGGGAACCTTTTGCTCCTCGGAGCATCCCAAGACATCAAATATTTTGGTGATCTGCTTTATCCATGCTTCCGCCATAAGTGGTTTTGGCTCTCCCTTAAACTCTGGTGGTCCCAGCTCCTTGAACTGCTTAGCGGTGACCACCCGAGAGTTTCCAGTGTTTCCACCTATATTTTGGACAAGAGCCGCTCTCGCCTGTTGTTGCATGAATTGCATAAAGCCTCTGAACAATCCATCATTCATCATTTGGTCAGTGTTGTTGTTTGCATGAGGATTGTCGCCTTCCTGATGCACATTCTCCTGATTATTGATATGTGGAGACTCAACGGTCTCTTGTGCTCCATTGCTATTCTTAACATTTTCGGATGTCATTTTCAAATACTACCACAAAACAAAGGTTAATTGACATATAACATAATATCTCTAAACTCTGACCAACCAATTTATATACAAAATAAATTTAAGTAGATCATACTAGCGAAGGAATTCCCCGTCTCTCCCCTCCTAGTTCTAGTCTCACATCTTAGCCAGGGATCATATCCCTAAGCTTTGATACCAACTGTGACACCCCCAAAATTAGGTATACATCACCCATCTTGGGTCGCCATATACATGGTACAAAATTTAAATACAACTTAGTAATACAACTGTCGTGTACAATACGATAAAACATAACTGTGAGTTTGAATATAATTATTGTCTACTAGAGATTATACAAACTCAAAAGGAGTCCTCATTACAATTATTAACACACTATTTCACAGAATAGTGAGGACTACTAATGCTATCCTCTGGACCATCACTCTGTTCCCCGACTCGTCCCAGCTATATTCTCATTTCCTGAAGAGAACATTGAAAGGAAGGCTGAGCTCAACTAGCCCGTTAAGAAATATTATGACTAAGATAATGCAGAATAAATTATCGTTAGCCTTCAACAATGTTAAACTGATAAAATATAACAACATCAAGTTTAACTGCAGCGGATCAAGCAATCCATTAAAAGAGTCAAGTAGAGAATAGAATCTACTATCTTTAATGATTTAAAAAGTTTTTCATCACTTTTATCGCTAAGACTCATCTAAAAAAATAATCCACATCATCCCTGCACTACGGCCAAGGATATTCATTAGGGTCACGACCACAAATTCCATGCACCATGGGCCAAGGATATTTGTGTATTCATCAATGGTCATGATCATGCCAATAACTGTCCATCAATGCACTACAGGCCAATAAGGACTTTTACCACATCATTGTAACATTACGGTCATGATTACACCGAATAATCCCTGGTCATAATCATACCAAGTCCATCCATGCTTTACAGGCCACAGATGACTTTCAAAAAATATAAACATGGGGATGATGACAATGATATAAAAATTCAATAAAACAAGTTCAAGAATTAAGTTATTAAGGAACTAATAACGTCCAAATTGTCAACATGATACTGCTTTGTAGAGTAAAATTCAAGAATTCTCAGAAGAATATTTCCATGAAAAATACTGGATGAAGCGCAAATATCAAGGATATTCCACTAATTTCATGGAGTATAGAAGTCAAAATTTTAACCAAATGAGAATAATAAGGAATGGAATAACAACATAAATCACCATGCATGCGGTACTTCGCATAGGCAGGTTATTCCAACAGAATAATAATAATGGAACCAGGTCAGGTGAAAATCACACCGACAGGATGTTCCAACAGAATAATAAAAAATGAAATAATAAAGATTTTAACCAAGTCCTGCTGTAGCTAGCATGCATGTGGATGTTCTAACGGAATAATAAAGATGAATAATAAAAAGCGGAACCAGTCCCACAGATAGCATGCATGGATGTTCCAACGAAATAATAAAGATGTAATAATAGAAGAATGTCACCACGTATAGGTATTCAAGCGTATCAAAGTTATTCCAACAGAATAATAAAGAAATGGAATAACATAAGTTCTCTTCTTACATACAAAAGAATAATATCCCTTACCGTAAAAGAAACTGAATATAAAAATAGTTAAGTAGCAGAATACTTTTCTTCTATCTCTCTATAGTCACTCTCTATAGTTTCTCTCTATAGTTTCTCTCTCTAGAGTTCAATGAATTCGTAAGAAAATAATGAAGGAATGAGCTTCTATTTATAGGAAAATAGAATGCATAGTAACTAATCCATGAACGGTCCAGATTTAATGGAATGGAATGCATAGCTTCTATTTACTTTAATCTAACGGTCTATAATTAAAGCAAAATCTTTTAAATAAAATATAATATATTTTATATAAATTATATATATATATATATATATATATATCGATATACAGGGATGAATCCTGAAATTCCTACCAATGACAAGTCACATAATATATATATATATATATATATATATATATATATAATAATACTCCCACGTGATTGATATCAACTTTTCATCCACCCACTAGACAACTTATATATATATATATATATATATATAATGTAAATACATACTTTATATATATATTTATATATATAAGTATAAAACAAAACTGAGACGACTTCTTACGTAAGCCTTAATAATCAATACTGCATACTACTTGTAACTAACCACGCAGACATCGTACTTTTACTACAGTAGTAGTTCAACAAAGATCATTGAGAAAAACTTCCAAGATTATTTCAATAAAATATTTTTATCGCTTTTCTCAATCCGACAATAATTATGTTGTGGGGTCCACCAATGATTGTGTTAGTTGTCATTTAATATTCCCCGTTAAAACGAATATTCCCCACCAATTGAATATTATATAACTTGCGTATTTTGCAAAATTTATAAATATTACCCACAACTGTAACATTATATCAATTTTACTCCATAATATTCAAAAATAATATTTATAGAAAATTCATCTTTATTCAAAAAGTTAGGGTTTTACACTTACAATCCCTTACCATCCCTTACTATCCCTTACCTCAAAAGAATAGTACTTACATTTGAAATATCGATATATAACAAGGAAGCTTACAATCAGATAGCAACACTCAAAGTATCAAAATACTCACAAAAATACGCTCGATAATATAATGAGAGAAAACTTCAGTTTCTGGTGTGATTTTCAATTCTAAACTAAGCATTCTATTTATAGGAAAATGCTTAGAACACCAAAGCAGAAAATTTAATAAAATATATTATTAAAATTTTCCTACGCACACTTTGAAAATCTGATTTCAGAATTTTGCACCATCAAGTGGGGCCCACCAACACACAAAACATGTTTTTATCATTTAATGCAACAAAATATTTTCAGACCCAATATTCTAGAACTTCAATAATTCATAATAAATAGCCCTTTATCAGAAAAATTCGAATCTTATGTCCATTCCATAGGAAATTCAATTCTCTACAACTTTGTAAGTAAAAGATTTTCCAAATTCCAAGCAGAAATTGATCGAAATTCACATACGGACGATTTTGCAGGCTCTATAATCAAATTTCAGTAAAAAAAAATAGGGTCCACCAACACACAAAACATGTTTTAAACATTTATTGTAATAAAAATACTCTTCCTCCTCATTTATTCATATATTACACATTCATTGTAAAAATATCATTATTATTATATTATTGGAATATAATAATATATTTTATCAAAAAGATAAAATATCAATTTTTAACAATTATCACTTTTCTAAAAATTCCTCCATTTATATCCACATAAATAAATATTTTCTTATCATATAAATCAATAATTAATTATTCATAAATAATATTACAGAACCACAATTATAACAACCAGGTCGTTCCCAGGAAAGATGAGACAGAACTTCCTTAGACATTGCCAATAATGATATCTAATAATATTATTCAAATAATATGAATTATTGATATGATAATGGAAAATACTGTGCAGTGACAATTATTGAAACAACAATAATGTAAAATATCAACGGAGCAATTATTGAATCAATAAAATAAAATATTAAACAGTAACTACTGTAACAATTATTGAGTAGTGCTTTCTTACGTAAGAATCAATAATTCAAAAAAATATTGTTCAATCACCGCAAAGCATCGTAAGTAATCGGCGCCGTATTCTTGTTTTTAACCATCGGGTATTCCAACAGTGTTAACGATAACAACTACGCCGTTATTTATAAGAACTCATACTTGTCATTTTTTTGATCCAATCGATTTCCGTTATGGGGCCCACAAAACGTTGTGCAGTCCTACGAATATTCTCCGATAGGAAGAATATTCCACGACCAAACGAATATTCCCCGACAACAATGAGTATTTTATAGCAACTTGCTTATTTTGAATTATTTTTTTCATATATCAACCTTTACTTTAAACTTTTATCAATTTAACTATTTACTAAATAGAAAAATTGAATACTTTTATTTCATAAAATTCGGGATCTTACAATCTCCCCTCCTTATGAAATTTCGTCCCCAAAATTTACGTACCTGGAATTTCGAAGAGTTGAGAATACATTGCTTTCATTTTAGATTCTATCTCCCAGATCAGCTCTTCTGTATCATGATTTCTCCATTGCTCATTTCATTTATTTCAGATATCATTCTAGAATACAAATTCAAAACAAAGGTTAATTGACATATCACAATTTGTTAACTTAAGTAAGAAAATTCAGCTTAGGTAGGACACACACTAGCGAAGGATATTACTCGTCTCTCCCCCTCCTAGTTCTATTCCCTGATCTCCGCCAGAGACCAACTGTGACTCATGTCCCAACCGTGGACAGCACCTCACAGTGATACCTATCAGTTTGCCACCACAGAACGACGTCCCCTACGGAGAGTCTGGCTTTGGTGCATCTTCCATCAACAGGAAGTCACCAGATAGAGGCTCGGGCTCTTTACTTATGGCTCTAATACCAACTGTGACGCCCCCAAAATAGGTCCAATCCACCCAACCCATTCTGAGTCGCCACGAAAAACACTCAATGCAATTTCCAAAAACAAACTTCATTATTAATATTATCGTGCAAAATACGATAACACATATGCTGTGAGTTTTAATACAAATATATACCAAATGTGACTCTAATCCCTTTACCTGGACATCACATCACATTGATACCTTACATAAAGGTACATTCAATAACTGTTTTAGAAATTAAAATCTTTGGATAATGCTCAAGGAAGCCTTCGTACATGGGAGGCCATGCATCTAAGTTATACTAGATATCATATGACTCAAGAATTAACATTGGTTGACCCAATAGACCCCAAAGAATAATGAGAAGATTACTATCATGTTCTTTCCAATGGTGAGTCTTCTCTTGACATATAATTATCTCTATTGTCTCCAATTGAGAATTATATTTCAACCAAACTCCAAGATTATATAGGTAGTGCTCGTTGATATACTCAGCAAATGGATGTGCACAAACTTGTCTTATGATAACACGAAGTCGCATGTCGTTAGACATCTTGTATGATAGTGGCAAAACACCCTTCCAACGTTGGGTTCGTCTCACCCTATTTGATTCACCAAATATAACTACTAAATGATGTATAAAATACAACACAATCTTCTAAAGTTCTCAATAAAATTATTTCCATACTGTTTAGGGAGAACCTCCACAGCTAGAGACTACCGTTCTATTCCCTATTACCCCGACCCCAACCTACACTCTTATTACACCGAAAGCAATTGTGAAGCAAAAGGGTGAGCACAACTAGCCCAGTAAAGAATATCATGACTAAATATAATTAAATTATCCATAGCCTTCATCAGTAATGAATCAGAGATTTAGAACATATGGTAGATGATAAAACTTTTCAACCATAGTTGCAAAAGAACGAAGCGATCCATTAGAAGAGTCAAATAGACCACAAAGTCTATTATCTTCTCCATGTTAAAAGTCCACCAACAATATTTTATCCTCGTAACATCAATCAACAGTTCTGGTCCACAATCATATGAATAACTCATAATCATAATTGTGGTTCTAAATTCCTCTTCTCATCCAGGACGAAGATAATTTTTATCACCTGTCTTTACCTGAAACATTAAAGATCATGGTTATACGAAATCACAGTTCATGTTCATAATCATACTAATAAATTCATCTTTTCACTACGGGCCAAAGATATTCATCAACAGTTCATCTTTGCACTACAGACCAAAGATATTCAACAACAGGTCATCTTTGCACTACGGGTTAAAGATATTCAACAACGGGTCATCTTTGCACTACGGGCCAAAGATATTAATATCTCAAAGAAATATATAATCATTTCAGAATTTATATAAACAATAATTATAATCATGTTGATCAATTCACCTTTGCACTTAAGCTAAAGATATTCAATTATAAATTCAATGGTCATGATCATACCAGTCAATAATTCATCTTTGAACTATTGGCCAAAGAGAACCCATAGTCACGATCATACCAATAATCTACCCATCTTTACACTCAAGTGAAAGAGAAGTTTCGTCACCAGGATTATAAAAATGTTATAAAAATAATATAATCAAAACATGAGTTTAATTTCAAGATTAAGATTCATAAATCAACAATAATTTGGTCAGAAAAAGAAACCAATTTTATCGTGAATAGTACCCCATGAATAGTAACTCGTGAATAGTAACTCATGAATAGTATCTCATAAATAATAACTCGTGCATAGTAACCCGTATTCGTACATAGTACCGTAAACGTAAATAATGTCATATACGTAAATAGTGTCGTATACGTGAATAGTGTCGTATACGTGAATAGTAACCCCGGCACGTAAAGGTAGAAATTTCACAATAAAATTCATATTAATATTTCGGCATAATGATATTAAAGGAAATAACATCATTTACTTGAAAAAAATAACATCCCTTACCATCCCTTACTATCCCTTACCATCCCTTACCTCAAAAGAATAGTACTTCTGGCTTGAATATCAGATATAACACTACAGGAAAATTGCACCGTATAGCAATACTCAAAGTATCAAAATACTCACAAAAATACGCTCGATAATATAATGAGAGAAAACTTCAGTTTCTGGTGTGATTTTCAATTCTAACATACGCATTCTATTTATAGAAAAATGCTTAGAACACCAAAGCAGAACATTTAATAAAATAATATTATTTATTAAAATTTTCCTACGCACACTTTAAAAATCTGATTCAGAATTTTGCACCATCAAGTGGGGCCCACCAACACACAAAACATGTTTTTATCATTTAATGCAACAAAATATTTTCAGACCCAATATTCTGGAACTTCAATAATTCATAATAAATAGCCCTTTTATCAGAAAATTTTGAATCTTATGTCCATTCCATAGGAAATTCAATTCTCTACAACTTTGTAAGTTTAAGTTTTTCCAAATTCTAAGCAGAAATTGACCGAAATCCACATACGGACGATTTTGCAGGCTATAATCAAATTTTAGTCAAAAATAAGGTCCACCAACACACAAAACATGTTTTAAACATTTATTGTAATAAAAATACTCGTCCTCCTCATTTATTCATATATTACACATTCATTGTAAAAATATCATCATTATTATATTATCGTAATATAATAATATATTTTATCAAAAAAGATAAAATATCAATTTTCAACAATTATCACTTTTCTAAAAATTTCTCCATTTATATCCACATAAATAAATATTTTCCTTATCATATAAATCAATAATTAATTATTCATAAATAATATTACAGAATCACAATTATAACAACTAGGTCGTTCCAAGGAAAAAAGGGGCTTTCCGATAAGGATTTCTTCTTACTGACGCGCAATTAGGTGACCAAATATCTCCTTAGACAGAACTTCCTTAGACATTGCCAATAATGATATCTAATAATATTATTCAAATAATATGAATTATTGATTTAATAATGAGAAATACTGTGCAGTGACAATTATTGAAACAACAATAATATAAAATATCAACGTAACAATTATTGAATCAATAAAATAAAATATTGAATAAGAATTACTCGTAATAATTATTGAGTAAAGTCTTCACGTAAGAATCAATAATTCAAAAAAATATCAGGTAATACCGCTGGTGCTAATCGTAACGACGCCAGACATCGTGTTTTAACCACTGGTATTCCAACAGTGTTAACGATAACAACTACGCCGTTATTTATAAAAACTCATACTTGTCGTTTTCTTCATCCAATCGCTTTCCGTTATGGGACCCACAAAAGGCTACGCCGTCGTACGAATATTCTCCGATAGGAAGAATATTTCACGACCAAATGAATATTCCCCGACAACAATGAGTATTTTATAGCAACTTGCTTATTTTGAAAAAAAAAATCATATATCACCCTTTACTTTAAACTTTTACCAATTTAACTATTTACTAAATAGAAAAATTGAATACTTTTATTTCAAAAAATTCGTGGTCTTACAGCATTCCCCATATCGATACAAAATGTCAAGAAAAGGAACTCAACACGACAAACAGTGAAACTCAGATTCTAAGACAATACAAGAGCATAAGGCCAAAACAGATCAAATGAGCACTGCATTGGACTTCAAGAACACTGCAGAGCATCCAACCAATTTGCTAGCTAAAAATACCTGAAGCATAAGATACCTGAAGCATATGTGAGTTAAAATCCATAATTTATTAAATTAAGCCAAACACCCTAATTAACTAATTCACTATATCTCTGTGTGAGTTAAAATCAAAGAAGGTTTAAATTCCAAGTTCTTACACAATTACATGCGATGTTAGGTATATTTCTATCCTAAACATACATCAAGAATTCCATCAAAATGCAGAAATCCTGAACACGTGCTATTATGACTAAGTCTAGATTCATATCTCATCTCTCGAATCCATACAAATCCACATAGAGTTGGTGATCAAGCAATTCATAAATTATGCACAAATCATAATAGATGAACTGAAAATATAGTTTTGTTGAACTGAATTCAAAGTATGATAATAATCGTTCCACTAAAAGATCCATTGCAAGCTTAATTAGAAATTTAGTTCATAACTAAAGAATTAAAAACTGAATAGATTAAAGAATACATCATCCAAATTACAGAAACTGAAATAAAAGACAAAGAATAGTATAGAACCACCCTTATCCTCACTCAATTCTGCAATCTTCGTGATCTTGCTCCTTCTATCTGTTCGTCCAAGAATCTTCAGAAATTAGGGTTTCCAAGTTGTAATATATTGTTGATTGATTGAATTTTGGATTGCCTTGCCTAATTCTATGTAATATCTGCTAAAAATGTCCACAATCCAGTCCCAATTGAAGCCAAAGTTGTTCAGTCCACGCCTCCATAGTGTTAGAATCAAAGCAAAACTCTCCCATTCTCGTCTTCACAAGACCTTTAGCCTTGGCCGGTATTTAAGCTTATGAAACCCCCGTCCCGACGAGTCTTTGATTCTTGCCACGTGTACCCCCACCCCGACGAGTATTTCCTTTGTTATAGAGCCTGCCCCGACGGGGTACCAAGCTAATGGTTACTGTTTTCTTACTTTTCCATGCTATTTTCCGCGACATTGCCACCATTGTACCACAACTAACATGTAATGAAACCTACAAACAAAACAAACACAAACACGTAAAACGATACTAAAATAGACAGAATAAACAATGTTTAAGTCCAAATAGGGAACCTGATTCGTAGGTATAAAACCCACTCATCGTATGACTAAATAATTAAAGAACTATAGAATAAAATTGTTGTAGAATAATTAATAAGCTAACATTAAAGTTTGTAGGACCATACAAAGAATTTTGGTTCTCTAACATTAACTATTAATTATTAATTTCACAACATAACTTACTAATTGTATATAATTTAGTTTTATTTTATTATTTATTATTAAAATCTTATAATGTTATGCCATGATCTCTTTTGGGGTTGGAAGACAATTAAAGGAATCAAACAAAATTTTAATGGAACACATGTAACTGAGTCCTATTAAGTTTGAGTTTTTTTAGTAATTATTTAGATTGTTTTAAAATAAATTTAAGGAGACTTTAAAAATTATTTTAGTTGTAGTTAAATTATAAATCGGTCAAACATCAAAAAATCAAGTGTGAAGCAAGGGTTTATTTTTCAAATAGCATAATATTGAATTTCTTATTCATTTTATATTTAATGATTATAAATTATTTATAAAATAATATAATATTAATTATAGTAGACAATTGTATGTTGTTTGTATTTAATTAATTTTTAAAAGCAATTAATGTAATCATTCTAATACCAATAATAAGTTAATTTGTGAGATTCAATTTTTTATAAAGATTGTATATAAAACAAATAAAATATTAAAATATAATTTTATTTATAAAATAAACTTGTATTTTGTCTTCTTTAAAAAACTAAAATACTAAGTACTCATAAAACATTATCATTATGTCTTTTTATAAGTAAATCTATTTATATGCTATATTATAATAATTTTACTATTTATGTTATAAATACTAATTCAAATTTCTCCAAAATAATAAAATAATAAGTTATTCTAAAGTTTTTAGGATCTTAAATAGTGTTTTGATTCTAGTAAAATTCTAGGTTTAAAAATGTTTTGGTGGTAGTTAATAAAATAAAATTATGAGGAGAATAATTTTTATATGATATATCATTGTTAAATATATAATCAGTATTAATTATATATTTACCATTGATCTGTATGTATTTTAGTTTAGGCTCA
The DNA here is from genome assembly GCA_020205605.1 of Panax ginseng. Taxonomy (NCBI): domain Eukaryota; kingdom Viridiplantae; phylum Streptophyta; class Magnoliopsida; order Apiales; family Araliaceae; genus Panax; species Panax ginseng. The sequence goes on from CM035143.1 coordinate 104,489,144, forward strand.
TGAGAATCAATATTAATAAATAACTTTTATAAAAAATAAAATTATTATAAAATAATAAATTAGCACTTTAAAGTTTTTCAGGATTATAAATAGTGTTTTTGATTTTAATTAAATTTTAGGTTTAAAAATATTTAATAATAATTAATAAAATAAAATCAGAAAGTTTTAAAAAGTGTTCAAGTAACAGTGTCATACCAAAAATTAAGGACAAAAAATTTAATTTTATCTTATTATATATTATATATGTATATGGATAGTGCATCATCACATGATAACTTCATTTCTTACTTTTTTATTCTAGGTTTAAAAATATTTAATAATAATTAATAAAATAAAATCAGAAAGTTTTAAAAAGTGTTCAAGTAACAGTGTCATACCAAAAATTAAGGACAAAAAAATTTAATTTTTTCTTATTATATATTATATATGTATATGGATAGTGCATCATCACATATGATAACTTCATTTCTTACTTTTTTATTTACAACTACTCGAAACAAATAAATGAATTGGTCAAACCAATATAAATATTGAAAAGAGATCGACCAAATCTTGAACCTTAAAAGCCTAAATCAGAATCAGTGTTTGGACTATATTTTTGATTTCATGAGATTTAGTAGTAGACACTTATTATGAACTTTCAGCCTCAAAACTTAACTCCTAGAACCACTTGGATTTAAATATCAAAAGAAGCCATCAACTTCAAAAAGTTAATACCATGCAACACCAATATATAAGCATAATGTCCTAAACTCCTATGATCTATCCTTAAAACCGAGAATGTATCCAATTGACCGCTCGATATGGATAATAAGCTAATGTTAAGTAATTATCAATAACAGATCACCAATTACGTTCTGTTTCTGAATTTTAAAATGGACAGAAAAAAAAAGAAATGGATGGAAAATTTAAGTTTTCTTTCCAATTCTTATATTTCTGAGTTTTTTAATAAACGGAAAAGAAAAGAAATGGATAGAAAACTTGGTCACTTTTCCTGCCAAAGTTTTCTGTCCAAAATTGGCATGATTTGGACGGAAAATAAATTAGAATAAGTAATATTTTTATAATTCTCATATTATCCTCAACTTTTAATATAATAAATTTTAAATTACAACTCATGTCCTCAATTTTAAATTTTCTATCCTTTTTTATTAAAAACTCAGAAACAACACAAAGGAAAACTTTAAGTTTTTTATTCTTTTCTTTTCTATTCTAATTTAAGTTTTCTATTCCTTTTTTTTCTGTTCAAAATTCAGAAACAGAGTGTTAGGGTTTATCGTATTTACTTAACGTTACCTGCTTGTTTAAATCTGATTGCCTCTTAATGGATTGTCTCTTATTCGCTAAGAGGCACGATGATGTTTGTTTTATTTTTTGTTACATCTGAATGCCTCTTAATCAGTAAGACATAAAATAAAATCTTAATAATTAAGAAGTACCTCTTAATGATAATTTTTTGATAATTTTTTTTTATATAAATATATTCAACAATATTATGCACTCATTTTTATTAAATTGAATATTTAAAACTATTAAATAAAATTTTACCTTTAAAATGGTAAAATAGTGTCATTAAGAGACAACTTACTTTTTAGTTATCAAATAATTTTTTAGATTCAGACCTCATAAGAGCATTCGTAACAGTTTCCTTATCTTTATCCCTACTCTGCAGTGTTATTGGGTCATTTGCAAAATAGAGATTCAATTTTTTCACTATGTACCCAACAGGTTCCTTATATTGATTCCTTAAATAATGAAATTTAAAAGTTAAAATTTCCAATAGCCAAAACATCAAATTAATAATAATCTTATAATTTATAAAAGAGAGAGTATAATTTATCAATTATATTTCACTGTAAAATAATGTTTATTTTATTTTATATTTTAAGTAATTTATGAAGTGAGTATTGAATGGATTGTAGTTGCAAATGTACATAAGATTAATATTAACTTTTAAAAAGTTAATTTGTGATATTTTTAAATTTAAATATAATATGATTCATTTAAATTTTGAAAATAATAAATTTTATAATTATTATTACGTTTATAATATTTATAATTATATTGACATAAATTAAATAAATTTATATCAGTTTTAAATTTGAATATGTTTGAAATTAATTTTTAAAATATAAGTCAATATTAAGTTTATAATTTGAAAATAAAGTAGTAAAAAAATGTCAAGATGTGTATGATTGATGAGTTGTCCACTTAAATGAGAGTGTGAAATGTCATTTTGTATATATAGAGAATGGTCTTTTGACTCCCTCATTCTGGAGAATAAAATCCTATATAAGGATTAAAATAGAGAGTCAAATAAGGATAATGAAACTGTTGGATAATGATTTGTTGATGCATTCTTTAAAATTGGGGATAAAGAATTAATTAGGAAAACTGTTGTTAATACTCTAACCATTCAGATGATCTAATTTATTAAGATATCATAATCATTCAGATCTTAATTCTTAATTTTATCAAACACAACGTTAGGGGTCTAAAGTGAGAGAATTGATAATATATTCTATATTTCTATCTATTCCGCAAAAACCTAACAAATTACCTATTAGTAGACTATCTTCCTGTTACAACCATTACCCGTGTTGTTCTTATATATCTTTTCGCTGGCAAGTCTTTTTTACCCATTGAATGACACGCGTGCATGCTTCTTTTTTTACCTAACTATCAAAGTTGTTAAACGGCTATATAAATGAAACATGTCAATATTTTATCCTTGTATGAAATATCTGAGTAGTTATGAAATAATCAGGTCAAATTTTGAGTTCAAAATAAATCTTGGATTAAATTTCAAGTCCGAATCGAATTAAATTCATCAAAATAAGACCTTAAACCATGTGAGCAAGGAAATCGTACCAAGGTTATGATTTTGTGTTGGCTGAGGAGGAGAGAAATTCACGAAGAGTACGGAATTGATTGATTAATTGAAGAGGAGAGAAGAACAAGTGAGCGATTACTCCAACGGCACATGACAGAACTCTTAAAATCTGAGAACCTTGCTAGGGTAGCAAGAATTTAGAGAGTCTTCTTGAGTGTTTCGGGTTGAGAGAGAATGTCATAGTCTCCTAGTCATCCAAAAGGTTCAATAGTCAAAAGTCTGGTACCTTCCCAATAGAATGAAATGGGTATTTAAAGGGTTTTTTGGAAAGTGGTCACGTGTCAGGCACATGACCTCGGAGAAATTCCAGAAATACCCTTAGTAACCAAAGTAATGCCCAGATCGTCATGTCCTTCTAGCCACCAATTCGACCCCTCAATCAATTTCCAAAATGAGTCGCATCCACAAGTTGTGAGACCCCGAATTTTATGAAATGAAAGTATTCAATTTTCTTGTAATTATTCTATTTAGTAAATGGTTAAATTGATATAAGGTTAAAGTTAAGAGTGCTATGTGAAAAAATTTCAAAGTACACAAGTTGTCATAAAATAATCGGTGATAAAAGTATAGTAATACGCATGGTTGCATAGTAGCACACAGTATTGTACAGTATCTTTGATTATTGATGCTTACGTGAGAAGTCACTCAGTTTTATTCAATTATTATCACAATAATTGTTGCATAGTATCTCACGCTATTTGATTCAATTAATATTGTTATAATATTTTATATTATTAAATCAATGATTGAGATAACGAGTTATTCATATTATTATAGGAAAAAGGTCCAAAAATACCCCTGATGTTTACCTCGATATCCCACTTGCACCCTAAACTATTTTTTTTTCCAAAAGTACCCTTAACGTTACAAATTTAAGATCAATTATGCCCCTCCCGTTAAAAAAAATTCAACTAGACAAACGGACTTACTAGGTGATTGACACGTGGCAAAAATATTTTTTTTTATTCTTTTTTTCTTTTTTCTCCCTTTTCTCTTCCTTTCTTCTCCCTATTTTCTCTTTCTTTCTCTCTCTCTCTCTCTCTCCGTTCTTCTTCCTCTGTTCTAAAATAAAAAAACAGATCTGAGTTCCCCAACTGCCATAGAACGTCTCTTTATTTGCCTCAGATGCTCATTTCTCTCTCTAAACTCCTGTAACCAATTGGTGGCGCCACAAAGAATTCCACTTGGCGTTAGTCCCAGACCAATGGGCCCACTATTACACATCGCCATAGCGGAAGCGGATAAAGCCTCGAACACAAATCTGGTTTTCAAATAGAACAGTCATCACTAAAGACCACTTCACGTTGGTTTTGAACAATGTTAGCCATCGGTTCCGGGACATTAGGCGTGTCTGCTTTTAGTAGTCGAGTCTTGTGCCAGTACGGGAAGCTCAATTTCATGGATCGTCAGTTACCATTCTTTTGATTTGTGGTGGGGTTTTGATCGGTCTGATTGTTACCTATGATTTCCCTTCTAATCGTAAATTCCTCTGTTTATTGCTGCAAATTCATGGGTTGTTTGATCCCTTTTCATATTTGCTTGCTTTGAATTTGATTATTGGATTTGTTTTTTAATTTTTGTTGTCCTGTTTCATCGGCTTTGGACCAAGAGAAGATGGTCAAGCTTAAAGAATTTATCCAAATGAAGCCTACCTCAAGTGCTCGATCGTGAAGAATAAAGTAACACAGAGTCACCTGCCAGAACAAGAATCAACGGGCGTGTGTGTATATATATTGAAAAAGTCTAAACAAATAAAACCTTAATTTCCATATATGAACAAGAAATTAAAAAGATTTGTACCACTTCCTTTTAAGTCGAGGGATCTCATCAGCATGTATGGTCAATGAAGTTAGTGGTGCTGCCAATTTCAATAAAAACCTTTCTGCCGCTCTCTTTTGATAGTACCCAGATCTGTTTTACCGATGGGGTTGGAATCTTTTGGCATTTGTTTTTCTGGGCTACTGCCGATTTTTTTTTTGGTTTAATTGGCCGAATTCTATGATGTTTATGCTGTGAACTACCGGCGTTCATGGTGGTTCGATGATGGTGCTGGAGATTAGTGAAGAACAGAGGAAGAAGAAAGAACAAAGAGAGAAAAAGGGAGAAGAATGGAAGAGGAAAGAGAGAGAAGAAAGAGAAAAAAAAACAATTTATTTTTGCTCCGTTAGCAAATTTTGTCCACGTGTCTGTTCCGCTACATTTGCCTCGGTGGGCAAGTCTCGTTAACTGAGAGGCATAATCAATGAATTTTATAACGTTAAGGGTACTTTTGGAAAAAAAATTAGTTTAGGGTAGAAGTGGGACATCCGTGTTAACATCAGGGGCATTTTTGCACCTTTGCCCTATTATTATATGCATAATTAACAATGTCTAGAAAGTTCTGTCGAGGAGAGGTTTGGTCACCTAATTGCGCGACAATAGCGAGAAATCTTTATCGGAAATCCCCCTTGTGACGCCCCCAAAATTAGGTATACATCACCCATCTTGGGTCGCCAGATACATGGTACAGAATTCAAATACAACTTACTAATACAACTGTCGTGTACAATACGACAAAACATAAACTGTGAGTTTGAATACAAATATTGTCTAGTAGAGATTATACAAACTCAAAAGGAGTCCTCATTACAATTATTATCACACTATTTCACAAAATAGTGAGGACTACTAATGCTATCCTCTGGACCATTACTCCGTTCCCCGACTCGTCCTAGCTATATTCTCATTTCCTGAAGAGAACAGTGAAAGAAAGGGTGAGCTCAACTAGCCCAGTAAAAAATATTATGACTAAGATAATGAAAAATAAATTATCATTAGTCTCCAACAATGTTAAACTGATAAAATATAATAGACATCAAGTTTAACTGCAGCGGAACACGCAATCCATTAAAAGAGTCAAGTAGAAAATAAAATCTACTATTTTTTATGATTTAAAAGGTTTTTCATCACTGTTATCGCTGAGACTCAGCTTAATAAATATTCCACATCATCGAATCACCCCTGCACTACGGCCAAGGATATTCTTTATTATCACGACCACAATTATCCATGCACTACGGGCCAAGAATATTTGTGTATTCATTAATGGTCATGATCATGCCAATAACTGTTCATCAATGCACTACGGGCCAATGAGGACTTTTATCACATCATTTGTAACATTACGGTCATGATTATACCAAATAATCCCTGGTCATAATCATACCAAGTCCATCTATGCACTACAAGCCACAGATGACTTTCAACATATCAATATGAGGATGATGACAATGATATAAGAATTTAATAAAACAAGTTCAAGAATTAATTTGTCCAAGAACCGATAACGTCCCAAATTGTCAACATGATATCATCGCTTTTGTAGAGTAAAATTCAAGAATGATCGAAGAATATTTCCATGAAAAGATCTTTGGATGAAACGCAAATATCAAGAATATTCTACTAATTTCATGGAGTATAGAAGTCAAAACTTTAACCAACCGAGTATAATAAAGAATGGAATAACAAAAGAAATCACCATGCATGCGGTATTTCAGACAGACAAAGTTATTCAATAGAATAATAATAACGGAACCAGTCGCAAAAATTTGCATCGATTTGGATGTTCCAACGAATAATAATAAAGAATTTAATCAGTCCGTGTAAAACACACGTATGTGATATTTCAAATGTAATAATAATAAAGATTTTAATCGTGTCCCGTGTAAAACACATGATGTGATATTCCAACGTAGTAATAATAAAAAGATGGAACCAGTCCCAGCAGAAAACGCATGCATGTGATATTCCAACATGTAATAATAATAAAGACAGAATAATAAAAGAATGTCACCGGTATATAGGTGGTAGTCATTATCTTTGGTTATTCCAAAGTAATAATAAATAATGGAATAACAGAAGTTCTCTTCATGAATACAAAAGAAATAACACCCCTTATCGTAAAAGAAACTGGATATAAGAATAGGGAAGTAGCAGAATACTTTTTTATAGTTTCTCTATAATTTCTCTCTCTAGAGTTTTAGTGAATTCATAAGAAATAATGAAGGAATGAGCTTCTATTTATAGGAGAATTGAAGGATACTATTGGACTGTACAGTAGGAATTCAAACAAAATAATTTCAGATTCACGGGTGAAAGATAAATTGCAGACGCAACCTAATTATCCCACATGTGCAATCCTTTAATTCAACGACAACTTATATATATATATATATATATATATATATATATATATATCCCATATTAGACTCCACCTTCCCTACAACATCAATTCCCCACCAAATTATCTTTCATATTAAAACACACAATTCATTCACCCACCAAAACCCACTAACAAAAAAAAATAAAAATAATACTCCATGTGACAATTTGATTCCCCCCTTTTCCCCACCCATTATGACTATCATCTCAGATACATATATACATATATAAATATATAATACTTATATATATATATATATATATATATAAAATTAAGATTAACTTCCAATCGATAATTTTAAAAATGGGTAAGTAGGGGTCTAAATAATACGCCAAACTTACTATAAATACTGAATCAATAATTGAACAAAACTGAGTGACTTCTCACGTAAGCCTCAATAATCAATACTTGTGTGCTACTATGCAACCACGCCAGACATTATACTTTTTAACACCGGTGTTTCAACAGCTTAACTGTAAAACTTCCGCCGTTATTTTCATAAAGTATTTTTGTCGCTTTTTCAATCCGATAATAATTTCGCTTAGGGTCCACCAATGATTGTCTTTGTTGTAAATATTTCTTGTTAAAACGAATATTCCCCGACCAATCGAATATTATATAACAACTTGCGTACTTTGCAAAATTTATAAATATTACCCACAACTATAACATTATATCAATTTCACTCCATAATATTCAAAAATAATATTTATAGAAAATTCATCTTTATTCAAAAAGTTGGGGTTTTACACCCCTCTTTCCTGGGAATGATCTGGTTGTTAATATTGCGAGTTATAATAATAATGAATAAATATTATTAAAAATCGAATTTGAGTTCGGAGTTGAATTTGGAGACGCGGGCGTGATATTTGAGTCCGGAATGATAAAATTAGTAAGAATAGACTATAAACACAAATTTTGTCGGGGTTGACTTTTTGGTCAAAAAGTCAACAATTGACTTTTTCGGAAAAAGTCATACTTTGAAAATTCAAAAAATGAAAATGTTGTTAAAAATATTGAAGGAATTTTTTTGAAGTATTTGTGTAAATTTTACTTATTTTATGGACCCCCATTTACCCATTTTTCAAAATAATCGGTAGAAAATTATTTAATATAATAAAGGTGGGGCCCACATGTAAATCCATAAGTGTTGAAAAATTGAATTGGAATTGGGGGGAAGGAGTTGACGTAGGATTGAGGTAATATTATATATATATATATATATATATTATATATATATATATTATAAGTTTTGTTTTATATGAAAAATAGAATATATTATATTTTATTATGCATAGTATTTACATAGTGCATGCATAATGTTTGCATGATAGAAATCAGAAAATTTTCTGAAAAATTTAAGCGTCTGTGAATTCGTTCGAATATTGTACTGTGCGTCCGTGATTATTTTCTAAATAGTATCCTTTCCATTCTCCTATAAATAGGATGCTTAGTTAGAATTGAAAATCACACCAGAATCAGAGAATTCTTCTTTTATAATATTGAGCGTATTTCTTTCGAATTTTAGGAAGCTTTGAGTGTAGAAAATAGTGAAGGTTTTCTTCAAGAATATATCCGCTATACCAGTTGGAATACTCTTCTTTTCAAGGTAAGGGATGTTATTTTTGTTCAATATTCGCTTGAAATAATATTTTCTTCCATACTCTATAGTATGTAAGTAATATTATTTCGTTTCAGATTTCGAATTCTATACTCATTTGGTTAAAGTTTTGGCTTCTATACTCCATGAAATTAGTAGAATATCCTTGATATTTGCGCTTCATTCATTATCTTTTCATGAAAATATTATTCTAGACATTCTTGATAAGTTTTAATTTTTTCATGACGAAGTACTATTCACGGGGTACTATTCCTGAATTACTATTCACGAGTTACTATTTACGAGTTACTATTCACGAGTTACTATTCACGAGTTACTATTTACGAGTTACTATTCACGAGTTACTATTCACGAGTTACTATTCACGGGGTACTATTCATTACAAAAAATGATTACTTTTCGGTCGAAATCATTTTTGATACATTATTATTCATGAATTTTACTCCACAAAGCAGTATCATGTTTACAATCTGGACATTATTGAATTCTGAATAAATTAAATTGTTAAAGTCTTCAATATTTATCCTTTACTTTTATTTGATTGAATTATTATATCATTGTCATCATCCTCATGATTATATTATGATGAAAGTCATCTCATGTAGTGTAGTGCATAGATGGACTTGGTATGATTATGACCATGAATTATTCTTATAATAATCATCACCGTAAATGTTACAAATGATGTGGTAAAAGTCCTCATTGGCCCGTAGTGCATTGATGGGCAGTTTTTGGTATTATCATGACCATGGGTTCTCTTCGGCCAAGGGTGCAAAGATGAATTGTTTTATGGCGTGATCATGATCGTTGATGAAAACACGAATATCCTTGGCCCGTAGTGCATGGATAATTCGTGGTCGTGATACTAATGAATATCCTTGGCCTGTAGTGCAAGGATTATTCGATGAAGTGGATTAATTATTGAGCTGAGTTTCAGCGATGAAATATTAATTCATGGATGTGATAATAATGAATATCCTTGGCCGTAGTGCATGGATAATTCATGGATGTGATACTAACGAATATCCTTGGCCGTAGTGCATGAATAATTCGGTGATGTGGATTATTTATTGAGCTGAGTCTCAGTGATAAAATATTGATAATAAACTTTTAATTCATAGAAGATAGTAGATATCATGCTCTACTTGACTCTTCTAAAATACAGTTGCATGTCTTTGGCCTGTAGTGCAAAGATGAACTTTTAATGAATATCTTTGGGCCGTAGTGCAAAGATGAATTTATTAGTATAAGTATGAATAGAAATTGTGATTTGGTATAACCATGATCATTGATGTTTCAGGTAAAGACAGGTGATGAAAATTATCTTCGTCCTGGGTGCGAAAAGGAATTTAGAACCATAATTATGATTATGAGTTATTCACATGATTGTGGACATAAAATGTTGATTGATGTTACAGGGATAAAACATTGTTGGTGGATTTTTAACACGGGGAAGATAAATAGACTTTATGGTCTATTTAACTCTTCTAATGGATTGCTCGTTCCGCTGCAACTATGGTTGAAAAGTTTTATCATCTACCATATGTTCTAAATCTCTGATTTATTATTGACGAAGGCTATTGATAATATTATCTTTAGTCATGATATTCTTTATTGGGCTAGTTGTGCTCACCTTTTTGCTTCATAATTCCTTTCAGACAATAAAAGTGTAGCTGTGTCGAGCGGGGTAACAAAGGAATAGAACGATGGTCTATAGCTGTTGAGGTTTCCCCTAAAATAGTATGGAAATAACTTTATTGAGATCTTTAGATAAATGTGTTGTATTTTATACGTCATTTAATAGTTATATTTGGTGAATCCAATAGGGTGAGGCGAACCCAACTTTGGAAGGATGTTTTGCCACTATCATACAAGATGTCTAATGACATACAAGTTCGTGTTATCATAAGATAGGGTTGTGCACATCCACTTGCTGAGTATATCTACGAGCACTACCTATATAATCTTGGAGTTTGGTTGAAATGTAATTCTCAATTGGAGACAATGGAGATAATTATATGTCAAGAGAAGACTCACCATTAGAAAGAACATGATAACAATCTTCTCGTTTTTCTTTGGGGACTATTGGGTCAACCAAGGATAATTCTGTGGGCATTTGATATCTATCATAACCTAGACGCATGGCCTCCCATGTACGAAGGTTTCCTTGAGTATTTTCCAAAGATTTTAATTTCTAAAACAGTTATTGACTGTACCTTTATGTAAGGTACCATTGTAAGGTGTTGTGGTCAAGGCACCACGAGAGTTATATATATTTGTATTAAAACTCACAGTTTAACTGTGATCGTATTCTGCACGATAGTTGTATAAATGGAGTTGTCAGTAGTGTATTTTCTGGCGATCCAAGATGGGTGATGTATGTGACGCCCCCAAAATAGGTATACATCACCCATCTTGAGTCGCCAAATACATGGTACAAAATTCAAATACAACTTAATAATACAAATGTCGTGTAAAATACGACAAAACATACACTGAGAGTTTTAATACGAATATTGTCTTCAAGACAGTATTCAAATCAAATGGAGTCCTCAATACATTTATTATAACACTATTTCATAGAATAGTGAGCACTACTAATGCTATCATTTGGACCGTCACTCCATTCCCTAACTAGTCCCGACTACGTTCTCATTTCCTAAAGAGAACAATGAAAGCAAAAGGGTGAGCTAAACTAGCCCAGTAAGAAATATTATGACTAAGATAATGCAGAATAATTTACCGTTAGCCTTCAACAATGTTAAACTGATAAAATATAATAAATATCGAGTTTAACTGCAGCGGAACAAGCAATCCATTAGAACAGTCAAGTAGAGCATAAAATCTACTATCTTCTAAGATTTAAAAGGTTTTTCATCACTTTTATCGCTGAGACTCAGCTTAATAAATAATCCACATCATTGAATCACCCCTGCACTACGACCAATGATATTCTTTAGTATCACGACCATAAATTATCCATGCATTACGGGCCAAGGATATTCGCGTATTCATCAATGGTCATGATCATGCCAACAACTGTCCATCAATGCACTACGAGCCAATGATGACTTTTACCACATTATTTGTAACATTACGATCATGATTATACTGAATAATCCCTGGTCATAATCATACCAAGTCCATCTATGCACTACAGGCCACAGATGACTTTCAACATAATATAAACATGAGGATGATAAGAATTCAATAAAACAAGTTCAATGATAAATTTTTAAAGATTTATAATTTAATTTTTCCAGAAATCAATAACGTCCAAATTGTCAACATGATACTACTTTGTGGAGTAAAATTCAAGAATAATATTGTATCAAAAATTATTTGGACTGAAAAGGAATCAATTTTTATCATGAATAGTACCTCGGGTGAATAGTAACCGAGTGAATAATACCTCGTGAATAATAACTTCAAGAATAGTAACCCCGTGAATAGTACTCCGACATAAAATGTTAAAACTTATCAAGAATGCTCAGAATAATATTTTCATGAAAAGATACTGGATGAAGCACAAATATCAAGGATATTCTACTAATTTCATAGAGTATAGAAGCCAAAAGTTTAACAAAATGAGTATAGAATTCAAAATCTGAAACGAAATAATATTACTTACATACTACAGAGTATGGAAGAAAACATTATTTTATACGAATACTAAACAAAAATAATATCTCTTACCTTAAAAAGAAGAGTATTCCAACTGGTATAACGAGGATATTCTTGAAGAAAACTTTCATTATTTTCTACGCTCAAAGCTTTCTAAAACTCGAAAGAAATACGCTCAATATTAAAGAAGAAGAATTCTCTGATTGTGGTGTGATTTTTAATTCTAACTAAGCATCCTATTTATTGGAGAATGGAAAGGATACTATTTGAATTTTTATTTCACGGTCCAACAGTGAAAATAATTCACGGGCTGAATTTTTCAACACACCGACGCCAGTTTTTCAAACAAATATTTAATAACCAAATAATATATATATATATATATATATATATATATATATATATATATATATATATATATAACCTACTAACTTTCTAGCAATTGATTTTTAAAACCAATTCAAGTAAAAAAAAACATAATATATACATATATATATGGTCTGTCTCTCTAAGCTTAACTTTAAAAGAGCGAACCAAAGACGAAACCGTCGTCTTTGAGTGTCTATGGCAACGGTTTGATCCGTTGCCATAGCCATATAGTCTTCTTTAATTTTGCCGAACTGTCAAATTTATGAGACACCAAAGACAACGGTTCGTCTTTGGTTCGCTTTTTAAGGTTCGCTTTAGAGCCTCTCTGTATATATATATATATATATAATACTAATTCCCTCCAATATACGTTTCCTCCTCCCACCCCATTTTCATTTCATCCATTTCTTCCATACGTGGGCCCCACATGTGGCCCCCATATGTGGGCCCCACCTTTATTATAAAGAACAATTTTTTTACCGATTATTTTGAAAAATGGGTAAATGGGGGAGGGGGGGGGGGTCCATAAATACGACAAATACTTCATAAAAATCACCTCAATAACATTTATCACCATTATTATATTTCACAATATTTAACGACCAGGTCGTTCCCAGGATTTCTCCATATTGGCGCGCAATTAGGTGACCAAACCTCTCCTTGACAGAACTTCTAGACATCGTCAATTTTGTAAATAATAATATTAATAACTTTGTCGTCTCAATTATTGATTTAATAATATATAAAATATTGACAATAATTGAATCAAATAATGTGAGATACTATGCAGCAATTACTGTAGCAATAATTGAATAAAACTGTGTGACTTCTCACATAAGCATCAATAATTAATACCGTGTGCTATCTTGCAACCATGCGACATCAGACTTTCTTTTCATCACCGGATAATTTAACGCTTAACTTGGTAAAACTTCCGCCACTACTTTTATAAAAGATATTTCGCTGCTTTCTAACTCCTCGATAATAATTCCACTATGGGGTCCACCAATGATTGTGCCGTCCGCATTTAATATTCCCCACCAATCTAATATAATATAACAACTTACATACTTTGAAAAATTTATAAATATTACCCACAACTATAACATTATATCACATTCACTCCTTAATATTCAAAAATGATATTTATAGAAAATTCATCTTTATTCATAAAAGTTGGGGTCTTACAACCTCCCCTTCTTATGAAATTTCGCCCTCGAAATTAGGATACATACCTGGTATGACGAAGAGGTGAGGATACCTGGATTTCATATTAGATTCTAACTCCCAGGTCATTTCCTCAACATCGTGGTTTCTCCACAAAACTTTGACTTGAGGTATAACCTTGGAGCGCAGAATAGGTTCCTTCTTATCCAAGATTTTAACAGGTACCTCTTCATACGTTAAATCCTTCGCTATCTCGTCTGGTTCTAACTAAATAATGTGGTTCGGGTCTTTCACATATTTACGTAACATAGATATGTGAAAAACGTTATGAACACGAGAGACATACTTAGCAGTAGAATGAGTCTATATGCCACAGCCCTACTCTCATTAAGGATTAAAAATGGGCCAATGAATTGAGGATTGAGCTTTCCTCTCTTTCCAAATCTCATAACTCCCTTCCATGGAGAAACACGTAAGAACACATGATCTCCAATATCGAATTCCACGTCCTTTCGATGAAGATCAACATAACTCTTTTGTCGATCTTGTGAGGTTTTTATACGTTGTCAGATCGTTTGAATCTTTTCCGTAGTCATACGCACCAACTCCGGTCCCAACAACGTTGCTTCACCCACCTCATCCTAGCATACTAGAGAACAACACTTTCTTCTATACAACGCCTCAAATGGAGCCATGCCAATACTTGCTTGATAAGTATTGTTGTAGGAAAACTCCACCAATGGTAAGAACTTGTCCCAACTTCCTTTGAAGTCAAGGACACAGAGTCTTAATAAATCTTCAAGCGTTTGAATAGTCCTTTCCGACCGCCTCGTCTGCTTTGAGGATGATAAAGTTTAACTAAATCGTAAACTGCGCCCATAGCTTTTTGCAAACTAACCCAAAATCTTGAAGTAAATCTTGGGTCTCGATCGAAAACTATAGATACCGCATACCATGCAATCTTACAATCTCGTTTATGTACATACGAGTAAGACGCTCACGTGTATAAGTTTCTCGTATAGGTAAAAAATGAGCCGACTTGGTCAATCTATCAATAATGACCCAAATTGCATCTATGCCTTGAGAAACCTTGAGAAGACTAGTAATGAAATCCATGGTAATGTGCTCCCACTTCCATTCTGGAATTTCAAGTGGTTGCAATGGACCTTTTGGTACTTGATGCTCTACCTTGACTCGCTTGACAAGTTAAACACCTTGAGATAAACTCACTATCTCTCTCTTTTTATATTGCTCCACCAAAATGTATGTCAAAGATCACGATACATTTTGGTACTCCTGCATGGATTGCAAAACGGTGTTGTGTGCCTCCATCATGATTTTATACTTTAAATCGGGGTTGGTAGGAACACAAAGTCCGAGTTGACTCAAGTATTCCTTCTTCATCGATTCTTACTTTCTAAGATAGCACCTTCTTGCAATTTCTTCCTCATTCGCATCATGAGCTCCAGGTTTGTAGCTTGAGCAAGATTAAATTTATCGATTAAAGTCTGGTTCTCTACTCAGATATTTGCCATCATCACATGGGTCCCTAGAGTCTTTAACTCTATCTCCATCCTTTAAGTAAGTCATACAAAATGGGCCTTACGTTGACAATATTGCACTCGTACTCGCATATGATCTTCTACTCAATGCATCAGCTACTACGTTCGTTTTTCCAGGATGGTGTTGGATGGTATGATCATAATCTTTCAATAGTTCAAGCCAACGTCGTTGTCTCATGTTGAGTTCCTTTTGAGTGAAGAAATATTTGAGGCTTTTATGATCCGTATAGATCTCCACTTTCTCCCCATACAGGTAATGCCTCCAAATTTTAAGTGCAAAGACAATAGTTGCCAACTCTAGATCATGAGTATGATAATGCTTCTCATATTCTTTGAGTTGTTGAGAGACATAGGCTATGACGTTCCCATGTTGCACGAGAACACATCCTAACCCTTTGCCTGAAGCATCACTGTAGATGATAAATCCCTCCGAACCAGATGGTATTGTCAAAACAGGTGCTGATATGAGTCTCCTCTTGAGTTCTTGAAAAATCTTCTCACATTCCTCGCTCCAATCGAATTTTGTATCTTTTTGAGTCAGCTGAGTTAATGGAGTAGCGATTCGAGAAAATCCTTCCACGAAAATCCGATAATAACCAGCTAAGCTGAGAAAGCCACGTACTTCGGTCACTAACTTAGGTTGCTCCCAGATTTGAATTGCTTCAATCTTTGCTGGGTCAACAGATATTCCGTGATTTGATATCACGTGCCCAAGAAATGCAACTTCCTCAAGCCAAAACTCGCATTTCTTCAACTTGGCATAAATCTTATTTTCACGAAGCTTTTGGAGTATTAGCCTCAAGTGTTGCTCATGATCTTCACGACTTTTGGAGTAAATGAGGATGTCATCAATAAAGACGACCATAAAGTGATCCAAATATTCCTTGAATACTCGATTCATCATATCCATGAAGGCAACATGAGCATTAGTCAATCCAAAGGACATGACTAGGAATTCGTAATGCCCGTACCGAGTTCTGAAAGCAGTCTTTGGAATGTCATCAGTTTTAATCTTCAATTGGTGATATCCGGAATGAAGATCAATCTTTGAAAAGAATTTGGCGCCTTACAACTGGTCAAACAGGTCATCAATGCATGGCAACGGGTACCTATTTTTGATGGTGACATGATTCAACTCCCGATAATCAATACAAAGTCGCATACTCCCATCTTTCTTCTTCACGAATAGAACAGGAGCACCCCAAGGAGACGTACTAGGACAAATAAACCCAATGTCTAACAATTCTTGTAGTGTGGTCTTTAACTCCTGAAGTTCAATAGGAGCCATTCGATATGGGGCTTTGGAAATGGGTTTTGTACCGGGTTAAAGGTCGATACAAAATTCAATTTCACGCTCTGGGGGTAGGCCAAGAAGTTTTTCAGGGAATACGTCAGGGAATTTATTAACAATAGAAATATCATTCAAAATATCATTAAATCCGTGACATGAGCTAAGAAAGCTTGACATCCATTTTTCAATAAACGAATAACTTTATGGCTTGAGATGATAGTGATTGATTTTAATGGTTTGGTTGCTTGAATTCTCATAATAGGTTGGTTAGGAATATGAAAGCTAACAACCTTACAAAAACAATCAATTTTTGCATGATGAGTAGTTAACCAATCAATCCCTAGAATTACATCAAATGCAAGTATTTTCAATGAAATAAGATCGACAGGCATTGTGAGGGTACCAATTTGAACCAAACAAGACTTATAAACAGTGGATGTAATGAAGGTTTCTCCCAACGGAGTTTCAACAGATAAGTTAAAGTCTAATTTCTCCGGAGTCAAATTTAAACGTTGAGCGCAAGTAGGAGAAATAAAAGAATGGGTAGAACTGGTATCAAATAAGATATATACTTCGCTAGAGTTTATGATAAGCTTACCCATGATGACCTCGTTCGGGTTCCTTGCTTCCTGGGAGGTTACAAAAAATGCTCTCCCTTGAACTAATGGTTTTGACTTTTCTGGAACGGCCTTTGGTGCCTCCATCCCTGCTGGACTTGCCTTCCCTGAATGACAAAATCGAGCTAAGTGACCTTCTCTTCCACAATTGTAAAATGTTTTGGAATGCTGCGCACAGTTTGGACTGATATGTCCCTCCCCTCCACATTTGAAGCATATGATAGGTGGTCGTTCTCCTTCCTTAACAACGGGTGCTGGTGTTGATGTCTTTCCATCATTGTTGAATCTCCTTTTCTTGAAATGTCCATTTTTACTGTATTGGCCATGATTACCACCAAAGTGGTTACCATTTCTAGTATGTTGATTCCTTCCACGTTTGTTGTCACCGCTTCGATGACTGCTACCACTGGTATTATCATTTTGCCGGCTGTTTTCTCTTAGTTGAGTTGACTTGTTATCGCGCTCCAATAATTGAGCCCTATTTACAACATCTGAATACAAACACCATTTGTGAGAAATTAAGTATTGACGTATCTCGGGTTTCAAACCTCTTAGAAAGATCCGCGTCATTCTCTCCTCATTATCAACCAAGTGGGGCACAAACCGGGACAACTCGGCAAACTTAGCTTCGTACTGTGACACGGTCATATTGTTCTGCTCCAACTTGATGAACTCTACTGTAAAACCCCAACTTTTTGAATAAAGATGAATTTTCTATATATATTATTTTTGAATATTATGGAGTGAAATTGATATAATGTTATAGTTGTGGTTAATATTTATAAATTTTGCAAAGTACGCAAGTTGTTATATAATATTCGATTGGTCGGGGAATATTCGTTTTAATAGGGAATATTCGTACAATGGCACAATCATTGGTGGACCCCACAACGAAATTATTATCGGATTGAGAAAATGACAAAAATACTTTATGAAAATAACGGCGTAAGTTTTACCGTTAACTGTTGAAACACCTGGTGTTAAAAGTACAGTAATACGCATGGTTGCATAGTAGCACACGGTATTGATTATTGAGGCTTACGTGAGAAGTCACTCAGTTTTGTTCAATTGTTGCTTCAGTATTTATAGTAAGTTTGGCGTATTATTTAGACCCCTACTTACCCATTTTTTAAAATTGTCGGTGGAAGTTAATCTTAATTTTGTTATATATATATATATATAAGTATTATATATTTATATATGTATATATGTATACGGGATAGTCAAAATGGGTGGGGAAAAGGGGGGGAATCAAATTGTCACATGGAGTATTATTTTAAATTTTTTTTTGTTAGTGGGTTTTGGTGGGTGAATGAATTGTGTGTTTTAATATGAAAGATAATTTGGTGGGGGAATTGATGTTGTCGGGAAGGTGGAGTCTAATATGGGATATATATATATATATATATATATATATATATATATATATATATATATATATATATATAGTAGAAGTGGCCAACATGTTGTTTTATATATAATATATATATATAAGTTGTCGTTGAATTAAAGGATTGCACATGTGGGATAATTAGGTTACGTCTGCAATTTATCTTTCACCCGTGAATATGAAATTATTTTGTTTGAATTCCTACTGTACAGTCCAATAGGATCCTTCAATTCTCCTATAAATAGAAGCTCATTCCTTCATTATTTCTTACGAATTCACTAAAACTCTAGAGAGAGAAATTATAGAGAAACTATAGAAAAGTATTCTGCTACTTCCCTATTCTTATATCCAGCTTTTTTTACTTAAGGGTGTTATTTCTTTTATATTCATGAAGAGAACTTCATTATTCCATTATTTATTATTCTCATTGGAATAACCAAAGATAATGCGACTACCCTATACTTGGTGACATTCTTCTATTATTCTATCTTTATTATTATTCTGCTGAATATCCCGTTCATCAATGCTTTTACGCACGGACCGGTTCCATCTTTATTATTACTCTGCTGGAATATCCTATCTGTGTTTTACATCTGGACCGATTCCGCCTTTTATTATTATTCTGCTGGAATATCCTGTCATGCGGTGTTTTACACCGGACCGTTCCGCCTCTTTATTATTCTGTTGAACATCGTGTCAAGGCAAATTTTGCAAATTTTGCACGACCGTTCCGTTATTATTATTCTATTGAATAACCTTTCTATGCTAAGCACCGCATGCATGGTGATTTCTTTTGTTATTCCATTCTTTATTATACTCAACTTGGTTAAAGTTTTGACTTCTATACTCCATGAAATTAGTAGAATATCCTTGATATTTATGCTTTCATCCAAAGATCTTTCATGGAAATATTCTTCCCATCATCATTCTTGAATTTTACTCTACAAAGCGTTATCATGTTGACAATTTGGACGTTATCGGTTCTTGGACAAATTAATTCTTGAACTTGTTTTATTGAATTCTTATATCATTGTCATCATCCTCATATTAATATTTTGAAAGTCATCTGTGGCCTGTAGTGCATAGATGGACTTGGTATGATTATGACCAGGGATTATTTGGTATAATCATGACCGTAATGTTACAAATGATGTGATAAAAGTCTTCATTGGCCCGTAGTGCATTGATGAATAGTTGTTGGCATGATCATGACCATTAATGAATACACAAATATTCTTGGCCCGTAGTGCATGGATAATTGTGGTCGTGATAATAAAGAATATCCTTGGTCAGTAGTGCGCAGGGTGATTCGATGATGTGGAATATTTATTAAGTCGAGTCTCAAATATAATGAAGATGAAAAACCTTTTAAATCATAAAAGATAGTAGATTTTATTTTCTACTTGACTCTTTTAATGGATTGCTTGTTCATTGCAGCTTAAACTTGATGTCTATTATATTTTATCGGTTTAACATTGTTGGAGACTAATGATAATTTATTCTGCATTATCTTAGTCATAATATTTCTTCTTGGGCTAGTTGAGCTCACCCTTTCTTTCACCTGTTCTCTTGTGAAATGAGAATATAGTTAGGGACGAGCCTGGGGAACCTGGAGTGATGGTCCAGAGGATAGCATTAGTGGTCCTCACTATTCTGTAAAATAGTGTGATAATAAGTATAATTAGGACTCCTTTTGAGTTTGTATAATCTCTAGTAGATAATATTTGTATTCAAACTCACAGTTTATGT
The DNA here is from genome assembly GCA_020205605.1 of Panax ginseng. Lineage (NCBI taxonomy): Eukaryota > Viridiplantae > Streptophyta > Magnoliopsida > Apiales > Araliaceae > Panax > Panax ginseng. The sequence goes on from CM035143.1 coordinate 104,509,628, forward strand.
TTTGTCGTATTGTATACGACAGTTGTATTAGTAAGTTGTATTTGAATTCTGTACCATGTATCTGGCGACCCATGATGGGTGATGTATACCTAATTTTGGGGGCGTCATAATTGGTATCAAAGCTTAGGGATATGATCCCTGGCTAAGATGTGAGAATAGAACTAGGAGGGGAGAACCGGGGAATTCCTTCGCTAGTATGACCTACCTAAGTTTTTTTTTTTTTTTTGTATTTACTTGGTCGGTCATAATATAGGGATAATATGTTACATGTCAATTAACCTTTTGTTTTGTGGCAGTATCTGAAAATGACATCCGAGAATGTTGAGAATAGCAATGGAGCACAAAGCGACCGCCGATTCACCACATATCAATAATCAGGATAATGTGCATCAGGAAGGCGACAATCCTCATGCAAACAACAACACTGACCAAATGATGAATGATAGATTGTTCAGAGGCTTTATGCAATTCATGCAACAACAGACGAGAGCGGCTCCTGTCCAAAATGTAGGTGGAAACACTGGAAACTCTCAGGCGGTCACCGCTAAACAGTTCAAGGAGCTGGGACCACCGGAGTTTAAGGGAGAGCCAAAACCACTTATGGCGGAAGCATGGATAAAGCAGATCACCAAGATATTTGATGTCTTGGGATGCTCCGAGGAGCAAAAGGTTCCCTTTACCGCCTTTATGTTGCGCGGAGAGGCAGATTACTGGTGGGAATCGGTAAACGACTCAACCCGCCGCCATCATCAAGATGTCTTGGGAGAAGTTCCAAGAGTTGTTCAACGACAAATACTTTCCCGAAAGTATTCATCACATGAAGGAGGTGGAGTTTATCAAATTGGAGCAAAACAATATGACCGTGTCGCAATACGAGGCAAAATTTGCGAAGTTATACCGGTTTGTGTCCCACTTGGTGGATAATGAAGAGAGAATGGCGCGAATGTTTTTAAGAGGTTTGAAGCCGAGATACGTCAACATTTTATTTCTCATAAACCGTGTTTGTATTCGGATGTTGTAAATAGGGCTCGATTGGTGGAGCGATAACGAGTCAATGCAACAAAAGAGAGCAAAGGTAAAAATGATAATACTAAAGAGAGAGCAATCATCGAAGCGGTGACAACAAGCGTGGAGGGAATCAACATGCCGTAAATGGTAACCACTTTGCGGTAATCGGGGCCAAAATAATAAGAATGGACATTTCAAGAAGAGGAGATTCAACAATGATGGAAAGACGTCAGCACCAGCACCTGTTGTTAATGAAGGAGAAAAACCACCTATTATATGCTTCAAATACGGAGGGGAGGGACACATCAGACCAAATTACGCGATGCCATCCAAAGCATGTTATAATTGTGGAAGAGAAGGTCACTAAGCCCAATTTTTTCATTCACCGAAGACAAATTCAGCTAGGATGGAGGCACCAAAGGCCGTCCCAGAAAAGTCAAAGCCGATAGTGCAAGGGCGAGCATTTGTTGTGACCTCCCAGAAAGCAAGGAACCCGAATGAGGTCATCACAGGTAAGCTTATCATAAACTCTAACGAAGTCTATACTTTATTTGATACTGGGTTCTCGCGATTCTTTTATTTCTCCTACTTGCGCTCATCGATTAAATTTGACTCGGAGAAATTAGACTTTGACTTATCTCGTGGAAACTCCGCTGGGAGAAACCTTCATTACATCCACTATTTATAAGTCTTGTTTGGTTCAAATCGGTACCCTCACATTACCTTACGTTGATCTTATTTCATTGAAAATACTTGCATTTGACGTGATTCTAGGGATTGATTGGTTAACTACTCATTATGCAAAAATTGATTATTTTCGAAAGGTTGTTAGCTTTCATATTCCTAATCAACCTATTATGCTAATTCAAGCGACCAAACCATTAAAATCACCATCGCTATCTTAAGCCATAAAGCTATTCGTTTATTGAAAAATGGATGTCAAGCTTTCTTAGCTCATGTCACAGATCTAAACAAAAATACGCCGGTTTTGAATGATATTTCATTGTTAATAAATATCCCGACGTATTCCCAAGAACTTCTGCCTACCCCAGAGCGTGAAATTGAATTTTGTATCGACTTTGAACCTGGTACAAAATCCATTTCAAAGCCCCATATCGAATGGCTCTATTGAACTTCGTGGAGTTAAAGACCCAACTGCAGGGAATTGTTAGACATTGGCTTTATTCGTCCTAAGACTTCTCCTCCTTGGGTGCTCCTGTTCTATTCGTGAAGAAGAAAGATGGGAGTATGTGACTTTGTATTGATTATCTGAGTTGAATCATGTCACCATCAAAATAGGTACCCATTACCATGTATTGATGACCTGTTTGACAAGTTGCAAGGAGCCAAATTCTTTTCAAAGATTGATCTTCGTTCCGGATATCACCAATTGAAGATTAGAACCGATGACATTCCAAAGACGGCTTTTAGAACTCGACGGGCATTATGAATTCTTAGTCATGTCCTTTGGATTGACTAATGCTCCTAACGCCTTCATGGATATGATGAACCGAGTATTCAAGGAATATTTGGATCACTTTGTGGTCGCCTTTATTAATGACATCCTTATTTATTCGAAAAGCCGTGAAGATCATGAGCAACACTTGATTTCGACATTCCAAAAGCTTCGTGAATATAAGCTTTATGCCAAGTTGAAGAAATGCGAAGTTCGCTTGAGGAAGTAGCATTCCTTGGGCACGTGGTATCAAGTCATGGAATATCCATTGACCCAGTAAAGATTGAAGCTATTCAAAGCTGGGAGTAACCTAAATCAGTGACCGAAATATGTAGCTTTCTCGGTTTAGCTGGTTATTATCGGAGATTCGTGGAAGGATTTTCTCGAATCGCAACTCCATTAACTCAGCTGACTCAAAAAGATACAAAGTTCGGTTGGAGTGAAGAATGTGAGAAGAGTTTTCAAGAACTCAAGAGGAAACTCATTTCAGCACCTGTTCTGACAATACCATATGGCTCGGAGGGATTTGTCATCCACATTGATGCTTCGGGCAAAGGGTTGGGATGTGTTCTCATGCAACATGGAAAAGTCATAGCCTATGCCTCAAGACAACTCAAAGAATATGAGAGGAATTATCCTACTCATGATCTAGAGTTGGCAGCTGTTGTCTTCGCACTAAAGATTTGGAGGCATTATTTGTATGGGGAGAAAGTGAATATCTTTACGGATCATAAAAGCCTCAAATATTTCTTCACTCAAAAGGAACTCAACATGCGACAACGACGTTGGCTTGAACTGCTGAAAGATTATAATCATACCATCCAATACCATCCCGAAAAGCGAACGTGGTAGTGACGATTAAGTAGAAGATCATACGCAAGCACGAAAAGCGATATTGTTAACACAAAGGTCCATTTTGTGTGACTTGCAAAGGATGGAGATAGAGTTAAAGACTCCGAGGACCCATGTGATGATGGTGAATATACGAGTAGAACCGACTTTTAATTGATAAAGTTAAAGCCGCTTTCAAGCTACGCACTGAGCCGATGCGTATGAGGAAGAAAGTGCAAGAAGGTGCTATCTTAAGCAAGAATCGATGAAGAAGGAATAATTCGAGTCAACTCCAGGACTTTGTGTTCTAACGACCTTCGATTTAAAGTATAAAATCATGATGGAGGCGCACAACACTCGCTTTGCAATCCATATTGGAGTACCAAAATGTATCATGATATTCGCCATACATTTTGGTGGAGCAATATGAAGAGAGAGATATAGTCTTTGTTTATCTCAAGGTGTTTAACTTGTCAACGAAGTTAAAGCGAGCATCAAGTACCAAAAGGTCCATTGCAACCACTTGAAATTCCGTAATGGAAGTGGGAGCACATTACCATGGATTTTGTTACCGGGCCTTCCTAAGGTTTCTCAAGGCATAGATGCTAATTGGGTCATTGTTGATAGATTGACCAAGTTTGCTCATTTTTTACCGATCGAGAAACTTATACACTTGAACGCCCCGCTTATACGTATATAAATGAGATTGTAAGATCAAGCATGGTATCCTAAGTATCCATAGTTTCTGATCGAGACCCAAGATTCACTTCACGATTTTGGGTTAGTTTGCAAAAAGCTATGGGCACAGACTTACGATTTAGCTCGACATATCAACCTCAGACGGAGATTGTGGCTAGCTTATATTTTTCCTACGCGTCTTATTTTTCCCTAAGGCTAGACAATATAGAAAATACAGAGAAGGTGTAAGAGAGAAGAGAGAAAAACATTGAGTTCTTGGTGATTGGCAAGAGGAAGAAGGGGAATTGCTAAACCTAGTCACCATCCTTTGGTAGCATACAATCAAAGTGAAGGTATAACTTACTTCAATTCTAATTTTCAGTCTTGTAATTTTCTATTCTCTGAAGTTGGTTTTGTGGAATTGTTGTACAAGATGTTGTTGATTATATATGTATACTCTTGATAAACTGGTTGGTTATCATCTGTGATTGTATACCAGTTATCAAATTCATGTAAATTGGGTGTAGGAAGAAAAAGGAAAAAAATCACAGTGTTTATATAATATGGTTTGGAAAGTACAAATTTTCATGATCAATACTTGTTATAATCTGTAATTTGTTGGTGGATTATGTTAGTATGTTAAGAAACGAAGATAACGTAGTTTGAATGAAGTGATTTGGTGAAAAATTGAGATGTCAGTGATGATTTTTGTGAAGAAGTTCAAAAAAGGAGTTTTATTTTATGAAAATATGGAATTTTGAGATATTAAACTAGTTTTAGTTGATGTTAAATTGTGTTAATAGGTTGTAAATGTTAACAAACATGTTTGTAATAGTCTGTACCAATTATAGATGTTAATTTCACTGTTTTGTGGGTGAAATTCGTGTTTGTTGGGCTAAAGTCGACTACTGCTCACCGCTTTTTTCAAGATCATCGTTCAGGCACCAAATAAGAATCGCTACCGGTGCTAAGGCAAAAAATCACAGAATCGCTTCCATGCCCCCAGTCTCGAGGCGCGGGCTTGATCGCTTAATCAGCAGTCATGTGTAAGGGACTTAGGTTGATCAAGCATGCATGTTAATGATGTTAAGACATAATATAGGTTATAATATCAGATTGTAATGTGTTGTAATGCTAAGTGTAAAGATTTTAAATATTTTTTTAAAATAGTTATAAAATGAAACCAAATGTGGTGTTTTCAAAGTTAGAGGTGAAATCGATTAAGTTATGTTGGATCGTAATGAGATTTCAGATTCATTTAAGTATGTTAACCTCACGAAGTTAGGTGCTAGATTAGGGTTATGACCTAAATGATGGTTTAAACCCCTAAAGCTAATATTCATACAACTAATTGTTGTTGCGATTTCAATTATATATGTATGGTAATTGGAGAATATTACATTTGTGTAGCTTACATTCAAGGCAAGTTTCTAAACCTTAACTCTTTACATTGAGCAAGCTTTCTAACTTCATTCTTTTGTTTATGAATGCAAGTTTCTTATCCTAAACTTTCATTGAGCAAGACTATTGATTATATTCTTATGTATGATTGAATAAGCTCATGTAACCTAATTGGTTACATCGAATGAGTTTCACATTCTCATTTCTTGTTATTATTATTCAAAACCTATATTGTTCTAACACATTGATTCAAAGGAGATTGTTCTAATTCTTTGAATATAATACTTTGCATGTATATCATATTTATTCAGTTATATATTGTTGATATCCGATCTTTGACTTTGATAGCCTTGTTCAGTTATACATTCTTGTATTAAACCTTTATTGATGGAAATTGAATAAGTGTTCTAAAATTCTAGAAACACTGATAAGCTAGTTCCAAACTAAACTTTCTTTAGTATAAAAATTCTAAATTCAAACTGAGACGAACAACCCTAACATAGGGGATTTTGTACGTGTAACGTTTAGATATTTGTGCACAATACATGGTACAAAGGGCCGATTCCCCTAAGTACGTTAAAAAGAGTCTGTACAGTCTAATTAACTGTTAAGGTTGGGGTAGTAATACCTAATCACCGTGGACATAGTTCGTGGTCATAAGACCCTCAGTTATTAAAGTTCGAACTTGTTTTTGTTTCTATTTCTAGAACAAGTTCATTATTGTACATCATTCGTTGTTCATTCTCATATGGTTATTATTACTATTCTTTATGTCAGTGATCAATTATTTGCTCACTCTTGCAATTAACCATGCAACTAAAGTCGAAAGAGGTGATGAGCCATCTACTAGCAAGGGAAAAGGGCAAGATGTCCAAGTGTTGAAGAATTATTTAATGTTTATTTAAATGCATGATGTTATAAGACTTGTTTTATTTTATAATGTATTCCGCAAACTGATGTAATAATTTAAGGTTAGATTACTTGGGATTGTTTATGAGATGATGCAACCCTTTAATGGGAAAAATTATTGTTTATGTTATTTAAGGTTTTATCCTTTATTATGGGTAGTTAGATGTAATTATTTTGATAGTGAGCACCAAATTCGGTGGAAATGAAGTACCCGAATTTGGGGGTGTCACAGGTTTGTATCAAAGCCTTAGGTTATGAACCTTGGGTGGGGAAAACCTTATGAAGTAGCCTTTAAAGAAACAGAAAACATAGAGGTGTTTAAATTTTATCGGGTTTTAAGGAATGGATTAAGGCATCCATTGAAACTAAATAATAAAAGACATTATGTTCGATGTGTTAATAACATATGTGCTCGCGAGTATCGATAATGTTAAGTAAAACTTAAAATATTTTGTTGACAGGATGTCTAATGAAGGAGGGTCCAGTCCAGCTAGGGAGGTGATGCCTCAGTTACCTAGAGATGATGAACCCCGAGATATTCATGTAGTGCGGGAACAGTTGATCCAGGAGGATGAGCCTGTGACCGATCCCGAGGAGTATAGTCCTGAGGAGATAGAGGAGGATGATGAGGAAGTGGATCATGTGGAGTTTCCACCAAACTTCGTATCGGCTAAGATGTATGATGCTTTGTACAACAGTAACATAGAGTTACAGGATAATGTAGAGGAACTGAAGGAGATGGTTGATATGCATCATGTTGCGTTGGAATAGAAGGATGTGGAGATTCAAGAACTTGACTCAAAACTTGGAAACACAGAATGGGATTTAGTTCATACGAAGGGTCAGCATGAAGATCTGTTGGCAGTGAACGAGAAGATGAAGACTGTCATGGAGAAGTTGAAAGATGACTTCGAAGAGGAATCATCTAAGCGTACAAGAGCAGAGGATGCTTGGATGAAGGCGACTCAACGTGCAAACCGTGCTGAGGCTAAAGTCCAAGTGAAGAAGGCCAAAATGAACGAAATGGATCATGCCTTTAATTCTGCGATTGATAGGGCCCATGATCGAGTCTTTTGTTACCCGCCTCAATTTGAAGACTCGCCTTGGTTCGTGATGGATCGTAGGATGGAATATCACATCATGGAGGAGGAGCGCAAAGAAGCCTCACGACGTCTTAATATGAATAGATAGAAAATAAGAGTGATGATAATATGTGGTTATTATGTGAATAAATAAAGTTTTAAATCCCTTATTTTGAGTTGAATAAAGGGGTAGTATGAGTATGTAATCCTGAAACTGGTTTAGTTCAGGAAAGTGGATGTTTATAGCAGATATGCTATCTTTTATATATTTTGAAGCATTATGAATGAATAAAATATCAAAAATTATTTGAAATGTTATGTGTTATAGCTTTAATCTTAGAATGTTTAAGTTAAACTTTAAATACTCAAGAAGTTGAGTGAGGAACTAATAAGCGATTCTAACAGAAAATGCCTCGTAGAAGAAGACAACCACGTCAACAACCACCTCCTGAGGGGTCTACTAAAAATAACGATGAGGCCAACGCTAATCCGGTTCAACAGAGCACTTGCGAATTAACCGCAAGCTCAAGTTACGACTTTCAAGGAATTTAAAGCGATTGGACCGCTAGAGTTTCAAGGGTTTATGAATCCAGTGGAAGCCCAAACCTAGATTATGGAAATGGAGAAGGTGTTTGATATTGTTAGAGTTAACGAAGATCAAAAGACTGCATTCACGACGTTCATGCTGAAGTCTGAAGCTAGCTACTGGTGGCAATCAAATAAGGTTCGTGAGGGACAAGGAGTGATAATGTGGGATAGATTTAAGGAGATGTTTTTCGAAATTTACTTTCCAGCGAGTTCTCGGAATCAGTTGGAGGTGCAATTTTTGGAGTTGAAGCAAGGAACTATGACGGTGCCAGAATATGCTGCGATGTTTAACGAGTTGGCAAGGTTTGCTACTTATCAAGTTAATACAGATGAGCGTAAGGCGAGAAGGTTCGAATAAGGATTAAAACCCTTGCTGTATAACAAGGTTTCAATGTTCCAGTTAAATACATTTACGGCTGTACTGGAAAAGGAAATTATCACAGAAGGTGGACGCGATGCCTTGACCAAGTACAATCAAGAACAGAAGAAGAGGAAGAATGATAATGAGAATAAGGCTGGTGGAAGTAATGTTGGAAGTAAGAATCAGAAGAGGAAGTGGAACGAGAATTTGACTACGGGAGGACAACAGGGAAGTCAGCAGAAGAAAAAGTTTGAAGCTTTTGCTACTTGTGGAAAGAACCATACTGGGGTGTGTTTGAAGGGAAAGCGGGTGTGTTTCAACTGTGGTCAGGAGGGATACATTTCACCGAATAATTTTATCCCAAACAAAGGAGCATGTTTTACCTGTGGTTCAAAAGATCACATGGCTCGTGATTGTCCTAAAAAGCCAGCGGGGAGTGTAAGTGGAAGAAAGGGAAACAACAATGGTAGTGGTGCATTGACTATCACTGGACCAGCACAGTCAAGCCGACCTACTACGAGAACTTTCAATATGACCGTGCAGGATGCTGTTCAGTTTAAGGATGTGGTGTCAGGTATCATTCCGATTAATGGTATTAATGCTTATGTACTATTTGATTCGGGTGCTACTTGTTCATTTATATCCGATGAATTTGCTCAGAATTTAGATTTGCCTTAAGAAGAATTAGATTATCCTTTGAGTATAGAGATTGCAAATAGGCAAGTGATTCCTGTTAGGTTCATATATAAGAATTATAGAGTGGTTATAAAGGGTCAAGAGATGAGGGTAGACTTGATACCAATTAGACTGGGTGAGTTTGATGTTATCCTGGGAATGGATTGGTTATTCAATCACGGAGCAGTAATTGATTGCCAAAGAAAGTGTGTTAACCTTATATGACTCATCAAAGGTTGTGTTCTATGGCAGCAAATCACCTCGACAAGCAAGTTGTTTGACGGTGATGCAAGCCAAGAAGTTGTTAAAACAAGGATGTGTAGGATACTTAGCCTGCATAGTTGATACACAGAAGAAAAGTGCGAAGTTAGAAGTGATACCGATCATAAGAGATTTTGCAGACGTATTTCCAGACAATTTTTCGGGTCTTCTTCCAGATCGACAAATCGAGTTTGTGATTGATTTATTACCAAGAACAGGCCCGATATCTAAGGCACCATACAAAATAGCCCCGGTAGAGATGAAAGAGCTGATGGTACAATTGCAAGAATTGCTCGACAAGAAGTATATCGAGCCGAGCGTGTCGCCATGGAGAGCACCGATGTTATTTGTTGAGAAGAAGGATGGATCGATGCGGCTCTGCATTGATTACAGAGAATTAAATAAGGTCACGATTAAAAATAAGTATCTGTTACCAAGAATCAATGACCTGTTTCATCAACTGAAGGGTGCGAAGTATTTTTCAAAGATAGATTTGAGGAGTGGTTATCATCAACTGAAGGTGAGGCCAGAAGATGTACCGAAGAAGGCATTCAGAACTCGATATGGTCATTACGAGTTTCTGGTTATGTCATTTGGTTTAACAAATGCACCTGCAGCGTTCATGGATTTGATGAACAAGGTGTTTAAACCATTCTTAGATAAATTTGTGGTGATATTTATTGATGATATCCTGGTGTATTCTAAGACCAAGGAAGAACATGTTAAACACTTAAGAGTGACCTTGGAGACATTGAGGAAAGAGAAGTTGTACGCAAAATTTTCAAAATGTGAGTTTTGGTTGGAACGTGTACAGTTTCTCGGGCATGTTATTGATAAAGACGGAATTTCGGTAGATCCATCAAAAGTTGAAGCTGTAGTAAACTGGGATCAGCCGAAGACACCGTTAGGGATAAGGAGTTTCTTAGGTTGGCAGGTTATTATAGGCATTTTATTCAAGATTTTTCCAAAATTGCGACCCTGTTGACGTATTTAACCAGGAAGGCGGTTAAGTTTGTTTGGACGGAGAAGTGTGAGGAAAGTTTTCACGAATTAAAGAAGAGGTTAAGTACAACACCTGTGTTGTCATTGCTGATGATCTGAGGGATTTTGTGGTGTATAGTGGACGCATCGCATAAAGGACTAGGGTCGTGTGCTTATGCCGAATCTATGAGCAGCGAAAGTTATTGCGTATGCATCACGTCAATTAAAAGATTATGAAAAAGGGTATCCGACTCATGACTTGGAGTTGGCTGCGGTGGTGTTTACCCTGAAGATTTGGAGACATTATCTTTATGGAGAGAGGTGTGAGATATATGCTGACCATAAAAGTCTGAAGTATATCTTTACACAAAAATATTTGAATATGAGGCAAAGAAGATGGTTGGAGCTAATCAAAGACTATGACTGCGAGATTTTCTATCATCCCGGAAAGGCGAATGTTGTTGCTGATGCTTTAAGCAGGAAGGGATGAGAGAAGTTAATGATGTTGACAGCTCAGGAGAAGTTAGTGTCGGAAATGGCTAAGATGGAATTGGAAATTAAATATCCTACAAAATCCGACGAGAAGTTATTCCAGTTAGGAAACGATTCAACGTTGGTAGATAAAGTGAAGAATACACAACTTCAGGATGAAGAATGCGAAAAGATAAAACAAAAAAGTATCTGAAGGGGGGGAAAACAAATTCAAAATCGATTTGGAAGGGTTACTTCGATTCGAAGGGAGAACTTGGGTTCTGCCAGTACTGGAAGTTAAAGAGGAAGTTCTGAGTGAAGCTCACAACTCAAGATATTCGATTCACCCTGGAAGTACGAAAATGTACCAGGATCTTAGACATCATTTTTTGTGGTAGAATATGAAGAAGGATGTGATCGTGTGTTGCGAAATGCTTAACGTGTCGTAAAGTTAAAGTTTGAACACCAAAGGCCAAGCGGATTATTGCAACCGTTGGAGATACCAGAATGGAAATGGGAGCATATCACAATGGATTTTGTGGTAGGTCTTCCAACGACTCAGCAAGGTTATGACACCATTTGGGTGATTGTTGATCGACTGACGAAGTCGGCTCACTTCTTACCAATCAAGATTAGATTTAACCTGGATCGGTTGGCAAAACTATACGTGAAAGAAATTGTTTCACGACACGGTGTACCTGTGTCCATTGTATCGAACAGAGATCCAAGTTTCACATCAAATTTCTAGAAGCAATTACAAGAATGTTTGGAAACACAGCTAAGAATGAGCACATCGTACCATCCTCAAACAGACGGACAGAGTGAGAGAACCATCCAGACACTAGAGGATATGCTCAGAGCATGTATTATGGATTTCAAGGGAAATTGGGATGATCATTTACCGTTGGTTGAATTTTCCTATAATAATTGTTATCACGCGAGTATTGGCATGCCACCTTATGAAGCGTTATACGGCAGGAAATACAGAACTCTGTTATGCTGGGATGAGGTAGGTGAACGTCAACTATTGGGTCCAGAGTTGGTACAATAAACCGTCGAAATCATCAAGGTGATTCGAGCAAGATTGATAGCTGCACAGGATAGACAAAAGAAATATGCCGATCAGCACCGACAAAATCAGGAATTCGATGTTGGTAGTTATGTATTCTTGAAAGTATCTCCTAGGAAGGGGAAAATTCGATTTGGCAAGAAAGGGAAATTAAGCCCTAGGTTTATAGGTCCTTTTGAAATGCTTTAACGTGTGGGTGAAGTGGCATACGAGGTAGCTTTACCTCCAGAATTGGTGCATATCCATAATGTTTTCCACATCTTGGTGTTGAGACCATATAAGCCTGATTATAAACATGTTATAGAATATGAGCCTTTACAGTTTGAGAAAGGCTTAACATATGAAGAAGTCCCTGTTCAAATTGTTGACAGAAAAGAGTAAGTACTGAGGAATAAGGTGATACCTTCTGTTAAGGTAATCTGGAGGAACCACAATGCTGAGGAAGCTACGTGGGAACTTGAAGATGTTATGATGAGAAATTATCCTCAGTTGTTTGCTTGATCTTGTATAACGATTCTGGGGATAGAATCTTGTTAAGGAGGGAAAAATGTAACAAATAAATTTTTCGAGTTGTGATTCTGGGGACGAAATCCTTTTAAGGAGGGAAGGATGTAACGATCGCGAAATTTATAATTTAATTTAAATATTTATTGAGTTAAATAAATATTTTAAATAATTTATTTATTGAGGAAAGTAAATAATTGATGAATTATGGTGAACTAATTTAATAACTAAAATTATTAATGTTGATAAATTGAATAATGATAATTTTTTCTGAAGAATTTAATTTAAAGGAAATAAATAAATTAAATAAGGTGATGTGTCTAATTTATTAATTAAATTAGAGATATAATTATTTATTAATTATAAGGTATAATGATAATAAGATTTTTATTATGATTATTATAAGTTATTTAAATTAATTAAGCTAAAGTCATTTAATTAACTAAGGGTGTGACATGAAACTATATAATATAAGATTATTTAAATAATTTAGTTTGGGAAATAGGTGTTTAGCCAAACAAGGCCTTGTGGCCTTTGGCTTTTTTCCAACTGACGTCTTTTTATTTTTTTAACTGAAGTACGTGGGATTGTGGCTAGATTATATTTTTCCTACGTGTCTTATTTTTCCTTAAGGCTAGACAATATAGAAAATACAGAGAAGGTGTAAGAGAGAAGAGAGAAAAACACTGAGTTCTTGGTGATTGGCAAGAGGAAGAAGGGGAATTGCTAACCTAGTCACCATCCTTTGGTAGCATACAATCAAAGTGAAGGTATAACTTACTTCAATTCTAATTTTCAGTCTTGTAATTTTCTATTCTCTGAAGTTGGTTTTGTGGAATTGTTGTACAAGATGTTGTTGATTATATATGTATACTCTTGATAAACTGGTTGGTTATCATCTGTGATTGTATATCAGTTATCAAATTCGTGTAAATTGGGTGTAGGAAGAAAAAGGAAAAAAATCATAGTGTTTATATAATATGGTTTGGAAAGTACAAATTTTCATGATCAATACTTGTTATAATCTGTAATTTGTTGTTGGATTATGTTAGTATGTTAAGAAACGAAGATAGCTTAGTTTGAATGAAGTTATTTGGTGAAAAATTGAGATGTCAGTGATGATTTTTGTGAAGAAGTTCAAAAATGGAGTTTTTTTTATGAAAATATGGAATTTTGAGAAATTAAACTAGTTTTAGTTGATGTTAAATTGTGTTAATAGGTTGTAAATGTTAACAAACATGTTTGTAATAGTCTGTACCAATTATAGATGTTAATTTCACTGTTTTGTGGGTGAAATTCGTGTTTGTTGGGCTAAAGTCGACTCTTCGCTCACCGCCTTTTCTCTTTGTTCGTGCACCAGTAAAACTAACAAGAATCGCTACCGGGTGCAAAGGCAAAAATCACAGAATTCACGCCATGCCCCGGTCTCGAGGCAAAGGTACCGCTTAATCGCAGTCATGTATGTAAGGGACTTAGGTTGATCAAGCATGCATGTTAATGATGTTAAGACATAATATAGGTTATAATATCAGATTGTAATGTGTTGTAATGCTAAGTGTAAAGATTTTAAATATTTTTTAAAATAGTTATAAAATGAAACCAAATGTGGTGTTTTCAAAGTTAGAGGTGAACGATTAAGTTATGTTGGATCGTAATGAGATTTCAGATTCGTTAAGTATGTTAACCTACGTAGTTAGGTGCTAGATTAGGGTTATGACCTAAATGATGGTTTAAACCCCTAAAGCTAATATTCATACAACTAATTGTTGTTGCGATTTTAATTATATATGTATGGTAATTGGCGAATATTACATTTGTGTAGCTTACATTCAAGGCAAGTTTCTAAACCTTAACTCTTTACATTGAGCAAGCTTTCTAACTTCATTCTTTTGTTTATGAATGCAAGTTTCTTATCCTAAACTTTCATTGAGCAAGACTATTGATTATATTCTTATGTATGATTGAATAAGCTCATGTAACCTAATTCGTTACATCGAATGAGTTTCACATTCTCATTTCTTGTTATTATTATTCAAAACCTATATTGTTCTAACACATTGATTCAAAGGAGATTGTTCTAATTCTTTGAATATAATACTTTGCATGTATATCATATTTATTCAGTTATATATTGTTGATATCCGATCTTTGACTTTTATAGCCTTGTTCAGTTATACATTCCTGTATTAAACCATTATTGATGGAAATTGAATAAGTGTTATAAAATTCTAGAAACACTGATAAGCTAGTTCAAAACTAAACTTTCTTTAGTACGGAAATTCTAAATTCAAACTGAGACGAACAACCCTAACATTAGGGATTTTGTACGTGTAACGTTTAGATGTTTATGCACAATACATGGTACAAAGGGCTGATCCCCCTAATTACGTTTAGAAGAGTATGTACAGTCTAATTAACTGTTAAGGTTGGGGTAGTAATACCTAATCACCGTGGACATAGTTCGTGGTCATAAGACCCTCAGATATTAAAGTTCGAACTTGTTTCTGTTTCTATTCATAGAACAAGTTCATTATTGTATATCATTCGTTGTTCGTTCTTATATGGTTATTATTACTATTTTTTATGTCAGTGAGCAATTGTTTGCTCACTCTTGAAATTAACCATGCAGCTAAAGTCGAAAGAGGTGATGAGCCATCTACTATCAAGGGAAAAGGGCAAGATGTCCAAGTGTTGAAGAATTATTTAAAGTTTATTTAAATGTATGATGTTATAAGACTTGTTTTTATTTTATAATGTATTCCGCAAAATGATGTAATAATTTAAGGTTAGATTACCTGGGATTGTTTATGAGATGATGTAACCCTTTAATGGGAAAGATTATTGTTTAAGTTATTTAAGGTTTTATCCTTTATTATGGGTAGTTAGATTTAATTATTTTGATAGTGAGCACCAAATTCGGTGGAAATGAAGTACCTAAATTTGGGGGTGTCACAGTTCTAGTCTCACATCTCAGCCAGGGATCATATCCCTAAGCTTTGATACCAACCGTGACACCCCCAAAATAGGTATACATCACCCATCTTGAGTCGCCAAATACATGGCACAAAATTCAAATACAACTTAATAATACAACTGTAGTGTAAAATACGATAAAACATCCACTGGGAGTTTTAATACGAATATTGTCTTCAAGACAATATTCAACTCAAATGGAGTCCTCAATATATTTATTATCACACTATTTTATAGAATAGTGAGGACTACTAATGCTATCATCTGGACCATCACTCCGTTCCCCGACTAGTCCCTGCTACGTTCTCATTTCCTGAAGAAAGCAAAAGGGTGAGCTCAACTAGCCCAGTAAGAAATATAATGACTAAGATAATGCAGAATAATTTATCGTTAGCCTTTAATAGTGTTAAACTGATAAAATATAACAAACATCAAGTTTAACTACAGCATAACAAGCAATCCATTAGAAGAGTCAAGTAGAACATAAAATCTACTATCTTCTATGATTTAAAAGGTTTTTCATCACTTTTATCGCTAAGACTCAACTTAATAAATAATCCACATCATCGAATCACCCCTGCACTACGGCCAAGGATATTCTTTAGTATCACGACCACAAATTATCCATGCACTATGGGCAAAGAATATTCGTGTATTCATCAATGGTCATGATCATGCCAACAACTGTCCATCAATGTACTACGAGCCAATGAGGACTTTTACCACATCATTTGTAACATTACGGTCATGATTATACCGAATAATCCCTGGTCATAATCATACCAAGTCCATCTATGCACTACAAGCCACATATGACTTTCAACATAATATAAACATGAGGATGATAAGAATTCAATAAAACAAGTTCAAGGATAAATTTTTAAAGATTTATAATTTAATTTATCCAGAAAGCAATAACGTCCAAATTGTCAACATGATACTGCTTTGTGGAGTAAAATTCAAGAATAATATTGTGTCAAAAATGATTTGGACCGAAAAGGAATCAATTTTTGTCATGAATAGTACCTCGGGTGAATAATAACTAAGTGAATAGTACCTCATGAATAGTAACTTCGGGAATAATAACCCCGTGAATAGTACTCCGACATAAAATATTAAAACTTATCAAGAATGCTCAGAATAATATTTTCATAAAAAGATACTGGATGAAACGCAAATATCAAGGATATTCTACTAATTTCATGGAGTATAGAACCCAAAACTTTAACAAAATGAGTATAGAATTCGAAATCTGAAACGAAATAATATTACTTACATACTACAGAGTATGGAAGAAAATATTATTTTATACGAATACTGAACAAAAATAATATCCCTTATGTGACGCCCCCAAAATTAGGTATACATCACCCATCTTGGGTCGCCAGATACATGGTACAGAACTCAAATACAACTTACTAATACAACTGTCTTGTACAATACGATAAAACATAAACTGTGAGTTTGAATACAAATATTGTCTACTAGAGAGTATACAAACTCAAAAGGAGTCCTTATTACAATTATTATCACACTATTTCACGAATAGTGAGGACTACTAATGCTATCCTCCTGGACCATCACTCCGCTTCCCACTCGTCCCCAAATATATTCTCATTTCAAGAAGAGAACGGTGAAAAGAAAGGGTGAGCTCAACTAGCCCAAGAAGAAATATTATGACTAAGATAATGCGTAATAAATTATCATTAGTCTCCAACAATGTTAAACCGATAAAATATAATAGACATCAAGTTTAATCGCGGTAAAACAAGCAATCCATTAAAAGAGTCAAGTAGAAAATAAAAGCTACTATCTTTTATGATTTAAAAGGTTTTTCATCATCAATATCGCTAAGACTCGACAAATAAATATTCCACATCATCGAATCACCCCACTACTACGGCCAAGGATATTCTTTAGTATCACGACCACAATTATCCATGCACTACGGGCCAAGAATATTTGTGTATTCATTAATGGTCATGATCATGTCAACAACTGTCCATCAATGCACTACGGACCAATGAGGAGTTTTACCACATCATTTTAACATTACTATCATGATTACACCGAATAATCCCTGGTCATAATCATACCAAGTCCATCTATGCACTACAGGCCACAGATGACTTTAAAAAAAATATAAATATGAGGATGATGACAATGATATAAGAATTCAATAAAACAAGTTCAAGAATTAATTTTTCTAAGAACCAATAACGTCCAGATTGTCAACATGATACTGCTTTGTAGAGTAAAATTCAAGAATGCTCAGAAGAATATTTCCATGAAAAGATACTGGATGAAGCGCAATTATCAAGGATATTCCACTAATTGCATGGAGTATAGAAGTCAAAACTTTAACCAACTGAGTATAATAAAGAATGAATAACAAAAGAAATCACCATGCATGCGGTACTTCACATGTATGTGTTATTCTAACGAATAATAATAATAATGAACCAGTCGGGAGAAATTAAGACCGATGTGGGATATTCCAAATGTAATATTAAATAACGAAACGAGGTCCGACATAAAACACACAGACATGATATTCCAATAGAATAGTAAAGACGGAATAATAGAAGAATGTCACCAAGTATAGGGTAGCCCGCGTATACAGGTTATTCCAATAGAATAATAAAGAATGGAATAACATAAGTTCTCTTCATGAATACAAAAGAAATAATACTCCCTACGAGTACAATAAATAATATTCCCTACCTTAAGAAGAAGAGTAATGGATATATAAGTAGTGAAGTAGCAGAATACTTTCTTCTTTCTCTCTATAGTTTATCTCTCTAGAGTTTCAGTGAATTCGTAAGAAAATAATGAAGGAATGAGCTTCTATTTATAGAAAAATGGACTGAATAGTAACTAACTCATGAACGGTCCATATTAATTTACTTTAATCTGACGGTCCATATTTAAAGCAAAATCTTTTAAATAAAATATAATATATTCTATTTATAATATAATAAAACGAATAACTTTATAAAAGATTTTATTATGCAAACACTATGTAGATGCATAATAAAATATAATATATTCTAATTATCGCCTAATAAAATAGATAACTTTATAAAAGTATTACATTTTATATAAAAGATTTTCATATTATTACATTAATAATACCAACAAAACCGAGTGACTTATCATGTAAGCATCAATAATTAATACTGTATTTTACTATGCAACCAATGCCAGATTACTATACTTTTAACACCGGTGTTTCAACAGATTAACAGTAAAACTTTACGCGTTATTTTCATAAAGTATATTTATCGTTTTCTTAATCCGATAATAATTACATTGTGGTCCACCAATGATTGTCTTGTTATTGCATTTAATATTCCTGTTAAAACGAATATTCCCCGACCAATCGAATATTATATAACAACTTACGTACTTTTGCAAAATTTATAAATATTATCCACAACTATAACATTATATCAATTTCACTCCATAATATTTAAAAATAATATTTATAGAAAATTCATCTTTATTCAAAAGTTTGATTTTACAATCTCCCCTTCTTATGAAATTTTGCCCTCGAAATTAGAGGGTATTACACGGTATATTGAAGAGGTAAGGATACCTTGATTTCATTTCAGATTCTAACTCCCAAGTCATTTCCTCAACATCGTGGTTTCTCCACAAAACTTTGACTTGAGGTATAACCTTGGAGCGTAGAATATGTTCCTTCTTATCCAAGATTTGAACAGGAACCTCTTCATACGTCAAATCTTCCGCTATTTCATCTGGTTCTAACTCAATAATGTGGTTCGGGTCTTCCACATATTTACGTAACATGGATATGTGAAAAACGTTATGAACACGAGACATACATGGCGGTAAAGCGAGTCTATAGGCCACAGTTCCTACTCAATCGAAGATTAAAAATGGGCCGATGAATCGAGAATTGAGCTTTCCTCTCTTTCCAAATCTCGTAACTCCTTTCCATGGAGCAACACGTAACAACACATGATCTCCTATATCGAATTCTACATCCTTTCGATAAAGATCAGCATAACTCTTTTGTCGATATTGTGAGGTTTTTATACGTTGCTGGATCGTTTGAATCTTTTTTGTAGTCATACGTACCAACTCCGGTCCCAACAACGTTGCTTCTCCCACCTCATCCCAGCATACTGGAGAATGACACTTTCTTCCTAACAATGCTTCGAATGGAGCCATGCCAATACTTGTTTGATAACTGTTGTTGTAGGAAAGCTCCACCAATGATAAGAACTTGTCCCAACTTCCCTTAAAATCAAGGACACAGAGTCTTAATAGATCTTCAAGAGTTTGAATAGTCCTCTCCGACTGTCCGTCCGTCTGAGGATGATATTTGATTAGTATTCGTATAAAATAATGTTTTCTTCCATACTCTGTAGTATGTAAGTAATATTATTTCGTTTCAGATTTTGAATTCTATACTCATTTGGTTAAAGTTTTGGCTTCTATACTCCATGAAATTAGTAGAATATCCTTGATATTTGCGCTTCATCCAGTATCTTTCATGTAAATATTATTCTGGGCATTCTTGATAAGTTTTAACTTTTTCATGATGAAGTACTATTCACGGGGTACTATTCCCAAATTACTATTCACGGGTTACTATTCATGAGTTACTATTCATAAGTTACTATTCACGAGTTACTATTCATAAGTTACTATTCACGAGTCACTATTCACGAGTTACTATTCACGGGGTACTATTCATGACAAAAATTAATTTCTTTTCGGTCCAAATCATTTTTGATACATTATTATTCTTGAATTTTACTCCACAAAGCAGTATCATGTTGACAATCTGGACATTATTGAATTCTGAATAAATTAAATTGTTAAAGTCTTCAATACTTATCCTTTACTTTTATTTAATTGAATTATTATATCATTGTCATCATCCTCATGATTATATTATGATGAAAGTCATCTGTGGCCGTAGTGCATAGATGGACTTGGTATGATTATGACCAGTGATTATTCGGTATAATCATGACCGTCATGTTTCAAATGATGTGGTAAAAGTCCTCATTGGCCCGTAGTGCATTGATGGACATTTTTTGGTATGATCATGACCATGGGTTCTCTTCGGCCAAGGGTACAAAGATGAATTGTTTTATGGCGTGATCATGACCGTTGATGAAAACACAAATATCCTTGGCCCGTAGTGCATGGATAATTCGTGGTCGTGATACTAATGAATATCAATGGCCTGTAGTGCAGGGATGATTCGATGAAGTGGATTAATTATTGAGCTGAGTCTCATCGATGAAATATTATTTCATGGATGTGATAATAATGAATATCCTTGGCCGTAGTGCATGGATAATTCATGGATGTGATACTAACGAATATCCTTGGTCGTAGTTCATGGATAATTTGGCGATGTGGATTATTTATTGAGCTGAGTCTCAGTGATAAAATATTGATAATAAACTTTTAATTCGTAGAAGATAATAGATATCATGCTCTACATGACTCTTCTAAAATACAGTTGCATGTCTTTGGCTTGTAGTGCAAAGATGAACTGTTAATGAATATCTTTGGGCCGTAGTGCAAAGATGAATTTATTAGTATGAGTATGACCAGAAATTTTGATTTGGTATAACCATGATCTTTGATGTTTCAGGTAAAGATAGGTGATGAAAATTATCTTCGTCCTGGGTGCGAAGAGGAATTTAGAACCACAATTATGATTATGAGTTATTCACATGATTGTGGACAGGAAATGTTGATTGATGTTACAGGGATAAAACATTGTTGGTGGACTTTTAACATGGGGAAGATAATAGACTTTATGGTCTATTTGACTCTTCTAATGGATTGCTCGTTCCGCTGCAACTATGGTTGAAAAGTTTTATCATCTACCATATGTTCTAAATCTCTGATTTATTATTGATGAAGGCCATTGATAATATTATCTTTAGTCATGATATTCTTTACTGGGCTAGTTGTGCTCACCTTTTTGCTTCACAATTCCTTTCAGGCAATAAAAGTGTAGCTGGGTCGAGCGGGGTAACAAGGGAATAGAACGATGGTCTATAGCTGTTGAGGTTTCCCCTATAATAATATGAAAATAATTTTATTGAGATCTTTAGATAAGTGTGTTGTATTTTATACGTCATTTAATAGTTATATTTGGTGAATCCAATAGGGTGAGGCGAACCCAACTTTGAAAGGGTGTTTTGTGACACCCCCAAATCCTGGTACTTCATTTCCTCAAAATTTGGTGTTCACTTAATCAAACATTCATTTCTAACTACCCAATTATAAATAAAATTGAATAATCAAAACCTGCCCATACAAGATAAAACTTAAATAAAATCTCTAAGGTTATCTAACCTTGAACAACAATCATTCAAATGCGGAATTTAAATAAACTTCATT
This sequence comes from Panax ginseng, assembly GCA_020205605.1. Lineage (NCBI taxonomy): Eukaryota > Viridiplantae > Streptophyta > Magnoliopsida > Apiales > Araliaceae > Panax > Panax ginseng. The sequence goes on from CM035143.1 coordinate 104,531,275, forward strand.
ACAATCTTTAAACCAAAGTCTGATAATAAAACTATCGAATCTATTACAAGTCTTGATGCTTTGTTCATCTTTCCTTTTCACTTCATCGGTGCTAGGTACATCACCGTTTCAACTTTAAACATAAGAAATTTTACGAGCAAGAGTGAGCAAACAAGGCCCACTTGAAATAACAATAAATAAATCTTTAAACTATTACATCAATTGCCAATATTAGGCTCAATAGAACTGAACAATATATTCTATTAACTTTCTGAAAATTATAACATTCACTGAGGGTCTAATGACCATGAATCATGTCCACAGTTATAAGTAATCTTTTAACTTTAACTTTAACAGTCATAAGACTATAAGGACTCCACGTACTTAGGGGGATCAACCCTTCGTACAATATATTGTTCACAACCATTTCAACGCTAAGCGTAAACCTCTATTAAAAGAGTTGTTCATCTCAGTATTTAGAATACAAGTCCGCACCAAAGTAAGTTTGGTTTGGATAAGTTTTCAAGGAAATTTGGAATTTAACGAACATCAACTAAGGAGTAGTTGAATAAGACCAATAACACTATACTATAGAACAATAGTGATTGAATCAATCATAGTAAACTAAAGTCATGCATTAGGAATAATCTACTAGCATACAATTTGAATAACTATAGCATACCTTGCTTGAACAATACTAAGCCAAGGTTAATTAGAATTGAATACTAAACATGCATAGCAATTTAGTTATGCATGCTAAACAACAAGTGAAATACAAGAATAACTTGTTCAACATCAAACCAAAGTTTAGACAGCTTGCATCATTATAAGGTAATTGAATTGAAAACAATAATTAGTTCAATAAGATAAAGGATTAGAAACTTGCATCATCATGAGTAACTAGATACAATGACTTACTCAATAATAGGCAATCTAGCTCTACGAAAGTGTAGAATTAGCAACTTACAACAATTATAATTGAATTTGAAAACAATAATGTACCAAATGAAATTAAACTCGCACAATGAAGTTTTGAGTTAGAGAACTTGCTCAATTATAAAATAGAGTTAGAAAACTTGCCTTGGTCGTAGGCTAAACCGAATCAATACGAATCACAATATCCTATAAACATATGTCATCATTGTGACAACCCCAAAATAGGTCCATTCCATCCAACCCATTCTGAGTCGCCAAATACATGGTATAGAAAATAACTAAAACTTTATTACAACAATTGTCGTGCAAAATACAATAACTCATGTGTTGTGAGTTTTGATACAAATATATATATCAATTGTGACTCTTGACACCACCTTGGGTAGCACGTCACATGACATCTTACATAAAGGTATAGTCAAAAACTATTTTAGAAATTAAAATCTTTGGGAAGTGCTCAAGGAAACCTTCGTATATGGGAGGCCATACGTCTAGGTTATGATAGATATCATATGGCCACAGAATTATCCTTGGTTGACCCAATAAACCCCAAAGAAAAATGAGAAGATTACTATCATATTCTTTCCAATGGTGAGTCTTCTCTTGACATATCATTATCTCCACTATCTCTAATTGAGAGTTATACCTCAACCAAACACCAAGATTATATAGGTAGTGCTCGTAGATATACTTAGTAAGTGGATGAGCACAACCCTATCTTATGATGACACGAGGTTGTTTGTCATTAGACATCTTGAATGATAGTGGCAAAACACCCTTCCAACGTTGGGTTCACCTCACCCTATTGGATTCATCAAATACAACTACTAAATGATGACCACCGTTCTATTCCCCTGTTACCCCCGCTCGACCCAGCTACACTCTTATTACCTGAAAGGAATTGTGAAGCAAAAGGGTGAGCACAACTAGCTCAGTAAAGAATATCATGACTAAAGATAATTAAATTATCAATAGCCTTCATCAATAATAAATCAGAGATTTAGAACATATGGTAGATGATAAAAAATTTCAACTATAGTTGCAGCGGAACGAGCAATCCATTAGAAGAGTCAAATAGACTATAAAGTCTACTATCTTCTCCACATTAAAAGCCCACCAACAGTGTTTTATTCGTGTAACATCACTCAACAGTTCCTTTCCACAATTATATGAATAACTCATAATCATAATTGTGATTCTAAATTCCTCTTCGCACCCGGTGATGAAGATAATTTTCATCATATGTCTTTACACGAAACATCAAAGATCATGGTTATACCGAATCACGATTCTGTTTTTTAATCATAAACAATTTCATCTTTTACTTTACGGGCCAAAGATATTCATCAATAGACCATCTTTGCACTCTGAACCAAAGATATTCAACAATAGGTCATCTTTTGCACTCAGAACCAAAGATATTCATCAATAATTCATCTTTGCACTACATGCCAAAGATATTCCTCAACAATTCATATTTGCATTACAGGCCAAATATATTAATATCTCAAAGAAATATATAATCATTTCAGAATTTATATAAACAATAATTATAACCATGTTGATCATTTCACCTTTGCACTTAAGCTAAAGATATTCAATTATAAATTCAATGGTAATGATCATACCAGTCAACAATTCAACTTTGCACTACTAGCCAAAGAGAACCCATAGTCATGATCATACCAAAAATCTACCCATCTTTACACTCAAGTCAAAGAGAAATATCATCATTAGGGTTATAAAAATGTTATATATAATAGTAAAATCAATATAATCAAAACATCTAGATTTAATCTCAAGAGTAATATTCATAAATCAACTATAATTTGGTCAGAAAAAGAAACCAATTTTTATCATGAATAGTACCCGTGAATAGTAACTCATGAATAGTAACTCATAAATAATAACTCGTGAATAGTAACTCATGAATAGTACTCCGTATTCATACATAGTACCGTATACGTAAATAATGTCATACGTAAATAGTGCCATATACATAAATAGTGCCGTATACGTGAATAGTGTCGTGTATGTGAATAGTAACCCCGACTCAAAAAGGTAGAAATTCTACAATAAAATCCATACCAATATTTCAGTATAATGATATTGAAAGAATAACATCATTACGAAGAAAATAACATCCCTTAATATTCCTTACAATCCCTTACCTCAAAAGAGCAGCACTTTTGAGTGGATATCGGATATGACGCTGAAGGAAACTTGCACTGATGAATAGCAACTCACCAAGTATCTAAATACTCACAAAATACACTCGATAATCTAGAGAGAAAAAGAGAGAAAACTTATGAATTCTGGTGTGATTTTCAATTCTAATTTAGCCCTCTATTTATAGGAAAATGTTAGCACGCCGAAGCAGACTTGACTTGCTACCTGATGGCTTTACCTGCTACTATTCCCACCACCACATTTGAATAAAAATTCCAGCACATTTCTCACTAACCAAAAGTGGGGCCCACCAATTCTAGAATTTTCCACCAAAATCATTTATAAACCTAATTTCCGAATCAATCACCTCTTAAAATTCATAACAAATCATTCGTTCATTTTTAAAGGGTTCAAAATTTGTGAACATATACTCAACTTATATATGTATAACATATCCAAAAATTACAACGATCCAACGGTCAGATTAAAAATTATAACTCACACAATAAAGCTGCAAGAGCACTGATTTGATCTTTTAATAACTCCAATCCGACAAAATACTGATAAAATACCTCAACTTTAATTCCTTCATTTATAACCACATAAATAAATCCATCATTTATATCCACATCAAATAAATATTTTATTATCATATAAATCAATAATTAATTATTCACAAATAATATTACAGAATCACGATAATGACAACCAGGTTGAGGTATAACTCTCAATTAGAGACAGTGGAGATAATGATATGTCAAGAGAAGACTCACTATTGGAAAGAATATGATAGTAATCTTCTCTTTTTTCTTTGGGGTCTATTGGGTCAACCAAGGATAATTCTGTGGCTATATGATATCTATCATAACCTAGACGCAAGGCCTCCCATATACGAAGGTTTCCTTGAGCACTTCCCAAAGATTTTAATTTCTAAAACAGTTTTTGACTATACCTTTATGTAAGATGTCATGTGACGTGCTACCCAAGGTGGTGTTAAGAGTCACAGTTGATATATATATTTGTATCAAAACTCATAACACATGAGTTGTTGTATTTTGCACGATAATTGTTGTAATAAAGTTTTAGTTGTTTTCTGTACCATATATTTGGCGACTCAGAATGGGTTGGATGGAATGGACCTATTTTGTGGTTGTCACAATGATGACATATGTTTATAGGATATTGTGATTCGTATTGATTCAGTTTAGCCTATGAGCAAGGCAAGTTTTCTAACTCTATTTTATAATTGAGCAAGTTCTCTAACTCAAAACTTCATTGTACGAGTTTAATTTCATTTGGTACATTATTGTTTTCAAATTGAATTACAATTGTTGTAAGTTGCTCCTTCTACACTTTCATAGAGCTAGATTGCCTATTATTGAGTAAGTCATTGTATCTAGTTACTCATGACGATGCAAGTTTCTAATCCTTTATCTTATTGAACTAATTATTGTTTTCAATTCGATTACCTTATAATGATGCAAGCTGTCTAAACTTTGGTTTGATGTTGAACAAGTTATTCTTGTATTTCACTTGTTATTTAGCATGCATAACTAAATTGCTATGCATGTTTAGTATTCAATTCTAATTAACCTTGGCTTAGTATTGTTCAAGCAAGGTATGCTATAGTTATTCAAATTGTATGCTATTAGATTATTCCTAATGCATGACTTTAGTTTACTATGATTGATTCAATCACTATTGTTCTATAGTATAGTGTTATTGGTCTTATTCAACTACTCCTTAGTTGATGTTCGTTAAATTTCAAATTTCCTTGAAAGCTTATCCAAACCAAACTTACTTTGGTGCGGACTTGTATTCCAAATACTGAGATGAACAACTCTTTTAATAGATGTTTACGCTTAGCGTTGAAATGGTTGTGCACAATACATTGTACGAAGGGGTTGATCCCCTAAAATGCGTGGAGTCCTTATAGTTTTATATTTGTTAAAGTTAAAGTTGAAAGATTACTTATAACTGTGGACATGATTAAATGGTCATTAGACCCTCGAAGAATGTTATAATTTTCGAAAAGTTAATAGAATATATTTTTCAGTTCTATTGAGCCTAATATTGGCAATTAATGTAAAAGTTTAAAGATTTATTTATTGTTATTTCAAGTGGGCCTTGTTTGCTCACTCTTGCCTGTAAAATTTCTTACAGCTAAAGTTGAAATTGGTGACGTACCTAGCACCAGTAAGGGAAAAAGAAAGATGAACAAGTACTGAAGACTTGTAATAGATTAAATAGTTTTATTATCAGACTTTGGTTTAAAGATTGTAATGAAGTTTATTTAAATTTCGCATTTAAATTATTAATGTTAAAGGTTAGATAACCTAGGAGATTTTATTTAAGTTTTATCTTGTATGGGCAGGTTTTGATTATTCAATTTTATTTATAATTGGGTAGTTAGAAATGAATGTTTGATTAAGTGAACACCAAATTTTGAGGAAATGAAGTACCAGGATTTGGGGGTGTCACAAGTTGTGTGTAAACCTTATGACTCCGTCAAAGGTAGTATTTTATGGTAGCAAGTCGCCTAGACAAATAAAATGTCTGACGACTATGCAGGCCAAGAAATTGTTGAGTCAAGGTTGTGTGGGCTATTTAGCTTACATAGTCGATACTCAGAAGAAGGGTGTGAAACTGGAAGAAATACCGGTAGTGAGAGAATTCGAAGACGTGTTTCCAGAAGATTTGCCAGGACTTCCGCCTGACAGAGAAATTGAGTTCGTGATCGACTTAGCATCGGGAACATCACCGATATCGAAGGCCCCGTACAGAATGGCTCCGGTAGAAATGAAGGAACTGATGGTACAGTTGCAAGAGTTGCTAGACAAGAAATATATTCAACCAAGCGTATCGTCGTGGGGAGCGCCCGTTTTATTTGTTAAGAAGAAGGATGGAACAATGCGTCTTTGCATTGATTATAGAGAGTTAAACAAAGTCACTATTAAGAATAGGTATCCGTTGCCTATAATAGATGATTTGTTTGATCAATTGAAGGGTGCTAAATATTTCTCAAAAATTGATTTGAGAAGTGGGTATCACCAATTGAAGGTAAGAAAGGAGGATATACCTAGAACGACATTCAGAACTCGGTATGGACATTACGAGTTTCTGGTGATGTCTTTTGGTTTAACTAATGCCCCTGCTGCATTCATGGATTTGATGAATAGGGTGTTTAAACCATTCTTAGACAAGTTTGCAGTGGTATTTATTGATGACATTCTGGTGTATTCCAAAACTCAAGAAGAACACGTGGAACATTTACGTTTGACATTGGAAACACTAAGGAAGGAAAAGTTGTACGCGAAATTCTCTAAGTGCTAATTTTGGCTCGATGCATGTACAATTTTTTGGGTCATGTAATTGACAAAATGGGATTTCAAAGGATCCATCAAAAGTGGAAGTCAGTAATCAATTGGGAACAACCAAGAACACCGTTAGAAGTGAGGAGTTTCTTGGGAATTTGTTTGGTTATTATAGAAGATTTATTCAAGATTTTTCTAAGATAGCCACTCATTAACAAATTTGACAAGGAAAGTTTGTAAAATTTGTTTGGACGGAGAAATGTGAAGAGAGTTTCCAAGATTTGAAGAAGTTAAGCGTGGCACCTTTATTGACATTACCAGATAATACAGGAAATTTTGTGGTGTATAGTGATGCCTCAAATAAAGGGTTGGGTTGTGCTCTTATCACGCGCAATCGACAAAGTTATTATGCGTATGCATCAAGACAACTAAAGGATTATTAGAAAGGGTATCCGACTCATGATTTGGAATTAGGTCAGCGATTGTATTTGCTCAAGATATGGAGACACTATCTTTATGGAGAGAAATGTGAGATCTACACGGACCACAAAAAGTCCAAGTATATTTTCACTCGTAAGGATTTGAACATCGTCAAAGAAGGTGGATGGAATTGATAAAAGATTATGATTGTGAAATCTTTTATCATCCCGCAAATCGAATGTGGTGGCGAGATGCTTTAAGCGAGGAAAGGTTGGGAAAAGTTGAAGTTTATAACAACTCGGGAGGAGCTCATTTCAAAGAATGACAAAATCGAGTTGAAATCAAATTTCCAAAAGAATCGACGAACAACTATTCCAGGATAGAAGTCGGTCCAACTTTAGTGGACAAAGTGAAGAATGCTCAACTACAAGATGAAGAGTGTGGGAAAATCAAAGAGAATCGATTGAAGGCAGTGATGTAAAATACAAGGTCGATACCGAAGGATTACTATGGTTCGAGGGAAGAATTTGGGTTCCAACAGTGCTAGAACTGAAAGACGAAATCTTGACAGAAGCACACAACACAAGATATTCGATTCATCCAGGAAGCACGAAAATGTATCAAGATTTGTGTCGACATTTTTGGTGGCCAAACATGAAAAGGGATGTTTCTGAATGCGTAGCGAAATGCTTGACATGTCAAAGAGTAAAAGCCGAACATCAAAGACCCAGCGGGTTACTTCAACCTTTGGAAATACTAGAATGGAAGTGGGAACACATCACGATGAATTTTGTGGTGGGTCTTCCAACTACTCAGAGAGGATGCGATGCAATTTGGGTGATAGTGGACAGACTGACGAAATCAGCGCACTTTCTACCAATAAAGATTAGATTTAATCTTGATAAGTTGGCAAGATTATACATTAAAGAGATCGTTTCTAGGCATAGACTACCAGTATTAATTGTGTCCGATAGAGATCCGCGATTCACGTTGAATTTTTGGAAGAGACAACAAGAATGCACGGGGACATAGTTGCAAATGAGTACGGCTTATCATCCACAAACAGATGGCCAAAGCGAACGAACAATTCAGACATTGGAAGATATGCAGAGAGCATGTGTCATGGACTTTAAAGGAAGCTAGGAAGAACAATTACCGTTGGTGGAATTTGCTTACAACAACAGTTATCACGCGAGCATCGACATGCCACCTTACGAGGTATTGTATGGTAGAAAGTGCAGAACTCCACTATGCTGGGATGAAGTCGGTGAACGCCAACTGTTAGGACCAGGTCGTGCAACAAACTCACGACGTTGTCAAACTCATCCGAGACAAGATTAATAATGACCCAAGACAGATAAAAAAAAGTATCTTTGATCAACACGAGACAGATCGTGCATTCGACACGGAACTTTTGTATTCTAAAGGTTTCTCCTGGAAGGAAAAAATTCGTTTCGGTAAAAAGGGAAAGCTAAGCCCGAGGTTTATTGGACCCTTTGAAGTGCTGCGAAGAGTGGGAGAAGTGGCTTACGAGGTAGCTCTACCTCCAGAGTTTGAGAACATTCATAATGTTTTTCACATTTGATTATTACGACCATATAAACCCGACTACAAACATGTGATCGAGTATGAACCGTTACAGATTAGAAAAGATTTGTCTTATGAAGAGGTTCCTATCCAGATAGTCGACAGGAAAAAACTAGTGCTCAGGAATAAAGTGATACCTTCATTAAGGTGATATGGAGGAACCAAAATTTGAAGAAGCTACGTTAGAACTCAAGAGAAAATATTGAAAGAATACCACAGAGTTATTTGTTTAATTTGTGTCTTCGATTTTGGGGATGTAATCTTTGTAAGTAGGGAAGAATGTAACGATCGATTTATTTGAGTTGTGATTCTGAGGACAGAATCCTTGTAAGGAGGGAATGATGTAACATTCCAGAATTTTAAAGTGTAATATTAAATATTTATTATTTATATAAGTATTTTAAAGTGTAATATTTAATGGATATTATTTAATTATTTATTCAACAAATAATCATATCCATTAAATACTTATATAAATCAATAAATATTTAATATTACACTTTAAAATTCTGGAATGTTACATCATTCCCTCCTTACAAGGATTCTGTCCTCAGAATCACAACTCAAACAAATCATTCGTTACATGTTTTGTCACTATCATACAAGATGTCTAATGATATACAAGTTCGTGTTATCATAAGACAGAGTTGTGCACATCCACTTGCTGAGTATATCTACGAGCACTACCTATATAATCTTAGAGTTTGGTTGAAATGTATTTCTCAATTGGAGACAATGGAGATAATTATATGTCAAGAGAAGACTCACCATTAGAAAGAACATGATTACAATCTTCTCATTTTTCTTTGGGGACTATTGGGTCAACCAAGGATAATTCTGTGGGCATATGATATCTATCATAACCTAGACGCATGGCCTCCCATGTATGAAGGTTTCCTTGAGTATTTCCCAAATATTTTAATTTCTAAAACAGTTATTGACTGTACCTTTATGTAAGATAACATTGTAAGGTGTTATGGTCAAGGCACCACGAGAGTTATATATATTTGTATTAAAACTCACAGTTTAACTGTGATCGTATTCTGCGTGACAGTTGTATAAATGGAGTTGTCAGTAGTGTATTTTTTGGCGATCCAAGATGGGTGATGTATACCTATTTTGGGGGCGTCACACAAGTCTTCTACCTTAAAACACGTAGAGGCTTCTCTCAGGTCTCGCAAATTTATTTTTGACTTTTATGTTTGTCATTCAATTCTGTCGGTCGTATGTGAACCTTAATTTGTACTTGTGACACCCCCAAATCCCTGTACTTCATTATCACAAGATTTGGTGTTCACTTAAATAAAAACATTCACATCTAACTATCCAATCATAATAAAATTGAATAATAAACCTTCCCATTAAGGGATTACATTAATAAAATCTCCAAGGTTGTCTAACCTTTAAATACAATCATTCAAATGAGGAATTTAAATAACTTCATTACAATAATTTAAGTAAAGTCTGATAATAACATATCAAGATAATTACAAGTCTTCAATACTTGTTCATCTTTCCCTTTCCCTTACTTGTGCTAGGTACATCGACCTTCTCAACTTTAGCTGTAAGGTTATATAAGCAAAAGTGAGCAAACAAAGATCACTTAAAATAATAATGAATAAAATATTTACAACAACTATCAAATGATAGGCTGAACAAAATACTTTATCAATGATAATCAGAATCATGAAATATTTAACTGAGGGTCATAAGACCACGAACTATGTCCATAGTTATAAGTAATCTTTCAACTTAACTTTAACAGCCATAAGACTATAGGGACTCCACGTACTTGAGGGGATCAAATTTCGTCATATATGTATTGTGCATAAACATTTCAACGCTAAGCGTAAATTATCCCCTAATAATATGGTTGTTCATCTTAGTATTTAGAGTACAAGTCCGCACCAAAGTAAGTTTGGTTTGGATATATTTCAAGGTAATTTAGGGTTTCACGAACATCAACTAAGGATTAGTTGAATAAAAATTTCATAACTGAATACTAAGATCATGCTTTAGGGATAAGCTAAAATGTGACCCCCCAAAATATGTATACATCACCCATCTTGAGTCGCCAAATACATGGTACATAATTTTAATACAAACTTCTTTGATACAGTACGAAAAAACGTAGCTGAGAGTTTCAACACGGATAATGTCTCGTAGAGAGTATATAAACTCAAATAAAGTCCTCATTACAATTATTATCACACTATTTCACATAATAGTGAGGACTACTATAGCCACCTATCTGGACCGTCACTCCATTCCCCGACTAGTCCCAGCTATAATCTCATTTCCTGAAGAGAACAATGAAAGCAAAGGGTGAGCTCAACTAGCCCAGTAAAGAATATTGTGACTAAGATAATGCAGAATAAATTATCGTTAGCCTTCAACAGTGTTAAACTGATAGAATATAATAGACAAAAAGTTTAACTGCAGCGGAACCATCAATCCATTAGAAGAGTCAAGTAGAGCATGATATCTACTATCTATCAATTTTATCGCTGAGACTCAACTCAATAAATAGTCCATATCACTTAATTATCCATGCACTACGGGCCAAGGATATTCGGGTTATCACCAATGGTCATGATCACGCCAACCACTATCCATCAATGAACTACGGGCCAATGAGGACTTTTACCACATCATTTGTAACATAACGGGTCAAGATTATACCGAATGATCTTTGGTCATAATCATACCAATTAACAATCCATCTATGCACTACGAGCCAAAGATGACTTTCGTAACAATATAAAATGAGGATGATGACAATGATATACGAATTCAATTAAATGCAAACAAAGGATAAATTCTAAAGATTTATAATTTAATTTATCCAGAATTTAATAATGTCCAAATTGTCAACATGATACTGCTTTGTGGAGTAAAATTCAAGAATAATATTGTATCAAAAATGATTTGGACCGAAAAGAAATCAATTTTTATCATGAATAGTACCCCAGGTAAATAGTACCTGAGTGAATAGTACTTCAGGAATAGTACCCTGTGAATAGTACTCTAGCATAAAAAGGTTAAAACGTATCAAGAATGCTCAGAATAATATTTTCATAAAAAGATACTGGATGAAGCGCAAATATCAAGGATATTCTACTAATTTCAGAAATTATAAAAGCAATACTTACCATAGTAATTTTAAATTTAAGAATATGAATTGAAATAATATCCCTTCCAAACTATAGAGTATTAAAGAAAATAATATTTCTTACGAGTATTGAAATAAAATAATATCCTTTACCTTAGTAGAAACTGGATTTGACTGGAATATCAGATATTATTCTGAGAAAATCTTGCAGAAAAACTACGTTCAAAGTATTCTTATACTCAAAAAAAATACTCATAATACTATATTAAAAATGCTTGAGATTGTTTTGGTGTGATTTAGGATGGAGGGTTTCCCTCTTATTTATAGCACAATTCGGAGGAAGAAACAAAGCAACTGCCTAACTTTTTCTTATCAACCAAAATTTTCAATGCCTGACATCTTAATTTCAATATGGGTGGGGGCCACCCTTTGAAACAAATTTGCAGGCAATATTATTCACCAACCAAATGGCCTAACAAATCCTTTCTTCTTGGCAAATTCTTATTTTCCATCTTTGAGGGACAACAAAAGTTAGGCAACCCACTTTTGCTGACATTTTTCAAGCCATCAAGAAATAATACACATATTCATCCCTTTTATCACATGTGTGTATATATATATATATATATATATATATATATATATATATTATAAAATTATTATTTAAACAATTATAAAATATTATAATATTATTTTTGAATGAATATTTTATCGGAGAAATAATTGTAATTCCAATGAAAATATGCCAAACTTTCAACAATTATTTCATGGTAAAAATTCCTTCATTTAAATCAAAATTGAACCAATATCCACCACATAATAATTAATATTATAAGCTCACAATATCAACAACTGTGATTATTCCTGGAAAGAGGGGCTTTACGATAAGGATTTATCCTTATTATGCCGCAATTAGATGACCAAACCCTTTTTCCTCGATGTAATTTTCTGACATTGTCAATAATGCTAACAAATAATATGAATAATTGTGTCGCATCAATTATTGATTTAAAAATGTAAAATATTATGTAGATGATACTGTGACAATAATTGAATCAATAATATAAGACACTGTGCAATAATTACTGTGGCAATTATTGAATAAAACTGAGTGACTTCTCACGTAAGCATCAATAATCAAAGATACTGTACAATACCGTTTGCTACTATGCAACTACGCGTATTAGTGTACTTTTATCATCGAGTATTTCAATAGTTAACGGTAAAACTTTCGTCATTATTTTTATAAAAAGATAATTTTGTCATTTTCTAACTCCGGCAATAATTCTGTTGTGGGGTCCACCAATGATTGTGTCGTCGTACGAATATTCCCTGACAAAAAGAATATTCTCCGACCAAACGAATATTTTATAGTAACTTGCTTACTTTGCAAAATTTATAAATATTACCCACATCTATAACATTATTACAAATTCACACCTTAATATTCAAAAATATAATTCGAGAAAAATTAATCTTTATTTATGAAAGTTGGAGTCTTACAATCTCCCCTTCTTATGAAATTTCGTCCTCAAAATTAGGGTACATACCTGGTATGTCGAGGAGGTGAGGATACCTAGATTTCATTTCAGATTACAACTCCCAAGTCATTTCCTAAACATCGTGGTTTCTCCACAAAACTTTGACTTGAGGTATAACCTTGGAGCGTAGAATATGTTCCTTCTTATCCAAGATTTTAACAGGTACCTCTTCGTATGTTAAATCTTCCGCTATCTCATCTGGTTCCAACTCAATAATGTGGTTCGGGTCTTCCACATATTTACGTAACATGGATATGTAAAAAACGTTATGAACACGAGACATACTGGGCGGTAAGGCGAGTCTATAGGCTACAGTTCCTATTCGGTCAAGGATTTCAAATGGACCAATGAATCGAGGATTGAGCTTTCCTCTCTTTCCAAATCTCGTAACTCCCTTCCATGGAGCAACACGTTACAACACATGTTCTCCAACATTGAATTCCACGTCCTTCCGATGAAGATCAACATAACTCTTTTGTCGATCTTGTGAGGTTTTTATACGTTGCTGGATCATTTGAATCTTTTCCATTGTCATGCGTACACATTCTGGTCCCAACAACGTTTCTTCACCCACCTCATCCCATCATACTAGAGAACAACACTTTTTTTCCATACAAGGCCTCGAACGGAGCCATACCGATACTTCCTTGATAACTGTTGTTGTAGGAGAATTCCACTAATGGCAAGAACTTGTCCCAACTTTCTTTGAAGTCAATAACACAGAGTCTTAATAGATCTTCAAGAGTTTGAATAGTCTTCTCTGACTGCCCGTCTGTTTGACGATGATATGCCAAACTGAATCGCAAATCCGTGCCCATAGCTTTCTATAAACTGACCCAAAATTGTGAAGTGAATCTTGGGTCTCGATCAGAAACTATTGATACCGGCATACCATGCAGTCTTATAATCTCATTTATGTACATACTAGCAAGACGTTCAAGTGAATAAGTTTCTCGTATAGGTAAGAAATGAGCAGACTTGGTCAATCTATCAACAATGACCCAAATTGCATCTATGCCTTGAGAAACCTTGGGAAGGCCGTATTTGAAATCCATGGTAATGTGCTCCCACTTCCATTCTAGAATTTTAAGTGGTTGCAATGGACCTTTTGGCGATTGATGCTCGCCCGACTCGTTGACAAGTTAGACACCTTGAGATAAACTCCGCGATCTCTCTCTTCATATTTCTCCACCAAAATGTATGTCGAAGATCATGATACATTTTGGTACTCCCAGAATGGATTGCAAATGGTGTGTTGTGCGCCTCCATCATGATCTTATACTTCAAATCATAGTCGTTAGGAACACAAAGTCTGGATTTGACTCTAAGTATTCATTCTTCATCGATTCTTGCTTCTGGGATAACACCTTCTTGCACTTTCTTCTTCATACGCATCAGCTCCAGGTCTGTAGCTTGAGCAGCTTTAACTTTATCGATTAAAGTCAGTTCTACTCATATATTTTCCATCATCACGTGGGTCCCTGAAGTCTTTATCTTTATCTCCATCCTTTGCAAGTCATATAAAATGGGATTTTGCGTTGACAATATCGCACTCGTACCCGCATATGATCTTCTACTCAATGCGTCAACTACCACGTTCACTTTTCCAGGATGGTATTGAATAGTATGATCATAATCTTTCACAACGTCGTTGCCGCATGTTGAGTTCCTTTTGAGTGAAGAAATATTTGAGGCTTTTATTATCCGTAAAGATCTCCACTTTCTCCCCATACAGGTAATGCCTCCAGATTTTAAGTGCGAACACGACAACTGCCAAATCTAGATCATGAGTAGGATAATTCCTCTCATATTCTTTGAGTTATCACGGGGCATATGCTATGACTTTCCCATGTTGCATGAGAACACATCCTAAACCCTTGCCTGAAGCGTCACTGTAGATGACATATCCCTCCGAACCAGATGGTATTGTCAGAACTGGTGCTGAAATGCGTCTCCTCTTGAGTTCTTGAAAACTTTTCTCACATTTCTCGCTCCAACCGAATTTTGTATCTTTTCGAGTCAGCTGAGTTAATGGAGTAGCGATTCGAGAAAATCCTTCCATGAATCTCCGATAATAACCAGCTAAGCCCAGAAAAGCTACGTACTTCGGTAAATGACTTAAGTTGCTTCCAGCTTTGAATTGCTTTAATCTTTGTCGGGTCAACAGATATTCCATGATTTGATATCACGTGCCCAAGGAATGCTACTTCCTCAAGCCAGAACTCGCATTTCTTCAACTTGGCATATAGCTTGTTTTCACGAAGCTTTTGGAGTATTAGCCTCAAGTTTTGCTCATGATCTGCACAACTTTTGGAGTATATGAGTATGTCATCAATAAAGACAACAACAAAATGATCCAAATATTCCTTGAATACTCGGTTCATCATATCCATGAAGGCCGCAGGAGCATTAGTCAATCCAAAAGACATGACTAGGAATTCGTAATGCCGTCTGCAGGAAGTTCCGAAGCGCCCTTGGAATGTCATCAGTTTTAACTTTTAACTGATGATATCTAGAACGAAGATCGATCTTTGAAAAGAATTTAGCACCTTGTAACTGGTCAAACAGGTCATCAATTCGAGGTAATGGGTACCTATTTTTGACGGTGACATGATTTAATTCCTGGTAGTCAATACAATGTCGCATACTTCCATCTTTCTTTTTTACGAATAGAACAAGAGCACCCCAAGGAGACATACTAGGATGAATGAAACCGATGTCTAACAATTCTTGCAGTTGGGTTTTTAACTCCTGAAGTTCAATAGGAGCCATTCGATATGGGGCTTTAGAAATGGGCTTTGTACCGAGTTTAAGGTCGATATAAAATTCAATTTCACGCTCTGGGGTAGGCCAGGGAGTTCTTCAGGGAATACGTCAGGAAATTTATTAACAATAGAAATATCATTCAAAACTGACGTATTTTTGTTTAAATTCGTGACATGAGCTAAGAAAGCTTGACATCCGTTTTTCAATAAACGAATAGCTTTATGACTTGAGATGACAGTGATTGGTTTTAATGGTTTGGTTGCTTGAATTCGTATAATAGGTTGGTTAGGAATATAAAAGCTAACAACCTTACGAAAATAATCAATTTTTGTATGATGAGTAGTTAACCAATCAATCCCTAGAATTACGTCAAACGCAAGTATTTTTAAGGAAATAAGATCGACAGGTAATGTGAGGGTACCGATTTGAACCAAACAAGACTTATATATACAATGGATGTAATGAAGGTTTCTCCCAACGGAGTTTCAATAGATAAGTTAAAGTCTAATTTCTCCGGAGTCAAATTTAAACGTTGAGCGCAAATAGGAGAAATAAAAGAATGGGTACAACCGATATCAAATAAGGTATATACTTTGCTAGAGTTTATGATAAGCTTACCCGTGATGACCTCGTTCGGGTTCCTTGCTTTCTGGGAGGTTACGACAAACGCTCTCCCTTGAACTACCAGTTTTATCTTGTCTGGGACGGTCTTTGATGCCTCCATCCCACCTGAACTTGACTTTGGTGCACAAAAAAATTGAGCTAGGTGACCTTCTCTTCCACAATTGTAACATGCTTTGGACTACTGCATACAATTTGGACTGATGTGTCCCTCCCCTCCGCATTTATAACATACGACCGGTGCTCGTTCTCCTTCTTTAACAACGGGTACTGGTGCTGACGTCTTTCCATCATTATTGAATTTCCTCTTTTTGAAATTTCCACTTATATTATCTTGGCCATGATTACCACCGAAGTGGTTACCATTTCTGGCATATTGATTCCCTCCTCGTTTATTGTCACCGCTTCGATGACTGCTACCACTGGTATTATCAATTTATCGGTTGCTCTCTCTTGGTTGGGTTAACTTGTTATCGCGCTCCAATAACTGTGCCCTATTTACAACATCTGAATACAAAAATAGTTTGTGAGAAATTAGGTATTGACGTATCTCAGGTTTCAAACCTCTTAGAAACATCTGCGTCATTCTCTCCTCATTATCAACCAAGTGGGGTGCAAACCGGGACAACTCAGCAAACTTAGCTTCGTACTGTGACACGGTCATATTGTTTTACTCTAGCTTGATAAACTCTACCTCCTTCATGTGACGGATACTTTCGGGAAAATACTTATCGTTGAACAGTTCTTGGAACTTCTCCCAAGACATCTTCAGTGTGGCAGGTTGAGTACGTTTTACCAATTCCCACCAGTAATCTGCCTCTCCTCACAACATAAAGGTGGAAAAGGGAACCTTTTGCTCCTCGGAGCATCCCAAGATATCAAATATCTTGGTGATCTGCTTTATCCACGTCTCCGCCTTAAGTGGTTTTGGCTCTCCAATAAACTCCGGTGGTCCCAGCTCCTTAAACTGATTAGCGGTGACCATCCGAGAGTTGCTAGTGTTTCCACCTGTATTTTGAACAAGAGTCGCTCTCGCCCGATGTTGTATGAATTGCATAAAGCCTCTGAACATCCCATCGTTCATTGTTTGGTCGGTGTTGTTGTTTTCCTGAGGATTATTGCCATCCTGAAGTACATTATCCTGGGTATTGATCGTTGGTGACTCAACAGTCTCATGTGCTTCATTGCTTATCTCAACATTTTTGGATGCTATTATCAAATACTGCCACTAAACAAGGGTTAATTAACATGTCATATATTATCCCTATACTCTGACCGACCAAATAAATACCAAATAATTTTAGGTAGGTCATACTAGCGAAAGAATTTCCCATCTCTCCCCTCCTAGTTCTAGTCTCACATCTCAGCCAAGGATCATATCCCTAAGCTTTGATACCAACTGTGACGCCCCCAAAATAGGTATACATCACCCATCTTGAGTCGCCAAATACATGGTACAGAATAATACAAACTTCTTTGATACAGTACGACAAAACGTAGCTTAGAGTTTCAACACGGATAATGTCTTGTAGAGAGTATACAAACTCAAATAAAGTCCTCATTACAATTATTATCACACTATTTCACATAGTACTGAGGACTAATATAGCCACCTATCTGGACCGTCACTCCATTCCCCGACTAGTCCTAGCTATAATCTCATTTCCTGAAGAGAACAATGAAAGCAAAGGGTGAGCTCAACTAGCCCAGTAAAGAATATTATGACTAAGATAATGCAGAATAAATTATTGTTAGCATTCCACAGTGTTAAACTGATAAAATATAATAGACAACAAGTTTAACTGCAGCGGAACCAACAATCCATTAGAAGAGTCAAGTAGAGTATGGTATCTACTATCTTCTATGATTTTAAAAGTTTATCATCAATTTTATCACTGAGACTCAACTCAATAAATAGTTCATATCACTTAATTATCCATGCACTACGGGCCAAGGATATTTGGGTTATCACCAATGGTAATGATCATGCCAACCACTCTCCATCAATGCACTACGGGCCAATGAAGACTTTTACAACATCATTTGTAACATTACAGGTCATGATTATACCGAATGATCCTTGGTCATAATCATACCAATTAATAGTCCATCTATGCACTACGGGCCAAAGATGACTTTCATAACAATATAAACATGAGGATGATGACAATGATATACGAATTCAATTAAATGCAAGCAAATGATAAATTCTAAAGATTTATAATTTAATTTATCCAGAATTCAATAATGTCCAAATTGTCAACATGATACTTCTTTGTGGAGTAAAATTCAAGAATAATATTGTATCAAAAATGATTTGGACCGAAAAGAAATCAATTTTTATCATGAATAGTACCCCGAGTGAATAGTACCTGAGTGAATAGTACCCCATGAATAGTACTTCAGGAATAGTACTCCGTGAATAGTACTCTGGCATAAAAAGGTTAAAACTTATCAAGAATGCTCAGAATAATATTTTCATGAAAAGATACTGGATGAAGCGCAAATATCAAGGATATTCTACTAATTTCAGGAATTATAGAAGCAATACTTACCATAGTAATTTTAAATTTAAGAATATGAATTGAAATAATATCCCTTCCATACTATAGAGTATGAAAGAAAATAATATTTCTTATGAGTATTGAAATAAAATAATATACTTTACCTTAGTAGAAACTGGATTTGACTGGAATATCAGATATTATTCTGAGAAAATCTTGCAGAAAAACTACGCTCAAAGTATTCTTATACTCAAAAGAAATACTCACAATACTATAATAAAAATGCTTGAGATTGTTTTGGTGTGATTTAGGATGGAGGGTTGCCCTCTTATTTATAGCACAATTCGGAGGAAGAAACAAAGCAACTGCTTAACTTTTTTTTATCAGCCAAACTTTTCAATGCCTAACATCTTAATTTCAATATGGGTGGGGGTCACCCTTTGAAACAAACTTGCAGGCAATATTATTCACCAACCAAATGGCCTAACAAATCCTTTTTTCTTGCCAAATTCTTATTTTCCATCTTTGAGGGACCACAAAAGTTAGGCAACCTACTTTTGCTGACATTTTTCAAGCCATCAAGAAATAATACACATATTCGTCCCTTTTATCGCATATATATATATATATATATATATTATAATATTATTATTTAAACAATTATAAAATATTATAATAATATTTTTGAATGAATATTTTATCGGAGAAATAATTGTAATTCCACTGAAAATATGTCAAACTTTCAACAATTATTTCATGCAAAAAATTCATTCATTTAAATCAAAATTGAACCAATATCCACCACATAATAATTAATATTATAAGCTCACAATATCAAAACCAGATCATTCCCAGGAAAGAGGGGGGCTTTCCGATAAGGATTTATCCTTATTGGCGCGCAATTAGATGACCAAACCCCTTTCATCGACAGAATTTTCTAGACATTGTCAATAATGCTAACTAATAATATGAATAATTGTGTTGCGTCAATTATTGATTTAAAAATGTAAAATATTATGCAGATGATACTGTGAAAATAATTGAATCAATAATATAAGAAACTGTGCAATAATTACTGTGGTAATTATTGAATAAAACTGAGTGAATTCTCACGTAAGCATCAATAATCAAAGATACTGTACAATACCGTGTGCTACTATGAAACTACGCGTATTAGTGTACTTTTATCACCGAATATTTCAACAGTTAACGGTAAAACTTTCGCCGTTATTTTTATAAAAAGATAATTTTGTCATTTTCTAACTCCGACAATTCTATTGTGGGGTCCACCAATGATTATGTCGTCGTACGAATATTCCCCGACCAAACGAATATTTTATAGCAACTTGCTTACTTTGCAAAATTTATAAAAATTACCCACAACTATAACATTATAACAAATTCACACCTTAATATTCAAAAATATAATTCGAGAAAAATTAATCTTTATTTATGAAAGTTGGGGTCTTAAATAAAAGCATAAACATTGAATAATTATAGTGTACCTTGTTTGAACAATATTAAGCCAATGTTATTTATTGAACGATGAAATTTTTTCAACATTGGTATATTAGAATATATAAACTTGCATGCTAAATAACAAGTTAAAGACAAGAATAACTCATTCAATATAAAAATAAGATTTAGACAACTTGCATCATCATAAACAAACTAGATACAAGAACTTGCTCAATCGTAAGAATAAAATTGCACAATGTAATAATAATATAACTAGTTCAACGAAAGTGTAGAGTTAGAAAACTTGCTCAAAGAGAGTTTAGATACTTGCACAATTATAAAACTAGAGTTAGAGAACTTGCCTCAAGCGTAAGCTGTAATATTAAAACTCACGTTCACTTACACATATTATTAGAACCACAATATCTATTAGATATACTAGCATTCACTTTCTAACATAACATGCATTTCTAGTTAGACTTGTTAATTTATTACAAATCTTATGCTACTATATATATTCAGAAATTTCAAGTGTTAACTTCACAACACTTCGTTACCATTCAATGTGTACACTAAGTCCTAACATATCGTACTAATAGCTTACTAATCATTTTTACAACTTTGAAATTTCTAACAACCACAACACGATTCTATTTTAACCTTGTTGTTACATGTTTATTATACTAACACATCATTAGACCAAGTTATAAGGATATCGAAGGGTTTGCTATAGTAGCAGAAGCCACTTTACATATCGAGGTGTAAGGCGCAATTACCATACGAACTACAGAACTTAGAATCAAAACAACAATTGCTTGGACAAACAACAAGCATTTTTAGCCTTAACACCAAATAGCAATTGCTACCGGTGCAAAGATAGAGACAGCAGTTGTAAGACCCCAACTTTTATGAATAAAGAATAATTTTTTCGAATTATATTTTTGAATATTATGGTATTGATTTGATATAATGTTATAGTTGTGGGTAATATTTATAAATTTGGCAAAGTACGCAAGTTGTTATATAATATTCGATTGGTCGGGGAATATTTGTTTTAACAGGGAATATTCGTACAACGACACAATTATTGGTGGACCCCACAATAGAATTATTGTCGGATTGAGAAAAGGACAAAAATACTTTATGAAAATAACTACGGAGGTATTACCGTTAAAACCTGCTGAACTACCCTTAGTAAAAGAAATGCAATGTCACGCGTAGTTACTGCGATACACTTGCAGATTGATTATTGATGCTTACGTGAGAAGTCACTCGATTATACTCAATTATTGCTACAAGAATTGTCGCATCATATTTCTCATATTATTGATTCAATTATTCTGATATCATCTGCATTATATGATATATTATTAAATCAATAATTGAGACGGAAAAGTTATTCATATTATTATTTGCAATATTGACAATGTCTAGAAGTTCATCAACGAGAGGTTTGGTCACCTGATTGCGGCGCCCAATAAGGAGAAATCCTTATTGAAAGCCCCTCTTCTGGGAACAACTTCGTTGTTAAATATTGTGAATTATAATATTAATGATGAATAAGTTCGTGTTGATTAAAGATGAATTTTATAGTTCCATTGTGTTGGACTTATTTGTGTTAGTATAATTGATGTCTGGAGGATATATTGTTCAATTGGGCATTCGAATACTATTCATGAGTTACTATTCACGAGTTACTATTCATGAGTTACTATTTACGAGTTACTATTCACGAGTTACTATTCACGAGTTACTATTTACCCGGTTACTATTCACTCTAGTATTGTGCATTCGGGTATTTGGGTACAATATTATTCCATGAGGAGATGTGCTAATTTTTCAGACCGTTGGTTGAAGATATAATAGTAAGTCAATATGGACTGCTGGTGGAGTTATAATAGTAAATCAATATGGATCGTTGGTTTAAAGTTTTAATAGTAAATCAGTATGGACTGTTGTTTTAAGTTTTAATAATAAACCAATCTAGATCATCCGTTTAAAGTAAATCAATCTGGACCGTTCATAAGTTAGTTACTATGCAGTCCATTCTTCTATAGATATAAGCTCATTCCTTCATTATTTCTTACGAATTCACTGAAACTATAGAGAGAGAATTATAAAAGAACCTATAGAAAAGTATTCTGCTACTTCCCTACTCTTATATTCAGTTTCTTTTACGGTAAGGGATGTTATTTGTTGTACTCATGAAGAGAACTATGTTTTTTCATTATTTAATATTCTGTTGGAATAACCTGTATACGCGGACTACCCTATACATGGTGACATTCTTCTAATATTCTGTTCTTTATTATTCTGTCCAAATATCCTGTCTGTGCGTTTAAGCCGGACCTGGTTCCATTATTTATTATTCTATCGGAATATCCTCATGCAATAACGTTCTGTTGGACCGGTTCCATCCTTTATTATTACATTTGAATAACTGCGCATGTGCGGTCTATCGCATGCATGGTGAATTCTTTTGTTATTCCATTCTTTATTATACCCAGTTGGTTAAAACTTTAACTTCTATACCCATGAAATTAGTGGAATATATTTGATATTTGCGCTTCATCCAGTGTCTTTTCATGGAAATATTCTTCTGAGCATTCTTGAATTTTACTCTATAAAGAAGTATCATGTTGACAATTTGGATGTTATCAGTTCCTAGATAAATTAATTCTTGAACTTGTTTTATTGAATTCTTATATCATTGTCATCATCCTCATGTTTATATTTTGTTGAAAGTCATCTGTGGCCTATAGTGCATAGATGGACTTGGTATGATTATGACCAGGGATTATTCGGTGTAATCATGACCGTAATGTTACAAATGATGTGATAAAAGTCCTCATTGGCCCGTGAGTGCATTGATGGATGATTGTTGGCATGATCATGACCATTAATGAATACACGAATGTCCTTGGCCCGTAGTGCATGGATAATTTGTGGTCGTGATACTAAAGAATATCTTTGGTAGCAGATGCGAGTGTGATTCGATGATGTGGATTATTTATTAAGTTGAGTCCCCAAATGATAAAAGTGATGAAAAACCTTTTAAATCATAGAAGATAGTAGATTTTATTCCTACTTGACTCTTCTAATGGATTGTTTGTTCTGCTGCAGCTTTAACTTGATAGTTATTATATTTTATCGCTTTAACAACTTTGTTGAAGGCTAACGATAAATTATTACGCATTATATTAGTCATAATATTTCTTCTTTGGGCTAGTTGAGCTCACCCTTTCTTTCACTTTGTTCTCTTCAGAAATGAGAACGTAGTCGGGGGGACTACTCGGGAACAAAGTGATGGTCCTAGATGGTGCATCGATAGTCCTCACTATTCTATGAAATAGTGTGATAATAATTGTAATGAGGACTCCTTTTGAGTTTGTATAATCTCTAGTAGACAATATTTGTATTCAAACTCATCTTGTTTATGTTTTGTCGTATTGTACACGACGCTTGTATTATTAAGTTGTATTTGAATTACGTACCATGTATCCTGGCGACTCAAGATGGGTGATGTATACCTAATTTTGGGGGCGTCCACAGCTTGGTATCAAAGCTTAGGATATGATCCTTGGCTAAGATGTGAGAATAGAACTAGGAGGGAGAGAGGGGAATTCCTTCGCTAGTATGACCTACCTAAGTTTTTTTTTTTGTATTTAATTGGTCGGTCAGAATATAGGAATAATATGTTACATGTCAATTAACCTTTTGTTTTGTGGCAGTATCTGAAAATGACATCCGAGAATGTTGAGAATATCAATGGAGCACAAAGCGACGTTGATTCACCACATATCAATAATCGTGGATAATGTGCATCGTCGAAGGCGACAATCCTCATGCAAACAACAACACCGACCAAATGATGAATGATGGAATGTTCGAGGCTTTATGCAATTCATGCAACAAAGAAAGTAGAGCGGCTCTGTCCAAAATGTAGGTGGAAACACTGGAAACTCTCGGACGGTCACCGCTAAACAGTTCAAGGAGCTGGGACCACAGGAGTTTATTGGATAGCCAAAACCACTTAAGGCGGAGACGTGGATAAAGAAGATTACCAAGATATTTGATGTCTTGGGATGTTCTGAGGAGCAAAAGGTTCCCTTTTCCACCTTTATATTGCGAGGAGAGGCAGATTATTGGTGGGAATCGGTAAAGCGTACTCAACTTGCCGCACTGAAGATGTCTTGGGAGAAGTTCCAAGAACTGTTCAACGACAAGTACTTTCCCGAAAGTATTCGTCACATGAAGGAGGTAGAGTTTATCAAGCTAGAGTAAAACAATATGACCGTGTCACAGTACGAAGCTAAGTTTGCCGAGTTATCCCGGTTTACGCCCCACTTGGTTGATAATGAGGAGAGAATGACGCGGATGTTTCTAAGAGGTTTGAAACCTGAGATACGTCAATACCTAATTTCTCACAAACTGTTTTTGTATTCAAATGTTGTAAATAGGGCACAGTTATTAGAGCGCGATAACGAGTTAACCCAACCAAAGGAGAGCAGTCATCGAAGCGGTGACAACAAGCGTGGAGGGAAGCAACATGCCAAAAATGGTAACCACTTCGGTGGTAATCAGGGCCAAAGCAATAAGAATAAACATTTCAAGAAGAGGAGATTCAACAATGGTGGAAGGACGTCAACACCAGCACCCGTTGTTAAGGAAGGAGAACGACCAGCTATCATATGCTTCAAATGCGGAGGGGAGGGACACATCAGTCCAAACTGCGCGATGCCATCCAAATCATGTTATAATTATGGAAGAGAAGGTCACTTAGCCCGATTTTGTCATTCACCGAAGACAAGTTCAGCTAGGATGGAGGCACCAAAGGCCGTCACAGAAAAGTCAAAGCCGGTAGTGCAAGGGAGAGCGTTTGTTGTGACCTCCCAGAAAGCAAGGAACCCGAATGAGGTCATCACGGGTAAGCTTATCATAAACGCTAGCAAAGTCTATACTTTATTTGATACCGGTTCTACCCATTATTTTATTTCTCCTACTTGCGCTCAACAATTAAATTTGACTCCGGAGAAATTAGACTTTGACTTATCTGTGGAAAGTCTGTTGGGAGAAACCTTCATTACATCCACTGGTTATAAGTCTTGTTTGGTTCAAATCGGTAACCGCACATTACCTGTCAATCTTATTTCTTTAAAAATACTTTCGTTTGACGTAATTCTAGGGATTAATTGGTTAACTACTCATCATGCAAAAATTGATTGTTTTCGTAAGGTGGTTAGTTTTCATATTCCTAATCAACCTATTATGCGAATTCAAGCGACCAAACAATTAAAATCAATCACGGTCATTTCAAGCCATAAAGCTATTCGTTTATTGAAAAACGGATGTCAAGCTTTCTTAGCTCATGTCATGATTTAAACAAAAATACGCCGATTTTGAACGATATTTCTATTGTTAATAAATTTCCTGACGTATTCCCCGAAGAACTTCCTGGCCTACCCCCAGAGCGTGAAATTGAATTTTGTATCGACCTTGAACCCGGTACAAAACCCATTTCCAAAGCCCCATATCGAATGGCTCCTATTGAACTTCAGGAGTTAAAGACCCAATTGCAAGAATTGTTAGACATTGGTTTCATTCGTCCTAGTACGTCTCCTTGGGGTGCTCATGTTCTATTCGTGAAGAAGAAAGATGGGAGTATGCGACTTTGTATTGATTATCGAGAGTTGAATCATGTCACCATCAAAAATAGGTACCCATTGCCACATATTGATAACCTGTTTTACCAGTTGCAAGGAGCCAAATTCTTTTCAAAGATTGATCTTCGTTCCGAATATCACCAATTGAAGATTAGAACCGATGACATTCCAAAGACGGCTTTCAGAACTCGGTACGGGCATTATGAATTCCTAGTCATGTCCTTTGGATTGACTAATGCTCCTGCTGCCTTCATGGATATGATGAACCGAGTATTCCAGGAATATTTGGATCACTTTGTGGTCGTCTTTATTGATAACATCCTTATTTATTCCAAAAGTCGTGAAGATCATGAACAACACTTGAGGCTGACACTCCAAAAGCTTCGTGAATACAAGCTTTATGCCAAGTTGAAGAAATGCGAGTTCTGGCTTGAGGAAGTAGCATTCCTTGGGCACGTAGTATCAAGTCATGGAATATCTATTGACCCGACAAAGATTGAAGCTATTCAAAGCTGGGAGCAACCTAAATCAATGATCAAAATCACGTAGCTTTCTCGGGTTTAGTTTGGTTATTATCGGAGATTCATGGAAGGATTTTCTCGAATCACTACTCCATTAACTCAAATTGACTCGGAAAGAAACAAAGTTCGGTTGGAGCGAAAGAATGTGAGAAGAGTTTTCAAGAACTCAAGAGAGACTCATTTCAAAGACTGTTCGACAATACCATCCGCTCAAGGATTTGTCATCTACAGTGATGCTTCGGGCAAAGTGTTGGGATGTGTTTTCATGCAACATGGGAAAGTCATAGCCTATGCCTCAAGACAACTCATAGAATATGAGAGGAATTATCCTACTCATGATCTAAAGTTAGCAGCCGTTGTCTTCGCACGTAAAATTTGGAGGCATTACTTGTATGGGGAGAAAGTGGAGATCTTTACGGATCATAAAAGCCTCAAATATTTCTTTACTCAAAAGGAACTCAACATGTGACAACGACGTTGGCTTGAACTGTTGAAAGATTATGATCATACTATAAGACCCCGAATTTTATGAAATAAAAGTATTCAATTTTTCTTATAATTACGATTCAGTAAATGGTTAAATTGATAAAAGGTTAAAGTTAAGGGTGATATATGAATTTTTTCAGAATACACAAGTGGTTATAAAATATTCATTGTTGTCGGGGAGTATTCGTTTGGTCATGGAATATTCTTTCTGTCGAGGAATATTCGTACGACGGCGCAGCCATTTGTGGGCCACATAACGGATAACTGTCGGATGAAAAAAATGACAAATTTGAGTTTTTACAAATAAAGGCGTAGTTATTCTGAATTAACATTGTTGAATACCCGTTGGTTAAAATACGATGTCTGCTGTTATTGCACGATGAAGCACAATATTACACAAAGATTTTTGAATTATTGATTCTTACGTAAGAAGACACTACTCAATAATTGTTACAGTAATTATTGCTTAATATTTTATTTTATTGATTCAATAATTCTTTGCGTTGATATTTTATATTATTGTTGTTTCAATAATTATCACTTTACATGATATTTCCCATTATCGGATCAATAATTCATATTATTTGAATAATATTATTAGATAGCATTATTGGCAATGTCTAGAAAGTTCTGTCAAGGAGAGGTTTGGTCACCTAATTGCGCGCCAGTAAGGAGAATTTCTTATTGGAAAGTCCCCTCTTTCCTGGGAACGGTCTGGTTGTCATAATTGTGATTCTGTAATATTATTTGTGAATAATTAATTATTGATTTATATGATAAGAAAATATTTATTTTATGTGGATATAAATGATGGATATATTTATTTTTATGTGGATAAAAATGAAGGAATTAATTCTGAGGTGTTTTATCAGTATTTTGTCGGTGTGGAGGTATTAAAAATCATCCGTTTGTGGATTTCGAATATCTTATGTTTGAAATTTGGAAAAACTCAAAGCTACAAAGTTGTAGAGAATGCGATTTCAGGTAGAATGGACATAAAATTCGTATTTTTCTGACAAACGAGCTATTTTCTATGAATTAATGAAGTTTCAGAAAATAAAATGATTTTTATTAAATTATGGGTGTGACCCACTTTTGTTTAACACTTGTGGGCTGCCAAATTTTGTTCAAAGATGGCTAGTGGCTGAGCTTGGTCAAGAAGCATGCATAGAAAATAGGAAATGAAATATTATTAATTTATAATTTAGTTTCCTTTGGCGTTCTAGCATTTTCCTATAAATAGGTGCTTATGTTAGAATTGAAAATCACACCAGAAACAAGTTTTCTTTCTCTCTATATTATCAAGCATATTTTTGTGACTATTTAGATATCTTGAGTGTTGCTCAGCGTTATATCTGATATTCAAGTCAGAAGTACTGCTCTTTTGAGGTAAAAGATTTTAAGGGTTATTATGTTTTTCAGTTCGTACTTCTTCTGACCTTCAGAAAATTCTGGAAAAATTTGAAATGATATTTTGATGAGTTTTATTGATTGTGTCCAAAAATGACGATTTTTGGATGTATAGATTAAGAGTTATGAATTTTACGGGAAAAGACTATTTTAAAAGTAACCACTTATAACTCCTTGTGGTTAACTCCAAAATTGATGAAATTTTTATTGGGAGTACATCTATATAATATCAGTGTACTCTGTGAATTTCTGAATTTTTAGATAAAAGTACAATTTATGATAAATGTCTAAATATTCGGCGGTTTTGGCCATATGAAAAATAGTAAATGAATTTTAAAAATTCTGAGAAAAATATATGTTCAATATGGGACTATATTCTGCTAAATCCCAGAAAAGAAATATTTTTGGAGCTGATTTGATATTTTTCATGAAAATGGACTAGTTATGAGTAAATGAATTAAATATGTTATGTGAAGTAAGAAAATTGGAAAATATGATTTTATGGCTTGAGAATCATACATGAGTTATATGCAGATTTTTGATGAGGGTTTTGGTTATTGGTGATAAAATTTTATGAGTTTGACATTTTAGAATGATTAAATGCATTATTTAGTAAAGTGTAAACAATTAAAATAAATTGTTTATAAGTTTAAGAAATGTTATTTCAATATCATTATACCAAAATATTGGTATGGATTTTATTGTGAAATTTCTACCTTTTTGTGTCGGGTTTACTATTCATGAGTTACTATTCACAAGTTACTATTCACGAGTTACTATTCACGAGTTACTATTCATGAGTTACTATTCATGAGTTACTATTCACGAGTACTATTCACGACAAAATTGGTTTCTTTTTCTGACCAAATTATAGTTGAGTTATGAATATTACTCTTGAGATTAAATCTATATGTTGATTATATTATTTTTATTATCATATATAACATTTTTATAACCCTAATGATGATATTAATTTCTCTTTGACTTGAGTGTAAAGATGGGTAAATTATTGGTATGATCATGACTATGGGTTCTCTTTGACCAGTAGTGCAAAGTTGAATTGTTGACTGGTATGATCTTGACCATTGAATTTATAATTAAATATCTTTAGCTTAAGTGCAAAGGTGAAATGATCAACATGGTTATAATTATTGTTTATATAAATTCTGAAATGATTATATATTTCTTTGAGATAATAAAATTTTTTGGCTGTAGTAGTGCAAATATGAATCTGTTGATGAATATATTTGGCCCAGAGTGCAAATATGAATGTTGAGGAATATCTTTGGCTCAGGTGCAAAGATGAATTGTTGATGAATATCTTTGGCCCGTAGTGCAAAGATGACATGTTGTTGAATATCTTTGGCCAGTAGTGCAAAGATGAACATGTGTTGAGATGAACATGACCAACTGGTGATACAAATGAATATCTTTGGCCGTAGTGCAAAGATGAAGTTATTAGTATGATTATGAACATGAAATGTGATTTGGTGTAACCATGATCTTTGATGTTTCAGGTAAAGATAGGTGATGAAAATTATCTTCGTCCTGGATGAGAAGAGGAATTTAGAACTACAATTATGATTATGAGTTATTCATATGATTGTGGACAAGAATTGTTGATTGATGTTACAGGGATAAAATATTGTTGGTGGATGTTTAACATAGAGAAGATAATAGACTTTATAGTCTATTTGACTCTTCTAATGGATTTCTCGTTCCGCTACAACTATGGTTGAAATTTTTATTATCTACCATATGTTCTAAATCTCTAATTTATTATTGATGAAGGCTATTGATAATTTAATTATCTTTAGTCATGATATTCTTTACTGAGCTAGTTGTGCTCACCCTTTTCTTTCGCACAATTCCTTTCGAATTAATAAGAGTGTAGGCGGGTTGAGCGGGGGTAACAGGAGAATAGAACGGTGGTCATCATTTAGTAGTTATATTTTGTGAATCAACTAGGGTGAGGCGAACCCAATGTTGGAAGGCTGTTTTGCCACTATCATACAAGATGTCTAATGACATACAACCTCGTGTCATCATAAGACAGGGTTGTACACATCCACTTACTTAGTATATCTACGAGCACTACCTATATGATCTTGGAGTTTATTTGAAGTATAATTCTCAATTAGAGACAGTAGAGATATTTATATGTGAAGAGAAGACTCACCATTGGGAAGAATATGATAGTAATCTTCTCATTTTTCTTTGGGGTCTGTTGGGTCAACCAAGGATAATTTTGTGGCCATATGATATCTATCATAACCTAGACGCATGGCCTCCCATGTACGAAGGTTTCCTTGAGCACTTCCCAAAGATTCAAATTTCTAAAATAGTTTTTGACTATACCTTTATGTAAGGTGTCATTGTGACGTGCTATCCAAGGTTGGGATGAGAGTCATAGTTGGTATATATTTGTATCCAAACTCACAGCATATGTGTTGTTGTATTTTGCACGACAATATTTGTAATAAAGTTGTAGTTGTTTTCTGTACCATGTATTTGGCGACTTAGAATGGGTTGGATGGAATGGACCTATTTTGGGGTTGTCACACATACCATCCAATACCATCCTGGAAAAGCGAACGTGGTAGCTGACACATTGAGTAGAAGATCATATGCAAGTACGAGTGCGATATTGTCAACGCAAAGGCCCATTTTGTGTGACTTGCAAAGGATGGAGATAGAGTTAAAAACTCCAGGGACCCATGTGATGATAGCGAATATACGAGTAGAACCGACTTTAATTGATAAAGTTAAAGCTGCTCAAGCTACAGACCCGGAGCTGATGTGTATGAGGAAGAAAGTGCAAGAAGGTGCTATGCCGGAAGCAAGAATCGATGAAGAAGGAATACTTCGAGTCAACTCCAGACTTTGTGTTCCTAACGACCCTGATTTAAAGTATTAAATCATGATGGAGACGACACACCGTTTGCATTCCATCCCGGGAGTACCAAAATGTATCATGATCTTCGATATACATTTTGGTGGAGCAATATGAAGAGAGAGATAGCGGAGTTTATCTCAAGGTGTTTAACTTGTCAACGAGTCAAGGCGGAGCATCAAGTACCAAAAGGTCCATTGCAACCACTTGAAATTCCAGAATGGAAGTGGGAGCACATTACCATGGATTTTGTTACCGGTCTTCCTAAGGTTTCTCAAGGCATAGATGCGAATTGGGTCATTGTTGATAGATTGACCAAGTTTGCTCATTTCTTACCGATACGAGAAACTTATACACTTGAACGTCTTGCTCATATGTATATAAACGAGATTATAAGACTGCATGGTATGCCAGTATCCATAGTTTCTGATCGAGACCCAAGATTCACTTCACGATTTTGGGTTAGTTTGCAAAAAGCTATGGGCACAGACTTACGATTTAGCTCCTCGCATATCATCCTCGAGACGAGCGAACGAATACATGTGAGAGGACTATTCAAACTCTTGAAGATCTATTAAGACTCTGTGTCCTTGACTTCAAGGGAAGTTTGGACAAGTTCTTACCATTGGTGGAGTTTTCCTACAACAACAGTTATCAAGCAAGTATTGGCATGGCTCTATTTGAGGCATTGTATGGAAGAAAGTGTCATTCTCCAGTATGCTGGGATGAGGCGGGTGAAGCAATGTTGTTGGGACCGGAGTTGGTACGTATGACTACAAAAAAGATTCAAACGATCCGACAACGTATAAAAACTTCACAAGATCGACAAAAGAGTTATGCTGATCTTCATCGAAAGGACGTAGAATTCGATATTGGAGATCATGTGTTGTTACGTGTTGCTCCATGGAAAGGAGTTACGAGATTTAAAAAGAGAGGAAAGCTCAATCCTCGGTTCATTAGCCAATTTTTAATTCTTGAGCGAGTGCGAACTGTGGCCTATAGACTCGCCTTACCGCCAAGTATGTCTCGTGTTCATAATATTTTTTACATATCTATGTTACATAAATATGTGAAAGACCAAAACCACATTATTGAGTTAGAACCAGATGAGATAGAGGAAGATTTAACGTATGAAGAGTTACCTGTTAAAATCATGGATAAGAAGGATCATGTTCTACGCTCCAAGGTTATACCTCAAGTCAAAGTTTTGTGGAGAAACCACGATGTGGAGGAAATGACTTGGGAGTTAGAATCTGAGATGAAGTCTAGGTATCCTCATCTCTTCGACATACCAGGTATGTACCCTACTTTCGAGGATGAAATTTGATTAGAAGGGGAGGTTGTAAGACCCTAACTTTTATGAATAAAGAATAATTTTTTTGAATTATATTTTTGAATATTATGGTATTGATTTGATATAATGTTATAGTTGTGGGTAATAATTTAAAATTTTGCAAAAGTACGCAAGTTGTTATATAATATTCGATTGGTGGGGAATATTCATTTTAATAGGAATATTAAATACAAAGCACAATCATTGGTGGACCCATAACGGAATTATTGTCGGATTGAGAAAACGACAAAAATACTTTATGAAAATAACGGCGGAGGTGTTACCATTAAAACTGTTGAACTTCCTGGTAGTAAAAGTATTGTAATACGTCTGGCGTAGTTAAGATAACACCTGTATTGATTATTGATGCTTACGTGAGAAGTCACTCGCTTATACTCAATTATTACTACGATAATTCTTTGCATCATATTTCTCATATTATTGATTCAATTATTGTTACGAAGATCATCCGCATTATATGATATATTATTAAATCAATAATTGAGACGACAAAGTTATTCATATTATTATTTACAATATTGACAATGTCTAGAAGTTCATCGAGGAGAGGTTTGGTCACCTAATTGCGCCGATAAGGAGAGAAATCCTTATCGGAAAGCCCCTCTTTCCTCGGGAACAACCTCGGTTGTTAAATATTGTGAATTATAATATTAATGATGAATAAGTTCGTGTTGATTAAAGATGAATTTTATAGTTCCATTGTGTTGGACTTATTTGTGTTGGTATAATTGATGTCTGGAGGATATATTGTTCAATTGGGTATTCAGGACACTTTTCGTGTCGGAGTTACTATTCATGAGTTACTATTCACGAGTTACTATTCACGAGTACATATTCATGAGTTACTATTCATGAGTTACTATTCACCCAGTTACTATTCACTCTAGTATTGTGCATTCGGGATATTTTTCCATGAGGAGATGTGCTAATTTTTCAGACAGTTGGTTGAAGATATAATAGTAAGTCAATATGGACCGCTGGTGGAGTTATAATAGTAAATCAATATTGATCGCTGGTTTAAAGTTTTAATAGTAAATCAGTATGGACAGTTGTTTTTAAGTTTTAATACTAAACCAATCTAGATCGTCCGTTTAAAGTAAATCAATCTGGACCGTTCATAAGTTAGTTACTTATGCGTATCCATTCTTCTATAAATAAAGCTCATTCCTTCATTATTTCTTACAAATTCATTGAACTCTAGAGAGAGAATTATAAGAGAACCTATAGAAAAGTATTCTCGCTACTTCCCTACTCTTATATTCAGTTTCTTTTTACGGTAAGGATGTTATTTGTTGTACTCATGAAGAGAACTTACATTATTCCATTATTTATTATTCTCATTGGAATAACTCAGTATCACGCTGCTACCCTATACATGTTGACATTCTTCTAATATTTCGTTCTTTATTATTCCGCCGGAATATATACTGTTTTGTACGCGTTCTGTGGGACCGGTTCCATTATTTATTATTCATCGAAATATCATGTGCTGTCGCGTTTATCTTGGGACTGGTTCCATCCTTTATTATCCTGTTGGAATAACTTGCATGTGTGGTCTATCGCATGTATGGTGATTTCTTTTGTTATTCCATTCTTTATTATACTCAGTTGGTTAAAACTTTGACTTCTATACCCATGAAATTAGTGGAATATCTTTGATATTTGCGCTTCATCCAGTATCTTTTCATGGAAATATTCTTCTGAGCATTCTTGAATTTTACTCTATAAAGAAGTATCATGTTGATATATTGTTCAAGACATGGTGATATATTCTTCATCCAGTATCTTTTCGAGACACTTTTTGTGTCAGAGTTACTATTCATGAGTTACTATTTACGAGTTACTATTCATGAGTTACTATTTACGAGTTACTATTCACGAGTTACTATTCACGAGTTACTATTCACGAGTACCTATTCACGAGTTACTATTTACCCGGTTACTATTCACTCTAGTATTGTGCATTCGGGTATTTGGGTACAATATTATTCCATGAGGAGATGTGCTAATTTTTCAGACCGTTGGTTGAAGATATAATAGTAAGTCAATATGAATTTGCGGTGGAGTTATAATAGTAAATCAATATGGATCATTTGGTTTAAAGTTTTAATAGTAAATCAGTATGGACTGTTGTTTTAAGTTTTAATAATAAACCAATCTAGATCATCCGTTTAAAGTAAATCAATCTGGACCGTTCATAAGTTAGTTACTATGGAGTCCATTCTTCTATAGATATAAGCTCATTCCTTCATTATTTCTTACGAATTCACTGAAACTATAGAGAGAGAATTATAAAAGAACCTATAGAAAAGTATTACGCTACTTCCTACTCTTATATTCGGTTTTTTTCTACGGTGAGGATGTTATTTGTTGTACTCATGAAGAGAACTATGTTTTTTCATTATTTAATATTACATTGGAATAACCTCAGATCACGCAGACTACCCTATACATGGTGACATTCTTCTAATATTACATTCTTTATTATTACTGTCCAAATATCCCGTCATGCGTGCGTTTAAGCGGGACTGGTTCTATTATTTATTATTCTATCTAATATCACATGCGTGCATTTACTGTGGGACTGGTTCCATCCTTTATTATTACATTGGAATAACTTTTGCTGTCTTGGGTCTATCGCATACATAGTGATTTCTTTTGTTATTCCATTCTTTATTATACTCAGTTGGTTAAAACTTTGACTTCTATACCCATGAAATTAGTGGAATATCTTTGATATTTGCGCTTCATCCAGTATCTTTTCATGGAAATATTCTTCTGAGCATTCTTGAATTTTACTCTATAAAGAAGTATCATGTTGACAATTTAGATGTTATTAATTCCTAGATAAATTAATTCTTGAACTTGTTTTATTGAATTCTTATATCATTGTCATCATCCTCATGTTTATATTTTGTTGAAAGTCATCTGTGGCCTATAGTGCATAGATGGACTTGGTATGATTATGACCGAGGATTATTCAAAGGTAATCATGACCGTAATGTTACAAATGATGTGATAAAAGTCCTCATTGGCCCGTAGTGCATTGATGGACGATTGTTGGCATGATCATGACCATTAATGAATACACGAATGTCCTTGGCCCGTAGTGCATGGATAATTTGTGGTCGTTGATACTAAAGAATATCCTTGGTAGTAGTATGTAAGTGATTCGATGATGTGGATTATTTATTAAGTTGAGTCCCAATGATAAAAGTGATGAAAAACCTTTTAAATCATAGAAGATAGTAGATTTTATTCCCTACTTGACTCTTCTAATGGATTGTTTTTCCGTCACTGCAGATTAAACTTGATAGTTATTATATTTTATCGCTTTAACAACGTTGAAGGCTAATGATAAATTATTCGCATTATCTTAGTCATAATATTTCTTCTTTGGGCTAGTTGAGCTCACCCTTTCTTTCACCGTTCTCTTGAAATGAGAACGTAATTTGGGACTAGTCGAACAACAGTGATGGTCCTAGATGGTGCATTAGTAGTCCTCACTATTACGTGAAATAGTGTGATAATAATTGTAATGAGGACTCCTTTTGAGTTTGTATAATCTCTAGTAGACAATATTTGTATTCAAACTCACGGTTTATGTTTTGTCGTATTGTACACGACGGTTGTATTATTAAGTTGTATTTGAATTACATGCCGTATATCAAGCGACTCAAGATTGGTGATATATACCTAATTTTGGGGGCGTCACGGTTAGTATCAAAGCTTAGGATATGATCCTGGCTAAGATGTGAGAATAGAACTAGGAGGAGAGAGCGGGATTCCTTCGCTAGTATGACCTACCTAAGTTTTTTTTATTATTTAATTGGTCAATTGAGAATATAGGAATAATATGTTACATGTCAATTAACCTTTTGTTTTGTGGCAGTATCTGAAAATGACATCTGAGAATGTTGAGAATATCAATGGAGCACAGGCGACCGTTGATTCACCACATATCAATAATCAGGATAATGTGCATCAGGAAGGTGACAATCTTCAAGCAAACAACAACACTGACCAAATGATGAATGATGGAATGTCATCTGTGGCCTGTAGTGCATAGATGGACTTGGTATGATTATGACCAGGGATTATTCGGTGTAATCATGATCGTAATGTTACAAATGATGTGGTAAAAGTCCTCATTGGCCAGTAGTGCATTGATGGACAGTTTTTGGTATGATTATGGCTATGGATTCTCTTCGGCCAAGGGTGCAAAGATGAATTATTTTATGGCATGATCGGGGCCAGTTGATGAAAAAACATGATTATCTTTGGCCCGTAGTGCATGGATAATTCGTGGTCGTGATACTAAAGAATATCCTTGGCTGTAGTGCAGGGATGATTTGATGATGTGGATTATTTATTAAGTTGAGTCTTAGCGATAAAGTGATGAAAAACCTTTTAAATCATAGAAGATAGTAGATTTTATTCTCTACTTGACTCTTCTAATGGATTGCTTGTTTCGCTGCAGTTAAACTTGATGTTTATTATATTGTATCAGTTTAACACTGTTGAAGGCTAACGATAATTTATTCTGCATTATCTTAGTCATAATATTTCTTACTGGGCTAGTTGAGCTCACCCTTTTACCTTCATTGTTCTCTTCAGGAAATGAGAATGTAGCTGAGACTAGTCGGGGAACAGAGTGATGGTTCTAGATGGTGCATTAGTAGTCCTCACTATTCTGTGAAATAGTGTGATAATAATTATAATGAGGACTCCTTTTGAGTTTGTATAATCTATAGTAGACAATATTTGTATTCAAACTCACAGTTTATGTTTTGTCGTATTGTACACGATAGTTGTATTATTAAGTTGTATTTGAATTCTGTACCATGTATCTGGCGACTCAAGATGGGTGATGTATACATAATTTTGGGGGCGTCACAGCAGTGAACAATAGCCGTTTTTAGCCCAACTAACATGAATTTCACCCACCAAACAGTAATATTAACACATACAATTAGTATAAAACTATTATAAACATGTTTGCTAACATATTCAACCAATTAGAACAATTTAACAACAACTTAAACTAGTTTAATTTCTCAAATTCCATATTTTCATATGAAAACTCCATTTTTTACATTCTCCCAAAATTTGACACTGTGATCCCAATTCTTGTCCAAATTACTTCGTTCAAACTACGTTATCTTCGTTTCTTAATGGACTAGAATAAACAAAACTCAATTCACAGTTTAACATACAAATTAACCACTAAAATTGGTACTTTCACAAGCCATATAAAAAATACAAACACTGTCATACTTTTCTCCCTTTTTAAAACTGTAATTCGCATACAAATTCTTATCTAAACATAATCTCTAGCATCATAAACACATACAATCACCATAACTCAGTTGTATAGCAACAATTTGACAAATTGAATTCATAGAATTTAAAAACTTGACAAGTTTGAAATAAAACCTATATATATATATACATACATACAATATCAAAGTTATATAGAAATACCTTCTTATGCTTAAACAATCCTTGCTAATCAATTGATAATTTCTTTGGAAAAAAAAACTTAGGAATCCTTTCTCAAATTCTCTCACAACCTCTCTATTTTCTCAGGCTTAGCAAATAACTAGAGCGTAAAAAAAACCCAACTGATAATGAAATGTGTAAAAAGAAACTAATACGACCATAATAAGCCTAATCAGTTACAAAATATAACATATAAGTTATAATTATGTTTTATTTATTATTTAATTTATTTAATTTATATTATTATAATTCAAAATTTAAAATCCAAAAGCCATAAGGTTACGTTTGGCAAAACTCTTTAAAAATTAAAGACTTAATATATTTAAGATTTGTTTGGAAAAACTAAATTAAACTCCTTTAATTTATTTTAATAAACAATTTAGTTTATAATTCATAATCACATATTATTTATTTGGATTTCCATATCCAACATTAACCAAATAAATTAATTATACATACTATATTTTAAATAAAAATTCCACTTAAACAATTATCACAAAATTATATTTTCATTATAATTTTATTTAATAATTTAACATACCACTTTAAATTATTAAATTAAAACAACAATATAACATCTCATGTTATATTACAACTCTCTAAATTACAAATTAATCTAATTTAGAATATTATGTAATAAATTTAATTCATAAATATTTACTAATAATAACCACACCAATAAAATATTTATTTCATTCATTTTAACAATAAACACATCAAATAAATATTTATATAATTCCATAAATATTTAAAATTACAATTTGAAATTCCGGATTGTTACATCCGTCCCTCCTTACAAGGATTCTGTCCCCAGAATCACAACTCAAACAATCCAATCGTCACATTCTTCCCTTCTTACAAAGATTCTGTCCCTAGAATCGAAGACACATATTAAATAAATAACTCAGGGTAATTTTTCATCATTTCAGCTTCGAGTTCCCACGTTGTCTCTTCGACATTGTGGTTTCTCTATATCACCTTCACAGAAGGTATCACTTTATTCCTGAGCACTTGTTCTTTCGTGTCGACTATCTGGATAAGGATCTCTTCATAAGACAAATCGTTACTGAACTGCAATAGTTCATAGTCGATCATATGCTTGTAATCGGGTTTATATGGTCGCAACACCGACTCATGAAAAATGTTGTGCACATGTTCTAATTCTGGAGGTAAAGCTACCTAGTAAGACACTTCTACCACTCTTCGTAGTTTCTCGAAAGGTCCAATAAATCTCAGGATGAGCTTTCCTTTCTTGCTAAAACAAATTTTCCCCTTCCAAGGAGAAACTTTCAGGAAAACAAAATTTCCTGCTTCAAATTTCCTGTGTTGATCAACATACTTCTTCTATCGATCTTGAGCAGCTACCAGTCTTGCTCTGATAATTTTGATAACTTCAACGGTCTACTGCACCAGTTCTAGGCCTAACAGTTGACGTTCACCAACTTCATACCAGCATAGTGGAGTTCTGCATTTCTTTTCGTATAACGCCTCATAAGGCGGCATGCCTATGCTTGCGTGGTAACTGTTATTATAGGCAAATTCTACCAACGGTAAATGATCGTCCCAGTTTCCTTTGAAATCCATGATACACGCTCTAAGCATATCCTCTAACGTCTGGATTGTTCGTTCTCTTTGCCCTTCGGTTTGCGGGTGATATGCTATACTCATCCTAAGTTGTGTTCCCATGAATTCTTGCAGTTTCTTCCAAAAATTTGACGTCAATCTCGGATCTCTATCTGATACTATTGACACTGGAACTCCATATCTGGACACGATCTCTTTGACACATAGTTTTGCCAGCTGATCAAGATTAAATCTAATCTTTATGGGCAAAAAATGTGTTGATTTTGTTAATCTATCCACTACCACCCAAATCGCATCATACCCTTTCTGAGTTATTGGAAGACCTACCACAAAGTCTATGTTGATATGCTCCCACTTCCATTCCGGTATTTCCAATGGTTGAAGTAATCTATTTGGTCTTTAATGCTCGGCCTTCACTCTCTGACATGTCAAGCACCTTGCAACGCATTCTACACCGTCTTTTTTCATATTTGGCCACCAAAAGTGTCGCCGTAAATCTTGATACATTTTCTTACTTCCCGGATGTATAAAATATCTTGAGTTATGAACCTTTGTCAAGATTTCGTCTTTAATCTCCGGTACTGCTGGAACCCAAATTCTTCCCTCGAACCTCAGTAAACCTTCAGTATCGATCTGGTATTTTGCATCACTGCCCTCAACCACTTTCTCTTTGATCGTTTCACATTCTTCATCTTGTAGTTGAGCATTCTTCACTTTGTCCACCAAAGTTGGACTAGCTTCTATCTAGTATAATTTTTGGTCGATTTCTTTTGGAAATTTGATTTCCAACTCTAGCCTTGCCATCGCTGAAATAAGCTCCTCCTGAGTGGTTATCAGCATCAACTTTTCTTGAGCTTTTCTGCTTAAAGCATCTGCAACCACATTCGCTTTGCCTGGATGATAAAAGAATTCACAATCATAATCTTTTATCAATTCCATCCATCTTCTTTGATGCATGTTCAGGTCCTCTTGTGTGAAAATATACTTCAGACTTTTATGGTCTGTGTAGATCTCACATTTTTCTCCATAGAGATAGTGTCTCCATATCTTCAGAGGAAATACTACTGCAGCCAACTCTAAATCATGAGTCGGATACCCTTTCTCATAGTCCATCAGCTGTCTTGATGCATATGCAATAACCTTGCCACTCTGCATAAGAACACAACCCAATCCTTTATGTTAGGCATCACTATACACCACAAAGTTTCCCGTATTATCTGGTAATGACAACACAGGTGCCACACTTAATTTCTTCTTCAAATCTTGAAAAATCTCTTCACATTTCTCCGTCCAAACAAATTTTACCGCTTTCTTTGTCAAATTTGTTAGCGGAGTGGATATCTTGAAAAAATCTTGAATAAATCTTCTATAATAACCGCCCAGTCCCAAGAAACTCCTCACCTCCGACGGTGTTCTTGTTTGTTCCCAATTGATTACAACTTCTACTTTTGATGGATCCACTAAAATCCCATGTTCCGACGGTGTTCTAGGCTACCGACTAGCTTGTTCCTTTATATTTAAGACTATTATGATGTATTAAGACTATTTGCAGACTGTATTTAATCTTAAGTAGGATTATGTAATAAGTCTTTATTCGATTTTATTATGTAATCTATTAAGTACTGTAGGCTGCGAGAGTTAGGGGAATAATTATAATAAATCATTATATTTTATTCTAAATTGGATTTTTCGCTCTGCATATGTAATTCTAATTATTATTGTATTACCATGAGCATGTGATGAACCGAATTCAAGTGACCAAGTGGAGGTCCGAATTTGGGGGTGTCACAGGTTGGTATCAAAGCTATAGTTATAAACCTTAGGAACGAGAGTCCTTAGATTATAACTTAGTAAAACTTAGAAGTTAGGAAGAGGATAAAACTCATGTAGAGTTTTCCTTGAGAGACTTTGTGTGTTATGAAATATAACTTCATTCTATACAATGAACTTATGTTTATTTAACATTCTGATGGAGTTGTTGTTTGTCTTGTCTTATGTTGGTGATTGTCGGATGACTGACATGGGAGGACCTAGCCGAGTAGTAGAAGAGTAGCCGCGTGATATCCACGTGGTATATGAGGCACCATTGATAGCAGAACCCATATCAGTAGTGGCCCCTATTGATGATGATGGTGAGGAGGAGGAGGAGGAGATGGAGCCTCTACCTGAGGAGTCTGATTCGGAGGAAGAGCCTGAACCTATGGAGGACTCTGACGAGGCTACTTTCGAGGATCTGATGTTGGGGGAATAATTATAATAAATCATTGTATATTATTCTAAATTGAATTTTTCGCTGTGAATATGTAATTTTAGTTATTATTGTATTACCATGAGCACGTGATGAACCGAATTCAAGTGACCAAGTGGAGGTCTGAATGGACACCTATGGTTTGACTAGGATAAGGAGCATATGGTTTTGAGTGAGAGATCGGAGAAGGAGGCTCTCTGTACCCAGTTAGAGGTGTAGGTGATGGATAGGATTCACTTCGAGGAGAAGTGGGAGGAAGCCAATGACAGGGTGGATGATCTAGAGGATGAGGTACGGTGCAAGAGGACGAAGATGAACAAGATGGGCTATGATCTACGCACGACCATGGAGAGATTGATCGATGGGGTAAATCACTACCCAGCTGAGCAAGGACAGACCCGACATACCATAAGTCGAGATATGGTGGTGCACATTACACAGAAGGAATATCAGAGCGCCGTGGAGTGTGGGATGTTAGATTGAGTCTAGAGGATTAAGTCTAGTAGTTGTAGTATTATATTTATGTGTTGTTTAAAATTGTTGTTGTAATCTCAGTCTTTTATGTAAGATGTGAGATGATAGTAACCCCAACTTTTGAAAAGTGTTAGAGGGTAGTAAGCTAGTGTTGTCCCCGTCTTTTGTGATAATAGGGGATATGTGTTATCATTTATAGCAGTATGCTAGAAAAGAACATGTATTGTAACCATTTGGCATATGAATATAAATGATCTTATTTCAGGAAAATGTTATAAACCTTTAGTTCTTTTCAATTGAGAAATGTCTAAGTATTATAATTAGATAATAAAATGAAAAATTTTGTGATTTAGAAAATGCCGCCCAAACGTAGAATAACTATCCCAGAAGAGTCAGTTAATGATGAGAGAGGACCAGTAGATCCGATACAGAGACTTGCCGATTTATTGGGAGAAGCTCTGAGGGGAAGAAATGAACCCGTACCACCCGTTCCCCAAGCTGTCCCAATAACAACCTTCAAAGATTTTAAGAGTGTAAGACCCCCAGAGTTCGAGGGAACTACGGACCCGAAAGTTGCGCAAACCTAGATCAAGGAGATTGAAAAGGCCTTCACTATAGCTCGCGTGGGTGAAGACCAGAAGACAGTATTTTCCACATACATGATGAGGGGTGAAGCGAACTATTAGTGGGAAGCTAATCAGCAGAGAGCGGGAGAAGGAACGATAACATGGGAGAGGTTTACAACGCCGTTCTTCGAGAACTATTTCCCAAAGAGTATGAAGAATATGAAGGAAGTGAAGTTCCTAGAATTAAAACAAGGAGATATGACGGTGGCACAATACGCAGCTAAGTTTAATGAACTAGCGATCCCCAGGAAAGGAAGG
Source organism: Panax ginseng (assembly GCA_020205605.1). Taxonomy (NCBI): domain Eukaryota; kingdom Viridiplantae; phylum Streptophyta; class Magnoliopsida; order Apiales; family Araliaceae; genus Panax; species Panax ginseng. The sequence continues at coordinate 104,574,701 of CM035143.1, forward strand.
CGAGACACTTCGAGCAAGGGTTGAAGACATGGTTGTATAATAAGGTATCAGTCTTCCAGATTGATTCCTTTGCGACCTTGTTAGAAAAGGTAGTCATTGCATAAGGTGGCAGTGAGGCCTTAAGTCTATATCATAAGAGAAGAAAAACAAGAGCACTTGTAATGAGCATCGTGGAGGAAGAAGCAGCGGAGGGAGTAACTCTGGAAAGAGGAAGTGGGAAAATAACAATAACAAAAACAACAAAAGAAACAATAACCAAAGTGGAAGTCACCAGGGAAACTTCAAGAAAAGGACCGAAGCTTGTAACAAGTGTGGAAGAAGTCATCAGGGGGAGTGCTGGAAGGGAAAGAGCACTTGCTATAATTGCGGCCAAGAGGGGCACATATCGGAAAATTGCCCAAAGCCAAAGAAGATCAGAGGATGTTTTGCTTGTGGATCAACAGAGCACCAGATAAAGGATTTCCCAAAGAAAGGAAGTGGGGGAACTAGCGGAGGCCAGAGAGGAGGAAGCAAGTTAATGATTGGTGGACCTGCGTAACCCAACCGATCGACCGCCCAAACCCTTAACATGACCATCCAGGATACAGTAGCTGCGAAGGATGTGGTGTCAGGTATAATCCCAATCAATAATATAAATGCTTATGTATTATTTGATTCGGGTGCCACCTGTTCTTTTATATCCGAAGAATTTTCTAGTAAACTTAGTACACCCCAAGAACGTTTAGAAGATTCTTTGAACGTAGAAGTTGCGAATAAAGAAATAATCCCCGTAGAATACGTTTATTAAAATTGTCACGCAAACATTAGAGAACATGAACTGAGCGTAGACTTGATTCCTATTAGACTGGGAGAATTTGACGTAATATTGGGAATGGATTGGATATATAACCATGCGGTGGTAATTGACTGTTAGAACAAGTGTGTGAACCTTCAGACTCCGAGTAAGTCTAAGGTAGTGTTTTATGGCAGCTCATCGCTTAAGCAATCGTGTTGCATTATAATGATGCAAGCCAAGAAATTGTTAAGAAAATGATGTGTAGGTTATTTAGCTTGCATCGTAGATACTCAGAAAAAGGGAATAGAAATTAAAGATATATCCATAGTGAATGAATTTCAAGATGTGTTTCCGGACGATCTACCTGGTCTTCCGCCAGATAGAGAAATTGAATTCGTAATAGACTTAGCACTACAAAGACCGATTTCGAAAGTTCCATATCGTATGGCACCGGTAGAAATGAAGGAATTGATGATACACCTTCAAGAGTTATTAGATAAGGGGTACATTCGACCGAGTGTGTCTCTTTGGGGAGCACCAGTGTTATTCGTTAAGAAAAAGGACAGATCGATGAGGCTCTGTATCAATTATCGAGAATTGAACAGAGTAACGATCAAGAACAGATATCCACTACCGAGGATAGAAGACTTATTTGATCAACTAAAGGAAGCAAAATGTTTCTCGAAGATCGACCTATGGACATGATATCACCAACTAAAAGTGCGGGATGAGGACATACCAAAGACTGCGTTTCAAACCCGTTATGGACATTACAAGTTTTTGGTAATGTCATTTGGTTTGACTAATGCTTCGGCAGCATTCATGGACTTGATGAATCAAGTTTTCAAGCCATACTTGGATAAATTCCTAGTAGTTTTCATCGATGACAATTTTGATCTACTCGAAGACAGAGGAAGAACACGTCGAACATCTGAAGATTGTTTTGGAGGCACTACGACAGGAGAAGATGTATACGAAGTTTTCAAAGTGTGAATTTTGGATGAAGAAGGTTCAATTCTTAGGCCACGTGGTGGATGAGAACGGAATCTCAGTAGACCCCAAAAAGGTCGAAGTAGTAAGTAATTGGGAAAAACCGAGAACCCCGATGGAGGTGAGAAGTTTCTTAGGGTTAGCTAGGTACAATCAAAGATGCATCCAAGACTTTTTTAAGATAGCGACCCCGTTGACTAATCTAATGAGGAAAACGGTGAAATTTGTATGGACCAACAAATGCGGAGAGAGTTTTTGAGAGTTGAAGAAGAGATTAAGTGAGGCGCCTGTATTATCATTACCAGATGATGCAGGAGGATTTGTGGTGTATAGTGATGCATTGCATAGAGGACTGGGTTATGTGACGATGCAGCATGGCAAAGTCATTGCGTATGCGTCACGATAATTGAAGGATTATAAAAAACGATACCCTACTCATGACTTAGAGTTAGCGGCAGTAGTTTTTGCGTTAAAGTTATGGAGGCATTATTTATACGGAGAAAAATGTGAGATATACACGGACCACAAAAGTCTGAAATATATCTTCACACAAAAGGAGTTGAATATGCGTCAGAGAAGGTGGTTGGAATTGATCAAAGATTATGATTGTGATATTCTTTATCACACGGGAAAAGCGAATGTAGTAGCCGACACGCTAAGTAGGAAATGAAGGGAGGAGTTGTTTTAATTGACGATACATGAAGAATTAATAAGAGAAATGGAGAAATTAGAGAGGTGAAGGGACCGGGGAGGTCGGAAGAAAAGTTATTTGTAATGGAAGCTTGTCCGACATTGTTGGATAGAGTAAAGGAAGCACATGAGAAAGATGAAGAATGTGAGAAGAACGGGAAAAGGATTTCAGAAAATGAGGAAGAGAAATTTCAAATGGATAAAGACGATATTTTAAGATTCGAAAGGAGAGTGTGGGTACCAGCGATAACCGAGTTAAGAGAAAAGATTTTGCACGAGGCACATAATACGACATATTCCGTTCATCAGGGAAGCACTAAGATGTACCGAGACTTGAGTCTATATTTTTGGTGGCCCAATTTGAAACGGGAAGTCGTAGAGTGCGTTAGTAGGTGTTTGACTTGCCAACGCGTAAAAGTAGAGCATCAGCGGACGAGTGGTTTACTACAACCGTTGGAAATACCGGAGTGGAAATGGGAGCATATTATGATAGATTTCGTGGTAGGACTTCCAGTCACGCAGAAAGGTTTTGATGCCATTTGGGTTATCGTGGATCGACTTACAAAGACCACACATTTTCTACCAATCAAAATCCATTATAGTTTAAATCAGTTAGCAAATATGTACATAAATAAAATTATTTCACGACATGGAGTGTCGGTATCGATTATTTCTGACCGAGACCCGTGTTTCACGTCAAAATTTTGGAAAAGTTTGAAAGAGAGGATGAGAACACAGTTAAGGTTGAGTACCACTTATCATCCTCAGACAGACGGACAGAGTGAGCGAACCATACAAACACTGGAGGACATGCTTAGGACTTACGTGATGGACTTCAAGGGAATTTGGGACGACTACCTACCCTTAGTCGAATTTGCATATAATAATAGTTACCAAGTATCGGCATGCCACCGTATGAAGCTCTTTACGGAAGGAAGTGCATAATGCCATTATGTTGGGACGAAGTCGGAGAACGACAAATACTCGGACCAGAGTTAGTACAACAAACTGCGGATGTGGTGACAGTGATAAGAGCTAGACTAGTAGCAGCTCAAGATCGCCAGAAAAAGTACGTGGATTTGCATCGGGAAGACCAAGATTTTAAATTCGGCAGTTTTATATTCTTGAAGGTATCTCCATGGAAGGGAAAGATTCGTTTCGGCTAGAAAGGAAAAGTGAGTCCAAGATTCATAGGACCGTTCGAGATACTAAAGCGAGTTGGCGAAGTAGCGTACAAGGTTGCACTACCACCTGAGTTGGAGCACACCTTTAACATGTTTCACATATCCGTGTTGCGTCCGTAAAAGCCTGACTACAAGCATGTGATTTCTTATGAACCCATTCAAGTGGAGAAGAATTTAGCGTATAAAGAAATTCTTGTCCAAATTCTAGATAGGAAGGAGTAAACTTTAAGGAACAAAGTCATTTCTTCTGTAAAAGTACTTTGGTGTAACCACGATGTCGAGGAGGGTACGTGGGAGTTAGAAGATAGGATGATGAGGGATTATCCCCATCTATTTGTCTAACCTTGTAGCAATTCCGGGATGGAATTTTTATAAAGGGGGGATGATGTAATACCCGAGAATTTTCACGTATTATTAAATGAATATATTAATGGAAATAATATTTATGTGAATATAAGTGTTAATGTTTTGTAAGTTGAATAATTCAATTGATTCGTACTAGATTAATACGTATTGAGAAGTGAGGATTTGATGATGAGAATTGTGAAATTCCTTGTGTGGCATAATGTGAAATGAAGAAATTCACTAAGCGAGTTTAAAAGGGAATTAGGAAGATTAATCGTGTTTGATCATGTGATTTCATATAGTTAATGAGTACACTCTTAGATTGGCAATATCACTCTTATGGACATTAAGTCATGTCGTGTAAAATGAGTTTGGCGATGGAGGTTGACATTGGCTTGAAGCTAAACCAGTCTTGACAACTTTCAAGGTATGCAATGCCACTTCTCCAAAGAAGATGATACAAAGGCAATTGCACCAATGGTCAGTTGGAGAAAAAAAAGATGATTTTCTACTGTAGAAATGAAATGGAAAACTTATGTGATATGTGTGACATTAATAAAACATAGGATAAAAGTACGTTATGTTGATATTAATCAACGAAGGAATTATTAAGTGAACGATTAATTTATATTAATTGTTACGAAGATTAATAATTACGTTAATCAATGAGGAATGGATTAATTAATACTATTGTGAATTAATCAATAAATAATTTATCTAATTGACATAAAACAAGTAAATAAGTTATTAATATTATAAGATTATATTGACTGTTATGTACAAGTATGCAATGATTAAATATCTGTGTATTCTAGAAATCGAGGAAGGAATTAAATGATTAAATAAACATTAATATTAGATAATGTTATAATATGGTTATGAGTAGCAAAAAATAACTATGAGGAATACCCGGACAATAATACCTGACTACATTATTTTATTTTGTGTATTTAATGTACATGGATTATATGATGTGAGTACAAAACTTATCTTTAAATTCCTAATATGGTAACAATTGTCATTATGGGAATTAAAAGAACCAAACCAAGCCTTACATGACCAAATGTTGAGATATTTGCTCTTATCCCAAATTGAGTGTCACCAAGTATAATGAACAGTAACCTAACTCTATTTTATGTATTCTCCAAGTGGCTAATCTTAGGTGATCATTTGCTAGCTAAGTGGCTGTTATGGAGTTGTTAAACCACTCTTGATTAACCTATGTATCCTTCTATTACACCATGGACTCCAACATTGTGTAATGCAAATGTCTAGTTCATATTTCCTTTATAAATAGAAGCTTGAGGTTCAGTTTTTTGGTTGCTTGTAATTATCTTAAAATTCTAAGTCTGAGTAGTTCTAAGTTACTGAGCATTGTAGAAGCCTACTCTGTGAGTAAGAAGTCCAAATCAAGCTTAAAGATGTATAAATTCTAACCATGTTCTTGAAATGGGTCTTGTTTGATTCTTAGAATTTCTTGAATTTCTATGTTAATAAAAAGGAATTAGCATGTTATAAGGTGTTTAGGAAGTTTACTTACATGTATGAACACTTTAATGATGGTTTGGAACCAGCTTAAACCGTTGGAAATCAAGTTAGTAGTTACTCTGCAAAACAGAGTATACTTACTACTTCTGAACTCGACGTGGCGTAGCTGCGCCCTATTTGTACTAGGGTGCAGCGCAGCTGCGCAGTACCTCAGAATCAATTGATGGATTTTGTCATGCTAGGTTGTTGCTAATATAGTATTATGACTTGTATATACATGAGAAATATGTATGACTTGTGTTATAAAGTTTCCTTATGTAGTACGAAGTGTCCAATATGATTTGGTAGAAGATCTTTAACAAGAACTTTATGTTTTGAAAACAAACTTTGTTAAAATTCATGTTCTACAGATTTTGAGCTTAGTAGTCTACACATATGACTGATTTCACACCTAAATGAGCATGATATATGATTCATAGTTCCTTTGTTCATGACCACCTTGTTAGGCTTTATAGAGATATTTTTTAAGAAAAAGCTTAGTATAGTAAACTAACATGCATGACTACTACATGATTTACTTTCTGATCTTGCGAGCATGTTAACATGATTTGACTACATATGATTAGAGCCTTAAAGTTGCCTTGTATGTGTTAAATACCATTGTTCAAGTTTAAAATGGTTTCAAAAGCAAACTTGAACATATTTTCAGAACCTAGTTGCATCACATGAATATCTATATTCTAAAGGGTTGAGATGTCATGATATGTCTATAATATCCCTATACATTATCTATATGTGTTGAACATGATGATAACTAAACTAAACATGAGTTTAAAGCATGATTCGAAGTGCTAAACAATGATAGTTATGAATAAACATTATGAATACTATAAGCATGTGTGTGAACAAATTGTGTAATGGACATACAGCCAAGTTATAAAACATGGTAACTACATGATCTTGTTATGCTTTAATATCATGTAAGTTCTAAGTTCAAACTTGTTCAAGTGAACTCAAGAATGGTCATGTACTTATGTGAGCACCTCTAACATGTATATATGATTGATTATTAGTATATATAGGTGTGTAAGAATTGGGCAGAAACAAAAAGTGCAAAGCTCAACCTTGGTGCGGCCAGAGAGGCAATATTGATTCTTGCCGTCCCTAAGCTTTAGACAAAGCGCAGCGATTCTTGCCGCTCTGTAGTCTTGAATAGTTTCTATTTTTGATCTGATGTTTGAAGCATGCTTGTATGATTACTTTAACTTGTAATATATGATCAACATGTTATGTAATGTGTTAAGAAACATGCTATGTGATAGAGATGAATGTTGATCATGACTTTCAAATGTTAATCCAAAGAAATGTTTGCAAGAAATAAAGCAATAAATACATTGTTTGCATTTGTGATGTCTTACAAACTGAATTATGCTATGAAAATATAGGAAATGTGATGTGTATGAAGTTACAACTAAGTTAGACGTTTATGTGTACGTTAAACTTACCTATATGAGTTTATATAACTAATGAGAGTCCTATACATATAATACACTGTAATAGGATTCGAAAGTGTCGATTTATTAACGTAGATAAACTACGCTTATGGCAAGTATCCTAAACCCTTGCATTACTTTATTCAACGGATATCGTAAGCAAACCTTATCTCTTTGAATGCAAGTTATATTACTTTTTAGTTCAATTGAGCTAGTATATAAACTCTTGAGAAAACTATTTTTTATGTTGAACTTGGTATTGTTCTTGAATATTGTGAAAGTGTCTATGCCATTTGATTTGGCTAGACTATATGTATGTTTATAAAATTATCTAAACCAATTGACTGGTGCGGAAATCTTGAAAACTGAGTTGAACAACCCTTATGGTAAGGGGAGTGTATATTATTGGAAGCCCCAACACACGCGTGAATATTATTGTTGTGTTATGCATAACATAGAGTATTGTAGACTGATCATCTATCGTACTTATTCTTTTGGGTTATCAGTTTAATATTGATGATTCTAGTAGATGTTCAATAGTCCTTAGTGACTTCTCAATATAAATTGTTTATCCAGTTGGATACATTGATAGCCTTTGAATTCATATATATCTGTTGATTTATATTGAATTATCATCCTTATTCCAATGATTTGATTTAAGAGTTGTTGATATTCATTATTCAAGATACATTGTTGATCTGAGCATTCTTGAATTTTTACTCCACAAAGCAGTATTATGTTGACAATTTGGACGTTATTAGTTCCTGGATAAATTAATTCTTGAACTTGTTTTATTGAATTCTTATATCATTGTCATCATCCTCATGTTTATATTTTGTTGAAAGTCATCTCGTGCTTTTGTGAGTGCATAGATGGACTTGGTATATGATTATGACCGAGGATTATTCGGTGTAATCATGACCGTAATGTTACAAATGATGTGGTAAAAGTCCTCATTGGCCCGTATTGCATTGATGGACAATTTTTGGTATGATTATGGCTATGGATTCTCTTCGGCCAAGGGTGCAAAGATGAATTCTTTTATGGCATGATCAGGACCGTTGATGAAAACATGATTATCTTTGGCCCGTAGTGCATGGATAATTCGTGGTCGTGATACTAAAGAATATCCTTGGCTATAGTGCAGGGATGATTTGATGATGTGGATTATTTATTAAGCTGAGTCTCAGCGATAAAAGTGATGAAAAACCTTTTAAATCATAGAAGATAGTAGATTTTATTCTCTACTTGACTCTTCAATGGATTGCTTATTTCACTGTGATTAAACTTGATGTTTGTTATATTGTATCGGTTTACAACTTTGTTGAAGGCTAACGATAATTTATTTTGCATTATCTTAGTCATAATATTTCTTCTTGGGCTAGTTGAGCTCACCCTTTTTCTTTCATTGTTCTCTTGAGAAATGAGAACGTAAATTTGAGACTAGTCTAATCGGGGAATAGAGTGATGGTCCTAGATGGTGCATTAGTAGTCCTCACTATTCTGTGAAATAGTGTAATAATAAATGTAATGAGGACTCCATTGAGTGTGGATATTGTCTAGATGACAATATTTGTATTAAAACTCACAGCATATATTTTGTCGTATTTTACACGACTGTTGTATAATTAGTTTGTATTTGTATTCAGTACCATGTATTTGGTGACTTAGAATAGGTGATGTATTTCTATTTTGGGGCGTCACAATAATTATACCAAGTCCATCTATGCACGTAAGACAAAGATGACTTTCATCACAATATAAACACGAGGATGATGACAATGACATAATAATTCAATAAAACAAGTTCAAGGATAAATTTTAAAGATTTATAATTTAATTTATCCAGAAATCAATAACGTCCAAATTGTCAATATGATACTTCTTTGTAGAGTAAAATTTAAGAATAATATTCATGTACCAAAAATAATTTGGACAGAAAAGAAATATATTTTTCAGGTGAATAGTACCCCGACACAAAAAGTATCCCGAATACCCGAGTGAATGATACTAGAGTGAATAGTAATCGGGTGAATAGTAATCCATGAATAGTATCTCATGAATTGCACTTTGGCACGAAAAGTGCCCCGAATACCCGAGTGAATAATACTAGAGAGAATAGCAATCGGGTGAATAGCAACTCATGAATAGTAACTAGTAAAAGAAAATACCAAAGAAAATGATATTCCATGACGAGTACAAAAGAAATGATATCTCATACGAGTATAATAAAATATACAAAACTACAAATGGATTTTCACCCGCCATGCGGTAATCCACGTAGACAGATCATTTCCACAATTTAATAAAGAATGAATACGAAGGATCATTCACCATGCATGCGGTAATCTACATAGACAGGTTATTCCAACAGAATAATAAAGAACGGAAACAGGTTATGCGTAATCCTCACAGACAAGATATTCTAATAGAATAATAAAGAATGGAATAACAACAAAATTCACCAGGCATGCGATAGACCGCACAGACATGTTATTCCCAACACAATAATAAATAATGGAACCAGGTCATGCGTAATACGCACAGACAGGATATTCCAACATAATAATAAAGAATGGAATAAAGGAAAAATTTCACCATGTATGCGGTACTTCGCATAGACAGGTTATTCCACATAATAATAAAGAATGGAATAACATAAGCTCTTTTCATGAATACAAAAGAATAATACCCCTTACCTTAGAAGAAGACTGGATACTGGAATAGTGAGGTATCAGACTTTTCTTCTTCTTTCTCTCTATAATTTCTCTCTATAATAATTGCTCTATAGCTTTAGTGAATTGGTGAAAAATAATGAAGGAATGAGCTTCTATTTATAGGAAAATATAGTTTCGATAATTGCACGTTTTGGGGCTCGAAATATTACAGTATAATACCTTCCTCTTTTCCTTCCATTTTTAATTTAGTCCTACAAGTATTATCAAACTTGCACCACCTCCCTAATAGTAAATTATGTGAATCAATAGTAAATCATGTGACTCAATAGTTCTAATCATGTAAAAAAACTAATTACAGTATAATACCTTCAACTATACCTTCATTTTTAACTTAGTCATGCAAGTATTATCAATCTTGCACCAACTCCCCTAATAGTAAATGAATGTGAATCAATAGTACACACATGTGAACAAATAGTTATAAGCATGTGAAATAATAGCAATTAATTGCTCATTTATCCTATAAATTACCCGATTGGTCAATATAACCTCCAGACATCAATTATTATCGAAATAAATGTCAATTTTCACTAACACTAATAATTCCAACACAATGGAACTATCAATTTCATCTTTAATCAACATGAACTTATTCATCATTAATATTATAACTCACAATATTTATCAACCAGGTCGTTCCCAGGAAAGAGGGGGCTTTCCGATAAGGATTTCTCCTTATTGGCGCGTAATTAGGTGACCAAACCTCTCCTTGATAGAACTTCTAGACATTGTCAATATTGCAAATAATAATATGAATAACGTTGTCGTCTCAATTATTGATTTAATAATATAACATATTATACAGATGATACTGTGACAATAATTGGATCAATAATATGAGAGATATGATGCATTAATTAATGTAGCAATAATTGAGTATAACTGAGTGACTTCTTACGTATGCATCAATAATCAATATCGCGTGCTACTATGCAACCACACGTATTACTGTACTTTTACTACCGGGTATTTCAATAGTTTTAACGGTAACACTTTCGCCGTTATTTTTATAAAATGATAATTCTGTCATTTTTTACTACGACAATACTTCCGTTGTGGGGTCCACCAATGATTGTGCCGTCGTACGGATATTCCCAACAAAAAGAATATTCCCCGGCCAAACGAATATTATATAACCACTTGCTTACGTTGCAAAAATTTTCACATAACACCCTTAACTTTAACCTTTTATCAATTGAACCATTTACGAAATAAAATAATAATTATAAAAAAATTGAATACTTTCATTTCATAAAATTCAGGGTCTTACAATCTCCCCTCCTTATGAAATTTCGCCCTCAAAATTTACGTACATATCTGGTGTGACGAACGAGATTTTTCTAATTTAATTCTTAATATTTATTGAATTAAATAAATATTTTCGATGATTTAATTATTAGATTAAATAATTAATTGATGCAATTATGATAGATTAATTTACTGATATGTATTATATTTATAAATTTAATGTGGAGAATATTTATTATTCAAGTATGTATTTATGTGAGCTTATTGAATTTAAAGAAATATTTAATAAGCTTAATGTTATTTTAATTAATGTAATAATTAATTAGATATTAATAATTTGATATTATTAATTAATGAAAGATTAATTATATGATTATGTGAATTAATGATAAATTATTATATTTTATTTAAATTAAATTAAATAAAATATTTGAATTATTGTGTAAGGGTGTGACATGATTTAAACTATAAGATAAAAGAGTTATTAAATTAAATGGGATTAAGTCTTTTAAAGCTAGCCAAACATGGCCTTAATAGAAGTTGAGGACAGTTAACCCATGATTGGGTAACTGACCACAACGCGTCAGTTCCTTCCTGTATTACTACGACGTCTTCTTTATTCATTTCATTATTGCTAAGTCTAGAAAATATTCAAAGAGAGCTTGAGAATTGTCAGAGAGAATTAAGATTTTGAGAAGGAGACTAAGAGTGAGTAATTGAAGAAACATCTGAGTTTTCTAATTTACACCTTACACTCAGGGTAATCTCCTCCTTCCCAAATTATAAATTACGTTATTAAAGTTTTTATGAATATGGCTTACAAAGTTATGTAAAAGTCTCTGTATTTATAAAGGGTATGGATTATATGTTGTATATGTATTAAATGTTATCAAATCGTATTCAATTACATATTATGTAAGTTATCATGTCATCAGTTTCATGAAAATACGTCGTATATGTTGCTTAAAACTTACAGAGTATGGGTTTTGGCCATATGGCCCTTATACATAAATTTAATGTGTCAAACATAAATTGTTTTGTAAAATTTATACTCGTATATTATTATGCATGTTAATATGAAGAGACCAAACTTTAAATGAATGGATTCGGTGTTATAACGAATTCGTAGTATTAATTTTCATGATTTATGTTCAAAACCTTCAAGAGCATCAAGAGCAGTGAAATTTACATATTTTAATTCTGTAATTATGTGTTTTAATGGATTAAAATCATTATATAAATGTTGGGTAATGATTATGTATGAATTATATCATGTGGGTTTGATTAAATTAGTGTAGTAATAATTTAATTGGAGTTTTTAGGTCATGTTATGCAATTTTTTCGCTAATTGCGATCAGCAGTTTTACTGCCATACCATGCCATGCATCTTATGTCTCATGCCTTAATTCATTTGCTTGACACCACATGGCCCAGTAGCGCTTGGTCTCTCAAGCATGGCCTACCACTTGCACGCAACGCTGAAGGCTTAGTACAAAAGGTGAAATGTAGCAAATACTCACTCTGAAATGTCCGTAAATGAATTATTTTTAAATGTTCAAGTCTAACAATGTGATAACAACTTAAATTAAAGAACATAGAGATATGTTAGAAGTATAATGAGATATTAAAATAGATACTTAACATGTAAATAATATAATTGCATGTGGATTGAATTATTGAATACATAATTAGCTTGTTATTCATGAAGTGTAAATTATGTGACATTAAGTGTAATAAATTGACTAAGTATAGTCATAATTCGAGTTAGACAAAAAGAATGAGCGTTTGATGATTAGTTAAGTTATAATTAACTGGTTTTGTGAATATAAATGGTATGTAGGATTAAATTCAAGGAACGTGTTTAATTAACGTGTAATATACGCACGAGGTAAGTTTCCTAACCCTACTTGTTATCATTATTCAAGTTTATAAATCAAGTTCATTTGTCATGTTAACGATTAATTATCTTTTCAAAGTATGATTCTGTTATACAACTTCTATTGTATACCTATTGAGATTGTCACTCATTATAAATATCATTTATTGTTGAACCTTGTTAGACTAGAGAATCCTTATTGATTCAACTAGTCCATAGTTGATGAACGTTCTAAATTCAGAACCCTTATTGATTTATCCAAACCAAACTTCCTTTGGTGCGGACTCTAATGTCAAACTGAGATGAACAACCCTACAAAGGGATTTACTTATGCGTCAACGTTAAGATATTGTGCACAATATGGTACTAAGGGCTGATCCCCCTAAGTACGAGTAGAAAGGTCCGTAGTCTTATGACTGTTAAAGGTTTCAAGTATAACCCTTGTTAACCTAGGACATAGTTCAAGGTCTTATGACCCTCAGAAATCTTTTGATTCTTGTTATTCATTCTTGATTCAAAAGTTGAGCTTTTATTTCAGAAGTCTTTGATTCACTCGCATGTAATTATACATTATTATTTCATTATTTTACTTGTGGGCAATAGTGCTCACTCTTGCATAATAATAACATTGCAGTTAAGAAGTTTAAGGTTAGTATGACCTGGGATTATGTTTATTATTCAGATGTTGTAACCCCATAAGGGGAAGATTTATTTCTATCTATTGCATGGTTTGTATTTATTATGGGTAGATAGATAGAAGATATTTGTACAGTGAACACCAAATCCCGTGGAATCGAAGTACCTAGATTTGGGGGTGTCACATCTGGTATTCCGAATAGTTGAGGATACCTCGTCAGATTCTAACCCTTGAGGTATAACCTTTGTGTGTCGAATATGATCCTTCTTATCCAAGATTTTAACACGTATGTCCTCGTACATTAAATCTTCTGCTATCTCGTCTAGTTCTAATTTAATAATGTGGTTCGAGTTGTCCACATAATTACGTAACATCGATACGTGAAAAACGTTATGAACACGTGGCGGTAAAACGAGTCTATAGGCCATAGTTCCTACTCGATCAAGGATTTCAAATGGGCCAATAAAATTGAGGGTTGAGATAACGCCTTCTTGAACCTTCTTCTTCATATTCATCAGATTCGGGTGTGTAGCTTGAGCGGCTTTAACTTTATCGATTAAAGTCGATTCTACTCGTCTATTCGTTATCTTCACGTGGGTCCCTAGAGTCTTTAACTCTATCTTTATCATTTGTAAGTTATACGAAATGGTTCTTTGTGTTAACAACATCGCACTCGTAAACGCATACGATCTTCTACTCAACGCGTCAGCTACCACGTTCGCACTTCCACGATGACATTGAATGGTATAGTTGTAATCTTCAATAGCTCGAGCCGTTTTAGTTGAAGAAATATTTGAGGGTTTTAGAAATGGGTTTTGTACTGGGGTCAATACAAAATTCGATTTCACGCTCTGGGGTAGGCCAGGAAGTTCTTCGAGAATATGTCAGGAAATTTATTAATGATAGAAATATCATTTAAAAACTGTGACTCTCATCCAAGACTTGGATAGCACATGAAATGAAGGTTTCTACTAACGGAGTTTCAATCGATAAGTCAAAGTCTAATTTCTCCGAAGTCAAATTTAAACGTTGAGCGCAAGCAAGAGAGATAAAAGAATGGGTGGAACCGGTATCTAATAAGGTATAGAATTCCCAAGAATTTATAATTAACTAACTCGTGCTAATTTCGTTCGGGTTACTCGCTTTTTCAGAAGTCAGGAAAAACGCTCTTCCTGAAACCACCGACTTTATTTTGTCCGTATCCGCCTTTGGTGCCACCGTCCCAGCTGGAGTTGATTATACACAAATATCATATATCACAAAATAAAGGTTAATTGACATATCACATATTATGCCTATACTCCAACCGATCAATTAAATACCAAATAAACTTAGGTAGGTCATACTAGCGAAGGAATTCCTCGTCTCTCCCCTCCTAGTTCTTGTCTCACATCTCAACTAGAGATCATATCCCTAAGCTCTAATACCAATTGTGACGCCCCCAAAACAGGTCTACATCACCCATCTTGGGTCGCCAGATACATGGTACAAAATTCAAATACAACTTAATTATACAACAGTCGTGTAAAATACGACAAAACATAATCTAAGAGTTTTAATAAGAATATTGTCATCTAGACAATATCCACACTCAATGGAGTCCTCATTACATTTATTGTCACACTATTTAACAGAATAGTGAGGACTATTAATGCTATCATCTGAACCGTCACTCCGTTTCCCAACTAGTCCCGGCTACGTTCTCATTTCCTGAAGAGAACAATGAAAGAAAGGGTGAGCTCAACTAGCCCAGTAAGAAATATTATGACTAAGATAATGCAGAATAAATTATCCTTAGCCTTCAACAGTACAACAATTGATAGAATACAATAGACAACAAGTTTTAGATCAACAACTGCAGCGGAAATAAGCAATCCATTAGAAGAGTCAAGTAGAGCATAAAATCTACTATCTTCTATGATTTAAAAAGTTTTTCATCAACTTTATCACTTAAACTCAACTTAATAAATAAATCACATCATCAAATCATCCCTGCACCACATCCAAGGATATTCATGTATTCATCAATGGTCATGATTATACCGAATAATCCCTGGTCATAATCATACCAACAACTGTCCATCAATGAATTACAGGCCAATGAGGACTTTTACCACATCATTCGTTATATTACGATCATGATTATACCGAATAATCCCCAGTCATAATCATACCAAGTCCATCTATGCACGTAAGCCAAATATAACTTTCATCACAATATAAACATGAGGATGATGACAATGACATAATAATTCAATAAAATAAGTTCAAGGATAAATTTTAAAGATTTATAATTTAATTTATCCAGAAATCAATAACGTCCAAATTGTCAACATAATACTTCTTTGTAGAGTAAAATTGAAGAATAATATTCATGTACCAAAAATAATTTGGACAGAAAAGAAATATATTTTTTGGGTGAATAGTACCCCATGAATAGTACTTCGGGAATAGTACCCCGTGAATAGTACCCCGACACGAAAAGTGTCCCGAATACCCAAGTGAATGATACTAGAGTGAATAGTAATTGGGTGAATAGTAACCTATGAATAGTAACTCATGAATAGTACTCTGGCACAAAAAGTGCCCCGAATACCCGAGTGAATAATACTAGAGTGAATAGTAACCGGGTGAATAGTAACCCATGAATAGTAACTCGTAAAAGAAAATACCAAAGAAAATGATATTCCATGACGAGTACAAAAGAAATGATATCTCATACGAGTATAATAGAATATACAAAACTGCAAATGGATTTTGTCCCGCCATGCGGTAATCCACGTAGACAGATCATTTCCATAATTTAATAAAGAATGAATACGAAGGATCATTCACCATGCATGCGGTAATCCACATGGCGAGTTATTCCAATGTAATAATAAAGAATGGAACCGGTCATGCGTAATCCGCATGCATGTGGTATTCCAAATGTAATAATAAAGAACGGAACTAGGTCATGCGTAATCCGCAGAGACATGATATTCCAACAGAATAATAAAGAATGGAATAACAACAGAATTCACCAGGCATGCGATAGACTACATAGACAGGTTATTCCCAACAGAATAATAAATAATGGAACCAAGTCATGCGTAATACGCACAGACAAGATATTTCAACAGAATAATAAAGAATGGAATAACGGAAGAATTTCACCATGTATGCGGTACTTCGCATAGACAGGTTATTCTAACATAATAATAAAGAATGGAATAACAAAAGCTCTCTTCATGAATACGAAAGAATAATACCCCTTACCTTAGAAGAAGACTGGATACTGGAATAGTGATGTAGCAGACTTCTCTTCTTCTTTCTCTCTATAATTTCTTTCTATAATAATTGCTCTATAGCTTTAGTGAATTGGTGAAAAATAATGAAGGAATGAGCTTCTATTTATAAGAAAATATAATTTTGATAATTGCACGTTTTGGGGCTCGAAATATTACAGTATAATACCTTCCTCTTTTCCTTCATTTTTAATTTAGTCCTGCAAATATTATCAAACTTGCACCACCTCCCCTAATAGTTAATTATGTGAATCAATAGTAAATCATGTGACTCAACAGTTCTAATCATGTGAAAAAACTAATTAAAGTATAGTACCTTCAACTATACCTCCATGTTTAACTTAGTCATGCAAGTATTATCAATCTTGCACCAACTCCCCTAATAGTAAATGAATGTGAATCAATAGTACACACATGTGAACAAATAGTTATAAGCATTTGAAGTAATAGCAATTAATTGCTCATTTATCCGATTAATTACCCGATTGGTCAATATAACCTCCAGACATCAATTATTATCGAAATAAATATCGATTTTCACTAACACTAATAATTCCAACACAATGGAACTATCAATTTCATCTTTAATCAACACGAACTTTTTCATCATTAATATTATAACTCACAATATTTAACAACCAGGTCGTTCCCAGGAAAGAGGGGATTTCCGATAAGGATTTCTCCTTATTGGCGCTCAATTAGGTGACCAAACATCTCCTTGACAGAACTTCTAGACATTGTCAATATTTCAAATAATAATATGAATAACTTTGCCATCTCAATTATTGATTTAATCATATAACATATTATACAGATGATACTGTGACAATAATTTGATCAATAATATGAGAGATATGATGCATCAATTACTGTAGCAATAATTGAGTATAACTGAGTGACTTCTTACGTAAGCATCAATAATCAATACCGTGTGCTACTATGCAACCACATGTATTACTGTACTTTTACTACCGGGTAGTTCAACAGTTTTAACGGTAACACTTTCGCTGTTTTTTTTATAAAATGATAACTCTGTCGTTTTCTTACTACGATAATACTTCCGTTGTGGGGTCCACCAATGATTGTGTCGTCGTACGGATATTCCCGACAAAAAAAATATTCCCAGACCAAACGAATATTATATAACCACTTGCTTACTTTGCAATTTTCACATAACACCCTTAACTTTAACCTTTTATCAATTTAACCATTTACGAAATAAAATAATAATTATAAGAAAATTGAATACTTTCATTTCATAAAATTCGAGGTCTTACATTAAATCAATAATTGAGATGACACAATTATTCATATTATTATTAGTATTATTGAAAATATCTAGAAAGTTCTGTCGAGGAAAGGGGTTATGATATTTAATTGCGCGCCAATAAGGAGAAATGCTTATCGGAAAGCCCCCTTTTTCCTTGGAACGATCTGGTTGTCAATATTATGAATCTATAATATTAATTAGGAATAATTTTTGAAAGATTGAAGAGTTGTAAATAATTGATGAATAAAATAAAAATTGTTGATAAATATGATAAGTAAATATTTGTTTAATTTAATATAAATAGAGGAATGTTAGTATGAGATATTTGTTGAAAGTTTGACATATTTTTCTATAGAACCATAATTATCTTATCCGATAAAATATTCATTCAGATATATTATTATAATATATTATAATAGTATAATTTTATAAATTATAATTGTTTAAATAGTAAAACATGTGAAGAAATGGTGGAAGTGAGAAGCTTGGTTTTGAAAACCTTATTTTCAAAACAAGTATGCTGCAAAAATCATTCGCATGTGAAATTTGTCAGAAGTTGTGTGCTAGCACTTTCCTATAAATAGGTTGCTTAGTTAAACAATGAAACTCACACCAGAATTAGAAAATTATGTCTCTATAATATTGAGTGTATTTCTTGTGAGTGTAACGATATTTTGAGTGTTGGTAACAGTGCAAGATTTCCTCAACATAATATTCGTTATTCCAGTCAGAACTACTTTCCTATTAAGGTAATAAGAGTGTAGCTAGGTTGAATGGGATTAACAGGGAAATATAGTGATGGTCTGTGACTGTTGAAGTTTCTCAATACATTATAAAACAGCATGACAATATATAATTGTATTTAGAATTTAAAATGTGTATCGTATTTTATACGTCATTTAATAGTTAATTTTGGTGAACAACAATAGGGTGATGAGAACCCGACTTTGAAAGCGTCAAAGATTCACCCCACTAGATTGAGGAGGACAAAATTGTACTTGGAGCTTGAAGGGTGTGTTGCCACTATCATACATGATGTCTAACCATATACAAATTAGTGTTATCATAAGATATGGTTGTACAAATCCACTTGCTGATTATATCTATGAGCACTACTTATATAATCTTGAAGTATGGTTAGAATATAATCCTCAGTTTGAGACAATGAAGATAATTATATAGCAAGAATATACACACCATTGGAATGAACATGATAGTAACCTTCTCGTTCTTCTTTGGGATTTATTGGGTCAACCAAGATTAATTCTCAAGTCATAGGATATCTATTATAACCTAGATGCATGGCTTGTAAGACCCCAACTTTTTATTAATAAAATCGAATTTCCTCTAATTATTATTGTGAATAATAAGGTGTTAATTTGATATAATGCTTTGGTTATGGGTGAAATGAGAAAATTTTGCAAAATAAGCAAGTGGTTATAAAATATTCATTTTTGTCGGGGAATATTCGTTTGGTCGTGAGATATTCTTGCTGTCGGGGAATATTCGTACGATGGCGCAGCCATTTATGGGCCCCATAACGGAAAACGGTTGGATGAAGAAAATGACAAGTTTGAGTTATTCCAAATAACGACGTAGTTGTTACCGTTAACACTGTTGGAATACCCAGTGGTTAAAATACAGTAATACGCGTGGTTGCACAGTAGCACACGGTATTGCATAGTATATTTGAATTATTGATTTTTACATAAGAAGACACTACTCAAAAATTTTTACAGTAATTACTGTTCAATATTTTATTTTATTGATTCAATAATTGCTACATTGATATTTTATATTATTGTTATTTCAATGATTGTCACTGCACAGTATTTCCCATTATCAGATCAATAATTCATATTATATGAATAATATTATTAGATAGCATTATTTGCAGTGTCTAGGAAAATTCTGTCTAGAAAAGGGGGTTGGTCACCTAATTGCGCGCCAGTAAGGAGAAATCCTTCGAAAAGCCCCCTCTTTCTTGAGAACTACCTGGTTTTCATAATTGTGATTCTGTAATATTATTTGTGAATAATTAATTATTGATTTATAAGATAATAAAATATTTATTTGTATGTGGATTTAAATGAAGAAATTAATGCTGAGGTGTTTTATCAGTATTTTGTCGGAATGGAGGTATTAAAAATCGTTCGTACATGGATTTTGGACATTTTCTGATTGAAATTTGGAAAAACTTTCTTCTACAAAGTTGTAGAGAATTAAATTTCCTAGGGAATAGACATGAGATTTGAATTTTTTGGATAAAAGAGCTATTTATTATGAATTATTAAAGTTTCAGAAATAAATATTTTTATTAAAAATATGGTGGGCCCCACTTTTGGTTGGTGAGAAATGTGCTGAAATTTTATTTTAAAAGTGGTGGGTGTGAATAGTAGTAGGTAAATCCATCAGGTAGCAGGTTACTCTACTTTGGCGTTCTAAGCATTTTCCTATAAATAGGGTGCTTAGTTAGAATTGAAAATCACACCAGAATCATAAGTTTTTTCTCTCTATATTATCAAGCGTATTTTGTGTGTATTTAGATACTTTGTGACATGCTATCCAGTGCAAGTTTCCTTCAGCTTTATATCTGATATTTTAGACATAAGTATTGTTCTTTTGAGGTAAGGGATGCTATTTTCTTCATAAATGATGTTATTTCGTTCAATATCATATGCTGAAATATTGGTATGAACTTTATTGTGAAATTTTTACCTTTTTATGTTGAGATTACTATTCACGTATACGACACTATTCACATATACGGCACTATGCACGAATACGGTACTATTCATGAGTACTACTCACGAAGTATGATTTTTCTTGTGAAATTTCTACATTTTCGTGTCGGGGTTACTATTCACGTATACGGAACTATTCACGTATACGACACTATTTACAAAAAAATAAAAATTTATTTTCTTTGTCCAAGATGTCTATTATGGTTACTATCTTTGATTGTATCCATGTTTTGATCTTTATTCTTGAATTTTATTCAGCTATTGTTTATTATGGAGTATTTTTGAACTTGGATAAACCGAAGTACGAATCCCTAATCTTTGTCCTTTTATCTCACTGGATTCGTTTTCTTTAAGATATTTTTCATCATCCTCAGTCCTAAATGATGATATAACTGAATATCTTTGGCCTGTAGTGCAAAGATGAATGATTACCTGATGAATATCTTTGGCCCATAGTGCAAAGATGAATATTTGATTCAAGATGTATATTTATTGTGTTACAGGGATAAAATATTGATGATGGACTTTTAAATTCATAGAAGATAGTAGATTTCATTCTTTACTTAACTTTTCTAATGAATTGTTATTTCCGCTGCGAATATTGATCTAAAACTTGTAATCCACTATATTTTATCTGATTTGTTGAAGGCTAACGATAATTTTTTCTACATTATCTTAGTCATAATATTGTTTACTGGGCTAGTTGAGCTCACCCTTTTTCCTTTTTGGTCCATTTTTCTTCTCAGGAGGCGATAATATAGCGGGAACTAGTCGGGGTGTGGAGTGATGTTTCAAGTCGATTATTTTAGCAGTCCTCACTATTAGTAAAAATAGTGTATCAATAATTGTAATGAGGACTTATGTGAGTGTGGATATTGTCTAGAAGACAATATTTGTATTTAAACTCACAATGTATGTGTTATCGTATTTTGCACGACAATTGTAATATTGAAGTTGTAGTTGTTTCTGTACCATGTATTTGACGACTCAGAATGGGTGATGTATACTGCTTTGGGGCGTCCACTGGTTAATATCGATGCTTAGGGATATGGTCTCTGGCGGAGATCAGAGAATAGAACTAGGAGGGGAGAGATGAGTAAATCCTTTGCTAGTGTGTCCTACCTAAGCTTATTTGTTGGTCGGTTAGAATATATGGGTATTATGTGGTATGACAATTTCTTTAATTAACACTTATTTTATGGCAATATTTGAGAATGGCAGCTGAGAATGTTAACAATGGAGTGAATGAGACCATGGAGACACCTTTAATCACCAACTAGGGGAACGTACAACAGGAAGACAATATTCATCCTATAAACAACACTACCGAACAAACGATGAATGAGGGGATGTTTAGAAGCTTGTTGCAGTTCATGAAAAATCAGACGAGGGAGACTCGTGTACAAAATACGGGTGGAAATAATAGCAACGTGCGACTTGTCTCAGCCAAGCAGTTTAAAGAGTTGGGACCACCAGAATTCATGGGAAAGCCGAATCCGATCAAGGTGAAAACATAGGTTAAGCAAATTACCAAGATATTTGATTTCTTGAGATGCATGGAGGAACACAAGGTTCCATTCGTCAACTTTATATTCTTTGGTGAGGCAGATTACTGGTGGGAATCTGTGAAGCGTACCCAGCCTGCCACACTCAATATGTCTTGGGAAATATTTCAGAAATTGTTCAATGACAAGTACTTTCCTGAAAGTATTCGTCATATGAAGGAGGTAGAGTTTATTAGACTGGAACAGAACAACATGACTATTTCCCAGTATGAGGCTAAGTTCGAAGAGTTATCAATGTTTGAACCTCATTTGGTAGAGAATGAGGAATGTATGACGCGGATGTTTTTGAAAGGTATTAAACCTGAAATTCGGTAATATCTTATTTCTCACAAATTTTCTCTATATTGAGATGTTGTGAACAAGGCACAATTATTAGAGCGAGATAATAAGTATATTCAACCGAGGGACCACAACCAGGGTCATACCGGTGGCAGCAGTCATCAGAGAAATGACAACCAACAATATTCGGACAAAAGCGGTAACCACTCTAGTGTTAATCGTGGCCATGATAGTAGAAGAAGCGAGTCGGTGGGAGATTTTAAAAAGAGAAGGTACAACAATGATAATGTGAAACGTTAACACTAATATCATCTGTTCCTAGGGGAGGAGAACGATCATCGATCGTATGTTATAAATGCGGGAAAGAGGGACACATCAGCCCAAACTGCCCACAACAATCCAAGGTGTGTTATAACTGATAAGTAGGTTTTATACCTACTTATCCGGTATCTATTACTTGAATTAGTTTCTGAAACCTATGTTTCATAGTTACTTTGCATGCATTGTGTGTTCATTTCATACATTTTATGTTATTTTGTAGGCTATGACACATCATTGGCATGAAGAAGCAAGAAAAATCAATTTGGACATCTTTTGGACTAAAGTATGCAAGTAAATGCAAAAAGGGAATATTGTAGGCCTTTTAACACCAAATTGGATGCATGTTCTTGGATTGGAACTTGGATTTTATTGTAGATCTACTTCTTAGCTTTTCGTAACATCTTGAATCGTCCCAATCGGAGTTCGAATGCGAGAGTTATGACCTTTTTTATCAACATAGATCAAAGCTCAAAGTTATCCTGCTTGCAATTTACATATCATCTACTTCAAGCCCAATTTAGATCTTGATCCAACCATAATCTGTCAATTCTCAAAAAATAAAAGTTGTAGATCTTGTCAATATCTTTGATTTGATAGATGTCAGGCCCCATAACTCCTAGCGGATCAAAGGTTATGCATATTTTACCAAAGGACGTCGCAACAGAAAATAGAGCAGCGTGGGGCACACCATAAATGAACTACGAGCGGTACAGGGCGCGCCGGGTCAACAAATTCTCTGCTAAAGTAGCGCGGGGTGCGCCTAAATTGGCCTAAGAGCAGCGCTGGGCGTGCCAATCGACGGCGAAAGAGTTAAATTGGGTGTTCTGTTGTCCAATTTGAGCTAGAATATGATTCTTAGTTGCCTAACTTGATAGGGTGTCCATTAGAACTATAAATACTTGATTTTAACTTGGATTGAGAGGCTAGTTTTGAGGATTCCATTAGATTATATTAGAGTAGATTAGGATCAAAATCCTAGTTCTTATGAGATTTGGAGATTGAAGCAACTTAGAGACCATTGAAGATCAAGAGCATGAGCTTGAGGAAGATGGAGATTTGCTGACAACAGATTTATTCTTCACTCTAATCTTATTCTTATCTTTTAATTTGTATTTAAGTGTGAATTCTTAGTTTTAATTCAATGAACTAATTATTTGTTTAAGATTACAATGGATCTTATTGTGTAGTTTATTTTAATATGCTTCGCTATCAATTATTATGTTCTATTGTGAGGATTGTCTATTGTGATTTGGACTTAATTGTTTAATTGATTGGTCATCAATTACCGTGATAATCTATATGAAATCGGAAGAGGAGTATAGATTTAGATCTGATCATGATAGCATATGTTTGTGATTTCGGCATAGATGGAATTCATGATTCGTGTTTAGGATAGAGATATGCCTTTACGCCATATGTAATCTTATAGAGAAATTCTGCTTTAAATCCTTTTTAATTGTAATTCACATAGAGATATAGTGGATTAGTTATTTAGGGTGTCTTGCTTAATTCTATCATTTTTGGATTTAAGTGAGTATGGCTATTATGCATCAAGAGGTGGTTTTATTTTCTTTAGTGTTCTTGATTAACAATTCAGGATATAGAATAATTGATGAGAAGTGTGTTAACTTAAATGAAGCAATAAGTGAAGTTGTGATTTTAAATCTCCGTAATCTTAATTTAACTAGTGGAATTTAATAATATTTTAATTATATAATTTGAAATTCATTCATTTAAATAATATTGAGTTGATTACGGGTTAGTACTTGGTGATTTTTATTAAACAATTCCTCGTGGGAACGATACTCTACTTACACATTATTACTTGTTGACCACATATACTTGTGTGTTGTGCGTAATTAGATTTTACCCAACAAGTTTTTGGCGTCGTTGTCGGAGAATTAGTTTAATATATATTTTTTTTCCAATATTAGCTTCAATCAAATTAGTCTTAATTTAAACATTTTTTCTTTCTTTTTATTTAATTCTCTTCCTATTTTTCTCTCTTTTTAGGTACCATGGCTGGATGCAATTATCAATGGACATATACGAGTAAGACTAAACCAAGGGACACAAGAATTAATGGACTCAATGCATTTTTTGCATTGTCAGCACAAATTGAAACACTTTCGAAGAGGTTGGATGTTCTTGCAACCCAACATATTCTAAAGATCGCAATAGTTTGTAATTATTGTGCTGGCAATCATCCGAGTCATTAATGCATCATCAGATTTGGACCAGTACAATATGGGGATGACTACCTCAATGATTATGCATATGCCAATTATCACCAAGATTGGGGGTATGACCCGGATTCATCATGGAGCTACAATTATGAAGACCAATACTATTCTCCAAATCCATCATACACACCAGAATTTTCATGTCTACCTCCATTGCCACAAGATGAAAAGCCAAATTTGATGGATGTAATATTGAAGGGCATAACGAACCTAGAGGAGATGAGGATTAGCCAAGAGCTGCAACCCAAAATTTTAATAATCAGATGGAACAACTCGTCACTACCTCAACCAATGGTCCTCAATACATGGCTTCCGAGACTGAAATAGAAAATTCAAGGCTGGGGGAATTATTGTCTAAGTTCATAGAAAATGAGGAGAAGATGAGTAATCAAGCGAGGTCAATTCAAAATCTTATAGATCAGATAGAGCAAATGACCAAAGTCGTAAGCAACCTTCCTCCAAACACATGGCTTTATGACATGGATGACGAAATTGACGGAGAACCCGAACCAATTCTGCGACTGGATGAGCAATAAGATATCGAAAGTATGGAGACAATTAAGGATAATGAAATAGAGGTCGATAAAGATCTAAATGGTTCTCCACCAAAGATCAAAGAGTCAGTCAAATTTGCAAAATCATGCCCACTTGGTAGTCATGTCGTCGGCGAAGCTCTTGATGACATAAGAGCGAGTATAATTTTGAATCCATGGTGGGAAGAGAAAAAGAAGATAGAGGAAGAGCTCATTGTGTGCGACAAGCTTCCATGCCCCAAAGTGATCACATACACAATGGAGAAAATGAGGTATCCTCGCCTTTTCGAAATACCAGGTATGTACGTTAATTTTGAGGACGAAATTTCATATGGAGGGGAGGTTGTAAGACCCCAACATTTTATTAATAAAATCGAATTTCCTCTAATTATTATTGTGAATAATAAGGTGTTAATTTGATATAATACTTTGGTTATGGGTGAAATGTGCAAATTTTGCAAAATAAGCAAGTGGTTATAAAATATTCATTGTTGTCGGGGAATATTCGTTTGGTCGTGGAATATTCTTGCTGTCGGGGAATATTCGTACGATGGTGCAGCCATTTGTGGGCCTCATAATGAAAAATGGCCAGATGAAGAAAACGACAAGTTTGAGTGTTTACAAATAATGACGTAGTTGTTACCGTTAACACTGTTGGAATATCCAGAGGTTAAAATACAATAATACGCGTGGTTGCATAGTAGCACACGATATTGCACATTATTTTTGAATTATTGATTCTTACGTAAGAAAGCACTACCCGATAATTGTTACAGTAATTACTGTTCAATATTTTATTTTATTAATTCAATAATTGCTACGTTGATATTTTATATTATTGTTGTTTCAATAATTATCACTGCACAGTATTTCCCATTATCAGATCAATAATTCATATTATTTGAATAATATTATTAGATAGCATTATTGGCAATGTCTAAGGAAGTTTTGTCTAGGAAAGGGGTTTGGTCACCTAATTGCGCGCCAGTAAGGAGAACTCCTTATCAGAAAGCCCCCTCTTTCTTGGGAATGACTTGGTTGTCATAATTGTGATACTATAATATTATTTATGAATAATTAATTATTGATTTATAAGAAAAGGAAATATTTATTTGTATGTGGATTTAAATGAAGGAATTAATGCTGAGGTGTTTTATTAGTATTTTGTCGGAATGAAGGTATTAAAAATCGTCCGTATGTGGATTTCGGACATTTTTTTATTGGAATTTGGAAAAACTTTCTTCTACAAAGTTGTAGAGAATTCAATTTCCTATGGAATAGACATGAGATTTGAATTTTTTTGATAAAAGAGCTATTTATTATGAATTATTGAAGTTTCGGAAAAAAATATTTTTATTAAAAACATGGTGGGCCCTACTTCTGGTTGGTGAGAAATGTGCTGAAAATTTATTTCAAAAGTGGTGGGCGTGAATAGTACCAGGTAAAGCCATCAGGTAGCAGGTTAGTCTGCTTTGGCGTTCTAAGCATTTTCCTATAAATAGGGAATGCTTAGTTAGAATTGAAAATCACACCAGAATCATAAGTTTTTTCTCTATATATTATCGAGCGTATTTTGTGAGTATTTAGATACTTTGTGAGTTGATACAGTGCAAGTTTTCTTCAGCTTTATATCCGATATTTTAGACAGAAGTACTATTCTTTTGAGGTAAGGGATGTTATTTTCTTCATAAATGATGTTATTTCGTTCAATATCATTATGCTGAAATATTGGTATGAATTTTATTGTGAAATTTTTACCTTTTTCTGTTGAGGTTACTATTCACGTATATGGTACTATTCATGTATACAACACTATTCATGAATACGGTACTATTCACGAGTACTATTCACGAAGTATGATTTTTCTTGTGGAATTTCTACCTTTTCGTGTCGGAGTTACTATTCATGTATACAACACTATTCACGTATACGGCAGTATTCACAGAAAAATAAAATTTTCTTTTCTTTGTCCATGATGTCTATTATGGTTACTATCTTTGATCGTATCCATATTTTGATCTTCATTCCTGAATTTTATTCAGCTATGGTTTATTATGAAGTATTTTTGAACTTGGATAAACTGAAGTACGAATCCCTAATCTTTGTCCTTTTATATATCTCACTGGATTCATTTTCTTTAAGATATTTTTCATCATCCTCAGTCCTAAATGATGATATAACTGAATATCTTTGCCCTGTAGTGCAAAGATGAATGATTACCTGATGAATATCTTTGGCCCGTAGTGCAAAGATGGACAAGTGTTGAGATGAACATGACCAACTGGTGATACAAATGAATATCTTTGGTCCGTAGTGCAAAGATGAATATTTGATTCAAGATGTATATTGATTGTGTTACAGGGATAAAATATTGATGATGGACTTTTAAATTCATAGATGATAGTAGATTTCATTCTCTACTTAACTCTTCTAATGAATTGTTATTTCCGCTTTGAATATTGATCTAAAACTTATTGTCCATTATATTTTATCTGATTTTTTGAAGGCTAACGATAATTTGTTCTACATTATCTTAGTCATAATATTCTTTACTGGGCTAGTTGAGCTCACCCTTTTCCTTTTTGTTCCATTTTTCTTCCCAGGAGGCGAGAATATAGCGGGAACTAGTCGAGGTGTGGAGTGATATTTTAAGTCGATTGTTTTAGCAGTCCTCACTATTTTTTAAAATATTGTATCAATAATTATAATTAGGACTTATGTGAGTGTGGATATTGTCTAGAAGACAATATTTGTATTTAAACTCATAGTATATATGTGTTGTCGTATTTTCCACGACAATTGTAATAATGAAGTTATAGTTGTTTCTGTACAATGTATTTGACGACTTAGAATGGGTGATGTATACTTGTTTTGGGGGCATCACATTGCCTCCCATATATGAAGGCTTCCTTGAGAATTTGTCAAAAAATTTAATTCTTGAAACATTTATCGACTGTACCTTTACGTAAAGTATCATTGGTTTGGAGCGTGAGTACTATTACTTGTATTGAAACTCACACCTTATGTATTGTCGTATTTTGCATGATAGTTTAATTGTTGTAAATATGAAGTTTGTATTTGGATTATGTGGTATGTATTTGGCGACCCAGAATGGGTTTTATGGACCTATTTTGAGGGCGTCACAAAAGTTTGACAATTTATTGATAATCAGATTACTTTTAACGAAAAAGCATAATATTTCATATTTTCATAATAAATCTTTGTTTTTGTCGGAGAAAGCATAACGTTCATCACTTTTCGAGATAAAGTGTACCTTTCTCGTGGTAAAGAGCTTATACTCAGGTGTCTCAATTATTTTTAAAGTTGAAAGTGTAACTTGTCTTATTTGAGGACTTATAGTCAGGTGCCTCAATTACTTTTGAAGTTGAAAGTATAACTTCTCTAGTCCAAGGACTTATAGTCAGGTGCCTCGATTACATTTAAAGTTGAAAGTATAACTTTTATGGTCCGAGGACTTATAGTTAGGTGCCTCGATTACTTTTGAAGTTGAAAGAATAACTTTTCTTGTGATGCCATGTATAATATTTCTTTTTCCATTCCAAGTTCAACGGGCTTGAGATAGCATTGGATCCCATACGAGATATTTTGCAATACCCTCTTTTGGAGATCTCTCGTACCCTATACGAGCCTTCCCATTTGGGGTAAAATTTTGTAGTTGGTGTTCCCCTCATGACTTGATTCACTGTAATGAGCACCAAGTTCCCTACTAGAATTTGTCGTGGAACCATTGCGGTATTGTATTGTCATCGTAATCTTTCATGATACCATTCTAGTTTTTCTCTAGCTTTGTCTCGAAAGTCAGCTAAGGCCTCCAAGGCAGCTGATCGGTTCTTTTCCTCGACTAAGCTTCAAAGTCTCATCCTAACCGAAGGGATTTCTATTTCGGCGGGTAAGATAGCTTCTTCACCATAAACCAAAGCGTAGGGAGTTTCATCTGTAGGTTTTCTTTTTAAAGTTCGATAAGCCCATAATGTTATTGGCAATTGTTCCTCCCATGTCTTTGGAAGATCGTCTAGGGTTTTTGTTAAGATTTTGATCAAGGTTTTGTTTGTGGCCTCTGCTTGTCCATTACTTTTCGGGTAGTAAGGTGAAGATTTGTAGTGTTTCACCCTGTATCTTTTCATCAGATTTTTGATGTCCCTATTGATGAAGGGAGTCACATTATATGATAAAATGATCTTCGGGATCCCAAAACCACAAATGATGCGCTTCTTGATAAAATTTACTAATGTCGGTCCCGTAGCCTTCTTCAAGGGTATTGTTTCCACCAACTTCATGTACATCTTAGTGGCCGTCAAAATCCATATGTTGTCTTTAGAATTTGGATGAATGGGACCTATAAGGTTCATTCCCCATGTATGGAAAGACCATGGTGTTGCTATAGTTCGCAAGTCCACGACAGGAACATGAATCAGCTTCCTATGGAATTGTAAAATGTGGCACTTTTTGACAAATTCTAAGCAATCTCCTTCCATTTTTGCCCAGTAATAACCGTGATCAATAAGCTATTTGTACAACTTGGCTCCCCCTTGGTGTTCATCTTTTTGAATTTGATAGACCAAATCTTTGACCTCTCGTATCTCCAAACACCGTAAAGGCTTGCCATTAAACCCTCTTCTAAACAATTCTCTAATTTACAAGAAGAATCGTTGTGATTTCTTCTTTATTATCACTGCATCCTTCTTTTCGGTAGGAAGATTTCTGTTTTGTAAAAACTCCACATAAGGTATTCACCAATCCACTATATCATCAATGAAGGCGCATTCCTCATCCCCAGTGTATTCTTGGCATGAAACACATTGTCGTTGTAGTGTATCTGCCTCATTCTTCAACTCGGGCCAATAATACCCTTGATGCTGCAACCTGTAATACAAGTCAATATCTACCAATCAGCAATTCTCGTCATACACCTGATACCAGACTCTATTATCTTTTCGCCTCCCCAAACATCGTGTCAATACACCGTCTGCTTCTTTGTGATACAATACACCTTTGATGATGTTGTACTTCTATAGTTCCATAATTAGTATTGTTCCATCCTTTATTTGCAATTGGTGGGAAATGTAATATCTCTAATCAGTTGTCATGTCTTTGGGGAACAAATCTAATACCGTGGTTGGGAGGGTTCTTTTTACCACCTTCACCTCCAAGTATTCTCTTTGAATATACACTCGAGACACTACTATTGCTAATGCATCAAGTTGTTTATTTTGTCCTCTTGGCATATATTCAATCACCACCTTCTTGAAAGCCTCCATCACCTACTATAATACAATTCGATATGGCGCCAAGATAGGTTCTTTTACTACGAATTGTCCTCTTATTTGTTGAAGTATAAGATTTGAATCTCCTTTTACTTTAAGATGTTTAGCTCCCAACTCTTGAGCTGCCAACAATCCCAATATAAACGCTTTGTATTCTGCTTCATTGTTCGTGCAAGGAAAATCCAATTTGTATGACAAGGACACTTCCTTTCCTTCTTTGGTAGTTAATACCACTCCTGCTCCTCCTTTTCCTTCTGCAGATGACCCATCAATGGCCAAACTCCACTATTTCGGGCCTTCATCTATTGAATTGATTATTTCCATTTCTCCTCTTGGAAGATCCTCGGAGGGAGGTTCATACTCTTTATTCAAAAATTAAGCTAGAAGGTCTGCCAAGCCTTCGGTGTCACACACTTGATGTCATACTTTGAAAGGATCATCATCCATCTGGCAAGTCTTTCTACCAATGTTGGCCTAGTCAATAAATACCTGATCGGGTCAATTCTTGTTGCAAGCTCACTTCATTGCCAAAAAGTAATGTCTCATTTTCTGCCCAATTAACACAAATGCGAGGAAATGCCTCTCCACCTGTGAATACTGGGTTTCTGGTCCTCTAATTATCCGGCTAATGTAGTACACATGTTTTTTCTTCTCCATCTACCTTTTACTTGATCATTCCACCTATTGACTTTTTGGTAGATATGATATTCAACTGCAACGGTACTCCTCTCTGTGGCACTACCATTGTTCGTGTTGAAGCCAAAATACCTTTTACCTTCTCAAATGCCTACTGATGGTCTTGCCCCTAGTCCCATTCTGCCTTTCCTTTTAGTAATTTTCCAAAAGGTTATGTGACTCATGCCAATGATAGCATGAATCTCCTCATGTTAGAAACTTTCCCGAGAAAGCTCTTCAACTACTTTTACGTTTTTCGTGGGGGCATCTCTATAATTGCTTTTTCCTTGCTTAGGTCTACCTTCAGACCTCTATTATGCACCAGGAAACCAAAAAAATTTCTAGTTGTCATTCCAAAGGCACACTTCGTCAGATTTATCTTCAACTTGTATCTTCGACACCGCTCAAACACTTTTTTCAGGTCCTCCACATGGGTTTTTGCCTTTTTGGATTTCACCATTATGTCGTCCACGTAGCCCCCCACTATATCATGAATCATTTCATGAAATATAGCATGCATTACCCTTTGGTAAATTGCCCTCGCATTCTTCAACCCTAATGGAATTAGTACATAGTAGAAATTACCAAACGGGGTACTGTTGCCTCTTTTTTTGTCTTAACAAAAGAGCTCTAACTCATGCAAGCATGCATGTGTCAACAAGCAATACAGATCAAGTAAAGTATCGATCCCACAGAAAAAGTTATTTAATTTAAATCACTATGAATTAATTAAATCACTATATTTATATGCTCAAACTAATGACTAAAATTGGTTTGTTCTCGAATTGCAAATAACAACTAAAACAAAAATAACACGGATTAAATCAAATCTGGAAATAATGGGATCCTAACTTCATTTAATATTTCATTCAATCGCCACTATCATGCATGACTTGTTCAAATATCACAAGAAGGTAGCCAAGAGCACTAAAAGAGTTTTAGCCATTTTTCAATGCACTAAGACCTACTTACACAGCATCCACAGATGATAGACTCTATGTAATCATCAATATAACCAAAATTACTATATGTTTATGTGAAATTGGAACTATATTGAATTTAAGTTCAAGCCCTTATTCTAACTTATACGGTGAAACAATATATGTCTATCTGGTTCACGAAATACACAAGCCATATAAAACAGCCCCATATACGTATACTATCATGATTACACTCCATACTTGCATGTTCATTGTCAATCCCATACAAGCACTAAAACGAATGGTGATCAAGCATTCATATATGCAAAACAATCATGATAGACATCCCATATGACATATAAAACAATCCAGTATTCAAGCATGCAATCAAACTACATATTAAAATCTATTAGAATCCCATAATGGAGTTTTAGTTCATGACTGAACCAAAAGCCATTATGGGATCAAATCTAAGCATGATTAATAAACAAACAATTGAGAGATGAAAGATAGAACTATCAAACCCAATTGCTGAATAGAATCAACTATTACTAATTAAATCCTTAAAAAATTCCAGCAAAATAATAATAATAATCCACTCTGGTAGACAATCCCAAGAAGTAGTAGAACAGTAGAGTTTTGGCCTCCTTCTACGTTGGAATCTCTCTAAGAGAGTAAACCCTAGTTACGATGTAAAGATACGTCAAAAACTGAATAATTGTCAAGTGATCCCTCTGACACCAGTCAAAAATCGTTTTTAAAAACATTACAACCCTTAAAAATTGGAAATTAAAATAAACAACTCAACATCAGCAACCATCGCGCGCGGCCGCGCGCCTCTCCAATGTGTCTTTCGCGTGGGCGCGAGACTTACAATAAGTCGATGTCCAATAAACCTTCTCCATACGGTAACGCTTTCCCTAGGCTTTTCATGCTCATGCGTCACAGAATCTTGCAAGATGGGTACCCTTGTGCAAAATTTGGTACTCATGTTGTGGCCAAGCGCTCTGCTCTTCTGCTGCCACATGGACTTACGCTTGATGAGTTCTGGTTTTGCTCCTGAGTTTGGTTCTGAATTGTTGCTGCTGCTACTGAAGTGTCCTATTTCCATCCATGTTTGTCCATCCATGCTCTATTCAATCCTCAGCCATACATATCCTATCTTTTGCCTCACATCATGCATTCATTAGCCTCGTGCCCTATAATACCACCAAATTAGGCCGATTCCTGTACTTATTCACCAAAAGGAGTTTTAAGTATATGCAATGCAAACTAACATGAAATGCAAATTAAAACATACTAAATCAGCGGCTTGAGATGGGCATAGTTCGCATGAATTGGTACTCCATAAGTAGGTAAAAAACCCACTTATCAAATACCCCCAAACTTCAACTGTTGCTTGCCCTCAAGCAATGCATACTAATGAACAATGAAAATGTAGCTATGTTACTATACAACTAAATTGTGATGCAACTAATCTCACATTGTCCCAACTATCATAGAAATTCAGTCCAATTTGCCTCAGTGAATTTTTTTCTAGATTCAAGAATATAGATTCAAACCAAACTGCAGGCATAATGCCATACACTCAGATAATTCACAAATGCTATGGAGATGCTGTGTGTGTGTGTTTTGTTCGCCAAAACTTGATTTAGGCACAGAATACTCATGCTATATTGCTCAAAACATAAATTTGTAGCTTAAACCAAGACTTATGTATATATATGCAACCAAGACTATTCCAACATCTTAGAATAAACCAAGGTTCAACACTGGGCTTAACTGCTTTATTTCTACTCATAAGGGCGACTTTCGCACTTTCCCACGGTGTTTATTGCTAATTTTCTTTTCTTTTTCTATTTCTTCATGACTGTGCAATGTCTTACTCCATTAGGCACACTGCTACCCCTTAGAGAGCTTTCGACCAATGACTCCTAGACCATGAAAGAACTTAGGGCGCTAGGTGTAGAGACAATCCCCTCGGGCGTACTTACTCAAGTAGCCAGGGCCCCGAAATAAGACTAGCCACGTTATTGCTATTTTTCTTTTCTTTTTCTCTTTTTCTTTTTTTATACATAGCATACCCATGTTTTCCCAAAGTTTAAAAATCAATGTTTTATAAGTCTAACTCACTTTTCACATATTTCCCTTTTTAAAACTACATTTTTCTATTGAGCAATGCAACACATACTTCTTATACCTACAAGTGTTTGTGAACACATTTGAGCAAACCGAAAGCATTTAAACAGCATTATGAATTGCATTGTGTAAAACAATATATCTCAGCTCTTATTATCCAAAATACTCAAAAATCATTTAAAAACTTTACTATCATCATTGGCTAGACAACAATTTCTATACGGCAAGAACTATGAGATATGCAAACTAAACATGAAACTAAAGAATAGACTACAAAAATATGCCAAAAATAACTATATGATGTAAAAAAAATGCAAACTAAACATGAAACTAAAGAATAGACTACAAAAATATGCCAAAAATAACTATATGATGTAAACATTTAAAACTAATCATGCTAAAACTAAAAAAATTAAACTAATCATGTAAAACTAAACTACATACACTACACTACTCCCCAATACCCCCCAACTTAAAATATTCAATGCCCCATTGAATGAAGGTAATGGGTACGAAAAACTCCCCTAATTATCGGTGGTGCCACCCTCCTCGGGTGGTGAATCTGGTGGTGGATATGGTGTTGCGGTTCCAAACTGAGGCCATTCTAGTGTTGTTCCTTGTTCCGCAAAAGCTTCGGCCAAGGCCCTTGTGAGTCCCGTCGCAAATGTACCCAAATTATCGTACATGGCATCGACTTTTCGTTCCAACCTTCGGAGCTGGCGATCGCCATGGGTAGCACGTGCGTGCATGGACGGGCCTGCCTCATCTGTTTGCGGGGGTTGCTGTGACGGCTCTGGAAAAGTTGGCTGCATAATGAATCCTAGTCCGCGTGGGTGGGGTACACTACCTGCCCAGTCCTCAAAATTTGGGTTTTGTGGCATGAGTAATGTCCTGGCTTGGGTATTGCATTTGCTCATTGCCCCAGCTGCATCCCTGATTAGCACAAAGCATGGAAACCACAGATGCGTGTGGAATGCTCTCAAAGGTTCCTCCCCGTAGATAGCGCAACATATTCTGATGGATGAGATGGCCAACATCAATGAATTTCCTGGTGATTATGCCCCATAGAATAATTTCCCTCTCGGCTGTGATTTCGTACTGATGAGAGGAAGGCATGAGCTTGGCACATATGAACAGGTTCCATGCCTTTGCATAGCGATTCAAGGCTACAGCTGGGAATATACGAGGTTGTGTCATGCCAACTTTATATGTTCATTTCGTACCTAGCACACATAACTCTGCAATAATCAACTCCATGTCTGTCTCCAAATAAGCACCGGTGACCCAATTAGCAGCCCCCACTGTCAACCAACCTTATGATTGTTGTAATCTTATGACTTATAGAGATTGAATCTATGGTAAGTCATCTTTAAATCCTCAATCAAGACATATACCACCCCTTCATGATTCTCTAAAATGAAAGAAAATCTAACAGAGATGGAGATGAGAAACAAGAAGTATTACCTCAAGAACTCTTAAGAAATCTTTTGGAAAAATAGAAGTTAAAGCTTCCGAAGTGTATGCTTGCAAGTACAGCTCTCTTTCTCTCTCAAATAATCTAGGTTGGCAAGTTGAAAAACTCCCAAATGAATCAACCTAGCTTCTTATTTATAGAAAACTAGAATGGAGGGCATAATTGTCAAAGAACCACCACCTCCTTGCTATTCATTTGTGGTCACCAAGTAAAACACTTGGTGACCAAGCCTTATGCTTGGCTTCCACACCAAGGTGGTTGGCCCACCATCCCATGTGACATCCCATGGGTTGCCCCATGGGTTTTACCCATTCGGTGACCCACTGGTTCGACCCACGATTCGGTTTTAATGAATTGGGCTTAACTAAATTCACATTTGGCCTTGGTCATTCAAATGATTAGATTAATTAATAATCCAACTCAAATGAATTAGCCATTAAGTCTTAACTTAATTCTATAATACTAATCGTTCCACATACGTACAATTCACGTATTATCTCCGTATACTACCCGTACAATTATCGTATTGTACTTCGTATTTACTCAACATATTATACATAGATACTAAATAGTATCACCTAATGTACAACACTCACATTAACCCTAACGCCATTCCTTCTACGCATATTATTTCCTTCTCGAAAATCAATATACTCAACCCTTAGGTTTTAAGTCCGCAGGCAAAAACTGCGTTTGCCATAAATGAAATATTATCAGATATTCCATCTTATCACGATATTCTATAATTACGTGTTTCTTGAAATTTCAAAATAATTCCCCGAACAGAAATGGATGAATAGTGTTTCTACGGAAATTTCTCGAAAAACAAATATTTTCATCTTGGAAATTCCAAACAATTATTTCTAACACGTATCCAGAATACTAACCACGTTAGCACATTCTAGGTCATAGAACGAACTTCACATAGCTTACTCACAAAGAAATCAATTAAATTCATTTAATTCACATAATCAAATAAAAATTTAATTGTCATAAAAATCCGATTTTCTCGGGCATTACATTCTCTCCCCCTTATAAGGATTCTGTCCCCAGAATCTTAGCCTATAATTACATAAACAAATGAGGAAAATCTTCCTTCATTTTACTTTCGAGCTCCCACGTTGCTTCTTCAGCATTGTGGTTTCTCCATAACACCTTAACTGAAGGTATTACCTTATTTCTTAAAACTTGTTCCTTCCTATCAATAATTTAAATTGGAAGTTCCTCATTGGACAAATCCTTCTCTATCTGAATAGATTCATATTCTATCACATGTTTATAGTCTGGTTTATAAGGACGCAACACTGACACATGAAACACATTATGAATGCGTTCCATCTCTGGAGGTAAGGCTACTACACAAGCTACCTCCCCTATCCTTTTTAAAATCTCAAAAGGTCCTACAAACCTTGGACTTAACTTCCCTTTCTTTACAAAATGTATCTTCCCTTTTCAAGGCGATAATTTCAGAAAAACAAAATATCCTACATCGAATTCTCTATTCTCTCTGTGAGGATCTGCATACTTCCTTTGCCGGCCTTGAGCCACAACTAATCGAGTACGTATTAACTCTACCATGTCCGCCATCTGCTGAACCATCTCAGGTCCCAACATCCGACGTTCACCCACCTCATCCCAACACAATGGAGTTCGGCACTTCCTCCCATACAATGCTTCGTAAGGAGGCATGCCTATACTAGCGTGAAAACTATTGTTGTATGAAAATTCCACCAACGGTAAATATTCGTCCCAACTCTCTTTGAAATCCATAACGCAAGATCTTAACATATCTTCAAGCGTTTGAATTGTTCGCTCACTCTGACCATCCGTCTGAGGATGATACGCCGTACTCAATCTTAACTGCGTTCCCATTTTTTCTTGTAAACTTCTCCAAAAGTTCGATGTGAATCGTGGATCACGATCTAACATAATCGAAACAAGCACTCCATGTCTGGAAATAATTTCCTTGACATACAGCTTAGCTAACTGATCTAGGTTATACCTAACTCCTATTGGTAGAAAATGAGCCAATTTCGTCAATCGATCCACTGTCACCCAAATAGCATCGTATCCTTTCCTTGTTGTTGGAAGTTCCACCACAAAGTCCATCGTGATGTGCTCCCACTTCCACTCTAGAATTTCCAACGGTTGTAACAACCCACTCGGTCGTTGATGTTCAGCCTTAACTTTTTGACAAGTTAAGCACCTACTAACATATTCTGCTATTTCCCTCTTCATATTCGGCCACCAAAAGTTCTGACGGAGGTCTTGATACATCTTCATACTACCGAGATGTATCGAGTACCTCGAACTATGGGCCTCCATCATAATTTCTTCTTTTAATTCGGGATCATTAGGAACCCAAATTCTTCCCTCAAAATGAAGTAATCCCTCTTTATCGAGATTATACTCAGTCTTTTCTTCGTCTTCTATCCTCTTTTGCATCTTCTTGCACTCCTCATTGCTCAGTTGTACTCCCTTAACCGCTCCACTATGGTAGGTGGGGTTTCCATGGAAAATAACATCTCTACCGCTTCCTCCGAACTTAACTTCTAGCTCCATTTTTGCCATCGCTGTTACCAACTCATTCTGAGTCGTTAACATTGATAATTTCTCCCTACCCTTTCTACTTAGCGTATCGACTACTACATTTGCTTTCCCCGGATGATATAAAATATCACATTTATAATCTTTTATTAACTCTAACCACCTTCTCTGTCTCATGTGTCAACTCCTTCTGTGTGAAGATATATTTCAGACTTTTGTGGTCCGTGTATATCTCATATTTCTCACCATAAAGATAATGTCCCCATATATTTAGGGAAAAAACTACAGCTGCCAATTCCAGGTCATGAGTAGGATAGACCTTCTCATAATCCTTCAATTGACGTGACGCATACGCAATGACCTTGCCATGCTGTATGAGCACGCAACCCAGTCCTTTATGCGACACATCGCTATACATTACAAATTTTCCTGTATCGTCTGGTAAGGACAATACAGGTGCCTCACTTAACCTCTTTTTCAACTCCTGAAAATTGTTCTCACATTTTTCAGTCCACACATACTTCACCGACTTTCTTGTCAGATTCGTTAACGGAGTAGCTATTTTAGAAAAGTGTGGAATGAACCTTTTATAGTATCCCGCTAACTCTAGAAAACTCTGAACCTCAGTTGGCATTTTTGGTTGCTCCCATTCGTTAACTGCTTCTACTTTTGCCGGATCTACGGAAATGCCATCCTTATCAATAACATGCCCTAGAAACTGCACCCTCTCAAGCCAAAATTCACACTTTGTGAATTTTGCATACAACTTCTCCTTCCGTAGTGTCTCCAACACTATTCTTAAATGTTCCGAATGATATTCTGGCGTCTTTGAATAGACTAGAATATCATCAATGAACACTACGACAAACTTGTCCAAATATTGTTTGAACACTTTGTTCATCATATCCATAAATGCGGCTGGCACATTAGTCAACCCAAATGACATTACCAGAAACTCGTAATGACCATAACGAGTTCTGAATTCCGTCTTAGGTACATCTTCCTTCCTCACCTTTAACTGATGATACCTCGTGCGCAAGTCTATTTTAGAAAAATACTTTGCCCCTTTCAACTGATCAAATAGATCATCGATCCTGGGCAAAGGGTATATATTCTTAATCGTTAACTTGTTCAACTCTCGATAGTCGATACAAAGTCTTAACGACCCATCCTTCTTCTTTACAAACAACACTGGTTCTCCCCAAGGAGACACACTTAGTTGAATGTACTTCCTGTCTAATAGTTCTTGTAATTGAACCATTAACTCCTTGAAACTGGTGACGTTCCTGATAACAGATCAATTACAAACTCCACCTCCCTGTCCGGTGGAATACCCGGTAACTCCTCCGAAAATACATCCGCGAACTCTTGCACAATAGGTATCTGATCCAAGGATGTTCTCACTCTTTGGGTATCCACCACATGGCATAGATAACCTACACACCCTTTTCTCAACATCTTCCTAGCTTGTGTCATAGATAGAAAACAAGAGCGTCTCGATGAATTACTACCGAAGAGCACTACCTTGGTTTTCTTAGAAAGCCGAAGGTTTACACTTTTCCTATGGCAATCTATAATGGCCTCATGGTTTACCAACCAATCCATACCAAGAATTACGTCAAATTATTTTAGCCTTATCGGTACCAAATCTACCGATAACTTATTCCCTCTAATTTCCACACATCAATTCTTATGAATATGTTCAATGGGGATTATCTCTTCTTTTGCTACCTTAACATCTAAAGGTATAGGTAACTTCTCAGGGATTAAATTAAATCGCTTAGCAAATTCACATACTATAATAGAACAAGTAGCACCCGAGTCAAATAGCACATATGCATTTATCTCATTGAGCGGAATAATACCTGCTACCACATCTGTTGATGTAACCGCATCTTGAACAGTCATATTAAACGTACAAGCTGAGGGTCTACCCACTGATTGTGTTGGTCTAGTAATGGCTAATTTACCACTACCAGAACTCTTATTCCCCTCTAAACCCTTCTTCGGGCAATTTCTTTCCATGTGGTCCATTGACCCACATATAAAACACCCCTAGTTTTTCTTAGGGTTAGGGCGACAACAAAGACAAATGCCCCTCATGCCCACAGTTGTAGCATACTATTTTCCCCTTTAAACAGACTCCCATATGAGATTTTCTGCATGTCTTACATGCTTCCGCTCTCCGTTTGGGATCTCTCCTTTTACCGGTATTCCTGTGGTTAAAACTCTTCCTCTTTGGCAAGTTACTGCTTACCGGCAACTTCACCTATTACCTCCTTCTAACTTACTCTTAATCTTCTCTTTTTGTGGTAATCGAGAGACAAAGCCTCACCACCACCTTCAGCTATTATCGCCTTCTCCAGAATGGTCCCGTAGGAAGCACTCTAGAAAACCGATATCCTACTATAGAGCCAGGGTTTTAAGCCCTGCTCAAATTTGTGCGCCTTCCTTTCCTCTGTATCCACCTGATGTGGAACAAATCTCGCCAATTCGTTAAACTTTGCGACATAATGGGGAACTGTCATATCCCCCTGCTTAAGTTCTATGAACTTAATTTCCATCCTACCCTGCATGCTAGTAGGGAAATAGTTCTCGAAGAAAACCTTCTTAAACTATTCCCACGTAACAGCCTCTGTCCTAGCCCCACCCTGGTGAGCTTCCCACCAGTAGTTGGCTTCCCCCTTCATCATGTAAGTCGCAAAAGAAGTCTTTTGTGCCTCCCCTACATTTGTTATCACAAACGCTTTTTCAATCTCTCTAATCCATGTATGGGCTTCTAGTGGATCCGTCGTTCCTCGAAACTCGGGAGGACCCACACTTTTAAAGCCCTTAAAGGTAGTTGTTCCTGCTACCCCAGGAGCTACAAGAATCCCACCCCGCCTTGGTTAAATACAGCCATTAATAAATTAACAAACTCTTGCATAGGGTTGTTAGGACCCCCCTGATTTTCATTATGAGACTCGGCCTCTTGGTTCCGTTGTCTCCTTCTCGGCAGCATAATTCTGATTAAATAAATAAAGCTTTGTTATTATCTATTTAACTACTCGGTTATCATTTTTTTAAATCAACAACAACCATTCATACCACAACAAGCATGTTAAATAAAAACTTCATTATATAAATATGCTTTCATAGTCAAAACTATTTACATCATGTTCCCTTAGCCAAAAGCTATTACATACTATCCCACGATTGCCTTCTACCAAAAATTGGGATTTACAAAAAGACTACCCTTAGTTATACAAAAGAGGGTTTTACGTCACTACTTATATACAAAAAGATCTAGTGATCTACTAACACTGTCGAACGACATTTTCATATTTCTGATTTTCCAGAATCGACACTATATCTTGGCTTATGGTATGTCGAGTCTGCCCAGACTCAATAGAATAACAAGCAATTTTCAGCTTGAAATCCTCATGATCGCATTCATGGATGTATGACATCCGAGTTATTTTATGGTCTTTCTCAACCAGTTTCTTTTGTAGCTCAAGGACCTCATCCTTATAGTTACGAGCCTTATCAGTCATAAGCACTTTTTCATCGTGTTTTGACTCAAAGTCTACCTCTGTAAATTCTTTTGCCTCATATAAGGCAGTTATTTCCTCAATCTGTGCCTCTACCTAAGTACGCAAATGCACATTCCTATCCAACACTGCCAGATACAATGCTTTAGTTGCATCTAGAGATGCTGGCTCCTGAGTAGGTAACACCGTGTTAATCGATGTCACCTCCATTTCCTCCTCCATATCTAGCATCTCATTAAGGTATGATGCTAATCCCATAGTCTCCTCAGAGTATTCCTCCTCAGAGATGTACTCCTTAATGTTTGAGTCATCTAGTACAACTATCGGTACCTCCACCACTGGCATTGGTACTACCTCAACTTGGTTAACTGAGTCCTCACTTATCATTTCCACGTTTCTAAACATCAAGCTATCGGTTAACATCTACAAACACATAACACGTTGATTAGTACATA
This sequence comes from Panax ginseng, assembly GCA_020205605.1. Taxonomy (NCBI): domain Eukaryota; kingdom Viridiplantae; phylum Streptophyta; class Magnoliopsida; order Apiales; family Araliaceae; genus Panax; species Panax ginseng. The sequence goes on from CM035143.1 coordinate 104,617,432, forward strand.
ATACACAATAGTATAAGCATAAATCACATTTAATATTTTTAAGATTAATTTCCATCTTTTAATCCTTTTGATACTAAGTTGTCTCAATATCTTATTAATTCAATGGACTTGAATTTCATTCCTCGGACTTTACCTTCCTTACGAGGTTATTAGCCTAAGGTTTTCCCCTCCTTAAGTTTTATAACCTAAGGCTTTGATACCAACTTGTGATGCCCCCAAATTCGGGTATCTTCCAACCCGACAGATGATGTTCCACTGTACTAACATTCATACAATCATTCCATTGAAATACAACAAAATGAAGGTAATTACTATCTTCTTATTACAATCAAAGTATAATCCTTCCCAGGTTCATAAATCGGTTACATTGTTCATTGCTCATAATGTATAATACATACAAACTTATTAAACTATTACACAATGCCTAAACATCCATCTTAGCTTTGCCCTTATCTCTCTTGGCATTCACAGTACGTTCATCTTTAACTGCAGTTATATAATTCACGCAAGAAGTGAGCATGACAGCTCAGCAAGTTTAATCAAGGATAACAGGAATACCACATTTATGAATTATATAACAATTCCAACATAACTGAACAATAGTTATGATGTATTATGAATCAATAATACTTTAACAGTTCATAACATCAATTCCCAAAGTATAGAATAGATTAGGAATTCTGAACCGGTCGGTAAACCATGAACAATAAATTTCAGTTTTCATACTTGAAATGGAGTCCACAGCAATAAGGTCGGTCATCTGTATAACTTACGAGCAGTTCTCGGTGATCAGCCTATAGTACTCTATGTTGATCAACACTCATTCATTAAACGTATTTACGTTTAATATTTTTGGCAAACTCGCGTGCCCATCGAATAATCGATGAAAAATACTTTTGTTTGTTCATAGAAAAACCTTACCTTCACGTCCGTACCAATTACTTGGCATAGGATAGTGTTAACATTTCTATATAGAATGATATGTATAATAATCAATCTATATATTACGAATAGTCTAGCCGAGTTAAAATCTGGCATCGACCCTTTCTTTAAACAAGTTTTGCAATTCAGTTCAACGAATCACATAAAACTTGGCTAACATGGAAGTTAGACAAGCGTTAAGAAAACTTGCCTTTCAGCATCTTCAAATAACTTACTCGACTGACCACAGCCTTTACAGAATCTACATGATATATTCACATTGTTCGTACAAGCTTCTTTCTCTTCTATGTCTTTGTTAACTTAATATTATTAAAGTCAACATGACTTATTACACTTCGTCCCGATTTATCACATAACTGACGTTTTATTAACCGGACTCAAACATCGTTGATAAGGTACCAACTTTGTTCATATCTTGTTAACATGCATTACATTCCTAAGTTTCATACCCTATACCTAAGTATAGGTAATATAGGATTAGTTTTAGTACATTTATTGAGTATATAAACTCAACTCAGGTAGGTCTCTAAACAACTGAAGTTTAAAACCTAACTTGGTCAACTTTTTTCCACTGCCGGCGATGTGGCGCGACATCCTTTGTATTTTAGTGGTATTTGCCATTTGAAAGTTAGTAGGGTAATGTCGGTAGAGTTTGATGTTCATGGCGCCACCACTTTGTCTTGGTTTTGGTGGCTGCTGCAGCTGAGTCTCAATACACCAATTGGCCAAACCAGTTTTGGTTTTCTAACGAAACTCTCGGCTTCCTAATTTGTTCGTTTTACATCTGAATTGACCCATTCGAATTCTTACAAGTCAGGAATTACATCCTTTATGTGTTCATATAAGAATTCAACACTTTCGAATCCGTTAACTCAGAATTCACTATTGAGTTCATTTTATATACGTTCATAAACGTTAATGAGCGTTCAATGCTCGTTTTCTTCGTTCTAAGTCGGAATCTGACGATTCTCGAACCCACAACTCTTAATTATCCTATCTCACGTGTTGACATTGAAACCTAACATTTTCAAGTCTCACGGCAACTTTCGACTACCATTCCGGAATTTCTACGTTTTCGACGTTTAACGTCTATTTTCGTAAAATTCGCAATAACTTCGTTACCAATGTTCTTTAAGCCAAATCACATGGAATACTCCATGGATTTCATATCTACATCCTAAGCAAACAAGATGCATATACTAACGTATTGATGGAGCTCAATTGTTTATCAACAATCGATCTGAACTATCAATATTTTAATGGTTCAAAAACCTTCTTAAACCTTATGATTGTTGTAATCTTATGACTTATAGAGATTGAATCTATGGTAAGTCATCTTTAAATCCTCATTCAAGACATATACCACCCCTTCATGATTCTCTAAAATGAATGAAAATCTAACAGAGATGGAGATGAGAAACAAGAAGTATTACCTCAAGAACGCTTAAGAAATCTTTTGGAAAAATACAAGTTAAAGCTTCTAAAGTGTATGCTTGCAAGTATAGCTCTCTTTCTCTCTCAAATAATCTAGGTTGGCAAGTTGAAAAACTCCCAAATGAATCAACCTAGCTTCTTATTTATAGAAAACTAGAATGGAGGACAAAATTGTCAAAGAACCATCACATCCTTACTATTTATGTGTGGTCACCAAGTAAAACACTTGGTGACCAAGCCTTATGCTTGGCTTCCATACCAAGGTGGCCGGCCCACCACCCCATGTGACATCCCATGGGTTGCCCCATGGGTTTTACCCATTCGGGGAGGCCATCGGTTCGACCCACGGTTCAGTTTTAATGAATTGGGCTTAACTAAATTAACATTGGGCCTTGGTCATTCAAATGACTAGATTAATTAATAATCCAACTCAAATGAATTAGCCATTAAGTCTTAACTTAATTCTATAATACTAATTGTGCCACATACGTACAATTCACGTATTATCTCCGTATACTACCCATACAATAATCTTATTATACTTCGTATTTACTCAACATATTAGACATAGATACTAAATAGTATCACCTCATGTACAACACTCACATTAACCCTAATGCCATTCCTTCTACGCATATTATTTCCTTCTCGAAAATTAATATACTCAACCCTTAGGTTTTAAGTTCGCAGGCGAAAACTGCGTTTGCCATAAATGAAATATTATCAGATATTCTGTGACTACCCCAAATCCAGGTACTTGAAACCCGAACTCGATGCTTCACGATACCATTTCTATAAGCTGAATAATGCAATAATAATATACACTTCATAAATTTTGCATAGCTTGGCATTTGTTCCAATGCCTCGGCGAAAGGTATATTGATTTGCAGCTTTTTGAATACCTCCAAGAATTTGTTGAACTACTTATCTTCCCTTTTCTTACTTAATCTCTGCGGATACGGAACTTGAGTGTGAATTGGTGGTACTGAGCTCTTAAACGTCTCCTATGGACCTGCTCTATCTTTCTCTTCTTGCTGACCCTTAGATTTTTCCAAATTTTCTTTCTTATTAGCTGACTCCTCTACTTCGCGCGGTTGCTCGTCCTCCTTAGTAATCTCGCCACAAGCGCACGACTTTCGATGATCTCTAGCATGTTTTCCCTGAGATCTTAATGTGATTTCTTGACACTTTGTTTTTTCCTTCTCTTCTTGGATTTGTCTCTGTATTACTTGGCAATGAACCCTGGGGCCTGTTAGTAAGCATGTTCGCCATCTGCCCCATTTGAGTTTCCAGATTCTTTATAGCCACTGCTTGGCTCTTGTTCATAACCTCTGTATTTACCATGTATTTCAGCATCATCTCCTCTACTTCTGATTTCTTTTCTTGCTGGGGTGCAGCTGGAGTGTGATGTTGTTGTTGTTGTTGTTGAGAAAATTCTGGCGGAAAAGGTGGTCTAGGATTAAACTGCAGCTGCGCTGGTTGTGACTGAAACTGATTATTTGATTGAAACTGATTCTGCTGATTCCCTTGATTATTCAACCAACTAAAGTTTGGATGATTTTAGTTTTTGGGGTGGTATGTGTTCTGAAATTGACCTTGGTCTTTTCTGTAGTTGTTAACATACTGCACTGATGCTGAGCTGATAGCACATTGATCCGTCGAGTGTGAACCCGCACATATCTCACATACGAAGGCTACCGTCTTTGTTTTACCTTCTGCCAAAGTATCTATCTTCTTTGCCATTGCTTCCATCTGTGCTGACAACTAAGTAATAACATCTACCTCCAACACACCTGCAACTTTGGGTTGTGGCATTCGAGATGTAGGATTCTAAAAATCGTTCGATGTCATTATCTCGATAAGGTTATAGGCTTCTTCATAGCTTTTTGCCCATAATGCCCCTCCTACAGCTGCATCTACAATCGGTCTCAACTGCCATCCCAATCCATTATAGAACGTGTTGATAACCATCCAATCTGGCATACCGTGATGTGGAAAATTCCTCAGCATTTCTTTGTATCTCTCCCATGCTTCATATAAGGACTCGCCCTGTTGTTGCTCAGACTGAGAGGTCGCTATCCTCATCTTTGCGGTTTTAGCCATCGGGAAGAACTTAGCTAAGAACTTCTGTGCTAAATCTTCCCATGTAGTTATAGATCCTGCTAGCAAAGAATGAAGCCAACTTCTTGCTTTATCCCTCAATTAGAATGGGAATAGCCTAAGTCTGATAGCATCCTCTGTCACACTGTTGTATCTGAATGTATCACAGATTTCGATGAAGCTCAACAGGTGTTCATTCGGATCATCTGTAGCGGCACCCCCAAACTGCACTGAATTCTGTACCATTTGAATAGTTCCCATTTTTATTGCGAATGTGTTTGCTGCTATCGCTGGTCTGACGATGCTAGACTGTAGTCCATTAATATTGGGCATGGAATATTCCTTCAGAGCCCTATACTCCTCTCTTTTCTCTTCTCCTTGTGCCTCAGCTGCCATATTAGTTGTCGTACTTTCCAACTGTGCTTGTAAATTTCTACCAACACTCGCTTTCCAACCTCTCCCGTTTATGTTATCCTGAACAAGTGTTAAGTCGAGGTTGGATAACCACATGCGCATAAAAATTTATCCCAATTCTTGAAACAAAAAACAAAAACTTAAATGAGATAAGACTAGAATTATCTAAGTCATACAATATAGCTTAAAACTAATGATAATAATACTAAATTAAACTCCTTTCCCTGGCAACGGCGCCAAAAACTTGTTGCCTCTTTTTTTTGTCTTAACAAAAGAGCTCTAACTCATGCAAGCATACATGTGTCAATAAGCAATACAAAGCAAGTAAAGTATCGATCCCACAGAGAAATTTATTTAATTTAAATCACTATGCATTAATTAAATCACTATATTTATATGCTCAAACTAATGACTAAAATTGGTTTGTTCTCGAATTGCAAATAACAACTAAAACAAAAATAACACGGATTAAATCAAATCTGGAAATAATGGGATCCTAACTTCATTTAATATTTCATTCAATCGCCACTATCATGCATGACTTGTTCATATATCGCAAGAAGGTAGCCAAGAGCACTAAAAGAGTTTTAGCCATTTTTTAATGCACTAAGACCTACTTACACAGCATCCACAGATGATAGACTCTATGTAATCATCAATATAACCAAAATCACAATATGTCTATGTGAAATTGCAACTATATTGAATTTAAGTTCAAGCCCTTATTCTAACTTATACGGTGAAACAATATATGTCTATCTGGTTCACGAAATACACAAGCCATATAAAACAGCCCCATGTACGTATACTATGATGATTACACTCCATACTTGCATGTTCATTGTCAATCCCATACAAGTACTAAAACGAATGGTGATCAAGCATTCATATATGAAAAACAATCATGATAGACATCCCATATGACATGTAAAACAATCCAGCATTCAAGCATGTAATCAAACTACATATTAAAATCCGTTAGAATCCCATAATGGAGTTTTAGTTCATGACTAAACCAAAAACCATTATGGAATCAAATCTAAGCATGATTAATAAAAAACAATTGAAAGATGAAAGATAGAACTATCAAACCCAATTGCTGAATAGAATCTACTATTATTATTCAAATCCTCATAAAATTCCAGCAAAATAATAATAATAATCCACACTAATAGAAAATCCCAAGAAGAAGTAGAATAGTAGAGTTTTGGCCTCCTTCTATGTTGGAATCTCTCCTAGAGAGTAAACCCTAGTTACGATGTAAAGATACGTCAAAAACTGAATAATTGTCAAGTGATCCCTCTGACACCAGTCAGAAATCGTTTTTAAAAACATTACAACCCTTAAAAATTGGAAATTAAAATAAACAGCTCAGCATCAACAACCATCGCGTACGGTCGCGCGCCCCTCCAATGTGTCTTTCGTGCGGGCGCGAGACTTACAGTAAGTCAGGATGTCCAGCCGGCATCTCGCACGGGCTCGTGTTCCCTAGGCTTGTCATGATCGCGGCCGCGCAATTGCAGTAGGTACCATTGTCTGGTTGGGTACTCGCGCGGGCTCGCGTCTCCAAGCTCTTTCTACCGCACGGCCGCGCGACTTGCAGTTGATGAGTTCTGGTTCTGCTACTGAAGTGTCCTATTTCCATCCATGCTTGTCCATCCATGCTCCATTGAATCCTCAGCCATATATATCCCAACTTTTGCCTCACCTCATGCATCCATTAGCCTTGTGCCCTATAATACCACCAAATTAGGCCGATTCCTGCACTTATACACCAAAAGGAGTTTTAAGTATATGCAATGCAAACTAACATGAAATACAGCTAAAACATACTAAAATGTGCTTGAAATGGGCATAGTTCGCATGAATTGGTACTCCATAAGAAGGTAAAAACCCCACTTATTAGGTACGAAAGGCCATTAACTCTACATCTTTTATGGACATCTTTATCTGATTGTATCCCACAAACCCATCCATGAATGAAATCATCTCATGATTAGCTGTTGCATCTACCAACGTGTCTATGTTGGGTAATGGGTATATGTCCTTCAGGCATGCCTTATTCAAGTCTTTTAAATCCACACATATCTATAACTGTCCATTGGATTACATTACTGGTACAATGCTTCATATTGGATATTGAATTGTCTTTATGAACCCTATTTCCAATAACTTCTTGATTTCTTCTTTTATTTGGGTTTCAACTTCGGGTGAATAGTTGCGAGATGCTTGCTTCACTGGCTTTATTCCCGGGCATATGATTGATAAGTAGGTTTTATACCTACTTATTGGTTACCAACTCACGCGAATTATGCTCAACTTAAGTAGTTTTATTCGCTTTTTATGTTTATTTTGCAGTATGCATAGCTGGAACTCCCATAGAAACATAGGGGCATGGAAAGGCATGGAACGACATGAAATGGCATGAAGATAGCATTAACATAGCACGATGGACTTGAGCAAGAATGTAGCGAGCAGCTGGACGTGAGCAGGTGAAAAGGAAGATCAAGTAATAAGTAGAGTGAAGAAGGAAAGAGTTGAAGAAGAAGGAACAGGTTGAAGAAGAAGGAAGCAACAAACAAAAGCAACAACAAGAAGCCAACAGAATGCAAAGTCAAAAGAGGCGGTATGCGCCATGCTTTATATTATAGTCAAACATGGTGCGCCCAGCGCTTCTAAAGAGAATCTGAGGCGGATAAAGCACAATGCAATGACCTAAGCATCACCAGCGCCAAAGAACAAAGGATCATGATTCACCCACGCCATGCATACGCCAGAGACTCCTATAGTGCGCTTGCAGCCGATCGATCTGATATCTACTCATGCCGCCTTTGGCCATATTCTCGCTTAAAGCTGCTAACTTTTTGTAATTTGAATTTGAGTGTGTTTTGCTCATCTGAGATGATATGGTTAGTTACCAGACGTGATTTTTCATTATTCATTACTGTTCTTAGGTTTAGACTATTCTAGAGAGAGTGAGAGCATTTGATTACTACTTTAAGCTTCTCTCTTTATTTAGATTGCTTAATAATTATTAGTTTTGCATTCTGGAGATTTTTGTTGATTTGAACAAGCCTAAAAACAAACTTTGCAACAGGAACTTACATATTTGATTTCTTAATTCTCTTTAATCTCTTGTTTATAATGTTCATTTCCATGTTTTGCTTCAATCCCATAATGGCTTTTGGTTCAGAAATGAACTAAATTCCATTATGGGATTCCAATGGATTTTGATGCATAGTTTAAATATGTATACCTGATTGTAATGTTGCATATTTATCAGAGGAATGCCCATTATGATTGTGCTAAATTCTTGAATGTGTGATCACCCTTCACACTAATTGCTTGTAAGGATTTGGAAAATGAAGTATAAGTGTAGATTAGATCATAATAGCGTATGTTCATGAGGCTGATTTGTTTAAGCTTTGTGATTCGTGACCCAGATAGGCATATACCGGTCCACCTTGTGTAGTCATGAAGAGAGCTTGCACTTAAAATTTTATTGCTGTAAATTCACATAGACATATAGTGAGTTTGGTAATTGTGATGCTTACATGAATTCTATCAATTATGGATTTTGTGTAAATTGGACATAGTTCATTGAGAGATGGTTATGTTCCACTTTTGTGCTCTTGACTAGCTTTCCATAATAAATAATTAAACATTACGTGAGGGTTGTAATTTAGATGAAATATTAAATGATATTAGAATCCCATTTCTCTCCAATTTGATTACATTATTTTAGTATTTATAATTTTTGTGTTGATGATTAATTTAGAATTCAATTTAATTGTGAGATGATCGTTTAAGCATACAAATATAGTGATTAAGTTGTTGCATGATAATTTAGATTTATCACATTTCTCCGTAGGATCGATACTTTCTTACTCTGTACTACTTGTTGACCCATGTATACTTGCATGAGTTAGAGTCCATTTTACTAAAATAAAAAGGAGACAACAAGTTTTTGGCGCCGTTGCCGGGGAAACGCGTTTATTTTTAATATTTTTGTCCTCAGCTAAAGCTAAATTTGTGTGACTTAGACATGTCGACGTCGGGATTTTTATTTGTCCCTTTTCTATTCTTGTTCTTTAATGTTATCATGTTAGGTGAGATTTGTTTGAAAAAACAAGTTGTGAAAAGGTCCGACATGTATATATATAATAATGGAATGGTAAGAAGAGTCATCGGTTGGTTTTTATATGGTTGTACCAACATAGCAGAAAAAGTTTGCACATTGACCCGAAGATGTGACACTACTAAGCGGGTCTATGAAACCGAGATTCATTAGGTCTGGGCTTGATTATGTGGAGGGAAGATGTTAGGCACCCCCCGACATTCGTGTTACCATGGTGACCGCCACTTTTCAAGAAACTGTTATATGAATGTGTGTGTGAGTGGTTCAATGTGCAGTTATATGGAAGTAGTGCGAGGCCTCGTTCGCACCTATATATTATTGTGGTCCTGAATTTTGTAAAAAAATTCGCTTTAAACAAAGATATGGCAGTGATGTTTTGTAAAAGAGGTTTTTCAAACCCTTATGTTAAATAGGAATTTAGGCCTTTCGATACTTCCATTTTTATCAAATGTTAGGCTGGATTGCTTTTATTTTCGAGATGTGAAGCATCTTCGAGAAAAATAATATACAAAGAAGTGCCGAACTCCTCGTGGGCATGAAAACCATATGAGGAAATCCAAACACCGTGAAATAATTTACAAGTTGCTTATAGCTGAAAATGTCCATCACGGGAACCGAATCTAGATTCAGTAAACTGAATTTGTGATCACATGATTCCTAGGCTCACATGATGCCGCAATTTTTAATGAAAGAAGTAAGCAATTGTATATATAAGCTATAAATATATATATATATACAGACATGATCAACTACCAAGAAGCACCTCCATGGGGGATCAGAAATGTAAATATATAAAAGCGGTATATATATATATATATATATATATATATAGAGAGAGAGAGAGAGAGAGAGAGACATGATCAACCACCACGAAGCACTCCGCGGGGGATCAGAAATGTAAATAAAGTTGTAAATGCAATCAACCGCCACGAAGTAAACTCCATGCAGGATGAAAAGTAAATATATATATATATATATATATAAAAGTAGTAAACGCACCGGATATAAAATCCAGGCTCATCGAACATAGTTCAACCACAGTTCATATATATAAGTATATATATATATATATATATATATATAGCAAATAAACGCTCCGGATGTAAAATTCAGTCTCATCGAACATAGTTCGACAATAGTTTATATATATATATATATATATATATATATATATATATATTAGTAAACGCTCCAGATGTGAGTCTAGGCTCAATCGAGGCATAACTCGATAATGTTAGCCCATATATAAATATATACGTATATATAAATATATATATATAAACATAAATAAAACCACAGACCGAAGTCTGGGCCTACACACGCAACACGACTCTCAACGTGAAGAATAGTGTGTGCAAAGATGAAGAAAAAAGGCTTTAAAGTGTGTAAGAAGGCTTACATTGAACTTCCAAAGAAGACTTCTATAACTTTAAGTGAATGAACACTCGGCTCCCGCCGGTAAAAATAGTAGCTATATATGAGCTTACAAGTGTTTAAAATGTGAAAGCACTCAGTTTAGGGTGTGTACAGAGCAAATTAGACAGGGCTTCCTCGCCTTTTCTCTTTTTTTAAATGGCCACCCCAAGCCCTCTATTTATAGTGGGGGAAGCTACAGGTACCTGCGGCTAGACGCAGATATACCTGTGGCTGCCCGGGGTGCCCCGGGCTCCACGGGTCACGCCGTTTAAAAGTATGTGCATGCGTGCATTGTGATGTCTGCTCGATCTTTCAGAACTGAAATCCGGGCATCCGATTAAGGTGTATAAGACCTATTTCGGATCGCTGTTGTCGAGAGCTACACCATGACATGGGATTAGAGGTTGTACGAAGTCAGGGAGATGGGACCATGCCCTCGGTCTTCAAGCTTCAAATTCTATCTAGTGTGCTTCCCTGCGTAGTAGTCACTCGGGATTAGACCTCCTTGGTTCTTCGGACAATGCTGTGTAGAAATGTCTATATGAGATGTTTAGAAGGCACAATGTAGGGTCAAGGTTGGAAAATGACGATTTTACCCCTCACTGGGGTTATCTCCGGTTTGGGATGATAAAGCGGACATTGCTCAAGGTTATCTCTGAGATTGGACTCCTGCAAGTACTGAAGGTCCTCAGGGTTATCTCTGAGGTGTGCATGTCTTCCCGGTGTTATCTCTGGGTCTTGTACTGAGTGCCTCGGTGTGAGTTCCGAGGTTGAAGTTGACTACATGCATTTGAAACAAGCATTTCCGAGGTTATCTCTGGAACTGCAACTGCACTCCTTGGGGTTATCTCCAAGGTTAGCACTGTTATTCCCGATGTTGTTTCTGGGACTAGAACTGAGCATCTCGGGGTTATCTCCGATATGAAATTGTCCTCTCCAGTGGAATTTCCTGTGTTTGAACAACATTATCTTCCAAGGTTATTTCTGAAAGACGAATCTGCCCTCCTGCAATGTTAGTGATAGGTGTGTAGAAATTTACAGTGTCTATAGATGCCCCTCTTTATCATATTCATGCAATGCAATGGCATGGATAGAATAAAGAATCCTAGACACTTGAAATGCAACAAGATAAACATGATGCCATGTACAACAACATGATGCATATGTATGATGCATATGTTTTATTGGATTGTTCTCCAACATGGTGGGAAGATTGTCGGCTCCCTGTTGCTTTTACCCGGGATGGAAATAGATAAGCAGCCTGATGAACTGTCATGGACGTGTGATCCATAGCTACCAGGAATCCTTAGGTTTGTTGACATTGGGATTATCACCAAAGTCTTGAATCCTTGATATAGATTTTATAGTTAAGATGTATCTCTCATGTATAAGAGACTCTATAGGGATGTAGCCTTATCTGTTTGAGGATGTGTATACCATATTCCATCATCGGTCCTCCTTGATGAGGATGATCCTTCCTGGTTCATATTGCCAAGACATATCAATGTTCTGTCGGAGTTACTGCCAACAGTTTGTATTGTCAGGGTGGCCTGACCTTCACTGACATGTACATCATCGGATAATATCCGTTTTTGGGCAAACTGTCACGGTTGCTTGACCTTCGTTGACTTGTGAATCAACGAAAAATGCGTGACACCCCCGCCGGGGAATCTATATTTGGACAGATGAAAATGCGTGATGCCCCTGCCGGGGAATCTGTGTTTGGAATTATGACCCCAAACTGACGGCATTGGACCTTTGTGAGGTATTATCGAATATGATTTGCAATTGTTGAGATCATCAGCATAGTATACCCTATATTTGGGTAAATACCAATGAATGACATGAAAGGCATATCTCGGCCCAGGAAAACCAGGATTTCAGGCTATCCTGCTCAATCGCGTAGCATTTTTATCCCTGATTTGACCTTTTCAGCTTGTGAGAACTCCTTTGCAACTCGAACTGGACCGAGCCGAAGGTGTGGGACTCACGTAGGGGTGCCGCAGGTACACCTACAACAGGCGCAAGTGGACCTTCAACCCATTATGAATGCCCATAAATGGGATGGTTGCTTTCACAAGTCATTTTCAAGTCGCGCCGCGAAGGAAATCTTAGAGCTCTTCTTCAGATCTGCTGAGTTCAGACGTCTTTCTATAAATTCTATCATCATACAAGTGTTCTACACTGTCCTGGTAACGTATGCATGTCTTCTTTTCTAGTTTTTATCTGTTGGAAAATGACTAATCAAATGAAATGCATCTAAACACATAGTAGTGAATATGCATGCTTGTATGACTTGATAAAAAATATTCAACAAAGTAAATATTAGTATTAAACCATGTTGAACATAATGATGTGAAAAAAATTTGACTTTTAAAACAGTCAAATTGACACCTTTTTATGCTATTTCTTATCCTATCTGAGGGCAAATGAGCAAAAGGAAAAAATGCAAAGTAATCCTGGTAATTAAGCTACCCTTATGGATTGATGACTTTGACATTTAGTTGCATATATTATGTATATGACTGTGGGCAGGTGTGTTACTGAATGGCCACCTAGTCATGCCTATGTGCATGTGGATAGTCCTATTTATAGAGTGGACTATAGCAAAAAATATCAAAATGTAGGCATTGATTAGTCATGCATTTTTAACTCTACTATAGACGTATGTTAAAGTAATTCATACATGCATGTAGTCATAAAATGCATTTTGAAAAGAAAGTTCCATGTTAAAAATTACCGCACCCTTTCTGAGGTGATTTGGAGACTTTTGTCCAGATATTATGGATCTGGATCAGCCAAGTAGTTCCCGTAGGACCACTTCAGGTGTACGGAGGAGGGCTTCTGAAGTGCCTCGTTGGTTGGTGGAGGCGGTGATACATCCAGTCCAGGTTGATGTGTCGAACGTCGAGGATGAGGAGGAGGATGTTCGGGTTGTGGACCCTGCTCCTGCTACACATGTTCGCCGAAGAGACCTCCCGAGTATTTAGGTGGCAAACCCAGAGCTTTTGGGTGATTTGAGTCGACACCCCTCGATGTACTTCCATTCAAACGAGGTATAAAGTTAGATCTTAATCTTCCTTCTTTCTTATTGACGAGGAGTAAAGGATTTTGATGTCGATTTGTACTTCATGTAGGTTCCCGGCTTTACACATCCTCAAGGGAACTGGTTCAACATTCCCTCTATGTATCAGGCTTTGCATCCGGACTATAAAGAGATTGTGCATGACTGAGGATTTCACCACATCAGAGGATCAGTGGCGTTTGGCCAGAGTGGATGTATTCGTGATGTGCATAGTGGGGTATGTGTACATGTCATGGTATATGGATGAGTTGGACATCGGTGTTATCATGGCAGTGAGAGCTCTCATGGAGGGTCGTACCATCATTCCGATGATTGTGGCGGAGACGTTGAGGTCGACCACGTTGTAAGACCCCAACTTTTATGAATAAAGATTAATTTTTCTCGAAATATATTTTTGAATATTATGGTGTAGATTTGATATAATTATATAGTTCTGGCTATTATTTACAAATTTTGCAAAGTCAGCAAGTGGATATATAATATTTGATTGGTCGGGAAATATTCGTTTTAGCAGGGAATATTCGTACGATGACACAGTCATTGGTGGACCCCACAACTGAAGTATTGTCGTAGTTAGAAAACGACAGAAATATCTTTTTATAAAAATAACTGTGAAAGTTTACCATTAAAATGTTGAACTACCCGGTGGTAAAAGTACAGTAATACGCGTGGTTGTATAGTAGCACACGATATTGATTATTGATGCTTACGTGAGAAGTCACTCAGTTATACTCAATTATTGCGACAGTAGTTGATGTATAATATCTCTTATATTATTGATTCAATTATTGTCACAGTATCATCTGCATAATATTTATTATTATTAAATTAATAATTGAGACGACAAAGTTATTCATATTATTATTTGCAATATTGATAATGTCTAGAGAGTTCTGTCGAGGAGAGGTTTGGTCACCTAATTGTGCGCCAATAGGGATAAATCCTTATCGAAAAGCCCTCTCTTTCTTGGGAATGATTTTGTTGTTAAATATTTTAAGTTATAATATTAATGATGAATACGTTCGTGTTGATTAAAGATGAAATTGATATTTTCATTGTGTTGGGATTATTAGTGTTAATAAAAATCGACATCTATTTCGATAATAATTGATGTCTGGAGGTTATATTGACCAATCGGGTAATTAATCAGATGAATGAGCAATTAATTGCTATTAATTCAAATGCTTATAACTATTTGTTCACATGTATATACTATTGATTCACATGCATGTACTATTAGGGGAGGTGGTGCAAGATTGATAATACTTGCATGACTAAATTAAAAAAAGTTGTATAGATGAATGTACTATACCGTAACTATTTTTTTCACATGTGTGTACTATTGATTCACATGAATGTACTATTGATTCACATGATGTACTATTAGGGGAGGTGGTGCAAGTTTGATAATACTTGCAGAACTAAATTTAAAATGAAGGAAAAGATGAAGGTATTATACTGTAATATTTTGAGCCCCAAAACGTGCAATTATCGAAACTATATTTTCCTATAAATAGAAGCTCATTCTTCTTTCATTCTCACCAATTCACTAAGACTCACAAGAGCAATTATAGAGAGAAAAGCTATAGAGAGAAAGAAGAAGAGCAGTCTGCTACCTCACTATTCCAGTATCCAGTCTTCTTCAGAGGTAAGGGATATTATTTTGTTTAGTATTCATAGGAATAAAATTTTCTTCCATACTCTATAGTATGTGAGTAATATTATTTCGTCTCGTATTCCTGATTATACCCTCATTTGTTTAAAGTATTGCTTCTATACTCCGTGAAATTAGTAGAATATCCTTGAAATTTGCGCTTCATCTAGTATCGTTTTACAAGGATATTTTCTGCACATTCTTGTTAAACTTTAAGCTTTTCATGCCGGAGTACTGTCCATGAGTAGTATTCATTTTTATGGTACTATTCACAAAATACTATTCATGGGTACTATTCACAAAGTACTATTCACGGGTACTATTCATGGATACTATTCATAAAGTACTATTCACGAGTATTATTCACAAAGTACTATTCATGGGGTACTATTCACTCGGGTACTATTCACCCGGGAAATTATTCATGACAAAAATTGATTTCTTTGTTGTCCAAATCATTTTTGATATAATATTATTCTTGAATTTTACTCCACAAAGTAGTATCATGTTGACAATTTGGACATTATTGAATTCTGGATAAATTAAGTTATAAATTTTTAAAAATTTATCCTTTGTTTCTTTTATTTGAATTCTTATATCATTGTCATCATCCTCATGTTTATATTATGATGAAAGTCATCTTTGGCTTACATGCATAGATGGACTGTTGATTAGTATGATTATGACCAGGGATTATTCGGTATAATCATGACCGTAATGTTATAGATGATGTGGTAAAAGTCCTCATTGGCCTGTAGTGCATTGATGGACAGTTGTTGGTATGATTATGACCAGAGATTATTCGGTATAATCATGACCATTGATGATTACATGAATATCCTTGGCCCGTAGTGCTGGGATGATTCGATGATGTGGTTTATTTAATAAGCTGAGTCTCAGCGTTAAAATTATTTATAAACCTTTTAAATCATAGAAGATAGTAGATATCATGCTTTACTTGACTCTTCTAAGTGATTGCTTGTTCCGCTGCAGTTAAACTTGATGTTTATTATATTTTATCAGTTTAACACTGTTGAAGGCTAACGATAATTTATTATGTATTATCTTAGTCATAATATTTCTTACTGGGCTAGTTGAGCTCATCTTTTGTTTCATTGTTCTCTTCAGAAAATGAGAATAAAACAGGGACTAGTCGAGGAACGGAGTGACGGTCCAGATGTTTGTATTAGGAGTCCTCACTATTTAGTGAAATAGTGTGATAATAAATGTAATAAGAACTCCATTTGAGTTTGAATACTGTCTAGAAGACAATATTCGTATTAAAACTCTCAGCTTATGTTTTATCGTATTTTACACGATAATTGTATAATTAAGTTGTATTTGAATTTTGTACTATGTATTTGGCGACTCAGAATGGGTGATGTATACCTATTTTGGGGGCGTCACAGTTGGTATCAAAGCTTAGGGATATGATCCCTGGCTGAGATGTGAGACAAGAACTAGGAGGGGAGAAACGGGGAATTCCTTCGCTAGTATGACCTACCTAAGTTTATTTGGTATTTAATTGGTCGGTCGGAGTATATGGATAATGTGACATGTCAATAAACCCTTGTTTTGTGGCAGTGTTTGAAAATGACATCTAAAAATATTGAGATCAGCAATGAAGCACATGAGACCGTTGAGTCACCAACGATCAATAACCAGGATAATGTGCATCAGGATGGCAATAATCCTCAGGAAAACAACAACGCTGACCAAATGATGAACGATGGGATGTGCAGAGGCTTTATGCAATTCATGCAATATCATGCGAGAACGACTCCTGTTCAAAATGCAGGTGGAAACACTGGCAACTCTCAAACAATCACTACTAAACAGTTCAAGGAGATGGGACCACCGGAGTTTATTGGAGAGCCAAAACCACTTAAGACGGAGACGTGGATACAACAGATCACCAAGATATTTGATGTCTTAGGATGCTCTGAGGAGCAAAGGGTTCCTTTTTCCACCTTCATGTTGCGAGGAGAGGTAGATTACTGGTGGGAATCTGTAAAGCGTACTCAACCTGCCGTATTGAAGATGTCTTGGGAGAAGTTCCAAGAACATTTCAACGACAAGTACTTTCCCGAAAGTATTCAACACATGAAGGAGGTAGAGTTTATTAAGATGGAGCAAAATAATATGACCGTGTCACAATACGAAGCTAAGTTTACCGAGTTGTCCCGATTTGCGTCCCACTTGGTTGATAATAAGGAGAAAATGACGCGGATGTTTCTAAGAGGTTAGAAACCTGAGTTACGTTAATACCTAATTTCTCACAAACTATGTTTGTATTCAGATGTTGTAAATAGGGCTCAGTTATTGGAGCGCGATAACGAGTCAACCCAAGCAAGAGAGAACAGCCAAAAAAATGATAATATCAGTGGTAGCACTCATCGAAGCGGTGACAACAAACGTGGAGGGAATCAAAATGCCAAAAATGGTAACCACTTCGGTGGAAATCATGGCCAAGATAATAGAAGTAAAAATTTCAAGAAGAAGAGATTCAACAATGATGGAAAGATGTCATCACCAGCACCAGTTGTTAAGGAAGGGGAACGATAAGTAATATTTCGAGCCCCAAAACGTGCAATTATCGAAACTATATTTTCCTATAAATAGAAGCTCATTCTTTTTTCATTCTCACCAATTCACTAAGACTCACAAGAGAAATTATAGAGATACAAGCTATAGAGAGAAAGAAGAAGAGAAGTCTGCTACCTCACTATTCCAGTTTCCAGTCTTTTTTAGAGGTAATGGATATTATTTTGTTCAATATTCATAGGAATAATATTTTCTTCCATACTCTGCAGTATATGACTAATATTATTTTGTCTCGTATTCCTGATTATACCCTCATTTAGTTAAAGTATTGCTTCTATACTCCGTGAAATTAATAGAATATCCTTGAAATTTGCGCTTCATCTAGTATCGTTTCACAAGGATATTTTCTGCACATTCTTGTTAAATTTTAAGCTTTTCATGCTAGAATCATCCCATGAGTAGTATTCATTTTATGGTACTATTCACAAAGTACTATTCACGGGGTACTATTCATAAAGTCCTATTCACAGGTACTATTCACAAGTACTATTCACGGGTACTATTCATAAAGTACTATTCACGGGGTACTATTCCTAAAGTACTATTCACGTGGTACTATTCACTCGGGACTATTCACCCGAGGAATTATTCATTACAAAAATTGATTTCTTTGTTGTCCAAATCATTTTTGATACAATATTATTCTTGAATTTTTTTCTTCAGGAAATGAGAATATAGTTGGGACTAGTCGGGGAACAGAGTGACGTTCCAGATGTTTGCATTAGTAGTCCTCACTATTCAATAAAATAGTGTGATAATAAATGTAATAAGAACTCCATTTGAGTTTGAATACTATCTAGAAGACAATATTCGTATTAAAACTCTCAACTTATATTTTTTCGTATTTTACAAGACAGCTGTATAATTAAGTTGTATTTGAATTGTGTACCATGTATTTGGCGACTCAGAATGGGTGATGTATACCTATTTTGGGGGCATCACACACGTTTTGCAACACCTACCCTGCAGAGGTATTTACAGGCAGTTCAGTCATGTTGTATGTGTGGTTTATGTCACACTTGAGAACGATTGACACTTTTCGCCGACACGGGTACTGTTTTACCCATGATATAGCTATGTCTTACTCCTTTCACCCATCGGAGTGTATAGACGCTATGTCTTGGTCGATATTTTTGGCTGAGATCAGAGATCCGTTTGGCATCTGCCGTATGCATGGCTCGATTCACCATACTGACTTTATTACTCATGCTCAGGGCATGGATTATCTCCTCCGGTCGGTTTGAGGAGCATGACTACCTACCACCCATGGCCGTGATGTCACAGGCTTAACCGGGCCTCAGGACTTCCATCCTTTTGAGGGGCGTTAAGTCGTTTTAGCTTCCGCCATCTATCGGCGAGAGGACCGATCCGAGTGTATGCATCTTTGATCGTGAGATAGTGATTTTTCTTTTTTAGCCATCCGAACATTACGCTAGAGTATTCTGCGTGGATGGAGATAGAGACTTCATCGGCTACAGAAGTATCCACAGTGTCTGTGACGCCCCAAAAATAGGTCCAATCCAACCAACCTATTCTGAGTCGCCAAATACATGGTACAGAAAACAACTACAACTTTATTACAACAATTGTCGTGCAAAATAAACAACACATATGTTGTGAGTTTTGATACAAATATATATATCAACTGTGACTCTTGACACCAACATGGGTAGCACGTTACCATGACACCTTACATAAAGGTACAGTCAAAAACTATTTTAGAATTTAAAATCTTTGGGAAGTGCTCAAGGAAACCTTCGTACATGGGAGGCCATGCGTCTAGGTTATGATAGATATCATATGTCCACAAAATTATCCTTGGTTGACCCAATAGACCCCAAAGAAAAATGAGAATATTACTATCATATTCTTTCCAATGGTGAGTCTTCTCCTGACATATCATTATCTCCACCGTCTCTAATTGAGAATTATACTTCAACCAAACTCCAAGATCATATAGGTAGTGCTTGTTGATATACTCAGCAAGTGGATCTCATGACCAACATCTTATGATAACTCCAAAGTTGTATGTCATTAGACATCTTATATGATAGTGACAAAACACCCTTCCAAAGTTGGGTTCGCATCACCCTATTCGGTTCACCAAAATTAAATATCAAATGACGTATACAATACGACACACTTATCTAAAGTTCTCGATAAAATTAATTCCATATTATTTAGGGAGAATCTCAACAGCTATAGACCACCGTTTTATTCTTCTGTTATCCCCGCTCGACCCAGCTACACTCTTATTACCTGAAAGGAATTGTGAAGCAAAAGGGTGAACACTACTAGCTCAGTAAAGAATGTGTTATGACTAAATATAATAAAATTCTCAATAGCCTTCATCAGTAATAAATCAGAGATTTATAACATATGGTAGATGATAAAACTTTTCAACCATAGTTGCAGCGGAACGAGCAATCCATTAGAAGAGTCAAATACACCATAAAGTTTATTATCTTCTCCGTGTTAAAAGTTCACCAACAATGTTTTAACCCTATAACATCAATCAACAGTTCCTGTCCACAATCATGTGAATAACTCATAATCATAATTGTAGTTCTAAATTCCTTTTCGCATTTAGGACGAAGATAATTTTCATCACCTATCTTTACCTCAAAAGAGCAGTACTGGAATGCAGGATATAACGCTGAACGAACTTGTACCGTATAGCAACACTCAAGATATGTAAATACTCACAAAATACGCTCGATAATATAGAGAGAGAAAACTTCAGTTTCTGGTGTGAGTTTCAATTCTAACCTAAGCACCCTATTTATAGGAAAATGCTTAGAACACCTAATCAGAAAATTTAATAAAATATTAATATATTTATATAAATTTTCTTTAGCCCACTCTTTTGTTCTAGACATCAACCATACAAGTGACGTAATCACCAAAAACGTTTTTCTAAACAAAAATGTTTAAAACTCCAAAAATCAATTCAGAACCGATATACTGGAACTTCAATAATTCACAATAAATAGCCCTTTTATCAGAAAAATTCAAACCACATGTCCTTTCTATAGGAAATTTCATTCTCTACAACTTTGTAAGTTTAAGTTTTTCCAAATTCAAAACAGAAATTGACTGAAATCCACAAACGGACAATTTTACAAGATATAATCAAATTTCAATCAAGAAATGGGGTCCACAAACATGTTTTAAATATTTTTAGTAACAAAAATACTCTTCCTCCTCATATACTCATATATCACACGTTCATTGTAAAAATATTACCATTATTATATTATAATAATATAATAAAATATTATTTTATCAGAAAAGATAAAATATCGATTTTCAGCAATTGTCACATTAAAAATTTTCTCCATCTATATCCACATAAAATGAATATTTTTCTTATCATATAAATCAATAATTAATTATTCACAAATAATATTACAAAGTCACAATCTCGACAACCGTGCCGTTCCCGGGGAAAGAGGGGCTTCGAATAAGGATTTCTCCTTCTTGGCGCAAGTGATTAAAGCGACCAAACCTCTCCTTAGATAGAACTTTCTAGACATTGCCAATAATGTTATCTAATAATATTATTCAGATAATATGAATTATTGCTCCGATAATGGGAAATACTGTGTAGTGACAATTATTGAAACAACAGTAATATAAAATATCAACGTAGCAATTATTGAATCAATAAAATAAAATATTAAATAGTAATTACTTTAACAATTATTGAGTAGTGCCTTCTTAAAAAAAATATTATGCTTCGTGAATAGTACTCGTGAATAGTAACTCGTGAATAGTAATTATAAGGAAATTTGAATATTTTTATTTCATAAAATTCGGGGTCTTACAATATCCCCTCCTTATGAAATTTCGTCCCCGAAATTTACGTACCTGGTATTTCAAAGAGTTGAGAATACCTTGCTTTCATTTCAGATTCCATCTTCCCTGCCATCATGATTTCTCCATTGCTCATCTCCTGTATTTCAAATATCATTCTAGAATACAACTTCAAAACAAGGGTTAATTGAACAAATTAATATATCACATAATTTCCCGATATTATGACTGACCAACAAATAAGCTTAGGTAGGACACACTAGCGAATGATTTACTCGTCTCTCCACTCCTAGTTCTATAGCCCGATCTCCGCCAGAGATCATATCCCTAGGCTCTGATACCAACTGTGACGCCCCCAAAATAGGTCTAATCCAACCAACCTATTCTAAGTCGCCAAATACATGGTACAGAAAACAAGTACAACTTTATTACAACAATTGTCGTGCAAAATAAAACAACACATATATTGTGAGTTTTGATACAAATATATATATCAACTGTAACTCTTGACACCAACTTGGGTAGCACGTTACCATGACACCTTACATAAAGGTACAATAAAAAACTGTTTTAGAATTTAAAATCTTTGGGAAGTACTCAAGGAAACCTTCGTACATTGGAGGCCATGCGTCTAGGTTATGATAGATATCATATGTCCACATAATTATCCTTGGTTGACCCAATAGACTCCAAAGAAAAATGAGAATATTACTATCATATTCTTTCCAATGGTGAGTCTTCTCTTGACATATCATTATCTCCACCGTCTCTAATTGAGAATTATACTTCAACCAAACTTCAAGATCATATAGGTAGTGCTTGTAGATATACTCTGCAAGTGGATGTGCACAACCTTGTCTTATGATAACTCCAGGTTGTATGTCATTAGACATCTTGTATGATAGTGACAAAACACCCTTCCAAAGTTGGGTTCGTCGCACCCTATTCGGTTCACCAAATTTAAATATCAAATGACGTATACAATACGACACACTTATCTAAAGTTCTTAATAAAATTAATTTCATACTATTTAGGGAGAATCTCAATAGCTATAAACCACCGTTCTATTCTTCTGTTATCCCCGCTCGACCCAGCTACACTCTTATTACCTGAAAGGAATTGTGAAGCAAAAGGGTGAGAACTACTAGCTCAGTAAAGAATGTTATGACTAAATATAATAAAATTCTCAATAGCCTTCATCAATAATTAATCAGAGATTTAGAACATATGGTAGATGATAAAACTTTTCAACCATAGTTGCAGCGGAACAAGCAATCCATTAGAAGAGTCAAATAGACCATAAAGTCCATTATCTTCTCCGTGTTAAAAGTTCACAAACAATGTTTTAACCCTGTAACATCAATCAACAGTTCCTGTCCACAATCATGTGAATAACTCATAATCATAATTGTAGTTCTAAATTCCTTTTCGCATTTAGGACGAAGATAATTTTCATCACTTGTCTTTATCTCAAAAGAGCAGTACTGGAATGTAGGATATAACGCTGAACGAACTTGCACCGTATAACAACACTCAAGATATCTAAATGCTCACAAAATATGCTCGATAATATAGAGAGAGAAAACTTCAATTTCTGGTGTGATTTTCAATTCTAACCTAAGCACCCTATTTATAGGAAAATACTTAGAACACCAAAGCAGAAAATTTAATAAAATATTAATATATTTATATAAATTTTCCTTAGCCCACTCTTTTGGTCTAAACATTAGCCATACAAGTAACATAATCACCAAAAATGTTTTTCTAAACAAAAATATTTAAAACTCCAAAAATCAATTCATACCCAATATACTGGAACTTCAATAGTTCACAATAAATAGCCCTTTTATCAGAAAAATTCGAAGCACATGTCATTTCCATAGGAAATTTCATTCTCTGCAACTTTGTAAGTTTAAGTTTTTCCAAATTCCAAACAGAAATTGATCGAAATTCACAAACGGGCGATTTTACAGGCTATAATCAAATTTCAGTCAAGAAATGGGGTCCACAAACATGTTTAACATGTTTTAAATATTTTTCGTAACAAAAATACTCTTCCTCCTCATATACTCACATATCACACATTCATTGTAAAAATATCACCATTATTATATTATAATAATATAATAAAATATTATTTTATCAAAAAAGATAAAATATCGATTTTCAACAATTGTCACATTAAAAATTTTCTCCATCTATATCTACATAAAATGAATATTTTCCTTATCATATAAATCAATAATTAATTATTCACAAATAATATTACAAAGTCACAATCACATTGACGGTAGTTCCTCAGAAAGAGGGGCTTTCCAATAAGGATTTCTCCTTCTTCATAGCAAGTAATTAGGTGACAAAACCTCTCCTTAAGTAACTTTCTAGACATTTCCAATAATGTTATCTAATAATATTATTCAGATAATATTAATTATTGCTCCGATAATGGAAAATACTGTGTAGTGATAATTATTGAAACAACAGTAATATAAAATATCAACGTAGCAATTATTGAATCAATAAAATAAAATATTGAACAATAATTACTGTAACAATTATTGAGTAGTGCCTTCTTAAAAAAATATCATGCTTCGTAAATAGTACTCGTGAATAGTAACTCATGAATAGTAACTCGTAAACAATAACTCATGAATAGTAATTATAAGAAAAATTGAATATTTTTATTTCATAAATTTCGGGGTCTTACAGTGTCGGGTATTGATTCAGATGGTGGAGAGTACACGGAGGACATTGATTCACACACCGAGGAGGAGCCATTTACTGGGTTGCCAGTAGCTCTATTAGATTCTCCCAGTACTAGCATTTTTGTGATCCAACATTCAGCATAGTACTTCGAGTAGAGTCTCCATTTGATGACCTTCGAGAGAGATCAGGCCAAAGCCTTGATTGTGACAGCTCTTGATGGGAGAAATGCAGCTCTTCTAGAGAGAGACGAGGCATTAGTTTGTAGATATTTCGCTATTTTTGAGCAGGATGAGGCTAGATCAGCAAGAGATGTCGTGCCAGTCGAGAGGGATAACTCCATATCTTCCCGGGATATAGCCGTCACAGATAGTACCACAGTGAGGTCCCTTATAAGTGGCATGATTATAGAGATGAACACGTATATTGATGAGCACCGCGTCACCATGCATATGGTTGTAGATCTGTTAGCTCGTGTGGATACCCTTGTACAAGAGACCACAACATTACCTCCTTTTTCTGAGAGGGATGCCATGTTGGGCTTGATAGCTCGCATATACATTGATATGTAGATGGGCTTGTATTTTCCTGCACAGACTAGCTTCGCCATTTTATCATGTACAGTTCATATTGTATATATTAAACAACATTATATATAGCAGGGAATATAATTTTGATCACTTCACTTTTAGTTATGCCTTGTTGCTTGCTTGATATTTGCCTGTTTCTTCAGAGCTTGTGATCTTGATGTCTTCTGAATTCCTCCTTGATGGATGGACATTGAGTTGTCTCTGGATATTTTAGAATGGATCGTTGATCTGTGTGTATTCTCTACCATCTTTTTGGTGTCTTGGGACTGGTTTCTACATGTAGATGTGGAGAGGAGTGTGGTTTTTCCTCTCTAAGATTGACTGCACCATAGATGGTCGTCAGTACTCTTATTTATGAGGAGCCTAGTTAATTCCATCTCTTATGGATTGGCGTTGATCTTTAAGGCACAACCGCAACTTAGATGGTCGCTGAATCTCCTATTTAGGAGGAGGTTAGGTAATTCAATCCCTTTGGTCTGAAGCCGATGAAATGTAGTGGATTGAAGTTTGATCCCAGTATCATTGACAAGTTTTATGTTTTGATAGGTTGTAAGATTGAACCATAACTGGCTGCCTACGTACTCCTATTGAAGAGGAGATCAGGTATGCAAAGTTCGAACTTGATGTAAGAGGTTCAACGTTGTATGTGGCAAAAAAGGTGTAGAAGCTTTATTGGTGAAGAAGGGTGTAGAAATATTTTTGTTGTTATTGTTTTATTACGACCGGGCCATATAAAATATGGTTGCCTACGTACTCCCGGGTATCAGGGAGATTAGGTCAACGTAGTTCACCCTATGTTCAGGACGATTTGCAGCCAAAAATTTTTGATCCTATGTTCAGGACAAACTGCGGGTGAGAAAGTTTAATCCCATGTACAGGATAAATTGCGGGTGTAGAAAAGTTTGACCCCATGTTCAAGACAAACTGCAGGTGTGAAAGGTTCAATCCTTGGTGAGATAACAAAAATTGTGTAAGATGTGTAATGAAGTGAAACTAGGTTGCTGGCTTGAAAAGTGTATTTTTCCCTGATGGGGCAGATGGGTAAAAAGGAAAGGTTGTGTGTAGTAAATGTTAAAGAGCTGGAATGACCGGTGATCTGATGATCCAAAACTAGGATGTTTGCTTGATGGTAACCTTAGATATATTACCATTTCACGGTGTCCGAGTTGATGAATTGTGGAAATTCATCGCCATCCATTTCCTATTATCTGAGAGAACCTCCTGTCAATACCTCATTGACAATAAACGGGCCTTCCCAGTTTGGAGCGAATTTTCCCTTGGACTGATCTTGGTTGTCAATGATCTTCTTCAAAACCAAGTCATGTTGTTTAAATTACCAAAACCAGACTTTTTTGTTGTAGGATCTGGCGATCCTTTGTTGATATAAATGACCATGGAAGATAGTCGCGGTTCACCTTTCGTCTATATTGTACCAGTTCAAAACTGACGGTGCATTGATGACTTTGATGACTTCCAGCACAATAATTGCAATTAACTGCTATCCTTCGATTACGTTGGGCTGCAACAACATCCAACCTCCTCGAAAGTGTCTCAAGTTGCGCTGATAATGCAGAAAATGCAATGAGACCATCAATCGCCGCTCCCCTTTGCTGAGTCATTCTCGTATACGGCCATTGATAATTAAATTCTGCCATGGTACCTGAAAAGAAAGAAAAATAGGAAGAGAATTAAATAAAAAGAAAAAAAATGTTTAAATTAAGACTAATTTGATTGAAGCTAATATTGGCAAAAATATATTAACTAATTCCCCGGCAACGGCGCTAAAAACTTGTTGGGCAGAATCAATACGCGCAAAACACGCAAGTATACGTGGTCAACAAGTAATATAGTAGTGAATAAAGTATCGTTCCCACGAAGATAAATTAGCAAGAAATTTAACTTCACAATTATCAATTTTCTATTAATCCTAATTCTATTAAACTATTCAATTCAATGGTTTAAAATTATAGAAACTAAATTAATAAATAAATAAACTATCACAAAACAATCACTAATATCAAAATCCAGAATTTCAAACAATTGATGGAGAATTAGACTTATAATTTCACCCTAAGCTTCACTTTGATTTTCAAACCTTTATTCCAACTCAATTTAATATCCCAGTTTATTAATCAAGAACACAAATGTATTACTAGCCACCTCTCGATGCACTAATACCATATTAACTTAAATCCACAATTAAGATAGAAGCAAGTTAAACACCTAAATCAACCAACTCACTATATCTCTATGTGAACTGAAATTAAAGAAGGTTTAAGCTTAAGTTCTCTATCCGATTACATGTGATGTCAAGCATATCTCTACCTTAACAATAATCAAGAATCTGCTATTCACAAAATTCATGACACATGCTATATTAACTAGGTCTGGATTTGAATATCCTCTCTCGATTCCATCCAAATCCACAAGGAATTGTTGATCAAGCAATTCATAAATTCACGCTCGAATTAACATAGATAAACTGAAAATATTTTATTGAACTGGAAATCAAAGTTATATAATCATCGTTTCACCCAAGGATCCATCACAAGCCTAATAAGTGAATTAGTTCATAACGAATGAATTAAAAACTGAATAATCTAACGAAAACATCCTTGCAATTACAAATAAAAGACTAAATAGAAGAACAATGATGAACACCCTTCACGTAGCCTAGAATTGCAATCATCACGAAGATCTCTTCAAATTACTCCTCCAAAGCTTGCAAGTCAAAATCTGGAATTTTTTCTCTGTATTATGCTTCTTATGTTGTGTGATTTATTGTTTGTAACGTAATCTTTAGCTCCCTCTTTGTTCTGGCCGAAGTCCCTCTTTATAAGAGTACATACGCATCAAAAAAGTCCCAAAAAACCAAGTCCTAGCAGAGTTCAATCAACAACAAGAAATCATAAAATCGACACCTCATTTTGAAAAGTTACAAAACTAAAATAGCCATTTACATTGGTATGCGTCTTGTGATAAAGAAAAATTCCATTTCATGCATTTTTCCACTTTCGCTCCAAAAACCACCTTTCTTCACCACTTGCCTCCATGACCACCCTACACATATAAGAACATGAAATGAGTGAAAACGAACACAAAATAAGAAGATAACTACGAATTTGAGCTTGAAATGAACATCGATTCGTGTATATTAAATCCACTTATCAAAATCCCCCAAACTTAAATCGTGCTAGTCCTCGAGCACAAATAAAACTACATGATATGCAATGCAATGAAATGAAATAAATAAAATCTAAATGACTTAGAATCCAACAACATCGCAGAATCTAAGTTATCCTATCGGCCTTAGAGAAAACAAGCAACTCTACAATATGAATTACCAAAACCAATCCACGGTTTCATATTAATTCTCAAATCATGAACAATTATAACTGATATAGTGTGCATGTGTGTTCAACATCTATGAAAACTGATGCAGACTCCAATTCAACATATAAGTAAATTCTTTAGAAGGAATCATACAGTGCAAACTTAAAAATGTCAAACATAGGCATATTCCAACTAAAATTAAAACTACACAATACCAAATTCAAGGGTTCATGCAGGGTACTGATACTTCTTTTATTTCATTTTTTTTTTCACGGGGGCTTTTTGCTCTTTTCCCGTTTTATTATTATTTTTTACATATACATAAGTGACTGTGCAATGTCTCATCCCATTAGGCTAACAGTGCTACCCCTTAGCGATCTTTCGACCAACGACTCTCAGACCATAAAAGACCTTAGGGCGCTAGGTGTAAAGATAATTCCCTCGGGCGTACTTGCTCAAGTAACAAAGGCCCTGAAACAAGACTAGTCACAATGTATACCCTTTTCTTTTTCTCTTTTTTTTAAAGCTTATGTACCCCACATATACTCCCCCAAACTTAGGTTCTTGCCTACTTTTAGCCTTACAGCTTATCCTTGTCGTTTTCTCATTTACCCTAGCATTATCCTATAGAACCTATTTATGTATCAATTGTAACTGATCAGTCAACAAAGATGTTATCAGTGCTAACCTTTTTATAATAGTTTCAAACAAATTCAAGAGTCAATTCATAACAAAAAATGTATCACAGTTCTAATAATCAATACTGTATTGGTTAACTTGTTCACAATCTCATCATTGGCCCACAAATAACATAAACTGCAGCACTATCGGACATATGCAAGCACAATATTTAACTAAATTTTTTATTTTATTTTATTTTATTTATTTTATTTTTATGAAAATAACAGAAATGAAAACAATGCAAAATCAAAAATAACCTAGACAACTATGCAAAAACCTAATCTACTATGCAAACTAGAATGTAAACAAAAATTACAAATGCATGCAAACAAGCAATTAAATCCCCCAAACTTAAGTAACACAATTCCCTCATTGGATAAAAATAAAATTAAGTGCATGAGGACTTCCCTGCAATCGCCTAAGTTTGGGGAGGTGGTTGGTGCACTTCATTATCAGAATCACTTGGTGGAAATCGCGACAGTGGTCCGGGTTGTTGATATGGATATTGAGCTGCCGGGTTAAAGCTTTGGAGTGTTGTGTTGAGTGAGGCGAAAGATGCGTTCATAGCATCAAACATGTGATCTTGTCGCATTACCAATCGCCGTATTTCCCGACGTGCTACCTTGTTGTACGCAGTCACCTGCTTTTGGAACTCAAGGAACTGAGGACTGGATAATGCCTCGGTCTGTGGTATCTGTTCGGTTCCTTGATCTCCCATGGCCTCATCCTCATCCTCCAAGGTATCGTCTGCTTCGGCTTCGTCCTCCGAAGCTGATGGAAAAACAAATCCTAAACCTCTAGGATGTGATTCACCGCCGGGCCACACTGAATATCGCGCTATCATCCTGTTGTCTAGTAGCTGCAGCGACATCTTCGTGGGCTCATCATCGAACCATCTCACTCCGACTTAACGACACAACCCACAAATGAGCGATGGGTGTGGTAAGCCGCCTGAAAAGTTTCCCCTTAGACATCGTCGAATAGAAAAATAGATAATAGCCCTGATGTCTATGATAAAGTCTTGCACGATGGCGTAAAGGAGGAGTGCCTTCTTCTTGGTCACATCCGAGGTGTGCGTGGACAGCAGCAATTTGGCACATAGGAAGGCATACCAGATTTTCCCGTACCGACTGAGGTCTTTGCTGTGAAACATCGTGCCGCCCTTCCGACCCTTAATCCATGTTGTACCCGGCTTAGTCATGTTCTTGATAACCTCCTCAAAATAATGGTCGAAATCCCTCATATGGGAGTACTGACACTGGCGAGGCACCCTCAACTGATAGTATGTATTAATCTCATCAGCACTAAATGGGACCGTGCGACCTCGCACAAAGGCATTGAACGGTGCCTTATCCTCGGCGTTCGCATAAAATTCCTTGACAATATTCACAGCGGCGGGCTCGGGCTCCTCCGTGAATTTGACCCACCCTTACTGATAAATTTGTTGCATCATCTCACCATCATGGGAATCGGGAGCCAATTCTTGCTCCGGTGTAAGAGCCTTGGTAACCATATAATCATACCGTCGGTGGCGGAGACACTTTTGAATTTTTGGCGGTCGAATATGCGGGGTGGTGGAATTGGTTGTGCAGATCTTGAGCTCTCTCCCCGTTGGTGTTTGGATGTCGGTTGAGAAGCCATTGATTTCTGGAAGTTTGAACTTGCTATCACACACTACCTTCCCCTTACACTTGGTTCACTCAATTTCTCGAACACTTGGTGTGCACAGTCCGTTCTTCCCCCAACCTCTATTTTTTCAATGGTAATTCCGTGGAGAGGAGATGAAAATGAAGTGGAATTATGCTATCAAGTCCCCCAAAGCTGCTGAAACTCGTGGCCTTGTGTAGAAGGAGTGGAGTGTATGTGGTGATTGTGACACCCCCAAATCTGGGTACCTCAATTCCATGGGATTTGGTGTTCACTGTATAAATATCATCTATCTATCTACCCATAATAAATGCAAGCCATGCAATAGATAGAATAAAAATCTTCCCTTAAGGGTTAGAACATCCGAATAATAATAATACAATCCCAGGTTGAACTAACCTTAAACATCTGCGGAAATATAATTAATAAGTCTTAACAATATCATTAACTCAAGTCTAATATAAATAAATCATCAAACAAAATAACAAGTCTTCATCATTTGCGAACTTTGCCCTTGCCTTTACTAGTGGAAGGTTCATCGGTTCTTTCGTTCTTAACTGCAATGTTATTATTAAGCAAGAGTGAGCACTATTTCCCACAAGTATAACAATGAAATAACATTATAATAACATGCGAGTAAATCAAAGACATCTGAATAAAAGCTCAACTTTTGAATCAAGAATGAATAACAAGAATCAAAATAATTCTGAGGGTCATAAGACCTTGAACTATGTCCTAGGTTATCAAGGGTTATACTTGAAACCTTTAACAGTCATAAGACTATGGACCTTTCTACTCAGTACTTAGGGGGATCAACCCTTAGTACCATCATCATGCACAATATCTTAACGCTAACGCATAAGTAAATCACTTTCCAGGGTTGTTCATCTCAGTTTGACATTCGAGTCCGCACCAAAGGAAGTTTGGTTTGGATAATTCAATAAGGGTTCTGAAATTTAGAATGTTCATCAACTAAGGACTAGTTGAATCAATAAAATTCACTAGTCTAATAAGGTTCAACAATAATGATATTCAATTCGAATAATAATCTCAAGAAGTATACAATAGAATAATTATTGTATAACTGAATCATTCTTTGAAAAGATAATAAATCTTTAATATAACATTTGAACTTGAATAATAGTAATGATAATTTACTCGGGGTAAATATACTTGAACAATAATGACAAGTAGGGTTAGGAAACTTGCCTCGTGCATAGATTACACTTTAACTAAGCACGTTCTTTGAATTTAATCCTACATACCATTCACATTCACGATACCAGTTAATTATAACTTAACTAATCATCAAAACTCATTCTCTTTGTCTACTTTGATTATTAACTATACTTGGTCAAAATATCACATTTACTGTCACATAATATCACTTCATGAATGATAATTTAATTATGTAATCAATAATTCAATCCACATGTAATTATGTTATTTACATGCTAAGTATCTATTTTAACATCTGATTATACTTCTAACATGTTTACATGTTCATTACATTAAGTTAACATCACATTCATGGACTTTAACACTTTAAAATTTTCGTTTCTGAACTTTCTGGAGAGTGGCGCCGCTAAAGGCTTGCTATTTCTTGCTACAAGTATCTTCTTGACTTAAGACACAACCTGCAATGACTTGAGACTTGAGCCGTGGCGCGGCGAACCAGAAACTATTCTGCAATTCACGAAAATTGCAGAACGCATCCCAAAAACTCTAATTAAATTACTACTACACGAAATTAATCATATACACATGTTATAATTCATGCATAAACATAACCCAACATTTATAGAATGGCTTTAACCCATTAAAACACATAATCACAGACTTAAAATCTATAATTTCTCTGACTTTGATGTTCTTGAAGGTTTTGAAAATAAAACATGAAAATTGACACTACGGATTCGTTATAACACCGAATCCGTTCGTTTAAAGTTTGGTCTCTTCGTATCAACATGTGTAATAATATACAAGTGTAAAATTTAGGGATAATATACGATCAACGCATTAAATACCACTTATAGGGCCATAAGGCCAAAACCCATACTCTGAAATTTTGAAATAACAAGTCATCGTATAACGACATGTTTTATGATACTGATGATATGGTCTACATAATAACCATGTTATACTACTCGAATTATTACACATATTCTTATAAAAATCACCATCTCCTAATTCACAGAGACTTACAGAATATATGAAAGCCATTTTTATAAAAACTAAATGACATAACTTTAAAATTTGGGAAGAAAAGATTACCCTGAGAATAAAGTATATATATGTAGGCTTAGATTATTTCTTCAATCACTGAGTTCTCACAAAATCCTCTGGACTCTCTCTTGAATTTCTCAATCTCTCTCTCTGTATCTCTAGACTTAGCCAAAATAGAAAATAAAAGAATACATAATATAACAGAGGGAGAAGGGAACTAATGCGCGTAATGGTCAGTTAACCCAAACATGGGTAACTGCATCCAACCACTACTAGGGCCTTGTTTGGCAACCCTTAATTGATTCAAAGTCATTTAATTTAATAAAAGCTTTATAATATAGTTTAAATCATATCACACCCAATTCAAATATCTTATTTAATTTAATATAAAATAAATATAATCACTTCTCATAATTTCACATAGTCACATAATTAATTTTCTCATTAATAAATAATGTCAAATTATTAATTCTCTAATTAATAATTAAATTAATTAAAATAACATTAGGCTTATTAAATATTTCTTTTAATACAATAAGCTCACATAATGACATACTTCGATAATAAAAATTCTCCACATTAATTTAATAAATGTAACATATATAATTAATTTAATCTACCATAACTACATCAATTAATTATTTAATCTAATAATTAAATCATCGAAAAATATTTATTTAATTCAATAAATATTAAAATTAATTACAAAAATCTCGATCGTCACAGTGATAATGGGGATTGAGTGATAGGGTTTATATAGAGGAGTTGTGGGGGAGAGGAATTCGTGTACTTGATGATGTGGGGTAGTGGAATTCGTGGGGTGAAGTGGGTGCAATGGATTTAGGTAATGGGTAGGAGTAA
This sequence comes from Panax ginseng, assembly GCA_020205605.1. Lineage (NCBI taxonomy): Eukaryota > Viridiplantae > Streptophyta > Magnoliopsida > Apiales > Araliaceae > Panax > Panax ginseng. The sequence goes on from CM035143.1 coordinate 104,651,077, forward strand.
GTTGTTAGGAGTTGTCAATCGTGGGTGGTATGTAGGAGAAAGAAGAAATAGTCGATTAGGAAAATGAACACATGTATGCGTGGGTAATGTGTGATTGCTTAGAATTTTTATGCCTGCTTCAGGACCCCATACGGAGGGGGGCTAAACAAGGAGCCCGCCCCGACGGGCATGCCCCCTGACTCCGGAATTGTGGGTCCAAAATGTGTAGATCAAAAGTTGTTTTTTTTTCTTTTCTTGCCCATTGTTGCTCTTACTCATTTTTGACTCCTCCTGCAACCATAAACATGCAAGATGTTAGATTATTGATGACTTGGAGTATGATTGAGAGGTTCAACAAAACTTTTACTCTATAATACCTACCTAAAACATAATAAAAACTATATTCTAACAATTATAAATGAATTTACGAAAAAATAATTAATAAAATATTGGGTTGCCTCCCAATTAGCGCTTGATTTTAAGTCGTTCAGCCTGACTACTCCCTGTTTCACTGTGTATCGGCGAGGGTGATGTTGACGACATCCCAGTTTGACTCGCCACCCCAGTAATGCTTTATCCGTTAACCATTGACCTTGAACATTTCTAATGGATTACGACTGTAGAGTTTAACGGCGCCATGAGGGAATACTCGCTTTATAATGAATGGTCCCGACCATCTTGACTTAAGCTTTCCTGGGAACAGTCGCAACCGTGAGTTAAACGAGAGGACTGATTGACCCGGCTCGAATGTTCGATGCATAATTTTCTTGTAATGCCATCTTTTGACCTTTTCTTGGTATAGCTTGGTGTTCTCGTATGCATGAAGTCGGAATTCATCGAGCTCATTTAGTTGGAGTAGCCTCTTTTTTCCTATAGCGGCTTGATCAAAGTTCAATTTCTGAATTGCCCAGTAGGCCTTGTGCTGTAGCTCCACCGGTAAGTGACATGCTTTCCCGTACAGGAGTTGATATAGTGACATCCCGATTGGTGTTTTGTATTCAGTTCGGTAAGCCCATAATGCGTCATCCAATCGAAGTGACCAATCTTTCCGACTTGGATTTTTGACTTTTTCCAATATCTTCTTAACTCCTCTGTTTGATACCTCAGCTTGTCCATTTGTTTGAGGGTGATACGTTGTAACCACCTTGTGGTTAACCCCATACTTAGCCAAAAGAGCTGTAAAAGACCTATTGCAGAAGTGACTACCTTCGTCACTAATTATTACTCTTGGTGTGCCAAACCTCGTGAAAATGTTTTTTTGTAGGAATTTGAGTACCACCTTGGCATCGTTGGATGGTAGTGCTGCAGCTTCAACCCACTTCAAGATGTAATCCACCGCGAGTAGAATATACTAATTGCTTAAAGACGAAGGGAATGGCCCCATGAAATCGATGCCCCATACATCAAAGATTTCCGCTTCAAGAATTGTTTGTAGGGGCATCTCATTCCGTTTAGAGATATTTCCTACCCTTTGGGATCTATCACATGTTTTCACAAATTGGTGGGCGTCTTTGAACAATGTCGGACAATAAAACCCAGCTTGAAGCACTTTTGCCGCGGTGCGCTCACTCCCATAATGTCCCCCATATGCCGATGAGTGGCATTCCTGCAGTATGTTGTGCACTTCACTGTAGGGGATACACCTTCTAATCATCTTGTCAGTGCACTGTTTGAATAAATAATGCTCATCCCACATATACCACTTGACGTCCTAAAGAAACTTCTTTTTCTATTATCGTGTAAGATCAGGGGGAAGCATGTTGCTCACCATATAATTCGTTAAGTCTGCATACCAAGGAAATTCTGCATTTAACCCAAATAGTTGCTCATCCGAGAATGACTCATTGATTGCGCATCTATCTTCATCCTTTTTCTCCGGATTTTCCAGCCTTGATAAATGGTCGGCAACTTGATTCTCCATCCCCTTTCTATCTTTAATTTCCAAATCAAATTCTTGAAGAAGGAGAATCCATCGGATAAGGCGTGGCTTAACATCTTTTTTCGCTATTAGGTACCGAATCGCCTAATGTTCCATGTAGACTATCACCTTAGTCCCGATCAAGTATGCCCGGAATTTGTCAAACGTATACACCAGTGCAAGCAATTCCTTTTCTGTGGTTGTATAATTCATTTGAGTCTTTGTGAGTGTTTTTCTTGCATAGTAATGGCATGAAACATCTTGTCTCTACGTTGGCCCAAAACAGCCCAAACTGCATAGTCGCTTGCATCACACATTAGCTTGAATGGCTTATTCCAATCCGGTGCAACTATCACGGGGGCTGTAGTTAATTTCTTCTTCAATAATGAAAAGCCTATTTGGCGTTGTTGACAATGTTTACAATGAAACTTACCAAAGACATTTCTTTTTTTAGACTTTAGCTTGTGCACAAATACATCAGGTCATTCCTATACCCATGTGAATTACTATTAGATTCAATTTGGGTTGGGTTAGATTCTAGTTTTTATTTTAACCGGTGGGAATGGGAACAAGAAGAATCGCTAACAACTAGAAAGAGGTCCTTTTGGCTAAACGCTGACTCGCATCCCGCAGTGAATCTGAAAGTAGCATCCTTCACTAAAAATTGCAAAGAGGTTTTGCAGTTTTAGAAAAGTCATTTATGAACCTCCTATAGAACCCAGCATGCCCCAGAAAACTTCTAATACTCTTAACTAAGCTTGGTGGAGGCAGTTTCTCGATTCTTTCCAGCTTTGCTTTGTCCACCTCCAATCCTTGAGCCGACACCTTATGGCCCAAAATTATGCCTTCTTTAACCATGAAGTGGCATTTTTCCCAATTGAGTATGAGGTTTGTATCCTTACATCACTGTAATACCATAACCAGATTCTCTAGGCAAGTATCAAAGTTGTCTCCATAGACCGAAAAATCGTCCATGAAGACTTCAACATTTTTCTCCACCATATCTGAAAAAATGGCCATCATACACCGTTGGAAGGTTGCAGGTGCATTGCATAACCCGAATGACATCTTCCTAAATACAAATGTGCCGTAAGGGCATGTAAATGTTGTCTTTTCTTGATCCTCAGGAGCGATGGCGATCTGGTTATAGCCCGAGTATCCATCCAACAAACAGTAGTAATCATGTCCCGCCAATCTATCTAACATTTGATCAATAAAGGGTAGCGGAAAGTGATCTTTTTGGGTTGCCTTATTCAACCTCCTATAATCGATGCACACCCTCCAACCTGTCACTATTCTTGTTGGAATTAACTCATTGTCCTCATTCTGTACCACTGTCATTCCCCCTTTTTTCGGCACACAATGAACAAGACTCACCCATTTACTGTCAGAAATCGGAAATATGATGCCGGCATCCAATAATTTCAGAATTTCCTTCTTTACCACTTCCTTCATAATAGGGTTAAGTCAATGTTGATGCTCCACCGACTGTCTTGCATCATCTTCCATCAGAATCTTGTGCATGCAAAATGACGGGCTAATTCCCTTTATATCTGCAATCGTCCAACCAATTGCTGACTTGTGTTCCCTAAGCACCCTCAACAACCTTTCTTCCTGCAATTCGTTAAGTGCAGCAGAAATAATTACATGTAAATAATTTGAATTGCCTAAGTATGCATACTTGAGATGTTTAGGGAGTGGTTTAAGTTCCAATGTTGGTGGCTCCTCCAATGATGGTTTAAGTTTTTCTGCAGCTATCTCCTCAGTGTGCAAAGGTTCAAACGGTGCTCTGAAACGGCTAACTCGTGGCAATGAGTTTAACATCTGTAAGTAGTCCACAAATTCTGGGTCGTCATTTTCTTCATCCCCCAATAAGGTTGTTTCTAACGGATCGTTGACCAAACTCTTGCTCATATCTTCACTGATGATTTGCTTAATTAAATCCATCCGAAAACATTCTTCCTCATCCGTAGGGAATTTCATGGCCTTGAACACATTAAATTTGATTTCTTGATCTTGGACTCTCATAGTAAGTTCTCCTTTTTGCACGTCTATGAGCATCCTTCCCATGGCCAAGAAAGGTCTCCCTAAGATAATCGGGATGTTCTTATACTCCTCAAAATCCAGAATGATAAAGTCCACTGGGAATATAAACTTATCCACCTTAACCAAAATGTCCTCTACTATGCCTCTCGGGTATGTAACTGACCTATCCGCCAACTACAATGAAATAATTGTAGGCTTTGGAGCGGGCAAACCCAATTCTGAGTATACTGATAATGGCATAAGGTTCACACTCACCCCCATGTCACATAAACATTTGTTAAACGACATTTTCTCGATCGTGCATGGGATAGTAAATCTCCCTGGGTCTTTAAGTTTTGGTGGTAGCTTCTACTGTAACACCGCACTACACTCCTCTGTTAGTTCCAATGTTTCAAATTCTTCCCATTTCTTTTTCCTCGACAGAATTCTTTTCATGAACTTCGCATAACTCGGCATTTGTTCTAGGGCTTCTGCGAATGGGATGTTAATCTGGAGTTTCTTGAACACTTCTAAAAACTTTGCGAACTACTTATCTGATTTTTGTTTTTGAACCCTCTGCTGAAACGGTGGTGGAGGATAAACTATTGGCTTATTGTTTACTTTTATTTCCTCACATTGTTTATCCTCACCCTTTTTACCTTCAACCACGTTATTGTCATCAACTTTTCCCTCCGGTGTCGCTGAATTTTCTGCATTATTACCCCCGAGATGTTTTCCACTTCTCAACATAACTGCTTAACATTGCTCATGACTACCTTTTGGATTTCTCTCAGTGTCACTTGGTAACGTTCCTTGTGGTCTATTATTCAATGCTAACGCCATTTGTCCAATCTGAATTTCTAAATTCTTGATTGCCAAATCTTGTGATTTCATGCCATCTCTTGATTTTTCATTATCATTGCTTGATTTTTCATTGTTGCCTCATTGCCAGTTATGTACTTCAACACCATTTCCTCAAAATCTGATTTCCTTTCCTGATGTTGAACCGGTTGCTGGTGACTCTGAAAACCTGGGGGATATGATGGTCGTGGAGCTTGATTTTGCTGGTTATTGGTCCACGAGAAATTTGGGTGGTTCCGATTCCCCTGGTTGTAGGTGTTTTGGTATGTATTCTACAGAATTCTATTATAGTTACCTATGAACTGGACGAATTCTGGATTAATTGCGCACTGACCTGTAGGATGATCACCCGCACACAATTCACATACTACCGCAACCTAATGTACTTGAGCCCCTGTCATAGCATCCAACTTCTTGGATAGCGTAGAAATCTGTGCTTGTATAGCTGTCACCCCATCTGCTTCCAAAATCCCAGCCACCTTTGCCTGTGTCATTCTTGCTGTGGGCCACTGGTAGTTATTTGCCGCCATGGTTTCAATCAAATTTTAGGCTTCCTCGTAACTCTTAGCCATGAATGCTCTGCCTGACACTGCGTCAATACTGGTTCTGACATTCCCATGTAGTCCGTTATAAAAGGTGTTCATTTGCAGCCACTTGGGTAATCCATGATGTGGGCACTTTCTAAGTAATTCCTTGTATGTCTCCCATGCCTCGTATAGCGACTCCCCATTCTGCTGCTCAAACATCGTTATGCCATTCCTCATTTTAGCAGTTTTCGCCGGTGGGAAAAATTTGGCAAGAAATTATTGAGCCAAGTCTTCCCATGTAGTAATCGATCCTGGCGGCAGAGAATATAACCAACTCTTCGCCTTGTCCCATAAAGTGAACGGAAACAAGCAAAGTCTCACTGGCTCATCCGACACCCCATTGTACTTGAAAGTGTCGCACATTTCCAGAAAACTGATTAAATGCTCATTCGGATCGTCATTTGCCATTCCCCAAACCCGGCCAATTCTCGCATCATCTGAATGGTCCCAGGATTGATTTCAAAAGTATTCGCAGCTATTGCAGGCCTAGTGATGCTCGACTGTAGATCAGTCACCTTAGGTGTTGCAAAATCCCTCAACGCTTTCTGGTCTTCGACAGCCATTGTTTCTTCCTTATCAGATTTTTTGAATTCGTTCCTCGTTACCTTGATCCACTTACTTAACCTCTGAAATCTTCTTTCAATGTCGTCCTCAAAAGGAAGCAAGTCCGGATGTTTGGATCATGTTTGAATAAACCAAAGTCAAAAACTTGAAATAGGAAGAACAAACACAAAAACAAAAATGTTTAAGTAAAACTAGACTAATTAAATTGATATCGTAAAAATATTATAATCTAGGCTAAATTGTCCCCGGCAATGGCACCAAAAACTTGTTGGGTAAAATCTAATTACGCACAACACGCAAGTATACGTGGTCAACAAGTAATAAAGTGAAAGTAGAGTATCGTTCCCACGAGGAATTGTTTAATAAAAAAATCACCAAGTACTAACCCATAACCAACTCAATCTTATTTAAACTAATGAATTTCAAATTATATAAATTAAATTATTTAATTACCTAATTTTAATTACCACTAGTTAAATTAAGATTACGGAGATTTAAGATCACAACATCACTTATTGCTTCATTTAAGTTAACACACTTCTCATCAATTATTTTCTATCATGAATTGTTAATCAAGAACACTAAAGCAGATAAAACCACATCTCGATGTATAATACTCATACTCACTTAAATCCACAGATGATAGAATTAAGCAAGACACCCTAATTAACTAATCCACTATATCTCTATATGAATTACAATTAAAAAGGATTTAAAGCACAAGTTCTCTATAAGATTACATGCGATGTTAGGTATATCTCTATCCTAGACATAAATTATGTATTCCAATGCCATGCAAAAAACACAATCACATGCTATTATAATTAAATCTAAATCTAAACTTCATCTCTCGAGTTCATATAGATTATCACGGTAATTGATGGCCAATCAATTAAACAATTAAGTCCAAATCACAATAGACAATGCTCACAATAGAATATAATAATTGATAGCGAAGCATATTAAAATAAATTATACAATATGATCCATTGTAATCTCAAACAAAGAATTAGTTCATGATTATTGAATTAAAACTAAGAATCCATAATTGAATAAACAATAAAAGACAAAGATAGAAGAAGATGAGAAGATAGAATCCATTGTCTGTAGATTTGATGCTCCCTCCTTTCTCCTACTTTGAATCTTCAATGGTCTCCAAGTTGCTTCAATCTCGAAATCTAACAAGAACTAGTATTTTGATCTAATTTACTCTAATCTAATCTAATGGATTCCTCTCTCTAGTCTCTAATCTCCCCTAATCCTTGTAATTCTCCTCCTTTTATAAGTCTCTTTATATGTCTTTACGTTCTCTTGGAAGTCCTTGTGTCAATCGGATCGAAACAATTCTTCCCGGACTCAAATTGGACCAAAATTCGCATTTTCTAGCATTTTCTGGGCATACCCCCACCCCAGCGGGGGTCTAGGCTTGTTTTGGGTCCACCTCGGTAGGCTAGGGGCCTGCTTTGACGCTTGCATGCCCACCCTGGTGGCGGTTTTTTGAAGGAAACTTTTCTACTCTGACGTCCTTTGGGAAATCAACCATAACATTTGATCCAAGAAGAATTACGAGGCCTGCTACCTATCAAATTAAAGATATCGACGAGATCTACAACTTCCATTCTTTACAATATTAGAAATAATGGACGGATGAAGGTCAAAATTGGGCTGGAAGTGACTGCTATGCAAATGGCCACCCAAAACAGTGACGTTCGACGTCCGTTGGTACAATTGTCTTAACTCTTGCATCCAAACTACAATTGGAATGATTCAAGATGTTCCGAAAAGATAAGAATAAGCTCTACAATGTAATCCAAGTTCCAAACCAAGAACATGAAATAAACATAAAAGCCCAAACGATGTCCGGATTGCTTTTCTTTGTGTTTTCATACCAATTCTTTGCGATTTCAACTCCCAAGCATATAATCTATAAAACGAACATAAAATACATGAAAAGTAACTAAGAAACATGAGATTAAGCAAATAATTCAAGTAACAGATATTGGATAAGTAGGTATAAAACTTACTTATTAGCTGCTTCTACCCATTTGGTGAAGTAGTCGATCATGGTGAAGATAAAGCGATGTCCATTATAGGCTTTGGGCTCGATGGGCCCGATCACATCCATTCCCCACATCGAGAAGGGCCAACGAGAACTCATATTGTGGAGTTCCCTTGGAGGGGCGTGGATGACATTTCCATGAATTTGGCATTGGTAACATCTCTTGACATGATCATCACAGTCAGCTTTGAGAGTAACCCAGTAATGTCCTGTTCTGAAGATTTTCTTTACAAGTAGAGGGCCGCTCATGTATGGGCCACATACTCCACCATGGATCTCATCCCTGAGCCTCTCAGCTTGGTCCTTGTCCAGACATCTGCGGAGACCTAATCATGCATCTCTTTTATAGAGTGCATCTCCGCTCAGATATAATTTCATAGCAAGTCAATGAATCTGCCTTCTTTCATTCGGGCTCACCTCAGCAGGTGTAGATCCATCTCGTACGTACTCCTTGATATGTTGATACCAAGGATGTTGGATGGGAGGTAGCTCATCCGATACTTCTCCAACATAGTTCCCATAGGCTGATGCCTTTTTATAGGGCAAATGTGAGGGTTGGCATGTCTTTCTTGTCAGGTATGTTGATCAAGGAGGCCAAGGTTGTTAGTGCATTCGCAAAATCATTCCTATTTCGAGGAATTTGGAGAAAGGATATTTCTTCAAACTCTGAAGCCATCTGTAGAACCTGCCGATGGTAAGGCAATAAGTGTAGACCTTTGGTGTGATAGATTCATGTGGTTTGTCTGATTACTAACTCGGAATATCCAAAGACAATTAACCATCTGATACTCATCGATTGGGCAAGTTTTAGCCCCATGATACAGCCTTCATACTCAGCTGTGTTGTTGGTGTTGGCAAACTACAATTTGACGGTGACGGGATGCTGCTCCCCCGTAACGGATACTAGAAGTGCTCCAGCCCCAGAACCTTCCATGTTTACAGCTCCATCAAAATACATCTTCCATGTTTGGCATGCATCTTACTGATGGTGTTGCTAAACTGCCATTAACCCTTTATCGAGGAAGTATGTTTCCAAAGGTTTGAAGTCCCTAAAGGTGCGGCGGCCAGTTGATCCACAATTCCTTGACCATTAATGGACTTTTGTGTCACGTAGACGATGTGAAATTGTTATAGGATCAACTACCATCTGAACAGCCGATAATTTAATATGGGTTTACTGAACATGTACTTGAGAGGATCCACGCGGGATATGAGATTGGTTGTGTGACCATGGAGGTCATGCTATAACCTCATGGAAGTCCATGCTAAAGCACAACAAGTCTTCTCAATCAGAGTGTACTTGTGTTCACTGCTGCTGAATCTCTTGTTGAAGTAGTAGATAGCTCGCTCTTGGCCTCTATCGTCTTTCTGTCCCAGCATGTGGCCTATAGCATTGTCACTTATGGACAGGTACATGAACATGGGAACATCATCCATGGGTGGTACCAAAATAGGAGCTTTGACTAGCTGCTCTTTGATTGTAAGGAAGGCTTTTTGACACTTATCGTTCCATTTCATGGAGGAGTTCTTCCATAACAATTTGAAGATAGGCTCACAGGTTGCTGTGAGTTGAGAAATGAACTTGCTAATGAAGTTTATTCTTCCCAAAAATCCCCGTATTTCCTTCTCTGTCTTAGGAATGGGCATTTCCGTAATGGCCTTGATTTTGGTGGGATCCGGCTCAATCCCCTTGTGGCTGACTAGGAATCCTAGCAACTTACCTGATTTAACGCCAAAGGCACACTTGGATGGATTCAACTTCAAGTTGTACTTACGCAACCTGTTGAAGAGCTTTTTGAGATGGTCTTAGTGGTATTCTTCCCTTTGAGACTTGACAATGATGTCATCCACGTAGATCTCTATCTCTTTGTGCAATAAGTTATGGAAAATAGCCATCATAGCTCGTTGATAGGTGGCTCTGGCATTGATGAGGCCGAAAGACACCATCTATAACAAAAGGTTCCCCAAGGTGTGATAAATGTAGTTTTCTCACGATCCTCCTCAGCAACCATGATCTGATGGTACCTCACGAAACAATCCACAAAGGAGTACATGCCGTATTGAGCAGTATTGTCAATGAGAATTTGGATAAATGGAACAGGAAAGCTATCTTTAAGGCAAGCTTTATTCAGATCCCGGTAATCCACGCAAACTCACACATTTCCACCAGGTTTAGGTATGGGAACTATGTTGGATATCCGTTCAGGATACGCGGACACCATGATAATGCAACCTTAAAATTGTTTCATAATTTCTTCTTTAACCTTTATGTGACGCCCCCAAAATTAGGTATACATCACCCATCTTGAGTCGCCAGATACATGGTACAGAATTCAAATATAACTTAATAATACAATTGTCGTGTACAATACGACAAAACATAAACTGTGAGTTTGAATACAAATATTGTCTACTAGAGATTATACAAACTCAAAAGAAGTCCTCATTACAATTATTATCACACTATTTCACAGAATAGTGAGGACTACTAATGCACCATCTAGGACCATCATTTTGTTCCCCGACTAGTCACGACTACGTTCTCATTTCCTGAAGAGAACAATGAAAGAAAGGGTGAGCTCAACTAGCCCAGTAAGAAATATTATGACTAAGATAATGGAAAATAATTTATCGTTAGCCTTCAACAGTGTTAAACTGATAAAATATAATAACTATCAAGTTTAAGCTGCATCTTACAAGCAATCCATTAGAAGAGTCAAGTAGGGAATAAAATCTACTATCTTCTATGATTTAAAAGGTTTTTCATCACTTTTATCGTTGTGACTCAGCTTAATAAATAATCCACATCATCAAATCACCCCTGCACCACGGCCAAGGATATTCTTTAGTATCACGGCCACGAATTATCCATGCACTACGAATAAAGATAATCATGTTTTCATCAATGGTCCTGATCATGCCGTAAAACAGAATCCATAGCCATAATCATACCAAAAACTGTCCATCAATGCACTACGGGCCAATGAGGACTTTTTCCACATCATTTGTAACATTACGGTTATGATTATACCGAATAATCCATGGTCATAATCATACCAAGTCCATCTATGCACTACAGGCCACATATGACTTTCAACATAATATAAACACGAGGATGATGACAATGATATAAGAATTCAATAAAACAAGTTCAAGAATTAATTTATCCAGGAACTGATAATGTTCAAATTGTCAACAAGATACTTCTTTGTAGAGTAAAATTCAAGAATGCTCAGAAGAATATTTCCATGAAAAGATACTGGATGAAGCGCAAATATCAAAGATATTCCACTAATTTCATGGGTATAAAAGTCAAAGTTTTAACCAACTGAGTATAATAAAGAATGGAATAACAAAAGAAATCACCATGCATGCGATAGACCGCATAGGCAGGTTATTCCAACAGAATAATAAAGGATGGAACCAGGTCCGGCGTAAACGCACAGACAGGATATTCCGACAGAATAATAAATAATGGAACCAGGTCCGGCGTAAACACAAAGACAGGATATTCCGGAAGAATAATAAATAATGGAACCAGGTCCGACGTAAATGCAGACGAGGATATTACGATGAATAATAAATAATGGAACCCGGTCCCAAAAGCGTAAGCGCCTGCGACGGGATATTCCGACAGAATAATAAAGAACGGAATATTAGAAGAATGTCACCATGTATAGGGTAGCCCACGTATACAGGTTATTCCAACAGAATAATAAAGAATGGAATAACAGAAGTTCTCTTCATGAGTACAACAAATAACATCCCTTACCGTAAAAGAAACTGAATATAAGAGTAGAAAAGTAGCAGAATACTTTTCTATAGGTTCTCTTCTAAGTCTTTCTCTAGAGTTTCAGTGAACTCGTAAGAAATAATGAAGGAATGAGCTTCTATTTATAGAAAAATGGAATGAATAGTAACTAATTCATGAACGGTCCAGATTGATTTACTATTAAGCGGACGGTCCATATTGGTTTATTATTAAAACTTAAAACAACGGTCCATACTGATTTACTATTAAAACATTAAACCAGCGATCCATATTGATTTACTATTATAACTCCACCAGCGGCCCATATTGACTTACTATTATATCTTCAACCAACGGTCTAAAAAATTAGCACATCTCCTCATGGAATAATATGGTACCCAAATACCCGAATGCACAATACTAGAGTGAATAGTAACTGGGTGAATAGTAACTCGTGAATAGTAACTCATGAATAGTAACTCGTGAATAGTAACTCATAAATAGTAACTCGTGAATAGTAACTTGTGAATAGTAACTTGTGAATAGTAACTCGTGAATAGTAACTCATGAATAGTAACTCTGACACAAAAAGTATCCCGAATACCCGATTGAACAATATTGCAAATAATAATATGAATAACTTTGCCGTCTCAATTATTGATTTAATAATATATCATATTATGCAGATGATTCTGTAACAATAATTTAATCAATAATATGAGAGATATGCTGCAGCAATTATTGTAGCAATAATTGAGTATAACTGAGTGACTTCTCACGTAAGCATCAATAATCAATATCATGTGCTACTATGCAACAACGCGTATTACTATACTTTTAACACCGGGTGTTTCAACAGTTAACGGTAAAACTTCCACCGTTATTTTCATAAAATATTTTTGTCATTTTCTCAATCCGACAATAATTCTGTTGTGGGGTCCACAAATGATTGTACCGTCATACGGATATTTCCCGATAAAAAGAATATTCCCCGACCAATTGAATATTATACAACCACTTGCTTACTTTGCAAAATTTGTAAATATTACCCACAACTATAACATTACATCAAATCAACACCATTATATAAAAAAAAAAATTATTTCGAGAAAATTAAATCTTTATTCATAAAATCTGGGGTCTCACAATCTCCCCTCCTTATGAAATTTCGCGCTCGAAATTTACGTACGTACCTGGTTTGCCGAAGAGGTGAGGATACCTTGACTTCCTTTTAGATTCTAATTCTTGAGGTATAACCTTTGAGTGTTGAATACAATCCTTCTTATCCAAGATTTTAACACATATCTCCTAATACGTTAAATCTTCTGCTATCTCATCCGGTTCTAAATTAATAATGTAGTTCGGGTCGTCCACATATTTACGTAACATCGATACGTTAAAAACATTATGAACACGCGACATACTTGGCGGTAAAACGAGTCTATAAGCCACAGTTCCTACTTAATCGAGGATTTCAAATGGGTCAATTAAATTGAGGGTTGAGATTTTCTCTCTTCGTCAATTCTTGCTTCTAGAATAACGCCCTCTTGAACCTTCTTAATTATTCATATTCATCAGCTCCGAGTGTGTAGCTTGAGCGGCTTTAACTTTATCGATTAAAGTCGATTATACTCGTATATTCGTTATCTTCACGTGGGTCCCTAGAGTCTTTAACTCTATCTCCATCATTTGTAAGTTATACGAAACGGGTCTTTGTGTTAAAAACATCGCACTCTTAAACGCATACGATCTTCTACTCAATGCGTCAGCTACCACGTTCGTTTTTCCCAGGATGGTATTGAATGATATGATCGTAATCTTCAACAGCTTGAGCCAACGTCTTTTGCACATTACACGTTCGCTTTAGTTGAATAAATGTTTAAGGGTTTTTAGAAATGGGTTTTGTACTGGGGTCAATACAAAATTCGATTTCAAGCTCTAGGGTAGGCTAAGAAGTCTTCAAGAATACGTCAGGAAATTTATTAACAATAGAAATACCATTCAAAACTGTGACTCTCATCCAAGACTTGGATAACACGTCACATTGATACCTATCAACTTGTCATCGTCATTCACGACTTTGCCTACATAAAGTTTTGCTTTGGTGCATTCTACACAAGAAAGTTAACAACGAAAGGATCGGGGCTCTTTATTTATGGCTTGATATGACAATGATTGACTTTAGTGGTTTTGTTACTTTGAATTCGTATAACAAGTTGGTTAGGAGTATGAAAGCTAACAACAGTACGAAAAGCATGATGAGTAGTTAACCAATCGTTTCCAAAAATCACATAAAAGGCAAGTATTTTCAAAGAGATAAGATCGACAGGTAACGTGAAGGTGTTGATTTGAACAAGATTAATTAATAGTGGAGGTAACGAAGGTTTCTCCCAACTGAGTTTAAACAGATATATCAAAGTCTAACTTCTCTGGAGTTAACTTCAAACATTGAACACAACTAGGTGCAATAAAAGAGTGAGTAGAACCGGTATCTAACACGGTATAGACTTTGCAAGAGTTTATGACTAACATACCCATGATAATTTTATCCAGGTTCCTCGTCACGAAAAAAATGCTCTCTCTTAAACTACTGGCTTTGGCTTGCCTGGGACATCCTTTGGTGCCTCCATCCTAGCTGAACTTGTCTTCGGTGAACGACAAAATCGGGCTAAGTGTCCTTCTCTTCCACAATTATAGCATGCTTTGGACGGCATCGCGCAGTTTGGACTGATGTGTCCCTCCCCTCCGCATTTGAAACATATGATAGGTGGTCGTTCTCCTTCCTTAACAACGAGTGCTGATGCTGACGTCTTTCCATCATTGTTGAATCTCCTCTTCTTGAAATGTCCATTCTTATTGTTTTGACCATGATTACCACCAAAGTGGTTATCGTTTTTGGCATGTTTATTCCACCATGATTATTATCACCGCTTTGATGACTGTTATCACCGGTATTATCATTTTTTCGGCTGCTCTCTTTTGGTTACTTTGACTCGTTATCGCGCTCCACTAACTGAGCCCTATTTACAACATCTGAATAAGAACACAATTTATGAGAAATAAGATATTGACGTATCTCCGGCTTCAAACCTCTTAAAAACATCCGCATCATTCTCTCTTCTTTATCAACCAAGTGGGATGCAAATCGGGATAACTCGGCAAACTTGGCTTCGTACTGCGACACGGTCATGTTGTTTTGCTTCAACTTGATAAATTCCACCTCCTTCATGTGACGAATGCTTCCGGGAAAGTACTTGTCATTGAACAGCTCTTGGAACTTCTCCCAAGACATCTTGAGTCGTCCAGTCGGTAGTGCGTTTCTGATTTCCCACAGGTGATCTGCCTCTTCATGCAACATAAAGGTGGCAATGGGAACCTTTTGATCCTCGGAGCATCCCAAGACATCAAATATCTTGGTGATCTGCTTTAACCACGTCTCCGCCTTAAGTGGTTCTGGCTTTCCCAAAAATTCCTGTGGTCCCAGCTCCTTGAATTGCTTAGCGGTGACCAACCGTGGGTTGCCATTGTTTCCTCCTGCATTATGAATAGGAGCCGCCTTCGCCTGATGTTGCATGAATTCTAAAAAGCTCCTAAACGTACCGTCATTCGTCAATTGATCAGTGTTGTTGTTTACAGGAGGATTATCGCCATCCTGTTGCACATTGTCCTGATTATTGATCTGTGGAGAATCAACGGTCTCCTGTGCTCCATTGCTATTCTCAACATTCTCGGATGTCATTTTCAGATACTGCCACAAAACAAAGGTTAATTGACATGTAACATATTATCCCTATATTCTGACCGACCAATTAAAAACCAAATAAAATTAGGTAGGTCATACTAGCGAAGGAATTCCCGTCTCTCCCCTCCTAGTTCTATTCTCACATCTTAGCCAGGGATCATATCCCTAAGCTTTGATATCAACTGTGACGCCCCCAAAATTAGGTATACATCACCCATCTTGAGTCGCCAGATACATGATACAAAATTCAAATACAACTTAATAATACAACCGTATGGTATACAATACGACAAAACATAAACTGTGAGTTTGAATACAAATATTGTCTACTAGAGATTATACAAACTCAAAAGGAGTCCTCATTACAATTATTATCACACCATTTCACAAAATAGTGAGGACTACTAACGCACCATCTAGGACCATCACTCTGTTCCCCGACTAGTCCTAGCTACGTTCTCATTTCCTGAAGAGAACAGTGAAAGAAAGGGTGAGCTCAACTAGCCCGATGAAGAATTATGACTAAGATAATGCAAAATAATTTATCGTTAGCCTTCAACAATGTTAAACTGATAAAATATAATAACTATCAAGTTTAACTACAGCGGAACAAGCAATCCATTAGAAGAGTCAAGTAGGGAATAAAATCTACTATCTTCTATGATTTAAAAGGTTTTTCATCACTTTTATCGCTGGGACTCAGCTTAATAAATAATCCACATCATCGAATCACCCCTGCACTACGGCCAAGGATATTCTTTAGTATCATGACCACGAATTATCCATGCACTACGGCTTAAGATAATCATGTTTTCATCAACGGTCCTGATCATGCCATAAAATAATTCATCTTTACACTACGACCAAAGAGAATCCATAGCCATAATCATCCCAAAAACTGTCCATCAATGCACTACGGGCCAATGAGGACTTTTTCCACATCATTTGTAACATTACGGTTATGATTATCTGCTAATAATCCTCAGTCATAATCATACCAAGTCCATCTATGCACTACGAGGCCACATATGACTTTCAACATAATATATACACGAGGATGATGACAATGATATAAGAATTCAATAAAACAAGTTCAAGAATTAATTTATCCAGGAACTGATAACGTTCAAATTGTCAACATGATACTTCTTTGTAGAGTAAAATTGAAGAATGCTCAGAAGAATATTTTCATGAAAAGATACTGGATGAAGCGCAAATATCAAAGATATTCCACTAATTTTATAGGTATAAAAGTCAAAGTTTTAACCAATAGAGTATAATAAAGAATGGAATAACAAAAGAAATCAACATGCATACGATAGACCACCACATGTGAGTTATTCAACGAGAATAATAAAGGATGGAACCAATCAAAGCGTAAGCATACAGATAGGATATTTCGGCGAATAATAAATAATGGAACCGAATTCGGCATAAACGCACGCAGACGGGATATTAGGAAGAATAATAAATAATGGAACCGGTCCGCGAAAGCTTACAGACGAGGATATTAAAGGCGAATAATAAATAATGGAACCGAGAACATGGCGTAACGCATACGGACATGATATTAAACGAGAATAATAAAGAACGAAATATTAGAAGAATGTCACCATGTATAGGGTAGCCAGCGTAAAAGGTTATTCAACGAATAATAAATAATGGAATAACGAAGTTCTCTTCATGAGTACAACAAATAACATCCTCTACTAGTAAAGAAAAGTGAATATAAGAGTAGGGATGTAGCGAATACTTTTCTATAGGTTCTCTTGTAATTCTTTCTCTAGAGTTTCATGAATTAAGTAAGAAATAATGAAGGAATGAGCTTATTTATAGAAAAATGTAATGAATAGTAACTAATTCATGAGCGGTCCAGTTGGTTTTATTATTAAGCAGACGGTCCATATTGGTTTTTATTAAAACTTAAAACAACGGTCCATCTTGATTTACTATTAAAACTTTAAACCAATGATCCATATTAATTTACTATTATAACTCCACCAAATGTCCATATTGACTTACTATTATATCTTCAACCAATTTGTATGAAAAATTAGCACATCTAAATCATGGAATAATATGGTACCCAAATACACGAATGCACAATACTAGAGTGAATAGTAACCAATGAATAGTAACTTTCGTGAATAGTAACTTAATGAGCGATAACTCATGAATAGTAACTCATGAATAGTAACTCACGAATAGTAACTCAGACCACGAAAAGTGTCCCGAATACCCGATTGAACAATATTGCAAATAATAATATGAATAACTTTGTCGTCTCAATTATTGATTTAATAATATATCATATTATCACGAGATATCTTTATAACAATAATTTAATGAATAATATGAGAGATATGATCACGAAGATTCTATGTAGCAATAATTGAGTATAAGCGAGTGACTTCTCACGTAAGCATCGATAATCAATCAATACCGTGTGCTTTCTTATGCAACAACGCGTATTATTGTACTTTTAACACCGGGTGTTTTAACGATTAACGATAAAACTTCCATCGTTATTTTCATAAAAAAGTATTTTTGTCGTTTTCTCGGTCCGAAATGATAATTACATTGTGGGGTCCACTAATGATTGTCTGAGTCATACGGATATTCCCACAAAAAAATAATATTCCCAGACCAATCGAATATTATACAACTACTTGCTTACTTTGCAAAATTTGTAAATATTACCCACAACTATAACATTACATCAAATCAACACCATAATATAAAAAAAAATTATTTCGAGAAAATTAAATCTTTATTCATAAAATCCGGGGTCTCACACTTTAAACTCCACTCAGGTCTAAATCGCCTGAGCTTCTGCTTGACTGACTTGAATCCCTCTTTAATGGGAAGGCGATGAAGGACAATGTCAGTGGACAAACCCACCATGTCTTCATGAGACCATGCAAACACATCTTGGAATTGGGTTAGTAGTGTAACCACGTCATTCCTCTAGTTTGGAGTGAGATCTAAACCAATCTGGATTAACTTAGGGATTTCTAAGGTTCTGAGATTGAAGGACGTGGTTTGATCAAGGTTGGGTTTTGGTTTGTCTTTGACCCATTCTTTGATCTCTAGAGGTATCTCAATGTCCTCTTGTATTTCCATCAAGTTTGAGTCCAACTTTTCATCAAAGTTACAATCCTTGTGGAGAAAAGGCACCTCATCAACAAATACATGCATATCTAAATTCAGATTGCTGAAACAAAATATGCTTTCACTTAATATATGAAACTGTTTAATCATACAAAGTGTTAACATGTACTGACAAAATAACTGCTAATACTGAATAAAAAAGTAAGCAGTTAATGATATCTACAGGGCAGAAGGAGTTTCTGCCCATTTTTCCCTTGTCGACTAATGCAAGGAGTGATGCTCCAATTGTCGAGGGCAAAGTCCTGGTGGACTGCAGTGATGGAGGAGATGTCATCGTCCTCCTTCTCCCGAATGATGACCATTATGTCCAAACAATCATCGTCAGGGGTGTATCTGTTTGTATGTTCATCATGGACAATGATGAATATGTTGTACATCATCCTGGAGATGTCTTGCATACGTCTTCGTTCCTCTTCTTCAACTATGGGATCAGGAACTAGGACCTCTTTCACCTTGACCGGTATCGGCTTGGGAAATAACATAGCCATTACGTTGGCTGGAACCTTTACCGGAGATTTTGAGGGCTCAGGATTTGTAGGTGGAGATAATCGCCGTGTGGCTGAAGTTGGAGGAATCTGCTTATGCTTATGAGGATTCTGTGGATTTGGGCTGGCGAAATAAGCTTAATCCAAGCTATCCAGTTAGCGGACATTTGAATCAGGCGCTTAATGCCTTGATGATTTTTACCCTGCCCTTATCCAGGCTTATGACCCAATGACATTATTTCTTGAGTAGCTGCCATCACTTTGGTAGAAATCTTGGGTACGGGAAATGGCATCCCAATGGAATGGTAGTGAGTGTTGCCCACTTCCAAGGTATAAAAACTGACCGGCTCAACTTCTAAATTGAAGCTAATGAGTGGTATGTCACCTTGTGCAGGACATTTCGGCTCAGCGTTGACAGTGACTAAGCTATTGTTAATGATGTATTTAAGTTGCTGATGAAGAGTGGAGGGGACAACCCTAGCCATATGAATCCACGGTCTTCCTAATAGTAGGTTGTATCTTGAATATATCTTGAGGATGTGAAAAGATACGCAGAAAGTATGAGGACCAATCTCAATTGGGAGTTCAATCTCTTCGACTGAATTCCGACGGGATCCTTCAAAAGCTTTAATAACCGTATGGTTGCTTCAGATCAGTTTGAGATTGACGTTCATCTTAACCCAAGTAGCATAAGGACATATATTCAGAGATGAACCTCCATCTATCACGACTCCAGCTAGCATGTATCTGGAGGACAAAACCACAATGTGCAACAGCTTTCAATGACCAGTCCCTTCGGGCGGTATGTCATCATCAGTGAAAGATATCACATTGTTGTTAAAAATGTGATCAACCAAATGTTGAAATTTTTCAACATCCACTGATTTTGGCAAGTAGGCTTCATTATGGCCCATAGTACGGAGGATTTTTTCAATTTTCTCCATGGGAATTTTCCCCTTAGATTTGTTGGTAGCCTTCATCACCCGTTGGGGAAGATATAGTGGATTCTCCTTCAATATTGCAGCAGTTGTATGAGAGGTGGATCCTTCAGCTTCTCCATAATTCCATGGGACTTTTTGTAAGCTGATAACAGGATATTGTGGTCTGAATGGTAAGCTAATTGGCTCTGGTGCATCCACTTTAAAAGAATTGTTAACTCCTTTAAGTTAAATTTCTTGTATTGTGAATGGTTTGACAATCCCATTAGCCTTATCAGATATAATTGCTACCAATCCCTTCTATTTAGTAGGACAGGTATTCTCACTCTCAACTAGCACAGTATCATAGTCTGCCAGCTGCAAAACACCACTGTCAATTAGATTCTGAATAAGGTGGCAGAGTGCCCAACATTCTTTCGTGCTATGACCGCGAGAATGGGAGTGATACTGACATACTCCATCAGAATTGAACCGTCTTGAACGGGGATTAATTGGAGGTAGAAGTGAGGTGATCCTTCCTTCATTGATCAGCATTTGAAATATCTCCTCCATAGGTTAGCGCAGGTATCTAAATTCCCTTCTATTGGAAAAATCCCGACGGGCTTTGGCACTTGCTCTCTTCGTAACTTTGTCCTCTAGTGTTTCATTTTTTGAAGGCGATGATGGAGTATTCTTAACAAAAGGGAGGAGACTAGCATGCTCATGGATGACTAATTGGCATGTAACTTGATGCTGATTGATCACCAGTTCTGCCTATTACTCAATTTGTTTACATAGAGCTTTCATCTTTCATTCCATCACAAACTAGAACTTTACATAATCCCATTTGCCAGCACCGTCTTTGATGGTCTGGGATGATTCACTATTAAAATTTGAACTTTGTCCACTGCTCCAATTAATCATATTGACCTTTTCCTCTTTGTGTTGAGGAAAAGGGTTGTCTTGTACGTGAGGTTGATCTGGCTTGGTGGCCACGATCTTATCATTGTCTATTAAATCTTGGATCTTGTGTTTCAAGGCCCAATAATCCTGAGTATCATGTCCAGGTACCCCGGCATGATAATCACACTTCCGAGTAGTATTGAAACCATTCCCATTCGGGTTGGCTGGTGGAAGAAGATGTGTGATTTTCTTCTGAGTCGTCAAAAGAGTAAGAATATGCACGAGCGAATCCCCTAAGGGTGTGAACGTTCGAGTGCATTTTACTTACCCACCTTTAGGAAATGGAGGGTTTAAAGACTGTGCTTGAAAAGGGGAGTAGTTTATCCTCTGGATAGGCATATTTTGATTGCCATTTTGACCTTTTAGTATCAAGGAAACATCATCCTCTTTCTTTTTATGGACCCTCTGGGGGTTGTTTCCATAAGTTCCGGACTTGATGTGTTCAGCAACAGCTTTAAGAGCTGCTAGGTCTTGAATCTTTCCTGACTTTAACCCCATTTCAGCCATCTCCCCATGTTTAATCATTTCAGAGAATGGTTTACTAATGCCCGCTAAGACTCTCTCATAGAAAGGATTTTCTTGTATGTCTATGAAGGTCATAACCATTTTTGAGTATGTCATAAAAGGAATAACTTGAGCAGTAAGGCGCCTCCACCTTTGAGCATACTCTCTGAAAGACTCATTGGACTATTTCTTGACCTTGGTAATCTGGTATCGGTCAGGAGCCATCTGAGACTGGAAGCTGTATTGAGTGAGGAAAGTATGAGCTAGCTCTTCCCAAATATGGATCTTTGAGTTATCTAATCTGGTATACCACGAACGGGCTTCTCCAGTCAGACTCTTTTGGAACAGCTGCATTCTGAGTTTCTCGTCCTCTGTATAAGATCCAAGTTCTCCAATGAACACCTTCAAATGTGTGTAAGGATCTCCTAATCCATCATAATTTTCGAAATCAAGAGTTTTGAACTTCTTTGGATAATGAACACCAGGGAATATACAAAGGTCAGCATATGAGACACTCCCGTGTGCTCTAATCCCTTTGATAGAACGAAGGGTTTCTTCCATTTAAAGGACTTTTTTCCTGATGTCACCGGTGTCTAGATCTCCTTTGAGATGGGTGTTTTCAAGGTTTCTATTTGTTGTAATCAACTAAAATTCCGGATTTGTTTTATCTGAACCTTGGGTTCCTCCCTGTGCAGAGGATTCTGTACGTGTGGGCATTTTTGGGCCCTTAGTAAACTGATGTAGTTCTTTAAGAAGAATAGCCAAATCTGTAATTTGTTTACTTAATCCATCAAAAATTTTGCGAGAAACAGGATTAGACTAGTCAGATGAAGATATGATTGGATGTAGGCTCGTGGCCTTTTTGGATTTTGAAGGGGTAATAGGTCCAAGTGTTTCCCTACAAAAGACTTGCATAGTTTAGTCTTAGGGAATGTGTAAATGTTTACATGCTATGTGATGTATCATTTTTAGGAATATTATCCGACAAAAAAGATGTTAGATGTTTGTAATACAGAATAGCATGTTAATTTAAATATACATGTACACATATTTCTTCATATTTCGCATTACAATGAGGTTGACATGGAATGACATTACAAGTAAATATTTTTACAAGTAATTGAAAAATGGAAAGTATGAAGAGACTTTCCTCCGTGTTTGGTTTATCAGAGGTTGACCTATCTTAGGTTACTCTCGCGGCTTTTTGGCATAAAGGTTCCCAGATCATCGCAATCTACTTGATGGGAAGTTAATCCGGTCTTTCAACTGGAGCGAATCTGGGTGGTGCCTTTCCTGAGCCTCGTTATAATTAGTCTCCCTACGAGTCCAATAATCAAACATCGACAGGATAGCCTCCTAATGGAGGAACCACACAACATACATTCATATAAAACGTGTCTCACCGTTTATGAAAATGATGACATGTGCGAAGCACTAATATCATAAGCAAATATAGTGTAAAGCAATACGTGCAATAATAGTTTTGAAAAGCTTGTAATAGCGGCTTAATTCCTCTTACTGGAGTCCCCAGCAGAGTCGCCACCTGTCGACATCGGAATTTTTATTTGTCCCTTTTCTGTTCTTGTTCTTTGGTGTTCTCATGTTAGGTGAGATTTGTTTGAAAAAACAAGTTGTGAAAAGGTCCGGCATGTATATGTCGGCAATGGATTTATGAAAGTACGCCAGTTGGTTTTTATATGGTTGTACCAACACAACCAAGAAAAGGTTTGCACATTGACCCGATGATGTGACCTTTGCTAATGGTTAATGAAAGCTGGGATTCATTAGGTTCAAGGCTTGATTATCACGGAGGGAAGGTGTTAGGCACCCCTCGACATCTGTGTTACCACGGTGTTGCCACTTTTCAAGAAATCATTATATGAATGTGTGTGTGTGTGTGTGTGGAATCAATGTGCGGTTATATGGAAGTAGTCACGAGGCCTCGTTAGCACCTATATACACAGGGTCTGAATTTGTGTAAAAATTCAATTTTAAACAAGATATGGCAGTGATGTTTTGTAAAAGAGGTTTTTCAAATCCTTATGCTCAATAAGAATTGAGGCCTTTAGATACTTCCATTTTTATCAAATGTTAAATTTGGATTACTTTTATTTTAGAGATCTGAAGCATCTTGAGAAAAATAATGTACAAAAGCGATCTTAGAACTCCTCGTGGGCATGAAAACCATATGAGGAAATCCAAACACCGTGTGAATAAATTTACAAAAGTCGCTTATAGTGAAAATGTCCATCACGGAACCAGAATCTAGATTCGATGTGAGAATCTATGATCACATGATTCCTAGGCTCACATGATGTATAATTTATATGAAAGAAGTAAGCAATTATATATATATATATATATATATATATATATATATATATATATATATATATATATATATATAGAACATGATCTACCACCACGAAAGCACCTTCAATGGGGATCAAAAATGTAAATATATAAAAGCGGTAAATATATATATAGAGAGACATGATCAACCACCACGAAGCACGTCCCACGGGGATCGAAAATGTAAATAAAGGCATAAAAGCAATCAACCTCCACGAAAGTAAACTCCGAGGCGGGACGAAGTAAATATATATATATATATATATATATATATATATATATATATATATAATGATAAACACAGGATGTAAAATCAGGGCTCATCGAACATAGTTAGACCATAGTTCATATATATATATATATATATATATATATATATATATATATATAAATAAATGCTAGGATGTAAAATCCGGGCTCATCGAATGCGAGTTTGACAACAGTTTATATATATCGGTGTATATATATATATAAACAAATAAACGCTCTCGATGTAAAATCCGGGCTCATCGAACATGGTGCGACAGCAGTTTATATATATATATATATATATATATATATATATATATATATATATATATGACCTAGTAAACGCTCAGGACGTGAGTCCATGCTCAATCGAGGCATAACTCGATAATGTTAGTCCATATATATATATATATATATATATATATATATATATATATATATATATATATATATATATATATATATATATATATATATATATATATATATATAAACAAAAATAAAATCACGGACCAAAGTTCGGGCCTACACACGTAACACGATTCTCAGCGTGAATAATAGTGTGTGCAAAGATTAAGAGAAAGGCTTTAAAGTGTGTAAGAAGGCTTATAGTGGACTGCCAAAGAGGACTTATATAACGTTAAGTGGATGAACACTCGGCTCCCGCCAGTAAAAATAGTAGCTATATATGAGCTCACAAGTGTTTAAAATGAGAAAACACTCAGTAGGGTGTGTACAGAGGAAATTGGATAGGGCTTCCTCATCTTTTCTCTTTTTTTAATGGCCACCCCAAGCCCTTTATTTATAGAGGGGGGAGCCGCAGGTGTACCTGCGGCTCCATGGGGTGCCCCGGGCTCCGCGGGTCCTGCTATCTCAAAGTACGTGCACTCGTGCACTATGATGTCTGCTTGAACTTTCTGAACTTCAATCCGGGCATCTGATTGAGGTGTATAAGACCTATTTAGGATCGTCGTTGTTGACAGCTACGCCATGACATGGGATTAGAGGTTGTACAAAGTCAGGAAGATGGGACCATGCCCTCGGTCTTCAAGTTTTAAATTCTATCTGGTGTGTTTCCCTACATAGTAGTCACTCGGGATTGGACCTCCTTAGTTCTTGTGGGACATTGCTGTGTAGAAATGTCTGTATGAGATGTTGAGATGGCACAATGTAGGGTCAAGATGGCAAAATGACAATTTTACCCTTCATCAGGGTTATCTCTGGTTTGGGCATATAAAGTAGACGTTGCTCAGGGTTATCTCTGAGATTGGATTGCTGCAAGTACTGAAGTTCCTAAGGGTTATCTCTGAGGTGTGCATATCTTCCCAATGTTATCTCTGGGTCTTGTACTGAGTGCCTTGGTGTGAGTTCCGAGGTTGTAGCTGACTACATGCATTTGAAACAAGCATTTCTGGGGTTATCTCCTAATCGCAATCGCACTCATTCGGGTTATCTCGAGGTTAGCTCTTATTCCGGTGTTGTTTAGGGACTAAAAGCTGAGAGCATCTTGGGGTTATCTCTGAGATAGAATTGTCCTCTCCGGTGGTATTTCCAGTGTTTAAACTGCATTATATTCCAGCGTTATTTATGAAAGATGAATCTGCCCTCCTGTAATGTTAGTGACAGGTGTGCAGAAAATTTTGAGTGTCTACAAGACAATTCTATTCTTATCTTATTTTTATTTTGTTTTTGTTTGTATTTCAGGTACTTGTGTACATTTTATGCACACGCGATCGACAAACTCTGAATTGGTGCATGCACGGGATAATATCAACGACAAAGGTTGGAAGTCGAAAGCACGTAGGAATATACAAGTAGATTTTAAAACTTCAACATCCAGCATGGCAGCAGAAGAACAAAGAGATGAACACCGGGCTTTGAGGGATTATTCGATGCCTAAGATTAATGAGTTGCAGTCGAGCATAGTAAGACCATCTATAGCAGCCAACACTTTTGAAATTAAGTCAGGAACTGTACAAATGGTCCAGAATATGGTTCAATTTAGGGGTGCTGCTGCAGATGACCCGAATGAGCATATATTGAGCTTCATAGAGATATGTGACACCTTTAAGTACAATGGGGTGTCAGAGGATGCAATTAGACTCAGACTATTTCTATTATCTTTAAGGGAAGGCTAGAAGCTGGCTCCATTCGTTACCACCGGGGTCTATCACTACATGGGAGGACTTAGCACAAAAGTTCTTAGCCAAATTTTCCCAACTAAGACAGCAAAAATGAGGACTGCGAACTCCCAGTTTGAGCAACAACAGGGTGAATCATTATATGAAGCCTGGGAACGCTACAAGAAGATGCTAAGGTAATGTCCCCATCATGCAATGCCGGATTGGATGGTAATCAATACTTTTTATAATGGATTGGGTTTGCAGTCTAGGCTGATAGTGGATGTTGTTGCGGGAGGAGCTTTATGGTCTAAGAGTTATAAAGAGGCTTATGATCTTATAGAGACAATGACATCTAATGATATTTAGAATCCTACAGCCAGGATGTCACAGCCTAAAGTTGCGGGATTGTTAGAGGTGGATACTATTACGCAATTGTCAGCTCAGATGGCAGCTATGGCAAAGAAAATTAATTCTTTGGAAAAGAGTAAGGTAAAGTCAGTTGCTTATGTATGCGAGATATGTGCTGGGTCACATCAAACCGATCAGTGTGTTATCAGTTCAAATTCGGTGCAATTCGTGAGTAACTACCAAAATCCTCAGAATCAGTTTCAGAACTCTTACCACCCCAACAATCGCAACCTTCCCAATTTTAGCTGGAGCAACAACCAAAATAATCAACATTAACAAAATCAATAATTCCAGTCTCAACTACAATATCAACAACCATCTCATCAACAATATACACCGAAACCACCCTACCCTCCAGGATTTTAATAACAACAGCAACATCATCAACCACCTGCACCACAAACAAAGAAAAAGTCGGAAATGGGGGAGATGATGCTCAAGTACATGGAAAATAAAGAAGTGATGATCAAGAGCCAAGTAGTGGCTATAAAAAATTTGGAAACTCAGATTGGCCAAATGGTAAATTTACTAAACAACAGATCACAAGGGACATTGCCAAGTACAACAGAAGCCAATCCAAGAAGAGAGGGTAAAGAACAGTGTCAGGCCATTACCTTAAGATCGGGGAAGTAGACTGCAAGTTTGCAGCATGGCACGCTTGCGCCACTTTTACAAAGGGAAGATGCACGACCGTGTGGTGATGAAGGTGGTTCTGATGAAAGTTTATGTAAAAGAGGTTTTGAACAAGGGGAAGCGGAGAAGAATAGTGAAGACTTAACCGAGAAACCAGTAAATAGACCACCACCTGTACATCCCCCTGTTCCATATCCACAAAGACTACAGAAACAAAGGGAAGATAAGCAGCTCAACAATTTTTTGGAGGTATTCAAGAAGCTACAAATCAACATACCTTTCGCTGAGGCATTGGAACATATGCCAAGTTATGCAAAGTTTATGAAGGGGATCTTGTCAAGGAAGAAAAGACAAGAGGACTTCGAAATAGTAGCCTTGACTGAAGAATGTAGTGAGGTACTTCAGCGCAAGTTACCTCCGAAACTAAAGGACCCAGGCAGCTTCACGATACCTTGTTCAATAGGGAAAATGTGTTTTAACAGATGCTAATGTGATTTAGGGGCGAGCATCAACTTAATGCCTCTTTTAGTGTTCAATCAGTTTGGATTGCCGGCTCCAAGGCCGACGAATATTTCTTTACAGCTTGCTGACAGGTCCATTACTTATCCACAGGGTATTATAGAAGATGTGCTGGTTAAAGTGGACAAATTCATTTTCCAGCTGATTTCATCATCATGGATTATGAAGAAGACATAAGCATACTTATCATCATGGGAAGACAATTCCTAGCGACAGGACGCACTTTAATAGATGTTTAGAAAGGTGAGTTGATAATGAGAGTTCATGATCAAGAATTCACCTTCAACGTGTTCAAGGCTATGAAGTTTCCTACAGACGAAGAAGAATGTTTTAGGATTGATATGGTGGACAAGATGTTGAATGATGAAGTAGAGAATTTGGTGGAAAATGAGCCTTTAAAAAGTGCTATTTTTGGGAAATTCAGAGATGGAAGATGATGAGGTTGTTGAATTTGTACATATACTTGACACAGTGCCACAGTTTCAAAAAATAAATATTCCTCTTGAGCCATTTAAAAATGCTGGAGAGTCATCAGCAAGACTCAAGCCATCGCTTGAGATGCCTCCAAAACTTGAATTGAAAGCTCTTCCAGACCACTTGAGGTATGCATTTTTAAATGATAATTCAAAGTTACCTGTTATTATTTTTTTTTGCACTAACATCTTGTTAGGAAGAAAAGCTGCTAAGAGTTTTAAGAGAGTTCACATCAGTCATTGGATGGACCATAGCAGACATCAAAGGGATCAACCCATTATTCTGTATGCACAAGATCCTGCTGGAAGATGATAGTAAACCCTCAGTGGAGCAACAGCGGAGACTTAATCCAATTATGAAGGAAGTGGTAAAGAAAGAAGTTCTGAAGTGGCTGGACTTAGGAATAATATATCCGATCTCAGACAGCTCTTGGGTGAGCCCGGTATAGTGTGTGCCAAAGAAAGGGGGAATGATTGTAGTCTCCAATGAGAACAATGAATTGATACCGACCATGAGAGTTACGGGGTGGAGAGTCTGCATGGACTATTGCAGACTTAATAAAGCTACAAGGAAATATCACTTCCCACTTCCGTTTATTGATCAGATGTTGGACAGGCTAGCAGGTCACGCGTACTATTGTCTTCTGGATGGGTATTCAGGGTATAATCAGATTGTGATAGCTCCAAAAGACCAAGAAAAGATAACTTTCACATGTCCATATGGAACATTCGCATTCAGAAGGATGTCTTTTGGGTTGTGCAATGCCCCAACCACATTTCAGAGTTGTATGATGGCAATTTTTTCGGATATAATGGAGAAAAATGTAGAAGTCTTTATAGATGATTTCTCAGTGTTTGGAGATTCGTTTGATCTGTGTTTAGAGAATTTAGTGATGGTATTGAAGAGATGTGTCGAAACAAATTTGGTTATGAATTGGGAAAAGTGCCATTTTATGGTACAAGAAGGTATAATCTTGGGACACAAAGTTTCGAATAAAGGATTAGAGGTGGACAGAGCCAAGTTAGAGACCATTGAGAATTCGCCTCCACCTACTTCTGTTAAAGGTGTTCGCAGTTTTTTAGGGCATGGATGCTTCTACAGGAGGTTTATTAAAGACTTCTCCAAGATCACAAAGCCACTTTGCAGTCTATTGGAGAAGGATGTGCAGTTTAAGTTTAATGAAGATTGTCGGGTTGCATTTGAACATTTGAAGAAAACGTTAACTACTGCACCAGTGATCACAACACCAGATTGGGACATACCATTTAATTTATGTGTGACGCAAGTGACTTTGCTATGCGGGCTATTTTGGGCCAGCGAAGGGACATGATTTTCCATATGATTTACTATGCGAACAAGACCCTCACTGATGCTCAATTAAACTACACCACCACAGAGAAGGAACTTTTAGTAGTTGTGTATGCTTTTGATAAGTTTTGAGCCTATTTGATTGGAACGAGGGTGATAGTTTACACATACCATGCAAAAATTTGGTATTTGGTAGCAAAGAAAGATGCAAAGCCTCGTCTAATCAGGTGGATACTTCTTTTGCAAGAATTCAATTTGGAAATCAGGGAAAGGAAAGGGACTGAGAATCAAGTGGCGGACCACTTATCTAGATTGGAAAATCCGGGAAGAGATGTAAATGACAAGGTTGTGATTAATGAGTCCTTCCCAGATGCGCAGTTTTTTGTGGTGCAAGGTGAAGTGCCATGGTTCACAGATTTTGCTAACTTCCTGGTAAGCAAGATAATCCCTTCTGACTTGACTGGGTATCAAAAGAAGTTATTTCTGCATGATGTGAAGTGGTTTATATGGGATGAGTCGTACTTGTTCAAGAAATGCGTTGATAAGGAGATGTATCCCATATAGTGAGACATAGAGTATTTTGCAGGATTACCATGCGTCATTGTATGGAGGTCACTACGGTGGTGAAAGAATAGCGGCTAGAGTTTTGTAGGCAGGATTCTATTGGCCGACAATTTTTGAAGATGCTTATAGTTTCGTTCAGAAATGTGACAGATGTCAGAGTGTTGGGAACATATCCAAGAGGAACGAAATGCCATTGAATATTATCCTCGAGGTGGAGATATTTGATGTTTGGGGGATAGACTTCATGGGACCGTTCGTCTCATCATGTAGTAATCTGTATATCTTAGTGGCAGTCGACTACGTCTCCAAGTGGGTTGCAGTGGCAGCTCTTCCAACTAATGATGCTCGGGTGGTTCTATGATTTTAATAAAAGAGCATTTTTATGAGATTTGGGACTCCGAGGTCTATCATTAGTGATGAGGGCAGCCATTTCTATAATTGTCAGTTCACATCTATGTTGGCTAAGTATGGGGTCATCGTATTGCTACAGCCAACCATCCCCAGACTAATGGTCAGGTAGAGGTGTCAAATCGTGAGGTTAAGAGAATTTTAGAGAAGATTGTGAACCCCACAAGGAAGGACTGGTCATAGAAGCTAGATGATGGTGTATGGGCCTATAGGACCGCGTATAAGACATCATTGGGAATGTCACCATTTCAGCTTGTATATGGAAAGGCGTGTCACCTTCCCATAGAGCTCGAACACAAGGCATATTGGGCAATTAGAAAGCTGAATTTCGACTTGAAGGCTGCAGGAGAAAAATGTCTACTCTAACTTAATGAGTTGGACAAATTCAGATTGCAAGCCTACGAGAACTCCAAGCTGTACAAAGAAAAGGTGAAGAGATGGCATGACCGCAAGATTATGGAAAGAGTGTTTGAACCGGGGCAGAGAGTGCTATTGTTTAATTCAAGACTTAAACATTTTCCCGGGAAGATCAAGTCAAGGTGGTCAGGGCCATTTACTGTGAAGACGGTTTATCCACTTGGTGCGATAGAAATATTTGATAAGTTCCTAGACAAGCCTTTCAAGGTCAATGGACAGCGGCTTAAGCACTATTATGGTGGTGAGGTTGACAAGCAAAAGATAACCTCAAATCTTTCTTCTACATGATTGGAGCAGAGATAGTCAAGATAACTGACCATAACTTAGCTCTCAATGGGAGGCACCCCATAATTTCTATCTTTATCTCTTGTTTAATTCTGTTTAAATCATGTCTATTTCTCATCTTAATGTTTAATTCTTGATAGCATATAATGTTTCATGTAAGTTTTGTTGGAGCTAAATGTGCATATTATGTTGGTTAGGAGTAGCATATAGATCATTCTTTTGGGATATATTCATTCATTCATGTTAATTAGTTCATGTTTTAATCTTGGAGAATTTGAATATCTCATAATTGTAATTGTTGTATATGCAGGTGATTGCAGAATGTCATTAGCCATTTTTTTCTACTTCAAGATTCAGCTCAGTTTTTGTCAGGGTACAGGGCCGCGTGGCTATGCGTTTCAATAATTTAAAAGCAGTGTGCCCGTGTTGTACTTCTTTATAAACTAGTCAACCGCTCGCCCGTGCCATATTCTCGTTTAATCTCGGTACAAGAAGCGATGACAAAAAGTGCACCCATGCATCAATGATTATCAAAGTCAGCATGGTCGCTACCGAGGCTCGATTGTAGAACAAAAAAATGAAGTCTTTAAAACGTACCCCATTCCACTTCCTATTTCAGTTGTCAGTCTCAAACGTGCATCTCCCCATCTCTTTTCAAAATCGACGCCTATTTCTCCACATTCTCCAAACCGTTTCCATTTCAAATTATTAACTCCTCATCCCACTACCAATTTATACGCCTTTAGTTTCCTTCCCACATTCAACTTCATATACATATCCTCGTTCCTTTAGTTATGGTTTCTTCAGAGTGTAGAAAATATCAAGTTTGGGGGTTATCTCTAGCATATACAGAAATTTTTTTCATCGGTCTAGTTCTCATCTCAAGAGTTTCTCTTCATCATTTGATATGGGGCCAAAGAGAGCACGTTCCCTTACTCCATCATCTTCATCTTTAAGTAGTCATAGTGAGGATATAGTGGACCTTACAAAGTTTGTCATCCTTGATGCCCAAATGGAATACTACAGGATATTTTATTATCATATATAACATTTTTATAACCATGGTCAAGGAATTTCTCTTTAACTTGAGTGTAAATACGGGTAAAGTATTGGTATGATCGTGACTATGGGTTCTCTTTGGCCAGTAGTGCAAAGTTGAATTGTTGACTAGTATGATCATGACCATTGAATTTACAATGGAATATTTTTAG
Source organism: Panax ginseng (assembly GCA_020205605.1). Lineage (NCBI taxonomy): Eukaryota > Viridiplantae > Streptophyta > Magnoliopsida > Apiales > Araliaceae > Panax > Panax ginseng. Next base: position 104,683,554 of record CM035143.1, read on the forward strand.
CTTAAGTGCAAGGTGAATTGATCAACATGGTTATAATTATGGTTTATATAAATTCTGAAATGATTATGTATTTCTTTGAGATATGAATATCTTTGGCCTGTAGTGCAAAGATGACATGTTGTTGAATATCTTTGGCATATAGTGCAAAGATGAACTGTTGATGAATATCTTTGGCCGTAGTGCAAAGATGAATTTATTAGTATGATTATGAACAGGAACTGTGATTTGGTATAACCATGATCTTTGATGTTTCAGGTAAAGACAGGTGATGAAAATTATCTTCGTCCTGAATACGAAAAGGAATTTAGAACTAAAATTATGATTATGAGTTATTCACATGATTGTTGACAGGAACTGTTGATTGATGTTACAGGGTTAAAACATTATTGGTGGACTTTTAACATGGAGAACATTATAGACTTTATGGTCTATTTGACTCTTCTAATGGATTTCTCTAATTCTGCTATTATGGTTGAAAAGTTTTATCGTCTACCATATGTTCTAAATCTCTGATTTATTATTGATGAAGGCTATTGAGAATTTAATTATCTTTAGTCATGATATTCTTTATTGGGCTATTTGTTCTCACCCTTTTGCTTCACAGTTCCTTTCAGGTAATAAAAGTGTAGCTGGGTCGAGCGGGGGTAACAAGGGAATAGAACGGTGGTCTCTAGTACATGGAGTTCTCCTAAACAAAGATAGAAAAGTGTGTTTTATTTTATACATCATTTAGTAGTTATATTTAGTGAATCAAATAAGGTGAAGCGAACCCAAAGTTGGAAGGGTGTTTTGCCACTATCATACAAGATGTCTCATGACATACAACCTCGAGTCATCATAAGACAAGGTTGTCCACATCCACTTGCTGAGTATATCTACAAGCACTACCTATATGATCTTGGAGTTTGGTTGAAGTATAATTCTCAATTAGAGACGGTGGAGATAATGATATGTCAAGAGAAGACTCACCATTGGAAAGAATATGATAGTAATCTTCTCATTTTTCTTTGGGGTTTATTGGGTCAACCAAGGATAATTCTGTGGGCATATGTTATCTATCATAACCTAAACGCATGGCCTCCCATGTACGAAGGTTTCCTTGAGCACTTCCCAAAGATTTTAATTTCTAAAACAGTTATTGACTGTACCTTTATGTAAGGTGCCATTGTGACGTACTATCTAAGGTTGTGACATGAGTCACAGTTGGTATATATTTGTATCAAAACTCACAACATATGTGTTGTTATATTTTGCATGACAATTGTAGTAATAAAGTTATAGTTGTTTTTTGTACCATGTTTTTGGCGACTCAGAATAGGTTGGTTGGATTGGACCTATTTTGGGGGCATTACATTTGGTATCAGAGCCATATGTAAAGAGCCCCGAGCCTCTATCTGTTGAATTCCAGTTGATGGGCGATGCACCGAAGCCAGACTCTCCATAGGGGACGCCGTTCTGCGGTGGCAAACTGGTAGGTATCAATGTGAGGTGCTGACACAAGTTGGTGTCCAGAGTTACATTTGGTATTAGAGCTTAGGGATATGGTTTCTGGCATATTTCAGGGAATAAAACTAGGAGGGGAGAGACGAGTAAATCGTTCGCTAGTGTGTCCTACCTAAGCTTATTTGTTGGTCAGTCATAATATCGGGATATTATGTGATATGTTAATTTATTCAATTAACCCTTCTTTTGAAGCTTTATTCTAGAATGATATCTGAAATACAAGAGATGAGCAATAGAGAAATCATGATGACAGGGAAGATGGAATCTGAAATGAAAGCAAGGTATTCTCAACTCTTTGAAATACCAAGTACGTAAATTTTGAGGGCGAAATTTCATAAGGAGGGGAGATTGTAAGACCCCGAATTTTATGAAATAAAAATATTCAATTGTTCTTATAATTACTATTCAGTAAATGGTTAAATTGATAAAAGTTTACAGTTAAGGGTGATATATGTAAATATTTTAAATAAGCAAGTTGTTATAAAATACTCATTGTTGTCGAGGAATATTCGTTTGGTCGTGGAATATTCTTCCTGTCGGGGAATATTCGTACGACGGCGCAGCTTTTTGTGGGCCCCATAACGGAAAGTGATTGGATAAAGAAAACGACAAGTATGAGTTTTTATAAATAACGGCGTAGTTGTTACCGTTAACACTGTTGAAATATCCGGTGGTTAAAATACAATAATACGCGTCGTTGCACAAAGAAAGACACCAGTAATGCATGTATTTTTGAATTATTGATTCTTACGTAAGAAGGCACTACTCAATAATTGTTACAGTAATTACTGTTCAATATTTTATTTTATTGCTTCAATAATTGCTACGTTGATATTTTATATTAATGTTGTTTTAATAATTGTCACTACACAGTATTTTCCATTATCGAAGCAATAATTCATATTATCTGAATAATATTATTAGATAACATTATTTGCAATGTCTAGAAAGTTCTGTCTAAGGAGAGGTTTCCTCACCTAATTGCGCGCCAGTAAGGAGAAATCCTTATTGGAAAGGCCCTCTTTCCTAGGAACGGCCTGGTTGTCATTATTGTGATTCTGTAATATTATTTGTGAATAATTAATTATTGATTTATATGATAAGAAAAATATTTATTTATGTGGATATAAATGGAGGATTTTTTTAGAAAAGTGACAATTGTTGAAAATTAATATTTTATCTTTTTCTGATAAAATAATTCATTTAAATATATTATTATATTTTAATAATATAATAATGATGATATTTTTACAATGAATGTGTGATATATGAATAAATGAGGAGGAGGAGTATTTTTGTTGCAATAAATACTAAAAACATGTTAAACATGTCGGTGGACCCCATTTCTTGACTGAAATTTGATTATAGCACATAAAATCGTCCAGATGTGGATTTCTTGGCCAATTTACGCTTGGAATTTGGAAAAACTTAAACTTTCAAAGTTGTAGAGAATTGAATTTCCTATGGAAGGACATTAGATTCGAATTTTTCTGATAAAAGGGCTATTTATTATGTATTATTGAAGTTCCAGAGTAATTTATTTTTGGAATTTTAAATGATTTTAATAAGAAAAACGTTTTTGTGACTTTTGGTGAGGTGTGTGGCTGATGTTGGACAAAAGATGTGTGCGTAGGAAAGTTAAGAAAATATATTTATATTTTATTAAATTTTCTTCTTTGGTGTTCTAAGCATTTTCTTATAAATAGGGTGCTTAGGTTTGAATTGAAAAACACACCAGAAACTGAAGTTTTCTCTCTCTTTCTCTCTTTATATTATCGAGCATATTCTTGTGAGTATTTTTATACTTTGATTTGTTGCTATACTACGGTATGAGTTCCTTCAAAGACTATATCCGAAAGATTCCATCGGCAATCTTGTCTTTTGAGGTAAGGATTTTAAGAGATTGTAAGGGATGTTTTTTCGAATGATGTTATTCTTTCAATATCATTATACCGAAATATTGGTATGGATTTTATTGTGGAAGTTCTACCTTTTTGTGTTTGGGTTACTATATTCACGATATACTTTTAACTATTCACGATATCACGATAATTATTCATGTATATGACATTTTTTACTTATACGGTACTATGTACGAATACGAAGTACTATTCACGAGTTACTATTCATGAGTTACTATTCATGAGTTACTATTCACGGGTACTATTCACGATAAAATTGGTTTTTTTTCTGACCAAATTATCGTTGATTTATGAATATTGCTCTTGAAATTAAATGTAGTTGTTGATCCTATTGTTTTTATTATCATATATAACATTTTTATAACCATGGTGAAGGAATTTCTCTTTGACTTGAGTGTAAATAGGGGTAAAGTATTGGTATGATCGTGACTATGGGTTCTCTTTGGCCAGTAGTGCAAAGTTGAATTGTTGACTAGTATGATCATGACCATTGAATTTACAATGGAATATTTTTAGCTTAAGTGCAAGGTGAATTGATCAACATGGTTATAATTATGGTTTATATAAATTCTGAAATGATTACTTTGAGATATGAATATCTATGGCATGTAGTGCAAAGATGACATGTTGTTGAATATCTTTGGCATGTAGTGCAAAGATGAACTGTTGATGAATATCTTTGGCCGTAGTGCAAAGATGAATTTATTAGTATGATTATGAATGTAGGCGTGTGATTTGGTATAACCATGATCTTTGATGTTTCGTAAAGACAGTGATGAAAATTATCTTCGTCCTGAATGCGAAAAGGAATTTAGAACTACAATTATGATTATGAGTTATTCACATGATTGTGGACATGAACTGTTGATTGATGTTACAGGGTTAACACATTATTGGTGGACTTTTAACATGGAGAAGATTATAGACTTTATGGTCTATTTGACTCTTCTAATGGATTTCTCGTTACGCAGTAACTATGGTTGAAAAGTTTTATCGTCTACCATATGTTCTAAATCTCTGATTTATTATTGATGAAGGCTATTGAGAATTTAATTATCTTTAGTCATGATATTCTTTACTGGGCTATTTGTGCTCACCCTTTTGCTTCACAGTTCCTTTCACGTAATAAAAGTGTAGCTGGGTCGAGCAGGGGTAACAAGGGAATAGAACGGTGGTCTCTAGCTATGGAGTTCTCCCTAAACAGTATAGAAAAGTGTGTTGTATTTTATACATCATTTAGTAGGTATATTTAGTGAATCAAATAAGGTGAAGCGAACCTAACGTTGGAAGGGTGTTTTGCCACTATCATACAAGATGTCTCATGACATACAACCTCGAGTCATCATAAGAAAAAGTTGTGCACATCCACTTGCTGAGTATATCTACAAGCACTACCTATATGATCTTGGAGTTTGGTTGAAGTATAATTCTCAATTAGAGAAAGTGGAGATAATGATATGTCAAGAGAAGACTCACCATTAGAAAGAATATGATAGTAATCTTCTCATTTTTCTTTGGGGTTTATTGGGTTAACCAAAGATAATTCAGCAGGCATATGTTATCTATCATAACCTGATTTATGGCCTCCCATGTACGAAGGTTTCCTTGAGCACTTCCCAAAGATTTTAATTTCTAAAACAGTTATTGAATGTACCTTTATGTAAGGTGCCATTGTGACGTACTATCTAAGGTTGTGACATGAGTCACAGTTGGTATATATTTTTATCAAAACTCACAACATATGTGTTGTTATATTTTGCATGACAATTGTAGTAATAAAGTTATAGTTGTTTTTTGTACAATGTTTTTGGCGACTCAGAATAGGTTGGTTGGATTTGACCTATTTTAGGGGCATTACATTTGGTATCAGAGCCATATGTAAAGAGCACCGAGCCGCTATCTGGTGACTTCCTGTTGATGGGCGATGCACCGAAGCCAGACTCTCCGTATGGGACGCCGTTCTGCGGTGGCAAACTGATAAGTATCAATGTGAGGTGCTGACACAAGTTGGTGTCCAGAGTTACATTTGGTATTAGAGCTTAGGGATATGGTTTCTGGCATAGATCAGGGAATAGAACTAGGAGGGGAGAGACGAGTAAATCGTTCGCTAGTGTGTCCTACCTAAGCTTATTTGTTGGTCAATCATAATATCGGGATATTATGTGATATGTTAATTTGTTCAATTAACCCTTGTTTTTGAAGCTGTATTCTAGAATGATATCTGAAATACAGGAGATGAGCAATGGAGAAATCATGATGACAGGGAAGATGGAATCTGAAATGAAAGCAAGGTATTCTCAACTCTTTGAAATACCAGGTACGTAAATTTCGAGGGCGAAATTTCATAAGGAGAGGAGATTGTAAGACCCCGAATTTTATGAAATAAAAGTATTCAATTGTTCTTATAATTACTATTCAGTAAATGGTTAAATTGATAAAAGTTTAAAGTTAAGGGTGATATATGTAAATATTTTAAATAAGCAAGTTGTTATAAAATACTCATTGTTGTCGGGGAATATTCGTTTGGTCGTGGAATATTCTTCCGCTTGGGAATATTCGTATGACGACGGCCAGCCTTTTTGTGGGCCCCATAACTGAAAAGATTGATTGGATGAAGAAAACGACAAGTATGAGTTTTATAAATAACTATGAAGTTATTACTCAATTAACATTGTTGAATACCCGATGGTTAAAATACAATAATACGCTATTGTTGCACAAAGAGTTAATACGGTATTGCACAGTATTTTTGAATTATTGATTCTTACGTAAGAAGGCACTACTCAATAATTGTTACAGTAATTATTGTTCAATATTTTATTTTATTGATTAAATAATTGCTACGTTGATATTTTATATTAATGTTGTTTTAATAATTGTCACTACACAGTATTTTCCATTATCGAAGCAATAATTCATATTATCTGAATAATATTATTAGATAACATTATTTGCAATGTCTAGAAAGTTCTGTCTAAGGAGAGGTTTCCTCACCTAATTATGCTACCAAGAAGAGAGAAATCCTTATTGAAAGGCCCTCTTTCTGAGAACTACTTAGTTGTCATTATTGTGATTCTGTAATATTATTTGTAAATAATTAATTATTGATTTATATGATAAGAAAAATATTTATTTATGTGGATATAAGTGGAGGATTTTTTAGAAAGTGACAATTGTTGAAAATTAATATTTTATCTTTTTTCTCGATAAAATAATTCATTTAAATATATTATTATATTTTAATAATATAATAATGATGATATTTTATAATGAATGTGATATATGAGTAAATGAGGAGGAGGAGTATTTTTGTTGCAATAAATACTAAAAACATGTTAAACATGTTTGTGGACACCATTTCTCGATCGAAATTTGATTATAGCACAGAAAAATCGTCTGTATGTGGATTTCTTGGCCAATTTCGCTTGGAATTTGGAAAAACTTAAACTTTCAAAGTTGTAGAGAATTGAATTTCCTATGGAAGGACATTAGATTCAAATTTTCCGATAAAAGGGCTATTTATTATGTATTATTGAAGTTCCGGAGTAATTTATTTTTGGAGTTTTAAATGATTTTAATAAGAAAAACGCTTTGGTGACTTTTGGTGAGGTGTTTGGTCGATGTTGGACAAAAGATGTGTGCGAGGAAAGTTAAGAAAATATATTTATATTTTATTAAATTTTCTTCTTTGGTGTTCTAAGCATTTTCTTATAAATAGGTGCTTAGGTTTGAATTGAAAATCACACCGTAAACTCAAGTTTTCTCTCTCTTCTCTCTATATATTATCGAGCATATTCTTGTGAGTATTTTTATATTTTTGAGTGTTGCTATACTAAGACAAGTTCCTTCAAAGACTATATCCAATATTCCAAATGTAAGTACCGCCTTTTTGAGGTAAGGGATTTTAAGAGATTGTAAGGGATGTTTTTTTTCGTAATGATGTTATTCTTTCAATATCATTATACCGAAATATTGGTATGGATTTTATTGTGGAAGTTCTACCTTTTTGTGTCGGGGTTACTTTTCACGTATATGGAACTATTCACGTATACGACACTATTCATGTATATGACATTTTTTACGTATACGGTACTATGTACGAATACGAAGTACTATTCACGAGTTACTATTCATGAGTTACTATTCATGGGTACTATTCACGATAAAATTGGTTTTTTTTCTGACCAAATTATCGCTGATTTATGAATATTGCTCTTGAAATTAAATGTAGTTGTTGATCCTATTGTTTTATTATCATATATAACATTTTTATAACCACGGTGAAGGAATTTCTTCGACTTGAGTGTAAATATGGGTAAAGTATTGGTATGATCGTGACTATGGGTTCTTTTGGCCAAGAGTGCAAAGTCAATTGTTGACTAGTATGATCATGACCATTGAATTTACAATGGAATATTTTTAGCTTAAGTGCAAGGTGAATTAATCAACATGGTTATAATTATGGTTTATATAAATTCTGAAATGATTATGTATTTCTTGGAGATATGAATATCTTTGGCCTGTAGTGGAAAGATGACATGTTGTTGAATATCTTTGGCATGTAGTGCAAAGATGAACTATTGATGAATATCTTTGGCCGTAGTGCAAAGATGAATTTATTAGTATGATTATGAACAGGAACTGTGATTTGGTATAACCATGATCTTTGATGTTTCAGGTAAAGACAGGTGATGAAAATTATCTTCGTCCTGAATGCGAAAAGGAATTTAGAACTACAATTATGATTATGAGTTATTCACATGATTGTGGACATTAACTGTTGATTGATGTTACAGGGTTAAAACATTATTGGTGGACTTTTAACATGGAGAAGATTATAGACTTTATGGTCTATTTGACTCTTCTAAGGGATTTCTCGTTACGCAGTAACTATGGTTGAAAAGTTTTATCGTCTACCATATGTTCTAAATCTCTGATTTATTATTGATGAAGGTTATTGGGAATTTAATTATCTTTAGTCATGATATTCTTTACTGGGCTATTTTTGCTCACCCTTTTGCTTCACAGTTCCTTTCAGGTAATAAAAGTGTAGTCAATCGAGCGGGGTAACAAGGAATAGAAATCTATGGTCTCTAGCTATGGAGTTCTCCCTAAACAGTATAGAAAAGTGTGTTGTATTTTATACATCATTTAGTAGTTATATTTAGTGAATCAAATAAGGTGAAGCGAACCTAACGTTGGAAGGTTGTTTTGCCACTATCATACAAGATGTCTCATGACATACAACCTCGAGTCATCATAAGACAAGGTTGTGCACATCCACTTGCTGAGTATATCTACAAGCACTACCTATATGATCTTGGAGTTTGGTTGAAGTATAATTCTCAATTAGAGACGGTGGAGATAATGATATGTCAAGAGAAGACTCACCATTGGAAAGAATATGATAGTAATCTTCTCATTTTTCTTTGGGATTTATTGGGTCAACCAAGGATAATTCTGTGGGAATATGTTATCTATCATAACCTAGACGCATGTTCTCCCATGTACGAAGGTTTCCTCGAGCACTTCCCAAAGATTTTAATTTCTAAAATAGCTTATCGATCGTATTTTATATAAGGTGCCATTGTGACGTATTATCTAAGGTTGTGACATGAGTCACAGTTGGTATATATTTGTATCAAAACTCACAACATATGTGTTGTTATATTTTGCATGACAATTGTAGTAATAAAGTTATAGTTGTTTTTTGTACAATGTTTTTGGTGACTCAGAATAGGTTGATTGGATTGGACCTATTTTGGGGGCATTACATTTGGTATCAGAGCCATATGTAAACAGCACCGAGCCGCTATCTGGTGACTTCCTGTTGATGGGCGATGCACCGAAGCCAGACTCTCCGTAGGGGACGCCGTTCTGCGGTGGCAAACTGATAGGTATCAATGTGAGGTGCTGACACAAGTTGGTGTCCAGAGTTACATTTGGTATTAGAGCTTAGGGATATGGTTTCTGGCATAGATCAGGGAATAGAACTAGGAGGGGAGAGACGAGTAAATCGTTCGCTAGTGTGTTCTACCTAAGCTTATTTGTTGGTCAATCATAATATCGAGATATTATGTGATATGTTAATTTGTTCAATTAACCCTTGTTTTTTGAAGTCGATTCTAGAATGATATCCTCAAATACGTGAGATGAGCAATGGAGAAATCATGATGACAGGGAAGATGGAATCAAATGAAAGCAAGGTATTCTCAACTCTTTGAAATACTGTGCACGTAAATTTCGAGGACGAAATTTCATAAGGAGGGAGATTGTAAGACCCTAATTTTATGAAATAAAAGTATTCAATTGTTCTTATAATTACTATTCAAGAAAATGGTTAAATTGATAAAAGTTTAAAGTTAAGGGTGATATATGTAAATATTTTAAATAAGCAAGTTGTTATAAAATACTCATTGTTGTCGGGGAATATTCGTTTGGTCGTGGAATATTCTTCCGCTTCTGGGAATATTCGTATTTACGACGCCAGCAAATTTTTTGTGGGCCCCATAACTAAAAAGCGATTGATGAAGAAAACGACAAAGTGAGTTTTTATAAATAATCTGCCAGAAGTTGTTACTCAAGTAACATTGTTGTAATACCCAATGGTTAAAATACAATAATACGCGCGTTGTTACGTGAGCAATACCGGTATTGCAATGATTTTTTGAATTATTGATTCTTACGTAAGAAGGCACTACTCAATAATTGTTACGGTAATTATTGTTCAATATTTTATTTTATTGATTCAATAATTGCTACGCTGATATTTTATATTAATGTTGTTTTAATAATTGTCACTACACAAAGATTTTCCATTATCGAAGCAATAATTCATATTATCCTAATAATATTATTAGATAACATTATTTGCAATGTCTAGAAAGTTCGCTTCAAGGAGAGGTTTGGTCACCTAATCATGCCCAAGAAGGAGAAATCCTTATCGAAAGGCTCTTTCTAGAACTACCTCGTTGTCATTATTGTGATTCTCAGTAATATTATTTGTGAATAATTAATTATTGATTTATATGATAAGAAAAATATTTATTTATGTGGATATAAGTGGAGGATTTTTTTAGAAAAGTGACAATTGTTGAAAATTAATATTTTATCTTTTTCGATAAAATAATTCATTTAAATATATTATTATATTTTAATAATATAATAATGATGATATTTTACAATGAATGTGTGATATATGAGTAAATGAGGAGGAGGAGTATTTTTGTTGCAATAAATACTAAAACATGTTAAACATGCTCATGGACCCCATTTCTTGGTCCGAAATTTGATTATAGCCTGTAAAATCGTCCGTATGTGGATTTCGGTCAATTTCTGTTTGGAATTTGGAAAAACTTAAACTTTCAAAGTTGTAGAGAATTGAATTTCCTATGGAAGGACATTAGATTCGAATTTTTCTGATAAAAGGGCTATTTATTATGTATTATTGAAGTTCCAGAGTAATTTATTTTTGGAGTTTTAAATGATTTTAATAAGAAAAACGTTTTTGTGACTTTTGGTGAGGTGTGTGGCTGATGTTGGACAAAAGATGTGTGAGTAGGAAAGTTAAGAAAATATATTAATATTTTATTAAATTTTCTTCTTTGGTGTTCTAAGCATTTTCTTATAAATAGGGTGCTTAGGTTTGAATTGAAAAACACACCAGAAATTGAAGTTTTCTCTCTCTTTCTCTCTCTATATTATCGAGCATATTCTTGTGAGTATTTTTATACTATGAGTGTTGCTATACTATGCAAGTTTCCTTCAAAGACTATATCCGATATTCCAAATATCTAATACTTTTTTTTTCGAGGTACGGATTTTAAGGGATTGTAAGGAATGTTTTTTTCATAATGATGTTATTATTTCAATATCATTATACCGAAATATTAGTATGGATTTTATTGTGGAAGTTCTACCTTTTTGTGTCGGGGTTACTATTCACGTATACGGCACTATTCATGTATATGACATTTTTTACGATATACTAATTACTATTCATGATATATATATGATTTACTATTCATTCTATTTACTATTCATGAGTTACTATTCACGAGTTATTATTCATGAGTTACTAATCATGAGTTTCTATTCACAGGTACTATTCACGACAAAATTTGTTTCTTTTTCTAACCAAATTATCGTTGATTTATGAATATTGCTCTTGAAATTAAATGAAGTTGTTGATCCTATTGTTTTTATTATCATATATAACATTTTTATAACCCTGGTGATGGAATTTCTCTTTGACTTGAGTGTAAAGATGGGTAAAGTATTGGTATGATCGTGACTATGGGTTCTCTTTGGCCAGTAGTGCAAAGTTGAATTGTTGACTAGTATGATCATGACCATTGAATTTACAATGGAATATTTTTAGCTTAAGTACAAGGTGAATTGATCAACATGGTTATAATTATGGTTTATATAAATTCTGAAATGATTATGTATTTCTTTGAGATATGAATATCTTTGGCCTGTAGTGAAAAGATGACCTGTTGTTGAATATCTTTAGCATGTAGTGCAAAGATGAACTATTGATGAATATCTTTGGTCGTAGTGCAAAGATGAATTTATTAGTATGATTATGAACAGGAACTGTGATTTGGTATAACCACGATCTTTGATGTTTCAGGTAAAGACAGGTGATGAAAATTATCTTTGTCCTGAATGCGAAAAGGAATTTAGAACTACAATTATGATTATGTGTTATTCACATGATTGTGGACAGGAACTGTTGATTGATGTTACAGGTTTAAAACATTATTGGTGGACTTTTAACATGGAGAAGATTATAGACTTTATGATCTATTTGACTCTTCTAATGGATTGCTCGTTCCGCTGCAAGTATGGTTGAAAAGTTTTATCATCTACCATATGTTCTAAATCTCTGATTTATTATTGATGAAGGCTATTGAGAATTTAATTATCTTTAGTTATGATATTCTTTACTGGGCTATTTGTGCTCACCCTTTTGCTTCACAATTCCTTTCAGGTAATAAAAGTGTATCTAGGTCGAGTGGGGGTAACAGGGGAATAGAACGGTGGTCTCTAGCTGTGGAGTTCTCCCTAAATAGTATAGAAAAGTGTGTTGTATTTATACATCATTTAGTAGTTATATTTAGTGAATCAAATAAGGTGAAGCGAACCCAACATTGGAAGGGTGTTTTTCCACTATCATACAAGATGTCTCATGACATACAACCTCGAGTCATCATAAGACAAGGTTGTGCACATCCACTTGCTGAGTATATCTACAAGCACTACCTATATGATCTTGGAGTTTGGTTGAAGTATAATTCTCAATTATAGACGGTGGAGATAATGATATGTCAAGAGAAGACTCACCATTGGAAAGAATATGATAGTAATCTTCTCGTTTTTCTTTGGAGTTTATTGGGTTGACCAAGGATAATTCTGTGGGCATATGATATCTATTATAACCTAGACGCATGGCCTCCCATGTACGAAGGTTTCCTTGAGCACTTCCCAATGATTTTAATTTCTAAAACAGTTATTGACTTTACCTTTATGTAAGGTGCCATTGTGACGTACTATCAAAGGTCGGGACATGAGTCACAATTGGTATATATTTATATCAAAACTCACAACATATGTGTTGTTATATTTTGCATGACAATTGTAGTAATAAAGTTATAGTTGTTTTCTGTACCACGTTTTTGGCGACTCAGAATAGGTTGGTTGGATTGGACCTATTTTGGGAGCGTTACATTTGGAATCAGAGCCATAAGTAAAGAGCCCCGAGCCTCTATCTGGTGACTTCCTGTTGATGGGGGATGCACCGAAGCCAGACTCTCCGTAGAGGGAGGCCGTTTTGCGGTGGCAAACTGATAGGTATCAATGTGAGGTGCTGACACAAGTTGGTGTCCAGAGTTACATTTGGTATTAGAGTTTAGGGATATGGTCTCTGGCATAGATCAGGGAATAGAACTAGGAGGGGAGAGACGAGTAAATCGTTCGTTAGTGTGTCCTACCTAAGCTTATTTGTTGGTCAATCATAATATCGGGATATTATGTGATATGTTAATTTGTTCAATTAACCCTTGTTTTGAAGCTGTATTCTAGAATGATATCTGAAATACATGAGATGAGCAATGGAGAAATCATGATGACAAGGAAGATGGAATCTGAAATGAAAGCAAGGTATTCTCAACTCTTTGAAATACTGTGCACGTAAATTTCGAGGGCGAAAATTTCATAAGGAGGGAGATTAGAAGACCCCAATTTTATGAAATAAAAGTATTCAATTGTTCTTATAATTACTATTCAGTAAATGGTTAAATTGATAAAAGTTTAAAGTTAAGGGTGATATATGTAAATATTTTAAATAAGCAAGTGGTTATAAAATACTCATTGTTGTCGGGGAATATTCGTTTGGTCGTGGAATATTCTTCCTGTCGGGGAATATTCGTACGACGGCGCAGCTTTTTGTGGGCCCCAAAACGGAAAACGATTGGATGAAGAAAACGACAAGTATGAGTTTTTATAAATAACGGCGTAGTTGTTATCGTTCACACTGTTGGAATATCCGGTGGTTAAAATACAATAATACGCTGCGTTGTCAGACAAGACAAGATCACACCAGATTGCATGCATATTTTTGAATTATTGATTCTTACATAAGAAGACACTACTCAATAATTGTTACAAAGAATTATCGCTCAATATTTTATTTTATTGATTCAATAATTGCTACGTTGATATTTTATATTAATGTTGTTTTAATAATTGTCACTACACAAAGATTTTCCATTATCGAAGCAATAATTCATATTATCCGAATAATATTATTAGATAACATTATTTGCAATGTCTAGAAAGTTCTCGCTTCAAGGAGAGGTTCATCACCTAATTGCATACCAAAGAAGGAGAAATCCTTATTGGAAATCCCTCTTCCCTGGAATGGCCCATTTGTCATTATTGTGATTCTCGTAATATTATTTGTGAATAATTAATTATTGATTTATATGATAAGAAAAATATTTATTTATATGGAAATAAGTGGAGGATTTTTTTAGAAAATTGACAATTGTTGAAAATTAATATTTTATCTTTTTCATAAAATAATTCATTTAAATATATTATTATATTTTAATAATATAATAATGATGATATTTTTACAATGAATGTGTGATATATGAGTAAATGAGGAGGAAGAGTATTTTTGTTGCAATAAATATTAAAAACATGTTAAACATGTCGGTGGACCCCATTTCTTGACTGAAATTTGATTATAACCTGTAAAATTGTCCGTATGTGTAATTCAGTCAATTTCTGTTTGGAATTTGGAAAAACATAAACTTTCAAAATTGTAGAGAATTGAATTTTCTATGGAAGGAGACTAAATTCAAATTTTTCTGATTAAAGGGCTATTTATTATGTATTATTGAAGTTCCAGAATAATTTATTTTTGGAGTTTTAAATGATTTTAATAAGAAAAACATTTTTGTGACTTTTGGTGAGGTGTGTGGCTGATGTTGGACAAAAGATGTGTGCGTAGGAAAGTTAAGAAAATATATTTATATTTTATTAAATTTTCTTCTTTGGTGTTCTAAGCATTTTCCTATAAATAGGGTGCTTAGGTTTGAATTGAAAAACACACCAGAAACTGAAGTTTTCTCTCTCTATATTATCGAGCGTATTCTTGTGAGTATTTTTATACTTTGAGTGTTGCTATACGGTACAAGTTCCTTCAAGACTACTATATCCAGATTCCAAATGTAAGTATCTTCTTTTTTGAGGTAAAGTGGATTTTAAGGGATTGTAAGGGATATTTTTTCAGTAATGATGTTATTATTTCAATATCATTATACCAAAATATTGGTATGAATTTTATTGTGGAAGTTCTACCTTTTTGTGTTGGGGTTACTATTCACGTATACGACACTATTCATGTATATGACATTTTTTACGTATACGGTACTATGTACGAATACGGAGTACTATTCACGAGTTACTATTTATGAGTTACTATTCAAGGGTTACTATTCAAGAGTTACTATTCACGAGTTACTATTCATGAGTAACTATTCACGAGAACTATTCACGACAAAATTGGTTTCTTTTTCAGACCAAATTATCGTTGATTTATGAATATTGCTCTTGAAATTAAATGTAGTTGTTGATCCTATTGTTTTTATTATCATATATAACATTTTTATAACCCTGGTGATGGAATTTCTCTTTAACGTGAGTGTAAAGATGGGTAAAGTATTGGTATGATCGTGACTATGGGTTCTCTTTGGCCAGTAGTGCAAAGTTGAATTGTTGACTAGTATGATCATGACCATTGAATTTACAATGGAATATTTTTAGCTTAAGTGCAAGGTGAATTGATCAACATGGTTATAATTATGGTTTATATAAATTCTGAAATAATTATGTATTTCTTTGAGATATGAATATCTTTGGCCTGTAGTGCAAAGATGACCTGTTGTTGGATATCTTTGGCATGTAGTTCAAAGAAGAACTGTTGATGAATATCTTTGGTCGTAGTGCAAAGATTAATTTATTAGTATGATTATGAACAAGAACTGTGATTTGGTATAACCATGATCTTTGATGTTTCAAGTAAAGACAGGTGATGAAAATTATCTTCGTCCTGAATGCGAAAAGGAATTTAGAACTACAATTATGATTATGAGTTTTTCACATTATTCACATGATTGAGAATTTAATTATCTTTAGTCATGATATTCTTTACTGGGCTATTTGTGCTCACCCTTTTGCTTCACAATTCCTTTCAGATAATAAGAGTGTAGCTGGGTCGAGCGGTGGTAACAAGGTAATAAAACGGTGGTCTCTAGCAGTGGAGTTCTCCCTAAACAGTATAGAAAAGTGTGTTGTATTTTATACATCATTTAGTAGTTATATTTAGTTAATCAAATAAGGTGAAGCGAACCCAACGTTGGAAGGGTATTTTGCCACTATCATACAAGATGTCTCATGACATACAACCTCGAGTCATCATAAGACAAGGTTGTGCACATCCACTTGCTGAGTATATCTACAAGTACTACCTATATGATCTTGGAGTTTGGTTGAAGTATAATTCTCAATTAGAGACGGTGGAGATAATGATATGTCAAGAGAAGACTCACCATTGGAAAGAATATGATAGTAATCTTCTCGTTTTTCTTTGGGTTTTATTGGGTCAACTAAGGATAATTCTGTGGGCATATGATATCTATCATAACCTAGACGCATGGCCTCCCATGTACGAAGGTTTTCTTGAGCACTTCCCAAAGATTTTAATTTCTAAAACAAATTATGTCTCAGACCTTTATGTAAGGTGCCATTGTGACGTACTATCCAAGGTTGGGACATGAGTCACAGTTGGTATATATTTGTATCAAAACTCACAACATATGTGTTGTTATATTTTGCATGACAATTGTAGTAATAAAGTTATAGTTGTTTTCTGTTCCATGTTTTTGGCGACTCAGAATAGGTTGGTTGGATTGGACCTATTTTGGGGGCGTTACAAGTACAACAAATAATGATCCCTACCTTAAGAAGAAGAGTACTGGATATATGAGTAGTGAAGTAGTAGAATATTTTTTTTCTTTCTCTCTATTGTTTATCTCTCTAGAGTTTCAGTGAATTCGTAAGAAATAATGAATGAATGAGCTTCTATTTATAGAAAAATGGATTGCATAGTAACTAACTCATGAACGGTCCAGATTGATTTACTTTAATCTGACGGTCCATATTTAAAGCAAAATCTATTAAATAAAATATAATATATTCTATTTATAATCTAATAAAACGAATAACTTTATAAAAGATTTTACTATGCAAACACTATACATAATGAAATATAATATATTCTAATTATTGTCTAATAAAACAGATAACTTTATAAAAGTATTATGTTTTATATAAAAAGATTTTACTATGCAAAACACTATGCAGGCACTATGCAAGCACTATGCAATACTATGCATAATAAAATATAATATATTCTATTTATAGAATAACTTTATAAAAGTATTCTGTTTTATTACATTAATAATACCAATAAAACAAAACCGAGTGACTTATCACATAAGCATCAATAATCAATACTGTAATATTTACTATGCAACCAATGCATATTACATCGTACTTTTAACACCGTGTATTTCAACAGCTTAACAGTAAAACTTCTCGCCGTTATTTTTATAAAGTATTTTTGTCATTTTCTCAATCCGATAATAATTCTGTTGCGGGGTCCACCAATGATTGTACCATCATACGGACATTCCCCGACAAAAAAGAATATTCCCCGACCAATCGAATATTATATAACAACTTGCGTACTTTGCAAAATTTATAAATATTACCCACAACTATAACATTATATCAAATCCACACCATAATATTCAAAAAAATTATTTCGAGAAAATTAAATATTTATTCATAAAATCTGGGGTCTCACACTAATTTTACTGACAAACACTAATTTCGAAGTCGAATGAGACTTTAAATCTGTTAAGTAAATATGTTTTGTAATTCATGATAATTATAATTATTAATAATTAAGAGAAAACCCTAATTGTAAATTAAAACCCTAATTTCTTAAATTAGAAACCTTAAATAATAATTAGCTAATTGCTAAATGGAAGCCCTAATTTAAAACTCATGTTGAGTTCGACACTGTTATATAACTGTGTTATATGGTGCATGTTATGTATTATATAATTTTATATTGATTAGATAAACCTTAATTAATATTTAGAAATATTAATTTTTAGAAACCCTAATTAATATTTAGAAAATCCTAAGTTATTGTTAAACCCTAATTTGAAACTCAAATTAGAGTTCAAGATTTATTGGTAATGTTGTTAATGTGATTTATGATTGGTGTTATAGATATTAACCCTAATTAGGGAGAGCCCTAATTTTCAAAACCATAATTAGCTAGAAACCCTAATTTGTAAATTAGTAACCCTAATTTGCTAATTGGTGCCCTAATTGCTAAATTAGCGAGGTTAATTATAATTAGTAAATTCTTAATTTAATTTTCAAGTTTAGATAATTAGAAATCTAATCTAATTAAGGAAAACCCTAATTTTCTTTTTTTTAGAAACTAAAATTTTGCACAAACCCTAAATAAAAATCCTAGA
Organism: Panax ginseng; assembly: GCA_020205605.1. NCBI lineage: Eukaryota > Viridiplantae > Streptophyta > Magnoliopsida > Apiales > Araliaceae > Panax > Panax ginseng. Next base: position 104,702,107 of record CM035143.1, read on the forward strand.
ATTTCAAATTTGTGCTAACCTTAGGGTTAAACCCTAAGGGTCAAACCCTAAGGGTTTTCCATGTTTACTAGATTGCCCTTAAAATCTCAAGCCAAATGTGTATTTTGCCCTTATTGTATAATTGAAGCTAACTTGTCCAAATTGCTAAGATGGGAGTTGGTGACCTACTATACCAAACCCATGTGACTTAAAGCAACTGATTTCAACCACTACAACTCAGCTATTACATTACAAGTTATATATATAAGGAATGAGAGAGAGAGAATTGCATTTTGCTAACTTATTTTGCTCCAACACTCAAACAAGTCCCTCTCTCTCTCTCTAACCTACGAAATAAATATGTGTACCAGTCCCAAAATCGAGCCCCACTATCACCCAAAACAAATCAGAAGCCAAATTCTAGAAATCAAAGCATAAAGGTATAAACCCTAATCAAAATTTCGAACCTTGATCCTCTGTTAAAAGTTATGTTTGAGTGTTAAGATATGTTGTATATATTGTTATTAAGTGATCTGGGTTGATAGATGTTGGATCCATAACATCTATAAGCTCAGATCTAGTGTTTTTGCAAAAGCTGGAAATTTTTGTTTTTGTTGTCTGACATCAAATGTCAGTCCTTGTAGATATGTGCTTGTTTATTGGTTTTGTGTTTTAAAGGTTAGAAGTTGTTCTCTATAATGTTGGTAGTATGCTGAAAGTGATTTCATGATCATTGAACGTATATATCAAAAGTTATTCACGGTCAAAGTCCGTTGACCGAACACAAAAATCAGTTTTCTGGCTTTGACCGGCCTTGATCTCGCTGTTGTTAAGCCGTTATAATGTATAAGGGTATTGATATTATAGTTTGACATGAGGACTACAAGTCCAGAACACGGTTGAACCTTAGAAAGAAATAGACCGGATGTTGTGATCGGTCAAAAGGCGTTGACCATTCAGTTTTTGTTTCTGGGTAACCCAGAAGTTACCAGATGGGTTTGAGAGCTTGTTCATGAGTCCCAATCTATTAGTGTTATGTGATTTGTGTTTTTTGTCGTATCCGTGTTATAATATGTTATATAGACTTCATTGTTAAACCTTTATATCACCTAAATCACAAATATGATCAAAGTAATCGACGGTCAAAGTAGGCTTGACCGACTGCTTATGAAGATTTCTAGAAAACCCAGAAACCTTCAAGAGCGATTTTTCTGACAACGTTTGACCGGCATGTACCTATTGATTCTGATGATGTTATATGTCTTTTATGTATTAGATATATTCTTTTGCATATCCTTTACACACTGAAAGTGTTAGATAACGTAAAACATACCTGAAGTGAAAGTTATAATGATCGAAAGAAGCCAGTATGAACTGTTTCTTCATTTCTGGAAAACCCAGAAATGAAGAACAACTCTGACAAGGGATTTGAGGGCCTATAACTCTCTGATCGTTTGTGTTATGTTCATGATATCGATTGTTAATGGTAGTATTACAGTTATACTACAATACCAACACATTAGCAAGCCCAGAATCCTGATAACCATAGATCTATAACCGGTCAAAGTAGGTACCTTGTGTACTGACATTGAAGATCTGGGTTTGCTGAAGAACACAATTAGCGACAGTTTTGTCACTAAAGCCACTTTTAGCGACAGATAATTTCTTAAATTAATTATTTTAATTAAATAATTATAGAAAATTAGTTTTTAATTATTAAAAATATATAATAAATTCCTAAAATTTATTTTAAAATCCGAAAATTAGTTTCAAATTATTTTGAATATATTTCATAAATATTTAATATTTTTGGAATATTAAAAAGTATTTAATTTATTTAATTATAATATTAAATAAATTAGTTAAAAATGATTTTAATACTTGAAAAATCATTTAAAATTATATTATGGTATAAGAAAATAATTTAAGTTATTTTTGATAACTTTTAAAATTTTGTGATGAATTTTATTAATTAATTAATATTAATGGTAATTAAAGTTATTTAATAATTATATTAAATAAATTGATAATAAATTGATTTTAATATTATAAAATTATTTAAAATGATAATAAATTATTTAAAGGTATTTTAAGTTATAAAATATAACTTTTTATATGTAAAGGATAATTTCATTAATAATTTAATATTAATGATATTAATTTAATAATAAATTATATTAAGTTTATTTAATAATTATATTAAATAAATAGTTTTAAAAATGGTTTTATTTATTTACAAATTATTTAATAAGGATATTAATGAATTAAAAATATTTTAAGTTATAATTAATGACTTTTAATATTTTGATAGATAACGAGTAATATTTTAATATTAATAGTAATCCTTTAAAAATGATTTTAATTCTTTTAAAAATCATTTAAGTGTAATATTAATACTTTAAAAGTATTTTGAATTATTATAAATAACTTTAACATTTTGGCAATGGTTTCATTAATAGTTTAATATTAATTAAATATTAATAATAATAGAATTGTTTAATATTTAAATTATTTAATAATGATTCCAGTGTTTGAAAATTTATGATAAATTATAATAAATGTTTAAAAATTATTATAAGTCATTTAAAAATAATATGACTGGTACTTACAGATATTGAACTACAGGATAGAGTCTTAGACTCGATAATTACCTGATAAAGTCGTCGGTACACCGACATATTTCAGAAATTGATCTGGACTTATATAATTTGATTAGATATGTGTTTATTTGTGATTCAATGGTTGTGGAACATATGTGACAATGTGATTAGGTTATGTGTTGACTACAATAAGCAGTACTATGTGTTATAATATGTTATTCTAATCGATCAAATGATCTTATTACTTATAGGTGTTATATAAGGATAGAACTAAGTTACGAATTGTAAGCAGCGCATCAGGCAAGTATCTTACCTTTGCATTTCCTTTATGCAATGAACATGAGTAAGAAGTTTCAGAATTATATTATTATTATGCTATATTATTAACCCTATTGTGATATATTCTATATCCGATCATTGTTTATCAACATGTTAGTATATGGTAATTCAGATATATGTTTTGTTCGTTAATTTCTAAACATGGTTACATAAGTGTCCCCACTTGGATAATCATTGTATTTAATCATATGTTGATATATATATATATAAAGTCGTCTAAGCTATTTGACCCAGCTAGACACAAATTCAGAAATATCATTGAATAAGTTAAAACCTTTTTGTATCCAATCAAATTATTTTGATTCGGATTCCAGACTAAGTATGAACATCCCAATCACAGGAAAACTTTTATGTGCCCAAGGCAGATAGAGTGAACGATCCTATCGTTCTTGTAATGTAGTATTAATCAATACAGGGCCCATGGGAAGTACAACCTAACGCCCGTAAGTTATGACGGTTTGTAGATGAAGTTCTGCTAAACCTTAGCGAAAACTAAAAACAATGTTCATAACTTGTCGACTAATACCTATATATATAGTCAATACGTAGTTTCAAAAATTTGAGATAGAATTGTTATGTTGTTATTATCGGTTCAGTTTACTTCACAACTATAAATTCGTTGTAGAAGTGATGTACAAAGAAAACATTTATTTCTTTCAGCTAATTATATTCCTAATTGTTATTATTTGTTGGGCACCCAAATGCTCATCCTTGCTTAAATTTAAATGTTTTCAGCTAGGCATGATCAACCTGAAGGTTCAGATAACAACAAGTGAAAAGGAAAGCAAACAGAACATGTTTAATGGTGTCTTTTGTAATAGTTAGATAATATATAGACAATGATATGTATTATATATCATGTAAAGAATTATAGTAAAGGTTGTGTAATTGGGATTAGACTCTGATAAATGTAAGATAAGTTTGATATTTATATTATTGTTATTATTATTAGTATTATTTCGCTCATAGAAATGGTATCGTGAAGCACTGAGTTGGGGTTTCAAGTACCCAAGTTTGGGGGCTTTACACATAGAACAAAACAAAAAAAAACAAAACAAACACCCCCAAACTAAAAACTAAAAATGTCCTCATTGTTAAATATATAGCAATAAAGTAAAGAGGACTTCCCTGAATTGGCTAGGCAGGAGGTGGCACCTCCTCGACATCCGAGTCTGAAAGTGGATAAGCAGGCAGTGGTTGAGGAATGGGAAACAGGAAAGGTTCGGCAGCAGCAGGGTTCAGATGAGCAAATGCCTCTGCCAAGGATGTATTGAACGCATTTTGAGTAGCAAAGGCATGGTCCTGTCGCGCTGCAATCCTTTTCAACTTTCGATCATCTATCTTTTCTCTTGCATCTATGGTGCAAGCCTCGAAATTGAGTATTGAACATCTATTTTTTTGGCCTAGAAGCACCAGACGCATCATCATCGTCACCCTCAGACATCTCATCAGCTCGAAACTCATCATTGTCTGAACTTGTTTCTGCCTCTTCCTCCTCTGGAGCATCTGGAAATATAAATCCCAACCCATGAGGATGTGATTCGCCCCTGGCCAGATAGAATATCATGAAATTAGTCGCGGGTCTAGCAACTACAGAGGCTGATGCATGCTCATCTGTCGTCCATCGCACGCCTGACTGACGGCATAGACCACAAATTAGCTATGACAAACGAGATTTTGTAATTATTTTAATATTTATTGAATTAAATAAATATTTGACGATGATTTAATTATTAGATTAAATAACTAATTGATGAAATTGTGGAGAATTTTATTATTCGAAGTATGTATTTATGTGAGCTTATAAAATTAAATTAAATATTTAATAAGCATAATGTCATTTTAATTAATTAGAGATTTAATAATTTGACATAATTAATCAATGAGAAAATTAATTATGTGATTATGGGAACTAATGAGAAATTATTATATTTTATTCAAATTAAATTAAATAAGATATTTGATTTATTGTGTAATTGGGTGTGACATGATTTAAACTATAGTATAAGAGAATCATTAAATTAAATGGTTTTGGAGCCTATTATTGCCAGCCAAACGAGGCCCTAAGAGAAGTTAGTAGCAGTTAACCCATGATAAGTTAACTGACCACCACAATGCATCAGTTCTTAAACCTTCATACGTCTTCTTCTTTTATTATCTATGTCTGGGAAAAAGAAGAGAACTTACAGAGATAATTTCCGAGAATTAGAGAGAAACAGTGTGAGTTATTGTGATATTGTAGAAGAACGTGAAAGTAAGAAGAATTGTTTTAAGGGTAATCTCTTCAACCCAATTTCTATTTTACGATTGTTAAAGTTTTCATGAAATGGCTTTAAGTTTTGTTAAAACCTCTGTAATTGGAAAAAGGTTAGTGATTATGTGTTATATATGTGGTAAGATGTAATTATAATATGTTTTACTGTATACTGTATATTTCCATATCATCAGTTTCATAAAAATTATGTCGTACATTGCTTCTTCAAAATACAGAGTATAAAAATATGGCCATATGGCCTTGCGTACCAAATTTGATATGTCAATCATATGTTATATCATAAATTTATACTTGTACAAGATTATGTATATTAAAACGAAGAGATCAAACTTTGAATGGACAGATTTGGTGTTCTAACGAACCCGTAGTGCCAATCTTCATGTTTTGTTTTCAAAACTTTCAAGAACATCAAGAACAATGAAATTATATAATTTGATTCAAGTAATTATGTGTTTAAACTTGTTAAAATCACTCTATAAATGACGATAATGATTATGTACGAATTCTAGTATGTGGGTAGGTTTAATTTAATGTATTTAATGATTATGTAAGAATAATTGGCCTTACTCTGTGTTCTTCGCGAACTGGAAAATTGAAGTCTGGAGTTTCGCGTTGGTTAAGCTTAAATGCCACCATGGCATGCCAGAATAAGCTAATCAATGAAATACAGCATTACCACTCTCCGATTAATCTCTGAAATGAAAATTTTAAAGTGTTCAAGTCCATAAATGTGATAGTAACCTAATCTAATGAACATAAAAATGTGTTAGAAGTATAATGAGACGTTAAAAAATATTCTTAGAATGTCAATAACGCATTTACGTGTGAATTGAATTATTGAACGCATAGTTAGCTTATTGTTCGTGTAGGGTAATTTTATGTGATAATAAGTGTGATAATTTGACTAAGTATAGTCATAACCAAAGTTTAGACAAAAGAATAAACATGTGATGACTAATTACGTTATAATTGACTGGTATTATGAATGAAAATGATATGTAGGATTAAATCAAGGAACATGTATAATTAACGTGTAATCTACGCACGAGGCAAGTTTCCTAACCCTACTTGTTATCATTATTCAAGTTTATAAATTACCTCGAGCAAATTCTCGTTATTATTAATCAAGTTCAATTTGTTATATTAAAGATTATTGATATTTTCAAAGTATGATTCTGTTATATAATACGTGTTCTATTGTATACCTCTTGAGATTGTTATTCAATTTAAATATAATTTATTGTTGAACTTTGTTAGACTAGTGAACCCTTATTGATTCGACTAGTCCATAGTTGATGAACGTTCTAAATTTCATAACCCTTATTCAATTATCCAAACCAAACTTACTTTGGTGAGGACTCTAATGTCAAACTGAGATGAACAACCATGTATAGGTATTACTTATGCGTTAGCGTTAAGATATTGTGCACAGTATGGTACTAAGGGATGATCCCCCTAAGTATGAGTAGAAGAGTCCATAGTCTTATGACTGTTAAAGGTTTCAAGTATAACCCTTGATAACCTAGGACATAGTTCAAGGTCTTATGACCCTCAGAAATCTTTTGATTCTTGTTATTCATTTTTGATTCAAAATTAAGTTTTATTCCAGAAGTCTTTGATTCACTCGCATGTTATTATATATTGTTATTTCATTTTTATACTTGTGGGCAATCATGCTCACTCTTGCGTAATAATAACATTGCAGTTAAGAACGAAAAGTCCGACAAGCCTTCTACTAGCAAAGGCAAGGGCAAGATTTACAAGTGATGAAGACTTGTTGTTTTATGTGATGATGTATTTCTGTTTTAGACTTATGTTAATGATGTGCAAGATGATTAATTATTTATGTTTCCGCAGTAAAGAATTAAGGTTAGTATGACCTGGGATTTAAATATTTTTATGATGTAACTCCCTAAGGAGAGGATTTATTTCTATCTATTAATGCTTTCATTTAGTATGGGTAGATAGACATATGATGTTTGTATAGTGAACACCAAATCATGTGGGAGAAGTACCCAAATTTGGGGGTGTCACAAGTTGGTATCAAAGCTGTATGTTATGAACCTTAGGTGGGGGAGCAACCTAAGGTAGTAGCCTTATAGGAAGAACATAGTGATGGAAAACTCTTATCGAGTTCTAAGAAAGGAATTTCTTAATTCATTGAAGATAATAAAAGACTTTATATGCTTATGTGTTAAATAAAGTGCTCACTAGTACGACTTAGTAATTAAAACTTGAAACTGTGTTGTCAGGATGTCAGATGTTGGAGGAGCTAGTCGAGCTGGGGAGGAGGAACCGCGAGTACCTACAGAGGAGGAGCCCCGAGACATTCATGTCATCAGGGAGCAGTTGGTACAGAGAGAGCCATCTCCATTGATCACTGTTGTTGGTCAGGAGCATGAGCTTGAGACTGATCCAGAGGAGGATCCTGAGGAGGAAGAGGAAGAAGAGGAGTTTCCACTGAACTCCATTGATGCTGAGATGTACGACAAGTTTTATGACCGTAACTTAGAGTTACGTGACATTGTCCAGGATCTGATTGAGCGGGCGATTATTCAGCAGATTATCATTGAGCAGAAGGATGGGGAAGTTGTGACTCTTCACAAACTTCTAGGAAACGTGGAGTGGGATTTGGTTCACAAGAAGGGTCAAACCGAGGAGAAGTCAGAAGAAATAGAGAAGTTGAAGAAGGAACTGAAAGAGAGCTCAGAAAGGTTGACCATATCAGAGGAGGGATGGGTAAGAGAATCACGTCGTGTTGATCTTGCAGAAGATGATTGTCGTGCGAAGAAGGCTAAGCTTGCAGAGACGTATTCTACACTTTAAAATGCAATGGATGAGGCTCAGGATCGAGTTATGAGATACCCAATTCACTTCGAAGGACTACCAACGTACATGCTAGATCGCCGGACGATGTCCCGCATCATGGAAGTAGAACGTAGTAAGTCTATTCAGCGTCTTAACAGGCAGTGATATGATTTGTTTAATTATGTGAAAAACTTATCTGGTATTTAGATGTAAATTCCGATGTGTTTATAAACAATGGAATATTTAATGTTTTAAATCTTGTAGATTCTTTATCTCGGGATAGTTGATGTAAATAGCAGTGATGCTATCATTTGATGTTAAAACTTTTGATTTGAATATTTATATCAAGTTGTTTAAGATAATGTGTTATGTGATTATGTTAAATTGTTGAGTTAAGCCTTAACTATTTCGAGAATTTAATAAAGATCTAATAAGCATATTGTTGGGTAAAATCAATACGCGCAAAACACGCAAGTGTACGTGATCAACAAGTAATATAGTAGTGAATAAAGTATCGTTCCCACGAGGACAAATTATCAAGAATTTTAACTTCATAATTATCAATTTTCTATTAATCCTAATTTTATTAAACTATTCAATTCAATGGTTTTAAAACTATAAAAAATATAAGTAATAAATAAGTAAACTATCACAAAAACAACCGCTAATATCAAAATCCGGAATTTCAAACGATTAATGGAGAATTAGACTTATGATTTCACCCTGAGCTTCACTCTGATTTGCAAACCTTTATTCCAACTCAATTGAATATCCCAGTTTATTAATCAAGAACACGAAAGTAATACTAGCCACCTCTCGATGCACTAATACTGTATTAACGTCAATCCACAATTAAGATAGAAATCCGTTAAACACCTAAATCAACTAACTCACTATATCTCTATGTGAACTGCAATTAAAGAAGGTTTAAGCTTAAGTTCTCTATTCGATTACATATGATGTTAAGCATATCTCTACATTAACAATAATCAAAAATCTGCTATTGACAAAATTCATGACACATGCTATATTAACTAGGTCTAAATTTGAATCTCCTCTCTCGATTCCATTCAAATCCGCAAGGAATTGTTGATCAGGCAATTCATAAGTTCATGCTCGAATTAACATAGATAAACTGAGAATATATTAATGAATTAGAAATCAAAGCTATAGAATCATCGTTTCGCCCAAAGATCCATCACAAGTCTAATAAGCGAATTAGTTCATAACGAATGAATTAAAAACTGAATAATATACTGAAAATATCCTTTCGATTACAAATAAAGAACTAAATAGAAGAAGAATAATGAAAACCCCTTCACGTAGCCTCGATTCGCAACCGTCACGATAATCTCTAAAAATTACTCCTCCAAAGCTCGCACTTGAATCCTAGAATTTTCCTTGTATTATGCCCCTTGTGTTGTATGATTTGTGTATTGGAACGTAATATTCAGCTCTCCCCTTTGTTCTAGCTGAAATCTGCTATTATAGAGTCCAGGCGCCTAACAGAACAACAACAATCCAAGTCGCAATAGACTCCACAAACCAAATAGGACACTACAGAGTTCGAGACCTCGCCTGCCGAGGGGTATAAACTCGAAAAGCCCTTCCCGTGAGCGTAAATGGCTTCTGCTAAAGAAATTTTCCGCTTTTATGAGTTTTTCCACTTTTGCTCCAGAACTCCGCCATTCTTCACCACTTGCATCCATGACCACCCTACACATAAAATAACACGAAATGAGTGAAAACGATCACAAAACACGAAGATAACTATGAATTTAAACTTGAAATGAATATCGATTCGTGTATATAAAATCCACTTATCAAAATCCCCCAAACTTAAATCGTGCTAGTCCTCGAGTACAAAACAAACTACATACTATGCAATGCAATGAGATGCAAATCTAAATGCCTAAGAATCCAATAATATTGCAAAAACTAACTTATCTCGCCGGCCTTAGAGAAAACAAGCAACCTTACAATATGAATCACCAAAACTAATCCACAATTTCGTATTAATTCTCAAATCTTGAACATTTATCACTGGTATAGCGTGTGTGTGTGATCAACATCTAAGATAACTGATACGGACCCAAATTCAATACATAAGCAACTTCTTAGAAGGAATCATACAGTGTAAACTTAAAAATTTCAAAGATAGGATCAACCCAACTAAAATTAAACAAAACCAAATTCAAGGGTACATGCAGGATACTTATGCTTTCTTCTTTTTCTTTTTCTTTTCTTTTTTTTTTTAACACGGGGACTTTTTGCTCTTTTCCCGTCATTATTCCTTTTTTTTTTTAGATAAATGGTTGGTGAGTGCGTTTTACGCTCCATCTCATGCTTGTGTTTATGGGGAGTGTTTCTCCTCAACCCACCACAAGACTCAACATGTTTCATCATTTTTTTTTCAAAGCTTATATACCCCACATATACTCCCCCAAACTTAGGTTCTTGCCTAATTTAAGCCTTTACTGCCTATCCTTATCATTTTCTCATTTACCCTAGCATTATCCTTTAGAAACTATTTATGTATCAATTTGAACTGACCGGTCAACAAAGATGTTATTAGTGCTAACCTTTTTATAACAGTTTTAAACAAGTTATTCATATCAAAAATTGCCTCATAGTTCTAATAATCAATACTGTAGTGGTTAACTTGTTCACAATCTCATCATTGGCCGACAAATAACATGAAAATGCAACATCGTTGGACATATGCAAACACAATATTTAACTCAAAAAAATTTATTATTATTTTTTTAAAAAAAAATTCTATATTTTTAAACTGAAAATAACATTTATGAAAACAATGCAAAATCCTAACTACTATGCAAACACCTAATCTATAATACAAACTAGAAATGAAAACAAAAATAACAAAATGCATGCAACTAAACAATTAAATCCCCCAAAGTTAAGTAACAGAATGTCCTCATTGGATAAAAATAAAATTAAGTGTATGAGAACTTCCTTGGAATCATGTAAGTCTGGGGAGGTGGTTAGTGCTCTTCTTCATCGGAATCACTTGGAGGAAATCGAGGTAATGGTCCGGGTTGTTGATATGGATAGTGTGCCGCCGGGTTGAAGCTTTGGAGTGTTGTGTTGAGTGAGGCGAAAGATGCGTTCATAGCATCAAACATGTGATCTTGTCGCATTGCCAATCGCCGCATTTCTCGGCGTGCTACCCTATTGTGCGCATTCATCTGATTTTGGAACTCAAGGAACTGAGGACTGGATATTGCCTCGGTCTGCGGAACCTGCTCGGTTCCTTGATCTCTAATAGGTTCATCCTCATCCCCCGAGGTATCTTCTGCATCGACTTCGTCTTCCGACGTCGATGGAAAAATAAAACCCAGACCTCATGGATGTGACTCGCCTCCCCCCATACATCTGAAATACCGTCTTTATCATTCTCGAGTCAAACAAAGCGAAAGCGAAGATTTGAGTAGGCTTTCATCATCGATTCCATCTCACCCCTCGCATTGCGACACAATAACCGATGATGAGTGATGGGTGTGGCAAGTCGCCAAAAATTTCCACTTAAGCACCGGATTTGATGGAGAAACTGATAATTGCCCTGACGTCAATGATGAAATCTTGCACAATTGCGTACAACAGTAACGCCTTCTCTTTGGTGACGTCCGAAGTGAGTTGGGACGGAAGTAATTTGGCACATAAGAAGGCGTACCATATTTTGCCATACGGGCTAAGGTCCTTGCTATGGAACATTGTACCTCCCTTTCGACCTTTGATCCAAGAAGTTCCCGGCTTTGTCATGTTCGTAATAACTTCCTCGTAGTCAGGGTCAAAATCTCTCAATTGTGCATACTGACACTGCCGTGGCACCCGCAACTAATAATATGCATTAATGGCATCATCACTGAACGGGACCATCCGACCCCGCACAAATGCATTGAATGGGACTTTATCTTCGGCGTTTGCATAAAATTCTTTGACGATGTTTACAACGGCGGGTACCGGATGTTCGGTGAGTTTGAGCCACCCCTTTTGATAAATTTGAGACATCATCTCCCCATCATTTCCCTTAGGGGCCAAACCACGTTCCGGCATAAGGGTTTTGGTAATCATGTAGTCATACCGGTCGGCGGCGGCGACACTCAAAAATTTTTGTCGATCATATGTTCATGGCGGTTGAGCGGGTCTTGAACTCTCTCCCCTATGGCGTTTGGATGTCGATTGTGAAGCCATTGAATTCTGGATGTTAAAACTTGCTAGCACACACTACCTTCCCCTTACACTTGGTTCAGTCAATGTATCAAACACTTGGTGTGCAGTTAGCAAATTGGTGTACTTGGAATGGATGAGTTCGAGTCCCAAGTAAGCCCTCGAATTTTCTCTCCAAAAACCTCTCAGAATATCCTAATTCAAAAATAGATTGCGGAAATAAGTTGAGATGAGATGGAGCGATACATATAGAGGCGGTGTGATTGGGAGTAATGTATGATTGAGAAGGTGGGGTAGTGGAGATCGTGGGAATTAGTAGTGGGGATGATGTTTGATGGTGGCAAAGTAGTGGCCGAAATTTAGGGTTCAGTGGTGGAGAACGTGTTCTATTTTAGAAGAAGAAGTTTGGACCAAATAGGAGGCAAATGTAGAATTTGTATGCTGGCCAGATCCAGGACCCAGCCCTCATGGAAGTGCCTGACTTAATATAGCATATGCCGGCATGCCCAATCGACTTGGGATTTTTGGCCCAAAATTTGGTGATGCAAAATTCTCCGATTTTCCTTTCTTTCTTGCCCGTTATTGTTCTTGCTCACTTTTGACCCCTCTTGCAACCATAAACATGCAAGATGTTAGATTATTGACGACTTGGAGTAGGATTGAGAGTTTCAACAATAATTTTTATGCTATACTACCTACCTAATACTTAATAAAAGCTACATTCTAACAATTAAACATGAACTACGAAAAATAACGAAAATGTTGGGTTGACTCCCAATTAGCGCTTGATTTTAAGTCGTTCATCCTAACTACTCCCTGTTTTACCGTGTATCGGCGAGGGTAATGTCGTTGGTGTCCCAATTTGACTCGCCACCCTAGTAATGCTTTATCCATTGACCATTGACCTAGAATGTTTCTAATGGATTACGACTATAGAGTTCAACGGCGCCATGAGGAAATACTCGCTTTATAGTAAATGGTCCCGACCATCTCGATTTAAGCTTTCCTGGGAACAATCGCAGCCGTGAGTTGAACAAGAGGACTGATTGACCTGGCTCGAATGTTCGATGCACAATTTTTTGGTCGTGCCATCTTTTAACCTTTTCTTTGTATAGCTTGGCGTTCTCGTAGGCTTGGAGTCGGAATTCGTCGAGCTCATTTAGTTGGAGTAGCCTCTTTTCTCCTACAACGGCTTGATCAAAATTCAATTTCTGTAGTGCCCAGTAGGCCTTGTGTTGTAGCTCCACCGGTAAGTGACATGCTTTTCCGTACAGGAGTTGATATGGTGACATCCCGATTGGTGTTTTGTATGTTGTCCGATAAGCCCATAATGCGTCATCCAATCAAAGTGACCAATCTTTCCGACTCAGATTTATAACTTTTTCCAATATTTTTTTAACTTCCCTGATTGATACCTCAACCTGTCCATTTGTTTGAGGGTGATATGATGTAGCCACCCTATGGTTAACCCCATGCTTAGCCAAAAGAGCTGTAAATGAATTATTGCATAAGTGACTAACTTTGTCACTGATTATTGCTCTTGGCGTGCCAAACCAAATGTTTTTCTGTAAGAATTTAAGGACCACCTTGGCATCGTTGGATGGTAGTGCTGCAGCTTCCACCCACTTCGAGACATAGTCCACGGCGAGTAGAATATATTGATTGCTTAAGGACGAAGGGAAGGGTCCCATGAAATCGATGCCCCATACATCGAAGATTTCAACTTCAAGAATTGTTTGTAGGGGCATCTCATTCTATTTAGATATATTTCCCACCCTTTGGCATCTATCACATGTTTTCACGAATTGGTGGGCGTCTTTGAACAATGTCGGCCAATAAAACCCGGCTTGAAGCACTTTTCGTGGTGCGCTCACTCCCATAATGTCCCCCATATGCCGATGAGTGGAATTCCTGCAGTATGTTGTGCACTTCACTGTAGGGGATGCACCTTCTAATCATCTTTTCGGTGCACTATTTGAATAAATAAGGCTCATCCCACATGTACCACTTGACATCATGAAGAAACTTCTTTTTCTGTTGTTGTGTAAGATCAGGGGGAGGCATTTTGCTCACCACATAATTCGCAAAGTCTACATACCACGAAAATTCTGCATTTAACCCAAATAGTTGCTCATCCAGGAATGACTCGTTAATTGCGCATCTATCTTCATCTTTTTTCTCCAGATTTTCCAGCCTTGATAAATGGGCGGCAACTTGATTCTCCGTCCCCTTTCTATCTTTAATTTCTAAATCAAACTCTTGAAGTAGGAGAATCCATCGGATAAGGCGTGGCTTAGCATCTTTTTTCGCTATTAGGTACCGAATCGTCGAATGGTACGTATAGACTATCACCTTCGTCCCGATAAAGTATGCCCAAAATTTGTCAAACGCGTACACCACTGCAAGCAATTTCTTTTCCGTGGTAGTGTAATTCATTTGAGTCTTTGTGAGTGTTTTGCTTGCATAGTATATGGCGTGAAACACTTTGTCTTGTCTTTGTCCCAAAACAGCCCCAATCGCATAGTCGCTCGCATCACACATAAGCTCGAATGGCATTTTCCAGTCCGGTGCGACTATTACGGGGGCTGTAGTTAATTTCTTTTTCAATAGGTCAAACGCTAACTTGCATTCCGCAGTAAAGCTAAAAGTAGCATCCTTCTCTAAAAGACTACATAGAGGTTTTGCAATCTTAGAGAAGTCTTTTATGAACCTCCTGTAGAACCCAGCATGCCCCAGAAAACTTCTAATACCCTTAACTGAGCTTGGTGGAGGCAGTTTCTCGATCGTATCCAGCTTTTCTTTGTCCACCTCTAATCCTTGAGCCGACACCTTATGGCCCAAAATTATTCCCTCTTCAACCATGAAGTGACATTTTTCCCAATTGAGTATGAGGTTTGTATCCTTACATCGCTGCAAAACCATGACCGGAAATTGTCTCCATAGACCAAGAAATCGTCCATGAAGACTTCAACATTCTTCTCCACCATATCTGAAAAAATGGCTATCATACACCTTTGGAAAGTTGCTGGTGCGTTGCATAGCCCGAATGACATCCTCCTGAATGCAAATGTGCCGTAAGGGCATGTAAATGTTGTCTTTTCTTGATCCTCAGGAGCGATGGCGATCTGATTATAGCCCGAGTATCCATCCAATAAACAATAAAACTCATCCCCGCTTAATCATGCAACATTTGATCGATAAATGGTAGCGGGAAGTGATTTTTTCGGGTTGCCTTATTCAACCTCCTATAATCGATGCACACCCTCCAACCTGTCACTGTCCTTGTTGGAATTAACTCGTTGTCCTCATTCTATATCACCGTTATTCCCCCTTTCTTCAGCACACAATGAACCGGACTAACCCATTTACTGTCGGAAATCGGATATATGATACCGGCATCCAATAATTTTAGAATTTCCTTCTTGACCACTTCCTTCATGATTGGGTTAAGTCAATGTTGATGCTTCACCGATGGTCTTGCATCATCCTCCATCAGAATCTTATGAATGCAAAATGACGGGCTAATTCCCTTTATATCCGCAATCGTCCATCCAATCGCTGATTTGTGATCCCTAAGCACCCTCAGCAACTTTTCTTCCTGCAATTTGTTAAGTCGTGAAATAATCTGACGATAAAGAATTTGAATTGCCTAAATACGCATACTTGAGATGTTTAGGGAGTGGCTTAAGTTCCAATGTTGGTGGCTCCTCTAATGACGGTTTCAGTTTTTTTGCAGCTGTCTCCTCAGTGTGAAGAGGTTCAAACGGTGCTCTGAATCGGCTAACTCGTGGCAAAGAGTCTAGCATCTATAATATGTCCATAAACTCTGGGTCGTCTTTTTCTTCATCCCCCAACAAGGTTGTTTCTAATGGATCATTGACCAAACTCTTGATAATATCTTCGCTAGTGATTTACTCAATTAAATCCATCCGAAAACATTCTTCCTCATCCGTAGGGTATCTCATGGCCTTGAACACATTAAATTTTATTTCTTAATCTTGGACTCTCATAGTAAGTTCTCCTTTTTGCACATCTATGAGTGTCCTTCCCGTGGCCAAGAATGGTCTCCCTAAGATAATCGGGATGTTTTTATCCTCATCGAAATCCAGAATGATAAAGTCCGCAGGGAATATAAACTTATCCACTTTAACCAGAATGTCCTCTATAATGCCTCTCAGATATGTGACTGACCTGTCCGCCAACTGCAATGAAATATTTGTAGGCTTTGGCGCGGGCAAACCCAATTCTGAGTATACTGACAATGGCATCAGGTTTATACTCGCCCCCAAATCACATAAACATTTGTTAAACGACATTTTCCCGATCGTGCACGGGATAGTAAAGCTCCCCGGGTCTTTGAGTTTTGGTGGTAGCTTCTTCTGTAACACCGCACTACACTCCTCTATTAGTGCCACTGTTTCAAATTCTTCCCATTTCTTTTTCCTCGACAGGATTCCTTTCATAAACTTTGTATAACTCGGCATTTGCTCTAGGGCCTCTGCGAATGGGATATTAATTTGGAGTTTCTTGAACACGTCTAAAAACTTTGCAAACTGCTTATCTGACTTCTATTTTTGCACCCTCTGCTGAAAATGGTGGTGGAGGATAAACAATTGGCTTATTGTTTAACTTTATTTCTTCATCCTTGTTACCTTCCACCACGTTACTGTCATCAACTTTTTCCTCTGGTGTTGCTGAATTTTCTGCATTATACCCCCGAGATGTTTTCCACTTCTCAACATAACTGCTTGACATTGCTCATGACTACCCTTCGAATTTCTCTCAGTGTCGTTAGGTAATGTTCCTTGTGGTCTATTATTCACTGCTAACGCCAGCTGTCCAATCTGATTTTCCAAATTCTTGATCGACATCTCTTGACTTTTCATCACCATTGTTTGATTTTTTATTGTTGCCTCAGCGCTAGTTATGAACTTCGACACCATTTCCTCGAAATCTGATTTCCTTTCCTGATGTTGAACCGGTTGTTGGTGACTCTGAAAACCAGGGGCATATGATGGTCGTGGAGCTTGAGTTTGCTGGTTATTGCTCCATAAGAGGTTTGGGTGGTTCCTATTCCCCTGGTTGTAGGTGTTTTGGTATGTATTTTGCGGAATTCTGTTGTAGTTACCGATGAACTGGACGGATGCTGGATTAATTGCGCACTGATCTGTAGGATGATCACCCGCACACAATTCACATACTACCGCAACCTGCTGAACTTGAGCCCATGTCATAGTATCAACCTTATCATTCATAGTATCAAACTTCTTGGATAGTGCAGAAATCTATGCGTGTATAGCTGTCACCCCGTCTAATTCCAAAATCCCAGTCGCCTTTACCTGTGTCATTCTTGCTGTGGGCCACTGGTAGTTGTTTGCCGCCATGGTTTCGATCAAATTGTAGTCTTCCTCGTAACTCTTAGCCATGAATGCACCGCATGACGCTGCATCAATACTGGTTCTGACATTCCCATTTAGTCCGTTATAAAAGGTGTTCATTTGCAGCCATTTGGGCAATCCATGATGTGGGCACTTTCTAAGTAATTCCTTGTAACGCTCCCATGCCTCATATAGTGACTCCCCATTCTGCTGCTCAAACATCATAATGTCATTCCTCATTTTAGCAGTTTTCGCCGGTGGGAAAAATTTGGCAAGAAATTTTTGAGCTAAGTCTTCCCACGTAGTAATCGACCCCGGTGGCAGAGAATGTAACCAACTCTTCGCCTTGTACCGTAAAGTGAACGGGAACAAACGAAGTCTCACTGCCTCATCCGACACCCCATTATACTTGAATGTGTCACACATTTCCAGAAAACTAATTAAATGCTCATTCGGATCGTCATTTGCCATTCCCCCAAACTGAACTGAATTCTGTATCATCTGAATGGTCCCAGACTTGACTTCAAAAGTATTCGTAGATATTGCAGGCCTAGTGATGCTCGACTGCAGATCAGTCACCTTAGGTGTTGCAAAATCTCTTAACTCTTTCTGGTCTTCGGCAGCCATTGTTTCTTCCTTATCAGAATTTTCGAATTTGTTCCTCGTTTTTTCAATCCACTTACTTAACCTCTGAAATTTCCTTTCAATGTCGTCCTCAAAAGGAAGCAAGTCTAGATGTTTAGATCGTGTTTGCATAAACCAATGTCAAAAACCTGAAATAGAAAAAACAAAAACAAAAATGTTTAAGTAAAACTGGACTAATTAAACCGATATCGTAAAAATATTTAAAATCTAGGCTAAATTTTCCCTGACAACGGCGACAAAAACTTGTTGGGTAAAATCAATACGCGCAAAACACGCAAGTGTACGTGGTCAACAAGTAATATAGTAGTGAATAAAGTATCGTTCCCATGAGGACAAATTATAGAGAATTTTAACTTCACAATTATCAATTTTCTATTAATCCTAATTCTATTAAACTATTCAATTCAATGGTTTTAAAACTATAAAAACTAAATTAATAAATAAGTAAACTATCACAAAAACAACCGCTAATATCAAAATTCGGAATTTCAAACGATTAATGGAGAATTAGACTTATGATTTCACCTTGAGTTTCACTCTGATTTGCAAACCTTTATTCCAACTCAATTGAATATCCCAGTTTATTAATCAAGAAAACGAAAATAATACTAGCCACCTCTCGATGCACTAATACTGTATTAACGTCAATCCACAGTTAAGATAGAAATCTGTTAAACACCTAAATCAACCAACTCACTATATCTCTATGTGAACTGCAATTAAAGAAGGTTTAAGCTTAAGTTCTCTATTCGATTACATATGATGTTAAGCATATCTCTACCTTAACAATAATCAAAAATCTTCTATTGAAAAAATTCATGACACATGCTATATTAACTAGGTCTAGATTTGAATCTCCTCTCTCGATTCCATTCAAATCCACAAGGAATTGTTGATCAGACAATTCATAAGTTCATGCTCGAATTAACATAGATAAACTGAGAATATATTAATGAATTGGAAATCAAAGCTATAGAATCATCGTTTCGCCCAAAGATCCATCACAAGTCTAATAAGCGAATTAGTTCATAACGAATGAATTAAAAACTGAATAATATACTAAAAACATCCTTTCGATTACAAATAAAGAACTAAATAGAAGAAGAATAATGAAAACCCCTTCACGTAGCCTCGTTCGCAACCGCCACGATAATCTCTGAAAATCACTCCTCCAAAGCTCGCACTTGAATCCTGGAATTTTCCTTGTATTATGCTCCTTGTGTTGTATGATTTGTGTATTGCAACGTAAAATTCAGCTCTCCCCTTTGTTCTAGCCGAAATCTGTTATTATAGAGTTCAGGCGCCTAACAGAACAACAACAATCCAAGTCATGAATGACTCCACAAACCAAATTTAGGACACTACAGATTTGAGACCCCCTCCCACGGGGTATAGGTTCAGCAAGGTCACTTCCGTGGCATGGCTTCTGCTAAAGAAATTTTTCGCTTTAATGAGTTTTTCCACTTTTGCTCCAGAACTCCGCCATTCTTCACCACTTGCATCCATGACCACCCTACACATAAAATAACACGAAACGAGTGAAAACGAACACAAAACACGAAGATAACTATGAATTTAAACTTGAAATGAATATCGATTCGTGTATATAAAATCCACTTATCACATATCCTTTAACAGAAATATGCCACTGAGAAGAAGACAAAACTGTCACGCATCTCAAGAAGAATCGACGAATAACAACAACAACGCCAATGCTAACCCCGTTCAACAATTGGTGAAATTACTAGCTGGAGCGATGAATAATCAACCTCATGCTCCACCGAATACAACGTTCAAAGATTTCAAGGCGGTGGGACCGCCAGAGTTTAAAGGCTCCATGAACCCGATAGAAGCTCAGACTTGGGTTTTGGAGATGGAGAAGGTTTTTGATGTCGCTAGAGTCAGAGAGGACCAGAAGACTGCTTTCGCAACATTCATGCTGAAATCTAAAGCCAGTTATTGGTGGGAAGCAAATAAGGTCCTTGGAGGAGAAGGTATGATCACGTGGGAGAGGTTCAAGGAGATGTTTTTTGAGATATATTTCCCAACCAGCTCGCAGAACCAAATGGAGGTTCAGTTTTTGGAGTTAAAATAGAGGAATATGTCTGTACCAGACTATGCGACAAGATTCAATTAGTTGGCTAGATTTGCCACATATCAAGTGCACACGGATTAGAGAAAAGCAAGAAGGTTCGAACAAGGACTGAAGCCCTGGTTGTATAGTAAAGTGTCAATGTTTCAGTTGAAGACATTCGCTAGGGTACTGGAGAAAGCCATACTCGCTAAAGGTGGAAGCGATGCGGTAACCAAATATAATCAGGATCATAAGAAGAAGAAGAGTGAAAATGAAGGAATTAACAAGGCTAGTGGAAGCAACACAGGAGGTAGTAATAATCAGAAGAGAAGGTGGTCTGACAACTCTTCAACTGGAAATCAGCAAGGAGATCAGAAAAAGAGGATCGAAGCATGCCCGACCTGTGGGAAAGCTCATTTGGGAGTGTGTATAAAGGGTAAATGAGTGTACTACAATTGTGGTCAGGAAGGCCACATAGCACCTAACTGTCCTAACCCAAAGAAGGGTGTCTGCTTCACTTATGGCTCAAAGGATCATTTGGAAAGAGACTGTCCTAAGAAGGGATCTGGAGGGGCAGGGTCAGGAGGATATAGAGGAAACAGTGGTGGAAGTGCTCTGACTATCACAGGACCAACCGCAACCAACCGACCGACCACCAGGACATTCAACATGACGGTGCAAGATGCAGTGCAGTCTCGTGATGTGGTGTCAGGTATCATTCCGATCAATAAAGTTAATTTTTATGTATTATTTGATTCGGGTGCTACTTGTTCATTTATATCCGATGACTTTACTAAGAACTTAGAATTGCCTAAGGATGATTTAGAATACCCCATGAACATAGAAATTACGAATAGAGAAATAATCCTTGTTAAGTACGTACATAAGAACTGTAAAGTTGATATTAAGGGTAATATCATGAACGTAGATCTTATCCCTATCCGACTGGAGAATTTGACGTTATTTTGGGTATGGACTGGTTATTCAATTACAGGGCAGTAATTGATTGCCAAAAGAAGCGTATTAACCTTATGACTCCGTCAAAGGTTGTGTTTTATGGTAGCAAGTCACCTAAACAAGCGAGTTGTCTGACGATGATGCAGGCCAGGAAGTTGTTAAGATAAGGTTGTATGGGATACTTAGCTTACATAGTCGACAGTCGTAAAGAGAATCCGAAAGTAGAGGAGATACTAGTAGTGAGGGACTTCGCCGACTTATTTCTGGATGATCTGCCAGGACTTCTGCCAGACAGAGAAGTTGAGTTCTTGATCGATTTGGTGCCAGGAACGGCTCCAATATCAAAGGCACCGTACCTGATGGCACCGATAGAGATGAAAGAATTGATGGTACAACTATAAGAGTTACTGGACAAGAAGTATATTCAACCGAGCGTATCGCCATGGGGAGTGTGACACCCCCAAATTCGGGTACTTCAATTCCACGGGATTTGGTGTTCACTGTATAAATATCATCTATCTATCTACCCATAATAAATGCAAACCATGCAATAGATAGAAATAAATTCCTCCCCTTATGGGGTTACAGCATCTGAATAATAAATACAATCCCAGGTCATACTAACCTTAAACATCTGTGCGGAAACATAAATAATTAATAAGTCTTAACAACATGAAGTCTTAACACATAAATTCAACATCTCATAAATACAAGTCTTCATCATTTGTTAACCTTGCCCTTGCCTTTACTAGTAGAAGGTTCGTCGGTTCTTTCGTTCTTAACTGCAATGTTATTATTACGCAAGAGTGAGCATGATTTCCCATAAGTATAAAAATGAAATAGCAATATATAATAGCATGCGAGTGAATCAAAGACTTCTGAAATAAAAGCTCAACTTTTGAATCAAGAATAAATAACAAGAATTCAAAAGGTTTCTGAGGGTCATAAGACCTTGAACTATGTCCTAGGTTATCAAGGGTTGTACTTGAAACCTTTAACAATCATATGACTATGGACCTTTCTACTGTGACTTAGGGGATCGACCTTAGTACCATCATGCACAATATCTTAACGCTAACGCATAAGAAATCCCTATACAGGGGTTGTTCATCTCGGTTTGACATCGAGTCCGCACCAAAGGAAGTTTGGTTTGGATAATTCAATAAGGGTTCTGAAATTTAGAACGTTCATCAACTATGGACTATTCGAATCAGTTAAGGGTTCGCTAGTCTAATAAGGTTCAACAATAAATGATAATTAAATTGAATAAAAATCTTAAGAGGTATACAATAGAACAAGTATTGTATAAAAGAATCATACTTTGAAATGATAGATAATCTTTAATATAACAAACTGAATTTGATTTATAAACTTGAATAATGATAACAAGTAGGGTTAGGAAACTTGCCTCGTGCGTAGATTACACGTTCCTTGAATTTAATCCTACATATCATTTCCATTCACAACTATAGTTAATTATAATGTAACTAGTCATCATAAGTTCATTCTCTTTGTCTAACTTTGATTATGACTATACTTAGTCAATTTATCACATTCATTGTCACATAATTTACACTCATGAATAACAAGCTAATTATGTATTCAATAATTCAATCTACATGCAATTATGTTATTTACATGCTAAGTATCTATTTTAACATCTCATTATACTTCTAACATATTTCTATGTTCTTTAAATTAAGTTACTATCACATTTCTATACTTGAATACAAAAATTTGTATTTCTGGACATTCGCTAAGGAAGTGGTGGCTGCGCTTACAAATTATATTTCTTCTTCTTTACATGATGGTAGTGGCTATGGCACTTGACTTGAGACTTGGCGATGTGGTATTTGCTGGCGCATGGGCTACTAACGATCATGGGACATCGATTTTAGAGTTGCCATTGTGGCCCTACGAAACTCCAGATTTTGATTCTTAGTTCGCGAAGAACACAGAGTTCAGTGAAATAAACACTACATGATCATTAATTTCACCAATTTAACATACCCACATGCTAGAATTTATACATAATCATTACCCAACATCTATAAAATGATTTGAACCCATTAAAACACATAATTTCAGAATTAAAATATGTAAATTTCATTGTTCTTGATGTTCTTGAAGGTTTTGAACATAAATCATAAAATTCAATGCCACGGATTCGTTATAACACCAAATCCATCCATTCAAGTTTTGTTTACTTCGTTTTAACATGCATAATTATACACAAGTGGAAATTTTACAAAACAATTTATGTTTGATATATTAAAATCACGTATAAGGGCCATATGGCCATATTCTATAGTCTATAACTTTTGAAGCCATAACATACGATAATATTATGCAACTGATGATATGGTTTATATAATATATATAATCAAATACGATATAATACATCTTAATTTATACACAAACCCATAATCATATCCTTTTCCCATTTATAGAGACTTTACAAAATTTTGAAAGCCATATTCATGAAAACTTAAATAACGTAAAATATAAATTGGTTTGGAGAAATTACCCAGAGTATAGATTAGAAGAGATGATCAAAGATGATCCTTTCACAAATACTTGTTGATTACACACTCACAATTTCTCTCAATCTCACAATTTCTCTCTGTGAACTCCCAATCTTTCTCTGCTTATTTTCTAGACTTAGCAACCAAATGAGAAGGAAAGGAAGACGTATAATTAATAAAGGTGAACTAACGCGTTGTGAAGGTCAGTTACCCATCATGGGTTAACTGCCCTCAACCTCCACTAATGCCATGTTTGGCTAGCCTTAAAAAGGCTTATACTCAATTAATTTAATTAAACCTTTATAATATAGTTTAAATAATGTCACATTCCTTTTATAAAATAACTCAATTATCTTATTTACTTTAATTTAAATAAAATGTAATAATTTCTGATTAATTCACATAGTCATATAATTAATTTTCTCATTAATTATAAAATAATATTAGGCTTATTAAATATTTCTTTTAATTCAATAAGCTCACATAAATATATACTTGAATAATAAATATTCTCCACATTAATTTAATAAATATAACACATATAATTAAATTAATCTGTCACAATTGCATCAATTAATTATTTAATATAATAATTAAATCATCGAAAATATTTATTTAATTCAATAAATATTAAGAATTAAATTACAAAAATCTCGTTCGTCACAGGGAGCCCCGATGTTGTTTGTGAAGAAGAAGGATGGGACGATACGACTTTGCATCGACTATAGAGAACTGAATAAGGTCACGATTAAGAATAGATATCCATTACCGAGGATTGACAACATGTTCGATCAATTGAAGGGAGAGAGATACTTTTCAAAGATAGACTTGCGGAGTGGTTATCATCAACTGAAGGTGAGACCAGAGGATGTACTGAAGACAGCATTCAGAACACGATATGGTCACTACGAAGTTTTTGTAATGTCATTTGGTCTAACGAATGCTCCTGCAGCATTTATGGGCTTAATGAATGGAGTGTTCAAGCCGTTTTTGGACAAATTCATAGTGGTATTTATAGATGATATTTTGGTATATTCAAAAACCAAGGAAGAACATGAAGATCATTTGAAGGTAACGTTAGAGGCATTGAGAAGGGAGAAGTTGTATGCCAAGTTTTTGGAATGCGAAATTTGGATTGAGCTGGTACAATTTCTTGGAAATGTGATTGATAAAGACGAAATTTTGGTAGATCCATCCAAAGTCGAAGCCGTGATAAACTGGGATCAGTCGAGAACTCCGTCGGAAGTACAAAGTTTTCTTGGATTGGAAGGATATTATAGAAGATTTATTCAAGACTTTTCCAAGATCGCAACTCCGTTAACGAATTTGACTCGAAAAGTTGTGAAATTTGTTTGGATGGAGAAGTGTGAGGAAAGCTTTCAAGAATTGAAGAAGAGGTTGAGTACAGCACCTGTGTTATCTCTTCCGGATGATACAGGAAATTTTGTTGTTTATAGTGATGTGTCGCATAAAGGACTTGGTCGTGTGCTTATGCAAAATGGCAGAGTTATTGCGTATGCGTCACGACAATTGAAGGATTATGAGAAGGGGTATCCGACCCACGACTTGGAGTTAGCTATAGTTATTTTTGCGTTGAAAATCTGGAGGCACTATCTCTATAGGGAGAAGTGTGAAATATATACAGACCACAAGAGTCTGAAATATATCTTTACACAGAAGGACTTGAATATGCGCCAAAGAAGATGGTTTGAGTTAATTAAGGACTACGACTGTGAGATTTTATACCATCTGGGTAAGGAAAATGTGGTTGTCGACGCCTTAAGTAGAAAGGGTCGGGGAGAAATTGATGATGTTGACTGCTCAGAAGGAGTTAATTTCAGCCACGGAGAAGTTAGAATTGGAAGTGAAGTATCCTATGGAAATTGATGAGAAGTTGTTTCAGATGCAATCTGGTACAACCTTACTGGATAAAGTGAAGGAGGCTCAACTTCAGGATGAAGAATGTAAAAAGGTGAAAAAGAAGATATCCAAAGGAACTAAACCAAGATTCAAGATGGATAAGGAAGGAATATTGAGATTCGAGAGCAGAATTTGGGTATCGCCAGTAACAGAGATTAAGGAAGACATTTTGAGCGAGGCTCATAGATCAAGATATTCGATTGACCCTGGTAGTACCAAGATGTACCAAGATCTTCGACAACATTTCTGGTGGCCAAATCTAAAATGAGATGTTGCAGAGTGTGTTGCCAAGTGTTTGACTTGTCAGAAAGTGAAAGCAGAACATCAGAGGCCGAGTGGGTTGCTACAACCGTTGGAGATCCCAGAATGGAAATGGGAACATATTACAATGGACTTCATGGTTGGCCTTCCGATAACTCAGAAAGGCTATGACGCAAAGATGGGTAATCGCCGAATCGATCGATTAAAATCAAGACACTTCCTTCCTCGATCAAAATCGATTCAACTTAGATCGGCCAAGCAAGGTTATATGTGAAAGAGGTTGTTTTGAGGCACGGAGTTCTGGTGTCAATTGTTTTCGATAGGGATCTGCACTTTACATCGAACTTCTAGAAATGTCTACAAGAATGCATGGGTAAGCAATTGCGAATGAGTACGGCATATCACCCTTAAACAGATGGGCAGAGTAAAAGAATGATTCAAACATTAGAAGATATGTTAAGAGCTTGTGTAATAGACTTTAAAGGAAATTGGGATGATCACTTACCGCTCGTAGAGTTCAGCTACAACAACAGTTACCACGCTAGTATTGGCATGCCGCCTTATGAAGCATTATACGGAAGAAAGTGCAGAACTCCACTATACTGGGATGAAGTTGGTGAGAGACAATTACTAGGCCCATAATTGGTACAGCAGACAGTAGAGATAGTTAAAGTGATTCGAACAAGACTGGTAGCAGCTCAAGATAGACAGAAGAAATATGTTGATCCACACCGTAAAAATGTTGAGTTTGAATCGGGTAGCTATGAGTTCTTGAAGGTCTCTCCCTAAAAGGGAAAGATCAGGTTCGGAAAGAAATGGAAATTAAGCCCAAGATTCAGTGGTCCCTTTGAGGTACTGCGAAGAATCGGAGAAGTTGCGTATGAGGTAGCCATACCTTCAGCACTCTAGAATGTCCACAACGTCTTCCATGTTTCAATTTTACGACCCTACAAACCCGATTACAAGCACGTGATTGAATATGAACCCATCCATTTTGAGAAAGACTTATCGTATGAAGAAATTCATGTTCAGATTGTTGACCGGAAAGAACACGTTCTCAAAAATAAAGTAATACCTTCTGTTAAGGTAATTTGGAGGAACAACAACGCTGAAGAAGCAACGTGGGAACTCGAATAGAATATAATAAAGAATTACCCTCATTTATTTACTTAATTTATGTGTAAGCGAATCTGGGGACAGAATCTTTGTAAAGGGGAGAATGTAACGGGTCGAATTGATTGAGTCGTGATTTTGAGGACATAATCCTTTTAAGGGGGGAAAGATGTGACGAACGAGATTTTGTAATTATTTTAATATTTATTGAATTAAATAAATATTTTACGATGATTTAATTATTAGATTAAATAATTAATTGATGAAATTGTGGAGAATTTTATTATTCGAAGTATGTATTTATATGAGCTTATAAAATTAAATGAAATATTTAATAAGCATAATTTCATTTTAATTAATTAGAGATGTAATAATTTGACATAATTAATCAATGAGAAAATTAAGTATGTGATTATGGGAACTAATGAGAAATTATTATATTTTATTCAAATTAAATTAAATAAGATATTTGATTTATTGTGTAATTGGGTGTGACATGATTTAAACTATAGTATAAGAGAATCATTAAGTTAAATGGTTTTAGAGCCTATTATCGCCAGCCAAATGAGGCCCTAAGAGAAGTTAATTAGTAGCAGTTAACCCATGATGGGTCATGGGTTAATTGACCACCACAACGTGTTAGTTCTTAAACCTCCATACGTCTTCTTTTTTTATTGTCTAAGTCTGGGAAAAAGAAGACAACTTACAGAGATAATTTCAGAGAATTAGAGAGAAACAGTGTGAGTTATTGTGATATTGTAGAAGAACATGAAAGTCAGAAGAATTGTTTTAAGTGTAATCTCTTCAACCCAATTTCTATTTTACGATTGTTAAAGTTTTCATGAAAATGGCTTTAAGTTTTGTTAAAACCTCTGTAATTGGAAAATGGTAGTGATTATGTGTTATATATGTGGTAAGATGTTATTATAATATGTTTTATTGTATACTGTATATTTCCATATCATCAGTTTCATAAAAATTATGTCGTACATTGCTTCTTCAAAATACAAAGTATAAAAATATGGCCATATGGCCTTATGTACCAAATTTGATACGTCAATCATATGTTATATCATAAATTTATACTTGTACAGGATTATGTATATTAAAACGAAGAGATCAAACTTCGAATGGACAGATTTGGTGTTCTAACGAACCCGTAGTGCCAATTTTCATGTTTTGTTTTCAAAACATTCAAGAACATCAAGAATAGTGAAATTATATAATTTGATTCAAGTAATTATGTGTTTAAACTTGTTAAAATCACTCTATAAAGGTTGGATAATGATTATGTACGAATTCTAGTATGTGGGTATGTTTAAT
Organism: Panax ginseng; assembly: GCA_020205605.1. Classification (NCBI taxonomy): domain Eukaryota; kingdom Viridiplantae; phylum Streptophyta; class Magnoliopsida; order Apiales; family Araliaceae; genus Panax; species Panax ginseng. Next base: position 104,730,495 of record CM035143.1, read on the forward strand.
TTAATGTATTTAATGATTATGTAAGAATAATTGGCCTTACTCTGTGTTCTTCGCGAACTGGAAAATTGAAGTCTGGAGTTTCATGCCGCGACGCCAACTCCCTACTTTATGTGCCACGCCGCAGCACTGAGAATAAGCCTATCATTGGCGCCGTAGTGCCACTCTCCAGATTGTCCAGAAATGAAAATTTTAAAGTGTTCAAGTCCATGAATGTGATAGTAACCTAATCTAATGAACATAAAAATGTGTTAGAAGTATAATGAGACGTTAAAATATATTCTTAGCATGTCAATAACGCATTTACGTGTGAATTGAATTATTGAACGCATAGTTAGCTTATTGTTCGTGTAGGGTAATTTTATGTGACAATAAGTGTGATAATTTGACTAAGTATGTCATAACCAAAGTTTAGACAAAAGAATGAACTTGTGATGACTAATTACGTTATAATTGACTGGTATTGTGAATGAAAATGATATGTAGGATTAAATTAAGGAACGTGTATAATTAACGTGTAATCTACGCACGAGGCAAGTTTCCTAACCCTACTTGTTATCATTATTCAAGTTTATAAATTACCTCGAGCAAATTCTAGTTATTATTAATCAAGTTCAATTTGTTATATTAAAGATTATTGATCTTTTCAAAGTATGATTCTGTTATACAATACTTGTTCTATTGTATACCTCTTGATATTGTTATTCAATTTAAATATCATTTATTGTTGAACTTTGTTAGACTAGTGAACCCTTATTGATTCGACTAGTCCATAGTTGATGAACGTTCTAAATTTCATAACCCTTATTGAATTATCCAAACCAAACTTACTTTGGTGCGGACTCTAATGTGAAACTGAGATGAACAACCCTGTATAGGGATTACTTATGCGTTAGCGTTAAGATATTGTGTACAGTATGGTACTAAGGGTTGATCCCCCTAAGTACGAGTAGATGAGTCCATAGTCTTATGACTGTTAAAGGTTTCAAGTATAACCCTTGATAACCTAGGACATAGTTCAAGGTCTTATGACCCTCAGAAATCTTTTGATTCTTGTTATTCATTTTTGATTCAAAAGTTGAGTTTTATTCCAGAAGTCTTTGATTCACTCGCATATTATTATATATTATTATTTCATTTTTATACTTATGGGCAATTATGCTCACTCTTGCGTAATAATAACATTGCAGTTAAGAACGAAAGGTCCGACAAGCCTTCTACTAGCAAAGACAAGGGCAAGATTTACAAGTGATGAAGACTTGTTGTTTTATGTGATGATGTATTTTTGTTTTAGACTTATGTTAACGATGTGTAAGATGATTAATTGTTTATGTTTCCGCAGTTAAGATTTAAGGTTAGTATGACCTGGGATTTATGTATTTTTATGATGTAACTCCTTAAGGAGAGAATTTATTTCTATCTATTAATGCTTTCATTTAGTATGGGTAGATAGACATATGATGTTTGTATAGTGAACACCAAATCATGTGGGAATTGAAGTACCTAGATTTGGGGGTGTCACATTAGTGATGGGTGAGGCAACCCCCCAAAAAATGGGCCTCATAGACAACGCTGGATGGAAAAGCTGATGATGCCACCGATATTGTTGTCAAAGTCCTTCACTATTGAATATAGCAACAAAACTTTCTCCCTTGTAACCTTGTTCGTGTGCTAGGATGAAACAACTTTGTACACAAGAAAGCGTACCAAATCTTCTCGTATAAGCTTAAATCTTTATTCATGAATAATGTTCTGCCTTTCTTCCCTTTGACCAATGTCGTACCGGACTTTGAAATCTCTGTCAGAATTTGGTCATAATCAGGACTGTTGTCTCGCAACTGTGCATACTGGCATATGGCTAGGGCCCTCACATTATAAAACTCATTGATCACCTCTAGACCAAACAACACCTACTTTCCTCGTACGAATGCGAGGAATGGAGCCTTATCGTACGCATTCGAGGAGAATTCCTTACTACTGTAACAACTGTTGAGTCTGGTTGGTCAATGAATAAATCCCAGCCCTGCTTATGAATCTGTCTTCGCATCTTCCCATAAACAATTCTGGCCTCAATCCCTGCTCGGGTGTCAGTACATTCAAGGCTAAGTAGTTAAATTTTTCCGCCGCCGTGGCACTGACAAATTTCTTCTTATCAAAACTTTGTGTGGGTGGTGAGGAGCCTTCACCCTGTTGTCGCTTGACTGGTGTCTTCAAAGCCATATTATATCAATTCAAGCCAAATCCCCAAACTTTATTCACTTGGGCGTTTCGTCAAACACTTGGCATGTGTAATACCCAATAGAACCAAAATATGTTGTCAATCTCAACACAAACTACCAAGTATGATTAGAACCCATAAGGAATGCTTACCCACAGTGTAATTCGATGCTCTTGATGAGCTGGTAGTGATTCCCTTCCAATGTGTGCACAAATTCGGATTTCAGAACCCTAGTCTTGAGAGTTGAGCAATTGTATGGTGAAAACCCTAGTTTATGTAATGGAGAGCTCAAAATTGGTGTGGATTTTTGAAATTACATGTGGGAATGTATAGGAGTATGATAGAGGGCTAAATTCGGTGGGTAATGGGAGTTTTATGAAGATTTCGTGGGTTTGTGTTTCAGTTATGTTAGAGAGAAGTGTAGAAGTCACGACTGTAGAGGGTTTTGAAAAATCGATTCTATAACGCCACGGGCGGCTCTTTATATCAGAAACCCCTCCGTATGGATAAGATCGAGACCCCCCACCGGTGGGTGTGTCAGACTTGTCTTTGGCCCGCCGGGGCGAGGTATGTCATCCTGCAAAACTTACTTTTTACTTCTGTATTTGTCTTGCACGTGCGTAAACTTCATTCTCAGTTCCTGAAATCAAATAAAACCCACAATTAGAGCTAGTCCCATGGAAATTGAGTAAGAAAGTTGTGATTAACACACAATGACTAACTACTAATTAACTAACTATCTATGAATTGTAAAAATTTGACTACTAAATACTGATAACTAATAACTAATCTACTGAATTATAAAATTTGAAACTAAAAACGAAAATAACATAAAAATTGGGTTGCATCCCAATTAGCGCTTGATTTTAAGTCTTTCAGCCTGAATACTCCCTGTTTCATGGCGCATCAACAAGAGTGATTAAGCTTGCTTGGTGATCGAGGTCACCACCCCAATAGTGCTTTAAGCGTTGTCCATTTAATTTGAAGGTTTCCAGTGGATTTCAGCTATACTATTCAACGACCCCATGGGATAGACTATTTTGATGGTGAATGGCCCCGGCCATCTTGATTTAAGTTTCCCGGGGAACAACCTCAGTCAAGAGTTGTACAATAACACAGTTTGGCCTAGTTCAAACTTCCTATTCAAAACTTTCTGGTCGTCCCACTTCTTGACCTTTTCTTTATATAACTTGGAGTTCTCGTATGCTTACAGACAAAATTCATCTAACTCATTAAGTTGTAGCATTCTTTTCTCCCCCGTTGCTGCAAGATCAAAATTTAATTGTTTCATGGCCCAGTACGCTTTATGTTGGAGTTCGACTGGGAGGTGACATGTTTTTTCGTAGACAAGATGATACGGAGACATACCAATCAATGTCTTTTATGCTGTGTAATATGCCCATAAAGCGTCATCCAATTTCAGAGACCAATCTTTTCTGTTCGGATTAACTAATTTCTCTAAAATTCTTTTCACCTCTCTGTTCGAAACTTTGGCTTGGCCACTCGCTTGGGGATGATAAGCAGTCGCAATTCTGTGGTTGATCCTATATTTAGCCAAGAGAGCTGTGAAGAACTTATTGCAGAAGTGACTTCCCTCATCAATTATAATTGCTCTTGATGTGCTAAATCTTGTAAATATGTTCTTTTTCTAAAAAATTAAGACAACTTTGGCATCATTTGTTGGGAGTGCTACAGCTTCGACCCACTTAGACACGTAATCTACTGCCAGTAAGATATACAGATTGTTGTATGAAGGCGAAAAAGGTCCCATAAAATCAATCGCCCACACATCAAAAACTTCCACTTCCAAGATCATGTTGAGCAGCATCTCATTCCTTTTAGATATATTTCCCACTCTTTGGCATCGATCACAGTTTTTCACGAATTGGTGTGCATCTTTGAACAAAGTGGGCTAGTAGAATCCTGCCTGAAGAACTTTTACAGTTGTTCTTTCACTTCAATAGTGTCCCCCATATAAGGATGTGTGGCATGTGTGCAAGATGTTGTTCGCGTCACTTTGGGGCACGCATCAACGAATCATTTTGTCCGCACATTGTGTGAACAAATAAGGCTCATCCCACATATACCATTTTACATCATATAGGAATTTCTTCTTATGCTGACGTGTCAAGTCTAGAGGAAGGATTTTGCTCACCAAGTAGTTGGTAAAATCCGCATACCATGGAAATTCAGAACTCACCCCAAACAACTGTTCATTCGGAAATGATTCGTTGATTAACACCTTATATGCCTTGTCTTTGTTCGGATTTTATAACCTCAAAAGATGGTCAGCAACCTGATTTTATGTCCCCTTCCTATCTTTAATTTCTAAGTCGAACTCTTGAAGGAGTAGAATCCAGCGAATAAGTCTAGACTTTGCATCTTTCTTGAAAATTAGATACCTTATCGCTGAATGGTCGATGTACAGTACAACCTTTGTTCCTATCAAATATGAGCAAAATTTGTCAAAGGCATACACGACCGAAAATAATTCCTTCTTAGTAATTGTATAATTTAATTGTGCATCCGTTAGGGTTTTACTTGCATAATAGATTGCATGAAAAAATTTCTCTCGGCGTTGTCCAAAAATAGCCCTACTGTGACGCCCCCAAAATAGGTATACATCACCCATCTTGAGTCGCCAAATACATGGTACAAATTTTAAATACAACTTAATTATACAACTGTCATGTAAAATACGACAAAACATAAGCTGAGAGTTTTAATACGAATATTGTCTTCTAGATAGTATTCAAACTCAAATGGAGTCCTTATTACATTTATTATCACATTATTTCACTGAATAGTGAGGACTACTAATGCAAACATCTGGACCGTCACTCCGTTCCCCGACTAGTCCCAGCTATATTTTCATTTCCTGAAGAGAACAATGAAAACAAAGGTGAGCTCAACTAGCCTAGTAAGAAATATTATGACTAAGATAATGCAGAATAAATTATCGTTAGCCTTCAACAGTGTTAAACTGATAAAATATAATAAACATCAAGTTTAATCGCAATGAACAAGCAATCCATTAGAAGAGTCAAGTAGAGCATGATATCTACTATCTTCTATGATTTAAAAAGTTTATCATTAATTTTATCAATGAGACTCACTTTAATAAATAAACCACATCATCGAATCATCCCCGCACTCACGAGCCAAGGATATTCATGTAATCATCAATGGTCATGATTATACCGAATAATCCTCTCGGTCATAATCATACCGACAACCGGCCCATCAATGCACTACTGTGCCAATGAGGATTTTTACCACATCATTTGTAACATTACTACCATGATTATACTTTGAAAAATTCTTGGTCATAATCATACTAATCAATAAAGACATCTATGCACGTAAAGCCACGTATGACTTTTATCACAATATAAGCATGAGGATGATGACAATGATATAAGAATTCAATTAAAAGAAAGCAAATGATAATTTTTTAAAGATTTATAATTTAATTTATTTAGAATTCAATAATGCCCAAATTGTCAACATGATACTGCTTTGTGGAGTAAAATTCAAGAATAATATTGTATCAAAAATGATTTGGACAGCAAAGAAATCAATTTTTTTTATGAATAATTCCCCAGGTGAATAGTACTTGAGTGAATAGTACCCTGTGAATAGTACTTTGTGAATAGTAGTCATGAATAGTACTTTATGAATAGTACCCGTGAATAGTACTTTGTGAATAATACCCCGTGAATAGTACTTTGTGAATAGTACTATAAAAATGAATACTACTCATGGACAAGATTCTAAGATGAAAAGCTTAAAATTTAACAAGAATGTGCGAAAATATCCTT